>CM068835.1:27991643-29444976 GCA_028554795.2 Sinohyriopsis cumingii
GAGAATTGATCTACGAATTTAAACTAATAAATTCATGCAAATATTATCAAATAATTCAAGCAAAACATTATATTGGTATCTTTTGTGCTTTCAAGTGTTGTTTGTTTATACTGCCAAAATTGTGTCCATCGACCTTACAGACATCTGGTGCCTTGGACAAATGTTTTATCAGAGAATTTCTTCCAAATTTACTCTTGGAGTCCCCTGTACCTTTACTCTTGCAGCAAAGCTTAGACTAATTAGATTTTTGAATAGGGGAATATTTACAGCTAGGAAATTTAGTGTGGGAAACATGCCCCTATTTAGCGTAACCAATCATGATGAAATATATTTACCGCCTTTTCCTCTAGACGCCAAAATTGGGGTCAACTTGACCTAGGTGTTTGAATAACTGTTTTTGGAATTTTTCAAGTTTGACAGTCTCGCGGATAAGTAAACGAATGTTTAATTTAAAAATCTCTACATCTGCCGACCAGACATTAGGAATCGCTGCAGTATAGTGATTTAACAAGCACCTGTCATATAAATCTAATTAATTGCTCTCTGGCCCAAACTAATGTGCTTTTCGTAGATCGACAGAAATTTGCCTCCTCACATGTGTTTTTGTAAAACAAAATTGTTCTTGTTCATTTGTCACTTTTATTGTCAGAATCTAAGTTTATTTTGAAAGTAGTTCTGGCAAGTGGTTGAACTCCTCTGTTTTGGAGGTAATTTATTCTTGCAAATAGCCCACAATTCCATACGGCCAAACGAAGAATATGTGTTGTTCTGGTTACATTTGAAAAAAAGTTAGGGTAGGTATGTCGTTGTATTTTATTTGGGCATTTAAAAAAATTGTAAGGAAGAATATAAGCATCATTCACATCCTGGATTTAAACTTCAATTGTTGTTATGTCCCTGTGTTATTTTATTTTTTTCCAAAATAATTGTATCATCAGCTGGAGAAAAAAACTGGGTCAGTCAGGTAACCAGAACCACACATCCTTTTTTGGGGGCCTAATGCCTAATTGGAAAGTGATCAGTTTTGAAAAACATTGAACTGTTGAAGAATGGCTTTTATTTTTTGAAAACATTATTTTTCAGACTTGTAAAATAGTTAAAATTGAGATGGTATAGTTTATACCAACCTTCCTACCTTAATAAATTTTCTCTCTGTATAACCAGAATCGCATATTTTTATTTGGCCTTTGTCATTTTTAGTTTCTTATTTTAGCTCACCTGCCTGTTAGACCCAAGAACTTGAGATATGAGCCTACTCCCATTGTGTGTCATCTGTCTTGCACTGTGCAGCAACTATCAACATTTGCTATTTAAACTTCTTGAAAACCACTGGAACAATTTAAGCCAACAACAACAAAAAATCAGCAGAGAGTGTCCTGTTATTAAGGATGCTCAAATTTAGGTACACATGGTATCACAGTCATTTTACTAAAATAGGCAATCTTCTATACCTTATCATGTTCAGTATAATATCCCATATCATACATTAATCTTTTCCAGTTGGATGAATTTTCAAATCTTGCATAACAGTTATGGTTTTGCTATTTTTCCATTTGTTTTATTGTTTATTTTTATTTACATTTTTGTTCATGATACTTGTTAGTGCTTGAACATGTCATTTGGGGTAAAAATCTTTTGGGCTAAACAAATCTTGTGGTGTGTATCTGAGATTGTTATAGGATCAGATTTTACATCATTTAGAATTATCACACCTTAAAGGCCTCTGATTCATACAAAGAATTAGTTGAATATGACTGCATTAGTTCTCAGGGCGTCAACAGCTTAGCATCTACCAAGCCAACATTGCTTTCCAGTATCCATTTGTAAATTATAAATGTTTTTTCAGAGAAATGTTGGGCACTGGGTGGGTGTCGCTATCCAAGATGGCTGGGTAGGTAGGTATCATTGCATTATGAGTCAGATGCTTTGCTAACTGAACTGCCACTGGTCTCCATTATTAATAGTGACAGTGTTGAATTACAACTCATGTTGATTGTTCTATGATAAATAATTTACCACCGATACTATATGATAAAGAAATACAGATTATGTTTCATATTTTTCACTGGTATAAGTATTGAATACTGTTAAATTATTTTTGTTGCTTGTGGCTAATACTGGTGCTGCTTGGGTTAGCCATTAATGTTGGAAGATATTTACTGTGGTAGGTTAGTGATAACTGTTTGATGATAAATCTCAGGGTTTTGTTCAGAGGCGTCTTTTATACCAGTATTATATCTTGAGGCAAATTGCTAAATAATCTTGCCAACTTCAGGCCATAAATATCAGTTTATGTATATTTACTTGATTTTAAATTATAGATCTTGCATATACAATAATACCTATTTATTAATGTGTCAGAACAAAGCAAATTGCTCATGTCATATTGTCATGCTTCAGTTGCACAGTATTTTGAAAAGCATCCCACTGACATTGATTATTGAACTATTGTTCACTCTACTGTTTAGAAAAATATTTAGCGATGGTGCATTTAAGTTCTCTTATTGTGTCATATGGATTTTATTCACCGCCCAGGTGCAGCAGGATTTTCTAAGAGGTCGGTGCCTCTGGTGCAAGAAATTTGCTCAGGGCTGAACACTGCAATTGCCAAATTCCTTATTTGCCTTTTTCACACATTTTTTTAGCAACATTGCTAGTGTTTTTATATATTTTTGCTACCAGAATGGTGTTACTTCATGAAGCATTAATGAATCAGAAACCAGATGTAAAAATAAAACAGCATAGATTTTCCATATGGAATTTTGGTATAGTAAAGAGTAAAACTCCATACATACTTTTGAATATACCATATCTGATATGGCAGTAGTCCATATGGAATATAGCTATTTTAATTGTGATGGAAACATTTGGGTGAGAAAAATAATCAGTGTCAGTGTTTGTACCATGACAAGGATATCCTAGCCGTGGGGTTACATTGTTTGTCTCATGGGAGACAACCAATTGGAACCTCACAACTGGGATTCCCTTGTCTTGGTGCAAACCCCAGCATATTATCTTAATATCTGTATGTTGTTTTATATCAGTTCAAGTGTGTAGACACTGGTGAAAATATGTGTTCTGTACGTGCTTCTTTTTGTATGTACACTATTTAGGTGTGGTATTTATATACATGTGGAGGTAATTGTACATGTATTGCCTATTCGGATTCTGCTTGGGGAATCAGACACACGTAAAGGTTTTTCTTTTACACATTTATTTCCATATGAAGCCTACTACATGATGACTCTCTTTTTGAGTTGGACTTGTATTCACATATTTCTGCATAAATATGCTGTGGTTGGATAAAGTTCTGTCAGTTGGGGAGACTGGTTTATGTCTACATTCTTCTGTGAACAAAGGTGAATTTATTTACTTCAGTAAGTTCACATTTAAACCAAGCTTGTATATAGGGTGGATTCCATGTTTCAGATATACCGCACATCCATCCCCACCCCCACCCTCGTTATCATCTAAGCAACACTGGTAGTTTTACTTGTTATTGTTTGTGCCTTGAGGATTTTGCCATTTTTCATGTTATGACATGTTATACATGACATAACAAACCCCTGTGGGGGTAAGTTGGCAATATTGAAACCAGTTTTTCCCAATTCCCTTTCGCGAGTCAAATAAAAAAAATAACGGCCAAAATTGTTCAGTGAAAAAGAATCCAGAAGGCGGGGTTAAAAATCTTTTTCAACGATTGCAGCCAATCAGTAAAGAGACTACTGCACAATAATTTCGTAGGCTTATTGGGACCAATAAAAATCACATAAAGTGATATGTTCATATGTATAATATAAAAAATATGAAACTACACACACTGTAGGCAAAGTGTACAGACTTTGTGATAAACAATGTATCTTCTTATCTAAGACATAGAAAGTTACAATATCACCTGAAATAATTAATTCTGGTATGTGGAATATGAAAACTCCACAAACTTAAAACACATCAAACCCACTGTTGGAGAAGGGCATTCTGCATATAAGACAAGTGGGATACATGAAGTGATATCGTGTCAGTCTCATATCAGACACACATGTGACTTAGAGGTGAAATGATTATTCGATATATTGATATACTGTTTTTTCGAACTACAATTATATTTAATGCAGCATTAATTAATAATAAATTAGAAAGGTAGAGAATTTTATTTGATATGCCAATTACATACTCTACTGCCAGCAGGGATCAACATCTCTGTTTAGATGGGAGTCCATGCATTTCTAAACTTATTATATTTCGTCCCATGAGAACTCAGGGTGTTAAGGCCACAGTGTCTTTTGCTGGAAGTAAATCAATTCTTTTTGATGAAACACTTTCCTCCACTTACTGCCTTTGCATTAATTAATTATATACTATGAAATGACCTTTCTGCATCTTTAAACAAACATTATATATATATATATATATATATATATATATATATATATATATATATATATATATATATATATATATTATTTTATTTTCCCTTCGGGCAGGGGCAACTCGATTTTCTTTTTGGTCTGAGACATTTTCTTTTCTTTTAGCTCAAGATAATTAATTTAAATTCAATAGTTTCTTGGCTAATTCAACAAAAAATTGTATGACTTTATTTTGAATAAGACACTAGCCTTGAAACAGGTCACTGTTGAAAACGGGTAAAAGGTACATCTGTCAAGACCCTCTCTTCGTAATTTTACCGGATGAAATATAAAATAGACTTGTTTGCTTTTACTGGTGATTATTCTAATAACCTAGTCCAAGTAACAAATGCATGGAAGATAGCACATGTAATAGTCCAATAGATCACGGCTCTGTATCATTGTAACAGAACATCAGTGAAACAAATATTACATAGACTTATTTTCCAAAGTAAGGGCTGTTGTCAACAGTGGACGTTGATGTAAACAATACAGTGGCTGTTAAGTAATTGTAGTCTCATAGCTGTCTGATAGCCAATTGCCGCTTATTACCATATATATGTATGTGATAGTCCGAAATAGAATAAAGTTCGTTAGGGCTTTATGTGGAAGTGTAGAGGTATAAATACCTTTTTCAAATTTGAGAATTTTCTTCATGAATATACCACGTGTTGATATGAAATTGCTCTGGCACTCACATTTTGATATGCAAGTGCTATGACATGACCATCCCATTCAGTAACAACTTCAAATTCCACTAAATCCAACTTAAACTAGTAGCCAAGTTTATCAGTGAGTCTGTCACAGAGCTATCAGTGAGTCTGTCACAGAGCCTTTTCTTATATTGGAGAATACATTGTATCATTGAGAGCAGGAACTGTGCAAGCTGGAAAGGGACCAACCATAATTTTTTGGGGGTGTCAAGTTTTGACTCCAAGTTATTCCTTTCCTTGCCTATCCAATTTTTTAAAAAAAATTATCAAAAAAAGCATGATATTCTTCTTGTATTATAAAGGTCATTTTGCTCTCTTTCTCTCTGTCATGTTTGCTAAGCCCAGGTATTACGACATTTATAATTGCCATGACCATGTGTTTGACGTGTAAACATATTGCCATGGGCAAGAGTTTTAATCTCTTATGCAAAGTTACTGTGACCCACCAGAGAGCAGAATCTTGAATCGACACGGCGATAGATCATGCTAACTGGACAAAGGCTTGCCATATCATGCCTACATGTTAACGGTTTGTTAAGAGATCAGAGGAAACCTGCGGGATGAACGGGGCATGTTCTCATCTGCCTCCACGTGGACAGACAGTGAAAAGAACATTGTCCACTAAGTTTGATTGAATCGGTTCACAAATATCCAGTCGGAATGGAGATAGAGGGTGTGATTACAATTTAGATCCAAATTATAACTTCATAAGTCACAAGCAAAAGATCAGTAGTTCTTCTGGGAAGATTGCTGAGCAGATAGGATTATTCTGAGGAAGCCACTCATAATTTGGCAGTAAAACGAAAAAACAATTTCTAAAGAAAGACAAAGTTTTGAAAAGGTCAGTTATTTTCTCGATTTTTGCATAATATTATGGCATCTTAATCGTCATTTTTTGTAATATAATGTATACTTAATTACTAACATCATTTTTTATGTAAAATTACCTTTGTAGTGTTTCAGTTGAGAAATGGGCATGAGTATTATGTAGAGAATTATGTAGATTGTTAGCTTGTGGTTAGAATTAATTTTGTAAGTCACTATTAGGTTACTGCATATTTACAGTACATTTATTAATGCATTATGTTAAAATTTACACGTTTGAATTGTGAGTTTGGAAAATGGTTGAAGTTCAAGGACTATATTTCTCCCTTGAGGCCCTCTAAGGAGAGTATAACAATGCACATTATATGAAGATAGCAATAATTAATAAATACTGTTTATTTTAACATGTTTAGTATTAAAATGCTAAATTCCATTATCTATTAGAAGCACATACATGCTCATGATATCTCTTCTTAAATACTCAAATATTTTCAGCAGATTGAAGAAAATGATGCATTTACTTAAAATCTGGTGGGGTCACAAGTAGCACAAGGCTTTAGCTGTTTACTTGCTACATGTACATGTACTAAAATTGGCCTAGATTTTGGTCAGCTGGAGACAGTATTATTTTGCAGGGGATGAGTCTGTTGATCGGGAAATGAAAACTAGAACAAATTAAAAAGTTTAAGAAACATCTTTGCAACATACCTTATCTTCATTTAACATGATGGCCATATATCTATGGTTTAAAAAATTGGAAATTTATTTGCGTTTTATGCCACTGTTGAAGTGACCGTTAGCATATTTGTTTCCTGCAACAATTAAACTTTCATGACACAATAAAATGTGTTCCAGTCAGCTTGGAAAATGCAACAGTCTATCAGATTCCATTGCTTTTATTTAAGTTTGGAGCTGATTTACTTTGATGAATGGTTATTTTGTTGTTTTTGAAGATTGTAGTTCGCCTTCTTTGATGAAGGGTGCATGTGTTACTGAAGTTACTGCTTAATATTTATACAGAATGTTAGGTGCTTCAAAGGCGATCAGTTTTCTTTGAAGTTTCAGCAAAACTAGTTTTTTTCTGGGTACAATTTAAAAACCAAAGGAATTAGCCATTGTGTGGTCAATTGTAGAAGTTACTTTTCCTGCCTTCAAAATTTGGTTGATTGTAGCTAGTCCTGGTTACCTAGATAGATGAAGAAATAGATCTCCGTTTTTTTTGTGTTGTTTTTTTTTTCATGACATTTCTGGTGGCAGTGTGATGCTGCATACGTCAGAAATTTTAAAAAAAAGGTCAACAGATGATGAATAGACAGGTGTTCTGTTCTGACAGTGATTACTACAGAAAATATGAGTTTTCTGAAGGATTTAATTCATTGAGTGAAAAAAAAGGCATTTTACTTACCATCCACATGCAGAGGTCAGTCTAAATAAATATATTAATTACCAGAGAGCAGCTAGTAATCCAACACTATTTTGTCCAAAAGATTCATGATGAGTTAAGGCCTCGTCCAGTTGATCTTCACTACCAGAAATGTTAAAAAGAAAAGACAGAGATTTTGCAGCATACAGTACTCAGGCTAGATGTCAGAATAAGTGGAGTATGATATACCAATGCACTGTTAAAATGGTTTGTCAGTATGAACAAAGAATTTGTTTATCTAACAATAGATACATTCCAGTGCATTTAAATCATGTTTGCATCTTCCTTTCATGATGCCTCTGAATTTCTTCACTCCAAACCCAAGGATGTATATACAAGTTTCAACAGTCAATTATGTCGAGAAACAAAATGGTTAGATTGTATATTTTGGTGTCAGTAAGGAATATAAATCACAATTTGCAACACTAGCAAAGTCCAGCATGATCCCTGAATAAACTTTTTTGTTCTTTTATGAAGGTTTTTTTTTTTCAAGTATGAGAAAAATACATATATATGAAATTGCAGGAGCCATGCCACAGTAGTCTTATATTAGAATTGATACATGATCTCTTACCCAAAAATAATAATAAACTTTTTACACATTACTTTTTGTACTTTAAAGAAAAAATCAATTTTGTTTATGAGAAAAGTATATATATATATATATGAAATTTCGGGTGCCACATCACAATGGTGATATATCTGAATTTGTGTTATAATGGAATGTGCTATAGCGGGGTCACACTAATAATTTTTGCTAGTAAGCTAAATGAATTTTTGTAAAAGTTTTAAAAGTTTTAAACAATCAGTGATGTTCAGCGCAAATGATGGTGTCAGAAGTGTTTCCAGGTACAAAGGATGGAAAATAAAGGACATTGCCCAGTTGTTGCAAAGGAAATTCCCAGAGATTCCATTACTTTTGGCTTAACCACACTAGGGGGTGTCATTCTTAAAGTGTCACCTATTGGTTGAAATATAGCATTATATAAATATTCTAGAGCTTATTAATTGTTACTATAGCTTTTCTCAAGGTAACAATTCAGGATATGTGTGTATATATGCATGTAATTTGTGGGTTTTTTTGGCTCAAACTTTTCACAACTTTATCTTGTGCACTATAGAAGTATTATACTTATTCAGTAATTACTGTAGAGATCATTCTGTTAAGAGATCAGTCCTTGACACAGAGAGACATTCAAGTGCATGCAGCTTCATTCATTCTTGGTTGAGTAGGACTGAACATGCCTCATCAATTCAGCTGTTACTGGTTTCATCTCGTCTTAGCTTGAAAGTGGGGGGGAGGTGCTAACAGTTCAGGGTTCATAGTACATTATACAAGAATAACATCTGTACTTTATCAAAAGTGAAACGAAATTACTTGAAAATCAGTTATTACTTTTTCCCTTCTATTACACTTTAGAGAGGACAAAAAACCACTATTGTATAAAGCAATGAGAAAGATCTAGAAAATTAAAGAACCATTTCAGTTTTACCCACCATTTCCAGAATTACTGTAAACCTGTAGCAAAACAAATTGGTACTTTCTTACAAATCAATGACCTCATTCATTAACAGCTGTAAGACTTGCAATCAAACCATTCATGTCATATCTGCTCCTGTGGCCTAGTGGTAAGAACATCCTCCTCAGATGCAGGAGGTCGTGGGTTCGATCCCTGGCAAAATCATACCAAAGACTTACAAAATAGTACTAATAGCTACCTCACTGGGCATTCAGCATTAAGAGGTTAGTGCTAGGACTGGTTGGCATGGTGTCAGGATAATGTGACTGGGTGGTACATCATGCTACATGTCTGCAGCATGATGCCCCAGTGCTGGACATCACTATAAACTGCCACACTACAGACATCATAGCGATATGACTGAAAAATTGTTAAAGCTACGTTAAAAATCCAAATCACATCACCATTCATGTCATATTGCACTGATAAAGATAATTGATGAATAGTTTCAAGACATAGATAAGCTTGGGCAACATAATAAGATCAGTCATTATACAATTTCGGTGAAAAATCTATTTCCTGGCAAATCTAAGTTCTAATAGAGTAAAATATGTTCTGCCCCAGGGCTCTATGTTAGGACCTGTCTTATTTATCTTGTACATTAACAACCTGCCATTGTATACAGAGAACACTGAAACTGATTGTATGTGAATGACAGAACATTCAACACATGGGGTCAAGAGAGCAACACAAGAATTTGATTCATGAACATGTTGACAATTTTTTTTAACAACTGAAGTTGCCACAAGAGGCTTCCATTTTTTCACCCACCCACCACTGGATAATGTGATCTTTTGTAAAGAAATTTAGTAGGTAATAAAATTGGCAGCACACACATTTTGGCTTGCTATGACCACAGTAAGAATATTGTTCAAGACAGAAGATTGTATTGATGACATAAAGTAGTATTTTAATTTATATTTTAATATCATTAATGTTTTGTTACCTGTTGGTATTACATATGGTGGCTTGTTATTCTGGATGGAATTACTGTACTCTCATTCTTATATTAAGAATTCATCCTTCCATTAATAAACTTCCATAGATACTTCTGGTTGGAATCCAGAACACATGTGCCATAGTCTTCATCTTTTTCATGGATGCCATTGCACGGCAGTTTTACAACATTGTTCTGAGAATTTGTGCTCCCAGCTAGCAATAAATCATGCATATGGCAAATTAATATTGGTTTTTGTATTGCTTCAAGGTTATTCTCAGTCCTTTATTTCTTGTTCATGAACATTAGACTGTTGTTAGTGTTCAGAAAATAAATTGTTAATGATTTCAACAGTGCCAGATTAACATTTACTTTCCCTCTTTTTGGTGTGTGGGTGAACTTTAATATTGTTTACACATAGTAATTGTGTTTTTTTCTGGCCCTTGGGTATTTTTCTTCTCCCATCATTGCTGGAATGTGAGACCTTATCAGATATACCTTTTTTGTTAGTGAACATCTTTTTATTCTTCCCTTTTATGAATTGTGTTGAATTGGTCTTGCATAATTAAATATTAAAAGCATCACACACTAGCTGTCAATATAATTATTTTCCTTGTTGGTTTCATATTTCGTTTTGTGCCACTGAGCGTCCCCAAGTCATTGTTCGGTCCTGCTGCTGGTCCATAGTTACTCAGCTGGGCATTTTACCCAATCCAGAGCAATTAGTACTTGTACTATCTCAGGATTTCATACATGTGTGGATGAATATCCTCACCAAAAAAAAGATGCTGCAAGGGCATCTGAGTGTGCAAATCAAGCAAAATTTTTATGAATTCATGTGCTTGGAATGCTGCGATGTGCAAGAACTTGTGCAAATCAGTTCGTATTTGTACACATTAAAATGTACTCAGCACAGTATAACATTTTTGTTTAACTGTTACTCCTCAAAGTTCTTGATGTGAAATAAGATGTCGCTGGTAGAAGACTTACGGCACTTATTGTGACAAATGTCTTTTCAAGTTGGCAACTGTTTACACATCTCAATACTACCACTTGACATGAATGGTTGTTAAACTTTGATTGGTACATCATCAAGGAAGTTTTGGAAATACTTGTTTAAATTATGGGATACCTAGAAAACCTAACACGACTGACTCCCAATTTGGTTCATTGTCAGATGACAGTATTAATTGGCTTATACTGGCTGATGATAGCAGTGATGACAATAATTTAAAACGCTTGATCAACCACTTCTGTTGAAAGTTTTTAACAAAAATATCTTAGATATTTAATGCTTGATTTTAATTGATTTCTACATGTCCTTATATGTTAATATTCTTGTTTCTATTCCTGCTGTTTTGGTAATCTGTCTTTTGTTTTAAAATGATTATGGTGAAAGAACTATACAGTCATGTCACTTGGTTATTCCTTTTAAATGTGGTGACTTTTTTCCTACGTGTTTTTATATAAATGAAATTTTGCTGTTCAAAATAGCTGAGGGACTCCATGGAGACTATATACATGTACTTCTGTATTCTAATTGATCTTCCCTTTTAATAAAGAATTATTATTATTATTATTATTATTATTATTATTGTTGAAGCAAGGCAAATTATTGACTTTTTGGCTAACTAAAATACTTAAAAATTGGTTTATAGGAATAATCACAGATCTATAAATTATGCATTTGGGATGGGATGGCATAAAACAAATGTGATAAGATAGGCTAGATGACCCTTACTGATACATTATACAAGGCATGTGCAACCTAGGGCCTGCGACCTGATTTCATCTGCTTATTTACATCATTGGGGTTAGCCTTAAAAATTGATTATCTTGCCCACACCCTGGAGGAAGTTACACATTCCTGCAATATACTGACGATACAAGTGGTGATGGACATTTCCCACATTTTTCTTACAGTTATACTAATAATAATAATAATAAAAATAATAATGACCTTATTTAAAGAGGGTAACACAATTAGCCAAGAACTAATCTACCTTAAGGCCCTCATACAAAGGAATTTATTTATTTTAGCTGCATCTCTGAAGCCACTGGATATATTGGGTTTGGAAGAAGGAAATAGAATGGCCATTTCTAATCTCAACGGGAATACTATTCCAGAGCAGAGTTCCAGAGTATTGGAAACTTTTTTTAAATAACTCCTTATTTGGTTTAGGAATTTTATACTGTTTGGTAGACCTGGATTGCAGGTGGGGAGTATTACCAGGTAGCCTATACTGGAATAGTGATTGTAAATATTCAGGAGCACTATTATTGGATATCCTGTACATGAATTTGGCATTTCTCAAACAGATTCAGTCTTTAATAGGTAATATTTTTAATCTACCAGCTAAATTTTCCTTGCTTTCTTTCTGGATTGATATTAGCCCAAATGTTCTTTTTTGAAGATGTGCCAGCTTTGCTATGTTTATATCATCTGAATTACCCCATACTGTATTACAGTAGTCTAAACAGGGTTGTATGTATATAAAATAGTTTTCTGTGCCTTTCAGGGAGAAAATATCTTATCCTACTGAGAAGCCATAAACTTGAATTGACTTTTTTACTGATATGTTTAATATGTTCAGTCCATGATAGGTTATTATCTACCAGAAAACTAAGTAGTCTATAATGACAGACCATTTGCAAATTTTTATCCTTCCATGTCAGACATAGTTCATCACTATCAAGATTTGCCCTTCTTTGCCGTGTTGAGATAAGTAATATTTTAGTTTTACCAGTATTTACCACCATGCCATTGCATGTGCACCAGTTGCCCAGTTTGTTTAGGGCATTCTGTAAAGAAATTTCAAGTTCATGCTTTGTGTTTTGGATGTCTGACAATGTTGTGTCATCTGCATAGAGATCTGCTGATGATATTGAGTCTCTTAATAAAAGTGGTAGGTCATTAATAAATAAAATGAATAGTAATGGACCTAGAATTGAGCCTTGTGTACTCCATATCTAATTTTTTCAGGTTCAGACAAAACATTATTTATGTAAACATGTTGTGTTCTCTCACTTAAGTAAGAAGTAAACCATCTAATTGTTCTATCATCACACTGGTAGATTTTCAGTTTCTTCAAAAGGATTTCATGATCCACCATGTCAAAAGCTTTCCTGAAATCTACAAACACAGATCCTATTATTCTACCTTGGTCAAGTGCTTGAAGCCATTTATCAGTTAAGGAGATCAAGGCAGTCTCACAGGAATGTTTCTAAAGCCTGATTGATTAGGGTGTAACAGCAAGTGTTTGGTTAAATATGACATGAATGGGTCATGGACATGTTTTTCAATTAATTTTGACAAGTTTGGTAGTATTGAGATTAGTCGGTAGTTATCAGCATCATCCTTAGAACCAGATTTGTGAATGAGAGTTACTTTTGCAGTTTTCCGTATTTTGGGGACAGATGAAGTTGAAATATTTAAATTAATTATGAATATTTTACTATCTACAATAGCAGAGGCAGAAGATTTAATGAGTCGTGGACCATTCTGATCAAGTCATATAGCTTTCTTGGTATGAAGTTCACAGAGACATTTTTTAACAAAGTTTTTTGATATTGGTGGGATAGAGAAACATACCTTTTTAGAGGTTTTGCTGCTGCAGAACTTTTTCAGTTCATTAAAGTTGTTTTCTATCACTGGTTCTTTTAATTTTGTGGTAATGTTGGTGAAAAAATCATTGAAAACATTTGCAATGTCAGTGTCATCAGTGACTATGGTGTCATTTACCAGAAGTGAGTGAATTTTATTTGTTTTTTGTGCATTCGTCCAGCGAGTTCATTGAAGACTTTCCAAATGGAGTTTGTGTTGCTATTTTTGTTTTCGAGCAATGATTGATAAAACGTTTTTTTAGCTTTTTTAATCATACTTGTTATTTTATTTCTCCATACTTTATATTGTGCATGGTTTCTCATAGCCTTGAATTGGTCTCGTGTTTTCATAGCATCTAGGATTTCAGTAGTAAGCCATGCAATTAGGTTGAATTTCAGTCTAAGATTCAGCCAATGTGGGTATGTGAGAAAGCTTGCCAGTAGCTTCTCGAGGGTCGGTGGTTCTTTCTGGGGCTTTCCCGGGTTCTTCCTCCACCATTAATACTGGCCGCCATGTATAGCCTATCGTGTGCTGAAAAATGGCGTTAAACCCCACAACAACAACAACAACAACCAGCTGGTCTAGGCCTAATGATTCAATAAATTCCATCCAGTTGTTCCTTATTTGAGTATTGAGAAGGTCCTTATTTATATCTCCGAGTATATATGTTTCTTTCTCCTGTGCTAGAATATTTTCCATTTGTTTCAAGAAGTTATCATTCCAAATTGCTTTGGAGGAAGGTGGCCTATAAATGAAACCAACTAGGAATGATTTTGCATTATTTTGACAAATTTCCACCAGATACTCTCAATTTCATGTGACTCCAAGTCAAGTCGCCTTTCTACATTTACATCTTCCCTAATGTATACAACAAGCCTGCCCCCCTCCCCCCCCCCCCCCCCCCCCCCCCCGCTGTCTCTCTGTCCCTATGTAATGGTTTATTGTAGCCTTGACAGTGAAATAGATCATCATTGTGGTTAGCATTTAATTTGGTTTCAGTGAGTCCTAAAACATGTATATTATTTTCCTTGGAAGACAACATTAACTTAATCTGGTCTATTTTTCCCACCACAGTTTGACCTTAGTACATCAGGGAAAAGGACATGATGAACACAAAAGAAAGCATGGATTTTAAATATTTATTGAAAGCAAGTCTACTGCTCTATTAAGTTCTTTTACAAATTTATTTATAACTTTTGACATTTTATGTCCTTGTATAGTATTGTAAGGTGGACCTATGATATGATATATTCTTCTGGGAGTTTACCACTCCAGAATACATCCTTTTGAGTGGGTTATTTTCTTCTTGACCTTTCTTTGTGTGTTGTTATAAAATATCATTGCTGTTTTATTTTCCTTTTGATTCTGTTGATCAATGCTTCTTTTTTCTAGCTAAGACAAGTTGTTCATTCCATTCAAAGAACTATGAACATATTGCATTGATTTCATATCATTATCAATATAAAATAGAAATGAACAAGATGATTTTGCAGGATAAAAATTTTCTTTCTGTTTGGAATGAACTGATAAGATCATCCAGACAAAATCCCCTGAAGATGTGAAATATCAGTATGAATTGTGTAGAGTTTTAAAACAAAATTGTTTTAAAAAAATTTCACATTGATCATCAGTGAAAGGCAGTTTAACTTTG
The DNA here is from genome assembly GCA_028554795.2 of Sinohyriopsis cumingii. Classification (NCBI taxonomy): domain Eukaryota; kingdom Metazoa; phylum Mollusca; class Bivalvia; order Unionida; family Unionidae; genus Sinohyriopsis; species Sinohyriopsis cumingii. The sequence continues at coordinate 28,006,723 of CM068835.1, forward strand.
TTTGATATATCAGTGCCATTTCATCTTGTGGGGGCAAAGTCCATCAGCACCCCACAAGTGGTGACACTTCCTGGAAAACCAGAGGGAGGTTTTGCTCCTGCCTTTCACCTCAGCAACATATATAAACATATATAATTTCTGCTACTTTATTTCTTATTCAAACCACTTCGGTATCCAGATACCCCCCCCCCAAAGAAACGAAGTAGAAAGAAAAAGAAAAAATATAAATTTGTACATTTATTAGAGTTTACAAGTTGTTTTCAAATGTACCAGTATCACTCAAAATCTTGAAGAACGATGCACAAATTAGCTAATGGCAAAACTTTTCTCCAGCAATTGATTTGAATTTTTTTAAAAATGAGGCTAAACTACACCCAGGTGTTAAGGTGGCATCAACACCTTCCAAATACTCAGCTGGAGACATTTAATCGGTTCATTAGCTTGTTTCACCATATTGATAGACTAGTAGGTTCTCGATGACTTATGTAAATTTTTGAAGTCCTCTTACTGCACGAAATAGGCCCATGATTTATTGGTCCTATTAAATCTAGTACTTGTAAAATAATACCTTTTTACCTGCTAAATTAAAATTCTTGTCCAAAACCACCCTGTGTACAATATAATTTGATACTGAGAGACAAGATATTTGCTTGTCATGCAACCCTGTAACCTTGTTTACTCAGTATTTAAAGAAACAAACCATGCCGCCAATTGAAAAATTCTAATCAGCATTACCTCTTCCTGTAAAACACAGCTGCTCTAAGAAGCAAACCAAAACTATTGATTGCTAAATTATTGTCAAAACTACTGAATTGTGTCATACTTGATTATTTAATTGTTATTTCATTATGTACTAATTGTATCAGTTAGAATATTGAGTGCGTATCAGTACGTCTTTATGATTATCATCACTGAGGAAAAATGAATGGAAGAAAGAATGAAGCAGATAAAAGTAAATTTTTTATAGTGCAGATATTACATGTAGATAAATCCAGTAAATACATGTGACAAAACAATGTTATATTTTATTGATTTATCCATCACGGTTTATGTTATTTGTTTTGAGATATCTTTTAAAAGTATCATACCATAAATATTTAACTTAATTTATTCCTTTTTGATGCGCACAGCAAGAAGTGAAACTTTTTATAACAGTAAGTTGTTACAATTACAGAATCTCCAGAGAGGTGGTCTTTCAGTAGAGGGTGAAGAGTAATACATTAAATTGATAATTTTGTGCATTACGAATCTGCTTTTAAATGACACTCGGATCATATTGGTTGTGTTAGTTAAATGAAATGAATTATTAAGTAATTTGAAATAAGTGTACGGTTAACAGATCAGTTATCATAACTAGTCAAAAGTACAAAGTTTGCATCCTCGGTAACCAGGCTTCATCAGCACCGACTCTATTGCTGACACCTATCAGCTAGAAGGAGATAAATACGTAAGCACTGTTCACAGGAAAGGTCTATGGTGCTGTATGTGCAAAGTTATGCTTTGTAGTTGCTTGAATAACAATAAAATGCAAACAAACTTTGAATAAGATGACTGATATGAAATAGTTACATTTTTTCCTATTTCAAATACAGTTCATGTTATGACATAACTTGAATGTACTTGAAAGGTTTAGTTCTTCTCTGATTTGGTTTTCTTTCTCTTTGTTGCTGCCATCAGGTCTGTACTTGGAAGTTATGCTTCTTTTATTGTCCATGAAATTGACACATCCTTTTCATTTTCCCAGCAAGGTTATTGCCTTTGTACTTTATTTTAGAAAAGAAATATTAATGCTGTATAAAATGAGTTAATACAGAAAGTAATTTCTTTCTTGAAATAGAAATAGGAGATTGAAAATGTTAGCAGAAACGTAGTTTGTCCTATTTTTGGAAAAGGACTCATTTTTAACACTTTATTTTAGAAAAGATATATTACATTCTTTGTAAAATGAGTTATTCACAAAATAGTTTCATTTTTGGTTGATTGATTGATACTGTTTGTAAAAATGTATTGGGCCCTTTTCCCTGACAGTTTGTCCTTTTAGCAAAATGGACCCATTTTTAACACTTCATATTCAAAATGATATATTAAAAATGCTTTGTAAAATGAGTTACTACACATTAGTAAAAGTCATACAGGTCATGTAAGCATTCAGCACTGATTATTTCAGTAATTGGGTGCCATGTTTTAGAAATTGACTTTACATTCCTTTAAATGGCAGTTGTTCCCTTTCTTTGGAGCCTCATACATCCATATTCCTTTGGAAGGTAATTATTATTTGCCACGAGAACTATACATGTGGCAAAATTATCACTGTTAAAGTATGTTGATGTTTTTGGACAAAATCAACCTCAAGGTGTGATCCAGTACAATCTGGATTGAATATTGTACACTGATATGTCACAATGAAAGCTACATATCTTGATAAACAAATTCATGCTACACTGTATTGTAATAATTAGACTCAACATGCTCATTTCTTGACTCAGTTTATTACCTGGCCTCCATTGTAAAAGTCCATAGCAAACAATAATTTTCATCTGGAATTTTCTTTTTTAAGGTGCAGAGGAGCAAATAATCAGGACTGAATAGACCTTGGTGAAACAAAATTAGTATTATATTTTTAAACAACAATTTTTATTTAATTTAAGATTAGTAAATGCTCACACATGACCTTTATGTGACCTTTAAGGACATGGTTTGAAAACATTGATAGGAGCTAATGAGAGAGCAAAGAAGAATGTAAACAAAATATTATAACAGTTTCAAATTGTAATTACCAGTAATAAAAGGAGAAGCATGCTATGTACTAAGAGACACAATATGACAATGTTTATACTGGTGGAAGGAGAGGTGTAATACATTTTTAACTTCCTTCAGCTCAAGTGTTTTATATATATATATATGTACAAGAGATATATTAGGTTAGTGTGAAGACATAAAAAGTTACTTAGCAAATCTCTTACCATAGTTGCTATGATGCATTTTTGGAAAATTTTCTAGGATCATATATTCTTATATATTGAGAGAAAAAAATCTTGATAATGATTTTTTTGAATATTTGAATTTCTTGAAGGTAAAAATGCTTTGTGAATTGTAATCTCCTAAACTCAAATTTTTTATTGGATTGATTCACATTATCTATTATATAAATGGGCAAATAAATTAAGTATTCTTTTTATAGTGCATTTTGTGATTAAGATGGGCATCGACAATGTGAAGTTAGGAGGATTTTTATTTGGTTTGGTGTTTTATGGCACATCAACACATGTAGGCTATTTAGTGCCAAGGCAGTTGGAGTAAAGTGCCTTGTCCAAGGTCACACCATGGTAGCTGACCCTGGCTGGTCTGATGGTAGGATTTGAACTTGCACCCTTTTAGTTTTGAGTCCCTCAAGCTAACCACTTGGACATGATGGTTCCCGATTTAAGAAAGAACAGAAATCTTTGAGTAGTGAAGTACTTTATCTCCAGGAAAACAATTCACTTTAAAACAGAACTTCTTAGTGCAACTGTTACAAATCTCTGTCCTGCTTATTGATTGATGTCGGCTAGCAAATAATAGTAACATATTATGTAAAAGAAAAGAAATCTAGATTCTGAGTCATTTTTTTAACAAGATATTTCTGTGTTTGTTGATAATATGAAAAGGGCAATTATTGACAGTCATTTAGATGCAGTATGTAGTCATTGTTTTTTATTTTCAATACCATTGGCTGTATTAAATTAAATTAGTTTTGTTTGTTAATGTAAACTGCCATTGATCTTATTTAGTGTCCCCAAAATTGGGATACACAAATAAAATTACTGACAACAACTGTCAGAAAACTTAGTACATTAAAATAATTTTAGAAATTATAATTCAAAGGTGTCTGAAATCATAGGGTGTTCACAGACACAGGGTAATGACAGTAAATATGTTTACCTTCTTAAAATTCAATCCCATATGTATTGACATGATGTGTGGTAGGTATATTTATTGACATCAAATGCAGTTTTCTCTAAAAGGTAGGTACAATTCATCCTGCATATACTGTTTTAAACAGAACTTCCTAAAAATGTACGAGTGTCTTAAGAAGCTGTATTTTTAAAAAAATGATTTCGGGTAGTTTCTGATGCTGAAAATGCCTGTTTTAGTCAATTGATAGTTATTACATGTTTTCCCTTCTGTTCATTTCAGTTGTACTATTTGGAGAGATAGCCTGGCTGGTTGTTGGCATCAAATGGCTGGTTGATCACTACACAGTCTGTGGCCCAGATCCTGCAAGAAAGGCTGTCCTAGGTATGTAGTCAACTTAGAACTAGAAGGATTTTTCAAGTGGGTCCTACAGGGTCAAAAATTAGCAACTAGGTCAAATAAAGAGTGGCACCAGTTACAAAAAGGGACCAAGAAAATAGACATAATTCTGATTGAAATTGATCCCAAATAGAAAATTAAATAAGACAGATTTCCTAAGTTTATCTGGATACTCCCAAAAATGTATTACTAATAGATCACATTTTTCCCAATAATACTTATGCCAACCCTAATTTTTGTTCATCTTCAAAAACTGTCCAATCAGTCAAAATATTAGGTAGGTAAAATCAACAAATTTTTTGTGTCAAATTTTATGCAGTCACCATTTAGCTTTGTTGTCACATTTGATTTTTGTTTCAAAATAGGGGATTCGTTGGTAATTTTTGTACTGTTTTTTGTTGTTGTTGTTTTCTCCAAATAATAATCATGTTGTCTCATTCAGCATTTGCTGTTGAAGTTTTGTGATTGTATCCACAATTAAGATGAATATGGCTATCACTGTTAACTCTGCTGGTTACAAACCAGAATAGCATATGGGTTGGCCTGTTGCACTTAGTCTTTGGTCCTAAATGAAAATGGTGGACGCTCATTGATTCAGTATGACTGCCACAGCAATCATCTTGTCAATCTTTTCATTGCTACGTACCGCTCTGGTGGCAGAGTGGTTAGTGCATCAGCCTCAGATGCGGAAGGTTGTTGGTTTGAACCAAAGACTTATACAAATTATACTAACAGCTGGTTTGCTTTATGCTCATCATTAAGAAATTAGTGTTAGCACTGGTCAGTCTGGTGTCATGATAATGTGACTGGGTGGGACATATAGCTACATGTCTGCGGCATGATGTCCCAGTGCCAAACGTCACTGTAAACTGCCACACTGCAGACATTATAGTGATATGACTGAAGAATTGTTAAAGCTATGTTAAAAATCCAAATCACTCACACTCACACTTATTGCTACTTCTCTAGAATGAATGGTCACAATAGCATGAGTTTGCACTAAACTAATTCTTATCATGTCTTGTTGGTCCTAAATGAAAATGGTGCCAGTCAGATGTGCAGTATGACTACCATGGCAGCCATCTTGAAAACATTTTTATTGCTACTTCTTCTAAATGGAAAGTCATTTTATCATGAGGTTTACTAGAAGACCTCTTAATGTGACTACTACGTGGTAAATAAAAATTCTGATCTGATCCAATATGGCTGCCACAGCGGCTGTCTTGAAAATCTTGTCACTGCTTCTAGATGGAAAGTCATATTGACATTGGGTGTTCACCAGAACACATCCTATGATGTCAAGTTCGTTGTAAATGAAAATGGTGCTATTCTGATAATCCAATATGGCCACCTATGGCAGCCATCGTGAAAATCCTCTTAAATTCAAAGCTATCTTGACATGCAGTATTAACCAGAAGACTAATAAATACATCTAGATGATCCTGAATGAAAATGGTGTTGATCTGGCCTCAAATTTGATATCTTGTCACTAATTTCTCTGAATGGATGGTTATATGAACTTGGGGTTTTAACCCAAAGTCTGTTGATTATGTTTAGTTTGCCATAAATGAAGAAAAAAAATATTAAAAAAATTGATAATAATAAAGACTTTATTTAGAGATGGTAACTCAGTTAGTTACAGAGCTGATCTACTTGAGGCCTTCTAGCTGTTATGTACAATATGTACAGTATATACATGATGTGAAAAATCTGGCTTGACACTAAATAAGTAAGTGTTTCAAAAGTTTAGAGTATCAAGCCTGGAACACATGCACAGGAATCTTTGAACACATAAACCTATATAAAATGTAAAATATCAATCTGCTTTGAAAAAATTCAACTGAAAATTATGCAAAATTACAGAAAAGCAGACAGTACTTATATTACTAGAACTTTTCAATTATCTTAAGATTTCATCCATTAGAGACATCGATGATGAAAAGAAGAAACAATAGGGGCCTGCTTTATGTCACTGGAAATGTTCAGCAATTCCTTCTTTGGCCTTCATATAATGTAATTTTTACTTCTGACTGACCGTAAATTTGGAGTGCCATCAGCATCTCTCTGGTGAAAGATGTTGCTTAGATAGACTGCACTGATTTTTCTGAATACTTTATACATCAATTGGGCCTTTCTAAGAAATATTCTTTCATGAAAATTGTCTATACTTTGATCTAGAATTAAATGGCAAGCCCTCATTTGGAATCTTGAAAGTTTTGTTATGTTTGAATTAGAGGTATTACCCCAAATTACATTACAGTAGTCCAGATATGCTTGAATATAACTTCTATAAAAGATGACCCTACACTAAAGAGAAATGTATGTTTTAATTTTCCTCAGTAGCCAAAAATAAGAATTAACCTTTGTTGAAATATGTTTAATGTGAACTTACAAAGTAAGATTGTTATCTGTGAATAAACCAAGAATTTTATCATAACAGGTCATATTAAAGTTCACATTGCCAAATTGAACCTGTAGTTTGTCACTGTCTAGCTCTGCTCTTTTTTGTTGTTATAACTAGCAGGGCTTTTGTTTTTTTCTGTATTTATGATCATACTGTTTTCCTTGCACCACATTTTAAGTTTATTGAGAGCATCTTGTAAATTATTTTTCAAGTACAGTTTTGGTTTTACCCATCTCAAACAGTGTAGTATCATCTGCATAGATGTAAGTAGAAGAAATTGAAGTTCTTATCTTAAGAGGTAAGTCATTGATAAATAGAATGAATAACAGAGGTCTGAGGATAGAGCCCTTAGGTACTCCACAGTTAATATTTTTACTTTTAAAAAATTGACCATTTAAAGATATTTTTTGCATTCTATCACTTAACAAGTAAACCAGTTTAGGGAGTTTTCATTGCACTGTTAGAGTTTTAGTTTTTCAAGAAAAATTTCATAGTTTTCAAGATCAAAAGCATTACGAAAATTAACCATAATGATGCCTACCATTTCTCCTTTATCTAATGCTTTCAGCCATTTATCAATCAAAGATATAAGTGCAGTTTCACAGGAGTGATTTTGTCAAAAGTCAGATTGATTATCATGAATAAGATAAAAGTGTTCAAATAGTTGAGAAAAGAGTCATGTACATGTTTTTCTAGTAATTTGGAAAGACAAACAAGGGTAGAAATGGGTCTGTAGTTATTACATAATCCTTTTGTTTGAGCTTTATGCAGTGGCATTCCCTTGGCAGTTTTCTATGTCTGTTTACATTTATTAGACCTAATATTCTCATTGCAAATGAAAGCTATACTCTCTCTATTGCAGGTGCAGCTACCTTTAGTAGTCTTGGTCCAGTCATATCAAGTCCTGTAGCTTTACAATCATCCATTATTTGAATATATTTCAACACAAACTGAGGACTCATTTCAGGAATTTTATACTTCACATTGTTTGGAAGTTTTTTTGCACAACAATTTTTGAGTTCCAGCTGATCAGATAGAGTTCTGGGTTCTTTAAATTTGTCAACAATTTGAACGAAAAAATATTTTGAGATATCAATTGGATTATTGGTATAAATGCTGTCATGATTGAGGGATAAAATTTCAGTTTTACTCTTACATTTCCCAGCTCCAAACTCTGTAAAAACTCTCCCACATAGCTTTCAGGTTCTTTCTATTTTCATCCAGCATTTCTTTGTAGTGTGCTTGCTTGGATTCACGTATCATTTTATTAACTTTATTCCTCCAGATTCTGTATTCAGCATGATTTCCTACAGATATTAGTTGGTTTCTTTGCTTTATTGCATATACAATTTCTGGGGAGATCCAGCCTGGCTGAGTGTAGTCTTTCTTTATCCTGTGTGTTTTTAAGTGGGCATGTTTATTTACTATTTTCATGAAAAGATCTGTCCAAGTATCTAAAACATCATCAGTGTCTTCAAAGACCTGGACTGCTTGGTGCAGATCCTACATCTGGTCTGGCTGCCACAGTGGCCAGTTTGAAGATCTTATTGCTGAAGAATTTCAGACATGGCTTAAATACTTAGTAGTTAAAGGGAAGAAATGGTCTTATCTTCAGTATGAATTGCATAAAAAACGTGGATTAAAACTCTGTTCCTGTTTTTTACCCACTTTTGTTTTCTTCCTTTGATGTCTTATCTGTTTCCAAGGAAAAGGTTGCACATAATGAGTTTAATATTGTCTGGCTGTGGTGGCAGAATCAATTCAGTTTTAAGGTGTTTGTGCAAGTGTATAAACCTGATGAAACTTGCTATATTAAATGTGAAGGGAATGGGGAACACTTTTTACCAAAGTCTTTCCTGCCTTTAGGGTCAGTTTAAAGGTCACTCTGTAACTACATAGATTGATAGAAGCTAACTAAGTCTTTTTGCAAGCCCATATCTCTAAAAACATTTCTATGTGAATTTAATGAAAATTGCTGCACTTAATACACATGGAGGTGCATCTTTTTGTCAGCCAAAATGAGTCCCTGCACAGAAGGGATGGTGGGGAGGTCAAAGGCCACCACCCAATTTATGCATATTTGATAGAATTCAACTCTTGTTATGGTTTTTGTGCAACTGCATAACTGTACAAGAAGTAATAGAAATTTGATAAAACTTCATATATATATATATATATAGTGACTTGTGCTTCTTGTTTGTCTTTGAAAAAAATGCAAAGTATAATGAGCATGATATCAGGTTTTGATGGTCGTGTCAGCTGTTTGTTCAAGTTGTTGTACAAGCACCTGTGAAAGCTTTTGTGCATGTTCATTCACTCTGAGAAAGAAACAAGACAGTATTATGCAGAATTTTCCTTCTATAAAAAAAGTTTTCTATAACTGAAAATAAAGCAGTCTCAGTTATATTTGCATTATTATATATACTTGCTTTCATTTATTATCTATATAATTCACACATTAACTAGGCTGAATTAAATACAACTGTCATTACTGTCAAGTTATATGAGTTATACATCATAGATGCAGCATCCTTTTTGGAAAAAGAGAACCTATCATGTTCATAAAATCAATGAATTAATGACCATTATCTCAAAACTGGTGGACCAACTTTGTTTAAATTTATAGATGTAATGAATAAAACTTGTTCTGTTGATTGAGTGCATATTTTAATTCTGCCCTGGATTGTTAGCTAGACACCATTAGAATACCATTCAGGGGTCAGAATATTCTATATTCTAATGTGCTACAAGTATAACAAGGACATATGGTCAGTTTTTAAATCAGTAACTATCATTTGCACTTATTTTATAAGTGCATTTATCAGTAGTAAAAGTATGACGGTACAACTATTTGCAATGCTTTGATATTGGTGCTTTTCTTTTATATTTAATGAATGGTTAGTTAATTGCAGAGAGAAAAGATAGCATAAATTAAAAGTTTGATTTGGACAACAGCAAAAGTTGAATAGCCCTTTCTTGGAATTAAGGAAAAAAATGTATTAAAAGAGTTAATTTGATGGAAACTTTTGTTTCATTTTTAAACAAACATATTTATGTGTGGGTTTAATTTTGTGTCAAAATAGTAGACAGCTCATGTACACATACATTTTCTAAATGCTTATTTTTATATATGCATATGCTGTCCATAGTTATAGATGTTTTGCATTAGGTTATTGCCTTGTCTTGATGAAATTTCCCAAAACTGGAATATGTATTAGACTTTGAATCTTGTTTCTGTGACATGAGGTTATTTATGTAGCAGAGCACTTGCTGTGCTTAAATGGTTTTTATATCAGTGCCATCATTACAATTGATCCATTTTGATGGGTTATTTATGTGGCAGAGCACTTGCTGTGCTTAAATGGTTTTTGCAACACTGCTATCATTACAATTGATCCACTTTGATGGGTTATTTGTGCTCTTCTGTGATATTGAGCTGTGCAGATAGATCTTGTACAGCCAATATCTCAGCTGTCATGCATCACATGAATATAAAGACGTTGACTGGATGACGTTGATAATAAATGTTTTCAATAAATTCCTTAGTTGGAATCATTATACAGGTTTTAGCAATATTCTTGGAATATTAAAGAGTATTGATTTTTCTTGGAAGTTAACAAAGATCTTATAGATGTAAATGATTTTCTCTTTATGTCATGAAAATTGATCTGGAATTTTTCTTATCTCGAATCAAAAAGCTTGATCAACTTTCAAATCCCTGAGTTTTTCACATACAGCCTAATTTGAGTCTTTACACTCATATGACATGGATGACGTGTATTGTGTTCTTATTAGGACTGCATGTAGTATGTATGGATAGGAGTTCATGGCACTCAAGTATTCAGCACAGTCATGGCCAAAGGAGCAGATATGATGAAGACAAAAACCATGTCTAAATTCACAGGGAGAGAAATCTTTCCAATTATAAGTAAATGTACACTGTGAGTCAAAGCAAAGGTAAAGATGCTTCAGAATTATGTAAAAGGCATAGAAAACAAAGATAAAGGCAAAAAGGAGTAAATTACTTAAAATACAAGTTCAGAATTTTTTCTGTGTTAAAACTACACTCTTTTGAATAAGTTCAAGACCTCAGTTGGTACATCATCATGGGGAGCATCCGATGTGAAGCAGCTCGCCTCCATCTGTTGCCTTTTAGGATGGTGCATTCTTCTTCCCAAGTCTGTAAAGAAAATCACTACCTAAAAAAAGTTTACGAGAAACAAATTCACCTATCATGGTAATTAAAATTTGTGTGCATTTTTTGTTCTTTGATCCTTTTTAAATGATGTGATGGGATGAAGCCTAAAAAACATCCCTCATGCAAAATGTAGCAAATTGAACAAATAAACTTGAGGTTGTAGTAACTTGCACCAGAGGACTGACAGATAAAAGGACAAATGGAGAAGATTAGTGTCACTGGTGTAAACTAATATTCACTACTACTACAGAATAAAAGTTTTTTGATATATAGCATTATCTGTAAGGACTTGATTTCTGTCAGTAATATGTCATTTTTCAGCATCTCATTTTTAAAAAAATATTTATTCATGTAGAGGTGTTACACTATAATACTGTATCATTTGGAAGCCTCTGGTATAAAAGACAATTTCAGTTTGTACCCAGTCATGCAGCTGTCTATTAATCCATCTATCTATACACAATCTCTTCAAAAAGTGGGTTGAAATTCAGTAAACTTGGCAAGAAAGGTACTGTTTCTGAGATTTCTAAATGGCTGTAATTTCTCATTTTGCACAATAAAGTATTATATTAATAATAATAATAATAATAATGAGGACTTTGTATAGCGCATAATCTTTAGAAGCTCTAAGCACTTTACAACATTAGACAACACCTATAACAATTTTTTTTTTAATGATATGATTACAAAAAACAAACACCATGTAATTAGAAAACATAAAAAACATGTTGAAAATATTTAAGGTAGGAACATTGTTAGGTCTTTTAAGTTTGTTCTTGCAGTCAAAATAAGTGAGTTTTAAGAGCACTCTTGAATAGGATCACTGTCTTTGTGTCTAAGTTCAGTGGGCAATTCATTTCACGTTTCTGGGCCCTGGTATGCGAAAGAATGTCCATATGACTTTGTTTTCATAGTGGGAATAATGAGTATACGATTGTCAGAAGAGGAGTGTAAGTATCTTGCTGGTATGTACACATGGGTGAGGTCAGATAGGTATGTTGGACTAGAGTCAGACAGTTAATGTAGCACAGAGAACAAATTTTGTGTTTGATTCTGGATCGAATGGATAGCCAGTGTAGGGTACAGAGCAGCGGGGAGGTGTGCTCTGATCGTGGTACTCTAAGTATGATCCGAGCAGCTGTGTTTTGAACTTTTTGAAGTTTCTGGAGTAGATATTGAGATGAACCAGACAGAATTGAGTTACAATAGTCCAGTATTGAAAGTACTAATGAACACACAAGTGCTTTAGTGGCATCAGCTGAAAGATATTTGCGAATTGAGCTGATGCATCTCAGCTCAAGATATGCAGCCTTGCATATGTTCATGACATGGTGCAATGTGAGAGTACTGTCCAGAGTAACACTTAGGTTTTGTACTGACTGTGTGAATTTAATGTTGGTGTTGCTGATATTTATTGTTTGAGGTAAAGGATGTGAATGAGAAAGTCTTTGTGTTGTGATCAGAATGGCCTCAGTTTTATCATAATTCATCTGCAGCTTGTTTCGTGTCATCCATGATTTCGCATCAGAAATGCACCTCTCTACACCTTGGATGGTAGCATCAACTTCAGTTGGGTGGCTAGATTTGTATATTTGGGTGTTGTTAGCGTACAATTGGTGAGACACTGAATGATGATCTATAACACTTGAGAGCGGCTGAGTGTATAGAATGAAGAGAATAGGACCAATAACAGATCCCTGTGGAACACCACAACATAGATTAACTGTGCTTGAGTGTATTCCATTTGCAGACACAATTTGTGTCCTGTTTACCAAGTAGGACTTGAATCACAGTAAGGCTGTATTATGAATGCCAAATACATGCTGGAGATGCTGAAGTAATATATCATGGTCTATTGTGTCAAATGCTGCAGACAAATCAAGGGGGTGAGGACTGTAATCTTTCAACTATCCAACGCAGAGAGAATGTCATTAACTACTTTTAGAAGAGTAGTTTCAATACAAATACAGATAACAAAACTTGCACAAGCCATAGTCAAGTAGAAAACACAGGCTTGTGCAAGCAATCAAATTCAGTGCAAGCTTGACTGCTGTAAAAACATTGCATGAAAAAATGACAGTTGGTAATTCAAGAATACCTTTTTTTTGAAGTAGATTTATTTACAAAAACATTTTCAAACTAACAGGCATTTTTCAAGTTAACAAATTTTAGATCTTAGCTAAAAAGTACAAATTACATAAAAATTAACCCAAACAATTAAAATAGTAACCAAACTACATGTATGAAAGTCAAACAAATATATACATATCCTCAAGAAAGTGATGAAAAAAAATCTTGTATAATAGAAAGAAACTTTTTAGGACTTTGTAAAAACTGCTAAACAGAATTCTGCTAAACTTACAACTTTATGCAAGTGACATTGATACACATTGTTGGATATGTCTGCCAATTTCTAAAAATAGAAAAACATTTGAAAGACTTGTTTAATAAACTGCTGAATATAATTTTACCAAATATCAGAGCATCCTGGCATGAAAACCTTTCAAGTTTGTAAAAATAATTTGAACACATTATTAAATAATGCAAATATTAATAAAAGTAGGAAAAACAGAGGTTATGTCTTTTAAATGTAAACAATGGGTCATATTATCATGTTCTCGAAGCTCATGGAAATTAAGTACTTGTTAAAGGTCAGATACATCCAGTGTGACCCTGACGAAAAACAATCATTTTACTCTAAGCAATAAAAAAATAAAAACAATTGTTTACATCTTAAACACAAGTCCCATCATGACCTCGACAACAACCAATCTTTTTAAAATAAAGATAGAACTTGTTTACGTGGCTGCTACAAATTTTGAAACAAGGTCAGGATTTAGATCAACACCTGGTGTTTATAAAACGAACAGTCATGGTCAAACTATTTTCTGAAAAAAGTATCATCTCTGTTGAATAAATTTACATTACAATATCATGTAATAAAAAATTTTAAAAAATGTAAAACTTACAAACAATTAAATTGAAATAAATATATATTAAATCAGATATAATTAAAAATCAAATATACATAAGAGATGTTGGCAAGCATCCTATTAACCCAGATTTGGGGCCAGCTTTTAAATCTTTCTTTCTTTAAGGAGGAAGTTGTTATGGAATTATGTATAATCTTTTGAATTTATAATATAATTTGTATTTAAGTCATTTGAGACTATGACATATATTTTAAATCTTTTAATTCAGTGGTTAGTTCTATAATAAAAGTACATGTGTACTTAGTTGTAAGAGTTACATTGATGACAAAGCCTGAATTGCTAAGGTTCTAAAGTGAAATCAGCTAGGAAGGTCAAGAATGACACCCGAGTATGATTGTGGGTCACATAAACAAAGCATGTGATCCAAAGTGCAGAACTAACATGCATGCTGTAGCCTTTGATTGGTTCATTATGATTTAAAGGTCAGAATAAGACTGACATGTTTATGTATTTTGATGACAAAGCTGTTGTGAAAGGGAATACCATGATTCAAATTATTCTAGAAATTATTGTGAATTGGAGATTATTTGCTTGAATTGCAACTGGACATATAATGACCATATGAACCATTTATTTTATTCTTCAGTTATGCTAGCGTTCATAAGAGCCATAGAGAAAAAAATAGTGATTTAATTATATGTTCATTGGATATAGCCAAGTGGATGGTCATTGATTTAAGCAGCTGATAATTCAAGATTATGTTATTATGTTCAAGGATTTAAATATTTAACTAATTACTCCAGATTATGTGAAACTTTCAAGGACTTCAGGGATATTCTTTGTTCACGAGATTACAGTGAGGTAAAACATTTCAGTTAATAGTTCTTTTAAATTCAGTGATGTTATCACAGTAGCACATAAGCAATCTAGCACATTCTTTCAGAATACCTTGGAACATTTTCTGGATTAGTGAGAAATTGAAAGGACATTATTATGATTATTTGGATTACATTTTAGGAATTCATACACTGTAACTTATTTTTTAATTCTTTCACTTTGTTATATTTTATATTTTATTTAAATTAACTAAATTTGGGAAAATTTCAGCGCTTGTTTGAATTTTACGTTATCTTGTTATTTCGATGTAAGCCCCTTGATGTAACATACCTTTATGAATTCAAAAAGACCCCAGCAGATCCTCTCCTTTTCCAGCTAGAGTAAATTCATTCAAGTCAGAGCTTCCAATCAGTCCTTGTATACAGACACTTCAGACAATGGGAACAAAGTTGGAGCTGCCATTGTAATGCCCCATGGAACCATCTTGAGCCAGTTACCTCATTTTTTACTGCAGAAATTACAGCTATACTTGAATCTTTGAACCAAATTGAAGGTCTTGTGGAATTTGTTAATATCCCAGATATTACAGAACATGATTTTTCACAAACAGTCTGGGAACAGCATTCTGTATTTTTGGTTGCATAGTCACATTGGCATAAAAGCTGCAAAAGGTCACATATAACAGCCAAAACTGCACTGCAGCCACCAGTTTCTGAATGGAGGCACCATGTGCTGACTTAAAACATTGTACAAGTTGGCATTTTCATCACAATTTTGGCACAGTACATGGTATGAAAACTCAATGAACAAACTTAAAAACATCAAGGAGAATACTGGAGAGTAGCATACCTAGGACAAATTGAAGGGAAGAGGTGATATTATGCTGATCATGTATTGGAAATGTATAATTGCCTTGTGCATACCTGACTCCTGCATACATCATGAATGATGAATCTCAGCTGGAACGTGCACCCTGCCAGTATCCACTAACAATAGAACACATTCTTTTCATATTGCTTTTCAACATGTGTGACCAAATTATTTTGATATTAACTGTTTCAAGAAACTATATGAGGATGTTCCACCTGAAAAGTTCTTGGATTTTTCAAGAGAATGTAGTTTATACAAGAAATTGTAATCATGTTTTAATGATTTTACCACCACTGTCAGAAAGTGTCAGGCGTAAAGATCTTTGAGTTTTACACCACTGATGCCAATTTGATATCAAATCAGACTGCATTCAAAAATATAAAAAAAACTTAAAAAATAATATTTTGAAAATTCCTTGGCAAAATTTTACAACTTTGACAGAAATATGGCAGTTATCACTAAAATTAGATAATAACCTTGAAAATCTCTCTTCATACATGATTTCTACTAAGAACCTCTATAAACAGCATAGAACATTCCCCCCCCCCCCTTTTAGAACATTTTGAAGAAGAAGAAAAAAATCGAAAAAAAATTCGCAAGAAACACCAGGCAAATGCAACAAGAAACCAGCGATGTAAAGCAAGCAGGACCATTCCCGAGCTCTCCTTCCCACTAATGACAGCCAACCATTCAACTGTAAGGGACCTTTATGGACCCACAGATTGAGGCCAAACTATCAGGGTTCTTTGAATTCATAAAAGCCTGGGGAAGGTGGCACCATTCCCTTCCCCAGGAACAACCAGCAGGCTGCAGTGCAGTCAGGAAAAAGTGGCACATGCACAATTGTGCGCACGCCACTATAATTAAACTCAACAAAAAAAAAAATAAAATTAGACATTTAAGCAACCTATTTTCTAAAAATTGTGAACAGAAGTTAGCCAAATTTTAGAAAGCATCATGTTATAAGGACTTGTAAGAAATGAGCTGTTAATTGTGCACTAAAGTATCATGCTGCCATGGCTAACAATTTAAATACCTGTAAATGTAAAAAAGCTTACACGATTGTCTTGGGCGAATGCTGTTTGCCTGATTTTAGATTGATGTCAGCAAGGTGGGAACTTTCAGACCCACTTGGACTACTTTTAAAAAAAATATGATTTCTTGAAAATATTTTGTTGAAAGATCAACAACAATGACATCAACAATCCTTGTCATAGAATGGCAAGGCCACAGGTAATCCTTACATTGATTTGCCAGACTGCTAGTGTGTAGTCTGTCAGCTTCATCAGAGTGTGAGAAGACCCCAGATAATGCAATCAAGCCATGCTTGGTTTCATTTAAATTTAATAATTGGATAAATGTCAAAGTTAATGTCTAATTTACTAAATGGAATAAATGTAATATAAAGAATTAACGTGTTTGCTGCATTCTGGTTTGGCAGTCTTTCAGTGTTGGCTTTATAGCATAGTTATAATTTTTCAAAATTTCTCACTCTGTCTCTATAGCCATTTAAATGTCCAAAAAAGCTGCATGGATTGCTATTGATTCAGATCATGGGCACTGATTAGATTTTTATCCTCATGATTAATTGAATTTGTGTTTATGTATCATTGCTACCAGATCTCCAAAGGTTTTGCTGCTTAGTTCTCAATATTAATTTTGCAAATGTAAAGAAAACATTTTCCTCTCTCTTCAATAGTATCACAGAGTTGATGTTGTCTCAGGCAGTACTATCACAAGGAATGCCAATGCCATATTTACTTGTATACACTGAACTGGGCGATTTCAACTTGGGCAAATTTTTATGTTTACACTATTTCATGTTTTTCTAAATTTAATTTTTTTGTGAAGATTAAAAAGTATTGTTGTTTGTCTCAAACCAGAAACTTAGGATTCGTAAATAGCTCAAATGAATGATATTTAAATCAATTGAGCTATGTATTGTTTAATAAAAGTTAAAGGCAGTGATACAAGAAATTGGGAACTCAACTACTGTGCAAGTTTGGGTTAGCTGTATACATTGCATACTCCACTGTGGTAGTTGACTGGCTAGCATGTCAGACTGTCAGAATGTGGGTCGATGATGATCTTCTACTCCATACGGTGCTTTAATTGTTATCATTATCATGGATATGATTGACCATGGTGGTATTGCCCGGATCAAGTAAACAATAAAATAAAATATGAAATTTATGGATGAGATAACAGATATGACCAGAGATAAAGAATAGAACAACACGAGCCCCCGTATATAAAATACAACAATTTAATCAATTGAATGTGTTATTTGAATCATTTTCTTTCTCGTAGAAATAGAACTAAAAAGTTAATGTGAAATTCAATTAGCCATTCTGTTACACCAAGAAAACAAATTTCATATAATCGAGTAACTGGTAGAACTGAAATTGCTGGCATTTCAGCATCACCTGGTTGCTTCTGGTCTTTTCCAAATCACTGTTGGTATATGTCGGCATTGCCATATTTCTTTTCCTTCTCTCTTTGTCTCTCTCTCTCTCTCTCTCTCTCTCTCTTTAGCCTCTTTGGGTCATCAACCTTCCTGGTTGTAGATTGTTCTTTTGTGCCATGCAGTACAGGTATGGAACTATTTTTAACTTTAACTCATTGCCTTCTGCAAGTACTAAGTGCTCACCCAATGAAGCTTGCTAAGCTGCCTGCCTTCTAGTGGCTGTCTACATTTTCTATATCAGTCTTGTCTTATGCAGACAGTGTAATTGAATGAGAATTTTTTTTTTTAATACCAAAGTTTATTCTGGAATTTGCATTATAATAAAAACGACATGTAATGCACAAAATGTCTTTATTTCTGCAACTGTCAGGCTTTTCATTGTTTTCATTGTTGGCATATCTGTTTTTTTCATTTACCATTGACCAGAACATTTCTTTGCATTTTCATCAAAGTGAAGTGTTGGCTCTGAATCTGTTTTAAAATCATCCACATATACTGGCCCCACATGTTCCGACAATATGAGATCGTCGTATGTTTCATCCTCAGATTCAGATAAATCTGAAATGTCAGGAATAAAAACATAACATACACTAATGTCTGATCCTTTGTCTTGAATCTGATCGTTAAAATCGATGTAATTTGCATTGTCATCACTTTCAAATCCTTCAAAATTTTTAGTCAGAATCAGCTAATGCATGAATGTTGCCCATTTGTTTCACTGTCCCAACTGACCTCGTTTTCAATGGAAATTCCTGCATAATGACTATAAAACTACTAATAAAACACTTTCATCATTTTATGTCAGGACTTCTTTCATTGGCTAAATATTGTTAAAAAGACCGTATGTTTCCAATTTCATCCATTGTAAGGCTTTAATATGAAATATTTATATGTGTCTCGGGGGGTTTCCCAACCCATTGCTGTAAGTGCATGTAAGAGTCAACAGGGACAGAGAGAGTATAATTAGCAACTTGAATATGCACCTCTGGGAATACAAGGCTATTTTTGGCATTGCTCATGTGCATTAGCAGAAGGTAAAGAGTTAAATAAAAATTGAATGCTCAACCCGACCAATATGTGTCATTTTTTTTCTCCATTTCCTGGGATTCCCACTCTTTTTTACATCGGGTATCATCTATTGTAATTCAACAGAACTAAGCTATGGTCAGATCACAACCTAAAACACACTTCCTACCATCATAAATTAATGCCTTGTCAGCAGCTATTCACTTGCTGCAGGAACATGACATAATTAGTCCCCTTAGATAACCATTACATTCTAGTTAATTATAAATTATTAGCCAAACTGTCAGTCGAGACATGTTCCTAATGCTGACACGATTGATTCTCACTTACTTGCACAAAGGAATTACTGGATTTCATTCCTGGTCCTAACTATGTTTCTTTGGTAATTAGCGATTCAATGACATACATTTTCAGACAGAAAAAAACAAATTCTCAGCATACATGATGCAAATCATTTAAGATAGATAACTTCTCAAAAGTTGTATCAGAAGAAATACATGAAACTTCTGTAATGCATGATTTCTATTACACACAAAACAACTAAATCCAAAAACATTCATATCAATGAAAATATGACATTTTTACAAAACATTCTTACAATAAATGAATCATATAGCATTCGAGACAAAATGCATGCAGCAATTAACTTCTGAACTCGAGGAAACTTTAAGTATGAATTTAAAATGAATAAATTCAACAAATAATTACAGACTTACATCAGTGAACATATTGTATGCAGTTGAGACAATACCTTGGTGCCTTCCAGAACCTCGCTCACTTTTTATGAGAGAATTCCCTCTGTCTCTGGTTCCAGGTCTCCCAGATTTCCAGACCCTGTGTCCCTTGGATTAATTATTTAACGAGAAAAGTACTTTTAACTGATTTTGAAGCCAGCTTCCTTTTCAGCAGAAAAACTTGGACTGACTAACATCTTGAGGGAGAATAATTTAAAACCTTAAATTTCGTTTGGAAAACCTATTTCTGCTAAAAAATCTTAACGCTTCCATCAAAGTCAGAATAATCCTCTTTAGTCTGCCTTTATTAATAACTATTTGGCAACAGATAATTTTATGACACCTGTTTCAGATGGCCCAAGATTTCCAAAACTTTTGCTCTGGCTTGTCTTAAATCTGTCATTCTCTACACTTAATCCTACATTGGCATATCTTTTGGATCATTATTAAATGGACTCTAATTAAAATTCAATTCATGCCCCAAACATAGCAGATCCCATTCCTGACAGTCAACAATTTATTGTGAGTCTAACCCATACATCAGACTAAATGGGTTACATGTCACATTGACCGTCACAGAATGTACTGCAGAATTATCTCTACAAAATTTTGCACCTTTACACTGATACACCCCCTGAAAATTTTGCAGTTTTTAATGCAGCCTGGGTCAGCTGATATGGTTTGTCTCTGGGTAAGGCACTTTACACCCAGTGCCTTGGCTCTGTACAGCCTTTCTTGTGTTTATATGCCATTAGACACTTAAACAAAAAAATTAAACAAACAATTTATTTAGCTGTATTGGAGACCCTGATCTGCAAATGCTTTAACGGTTACTTCAGGTTGGGTTCCATTTTGTTTGCTGGTGGTTGCATGCTGATATACAAATAAATATGATATCATGTTGTTAGGCAGCAAAATCAGGTACAGGTAGATTGTAAAGTTTCAGACTTTTTTGTTGGATGAAGAATTATTTTGTTTATAAATTTTTAAGTATAGTCTTGTTGCACAAAAGATTTACCTTTTTCAATTTACATCAACTTTTTCTACATGTAATTCCAGTTTCCTGTTGATTTGTGAAGAGCTTTGGCATATAGAGTTGAAAAACTGGTTTTGGTTGATCCCAGCATGGCTGTAGCTGTGCATTTCAGCAGTTAGATGAGTTATTATCAGTTTTGCAGTGACATTCGGTATGTTTTCATGCTTACTGTAATTTGATGGTACAAATGCTTAATACAGATGTGCAGCTTGGCACTAATGACTTTCAGGTTCTGCTTCAAAGACAACAAATGACAGCTGGTACTTCTAATGAAATCTGTAATTTTGAACCAATCATTTATGTCACATCAAAAATTTTGTAGAGTAGAAAATAATATCTGTAGGCAACATATTAATATCGTTGGCTGTATTTTTTTGTTGTTCCAACATGAGAATGAGAAGTATCTTGTCCACAAATCTGAAACTTGTTATTAGTACTAATGAGATAATAAATTTCTAACTTGGAGAAACAAATATTTACACAATCACCCTCTCTACAGTATTCTTTTTTTAATCAACACCTGTTGTATTTTCCTGTTTCTGCTAAACTTAATAGGCTTTATTGACAGGGTGACTGAATGTAAAAAAGTTGCATTTTATCCTGATCCTTACAGATAAATATGTTTTTTTTTTTATATAAAAAGACAGTTTCTGAATAAGAATATGTATACTTTCCAGACAAATTGTTGACTTTATTGCTTTTGTTGTATTCAGTATTCTTCAACACACACATTGTTTAATAGATAGGAAAAAATGTTTAAGATTAGCATGTAAAAGGTAGGGTCTGGCATGTAACCAGAACCAACACATTTTTTGGGAGTCCTTAACAGTGTGTTTTAAATGAGACTTTGCACAGGATATATTAATATATATCATTGTGCACTATCATTATGATTTACAAATCATGTATTGAATGTGATACTGACCCTTGCACACATTGTCTGGGAATACGTGGGATTCAACAGATGGCTATGGATTACCTGAAAGTGAGAAAAATGGGGATATTTCCTGGTATTCAGAGGAAAAAAGTAGTCCAAGCTTCATCATGCTTTTCCATGTCCTGATTTTATTTTGAGTTTGCATTTGTTTTCAGGGATTGTGGTGTGTAACTGTTGCCTGATGTTGAGTGCGGTTATCTCATTGTGGTGCACATTTGACTATGCTGGTGCCAAGTGGGTGAAGATGAAGCGCTACCAAGAGAGCATGAAGGAAAAGGCACGACGGGCTAGACGCTCAGGGAGTGCTAGGAGAAATTGGAGACAAAGGTAGTCAGTTGACATGAGCATAGTCTAGGGTCATTAATCCAATTTTCTTATGTGTGATGTCACTGTAATTTGGTATTATGCCAGTTCATATCAAACTACATTCAATGTCAGACTGGTCTGTCAAACTGCTTTAATCCTGCAGACAGTCTTAGATTTAAGTAACTAAACTGTTAGTAGCTGTCTTCCTCTACTGTTGGAAATCAACATTTTACTGGATCTTTGCTATGTAATCGCTTTATTGCAGGATCAAACCTCTGGAAACTATAGTGCACAGGTAGAAGAATTATTTGAATTAAATCTAGCCTTAAGTTGATTCTACCATTTGGTAGTATTTGGCAAATGTAAAGATTGAATGCAACATACATATTGATGTATCCTGAAGAAAGGTTACACAGATAGTGAATGTACCTAATTATGAATGAATATTGAATATAATTTTATATTGTTTTACACAGAATTAAACATCTGTCAGTTGCACCTTCTTAAAGGGCATCTTTTGCTAGTCCAAATATTTTTTCATTAATAATTACTGACAGTCTGATCAACAATGGTAGGTTTAGATGACACCTTATTATAGGCCTTGAGCAAACAAATTCACCAATGGATTAGTAGCAGGCAGTGGATTACTGCTATTAAGATGTGGTTTCTTTCTTTTTAGATGGGGTGGGGTAGGGGTGTAAACTAATTTTAGTTATGTTTTACTTACGTGCTACTATTGCAAGATTTCCTCCTTTCACTCTGCTCTGATGTTCTTTAGTCTTGGTCCAGGTCACAAGAGGAAGATAATCTGTTTGTTGACAAGTATAATACTGATGTCAATTTTACTGTATGCCAATTTTACTGTATGCCAATTTTACTGTATGCCAATTTTACTGTATGTCAATTTTACTGTATGCCAATTTTACTGTATGCCAATTTTACTGTATGTCAATTTTACTGTATACCAATTTTACTGTATGCCAATTTTACTGTATGTCAATTTTACTGTATGCCACATTTTTACAGAATAGTCTACAGGCAGAAGTGATCATAAACTGCTGTATGTTGCTGAAAGTCATTTTTAAAACATAGGTATTGGAGAGTTGAAACAAAAATTTATATATGCAGTTAAATCCTCCTACTTTCATAATATATTTTAGTATGTATTTGTAAATGTGCTTATATAGTTATATTCATGAGAGAGAAACATTGGCATGAAGATAAGTTAATCTTATGTATACATATTTTTAAGAAGCCCTTCAATGGAGATTATATATACTTGATTAAGTTACCCTCTTTAAATAAAGAAATTACTATTGTTATTATTATTATTATTATTATTATTATTAAGGAATCAAACTGGGGTCATGTTTTTTAAAATAAAATTCTGGTCTTCCAGTTGGTGATTGGAGGTGGGCATATTATGCTTGGAGTGGGGATTTGCAGTCTGGAAAGCAGTGAAATGATAACAGATCACATTAAAATTAGTTTACCCTCCAGAAAACTACAATTAACACTGCATAACTTTGATCTTACAATGTTGTATGAAACAGTTAGTTGGGGTTCCAGTTGATGGCAACATTAACCCATTTTTGAGAGTTGTGAGTGCCACATTCTGGGAATGAGCATATTAATCTTTGCAAGATTATTGTGATTAAATGACTTCTTTATTGGATTATTTCAGGTTCTACATGTATATCACAATTTTTATTGTTTTTGTTTTTCATG
This sequence comes from Sinohyriopsis cumingii, assembly GCA_028554795.2. Lineage (NCBI taxonomy): Eukaryota > Metazoa > Mollusca > Bivalvia > Unionida > Unionidae > Sinohyriopsis > Sinohyriopsis cumingii. Next base: position 28,030,492 of record CM068835.1, read on the forward strand.
GAGGAGAACTTTTGGTGATACTTTAAAAAGACTAAATTCTTTTGAATTGTTTCAGTTATTGCTCAGCATCAGGGCACATATTATATTAACTTTTGGAAGGTATTTAAGCCATTTTGAGACATGTATACCAGAACCTACCTATACAAGAGAGTACACCAGATTGGCTCAAACCACACACTGACATAATGCTGTAGAACTAAATTTTTACTTTATGTAGATGTAGACAGGGCAAGCAGTTTTTCTGAAGCAGTTTCAGTAGGCAGAGAATGTGTAAATCAAGGCCAGTGTAAAATTAAATTGTTACAAGTGTATTATTTGCCATGTGTATTTTTGTACAGCCCATTAAAGCTTATATGACTGCATGAATATTGATGAGACCTTGTAATAACAATCTGTGTATTAGTTAAACATTTCACACAGTTTTATGCACCTAGTTTGTATCACAATTAGATTCACAGAATATTTATCAGAATAATTCAGCAGTAACTGCAATGACTAGGGGGGCGCTCACCAGTTAATATGTACTTTTGAGAGCGTGACGTATGTAAGGTGAAGTAGTTCGCATTTAAAACATGCACAATGGAGAGAATGTTGGCATACCTCTATGCTACATTAATGTAATGTGGATGATATTTCTTTGGATATTGTACTTTTGGAAATTTTCATGATTTAAGCACACTGATAACTAAAATGACTGCTCCCTTGTGTTAAAACATCAGCCTGAATTAGTCTAAAGTACACTATACATAGCAACTATCAAAATAGGGAAAATGAATTTAGCCAGACTAGACAATACCAGCTTCTGAAAGTGCAATGAATGAATTACCAAATATATAAAATGTAAAAAATTTATCGGCTCTTTTTTATACAATTTACCTCTGAAGTTCAGGAAGTGAAAATGAGCAAGTAGAGCTAGCCCTTTTTTGAAAGGTGCACATCTGAAGTAAGGCCAAGCTGTATACTCTATAACCAATAGTACACCCATCAATCATGCACCAAAATAAAGGGAATTAAAGTTTCTTTGAATTATACCTAAGATATACAAGGTCTTTTTTAAATAGCCAGTATAACCAGTGAGGAAAGCCGGGGAAATTCTTTTTCTTTAAAATCCTAACCCATGCAAAATACGAAACTGTAGAGCGCCACCTAGGCAATAGGCATGCAATATTCAGAATATGCATCGGAATAATTCAGCAGTAACTGTAATGATTAGGCAATAAGTGTCACTCTACAGTTTCATATTTTGCATAGGGTTAGAATTTTAAAGAAAAAGACTTTCCCTGGGTTTCTTCACTGGTTATACTGGCTATTTTTTCAAAAAGACCTTGTATATCTTAGGTATTGTTCCAAGAACCTTTAATTCCCTTTATTTTGCTGTGTATGATTGATGGGTGTAATATGGGTTATAGAGTATATTGCTTGGCCTTACATTAGATGTGCACCTTTCAAAAAACTGCTAGCCCCATGTGGTCTTTTTCACTTCCTGGACTTCAGAGGTAAATTGTATAAAAAAAAGAGCTGATAACTTTTTTTTTTACATTTTATGTATTTGGTAATTCATCCATTGCACTTTCAGAAGGTGGCATTGTCTAGTTGCACAAAATTCATTTTCCCAATTTTAATAAGTCCTAAAGATAGTGTACTTTAGACTAATTCAGGGTGATTTTTTTTTTAACACAAGGGAGCAGTCATTTTAGTTAGCAGTGTGTTTAGATCATGCACAATTTCCGTAAGTACAATATCCAAAGAAATCTCAGCCACATTATATGAAAGCAGCATTGAGATATGCTACCATTCTCTCCACTGTGCATGTTTCAAATGCAAACAACTTCACCTTACATAGGTCACTCTCAAAAGTACATAATAACTGGTGAGGGCCCCATTAAAGAGAACAAAGGTATTATTTTATCATTTAAGTTTGATTGTTTGGCTGAAAAGTATGTTGCAAGGATCAAAATAGTCCTTTTGAATAATTCTCCTGTATTTCCCCCCACAGAACAATATTTATTAGTGTCAGTCTCACACAAGCCCAACCCAACCCCTCCAATGATGAAAAGTGAGCTTTTTTAAAAATGCACATTTTGTCTACATAGCAAATATTGTTATGCTGAAAGACAGGAACATGAAACTTGCCAGAATTATTCCTGAGATGTCACCAATAAATTTTACACTTTGAAAAAGGATGGAACAGATGCGTTCATGAAGGTCAAAGGTCAGAGTTTAAAATATTTGCTTATTGTTTAATATGGAAGAAAGTGAATTTGCTTGGTCATCATTTTTTAAAATTTCATTGCAAATAAATGAAAAGAAACACATTCACTATATATTTCTTTTACTTAATGTAACGGGTTTAAATTTAAGTTGACTTCATTCCTATATTCTAAGACTTTTAATTTCCCCATAATTAAGGTCACTACTCACACAATACTACCTCAAGGCATATTATGTAAGCAAGAGTAAAATAAGCATAATTAGCTTATTTTCATGGATAAAATCAATGTTAATGTACCATTTTGTTCAGAACATCATACATAATGATATGAAAATAACAAAAATAATTGCATAAATGTTCATATTTGTATTAAGGTGGCGCTTTACATTTTCTTATTTGCATAGGGTTAGAATTTTAAAGAAAAAGACTTTCCCAGGGTTTCTTCACTGGTTATACTGGCTATTTTAGGTATTGTTCCAAGAACCTTTAATCCCTTTATTTTGTTGTGTATGATTGATATGTGTAATATGGGTTATAGAGTATACAGCTTGGCATTACATCAGATGTGCACCTTTCAAAAAGCTGCTAGCTCCATTTGGTCATTTTCACTTCCTGGAATTGTAAAAGAAAAAGAAGATCTGATAACTTGTTTTACATTTTTTGTATTGAGTAATTCATCCATTCACTTTTAGAAGCCTGTATTGTCTAGTTGCATAAATTCATTTTCCCTGTTTTAATAGGTGCTAAAGATAGTGTACTTTAGACTAATTCAGGGTGATTTTTTTTTAGCACAAGGGAGTAGTCATTTTAGTTACCAGTGTGCTTAGATCATATACAGTTTCCATAAGTACACTATCCAAAGAAATGTCAGCCACATTACATGAAAGCAGCATAGAGATTAGGCAATAGGCATGTAATGTTTAGAATCTGCATCATGATAATTCAGCAATAACTGCAAAGACTAGGCAATAGGCATGTAATGATCAGAATATGCATCAGAATAATTCAGTAGTAACTGCAATGACTAGGCAGTAGGCATGTAATATTCAGTAGATCTATAAGGGAGGAACTTGTGATAACACTAACTTGTGCAATCACAGTGTCTCATGCAGCTATCTGAACTTATTATATATTATTACATAAAATATTTTTTTATACAAATTGTAAAGTTTTTTTTTATACAAATTCTTTTTGTGCCTCAGTTTGAAGATTTAAACAACACATAAAATGACAAAGAGAAAACTATATGTCGTGCATTACTTAAATGTAATTATATCCTTCGGAAATGGGCTACCATGAAAATTGTAGCATGGTACTAGAAGTGTCTGTTTACATTCTCTTTTAAAAAATTCACATCCATTTGTTTAATAGCCTTCAGGTATCACTGTTGCTGTGAAGAGGTGTAGGAGTGTATACGTCTAACAATGCGTGAACAATTTGAAAGCAATTAGCATCATTCTAGGCAAAGTGTGATGCTAAAGAAAATCCAAAACAAAATGAAGAAACATGGGAGAATATTTTCACAAAAGTGTTAATGGGTACCGGCCTGTTTATAATTACCGGGTAATAAAATTAGCTATAGGGTACCCATTTAGTCCATGTAAAAAAGCAAAAACAAAAGACAAGAGGCACAAAATAACAAGTACAGTTCAAGGCTCACATCATGTGACATTGGTCCGTAGTAGACCTCCATCTGCTGATCGACATATTGTTGAGGTGTGTGACCATTTGGCTATGTACTCGAACAGTTTCCTTATTTGTATTTATAGTAACTCTACATGACATGTTTCGAAAAAAACAGAAGGGTTTCTTGAATTTGAAACCATGTGTCACAGATTTTAATTTGATACAGACTTTTGTAATAGACCAGTCTATATTGAAAAAAACATGGTGCCAAATTGTTAGAGGATAGGGATTTAGTTAAATTGAAGAACATGCTGCATCAGTAAAAGGACAAATCAACAGCGCTTTACAAATTTTGAAAGAGGAATTCTACAGTAATTTAATACAGCATTCAGAATTTGTGGACTTGGAGCAAAAAAGTTAAACATGTTATGAAGACTAAAGTGAATGTCATGTATAAATAATATTCTTGTTTTTTTGAGTGAATGTATTCTCATAGTAATCCACATGGATTTAATTGATTTGTGACAAGAATTTTAAGTAACTACAGATCCAGGTAAGTAGCAGAAATAAATGTACATTTCTCATCTGGTTTTCTGTAATTATTGCATGTAATATATGCATGTAATATATAGATCACTCTGTTCATGGTCCGATTGTGCTTTTTTGCCACTCATATTAGTAAAAATTACGCTTATACCTATCAGAGTTTGGCATGTGTGAACTTAGAACATAGCAGTTCAGGTTCATATTTGATATAATTTCTCTTTGATCGGGTAATTACTGATCATTAGGACTGTCAGGTACCCGGTTGACTTTTTCTAAAATTTTGACATCTCTGATTTTCTGTCGGCTATGTTGTGAGCATTGCCAGTAAGCCACATAACATTAGTAGCATTACACCAAAAGCACATATATGCAGCTCAAATGAGGCTAAATGCACTTTTGAAATTTTCTATTTGAGATAAACTCCAAACAGTGTATTGATATTATATGATACAGAGATTTCCATACTCCTAGAAATTCAATTATGCTCAGTGATGTTAGGACATAAAAGTCCAATACCTGCTCGTCAGGAAAAGAATATTCCTGCTTCAGATCAATAATCTAACCTGCTTTTCCTGTTCATTCCACTAAAATTTTCATTATTTGGGTTCTTTCTTTCCATATCAAACAATGAATTAATTGTAGTGGAACCTTCAAGCTATTTTGAGAAGCTAATGCTTGTAATAGGTACTAAACATTAAGTTGTAATTTATCTCATTGCATTAAATATGAGTAACTGTATATCCTTTCTTATAAATCAAATAACTCCTGACTGCATAGACTGATCTGCTGGCACATTATGCAATTGCAGATCAGGGTCTGTGTTGTTTGCAGATGGACTTGACTTATAAGTGAACATATGTGGTACAGTAACTCAAACTTCAGAATTGAAATTAAGTGATTTGTCCTTGAAGATGGATACCTTTCCTCAAATATTTCTTTCTGGGTTTTTTTGTCCCTTCAAATCACCATTAAAAAAAATGCCACAGATCTTTCAAGACCATTATCTTTTCTGTATTACATTTTTCACCTTGCTCACCATTGTGTTTATAACAACTAGTCAGCCTCACTAAAACAGACTGTTTACATTAAAATTCAAGCATACTTGTCAAAGACCAGAATTCTTCTAGATCTATCTTTGTTTATTTGTTCATCTTCTCACAAACTTGTTATTCTAACCTTGACTGTCTTCCTAATTCTGTAAATATTTATCAAAAGGAAGAGAAACACAATTGGTTATCATACATGTTCCACAGATATTTATTCAGCTCATATTACAGCTGTTTATCAGTTTTGAGTGTACAAACATTTTTCTATCAGCCATAACCCCCTGCATTGCTCAAGGATATACAATAGGTCTATTGCACCCTTCAGCATGTTTTAAGAGGTGACTAATGGAGGCAGCCTTCTTATAGTGGGATGTATCTTGTGATGATGTTCCATCTGAGGTCTACTTCACTTGGAGAGGGCACAGAAGATTTTAGAAAGTTGACTCTGTATTTTAAGGATTCTTTCTTTTTATATATCAGCCATAAAGCCATCCGTGAGTCCATCTGTTTGTTACCAATTTCTTTACTGCACATTAGCTGAGTTCTCCATCATCTAAATTTACCAAAATTTGTTGATAGCTAAAAACTTGCTGAATTTCAGGGTCAGAATCCAAAGGTCAAGGTCAGTTTGACTGAAGGAAGAAAAATGGTTTCTGCACAAATCTGAAGTTACTCAACTTTGTGGATGGTTTGTACTTGGGGTATGGAAGAACCCTAACAATTTTATGGTCAAAAACTTAAAAGGTCAGGGTCACTGTGACTAAAAGAAGAAATATGGTTTCCACATAACAACTTGAGTTTTCTGTAATCTAGAGTACTTCTAAACACAGTATTGGCATGTAATGTGCCGCTCACATTACTCTTGTTTGCCTTTGTCTTTGTGTTGTGGGTCTTTTTTGAATTCCTAAACTTTCTCAGCACTATATTACCAAGATTGTGGTTATGTACCATTAAATAGTATATGTGCATATCAATCATCTGGTTGTAATTGAAGTGAAGACACATGCATAAGGCATAAAATGTTATTAGTCCGCCTTTGGATGCTGGTGTCTGCATATAAAAGCATATACATTGGGTCAGTGCATCACAGTCATTCTTTTTTCAACTAGTAGGTCCTATGTAGCAGTTTATTTAGTCTTAGCCAACAGGTGGGACCGCTCCGGTGGCCTAGTGGTTAGAGTGCCCGCCTCAAATGCGGGAGGTCGTGGGTTCGATCCCTGGCCGAGTCATACCAGAGACTTACAAAAATGGTACATACAGCTGCCTCGCTTAGCGTTCAGCATTAAGAGGTTAGTGTTAGGACTGGTTGGCCTGGTGTCAGGATAATGTGACTGGGTGGAACATCATGGTACATGTCTGCGGCATGATGCCCCAGTGCTAGACATCACTATAAACTGGCACATTGCAGACATTGTAGCGATATGACTGAAAAATTGTTAAAGCTACGTTAAAAATCAAAATCACATCACACACCAACAGGTGAAATATCTTTTTTCTTACCATATTCAATGAATTCAAGCCTTATTGCTGTCTTTAACCACATTTCTTTCTGCCTAACATATCTTTTTTTATGTTGAGTATTTTTCTCCACCTCTGCTTAGCTGGTGCCTCAGTATGTTCAAGGTCTTGATGGACCACAGTGAGAAGCTGCTAACAGCTGCCTTGATGCAGAGATGCTCTTCAGAAGTCTTATCCCCTCTTTAGTATTGCAAGATTTTAAGTACCAGCATCAATGGTCCCAGGCTATAACTCTGGGTACATCAAAACTAATCAAGAAGCATATCCACCCTGATTGACAGATATGACCTCCTCCCAGAGTTTTTAAACAGGTCCTACTGGAGGATCCTGACAAAAAGCCAAGTTCAAACTACCACATGCCTACCCTTCACCAGACAAATGTGGTAGTAGAGGGTGATTAAGGGGAGGAAGTCTTCGGACACCCTTTCCTGCATCATTTGCAGCTTCATATCATCCCATTAGTACCCAGCTAGCTTTTTTCTGAGGTTTGGTCGGGCATCACAGACAATGTGTGATTCCATTCCACTTTAGATGGCTGTTAATGGCTTCATTTCTGGGAATCTGCTTCCCAGTCACAGACCTTTATTACTTTTCACCAGACCAAACTGGTTCACGGAATAAGTACATACCCTTCAGTGGAAGGGAACAGTCAAGAGGGTAGCAAAGGACCAAAATCTAAGTTTCTGTTCCCAGATCTTTTGCTGTTTACAAAAGGTTAAATGTCTTCATTTCTTTCTGCCATAAACAAATTCCTTCAAAATGGATACCATCATCTCTGTCAGGATTGCTGTAAGGCCCCACGACCAGACAGTTTCCATGGACGTGCAGGATGTGTACCTGCACATCGCAATCTTCCCTCTTCACAGCACATACCTTGGGTGTTTATTCAGCCTCCGTCCTCAGTTCCTTTACCAGTGTGATAAGGGTCATAGTGTCACACTTTATGTCTATAGGTATCCCTGTCCAGCAGTATTTTGGTGACTGATTGATGCAGTGTCCTTAAAGAAAGCAATGCAGTTGTAGCAGGTAAGTATTACATAATGAAAGATTTTTGTTAACACTTGCCCCAAACTTTATTTTATTTTTGAGAAAAATTTAAATTCATTAGAACTGCTTTTTCCAGAGACAATAAAGATTTCCATACCAATAAGAACTAAGTGTATGAATTATTCAAGAAGTACATTGCATTATTCAATAAATATCAAGGTCCTAGTAAAACAAGCTCATTATTGAGTTTTAATGTCATTGTTTTTCACCCAAATATTTAATGACATAGTATTATTTTGTCCAAACTGCAAGTTATTCACCATGTGGTTGTTAAAATTTTAGAATTAATCTGTGTCAGATTCCTGACTGGACTGCATGCTTAACTGATTAGAGCTACAGTGTTAGCTGCATTTAGATGGCATCATCTTCTGAAAGCTGCTAATACTATTATCGAATTGTCAGTCCTGTTTTCAGAATTGAAAGTTTTCTTCTAATTAATTGACTTCAGTTTATTTATCATGGTAAAGATTTAAAATTTTCCACAAATATTATATAAATAAATAATTTTACCAGCTTTCATTATTCAGCTTTTTTCAGTTACCAGATTTTCATGCCTGTATTTTGTCTGACAATATGATGCCACAAATATCAAGCTAAATCCTAGCAAGATAACATAGGGTCTGGCAGCAGTATTTGTGAACAAGATAAACAAACAGAGCTCAGCACATCTGGGAATAAAGTATACTGCTACATTGGTATATGGAGGAGGGAAGAAAGACATAATTCACATAGAAATGAAGACTGTGTATAACTGCAAAATGAATAACTCTCATCTTCAACGAATAAATAGTTCTCTAACTGTTCAAACAAGAATTGGTTGTCTGACTTCTTTCAGTACTTAATACTATTTGCTTTTTGTTAGGTCTTAAGACAAATGTTTTTCTAACATTTAATGTGTACATGGTGTACAATAACTGACATGCCTTTTAATTGAAACAATTAGCAACTCGACATTTCTCCCTTTCTGCCATTTGGGCTTTTTGAACAGTTGACAGCTTTTATCATATACACTGTATACCTCAATCAGCCTATGATTATTTCATTTGCTGTATGTCTTTTAGGTCATTGTGACAGTGTTGGTTTGTAAAACTTAACTTGGATCATCATGATATTCTTTCAGCTGATACTTATATGATGAAAAATATTGATATTACAATCTACAGTCACTATTGAAACTATGCACTGGTTTTCAGACATAAAATGTTGTTACTTTAAATTAAAATGTAGCTAAACCAAGATTCTCTTGATATATATGTGTCTCAAAGATAAAACATGTATATTACAGAAATTTATTTTCAGATAGATCAACCTGGTATATAATGGTGTATCATGTATGCTATAGCCAGGTCTAATAAACTTTTGCTTTTTCCTAGCAATGCCACATTTGATATGAAAATCATGTCCTCTTAAAGAAAATAATTAACAGAAAAATCCTACTAAATACCCATCTTAAACAGAGATGTGGTAATAATTGGAACAGGTAGTGAAAAATGAACCATTTACATGTGTAAATATTGCAGCTTCAGGTACAAGTCAGCAGTAAGGTCTACCTGTGATACAGGCACTTCTACTGACCATAAAGTCTCCATAATACAGTCCATCTTAGAAGCTGCTTTACAAATATTTTAATGGTTTTTCCTCTCATGCATGCTTCTTAAAGTATATGCAGGGACCATGAAACCTGAAGAAAAGAAAGCATGTTGCTTCTTTTTGTTACAGAGATTCTTCAGAATGTGGTTTTAAATAGTTTCAGCTTATAATCTAAAGAAGTCTGTTTTACTGATGTGACTTTACTGGAGTTAAAATCATTAATGATTAGAAAAAAGCACTTCAGTGGTTACTGAAAAGATTAAGATTAATATGAAAGACGTCATCTGAGTAACAGAAGATGATGCAGAAAGCTGGATCATTGTAAATAAATCAGTCTTATAATAGCATTAGTTGGAACTTTGAAACTTGAAGGCAATGCCAAAACCTACAGTTGAAGTACTTTTGATCCTTAATAAATTTACCAGTATTGTGTTTGAAAGCTACATAATTCAAATACAACGAGAAAGATAGTGTTATTGTAGATCAGGAAGTATATGTGTGTGTGTGATATATGTGTTGTCATTTAAAGTTACCTCATGCAATAATGGAAATATGATGCCAACCACAAGCAAAATTCTTAAATTTAGAGATGTAGAATTGCACACAGACTTTAGAAAGATAAACCGTTTCAGGTAAATGTAAGCATGAAGTACAAAATAATATATAAAAGATAAAGATGTTGAAATTCAGTAAAAGGTATATAAAGTAGAAGATAAAGGAAAAACATGTCAGATCTTCAAAACATATGGTCAAGATCTGAAAATGTATAGGCTATAGATATTCTCTAACGCCAACGCGTTTGCTTCTGTTCTAACTGGCCAATAAGAACCTTAAAAACTAATGAAGCATGTTTCTTATGTAACATGACAAGACATTTTATGAGCTAACTTGCTTAGAATTGTCATCTCTTGGCAACAAATCAATATAGCTTGTGTTTGTTTCCATAGAAAATCTTAAATGCTGTCTGGTACATAAAATGAAAGTGGAGTATCTTATTTATTTTTCATGTTATTACATGCCCAGCTAATACTAACTAAAAGCATCGTTCATTGTTTCACTAGAAAGTACACTTCATGAATGTTATTACCTGTAAGTCTGATACTTTTCAAAAAACAAAATTTTTAGTATTGATTGTGTAACCGTGGAGACATACAGTAAATACATCAAAACTCAATACTCTCACTTGTAAGGATATGCATCTCTTTTCAGCTGAGCTCTTACAGAATTATCCCTGCCTATTAATTAGGTTATTCAACCTCCCTTGCATTTAATCTGTCTTTATTTCAACAACAAAAGTGATTTGGCCATAGTTTCTTGCCTAGTGTGCAAAACAGACTTAATTAATCAGCTGAATGTTGACAGATATATATGGCTTGTTCACTAATTAAAAGCAATGGGGTGGGAGGGGAGACCCTGGAATCGGGTATTGTAATCCTGAGCTCTGATGTAACGGTATCACACCATGATTTATTTTAGTACATATTACTACATATTATTATATAAATTTAGATATTCACTACACCTTTAGGAATTTCAACTTTATTTGCTTGAAAGTATTAATTCTGTCTAAAATGTACATGAAAAAGTAACATCGGATAGCCAGAAGCTTTTTTTTATTCAGATACTAATCCATCTATCTCCTTTAATGTTCATTTAGTTGATCCAGATTTTTTTAATTAAAACATATACACATCCATTTAACCCACCCACCCCTTTGCTAGTCCATTAGGTTAACCAGAAGTTTTACTTTTATCACATTTCTGTCAGTGTTATTACAAGTTAGATCCAAGAAAAATCATTGCAATGATGCAGGTGAGACATAAGAGTTATGTGAATAAAATGGTCCAGCTTGTGAACAGTTGAAAATGAATGTCCTGGCAAACATCTTGACATTTTTTTTTACATCATACAACAGAGGTGTTCTTATAACCACGTTTTTCACCATATTTAAAATATTACTGATGATGATTGAAAATCTGATGAAATCTGATTGTCCATATGACCACACTGTTTGCCATCATTCACATTGACCAACATTTTCAGCAGGTACTGTGCCTATGATGAAAGATCCTTTGACAGAATACCCTGTTTATTCAGAATGACATGAGATCAGTTTGGAAAAACTTAAGAGATTCCAATTACTGGCTTAAAAGTCTTATTAGAGCTGTATTTTTTTTTACATGGTCACATGGCATCATCTGATTCTGATTACTGAATATTGGAAGGTCCTTTGTAAAATAATGCCCAGCTCAAGGTCCATTTACCTTGTAAGGAACAGTTATCTCAAAAATCATAATACTTTATTTGCTTTAATGAAAGGTTCATAAAAATAAAAAGGTTCACACAACTGTAAGCAGTGACTCCGACCTGTTGCTGCATAATTTACTTGTAGATGATTGTTTACACTATCTTACACATTTGTTTAAGCAGTGTGGATGACCATTGCATTAGTCTCATAATTAAAATGTTAGTATCATCCTTCATATTTCAGTCAATATGTCTGCATTTCAGCAACCCAACAGTCATTTCCTTCTCACATGTTATATCTAAACAGACGTATCCTGTAATTGAAAGTGAAGCCTTAAAAACATAAAATGGATAGGCAATTTAATGGAAACAGCAGTTATTTCACCATAACAAAATGATTTTTTTGGTTTCCAACCACTTTCATTGCAAAAGATGTTGTTGTTGTTGTTGTAAGGTTTAAAGCCATTTTTCAGCACAAGATAGGCTATACATGGCGGCCAGTATTAATGGTGGAGGAAGAACCCGGGAAAACCTTGGAAAGAACCACCATCCCACGAGAAGCTACTGGCAAGCTTTCTAACATACCCACATTAGCCGAATCCGAGACTCGAACCCACGCAGACAGAGGTGAGATGGCAGTGATCCGTAACAGTGCAAAAGATGGAGTACACTGTTGTATGGGTTCATAAAAAAACTGAAATCAGTTATCTGCAGCAATTGCATCAATAAGGTTTTGTTCTAGACAGTCCATGATGAAGGCCAGAGAGACTTCCATAAAAGTACTAAACTGAGAAGAAGTATCAAAGATGGCCATTTACTTAGATCAGGGGGCCCCGAGTGGCCGAGTGGTCTAAAGCGCTCTTCGTTACGGATCACTGCCATCTCACCCCTGTCTGCGGCAGTTCGAGTCAAAGATTCAGCCAATGTGGGCATGTGAGAAAGCTTGCCAGTAGCTTCTCGTGGGTCGGTGGTTCTTTCCGGGGTTTTCCGGGTTCTTCCTCCACCATTAATACTGGCCGCCATGTATAGCCTATCGTGCTGAAAAATGGCGTTAAACCCCACAACAACAACAACAACTTAGATCAGTCTTTTTATAGTTGACATTTTTTCCATGCTAGCCCAAATCGGGTTTGATGCTTTTCCCAAAATAAGCATATGTCTTGACAAAGCTACATGTATGTGGATGTATTTTTTAAAATTATTCTTGCACTTGTTCAAAAAATTGGGATGTTGTTATTGCCTATGTGTGTCTGTTCCCCCCCCCCAATTTGTGCAACTGTCTTTCTCGCTGACTGCTTGAAGGATTTAATGGAACTTGATTGGCTGGATACAGTGTTTGTGGTTTGTGGCTGTCTTTCTCGCTGACTGCTTGAAGGATTTAATGAAACTTGATTGGCTGGATACAGTGTTTGTGGTTTGTGGCTGTCTTTCTTGCTGACTGCTTGGAGGATTTAATGAAACTTGCTGGATACAGTGTTTGTGGTTGGTACAGCTGCACAGTAAGGTTTTACTTTTCCTTCTGGACCTCTTGGTGAAAGTTCATAATGGATTATCTTTTTGGTGAGGGGGATATTATGAAATTCAGCCCATCATTACGTCTGCATGAGTTTGAAGATTTTATTTACAATTTTAACAGTTGAGATTTATCTGAGAAATTGTTTTGAATTTGATGGAATGAAAAATTGCATTGGATGGTAGGTACCATGAAATTTCTGTAACTTATGAACTAAAAGTGAACAAATTTATAATGTAGAAAAAGGTAGATCTTGACTGTAAGTTCAAGATACAATACAAAACAAAGAAATCAACTTGTAATGGTCTGTATAAAATTAAAGATAGACTAGTCTTATTCATGGCAATACACACAATGTATTCAATGACTTATCAACCTGCTCCTGATTTGATTGATGCAAAGAAGCCATTGTCATCTCAATAAGAAACTTATTAATGCATAGACAGTGTGATTGGTTTTTTAGCACTTTTGCAAGATAATGTACAATAAAAGACCTCAAGTATCTGGTCCTGTTTAGAAAAAATGTGTCTGTTCACAAAATTCACAGATTTAGATGAAGTTAATTGTATTAAGATCTTTGTTGAGGTCAGTGGGAAAATGTATCGATTCATACAAGGTAAATGTACATAAAACTATTTTCCACATGATACTCATTGCATTCTGTATGCCCCACAGCTTGCAGCATAGGCATCTTAATTTGATATCTTTCTAACCATCCCTCATTCCCAAGAAGCTTGCTAGCAAGATTGCACAAAAAAACACAAATGAAGAAACTTGGTAGCTATATCTGTTCCCATATGTATATGACTTGATAATATTTTCAGGTAATTATAGTAATTTTTTGCACATTTATTTTTACACACATTTTTTAACTTTTTGGACTCATTTTTTGATTTAGAATAAGTTAGGAAGATTAAGGAAAAACCATTCCAGATAGACCCCTTAAATTGGACAACATGTTTCTATTAAAGATGTAGATGACTTCATTAGATTTTTCAGCTAATATTCAAAATTTGACAAATTTTTAAAACATTTTAAAAGTTTTTATACTTTCTTGATTAAAACCATGTTTGCACAAAAAAGAAAAAAAACACTTAAGGGCAGGCAGAAATCACTCAAGGTAGGCAAGAAATTTGATATGCATATATGTATGTATATGTAGATGACCAAGTTATATTTTCATGCCATAACAGAAATTGTTACAACTTTTACAAATATTTTAAAATTTAGTTTTGGATTTTAGACTTTTTGGCATATATGTTTTCCAAACAAAAGTCTAGTTTCCTTGGAGAGTTAAAAATGATGGACAGAAATATTGTGTTAAATAGAGTACACATATTAAAGTATAAAATGATATGGGTAATAATTTATTGATTGATTAAAGTGTGAAAAGACCAAGAAGAATGCAGATTCAGTGCAGAAAGTTTTCAGTGAATATAGTAGATGATTCCTTTAATTAGCTGCTTTCAGGTGCACTTCCTGCTATGCATGAACTCTTCTTTACAGAGGTAAAAACTATTGCTAGAATTTTACAAATGGTGATACATTTAATGGATAACATGTAGATCTGTAATGGCTGTTAGAGGATCAAAAAAGTATGTGATTTTGGTCCAGTAAAATGAATGTAGGGTCAACAAAATTTGGTATATTTGTTGATATCAATTTTACAGAATTTGCAGAAAGTTAATTTGTATCAGTACTTAAATTCAGTGATATGTCCTGAAGTTGTGGGAAGGATACCCTTTTGTCTTTATAGATGGACCGTTGTTGAGTCCTAATTCTGTGGTTTGTGGTTATCAAAATCCCTGACCATGGGAACTAGTGCTGGAAACCAGTGAAAATCTTAAAATCAATGATTGGATCATTAGAATTGATCAACCATGCATTTTATTTACTTGGAAAAATGTAATGTTATTTTCATGGACAGTGTCATTTCCATAAAATTGTTAATTCTTAAGAAGTTTGTATCTCATAAAATGGAATGATTTCCCTTCAGATTTGTTGCCCACCATGTTCTTAGTGCTTGACTGTACTAAACAACCAGAGGTTATACTGACTGGTAGCCTTTCCTTCACATTTGTTGCCTGCCATGTTGTTAGTGCTAGATTGTACTAAACTGCAAAAGGTTATACTGACTGGAAGTCTTCTCTTGCTTTTCTAAGAAGATTTTGTGAAAAAATGGTCTCATAGCTTAAAAAATATTTGTCTTAAATCCTTATGGAAAATCGTAATTGAATGCTTATGTGCTTTACTTTTTTGGCCCATCTTCTCTGATTTTTCAGAACTTCCTATTTAAAAAGTCGAGGCAAACATACCATCACTGTATCTCAGACTACCATAATTCAATTTATTCTTCAGAGCAGTACCAAGCTGTCATTTAATCCAGCTAATCCTTTATATGATGTCATCTTGGTTCCCAATTAGCAATATTTGTCCTCATTTTGAAGCAGCAAGAAGTCTGTCTTGCCAATACTGCAGAATTTGATATTCCCAAATGATAACCTTGGTTATTAAAACCCTCAATTCTCAACCAATTCTCTCATTAATCAATGTAAATTAAATGAAATCAGAGCTTCCTATTGTGCTCATACATCCCTGAAGTTATTCAGTAAAACAGATTTTACTAACATTCTGCGGTTTTCTTATTGTTTTTGAACATGCACTGTTTATATTAGACAGTATAAGTGGCACCAGTGTGATACCTTGAAATAAATTATCGACAGTATGTCTGACAAGTACCTACAGCAGTATTTTCAAACCACAAATGATAGAAATGTCACAATTTTACAGCATATATTTATGGTTACATTAGCCAAAAAATTGTGAATTCCCACAACTGTGTGCTGTAGGCACAATACTGTGTACATGTCATTCAAGGACATGCAGAGTTAGGCTTAATTCTTAGATAACAAAATAAAGAGGACCACATGACATGCAGCCATTCCATGTCTTGTTTGTGCTGGCCAGCTGTTAATTCCAAGAACACAACTACCAAATTTCAAGCACACAGATCAAATTTCAAAACCATTTTGTGCAACTGTGGACCATCCTTATAACGTATACCCAAAGGTTCAAGTCTCAAATACCGAACAGTGTAAGAGGAATTGCATGACATAACATGTGCAAACATGCAGTGGTGGACATGATAACATTTTTTCCCCTTTTTTAATCTAAAAAAGTGTGGAGACAATTATGGTAATATAATAGGTCATCAGGATATATGCTGTCAGCAGTGCCTGTCAGATCTCCACAAAAAAACCAAAGCAAAATCCATAAATATCTATATCAGATCAAGCAAAGGATAAAGACACTAAGGCTAAACTGTAAGCAGCACAAGAATGGATCAGAGACAAGATTTTCATTTTATAAATACATATACCTGCAGCAGATATTTTGCAGAGACTTGGTTGATACAGCCACATTAACCCTTTGTAATTTTTTGGCTATTAGGAAGCCAGCTGAAGAAATTAGAACACATTCTGTTATAATTTTGTTGCTAATATTTTGTGAACATGCACACAATTTGGGTCTCAACAAATCTCATATCCCGCTGTTAAAAGGGCTTGAGTGGAAATCAGTCTACTTGATGGAATATATAAATGTAAATGGCTACCAATAAGTTCAAACCTTAGAAAAATCTCTGAGACTTCCATTTGAATGACAGTCAGTGAAATGATTCCAACACATTAGTCTTCCAGTACTTAAGGTAGGAATGAGTAACCTTTTAGGGAATGTCTGCAGAATTGTAAATCAAACCATGTTCCATGAATATATTGGCATTGTTCCAGAGGCAAATGCATGACCTTTTTTATAATTTAGGTCTTCTTCAAAATGTGATTGTGCTGTGTATTAATTAGCATGAAAATAACATTGTTTGAGCAAAAACAAGCCACTTAATAGTAGTATCAATTCACTCCAGCAAAGTATGTACTGCTAGGGATCATGCTAAAAGTGTTTGGCAGTCGTTCACGTAACTCTGAGGAGCGCTTGATACATTTGTTACTAAAAAGTACATAGATAATGATTTGGAAGCTTTATTGTTTGGTTAAAAAGAATTTAAATCTTCTATTCACATCTCGGTATTGCTGTTTACTCACATTTTTCTAACCAATAGAGTGAGTTCTGGGAATGACAGAAGAAATAATGAATAAACAGAAAAATTCTTACATTGATCTCTTAACGATCACTATAAAGGAAATAAGTGAGCAAGTGTCTTGCCACTGAAAATTTGAAAACATTGAAGCTGAGTTTGCATGTAAGGATTAAAGCAATTGAGAAAAACCTGATTATGATCAATTAACAATACATTTATTTGAAACAAATTACAAAGACAATGATTATTTGTAGTCAAAAGAAATTGTAGATTTATGCTGCTGTTATTGATGGAAAAAGAATATTGGTATACTGGCCAGAAGTAAATGTTATATAATGAAAGACTGTTGTTGAAGTTGCTTGACACTGGGAAGGAAAGCAGGGAATATTATTTTTTTTTACTTATTTAAAATTTACAGAACTCTTCATTGCTGTGATCAGTCTTTCCATGCTAGCTTTGCATTTCCAAACTGTAGTATTTGTAACTTTGTTATGTCTATTTTATTTTCATTGTTTGTTTTTTTTTAAAAAATTCATTTTATGCTATGAATAACTGTATTTTGTTCTTAACTTTGTCCAGAATCAAGTTCATTTTCTGCCTAACCTGAATCATTGATTTTGGTTTTGTTGTTGTTGTTGTAGGATTTAGCGCCATTTTTCAGCACACGATAGGCTATACATGGTGGCCAGTATTGATGGTGGAGGAAGAACCCGGGAAAACCCCGGAAAGAACCACCGACCCATGAGAAGCTACTGGCAAGCTTTCTCACATACCCACATTAGCTGAATCCGAGACTTGAACCCACACAGATAGAGGTGAGATGGCAGTGATCCGTAACAGAGAGCGCTTTAGACCACTCAGCCACTCGGGGCCCCACTTTGGTTTTGTAAATATGTTTATCTCAATCTGAGTCAAGAACATTGGAAATTCCCCATGAAATGACAGGTCTACCTGTTGTTTACCGCATTTTATATATAAATTAGTAACAGATCTTCAAATTATAACCAAGATTTTATCTTGTAAGCATTTGGAACCTCCCAGAATGAAATTTCCCACAGGGTAATAGTTGTTTTAAGAAAATGCTAATTGTGACCAGAAGTCAAGTAGAGGACTATTATAATCTCGTTTATCTAGAAATTATTCATTCCTGCTGTAAGATCTGAGTAGAATCAGTTGATATTTCATTTAGGCTTGAGTTTATTCAAATTATTTAATTCAAGTTATTCTTTTTGGAAATACAGTGGGCTAGACAATAACATTCTTGGAGATAGAGACCTGGATTTATAGTGAAATCAGCTAAGGATATATTCTTGGATTGTATTATTGTGATTGAACAAAGAATATAGGCACATCACTATGACACAGGCCATCACAGGTACATCAGTACTTCCAGCATTGGATGCTTTTGGGAATACCAATAAAGTTTATTAAAAACTTCATTCTTTAAGACTTGTGTTAGTAATTCTAAGATTATTTTGGGGTTTAATTTGCAATATCTTAAGTTATTTTGTTTTAATTTTCACTTTTTTCTTAAGGGAAATAGATTATTTGTTGAATTTTACAAAATTTTATGCTTTTGCTCTTTTCTGTTACCAAGTTTAAAACCATAGAGTCATATTAACTGTTACATAACAAACATTCTTTGTTTTCATGGATAAAGGATATTATAATTACAGCAAAATGTAACTTTATTCAGATGTAAACATAAGAGAGTTCTTCAAACAGTTGAGAGAGAGAGAGAGAGAGAGAGAGAGAGAGAGAGAGAGATTTTTAAGCAAATGACAGCAGCTTCTTGAATGTGAGGATAAATTCCTTGATAATAAGAACCAACTTGGCAGTCAGTAGTTGGTTTCCCTACAGCTGGTATATAACCTATCAGGGGTTCAAGGTAGATGCAAGTCACCTAGTATAGGCTAATATGGTCACCTTATCTTCAGAAAGTTAATATTTATGATTAGTGTTATTATTATTGTTGTTATTATTGTTGTTATTATTGTTGTTATTATTGTTGTTCATTACAGTTCTACTTTAATAGTATACATTATTTAAGGCTGCATTACAAACACCTATGCAAAACTCTGTTAAAAACAGTATTTTTTCAAAGTTGGGAAACATTTTAACATTTGATGACAAATATATTGTTCACCAGCTTAGCTTTTTTTTTGAGACGACCCCTGCATTAAGCATCCTTTGCATTATGCATGAAAACTGACTAATTCATTATTACAGTAATGAGGGCTATTCTGCCTGAGTATGCAGATTATAACTGTCTCCAAAATCAATTGCCAGCATGTGAATCCCAGGATATTTGCATATTGCATGATACTGTAAAGTACAATATGAGTACTCAAATAAAATACAGTTCCAGTTCACCAGGAACAGAAGAATAAATGTGGCTAAGCAGGAATTATGATATACAGCATTCACATGGGAATTTCTTGCCTTAAATGTTGCCACAGTGTCAATGAATTTTCCAGCATCCAGCAATACATTATTTTTTGTTTGAAACAATATTAGTCAGCACTAAGTGTCAAACTGTGTATATTTTTCATTGCAAAATGATATATATATTGTGAAAAAATTAGGTAGCACAAATGCTGTTCAGTATTATACTAATTCAAATTTTACATCTTGGGTATTTGAGACTAGGAGACTTATCGGATGACCAGTGGTTTATCTGCATGTTGTCCATCTATCCATTACCACAGGTTTGTTATACCCACTCCTAAACTACTTGGAGGATTGCCATGGAACTTTTTACATACATTCATCACAAGATTTATTTGGTCCAAAATAACAAAGGTGCTGCTTGGATATTCAGTGTAGTCTCTACAGCATTCATCTTGAAAATCTTTTTTATCACTGCTTTTCCTGATCATATCAAAATGGTGTTTTCATGAGAAGACTTCTTATGATGTCCGTTTGGTCCTAATTGAAAGTGGTGCTGATCTGTTATCCAATATGACCACCATGGCAGCCATCTTGAAAATGTTATAGGTTTTCCTCTTAAGTGGAAAGTTATATTGACATGGGATTTTCACCAGAAGACTCGTTATGATCTTACACTGATCCCAAATGAAAATGGTGGCAATCTGTTATCCAGTATAGTGTAACCAAAGTGGCCAATTGGAAAATCTTGTTGTTGTTGAAGAATATTAGATTGTTTGAACACTCATCAGCCAAAAAGAAGAAAGTTTCTTATTTAGATTCCTATAAATTCGATTAGGCTTGTAAAGTAGGAGTCATTTTTGGGGACTTTTGTTTATGTATTTGTACATCAATCAATGTTTTTCACTTGTGAATATAGATAATATTTTAATAATTTTTAGCTCACCTCTACGAATGTGAGTAGAATTATTGTACTACATCAGCAATGGCATCAGTGTTGATGCGTCATCAGCATCCACACATATAAAAGCATATATATTTGTACAGTCTTACTGCATCTCAATGATTTGTTCATCATAGGTCTTAGACATAAGTTTGGAGTGGGGTCCATAGCACCTTTGCCATAGAGAGAGGGTAAAGGGGGATAAATTTTTTTTGCATTATTTTCCATATTAATCTTTTGGTTAAGTTTTTGCATTTAACACTGTTGTTATACTTGGAATTGGGAAACTTTATGAGGGGATGCAGCTTGACAAGTACTACCTCATCACAAAAGTTTGTTACTGTGACCCATACTTCTTGCTTCATTGATTTTGGTTAAATTTTGTGTTTTAACTGTTCATACCAAGTCATTAAAGTAGGTGATTATTATATATTCATGTTAGTTTCGATACATATACAACAAAGCTCACTGTGACCTACATTTCACATTTTAATGGCTTAGGTTAAGATTTTGCATTTAGCTGATCTCATTTTTTTGCATGCTATTCTTTTGACTCTTTGGTATTAAACTATGTATCATAAAAGACCAAATACCAACAAAATTTGTAAATATTTAACAAATAAATTATTTCTCTGTAATACAAAAGTAAAATTTTAAGAGAAGGTACAGTATTGTAAATTAAATTCTAAATAATTCTAAAAGTTCTATCACAAGTCCAAAAGTGTAGAGCATTTCAGATGGCTTCCAATGGTGTTTGAATGAATTCTAGTTTTGAATGTGCTGATTTACCAATAGCTGGAATAATGTTGCTGTGCTAACAGTCTTGATGTATCACAATTATATAATGCAAAATGTCTCTAAATGAAGTCACAGTAATCCCAAAATAGTGATTTAATCCAAAGGTATTAATGAATATTTTGTAATTCCAATGAATAATGTAAATAAATAAATCCTCTCAAATTAAATCTGAACACAACTGAAGTTACGTATAGGAATGAATAATTCTGATAGATACAAACCAAATATAAAAACGTAAGTCACAATAAGGGGACCAGAATGAGGGGCATCTTAATGGAAATCTCCATCAATGTGTAAGCAAAATTTGTTTCTGGAATCTCCTAAGGTCAGAATTAGGGCTGTATCTTGAACTCAAAGCCAAGGCATTGGTCCTGAATAAAAAATAGTGCCAATCTGACTTCAGATGTGCCTGCCACAGTGAACATACACTGTATTGAAATTCTTGTCAACAGTTCTCCTGACTGTAATGTCATATCAGCACAGGCTTTCCACAAGAAAAGGCTACTAATCCTGTCTACTTATTTTAAATGAAAATGATTCTGATCTTACATCCAATACGGCTGCCGCAGTTGCTGATTTAAAAGTCTTATCATTCAAGAATATCAGAGAGGGTTTCAACTCTTAGCAGTTAACAGTATGAAATAGTTTTATCTTGAATTCCTGGAAATTCTTTTGAGATAGTGAAGTGTCAATCGTTTAGAGGGACTCTTTTTTTTTTTTAGCACACATTTTAAAGTTTTTAAATAGTATTTTACTGTTGCTTACTGTCAGTTTCTCTGGTGATCTAATATTAAGCTAAACAACTTGATGGGGGATATTTTATATTTTGTATTGTGTCTTAAGATTAGTAGCTGATAACTCTGATTTATAGTGCAGGGTCTGAGTAGCAGTAAAGTTCAAAATATCATATCATGTGGAAATGAAATTTATGTTTGCAAGAAAACTGCAGTCTACAAAATGTTTTAATCATTGTTTTTAAAGCTTGTACTTAAGTGTGTTGTAGATAAGTCTAATTGGCTTAATTGGAATTATTTTTAGCTCTACTGGTCAGAGACTAGAGAGCTTAAGGAATGGATTATCCTTCCATTTGTACTTTTGTTGTCGCTGCAGAGCCTATATTACTTGGAGGAGTACTATAGAACTTTACATACACATTCATCCCATGGTCTAGTTGGTCTTAAATGAAAATGGTGCAGATTAACCATAATATATGGCAGTTCCAGCAACTATCATGAAATATTGTTATTGCTGCACCTCCTGAATGGATAGTCTTATCAGAACGGGGTTTCAGTACAAGACTTCTTATAATATCTAGCTGATTCTCAATGGAAATGGGGGCCCCGAGTGGCTGAGTGGTCTAAAGCACTCACCATTTCGGATCACTGCCATCTTACCTCTGTCTGTGTCGGTTCGAGTCTCAGATTAGGCCAATGTGGGTATGTGAGTAGCTTTTCATGGGATGCTGGTTCTATAGGGGTTTTACCGGGTTCTTCCTCCACTGTTTATAATGGCTGCCTTGTATAGCCTATCTTGTGTGTCCTGAAAAATGGCATTAAACCCTACAACAACAACTACAACTCAATGAAAATAGGGCTGTTCTGACATCTAATATGACCACAACAGCAGCCATCTTGAAAATTTTATTACTGCTTTGCCAACCCAATGGAAAGTCATATCATAGGGTTTTCACCGGAAGACTTTTCTTGTGATGTACTGTTGGTATTAAATGATAATCGTGCTGCTCTGATATCCAATATGGCCACAAGAGTCGCCAGCTTTAAGATCTTGTTGCTGTTACTCCACCTGATTGGATGATGATATCAGCATGGCGTTTTAAGTAAAAGACTTCTTACGATGTCTTGTTGGTGCTAAATGAAAATGGTTTTGCTTGGACATCCAGTATGGCCACCATGAAGGCCATATTGGAAATCCTGTTAGTGCTACTCCTCCAGAGTAGATGTTCATATCAAAATTGGGGTTTCAATAAAAGACTTTGTCTGGTTGGTTCTAGATGAAAATGATGTCGATCTTAAATGTAATATAGTCACCATGGCAGCCATCATGAAAATCATTTCATGGCTTTCCCTCCTGAGTGGAAAATATATTGAAATTGGGTTTTCACCAGAGGACTTCTTATTATGTCTAGTTGGTCATAAATGAAAATGGTCAGGCCTGAAATTGCAATATGGCAGCAACAGTGACCATCAAGAATATCTTGTCAATGCTACTCTTTCAGAATGGATGAAGTTACTAGCTTGGGGTTTTCACTAAAAGACTTTTTATGATGTCTGGTTAGTTCTAAATGAAAATGGTGCCTATCTGACATCCAGTATGGCCACCATAGCAACCATCATGAATATCCTGTTTTATGCTGCTTCTAAATTGACAGTCATGTCAGCATGTGATGTCTGTTTGGTCCTAAATGACCATGTTTCACCAGAAGATTTGTTATGATATTTATTTGTTCTTGAATAAAAGTGGTGCAGATCTAACCTAAAATGTGACTGCCAAAATGATCATATGAACACATTGCCGAATTTGAAAATCTTATCACTCAAGAATGTCAAAGATATTTTAGTACCCTGCAGTTAAAAAGAAGAAATGGTCTTATCTTCAGTTCCTGGAAATTCCTTTTGGCCAGTAGAGTATTTTTTGCAAACCAATCCATTTGATGCCCAGTAGGAGTGTTTACAAACTGTTTCCACCTCACATGTACAATGCATTTGCAGATAATTTGCAACTAATTTTGGAAGAAAATACAAGCATTTCAACTAAAATGTGCCCAAATTTTCTTCATTTTGATGTGACTCTCATTAAGATTGATAAATCTGAGGAGAAGATATGAAAAGATTTTTCCAAATCATGAATTGCTCATACAATATAGAAAAAATATTTCTGCTGGTGGCTGCCCAAGGGAAATGAAATGGTAGATAAAAAGTTGTCAAAACTGTCACAAAGTCACCAGTTTCTGAAATGATGATTTCATATAGTGACTTCAGTATTATGTAAATCAGCATATTATCTATATGGAAAACTATGTCAAATAGAAACTCTACAAACTTCAGAACATCAAACCCATCACAACAGACATATCACTGGAGAATGGCGTCCCTCATGTAGAACAAATCGAGATTCAGTGATACAGTGCTGCCTGCATACAGGACACACATACCTGACCCATACTTACCATCAGAAGGGTGTACCCTGACCAGTGTCCACTGATAATGGAACGCATTTCTTCTTGAGTGTATTAACTTCCTCCTTGTGAGACAGAACTTTTTTTGATGGGGGGGGGGGGGTTGTTTTATGTGGACTCAATTAACATACTTTATGATTATGTATCATCAAAGAAAATCTTGGACAGTTTTAAAAAGTGGTATTTATAGCAAATATTTCTTTTTAGCAATAATTTATTGATTTTTTAAAAATGTATTGTTTTCTCTTTTATATACATGTACCTTTTGAAGAGTTGTATTGATCCTCTTTTCCTTTTTTCTTGTTGGACTGCTTGTTTACATTTATTTGGAATTATTTTGATCACCCTAAAGTTTTGTGATGTTTT
Source organism: Sinohyriopsis cumingii (assembly GCA_028554795.2). Lineage (NCBI taxonomy): Eukaryota > Metazoa > Mollusca > Bivalvia > Unionida > Unionidae > Sinohyriopsis > Sinohyriopsis cumingii. Next base: position 28,055,621 of record CM068835.1, read on the forward strand.
AGAATTCAAATTTTAATTGACACTAAATAGTCAGTATTGTTCTGACATGCTGTTAAGCCCTGTGCATTTAATATACAGCAGACTATCAAACTATTATACAACTGTGTTGCTAAGGAGCATTCACTCAGGGAGTCTTTACAATGGTGCCATGCAAGTGGTAGTACAGAATACCAGCTAATACCACAAATATAAGGAACCACATGGTGCAATAAACAATTTGAGATCAGCACACATAGTGAAATGGTTTTAAGTTTCAATTGTGCAATGGATGAATGCATGTTCCTGTATTAGTTGTGAGTACTAGTTTTCATGGTTGTAAATGGTTGCATTTTGTGTGTGCCTAATCATCTGAGATGACATAACCACAGTGTTTCACCTTTGATAACATGGGAAGTGGGCTTATTAGGACAAAAACTTTCTTATGGTACATGAAACTGAGTTAAGTTTTATAAACATTGGGGGATGGTCTTTTCATCAAGCATGGACTTACAATTAGAGAAATACTGCAATTATGACTTGAGACATCTTACAGAATATTCAAATACAAATGATCTTTACTGTACCACACTTCACATTAATCATATTTCTTTATTGTGCATATTTGCTATCACATGATTTACCTTGTTAGCTGATGCAAAACATTGTCAGTTTGCCACTACAGTACTTGTAGATTCTCCATGGCTGTCAAAGTATCAGTGACAGTAATGAATTGCAAGTGAAGTTCATCATGTTTTGTAATTCCCTTCCTCGATATACTTTTATATTCATAGGTATTTTCAAATGTATCTAAACTCGGGAAGATATGACCATCTGCATGTATTAATTTTTTTATATTCACAGGTATTTTGAAATGTATCTAAACTCGGGAAGATATGACCATGTGCATGTATTAATTTTTTTGTTCCCTTTACTTCAGGAGTTGGATTACCAGATACTTTTACCAAAAAATGGAGAGGTAAACATTCCATCTGTGCTGTAAATTACTGCAATCTGCACACAATAGTTGTTTTCTAATGGCACGGCAAATCACATTGATGCACATATGAAATTGTTTAATTCAGAAGGCTTGAAAAATATCTAAAGAGAGTTCCTTATATGAGCATTGTTGATTTCATAGTGTTCTTTCCTCTGTTAATGTGAATAGAATGCATTGAACTCACCATGAAAAGATCAAATTACTGCTACTGTTAGAACTGTCACAATGTTAAATGGTTTTCTCCTGAAGGTTTGAGCAGGTTATTGTAGTATATAATTCCAAATTAAACTAACTACTTTATTCTATGCACTTGATATCTACAAATAAAGCTTCAAATTTGCAGCAAATTATCATTAAACTTAATGTTTTCTATTAAGAGACACTCGTTATCATTGATTTATTGTAAGTCTACACAATCCCCCTCCAGTATAATTGCTTCTAATGTTTCAAATGTTGGCTGTCATCTTGTAACATAATCTCACTTGGGACTGAATGGCACTATAGCACTATATTTAGCAGGAATCACAGCCACTAAATTTACCTGAATAAATATGTACTCCTTTATCATAGACATAAAATTATTACATTTATCAAGAGAATGTTGAGAATTATGTACAAACTATGTATCATCTCTTCTAAAACATAAATACTATACCACCTTAAGTATTTAAATTTGCACTATAATAAGGCTTCCATATCTGTGGTGACATCCAATCATGTAGCATTATAGTAATTCATCTTCAACATTTTGTTTGGATTTATAAAAGGTTTTTCATGTTTCTGAAGACCCTTTTTTGTAATACTTATAGGCAACATGCTGTCTTCAAATTATAATGCATACAACGGTAGCAGATAACCAGTCAAGGATGCTCACCCCTGTATGGTTACACCATCTTCTAACCACTGCTACCTTGTTCTGTAATTTGACATAGTGAGCAACTTGAATTCACAGCATACAGTTTGATAAACAGGGGAAGCTGAAATTATGAAAGCCTGTGTAAAAGGAACCCATTTAAGCCATTTTTCAGTCCATTCTACGTAATAGGTTTTTAATGCAGCATGAGATATTCATGATACCATTTGAAAACAACTTATAGTATTATGTTCTTTGGTTCAGATCTATTTCATTATAACATCTGGCACCGCCAGCACCTCACTGCCTGTATATGCACCAGCTTGTACATATTCTGCAAAAAAATATCACCCTGGAAACACTGCACTTCTATTACTTGTGATTAATTAACCCTCAAGTATATTTCTTCTTTATAACATATCTATTAACTGTAATTTATACATATAAGGGCAGTAACAAAGTGAATTAAGAAATCAAGGAAATAATATGCAGGAAGTCTTTAAATTTATATTTTATATTGGGATCATCTTTGCCTTTGTCAGCTTGTCTCTTATAAAATAGATATTTAATGGACTGACCTTCAATGTTTGAGCAGTATGAAAAATCCGTCTGAATTCCTTTGATCATGTGTGAAATAGTTCAGGCTATTTTTCACATTTTTCATTATTAATTTAATCATATTAACCTGGCACATTCTACACTAATTGGTGTAATAAAATATTTTATCTTATCTGATGCACTCAATTCACTTTTATGGAAAGAAGCATGCTATTATAAACAAATCTTCATAGAAACAAAAAAAATTGAGATTAAACAGGTCTGACCCAGGATTTGATACTTACCAGTAATTTATTATCATCTTTTAACTAATGTTTATTGCCTACTAGTGTCAAGTAGGCACATGATAAGGCAGTTATAATGGGATCAAGATGATATCATCAAATGTATTGTAGACTGGTATATGCCACTATGGATTATTGTGAACTCAATATAATGTAATTATGAGAGTATCAGTATATATGTAGGAGTGTTCAAAATCAAGAAACTCATATTCCTTTTTTTACTACATGTATTTAATGAAGAATTAGCTGAATAATGTATGTTCCTTTGAAAAATCACATCCTGTTGCATAAGTAATTACTGTTCTTCCACATAGAAATACAGTCCTCATCACAAGAAACATTGGAGGAGTGCAATACTTTTACAACTTTACTGTTAGCCCAACTGCACTATGAATGAATCTCTGCAGTGTTTAGGTACTCTGTATAATTCAAAATGTTCACAGTTCAAGAGCCTAGCTTGAAGAATCCTTTTTCTTACATCTTTCTTTAAATAATGTGGCTTGTGTTAATGACTCCATGGCTTGTGCTGTAGCCAAATAACACTTATCCATAGCAATGCAGAGTTTTTTAATCTCTGTATAAGATCTAAAACTTCAGGGTATGTCATTGAGTGAATCTGACTTTTAGAGTACTGCTTTGGCAGTCTCCATCAGCAAGGTATCAAAAGCAAAGCCACATGCCTTATTAATAAAGCCCAGCTATTTAATTAAGAAAAGAAAACAATGTTCTGTTGATTATGTATACAAATGAATAGCACTAATCTCATTTAAATGATAAGTAGATAATCGCAAATGTATTTAGTTATTAATGATTTGTCTTCAAACTGGCTTGTTGCATGGTGCAAACACTTCAGATTAACCTACTGACAGCCCTAATCTGTGTCAGCATGATCAAGTATAGTTGCACCTCACATGCCCTTGAGACATTTTCTCTGTCAGCATGTATCAAGTATTGTTTAAGCTCACATGCCCTTGAGATATTTTCTGTGTCAGCATGTATCGAGTATTGTTTAACCTCACATGCCCTTGAGACATTTTCTGGGTCTTTTTTTCTCTCTCGCAGATCAGCCCACTACATTGATAACTGGATGTATCAGGAATTTAGCAACGAAAATATGTTTTGGGGTTTTGAATTGAGTTTTAGTTTATTTGTTTATTAAGCATAAAATTTAAGTTTGGGATCAAAATTTGTTTCTGTATTCAGTATTGAGGGTTTTAGGTTTACTGGAATTAAGGAACAATGATATTAAAGAAAGAAAAAAATTGGGACTAAAACAATGGTGTCTTGAGGGGATTTCAGTATAATGTGGTTTTAGTTTTAGGAGTTTTGCTGTATTTGAAAAACAAATGCGCACTCTACAGAACTTTACTTAACTGGAAGAATGTGTCTGTTTTAAAGGCTGTTTCGATTGGTATAATACCTTCTTTTACCTCTGATCATTAGCACAACGAAGCACAGGCATATTTTGAAGCACAACATATGACCCAGAGAGTTGCCAATATTCAATAATGAAAAACATTGATCTCTATCTCAACGGTGAGCATGTATATATTAAAATGGACATTGGTTTTTTGGCATGAAGAAGTTGAAGCTGCACAATGGTGATACGTCAGTATTGCATAATTAAAAGTAGTTTTAAACCCCCCCCCAAAAAAAACTATGTTACAGACAACTCTTGAGTCTGTATAGAATACATTTCAAAATTTGCTGAAATTTTAAAATACCTTTTGTGACAAAGACTTTAATTAAAATGCAAAGGCAAATATAATTTTACAAGCTTTTTGGCCAGAGACAGTTATTAATGTTCGCATTACAAAAGTGCAAAAAAGTTATGGTACAACCTTTGTTTGTTAAAGTGGTTAATTTGTTATTTGTACTAAACATATTAGTTGTCTCACTTATGTATATTTTCCAAATACAAGTTTTATATTCATTGTTTACATTTTAATTATACATTCACCCCTTTGATTTATTATTATTATTATTATTATTATTATTATTATTATTATTATTCCATAATAAATGTAGGGCACTATATATTTTATGTTACACCCCAACATGAAGTTTCATAACATTTATACATCTCACACTGTTTCATGTATAGTTCAGATGTCTGATTTGTGCAGGTATTCTTTTGATTGAGGAGCTACTTGTATACTGTATCACACAGACATTCTTTGAAGTGACAAACTTTTAGTGTACCATGTTGCTCATGCATTTTTTGAAATGACAGACAACTAGTTTACTGTGTTGCACATGCGTTCTCTGAAATGACAGACAGCTAGTTTACTGTGTTGCACATGCGTTCTCCGAAATGACAGACAGCTAGTTTACTGTGTTGCACATGCGTTCTCTGAAATGACAGACAGCTAGTTTACTGTGTTGCACATGCGTTCTCTGAAATGACAGACAACTAGTTTACTGTGTTGCACATGCGTTCTCTGAAATGACAGACAGCTAGTTTACTGTGTTGCACATGCATTCTTTGAAGTGTGTCGGGGGTGATGGATGATGTGAGAGATCTCCCTCACTCTTTATGATTTTTGGTTATCGTTATCTAGGAAATGATCAACAATGGGGTTCTGCCTGGATCAAGTAATTAAAACATAAAATATGAAATTAAGGGATGGAATAAGAGAGAACTAAGCAGAGATATAGAATAACATCAGCCCCCATATCTAACTACAACAATTTGAAAAATTGCATAAATAAAATGAAATTGAACATGACATAAGAATGATCCACTTTCTCTCAGAAATAGTTACAAAATTGTTTGAATTTCATTTAGCCATTTTGTTGATGATGATTTCATCATGTGGTGGAGTGACAGATCGAACTCTAATTCTCTGTCATGACAGCATTACCTTGTGTTCCTTTCTTTCCCAAATCACTGCAGGTGATCGGTCAGCATTTCCCTACCTTTCCTTATCTCTTTTTCTAGCCTCTTCAGGTCACCAACCTCTCAGTTGCAGTCTGCTGTATTTACTTTGTGCAGTCTATATGGAGCTATCTTGTTTTTTCTTCAAATAAGATATAACACCCAACCAGAATACTGTTAGATACTAACAGCTGCCTCACTTGGAGCTCAGCATTAAGAGGTTAGTGTTAGGACTGGTTGGCCTGGTAATGTGACTGGGTAGGACATCATGCTAGATGTCTGTGGTATGATGCCCCAGTGCTAGACATCACTTTAAGCTATCTCTCTGCAGACAGCGTAGTGATATGACTGAAAAATTGTTAAAAGCTATGTTAAAAATCCAAATCACACACACACACTCTTCTGGGATCAACAAATATTCCCACTCTTTTAAGTAGATGTCATCTATTGAACTCAACAAAACTAGCTTTGATCATTTGCACTAATACACAAACAACCTGTAATCATAAATTGATGTCGGATTAGCAGCTACTGCATTTTAAACTAAGAAACATGACAAAATTATCTCTCTCTCTGATACTATCGTTGCCCCACTGTGGCCATAAATTTACCATCTGACCTGTTGGTTGACTAACATTACTTGATTCTCAGCTGAAGAGAATTCACACTTAATTGCACACAAATTAATGAATCCAGTCCTTTTCCTAACTACATTACTTTGCTAATTAGTGATTCATTTACATACATTTCCAGGGCCCCAAGTGGCCAAGTGGTCTAAAGTGCTTTCCGTTACGGATCACTACCATCTCACCTCTGTCTGTGTGGGTTTGAGTCTCAGATTCAGCCAATGTGGGTATGTGAGAAAGCTTGCCTGTAGCTTCTCGTGGGTCGGTGGTTCTTTCCAAGGTTTTCCCGGGTTCTTCCTCCACTATTAATACTGGCCGCCATGCATAGCCTATCATGTGCTGAAAAGTGGCGTTAAACCCAACAACAACTACAACAACATACATTTCCAGACATGGGAAAATCAATCCTCAGCTTAAATGATAGAAATCATAAGACAGATAATTTACATGTTCACCCAATTTACGTCAGAAGAAATGCATAAAATCTTGCTACATGATTTCTGTTACATACAAACAACTAAATCCAAACTAATTTATATAACAGAATATTAAAGAACATTCTTACAAACATGATCATAAAACATGCACTATTATATCTGAACTCACAGAAAAATTAAATGGATTTAAAATTAAGTGCTGCAGTCATTTCATATTTTTAGTAACTCAGTGATTGTACAGAATCCAAACAGATTTATCACTTTATTGTTTGCTCCTTGTTTTCAGTGATTCCAGAAAATCCAAACAGATTTATCACTTTATTAGCTGCTCCTTAATTTCAATGATTCCAGAAAATCCAAACATATTTATCACTTTATTAGTTGCTCATCAGTTTCAGTGATTACACAAAATCCAAACACATTTGTCACTATTAGTTACCCATTGATTTCAGTGATTGCACAAAATCCATTAGTTTATTATTATAATATTCTTGCATGTCAATTTCACATTCTGAATCTGCATTTGACATTTTTTCCAAACCCTAAATTATTGGATAGTCACTTACAAAAAAGGAGTAAAGAACATTCCTGTTGTCTTGACATGTATTACTTGCTTTCAGTCTTGGCTTTGGCTTTGTAGCAGCCATGAATACATTCAAATTCACAGAATTGAATTTCAGGATTGATTGTAATAATATTTTCATTTCCAACTGATTCTAATTGTATTTTCTTGAACAATATTTATCATAATTGTGACAGCTGGTAGGTTCAAGGCACATATTTAGCATTGTTACAAACAACGGTGTATTTTTTGACAGCTTTAGGGGATCAAAAATATGTTTCAGATTTACTAAAAAGATGTATTGTTCTGTGTTATGTTGCTTTATCATTCTAAAGTATGGTGAAAATGTGCAAGAAGACCGCATGACTCCTAGGGATATGCAGTAAATGTATTATTTAGTTGACTCATCATACCTCGGTATTAGAAGTGTTACTTCTGTGACAGTTATATTTCCCTTCTGTACCTGCCTTGATCCAATCTTCTTTTTGATGTGATGAGTCCTGAAATTGTCTGGTTTTCAGCCACAAGAGTGTTATCTTTTTAAATATTAACAGCAGAGGAGGCTGTATTGGTAAAATGTGCAGTGTGAGAGCAGATATTTTCATGATTTCACATGGGAGATCATCTTAGCAATTAATGGGATAAAGCACACTTTTCAGCAACGGATTGTTATTGCCAGGTTTGTCTGCTTTTCCATAACCATTATCTCATAGTGCTCTGCAGGACAGATTGATTATGCTGTATATTTAAACAGAACACTTCTCTCAACTTCATCATTAATAAATAAAACTGCCTGTTAAGAAGTGTGCACAGGTCAGCCTGAAAATAGCATAGACCAAGATTCTATGCTGCATCATGTTCTTACTGAATGCACTGTGTTCTCAGATCAGTGTCATTACAATCCTAATCAGATGCAGCTAGTCTAGATGTGGGTTTGTTTAAAGCATTAGGGAGATGTAATGCTTTCCATTTCATTGACCCTGTTTGGCTTTGTTTTTGTGGATGATGTTCAGATGTGTGGATGATGTTTAGACTGAATGTTGCTCCCTTCTCATAAGGCTTTTGTTCTGTGTGAACAAAACATGTGACCCTTGTTCATCATTATTGTATTGTTATTCGGTTATCTAGATCACAGAACTTGGACTTATAAGATACTGGAAATATATAGTTAATTAGGGCCAAAATTTATCAGGAATTAGTGCTTTGATTTGCCCAAAATTTTGAAGATAACTTTCTTAAGTGATAAGTCTATAAAATGTCATGGTTTTTGGTGCATTAGGAAAGATTGTCTTATGCAAATGAGTGGGTGAGGCTTAAACCAGATTTCAGAAAGGTGTACAGTTTCAGACTTTGTCAATTGTCACTACATACAAAGCCAAATGGAATGTGGGGGAATTCTCAGTCATATTTTCTGTAGGTCTTCAGATAGTTGGTTTCTAGACAAAAACAATTTGTTTCACCAAAACATTTTTCTTGTGATGTAATTTTCTAACACTGTTTTAAAAGTATTTTTTTGATGCACTGATTGTTTTGGATGCAGTTTAGTTGTACAGTATGACACAGACTAATAATGGCTTTTGGAAGTTGGAGGAATGGGTTGCTATTCATTTGAAATAGCCTTGACAAGTTACACAAGTCAGATTTTCCAATGTTTAGAAAACCACTTTTCATTATTCATTAATGAATAACATTTTTTTAAAACTATGCTACTTGCCTGTAGAGAAAAAATATGACATACTTTGTATAAAGATAGAACCATTCAAGCCACAGTCTTTCTCTACAAAACATTGTTTAGCAATTTTATTATGATTAATACTAAAACCTGCACCTGGTCATATACTGCTTGCATATGTAAGAAGTAGTTTTAGCAGATAAAAAAAATAGCCTAGCCAAAACAGATCTTTGTTTACTTATCATGTTTTTATATGACAGCCCAAGGTGGAACCTATTATTTTATGATGTTGCCCATTAATTACCAAATATTTTTTTTGCACAATAACTTGAGTTCTCTGCCATCTACAATTACTAAACTTTGTGGATCGCTTGCACTTGGAGAAATTAAAAATCCTATCAATTTTGGTGCCAAAAGTTAAAATGTCAAGGTCACTATGACTGAAAGAAGAAAAATTGTTTCAATACAGTAAAATTAGTTCTATATGACAGACCTGCATCGAACATTGCTGATGTCTTGCAGTGGGGTAAGGAAGAAGCCTTTCATTGTTGAGGTCAGTAGGTTATATGTCAAGGTCATAACAACTGTAAGAAGAAACATAGTTTCTTCACAATTTTATTAGATTATATCAGAGGCCTGAATCATACTTTCATGGATGGCGTACATTTGGGGAATGGAAGATTGTTGACTTTGGGGTCAAAAGGTCGAAGTTCAGGCTTTGACTGAAAGAAGAAATATGATTGTTGTTATGCTGCAGTTTAACACCATTTTTCAGCACAAGATAGGCTATACATGGTGGCCAGTATAACTGGTGGAGGAAGAACCTGGGAAAAGAGTTTCTGCATCAAAATGTCAGTTCTCACCTGAATATACCTTCAGCAAAGTTTGTCACAACTGACATGATGGGTAAGAGGTAAACCTATTCATTTTGGTTTTAAAGGTCATGGTCACCATCTGAAAGAAGGAAAATAGTTTTTGTATCAATTTACATTTTGACCGTGACCAAAGTTTATTTAGAGCTTGCACTTAAGTATGGAAGAGGCCTCGTGATTTTGAAGTAGAAAGTTGAAAGGTCAAAATCATTGTGGTTTAAAAATAAATGGTTGTATGGAATAAATTGTGTTCAAAAGCAAGTTCCTTGAGGAAACTTTTGGTGATGGCTTTCTCTTAGGATACCGTAAATTGGCAAATATGACATGTGGGTTATCCAAGTTTCACCCCACCCCACCCCACCCCCTAAGGGAATATGTCCATGTGTTTTAATTTGACTCAAGATCTTGGTTCAGTTGATGAATGTTAGAAAATTTACTTCAAGCTAAAAGTGAGGTCCCAAATGACTTTGTGGTCTAAGGCACTTGACTTATACAGGTCACTTACACATCTCACCTTTGTGTGAGTTTGAAACTTGGCTCAACCAATGTGGGTATGTCAGAAAGCTTGCCAGTAGCTTCCTTTGGGTTGGTGGATATATCTAGGGTCTTTCTCCACCAAAATATATTGGCTGCCATGTATTGTATGTTCTGAAAAATGGCATTAAAGCCCACCAGATTAGACCAGACCAGATCAAGCTACAATACTGAAATGCAGTTAAGCATTTTGTGAATGGCATGACAAAAGTATCATGTGGCAACATTATATCGACGTGAATAGAACATTACTGTATCTGCCCTGGCTGCATCAGCATCTTTGGATTCTTTGTAAAAGATTTTAAAATCCTATATCTTTGGAACATCAGTTTCATTGTTCAGCAGGAACTTCATAATATATACCAAAATTATGTATCTTAATATGCCAGAGTTTCTATCTCACGAGACAGAAAGTATTGTCATTGGAATGCCTTGTATATAGAGACACATTGCCAGGGTGTCCTGTCTTACTTGGCAGAAAGCATTATCATTGTAATGGGGGGGGGAGAATTGTCCCTGGTGGGTGTCCTGCCAACTTTGGTTTTCGTTATCTAGGGGTTGACCGCCCTCGATGTTATTGCCCGGTTCGAGTAAATATAAATATAAGTGGTGAAACTTATAGGTGAAATAGATAGAGATCTGAGCAGGTATATAGAACAAACCAACATGAGCCCCCGTACATGTAAACAAACAATTTAATCCATTACATAAAAAACACTGTGAAAATTCATTACATCAGGAATATACTCTGCTTTTAGAAATTTAAACTTTCACTGAAATACAAAGAAAACGCAAATAGATTTAAATAAAATAACCGATCTGTTTACTGATAGATTTAGTTCATCATAGGATCAAGTGAACAATCAAAGTCAACGTCTGGTACGATTTCATAACCTGCTCGTCCCCAGTCTGTTCTGTTTCCACTATAGCTGTTCAGACCCTTGGATCTCAGGGTGATACTTTCCACCATCCGTCTCAGAATACTCTCAGAATACGTTTCAGAAATTAATACGTCGCAGGGTAGCGTCACAGGATTATACGTCTCAGGATTATACGTCTCATGAGCTATTTTCTCCCTTTGCTTTCAACGTTCCTCCCTCTAATCGGCAAATTAGTTCATCGGTTCCTTTCGACAATAGTCCCCTTTGGACAACAGTTCTCTTTTACGAGGAATTTCTTGCAAATCCCAAGGAGTCCTACTTTTGGTTTTTCATGTAGAAAAGCTTAGACTGATTAGAATTTCCGATGTGACAATTTTAAAAGCTAGAAAATTTTGTGTGGGAAACACGCCCCTTATTCAACGTAACCAATCAGAATCAAATATCTCTGCCGCCTTTTTCCAGAGGCGCCAAAGTCAGGGTCAGCTTGACCTGGTTGTTTGAGTAACAGAGTTTCTGCGATTTCTCAACTGTGACAGCTTTACCATGAAAAATGAAGTTTCCCTTGTCCCTAATAGTCCGCCTGGCTGCTGTATAAACAAATGCTTAATTAGGAACAAAATTCTCCCTCTAAAGGACATTACCATACACGGTAGTATGGCGATATGATACGTGCCTGTCTCAATAAATCTAATTAATGGTTCTCTGGTCTCAACTAATGTATTCTTGTTAGATCACCAGAAATTTGCCACTTTACAATCATGATAATGCAGTTAACATTAAGAAGTGTGCCAGAGTTGACATAAAGTATTGCCATCATAATGTCCTTCACATAGAGACCCCATGCCTGAGTTTCCTGTGTCACTGGCAGAAGGCATTTTCATCATAATGTCTTCAAAGTGAGTTATCATGCCAGGATTTCTTGACTCACCTAGCAGAAAGCATTGCCATTGTAATGCCCTTGACATTGAGACACTGTGCCAGGGTTTTCTTTCTCTCTCACATTGGAAATCATTCCCATTGTAATGCCTATCATATTAAAACACTATGCCAGGGTTTAATATCTTACATGGCATTGTTATGCACTTCACACTGAGACACCATATTCTGAAGAACCCATGTTTCGTGCTATAAAACTTAAAATTCCATATATTTTGTATTATTTATTCAAGTGTTGCATGGCTTATGATAATTTTTTTCCAGACCTTCCAGCAACTATTTTATACATGTATGTATTGGCACTAAAAACAATCTGCTCCCTCTTGAGAAATGTTTTAATCACTAACAAGGCATTAGTGGATGATGATGAAGACTTTGTTACCTTTAAACTCAGCTCCCATTTCCTCTCATGATGTAGCCAATAATGTGTTAAAAATGTAACTTAAACAAAAATAAAAACATGACTGTATGAGCACACAGTTGAACTTTGTGAGTACTGGCATCCCAGCTGATCATTCTCTCTTCCAAAATATAATTAGTTACCATAGGCCTGGCATTGAACAATCAACAGAATTTGTAGCTTTTGAGATTCGCATTCACAAGGTCATTCTTTCCCACATGGCACAGCAGTGAAATTATCAGCACAATGTACATTCACATTTTTTTTATGCATCTTTTACAACAATTTTTCTTTCTGCCAATGACATTTTCTTCATATCTTTCCTTCCCAATGAAGGAAGTAAACAACAAGGCTTCACACAACATGCAGTCTGTCTGTAAGTATCTAGTACTGTATAGCTAACTAATTCTACCTGAGTATTGTTTGAATTTGTATGGTGACTTACACCATTAAACATTGATTCTTGATTTACCTCTGTAAATTGGTGCATGCCATATAAATGCCTCCCCCTCAACGAATTTAAACATAAGCAAGTGCCATCCTTGCACTTAGATACATCTAATAAAGAAAATAGTCAAATAACAGACCACCCTGGTGGCCTAAGTCATTGAACATCCACCTCAGATGCAGGAGATCATAGGATTGAACCCCAGCCAAGTCATACTCAAGACTTATAAATATGGTACTAGAATCTGCCTCGCTTGGCACTCAGCATTAAGAGGTTAGTGTTAGTACAGGTTGGCCGTTAGTCAGGATAATATGACCATGACATGATGCCCCAGTGCCAGATATCACTATCAACTACCACACTACCACCATTGCAGCAATATGACTCAAATTGTTAAAGCTAAATTAACAATAAAAAGACACACACACACTCACACACATTAAAAAAACACATAATTGACATCCTTTAACATTTCAATTGTACATCCAAGATATCAATGGATATATGAATTCAAAACAAAACAACACATGACATTGCATGTGTGATGATCTCATGGATCTCTGCAATTTTGTTCAATAAAATTATCTATTTTCAAAAGGTTAAAATATGTATCAAGCAAAATTACATCTATGACAATGGTACATGCTGTGTTTAGTTCACAGTCTAGCCTGATTGATGTTTCTGTTTTTAGCATTGAGTGGAGGACAGCTGTAAAGTACATGTACCTACAAACAATCTGATAGAACAAGATACTTCAGCTGTTTGGACCTTACATTATTGTCATTCACTTTTTGATCAATGTTTAGTAAACAATTAATAGAAAGAATAAAAAACAAAACACTTAATTTTCATTCATTGTATGAATTATCTTATCCTGCAATGGATACAGGCAATGGATTTACTTGTATATTTTTCAGTTTATTTATATATTGAAATATTCATGATACAGGTCATATCAAAGACAATTATTAGGATACATATCATGATACAATATTACAGGCAGCATCATGGCATCAGTGCCTTGTTAGTGCCTACAAAATAGAACTAGTTATGATCATGGGGGCATAAAGTTCTAAATATTTTGACCAACCTAGAATACTAATGGCTTGATTGGCCATTGTGACTGGCAGCCAAGTGTGCTGGTGACAGAGTGTAACTCCATACATGTAATCTTTAGCCTTAGGCTAATTTTGGGGGTTGGTAAAACCCAGTTTGTTTTTGGGACTGTAAAGATAATTTGTATATCTGTCCCTTTTGTTTACAAAATTTCACTATTTGAGTGAATACATTTTACTATATGAGTAAAATACTACATTTGTTTTACTATTTGAGTAAAACAGATCAATTTTTTCATTGTGAATCATTCACCCCTTGTCCTTGTACTGTGTAAGGTCATTTATTTGAATTTTCATTATTAAGTCCATGCGTTTTATGTTAATTGATCCAATATTTGGATCATATACATGCACATATTAATCATAATTAATTGCTTGTTCAAGTCGTTCATTATTAAACATTGTATTTGTATCACCATCAAAAGTGTTCTGTTGTAAATCCGAAATCCCACCTGGTTATCTTGTTACACCTGTGGAGTATACAGATCAAGGTACTTGTATTTGTGTACTTGTTTATTATATAAAAAGGAGACTTGTATTTACTGTATTCAGCATAATAGACACAGAGTGCACTGAGTAAATTATTATTTGGATACATTTTGCAAGGTTAAAGCTCTGTAATAAACATAAATTGATAATGTAAAAAGCTGAGTATGCAAATTTAAGTCTTACTAGTAGTAATAATAAACAATAATTATTATGAATATAGTGAAGTATAGCAAATTTCATAATTATAATTTCATTTATATTTCTTCTTATTCTTTCATGCCATCCTTTAAATTCCTTGGATGAACTAGATGATTTATTAAAGGATATGATGTGTGTTTTTTACTAGATTATTAGATGTACTTTTTAAAAAGAATGCTGTTTATGGTCCGTAGCATTTTGTGTAACTTTCAGTTTTATCCTTTCAAGAATGGCCTCCTTACTAGAATGTGGGTCTTTTGGCTGACTGATCTAGTTTTTGAGCTACAAGTTTGTGGTTTTTTTTAGGTTAATTAACTTTTTGTATGCAAATGAGAGTTCTGGCTAATGCTAAAACCTAGTCCAATGGTTTCCTGAAATTGTTAGGCAAGCTTTCTGGTTATTGATTAATCAGAAAGTTTGTGAAACAAACTATTTGCAGCAAACATTCTGGCAATGTTGGCTAGAATCCCAGTTATAATGCAGTTTAAGTCCACTGTTATTTGATTTAATACAAAACACAAGCTGCATGATTTTTAACGTTAAATTTACTTACTGTTTTTAAAATTCATCACTGCATTGTTTATACAACAGTTTTTTAGGCTGACAAGAAACCACTTAATGTCTGACATTTATATAGCCAGACATGTACTGTGCTCAAATATTTACCATACATGCCAAGTTTTCTCGAACCAAATCAGGGAGATCAGTGTTCGCAATCAGGTAGATTGGGTCCAGAATCAGGGAGATTAGAGTAACTATTATTTTTGTCATAAATTTTAGCCTGAAAGTGAACATTGTACTAAATCTAAGGAAATTACTTGCAATAAATAATACTTATCTTTATTAATTTTCTTATGTTTTTTTCTTAATCTCATAAAAAATAGTTTATCTTCTCAAATATCATTGTCTGTGCTTAAAATACTTCTGACACACTGGTACCTCATTTTTATTTTTGCAATATATGATGTCTTGTCTTGTAAAGAAGCATTTTTGCAGTTTGAGTTCGAAACAGTCACACTTTGCATTTATCTTGTATGATATTAATGATGAGGTTTTTGCATAAATTTCCACTGTGATCAGTCTTAATTTTCTACAACATGCATAAAAAGCCCTCAGGATCTGCAATCTCACGATTCAGATAACCAAGGGCCTTTAGGGTCTGGTCATAAAATGTAAAGTTAGCTATCATCTTTGTTGCAACTTTCTCATATAAGGATAACACACTTCTGAAGCAGCAGCTTAGCTGTGTTGGAAAAATGTCTTCCACGTTGCTGTCATTTGCATCACTTTAGGTATATGATATGACAGTTTTTCATTTGCAGTGTGATGCATACTTTTCAGGATCATTTTGTGGGTATATCCTCTTGAATAAGGGTAATTGGCTTTAATTACTGAATCACCCAATCTTGAATGTTTTACTCACAAACCCTTTTGGTAATGGGGCAGTTAAAAAACAGTTTCCCAGTATTTTGAACTAACCAAGCTATATTGACAATATGGGCATCTTAATTGTACACTATCATGCCATAACCATAGTGGATATCAATATTGCTATAGAAAAGAGAAAGAAAAAAGGCTTAGGTTTGCAGAACAGTATTAGAGATAATTAATAGTGAACAAGTCCTATGACTAAGAAAATAACCTTGATGACAGTTGCAAGCAGTTATTTGTATTTTCTTCTTTTTTCTTATGATGGAGCATGTACAGAATAGCATAAGATACTATCTTGTTTTACAGGTGCAAGTTTTCTAAAGAACTTGTTACACAATGCTCAAGCTTAACTTGCTGTTAACCATAGTGATTGACTGGGAACACCTGAAATCTACAAAAAAAATCAAAGGAAACCAAGTGGAAAAAGTAAATGCAAATTCGTCATTGTTTAAAGCAGTGTTTATGATTATTGGTTGAAACAGCCTTTATTAAAGTTGAACATTCTTTCATACAGTTGTGCAAAATATGAGTAGTTTACTTTAGTTTCTGTTATAACATTTAAAATTTGCTTAAAATGAAACAATAGAATACAGTGATGTACTTATATGCTGTTCAGTTTCTTTTAGTATAGCACTTCAAGCAATTTATTTCATTAGTTGTCTCTTTTTAAGTTCAACTTGCTGCTTTTCCTGCAAAGTAGTTGTACCTAAAGCAAATAAAGAAGTCATAGTGGGTATATGATTTGGGTTATATGCAAGGAATTACCAATGACATATTCCAGAAATCTAGGTAGATGCACTGAAAGGCGAGATCTTATTTATAAAGAATATATCAAAGCTGTTTCCTCCAATATGAGGGAATATCTTCACATTTTTTCCTTATGACTTCAGAGACTTTTTTTGTCACTTCATTAGTGAATCCAGATGGAGGCAGGTTGGATGGAGGCAGGCAGGTTGTTCTTCCTCCCCAGCCCAACCGGTTAAAATAATACTCCATTAGATAAAATAAAAGAATTTAGATTTTTTTTAAATCATAAAAAAAATACATCCTCCCATTTCTTTTGGTATAGTTCAGTAACAATCCACTGAAAATATACTACAGCAACATGTAACATATGTAACATAGACACAGCTTAAACCGTTAACTAGTTTGGCAAAATAATATTTCATTTTTTGTTTGATTAACATTCCTAAATCACTTCAAAGTCTTGGACATGTAGATAAGTGTTATTCATGATGATCCATATTTAAAGAGATCTTTAATTTTAGTTTTACCTGTTATTTTTTTGGAAGGACTAGAACACCATATCTGTCAATCATTAAGTACTTTACATCCCTTTTTTTAAATAAAAAATACCCAATGGAAGTACTCACTTAAAGACCTTGATAAAATAATCACTGTCATTTTTTTAAGAATGAGAACAGAAATATAAAAATGAGAAAAAAATTAAATTTTTCAAGACTTGTAAAAAGTTAAAGTTAATTGCATGAAGACAATTTTAAAACTTGATATACCATATCCACTTTTGTGGAAGTAGAAACTGACCATTTAATTTTCAGGGGATGGGTTGGCACATATTTGTTTTCAAAGCAGAATTATTTTTATTCTTGTACTTGAAGATAATTTATTTTTGTCATATTACAGAATGTTAGGGGTCAATTGAGCCACTAGTCCATATGTCGTTGTTCTGTGGGTTTTGGCAAGGACCAGTTAATACTAACCACTGCAGACCCTGCTACTTAAATTTTTTGTAATTTTTCTTATTTCATTGGGAGGGCAACTTATTTTCAGCAGGGCTAGTTGATTTCTATGAGCTGGCAGAGTTGGGCAAAGGAAAAAACTGTACGTTGACTGCTGGGATGTATAAACATTCTTTTGTTCCACAAATTACATCAATAATATTTTGTTTTCAAGCTATTTCATGGCTGGAATTTTTTTTTAAAAATCCTGACCCCTCCCATGTGAAAAATAAATTATCAAAAGTGACATCAGTGGTATCGTATACATGTTTAGTGCCTCATTTTTCTCTTCAGAAGTGTTGGGAAAATGGGCACGTTTAGTAAATGTGCCCAAATTTGTTAGGGTCTGCTGTCTGTGAAAAAGAATGAAAAAGAAAACACTACTATTTATTATGTTTATAAATGATCTGTATTTGCATATGTTAAATATTGAAACTGATCTCAATGCTGTCATGTCACCTCCTTATATATTAGCCCTTTTAAAACTACTGTTGTAAGAAACTTACATAATGACATTGTAAAACTCTCCAAATGGTGTAAACATTATAATGGAATGGTCATTACTTTAAACGAAACCAAAGGGATGCTGATAACCACTTACCAGAAACATTTCAGAATTTAAGATAATATTCTCCACATCCATTTTAATGGCATGGAACTGAAAAATGTTATGCAAGATAAACTTCTAAGAGTTCAAAATGATAGCATTATGTTATGGTCAAAGCATATCAATAACAATACCATATTGATGGCTAAGATTGCCTGGTTACTATAACATTCTTTTAAGAATTTCCAAACTTAAAGCACATGATAATGTTTTACAAAAGTCATATCTACCTCATCTGGACTAGTGCAACTTTATATGGGGTTATGCTTCTAAAACAAATTTGTTAAAAGTGGAAAGACTTCAGAATGAGCCATCAGAATTATCCATGGCAACAGAGTTGATAATATCCATGAACGTATGAAGGATTTGAAGATCATGACTGTCTCTGAAAGAATATGGTTAAGAAAGGCTAAATTTATGTATAAAGTTTCAAATGGTTCTGTGCCCAACTATATAAATTATATTTTCAGTAAAAGGACAAATAATATCAATACAGTTTATAGTCTACCAATTCTGCACACAATGTCATCTAATAAGTTTCTTCTTCCTTAGCCCAAAACTGAATTGTATAAAAATAATTTGGCTTTTACGGGTCGTTTGGAACTGTCTACCTAAAGATGTTAAAGAAGCATCATCAGTGCCGTCCTTTCATTGCATTTGTTTGAAGTTATAGCTGTATAGATGTCTACAATCAGCTGTGGTAAACTTTGTGGTATATTTGTAAGTGTATGCCACATAAAATGTCTGGGGTGTTCATGTGTGTTTGTATGTGTGTGTGTGTGAAAAGTTTTCTAACATTCATGTTAGTTTACAAAATGCTCCGTGTGCTGAAGCCCTACCTAGTTATTCTTATGTACACCAATCCATTATATCTTTTTTGTTTGTTTGTTTCTCAGCTGTATTTTATATAATTGCCTGTACATATGTAGATAATTGAGGGCCACGTGGGAGATCAGCCTTTGTAATTGTGTCACAATCGTAAAATAAAGACTATTATTATTATTATTATTATTATTATTTAACACCACTCTGGTGGCCTAGTGGTTAGAGCGTCCACCTCAGATGCGGGACATTGCGGGTTCGAAACCCGGCCGAGTCATACCAGAGACTTACAGAAATGGTACTTACTGCTGCCTCGCTTAGCGCTCAGCATTAAGAGGTTAGTGTTAGGGCTGGTTGGCCTGGTGTCAGGATAATGTGACTGGGTGGGATATCATGTTACATGATGCCCCAATGCTAGATACCACTATAAATTGCCACACTGCAGACATCATAGCGATATCACCGAAATTTCTTTAAAGCTACATTAAAAATCTAAATCACACACACACACACACACACATTATTATTATTAAAGATTCATGTATAGTTGTTTTATAAATGCATGGGAATAACATGGGAAAGTTCCAGCATTGTCAAGCTGTATGCTACCCATAATTGATACTGTAAAAGTGTCCAAGCCCAGTTCTTCACACAAGTAAGTTTGTTTTCTGATGGTAAACTTGTAGTTCTTTTTTTATTTTTTTCTCCAGTTCTCAGCTTGTTTGGCAAAATTGACACTAATTTTAATGACTCTTGGTCACATAGAGACTTTGAAAAAGATGCTATTAGTGGCAGTGTAAGATAGACTAATGGATGTTTGCCTGTCTGATGGAGTCCGTTGCACTAGATGAAAAATTGGGTTGTATATTGATACCAAAGGTCCTTAGCTATTAACCCTCTATTCATTGGTCTGATTTAAAGAAGCTCTTATTGGATTTCTGCTCAGCTGGGCATAACACTCTTTGCTTAATGAAAAACAGGTTCTGTACCCAATGCAAACTGGCCAGCAATCACAATGTGTTGAATTAATATATCACCTAGTGTTGAATTAATATGTTCCCAGTCTCAAGATTAAGTTTTACCCCATGCTGCGAGCACTCTTTCCCTAATGAAATGTGGTTTCTCTACCCAGCACTTCAGAAGGGGTAATTCATGCAAAAAAATATCTCTTAGGAGCTTCATTTGCTTCTTAAAGTCAATTACTTGGATTTGGTAGCTGTGGCTTTGTACCAATTTCTGTCAGCTCCATTTATAACAGCTTCATATGAAATACATTTGTTATGAAATGTATACCATAGTATATCAGCACAATCCAGGCTATATAGTACCAAACAGAAGCTACATGACAAAAATGGCTAAGACAACATCTTTGCAACAATTTTTCAGAAAGACTTATATCATCTTGCCTAAGTAAATACCACCATAATATAAATGAGTAAAAAGGTAAAGTTGCAAAAGCAAAATTTACTAGGCATAGAAAGCAAAGAAAATGGCATAAAAAGATAGTCCTTAAAATTCAATATCAGAATTATTGTGTATAAAGTGCACTCTAACAACATCTCAGTTGGAATATCATCACAGGATGCATCCTACACAAAGTAACCTGACTGCATTAGTTGGACTTGTGATATTTGGAGGGCCTTAAATCTACATCCATCACCCTACAAGAGCAACCTCTTCATGCAGTTAAATTACTTGTTGCAAATTGTCAACTGTTGAAAAGTATTTCAAAGCCACCAGGCTAATAAAAACAAAAGAAAATAACTTTTTTAATGAAAATTTAATTTTTTGTGATTGTATTCTTCTTGTCCATGTGATGAAATAGACGTCAAATACAAATCATAACATCCTTGGAGATTTATATTTCCAGTGTATCTTTGTCTTTCCAGTGCAGGAGATTTGTCTTTTCAGTGCATGAGATTTGTCTTTCCAGAGCAGTGTTGTCTTTCAAATACACAAAATTTGTCTTTCCAGTGAAGGAGATTTTGCTTTTCATTGCAGGAGCTATTCAGTCAGTTGTACAAGATTTTTACTGACAGCTTTAAAAAAAAAGTTCAGTGGTCAGCTCAGAACTTTTTAGATTTTCAAAAATTAAGAAAAGGAAATTGAGATTTTTTAAAATCTAGTTTCCAAGTAAAAATATTTAATGAATAAATGGATTGTGAAGTCAATAAAGACATTCTTTGTTCAGTTCACAAATTGAGTCTGATATCAGAAAGCATAAATAAACTGCAAGAAATCTTCAGGTCAGTTAAATGATGCTAATATTTTTATTTTTATTTTTTTATATAAATGTGCTATATTTCAACACAATCTTGCACATGATTTTAATAAGTGTCCCCCCACCCCAGCCAAAACTCTAAAAGAACAAGCCATTATTAACAAGTGCATCTCAATACATATATGCCTGGAAGTGGCGGAAAAGGAAATACTGACACCTAAATGGAACGTAATATTTTTTGTTGAGCTATAGTGCCTGCCTGATAGCTCCATGCAGCTTAACTTGTTAAGAGTTCGATCAATCTCAAAAATGATTCTTACATGTGTTTTATTCAGCCTGACCATGTTAGGAGAGGGAATACACTTCCAAAGTAAAGAACTCACTGCATTGCCAAAGGGAATACACATTTCTAATATGTACATACACATGATGGAACTTTTGTTGACATCGTCAGTGCTTATTATAGTGAACCTTTTAACTTCATGAAATTTTTGCAGTGATTATTTTCTTAGTAAACGTGTCGATATTGCATCATTAGAAAAAGTGATTATTTTCTTAGTAAACGTGTCGATATTACATCATTAGAAAAAGTGATTATTTTCTTAGTAAAGTGTGTTGATATTACATCATTAGAAAAAGTGATTATTTTCTTAGTAAAGTGTGTCGATATTACATCATTAGAAAAAGTGATTATTTTCTTAGTAAAGTGTGTTGATATTACATCATTAGAAAAAGTGATTATTTTCTTAGTAAAGTGTGTCGATATTACATCATTAGAAAAAGTGATTATTTTCTTAGTAAACGTGTCGATATTACATCATTAGAAAAAGTGATTATTTTCTTAGTAAACGTGTTGATATTACATCATTAGAAAAAGTGATTATTTTCTTAGTAAACGTGTCGATATTACATCATTAGAAAAAGTGATTATTTTCTTAGTAAAGTGTGTTGATATTACATCATTAGAAAAAGTGATTATTTTCTTAGTAAACCGTGTCGATATTACATCATTAGAAAAAGTGATTATTTTCTTAGTAAACTGTGTCGATATTACATCATTAGAAAAAGTGATTATTTTCTTAGTAAAGTGTGTCGATATTACATCATTAGAAAAAGTGATTATTTTCTTAGTAAACTGTGTCGATATTACATCATTAGAAAAAGTGATTATTTTCTTAGTAAACGTGTCGATATTACATCATTAGAAAAAGTGATTATTTTCTTAGTAAACTGTGTCGATATTACATCATTAAAAAAAGTGATTATTTTCTTAGTAAACTGTGTCGATATTACTCATTAGAAAAAGTGATTATTTTCTTAGTAAAGTGTGTCGATATTACATCATTAGAAAAAGTGATTATTTTCTTAGTAAACGTGTCGATATTACATCATTAGAAAAAGTGATTATTTTCTTAGTAAACTGTGTGGATATTACATCATTAGAAAAAGTGATTATTTTCTTAGTAAACTGTGTCGATATTACATCATTAGAAAAAGTGATTATTTTCTTAGTAAAGTGTGTTGATATTACATCATTAGAAAAAGTGATTATTTTCTTAGTAAACTGTGTCGATATTACATCATTAGAAAAAGTGATTATTTTCTTAGTAAAGTGTGTTGATATTACATCATTAGAAAAAGTGATTATTTTCTTAGTAAACTGTGTCGATATTACATCATTAGAAAAAGTGATTATTTTCTTAGTAAACGTGTCGATATTACATCATTAGAAAAAGTGATTATTTTCTTAGTAAACTGTGTCGATATTACATCATTAGAAAAAGTGATTATTTTCTTAGTAAACTGTGTCGATATTACATCATTAGAAAAAGTGATTATTTTCTTAGTAAACTGTGTCGATATTACATCATTAGAAAAAGTGATTATTTTCTTAGTAAACTGTGTCGATATTACATCATTAGAAAAAGTGATTATTTTCTTAGTAAACTGTGTCGATATTACATAATTAGAAAAAGTGATTATTTTCTTAGTAAAGTGTGTTGATATTACATCATTAGAAAAAGTGATTATTTTCTTAGTAAACTGTGTCGATATTACATCATTAGAAAAAGTGATTATTTTCTTAGTAAACTGTGTCGATATTACATCATTAGAAAAAGTGATTATTTTCTTAGTAAATGTGTCGATATTACATCATTAGAAAAAGTGATTATTTTCTTAGTAAACGTGTCGATATTACATCATTAGAAAAAGTGATTATTTTCTTAGTAAACTGTGTTGATATTACATCATTAGAAAAAGTGATTATTTTCTTAGTAAAGTGTGTTGATATTACATCATTAGAAAAAGTGATTATTTTCTTAGTAAAGTGTGTTGATATTACATCATTAGAAAAAGTGATTATTTTCTTAGTAAAGTGTGTTGATATTACATCATTAGAAAAAGTGATTATTTTCTTAGTAAACTGTGTCGATATTACATCATTAGAAAAAGTGATTATTTTCTTAGTAAACGTGTCGATATTACATCATTAGAAAAAGTGATTATTTTCTTAGTAAACTGTGTTGATATTACATCATTAGAAAAAGTGATTATTTTCTTAGTAAACTGTGTCGATATTACATCATTAGAAAAAGTGATTATTTTCTTAGTAAACGTGTCGATATTACATCATTAGAAAAAGTGATTATTTTCTTAGTAAACTGTGTCGATATTACATCATTAGAAAAAGTGATTATTTTCTTAGTAAACTGTGTCGATATTACATCATTAGAAAAAGTGATTATTTTCTTAGTAAACTGTGTCGATATTACATCATTAGAAAAAGTGATTATTTTCTTAGTAAACTGTGTCGATATTACATCATTAGAAAAAGTGATTATTTTCTTAGTAAACTGTGTCGATATTACATCATTAGAAAAAGTGATTATTTTCTTAGTAAAGTGTGTCGATATTACATCATTAGAAAAAGTGATTATTTTCTTAGTAAACTGTGTCGATATTACATCATTAGAAAAAGTGATTATTTTCTTAGTAAACTGTGTCGATATTACATCATTAGAAAAAGTGATTATTTTCTTAGTAAATGTGTCGATATTACATCATTAGAAAAAGTGATTATTTTCTTAGTAAACGTGTCGATATTACATCATTAGAAAAAGTGATTATTTTCTTAGTAAACTGTGTTGATATTACATCATTAGAAAAAGTGATTATTTTCTTAGTAAAGTGTGTTGATATTACATCATTAGAAAAAGTGATTATTTTCTTAGTAAAGTGTGTTGATATTACATCATTAGAAAAAGTGATTATTTTCTTAGTAAAGTGTGTTGATATTACATCATTAGAAAAAGTGATTATTTTCTTAGTAAACTGTGTCGATATTACATCATTAGAAAAAGTGATTATTTTCTTAGTAAACGTGTCGATATTACATCATTAGAAAAAGTGATTATTTTCTTAGTAAACTGTGTTGATATTACATCATTAGAAAAAGTGATTATTTTCTTAGTAAACTGTGTCGATATTACATCATTAGAAAAAGTGATTATTTTCTTAGTAAACTGTGTCGATATTACATCATTAGAAAAAGTGATTATTTTCTGAGTAAACTGTGTCAATAGTACATCATTAGAAAAAGTGATTATTTTCTTAGTAAACTGTGTCGATATTAAATCATTAGAAAAAGGTTCCAATCTCTTAATGAAGTGCTTTACTTTTATCTCATCTGGCTAAAAGGACCTCATCAGCTTATGGTATCTTGCATCCCACAACATCCCTCATATTTTGCATACTGGCTTAGATGGGATAATAATAATGTTGGTGTTCCATCAGATATGGCCACCATTACTAAAACATAAACCTTTCAAACAACTTCTCAAAAATTGCTTTGCAGAATTCAACAATTTTGTCAAAGTGTCATGGCATATAGGGCTTTAGAAATGACACTGATCCACCAGTAATTTTAAAAAGTGAAAAACGTTTAAGCAACTTCTTTAAACCTACTCAATCAAATTTGAAAAACTTTGACAAAAGCTTCTGGAGTAGAACCCAGCTTTAAATTTTATGCAGATGATGCTAGTCTATCATCTATTACTAAAAATTGAAAAACCTAAAATGACCTCTTCCCAAAAACCACTCAGACGAATTTCAATCAATTAGATAGAAATCATCTTGGCATGAAGACCTGTCATTTTTGTACAAATTATGGTGATCCTTTGTCAAGTATGACTACTATTATAAAAACAGAAAAACCGTTAAATAAATACCCCCCCCCCAACTGCCACCATTCAGAAACATAATTTTTCAGAATCTGACAGAAAGCATTCTGGCATAAAGGTATTTTTTTGTTTATTAATCCAATTCACTATTAAATGTAGCCATGATTATTAACTATAGCACAACCTTTAAATCACTTCTTATAAAAAAACTGCTCAGCAGAATCAGATCAAATTTGAGAGGAAGCCTCCTACCCTGATGTCCTTAAAATTGTATGCAACTGGCTCAGATTTGCGATCCAATATGGCTACCATTACCAAAAATAAAATTGTTTAAAGAATTTTTTTTAAATCACTTAATACAGTTTGACCATATTTGATGGAAAGCATCATAACATGACACACTTTAAAGTTTATACAAATAAGACCAATTAATTATTAAATGCGACTGCTGTTGATAAAAATTGAAAAAATCGTGATTGCTTGTTCACAAAAATAGCAATTGAACATAACAAAGTATCATAGCTTGTATGACTTTAAAAGTTATACCAATGGTACTGTTCTGTATTCAGATATGGCCTTCATTTCTAAAACATCTAAACAACTTTATTGTAACCAGCCTAACCCCCAAATTAAAAAAAAGCACAGTGTTTTGACAGAAAGCATCGTGGCATAGAGACATATTAATATTTGACATTTAATGCTGATTTGTAATCAATAATTGTTGATGATATAAAAGAAAGACAAGTGTCTTCAAACAGTTATTTTCATAACATATGCTGTCAACAGCATTGGGAAAAATTTACGGAGAATCATCATTCTGGCCATGATTTTGTTACTAACTTCTCTTACATATGGCTGTAAGGCAGTTGTCAGCAGTCAGATCGGGTGTTTCAGGTCCACTGGACCTCCTGTAAAATCTTTTTGTTTTAGATTATTTACACATAACACCTTTCCCAGTTATTGTTTTCAAACAAATGCATTTTACATTTATTAAGCACATCTTTCAAGAGTGTGGATGGCAAATTGAGCAACATAAATAGCTCAGTGCGGTTGTTTTAAAAGACATACATATAAGTTTCTTTGCTTGGGGTGTCCAGAAGCTTTGGTTATCAACAACTATTCTGTATGTATATTTAATCCATGCCATTAAGAGATGAGTCCAAAACAGAGATGGACGTTTTCAAGTGATCTTCACTGGTACATGTACCTGAATTGAAGTTTTGAGATGACCATTGTTTTGCCATTGTGTGACTTTCAGTTGTTCAAGTTTTTTCCACTTTCCTACTTTTTTCCAAAATTTCCTACTCTCCATACTGGGCTTTTACAAATTTTATATTAAAAATTGATTACACACTTCATGGTGAATTGAATTAGGGTATGGCATCTGTGATGCAGAGCTCTTTTTGGTTATTTCACCATATATTTTGGGTGATGTGACCTCAAATGAGCACAAAAAGAAGCTATACATTTTTTACAATTAAGTCCAATAGTTTGATCTAGTGTACAGTGTTGTAATTACAAACATTTAATCAATTGTCATAGCACAAGCAAATCATTTTTTTGTTTCATTTCTAAAGTGTCACTAAAACATGTTAAACTCCAAAACATTTTAAAGATATTTTTTAAACAACCCTGATAAATTTACACGGGAGCAGATGCAGTTATGTCTTCACACCATAATTCAAAATGATGGTGGTCACTGTTATTATGTGTAAGTTACCTTAACTATTCCACTACATGTTTATGGTGACAATTCGAAACTGAAAATAAATCTTATGGACTTCGTCAATTTTGAGTCAAGTTTTAGAAACTGAAACTAAATTAAATAGCTTGTTCTATTAGTAGTTGGTTAAATAATTTTGCATAATTGTAATTACAATAATATAATCTTGGTACTCCTGTCAGTTACAGTTAATTTCAGTGTAAAGTTTCTGCTGTGCTTATTTGATGTCTTGTTGCCATAATTATGTCATGACCAAAATGAGCACATAAGCTTTAAAAACAGAGGCAACCTAGACTAAAGAGACCATGAGTGTGTGAATAAGAGCATGCTATTGGTAAAATTTAGGAAGATGAGTAAAGTAAAGGTTGTATTTTTGTGTAATTTACATAAATTTTATACTGTTTTTCTTTATAAAATATCCCTTTTTTGCTCCACTTTAAAAAAGAAAGTAGCCCTAATTTATTCCTACTTTTCTCAAAAGGATGCTGGAAAGACTGCATTGTGGATCGGCAGAACTGATTGGTGTGCATATTTATTTATTCCATAATAGGTATATCATGGTAAATTGGTTTGTCTTGTTTCTTAGCATTATAGTGGTTATTAGTATAATACATGCAAGCCTAACACACTTTTTTTCATGGAAAGATGAAACATTTAGTTTGGTAACTGAATTCATGTTTTTTCTTCAAAAAATGTATTTTGTCATGGAAAGACGAAACATTTAGTTTGGTAACTGAATTCCTTTTTGTTTTGAGAAAATGTATTAAGTACGTCATGAAATTTCACAAAACATCTAAAGTTTTGAAAAATGGTAGTTTGGGTCTTCTGCCTGGGAGACCAGAATTTTACAGATTTTCCAGGAGGCCTCTCTAAAATCATGGAGATATTACATATATAAAGGAAAACTTATTGTATCACAGGTTGATTTTTACTGGTAATAACCACACAACATGCAATTATATCTAGATGCAGAAGCAATACTTTGACTTTTTAAGGATTAAAAGAGCTTAATGACATGATAATAGAACTTTATCATGGGACTGCTCAGTTTTCAAGATGAGTTGCCACTGCATTCAGATAATTGTTTGATGACCTTAATGGGCTAGTAGGGTGATCAGATATATCTTTCTGATGTAATGCAAGAGGATGCAGTTATCAATAGGATGCAACCTTTACTCTGAAGGCTGATGCAGTGAAATGTTAAAGTACATTAAGTCTGTTGGAAACATGTTACTACCAGGTAATTTAATTTGTGAAAGAGAACTCTAAGTCTACAAGAGAAACAAGACCTCTAGTGAAAAAATGGCAGCCCACATTTGGGAAACCATGCTTTTAGTTATGCGTACGTGTGTGTGTGTGTTCTTTTTAAGTTACTCTTTGCTTTAAGAAGATATTGAAAATGAACTTTTGAGGTCATTGCATCACATTACACCACATTTACCAACTGAAAAACATTGTAGACTCAGATCTACCATCACATAATGCAAATCATAGTCTGTACTGTTCTATTTACAATTTCATGCAAGTGGTACAGATCATGACCTGTTGCATTATGCCATGCCAGATTTGGGTTTGTGACATGGGCAGTTGGATACAATTAGATATTGGTAGATATAATTGCTGAATAATTCAATCAAATCTTGAAAATCATTGTATGTTTCAACTTAAAATGTGAAAAGCTGCTCCAGCTAGCTTCTTCAAGATCTAGATCTTGTGCTATACAACATATCAAATTGAACATTTATAGCTGTTTTTATGCATTGAAGAAGTACTGGAAGTTATCAGCATAATAAATGCTAACATTATTGATTAGAAGGAAATTTTATTGCAAATTTGATGCTGTTATCCCTGATTATTTGGTAGCCAAGGTGCCAAAATTATATGAATGAAACCAAAATTTAATTTTGTTTCAGGAAAGCAATTCGAGCGTATGAAGAGAGTTGGGATCGTCGTTTCAGATTGTTATGTTGTTGTGTTGAGAGAAAAGGAAGGAACAAGGTAAATGTAGAAAAAAATTCTTAACACCCTTTATAGATAAAACCCCAAAATAAATCTGTATAGTCTATTTTATCACATGCAATTTTATCTTCCCCACCCCAACACTTAGAAACAGGAAATGTTTTAAATTTAAATTTTTCAAATAAGTAATGTATATTTGTTTAGTCCTTCTGGTGCCATTACATGATGGCCTGTAATCCATCAGTCTCTCCATTAGTAAAAGCTTGTTATTACTACCTTCCTATTGTTTAGAGAAAAGTCATAAAACTTACCAGACAGTTGTATCCTGAAGTCTAGTAGATCTATAATGAAAATCATTCCAAATGGAAATTGATTACGGTTGCTGCAGCCATATTGAAATTTTGCTGTATGCTACTAAACTGATTATTGTACTGGCAAAGGATTTCCATGAAAGACTTTATTGTTGTATTTGGTCCTAAATGAAAATAGTGCCTGTCTGACATTCATCATGGCTGCCATGGCCATCATCTTGAAATCTTGCTATCACTCTTTCTGATGAACAGATGGTTATATCAGCATGTGATTTTCCTTGAAAGATATACCATTTTTAGTTCTAAATGAAAATGATGCTAATCTGAGCTTCACAATGATAGTGATCTTGTTATTGCAGCTTCTTCTGAAGGGATAGTCATATCAACATGGGCTTTCACTAAAGGATTTCTTGTGATTTATAATTGGTTATAAATGAATATGTTATCCAGTGAGGCTACTGTTGTGGCCATAATGAAATATTGTTACTTCTGCTGAAAGGACCATAAATCAAGATGGAGTTTAGATTTACAGATTTCTTATGATTTGAGATCTATATTCTACAAAACTACAATACCCAAAATCAACAAAAAAAGGAATTGTTGAAAGGAAGGTCCAGTTCTTGGAAACTTATCTCTGGAATAGCATACTAGAAGAGATTTGAAGAACCCACTGTCTTTTTCCCAGAGGGCTGAGTTGTGTAGTAAAAAATAACTATAAACATGTGCAAGTATTGGTATGTTGTTAAATGTCCATCATTTGGTACATTTAACTTCTCTAAAACCACTTTGCCCAATTTCAGTGTTTGACTGTGAGATTCTTGCTAATTTCTTAAAAAAATTAAACTGAAAATCAGCTGAATTTATGCAAAATATTTTTAAGCCCTACGTTGATTTCTTTATTAAATCGTTCTTATTTTCAGAACATTTTGACCTCCACCCTGCCCCCAAATTCCAGGTGTAGAACAGACCCTGTTGGCATGAAGGGCTTTCAGATATTTAGAAACAATGCATATTCACCATTAAATATGACCACTCTTACCAATAATAAAAAACCTTCCAAAAACTTCTTCCCAAAAATTGATCTGCAGAATTTGATTAAATTTGATAGAAAGCATCCTGGTATTAAGGGCCTTTTCATTTGTACAAGTTATCCTAATCCACCATAAGAGATGGCTGCCATTACTGAGAGAAACATTGAATGATTTCTTTTCCAAAACCACTCTCCAGAGTTCGATAAAATATGAGTAAAATCATCTTTGTCCAAAGATCTTTCAGATTCATACGCAAGATCTCAATTTGCCATCAAGAAGTGCTGACCATTACTAAAAATAGAACAGTCTTTAAATGACTTCTTCTCAGAAGCAACTGTTTGAGTATTGGACTAGATTTGAAAGAAATCATTCTGACATAAAGGGTTTTCAGTTTCGTGCAAATGATTCTGAAATCACTGAAGAAAATATCACCAAATTTGAAAGAAAGCATCCTTGCATATTCTGTACACCAGCACAAAGGCAGAGCAGATCAGGTTGTCATGTTGTCTATCTGGCCATCCATCTTTTACCAACTTGGTTTCTTTGCAATTTAATTTGTGGATTATTCTTAGATTATTTTTGGATTTGATACTTGAAACCGTAAGTTCTTCTCTTTTTTTAATTTTTACAGAATTTTCCAGGAAAATAAATTATTTGTTAAACTTTAAAAAGCTTGATGTTTTCACTCTTTCTGTGTTACTGTTTATTTGAGCCTAAACACGTAACATATTGCTACGATATCTGCATTGTGGCAGTTTATTGTGATGTCTAGCAGTAATGTGTCATGCTGCAGACATGTAGCATCATGTCTCACCTATAGTTTTAATATACCTCCTGTTTGTTTGTACCCCCCAACCGATTTAAAAAACGGCAATCTTTAATTTGATAAACAGTGCACAGAACCTAGTCAATTCACTCATTGATTTATAATTTCTAATGTGACTGTGAGTTGAGTGACTCTAACACCAACATTGTCTCTGCGTTTCATTCTTAACAGAAGTTTTCAATATAATACATGGACATGCTCCAGATCTATTTCCAGTTCCTGGACAAGTCCATTTGCAACAATGGGCAGTGTGCATGACTACAGCTGTGCATGCATATGTCATCTGCTTCCGATATTGACAATGTTTAAGCAAGCAAAGGAAAAGAATGACAACAAATTTGCCTTTCACGTTGATTTAATAAGCTGTTTAATTTCTATGTTCGTGTGTGCAAAAGGATATAATTTCCAAACTCTCAACGTTATGGTAATTTACGGAATTGTCGGGCAGTTACCGAATCGGATGAACTATGTCATTATGTGGTCTGAGGGAAATAAACTAGCCCATAGTGTATGCAATGTTAGTATGTAAAGTCCGTTAAGAATGAAAGGTACTGGGGATGCCAGTATTGGTGCCATTTTGGTCATAGGCAGGTTAGAAAATTATAAATCAATGCTTCAGTTGTCTTAGTTCTGTGCACTTTTTATCACATTTAACGTTTGCGTTATTGAAATCGGTAGGGGGGTACAAACAAACGGGGATATATAGTCAGGCTTTAGTTACGTTATCCTGACTCAAAGCCAGCCAGTCCTAACACAAAGCTCTTAATGCTGAGTGCCAAGCAAGGCAACTGCAAGTACCATTTTTATGCCCTTAAAATGACTCATCTGGGGTTCAAATCTAAGACTTACTGCATCTGAGGCAGTGTTATGAGTCTTATCTTTTAAAAATAAGTAACAAAAGTGTGAAGAGGAAAAAGCTTTATAAAATTCAGCAAATAATTTATTTCCCTAGAACACAAAGTAAAATTTTAATAAAAAGGAACTTATGAATTAAATCCAAAGTAATCCTAGATTTACAGATGCAGGTCCTAATAATTTAAAGTCCTGAATAAAATTTTGTAAAAGTCCAAATTAATTCCAAAGTTGAAGGTGTTGATGTGTCTGTTGTAGCTTGTAGAATGTTGAAGCGCTAACAGTCTTTTGTTGAATCACAGTAATATAATTCCAGGTTTGAATTCACTATAAATTCAGTGAATGTCTTTATCCAAGAATTTTATCAGAACATTTTTGTATTTCCAGAGAAAATAATCACTTGATTTTAGTAATTTGAAGAATTAGATTCCAGCCCATAAATAATACTGGTCATCAACTTGATTGTGTTAAAACTTAAAGCATGAATTAAAAATCCTTTCAATTACAAGATTATATAAATAGTTCTCTATCGTCTCTCATAGATGGATGGATGACAAGATAAATAGTTCTCCCCTTGACCTCAGTTCACAATTAGCATGTTCTAAAAACAAATATTACCTAATGGAAAATTACCTTCTAGACTGATCCTGATGTTTACAAAATAAAAATATTATTTATTATTAGAAACCATAACCTGGACTATGTCAAATACACTAAGGAAATTTCAAAACCTAGGCCTAGACCCAAATAAAGATATTTCCTTCTATTAATAATAATTCTGATTTTAAACCGATACACATAGAGAATAATTTAACTATGTATTAGTTATTTACAGAAAAAAGTCAGTTAGGGTCAAGCAGAAATGAACTCAATTTTGGACAAGGTCAGGTCCAACGTACAATGTTACATTTCAATAAGCATTTAATGAAATTCAAAAAATTATTAAAAAAACTAACTAACAAACAATGCAAATTAAATATACGTAACAGCAGTCATGCTAACCACTTTGCCCACCTGAGCAGTCAATCTAAATAGACACAAAGCAGCAAAAATGCTTCAAAAATAAATAGCTATTAAATGATCAGTAAAGTCTTGAATCAGGAACAAGTTAGGATATCTCCATTTACATTGATGTATACTATCAGTGGCTGACCATCTTGAGTGCTGATGTAACAAACAAATTCGCTGAGAATTGACTTAGGAGCAGATTCCAAAAAGTACAAGTTATAGTTACCTTTTGCTCATGCATAGAAAGGGAATGGGTGTTGTCAATAATTTACTTTTTCACTGACAGAAATGAGTGCCTGTGGCCTTGGCAGTTATTTTACATCTGCAGTAATTTCAGTTTGATAGATTTGGTTGTTACTCATCTCTGCTCCCACACTTCTGTATCATGGCACAGGCTGTGTTTTGTTAATTGTATCATTATGTGGCACAGTTTTATCGTTTCACCCCTAAAGTTCAGTGACTGAAAGAAAGGAAAATAGTTCCTGGACAATAACATTATTTTTACATCTTATCCTAGAACCAAAATTTTTGAATGGCTTACACTTGGGGTAAGGAAAAGTTCTGTTGATCTCAGTTTATAAAGGTCAACGGTCAGGGTCACTGACTGAAAGAAGAAAAGTGGTGTATGCACAAAAAATTGGGAGTTATTAGAGGTCTATTAAATGACGGGGTTGGTCTATAATGTTTCATTTATGATATTCTTGTTTATGGATGATTCATATTTGCCAGCAGTTATGGTGGTTGTTGCCAAAAGTAGAAAATCAACTTCTTAAAACCAATCAACAAACTTTGACCAAATATGGCAGAAGGAATCTTGGCATGACAGTAGCTTCTCGTGGGTCGGTGGTTCTTCCAGGTTCTTCCTCCACCATTAATACTGGCCGCCATGTATAGCCTATCGTGCTGAAAAATGGCGTTAAACCCCACAACAACAACAACATCTTGGCATGAAGGGCATACAGTGTTATATGTAGTTGGTCATTTGGCAAGTTGTTATGCATCCATTTTATATGCATTTATAGGTGATTACAAATATTTATAAGTAAAAAAACTTAGACGTCCTGATGGTCTTTGTTTTATCATGTCCACATCAATTTAATTATCAACTGTTTAATTGGACTGTCCACTGTGTTGGTGTCCAGTGGCAGATCATTTTCAGGACAATCATAAATGTTTATTTTCTCAAAGATATTTCACTAGCGCATATGTGCTTGTGTAATAAAATCTTGAAAATTGTCCCACTGGTTGGCTTATATTTGCATGTGGCAGGAAGATGGTAGCAAGTGACTTTTTCCAAATGTTTGATTGTGATAGCAATTTTGAAGCTGATTCTTGTATAAAATGGATGTAGTGGTAAGTTAAATCTATACGGGACAGATTTTAGAATGAAATAATGTCATTGAAAATCACATGAATGAGCCTCATGCATACAACACTATTATTGTGGCTGCTGTAAAGAAAACCTACCCATTAACTATCACAAGAATTTGTTCAGTATGATTTCTCCCTGGACTGGCACTTCAGAGTATGGATACACAGAGGACAATGTTCACATTTATTTGCCATTCTTGGAGATTAAACCTGACTTTGTCCATTGATTTCTGGTACAGACTTTCTAATATCAGAACCAACTAGTTATGCTTCATTCTAGCAAGTGTCTTTTTGTATTATTTGGCTTGATATAGTTTCAAGTCAGTTAATTCACCAGCTCTGTCTGTCATGATTGACCGCTCTGGTGGCCTAGTGGTTAGAGCATCCGCCCCAGATGCGGAAGATTGTGGGTTCGAACCCTGGCCAAGTCATACCAAAGACTTACAAAAGTGGTACTAACAGCTGCCTTGCTAGGCCCTCAGCATTAAGAGGTTAGTGTTAGGACTGGTTGGCCTGGTGTCAGGATAATGTGGCTGTGTGAGACATAATGCTACATGTCTTTGGCATGATGCCCCAGTGCTAGACATCCCTTTGAACTGCCACCCTGCAGACAGCATAGCAGTGTGACTGGAAAATTGTTAAAGCTACATTAAAAATCTAAATCACACACACACACACTGTCCTTGATTAATAATGTCATTGGGGGTGGGGGTGAATAGGACAATATGGGGATTTGAGTGTCAAAGTAATTAAATACCTGACACTTCATTTTTAGTACCAGAAATAATGTTATGATTGCTTAGAGGTACTACGATTATTATTTGGAGAAAAAAAATTCTTCAATACATTTCCTATTGGGTGTCAGAATCTGGGGGATTTATGTTAAATCTTGAGTATTAACATTGAATTCATTTCTTTTTAAGGATGCCAGATTTTATGAATTTGGCAAGAAAAGATTGTTTTGTCAGTACTTAAATTTACTGATTTTTAGAGGGTTATGTTGCTTCCACAGAAGAAATATTGTTTATTGGTTCCTTGAATTTGTGGGTTGTAGCTGGTGTGAAAGCAGTGTAAACTTGTACCCCTTGATAAACTTCACTTTGTATGGTCTGGGTGTTATGGAGTCATGTACCAGCTTCAGTTTCAGCATATCATGGAACCAGCATCTAACTTGAATGTTTTAGTCAGACCTATCTGAAACATGAACTTTCAGTTACTTGTATTACATGCAGTTTTTTTAGAATTCCATAATAAACCAGTTACTTAAGAAATGATTGTTTTCTATCATAAAAGCACTTGTATTGTGAAGCCACTTGGTTAATTTTTCAACTCTGTATGAGATGTCTAGCAAATCTGTTAAATATATGATAGACTAATAAAGGTATCACAGAGGGACTGTGTTGTGCAAAATCAATAGAATTCCATTGAAAGCAGAAAATCTCTAATACAAAGACCAGTATTGACTTGTACTTAAACAGTACTGTATCTAGTGCATGATAGGAAAAATTGTGAGAAGACTGTCTATATTTAGTACGGTCTGCAATCATTTTGGTACTCTTAAAATCTAATTCAGAGCATATGTCCAAATTCCTTTGCAGCAAGAACAGCTTTCTATTTGGCATTATCTTTGAAATCAGAATGTAGAACCCGATTTGTGCATTTTATTTCAGTCAGTGCAGAGACAGGTCAGCACAGTGCAGTGTCTTAATTGAGACAAAGTACACCTCTCCCTCGATAACTCGCACACAATGGGGTCCACAAACATAGACCGCACTATAAGCAAAGTGTGAGTTACCGAGGGACCTCCAACAATTGAAAGAAAAATCGCCTTGACATCGAGAAAACCTTAAGGGGGGGGGGAGCGGCATTAGGGAACTGGGCTGTTTAATGACTGAATCCTCATTTTACAATCAAGTTGATAATAATTTATAACAATGCGCTTTTTCTAATGAAGTTGTTCGTTATTCTGTTTAAATAAAATTATTTTTTCAAAATATCCAACAGATGAAAGATCATTCCAACTGGTTTGAACAACCATCAAGTGTACGTGAAAAATCTATGTATTACATTACTGCTTTTTGTTTTCTTGATGAGTCTGGTTCCCGTAGTGGTGTTTAATAGTATCTTGCCAAATTGGTAGTCTTTAACTTGGGAACTAGACTAACTGTTAATACACCACCAAACAAGATTCCTTTTTTTCAAAAACACGCGATATTTATTTCATGACACATCTACGTCGAAACTCAATTTTTTATTGTTCAGTTAGTACATTGTTAATGTCATGATGTCATTGGAAGTAATAATGAAATTTCTTATCATCCCTAAGGATATCTAAATGCCAGTTCAAGAATTCTCTGAACCTCGCTTGCCCACAATTGTCCGTATCTTTGAAATCAAGCTCGATATTTTACAGAGTATTCATTTCGCTTGGCTGCCTTGTTATCTTTGATCACAGTTATGAAAGAGTCGGTTAATTTAAGATTGTTTCTGTTACATACACAATAACGTTTATTACAGTGTTCGACTGATCAAATGAAGTGAGTTCACCTGACATACGACCG
The DNA here is from genome assembly GCA_028554795.2 of Sinohyriopsis cumingii. NCBI lineage: Eukaryota > Metazoa > Mollusca > Bivalvia > Unionida > Unionidae > Sinohyriopsis > Sinohyriopsis cumingii. The sequence continues at coordinate 28,092,983 of CM068835.1, forward strand.
AGGCCACTAGATTTTAAGTTAGTCTGACTTTTGTGCCTTTTAGCTTTTCTTTTATTCCACCTCCTTTTTTTTAATTCAAAAGACATAATTAACGTGATAATACAAAGGAGGCCAGCTTTTAATTCAGTGCAGCAATACAACAAATACTTTCGCAATTCAGTTATCAAAACAGGGTCGGCACTTAATTAGGTTCTCAGAGAATTGCTCGCGGACATAGCTGTTACAGTAGATTGACGCATTTTACATTCAGTTACAAGAGGACACATTGCATTTATGATGATTACACTTAAAAGGAACTAAAAGATGGAACTAGAACACAAATTTCAATTGATAAAAATTATTTAATTTGTATTTATTTATTAAAGTACTGCCTCCACTCGGCGTAAGTGACATTTTCATTGACCGAAATTTCCTTACATATCGTTAATTGCAGTGTACTAGGAATGTTGTTTGGAAAGAAAATGTAAAAAATTGTATGAGCTATTTTTAAATTTGATATCTCATAGTGTTGATTAAAATTTCCAAGTCCTATCTACCATTTTCAACAATAAAACGAGCGATACATCAAAGTTTCCGTTACCAATTTTGATTGCAATTTTCTTCAAATTCAACAAATAGGGATACATTTTTGGGATATTTTCGGGTTTAAAAAATGGGATCCAAATCTGACACCATTATAAGTGGGTTCGCGAGTTATCGAGGGGTGGTGTATACTGTTTTGTTAGCCAACAAATCACATTAGTATTACAGGTAATGAAAGGAAAGATAAGGCAGCTGAAGCTGCTTTGTATTCATCAACTTTTAAATAGCTGATTCCATATGGTGATTTCAATATATCAATCAGCATGTTCTATGCACTTATCTACTTAATAAAGTATGTGGCATAAAGACTCTACAGACAAGCTCTGGAACATCAAAACCATCAAGTATAGGGGTACCCTTCATATAAAACGAGTCAGAGAAATGAACTGGTTGGTATATATAGCAATAAATCTACAGCATTTATTAAACTTGGTGTTCCACAAGGATCAGTATTACTTCCATGTTATTTTTGATCTTTAATAATAACTTCCCCTTTAGCTACAGAGAACTTCAGTATAAGCCTGTTTGTAGATGACGTAGCATTACATACTTCTGCTCCATCATTAAATACATGAAAACCAAGTTGGAGATTAAAAATTTCTTAATTTTAAGAATATGTCCAACCTTTGAAAATTTATTTTAATCATACACTTCTTGGCATTCAGATTGACATTGTTCATCACTGGGGTGCACAAGTTAATAATGTATGTAAATTGCTTTCATCTAACATAGCTCTTTCGCTAAAATGAAGAAATACCTCTCTTCTAAGGTCAGAATCCTTTATAACTAATGCAATATTGAGTGAATGCAAGATTATTGTCCTGGTTTATTATGAGACCTTGCAAGATAAGACCATGACAGAATTTTAATGTTGGATAAAAGATCAGCATATATAATTCTCTATCAACCATTTAATTCACTTTGACTGACCCCCCCACATGCCTTCAAAATGTTTAATATGGGCTGATATTAGCAAAAGAACTGATTATAGTAAGCAGCTTTGATAGATAAAGCTCTTATTAGAAATACACTACAATATCAACAAGATGTGATTAGCCAGATATGTAAGTAGGGTATGCATTACATTTTGTACAAGCTGGAAATGTCTTATTCCCAAAACCTAACATACAGCATTTTAACAAGTGTTTAAATTTTAAGTTTTTTTTTTCAGGAACAGCTTGATGTTTAATTAAAGTGATCAAATTTTCTTAGTTATTTAAAAAAAACTAATGCTTTGACTACTTGTTAAATAAGAAATAACTATTCTATTTCAATTAGTGTTAAATAATGCATATAGTGTACATAAGTGGATTTTAGAAAATCCCACAAGGGAGAATAGTTTCGTACTAATTGTTTTAGATTCTAATTTTTTTAAAATCATTTTTATTTTCATTATTATTGTTGTTATTATTATTATTATTATTATTATTATTTTTGCACTAGTGTATAGGACACACACACACACACACCTGTATTTTACAATTCCCATTATAACAACTTGTGGCCATATCCAAGCCAAAAGATAATAAACTGATGAGCTCTGTGGTCATTAAGATTGTTTAAACGCTCTTTTGATAATGTTGAAGAACACATTTACCATAATATTTAAATGTGGTTCCACATTGAATAAAAATACTGTTCTCTGCTTCCTAACTTACTTCACTATTGCAGGCTTAGACATAACAATTTGATTTATTATTTTCCTTAATTTGATGTCTGCGATATATACAAGCATGAAATATCAATATCATTACTGAGATAGAGTTATTGTTTATTCCAGGTTCTGTGTGGAATATTTTTTTCAGAAGGCTTAAATTCTCAAAGGCATTTATTTTTTTAATAATGTATTAAAGGTGCTATTAACCCCACAAAAAAAGAAAAATCAGTGTTGAACAGTAGAGGTGACATTGCGATGTCTAATGAGTTTAAATATCCTAATTTCTAGCCTATAAATGACATGAAAGAAATCAGTCTATTTTTTAATTTTTATTTGGTGATTTAGGGAAAGCTTTTTTAATAACTGAGGATTGCCATTATTGTGTGTATTGGATTGATTCAGTTGATTTTGTATGCCTTGCCACAAATATGGACTGGGCAGATAGATATCATTATCTGTCCATCATACATTGGGCAAGTTTTGTATTTCAGTCAGATTCTCAGGCATTAAGTCCCAGAGCCATGCAGCTTCATATATACGTGTGCCCTTAGTATATAGGTTTCTTTTGGCGAGTACAACAACACTAACTTGAAGTAAGTCACTGTGACTTAATGTTCATGCTACAGTGACTTGGGTTAAGGTTTGCATTTAAGTCAGTTTCTAATGCATTGTTTTTCCAAAGACAAATGCAACTTGGTGATTACATCACCCTATCAGAATAAGAAGTCATAGTGACTTATAATTCCGATAGGGTGATGTAATCACCAAGTCTTAGCGACCAATATTTTGTGCTTCAGTGACTTTGGTTAAGTTTTGCATTTAGATCAGTGTATCAGGCATTATTGGTCTCAGTCATACAGCTTGTTATGTAGCTTCGTAATTGTTAATACAACATAATCTTTCCATAAGTAAGGCTTTTTAGTGTTTTGGTGAATACCACTCATATCATCCAAGAGTAGGTCACTGTGATGCACATATCATGCCTCTGATTGGGTAAGTTTTCCATTTTGTTCTGTTTCTCATGCACATTTGTGACTACAAAGGTATTCAGAATGGGGTTGGCAGGGCATTCTTGTTCTGTTATAATGAGGGAAGTTTTAATGTTACCAATGTCCACTTGCCACTTCCAACCATATCCTCTCATGTCACAGCCATATGGCTATCATGACTTTGGCTACCCTCATAGCAGGGCATACATATTGTCTGGATATATTTCTGCTTCACTTTGTAAACATCAGGACTGGTATTTAAACCATATTACCTTTTTGTTTCAGAACTCTATGACAGAAATTGCTCAGATATTTACTGAATTTTTCCGGGACCTGGATGTGGTACCTTCTGATGTAATTGCAGGTCTTGTATTACTACGGCGCTACCAGAGATTGAGAATGGACAATACTATTGAACAGGTAAGCTCAGATGTTTAAACTAAATCTTACTCTGTATAAGACACACCCAGCTATGAACAGCACATATGGAGATCTGCCTTCGTGTAATGCATCAACAAATAGGGGTCTGCATTGTTTGTTCTGTTTATAATTCAAAACAAACTGCATACACTGACCTGCTGGTACATTAAATACCATCCTGCATAAAGTTGTGCATAGTTAACCATCCCACCCAAAGTAATGTGGTCAGTACTGTTCTCTGTCCCACAAATGCCTCTTGACAGAATACTGATGGAAAAGTTCAGGACTTATTGCATAGTCTGACCTGCAGTGGTTAATTAACCCCTAGCCACCAAGAATCAGTAGGTCATTATCATAGTATTCCATAATTGCTGCCTGATTGGGTACCATAGAAAAGTTCTGGACTTTTTGCATAGACAGACCTGCTGTGCAAATGTAGCCAGCATGAGTCAGTAGATTCCATACTGTGGTATATATACCATGGCTGTCTCTGGGTAATATGTTTGAGATTTTCATCCAGATGCCAAGGACACATTCTCAGATGATCCTGAGTGTGCTTGCCATAGCAGTTCAAGATGTAGTCCAAGTTTCCTCTGACCCATGTCACCCCATTTTTGATACATAGTTGGACATTTGTATTGGAGTGTAGGGTCAGAGTCCATAATCAGTCAAAAAGTTGGAATTCGCCAGGAAACTGGATAAAATTTAGAAGGGGTACCTTAAATATGCTTAAATCTACTCATACTGTTCGTGTAGAAAGCCTCTACAATCAGGTTGCTGTTTTTGCATTTTTGCATTGTCTGGAAATGTTGTCTAGCAGACAAAAACACATTGAAGGCAAAGTCTTCAATTAGCCTCTTAAAATGTCCAATCATTTGGCATACAAGCACTAAAAACAATATTTTAGTACTTAGCTGTGTTTGGGGAAAAAAGCAGGAAAGGTGACTATTATCTTAATGTACATCATGCCTTGTTGATCATCAGAGTATTGCTAAAGACAGAAGAGATGATGACTGCCACCACTAAAAGAACCCAAAAGATTACATAGAGTTGGGACAGCTTCCAAAATGTAATTTCTGTATTGGGTTTCCCGCAAAAAAATGAGTCAGTAAACAAACATGTGAACATCATCTCCAGGGCCACAAACTTCAGGCAAAAATGTCTTTATTTTGGAACTGCTGTTTTTGAAACTGTCTGGAGATTTTGATGGTCAAAGTGTACTTTAGGATATTTTAGATGAATTTTGTTGTGCTTTTGCTGCATGAAACCACATTTCTGGACTTTTCCAAGTTGACAATAGCAGCACATATTTCATTACACATTACTGAAAATGGGTCTAACTTGTGGGAAAATATTGAGTTTCTTCTGAGAAGGTCTATTTAGTGTTGGCAGGTCTGCCATATTCATCAGTCTCCTCAACTTGAGTGCACACTCCAACTCAGATTTGATTTTTGGTATAAGCTAACATAAATATAATTCATTTTAGTTCTGATTTGTTCAGTTAAACAATGTTAAATGTAAAGAATAGTTTAATGAAATCTAAATAATTATGATGGAATGCAAAGAATAAAAAGCTTGTGCTTGAATGTTCTCTCCGGTTGAGGAGTTTGATGAATACAAATCCAAGCCTGGAAATAATAAAACTTTTGAACTTGATGTTTGGTTTTGACCAATCACAAAATTTGATGTCACTTTCAAAAGCTTGTTTGTTTAAGTTTGGGATAAAGGGGTAATGAGCAGTCACAAAGGGGATATGTTGTAATTTTGGAATATAGGAATAATGAGCAGTCACAAAGGGGATATTTTGTTGTAAGTTTGGGATATAGGGGTAATGAACAGTTGCAAAGGGGATATGTTGTAAGTTTGGGATATAGGGTAATGAGCATTCACAAAGGGGATATGTTGTAATTTTTGGATATAGGGGTAATGAGCAGTCACAAAGGGGATATGTTTGTTGTAAGTTTGGGATATAGGAGTAGTGAGCAGTCACAAAGCAGATATGTTTGTTGTAAGTTTGTGATATGGGGTAATGAACAGTCATAAGGGGGGATATGGGGTAATTTGGGATATAAGGGTATTGAGCAGTCACAAACGGGATACATTTGTTGCAAGTTTGGGATATAGGGGTAATGAGCAGTCACATGGGATTTGTGTTGTTGTAAGTGTGGGATATATGGCTAGTGAGCAGTCACAAAAGGGGATATGATTTGTTGTAAGTTTCAGATATTGGAGTAATGAGCAGTCACAAAAGGGATATGCTGTAAGTTTGGAATATAGGGGTAATGAGCAGTCACAAAAGGGATATGTTGTAAGTTTGGGATATAGGGGTAGTGAGCAGTCACAAAGGGGATATGATTTATTGTAAGTTTGGGATATTGAAGTAATTAGCAGTCACAAAGGGGATATGCTGTACATTTGGGATATAGGGGTATTGAGCAGTCATAGATGGGATATGCTGTAAGTTTGTGATTCAGGGGTAATGGGCAGTCACAAAGGGAAATGTTTGTTGTACGTTTGGGATATAGAGGTAGGGAGCAGTCACAAAGAGGATATGTTTGTTGCAAGTTTGGGATATTGGGGTAATGAGCAGTCATAAAGGGGTATGCTGTAAGTTTGGTATATAGGGGTAATGAGCAGTCACAAATGGGATATGTTTGTTGTAAGTTTGGGATATGGGGGCAATGAGCAGTCACAAATGGGTTATTCTTGTTGTACATTTGGGATATAGGAGTAATGTACAGCCACAAATGGGATATGTTGTAAGTTTTGGATTCAGGGGTAATGAGCAGTCACAAAGGGGATATGTTTGTTGGTTTTCTTTGTTTTATATTCCATGAGGGCATTTCTATCAAGGGTTATAGTTTTGTAGATAACATCATTAGTGTTTTTATCTTTATCACATAGTTGCTACACGTTGGTCCAGATAAGAATTTTCTTTACTCCACCTTTTGCAACATTTTGTATTTACTATTACTGTCAACATTTCGACTGCCTGTTTTAGAATCGATTGCACAAAGGGAATTGGTAAAATGGTGTCATCTGTCTGAATATGGCCAATTTAGGGTTCATTATGCCATGTATAGTCTTTCAGAAAAAAGGTGACATCTGTCTGAATATTTCCAATTTATCCCACAGGGGCTCATTATGCAATTTCTAACCTATCATGCACTAAAAATGGCATTAAACTCTAAACAACCACATTGACAACAACAAATAAAACAGGTAATAGCAGGCATGAGGTAGGAGTGGGCAGTATACCTGTAACATAGAATCCACCATATATACAAGTGTAGTTTAAATGTTAACATATCACAGTAAATAAGCTCAATTCTATTCACAGAAGAAAGTAGACATAAAACAGTCTCCCAGCTGACAGAAAGTTATCCATCAACAGCATTTGTATGCCGCTAAATAGCTTAGATGAACTAATGTTTCTTATTATGTGATGCCATTCAGACTCTAAATAAAAATTTGTCTGTGTCTATTACAGTCTACTGTTCCAAGTCAAATAATGCATATATCTCATCACAAATACATTACGATAAATCTGGAATTTTTGCATCCAGTAACCATTCCTTCATATGAATATCTAACAACTGGCACATTTTGTAGTGAAACTGAGACACTTTAGATGTAAACATTGATCATCTGACCTAATCTCAGTCAAGCTTTGTGACATCACACAGAATTTCCAGTGGACATTTTGTGTTGAAAATTGATGTTGTCGGTGTCAAGTGTTCTGTTTATTGCTCTTTGAATTATAATTTGTAAAAAAGATCTACTTTTAAATGTAACTTGTTAGATAATGGCACATTATCAATCCATCTAGCATATGGGACTATTTGGTATGCACAACAAATGAATTAAAGGTGCAACATCCAGGTCATAAAGAACTGAATTATTTATTCTTCTTTCTCTTCAAATCTATTTCTAATAAATAAAAACATATGATAATCAGAATCTCAGTTGGGTAATGATTTAATATTAAATTTACATAACTCATTTAATAAATTCAGTATTAAATCATTACCCATCTGAGATCCTCTGTACATAATATAACATATTTATGTCAATATTGTACTGAATCATCCAAGGTGGAAGTATGCTCATATTCATAAAGCACCTTGATACTTATGGCCACCATAAAACATTAATACATGCACGCTTAGTTCTTTTCTTTGACATTAAATTGGGGCTATACTCTTGTCAGTTTTGTTTCTTTATTACATTTCTTCTAAAATAGACTGTAAATCTAACTGTGATAAAACTTACAATAATTTTTATATCCCTCCATAAACAGTAGCATATCCAAATTTATCTAGAGGCACATTGATCTCTGATCATTTTTTTTTTTTTTTCCTTTCTGGTCAGATTCATTAAATTATCATTGTTTGTACACTATCAAAAACTGTTTTATTAGATCAGCATCAAAGCATACACCATCATGTTAGAAACTGCAAATCATTGTCAGAATTTGTATCAATCCCTCCACAAAGAAAATTGAATGACAAATATATTTCTGTACATTATCATCTCTTGCAACCCTGATTCACAAGCTTGCTGTATCCTACAGTTAATCACTGTAATGTTTTATCCAGTCTTTTTCTTAATCCAGATACTGTCTTTATTTCCATTCATCGGTTTTAACAGCTTGAGTCTGATAATCTATAATAGCTGAAAACAAGTTAATAAATCTCTCTCTGCTTTTCATCTTATTCCCATCTAATTCTTTTGCATGCAGTGTTTTTAATCTCAATGAAGGCTACAACATCCAAGAACACTTTATTGTCAACTTGCAGATTAATTTCTTTTTTCAAAAGCACTATAATAATCATTTCAGCATTGTCTGGTGTCCTATTTTCGGAATACTTATAATTCATGCAGATTTAGTTTGTAAATTTTTGTTGGCTTTTTTTATTCATTATTTGTAAAGTATATTTTAATATCTTTTAGCTGATTATTATATACAAAAAATGAGTATTATTCTTATAGATTGAGGATATAGTAAAGCTTTAAGACTGCAACAAATTACAGACAATATGGAACAAATTACAGACAATATGGAGCAAATTACAGACAATATGGAGTACTTTAATACTTTAGGCATTAATAAAAACTTGTATGTTATGCTTTTGTATATAAAAAAACGTCTAATTTGGATCAGACAATAAAACTAGAATGTATCCAATTCAACATAAAAATAAGTGACGTAGTACACAATGTGTGAAGTGGTACACATGTTAAGCGAACGGAAACCATGTGAAATAATGTTTTCGATGATTGCCTCAATATACTGTAATTTATCCTGAAATTAATGTTGCTTTATGAGGAAATAATAAACAAAGTTCACCGTTATGAAGAGATATTTATTCACAGTTAATCTCAGCACGATTATAAAGTAAGTATTCAACACTATAATCTGCCTGCCCCCCCCTCTTATTTTTCCTTTATGTCATCGATCACTTTATTGGTTTTGGGCTTATTTTATAGGTCCCTTGATAACTCTTGCCTCACGTATAGTGCGGTCGATGTTTCTGGACCCCGATGTGTGCAAGTTATCGAGGGAGTGGTGTACATGGAACATTTATAACCCTGATAATACATGAAATTGGTATATAATTGTTCAGATTAGACCTAACAAACACAATAGACATGAGATATAAATCAAGTGTATAGCATGTTTCTATGTATACAGATCTACATTGACTGATTTTACAGTGAAACTCTTTAAAACTACAAACTCATTGTATTGGAATTTCCTCGAGATTAAATTTTTTTTTGGGGGGGGTCCTGAATTTTAGTTAATATCATCACTATTTTCCCAATAAACAGAAACCCTTCAACTCCAAATACAGATATCAAATTGTGATCCCAGATATCAAATTTACATTATTCCCCACCCCACCTGCCACTAAAACTGAAACTCACTCACACTTGGAAATATTTTCTTAGCTGCTAAATTCCTGACACTGCAACAGATTAATTATGGATGGCAAGGACTGTAGTAGGTCTTTATTGGAGACAAAGACTCCAAAAATGTCCCAGAGACATGCTGGTTTAAAACAGTACTATACTATTTGACACATATGCCAACACAGGATAGGGTCCAGAGTAGGCTAATCAGAACTGCTTACATCATAAAAAAGAGCTAGATTTTAAAGGCAAACTATGTTTATCTGAGAATTATCTAATTATGTTTGATGCTATTTATTTGTAAATGCTATCAACAAAAAAAGTTCTTTATTGTGTTAAACATTGGAGTATTATTAGATAGGCATGTGGCTTCACTTTTGATGCTTTGCTGACAGAGACAGACGAAACAGTATTCCAGAAAGCTAGATTCATTCAATTAATTTTCAGTGGAGATAAATCATTACATACATGTATTGAAGTTGTCATGTCTTTCATTTGTCTTCACTCACATGTCAAGATCTCAGAAAAACTAGCTTGGCATCCTAGAATTGAACTATCCTTACAAGATCAAACTTGTCTGATTAATGAGAATGAATCAATGTCAAAACCTTCATTCAAGACTCTAGATGACAATTTTAGCATGGGAGTGTCTGCTATTTCAGATACTCTAAAGAAAATGGAATTCTGAAAGAATGAATTTGAAAGCATTCCATTCTCATGCCCTATTATCTACAATCTCTCTCTCTCTTTCTCTCTCTCTCTCTCTCATCACATAAGCTTTTAGAAAGGAATATTTTCATTGCTGAAAAACCCTCAGTAAACCAAAAACCTCTCAGCACAAAGTATTTGACCAGCTTTCAATGGTTTTGTTTTGAGGGTTTTATGATATATGTATATGGATCTAAATTGAATATGTAGTGTGTGCATATGTATACAATCTATATTGAGTGTAGTGTGTGTGTGTGTGTGTGTGTGTGTGTGTGTGTGTGTCTGACTTTGTTGGTTTTTTATTTATGTCAGCCTCTCATGCATTGGTGGCTGCAGACTCATGCATTTTTGTATGCGGATAGTTTATTGTGATTACAATACAGTCTCGTACTCAACAGTTAGTAAATATGGAAGGGCATTTCTTTTCCATTGGCACATTGCTAATTTTATCCCATTGGGTTGCATGTGGAGACTTTTATATTCCAAAAATGTTTCATTAAGTTTCTGTATTTCATTTTCACTAATTCTGTATGAGACAAGACTATCCACTAAAGACTGTTTCCCAGCTCTGCCATCCTATATTGCACTAGCATCTGTAAATCTGTATTTATTATAGAGGTGTTTTAAGATATCATAAACATCATTTGACTTTCCGGCTTGCTGCATAGTTTTGCACATTTGTATGCTTTATTAATGACAACATGTCAGATTAAAGCTGAAATCTGAGCAAGACTTTCTTCCACACAGATACAAAGAAATGTTCGTTTTTCAGTTGGAGTTTTTCCCAGTCTTTGGGAGGAAAACTCTAATCCAGGGTTTCATGGATATGAAGGTTACCCACATTAGAGCTTTACTTGTGGATCATAGACCCCAAACTGTTGAAATCATTTAATGACACTACCTGTTCATCTTGACATCCTCAGGCATGAATTAATATTGAGATAAGTGTTGGGGGTGGGGTTTGCTTAAAAATATCAAGTTTTGCATACAAGTGAAATTTTTCTACATGGGTTGATCTTTTGTGAGTGAGTAGGATTTACACTGAGAAAATATAAAGAGTGGCAATTTTTATTGAACCTATTTGCAATACACTTGTTTTATTAACAACTTACATTTGTGATCACTGTGTAATACAATCCATTCCATAATGCAGCTAGAGTCAGTGCGAAAGTGGAGCAGCAGAAATGTCAGAACAACAGCACATCCTCTATTGATTAATCATTAAATGAAGCAGCTTCTCTTACGTGTGCCATAGACAGTTCAGAGCACAGATTAAGCAAGTTCACTCATTCTCGTACCAAACTAGATTGTAATGTCAGGGCCATCTTCAAATTCAAATGACAATACAACACATGGAAATGATAACCTGTCAGAAAGTGAACATTTTCACTAATATCTTGTGAGTTGTCCCACTATTAACTTCCGTAACTGCACAATATTTTGTTTCAGGAGATTGTACATTTATTTTGGATGTAATGCCACTGTTGATAGTCATCGTGAACATAAAAAGCTTCCTTTTTGTTGGAAAAAGAGATGTTCACAGCATAATAAACTTGTTCAGATCACTGATCACTTAGAAAATGCAAGAATTGATTAGATTCCATTGCTTTTATTCAAGTTTGGTGCTACCAGTAACTTCCTTGGATGAAGGGAGCATTGTTTTTTGTTGAAGATTGATGCTGGCTTGCTTTGATGAATGTTGCATGGGTTTTTGAGGTCATGGTTATTGATTAATTTTCCATCATTCTTGAAAAATTTTATTCAAAAATATCAAATGGGTGATATTTACCAATAACTCAGACTTCAGGCTGTACATTTCCTATTTGGGTCAGTGCTGTGCAATACAGTGGCTCAATACAAAGATGCAGATGAGCTATTTTCTCGATGGACACATCTTTCAGGAATCTTGTTTGGAATTTTAGAAGAACAGACATTATAATAAATAGACACAAATTTCAAATGAAGGTTGAAGTAGAATTTTTATTTGTATGCTATTTATGAAAATACAGCAAACACTGGTTCCTTGGCTTATAGTATGTACAACGTTGACAAATCCTTGAATTCTTGTGTTTCAAAAAGTTGTTTTTATCTATCAAAAGTCTTGAATTTGTCATAAATTTCCTTGAATTTTGCCATAACTCATTGAACTTATTCGATGGACTACCAAATGTTAAAACTAAATTAAATTTATCACTTTTTTAGTTACCATATATACTCACATATGAGTTGAATCCAGCTGCAAACTACACAGACCCAGATCTGCTGTCGCACAATGCACCGCCAGATTTGGGTCAGTGCAGTTTGCTAGGAGTGATCAGTAGAAAAAAACATCATAAACCCTGATCCTCAGGCATAATATGGTATGGCAGACCAGAATCTCTGTTATTTGCAGTTTGTCTCAGTTTGTGACTATATATGGTATGTATCATTGTTATTTACATATTGACGCAAAATTATGAAATAATAAATAAAATGTGATAAAAATACAGCAAATCAGATGGCACATAAGTGGTAATTAAACAGAGTAACATATGGAGAAGATTTAATCCTCATAAGAAAAAATACTCTTTAAAAACTTTGAAAAGTCCATGAAAACTCCTTGAAATAAGATCTCAAAGGCTGTATGAACCATGTTAGCAGTGTCCTCCATCAGTACACATACCATGGAATGCATACCATTATATAACAACAGTAAAACCTCACACAACTGGCAGTTATGTCTTCTCACTTATTATTACTGCATGGACAGGCTTTATTGTGTTGAGCTTCATGACGGCAGATAGGATCAATTTATAAGCAAGAACCCAGAATTTTTGTTTATATAAATGCTGTACAAATAATCCATTTTAATTCACATTGCATAATAACATACTCATATCTGACATGCTCCGAAGTTTATTCCATATGTTCTTTGCAAATTCTCTGTATTCCAGCCAACTAAAGATTTTATGGAAGACCTCTTTTGTTCCATTTGTACCATGAACCCATCCCTAAGATTTTCTCCAGAAAGCAAAATTATTATATTGGATTGTTTTCGTTAATCTAATGCCACAATCTGCACATTTAAATATGCTGCATTCAGCTTTTAGTTGGGCGACTTTTTTTAAAAAGAAAATTATTGATACCATCTATGATATATTATTATTGACACCAAGCTGATCTAAATCTAGTTGTGGCTTAAGTGAAAGAAGTTAATTTTCAATTTCCAGCCAAAGGCAGACAGAAAAAATATCTTGGAGAAACACAAAAATGGGCAAAATTTTTAAAAAAATACACGTCTCTAGTTGGCCAACCATCTCTGTATATCAATTCCAACCCTAGCACATATCCCCCCCCCCCCGGGCAGGGAAATTTAAAAAAAAAAATTCAATTTAAAAAAAATAATTCTGAAATTGGTTTCTGCATCTAATTGAGCCTGTTCAGCTCAGTACTTAAATAACATAGTACATTATATACACTAACCATTATAAGATATATCATATAGAAAAAAATCCAATCTACCTGCCATAATTTTAAAACAGTGCAATAGGAAACACATATTGGAGGTGGGGGGTCCTTAAGTGTATATTATATCAGATGATACAGTAGATGACAAAAAGGTATGTTTATAATTGATTGAAGTGTCTATGTAATGAAGTCATGTAATATGTCAATGTGTGATGGATGTTTACGTTCTTCCATTCTTGCAAATCCATCATGCCCATGTACACTGAAATTCCAAGTTGTTCCAAATGGCTTTTCATTATGTGGTCAAGACCATCTAGGGTGTTTGAAGAATTCTTGCAAGGGATGGCTCTCTTAGAGGCAAGGGAACTTTGTGAAATGGTGGTGGGAGAATGGGGCAGCCATCAACATGCCAGTTCATGATTTCACTGAAAATTTAGAGTGGCTGTGGCTCTCCAGTGCACTTTGTCTCGAATGTACTTGAGATATAAAAAAAAGTAGTCATTCACAATAAAATTCTTCTCTACACTGCTAACCTGATATTGAATTATGTTCAGTTGTTTGATAAGCTTTTATTATTGCTTAAGGAACTGTTTCACTTAATTTTAATTCCTGTCTAATGAAAACTAATGATATTGTGATTTCAGATCATTTTCACTATTTTATGTTTTATGCACTATTATGGTGCTATATCCTTTTTGTGACATGTCTCAGTGCAAGACTCTCAAACTTATGACACAAGTCACTTTTATCATGAACAGAAAAATATGGAGGGAGTGCTGTAGTTGTTCATGGCACACTATAACAAGCACTTGAACAAAATACAGACCAAGTCTAAGCTTTCAAGTTATCTATCCTGTATGGATTTTTTTTCTAGGTAAACTCAAAACCCTTTCCAAAGCTATCTATACTTGCTATACTGTCATCATTCTTAACTTGATTGATGCTCAGATTGCCTGAGAGTAAACCTTTGTTTTTTACTTCTTGCACAAGTAACATGTAGAGAAGTATGATCAGTTGAATAGCAAATATCTTTTAAAGCAAATTTGATAAAATAATTAAAACTTTAGAACTATGAAATAACAGGTGAAAGTAAGAGATATACCATGAAATACAGTCGTGGGATTAAAAAAAAACAATTATACAAAAATTACACAAGAAAAATTCAAAAGTAAAATAACAAGGAAACTTTAGGGAAATCATTATATTGTTTTCACAGGGTCATACTATTACCCTAAATGCTTATGCAAGTAAATGATATTTACAGTAAATGTATATAGCTTTCATAGTATAGAGGGCTAGGTGATATCAGTTCCATAATGAGGAATGTCATGTAATACACATATGGCTGTGCCCATTAAAACCATTAAGCATGTGTTTGTGTGTGTGTGTGTGTTGTTGTTATTCTAGGGTTTAATGCCATTTTTCAGCAAAAGATAGGCTATACATGGTGGCCAGTATAACTGGTGGAGGAAGAACCCTGGAAAACCCAGGGAAGAACCACCGACCCATGAGAAGCTACTGGCAGGCTTTCCCATGTACCCACGCTAGCTGAGCCTTGGACTCAAACCCATGCAGACAGAGGTGAGATGGCAGTGATCTGGAATGGTGAACGCTTTAGAACACTTGGCCACTTGGGACCCCGTGTGTGTGTGTGTGTGTGTGTGTGTGTGTGTGTGTGTGTGTGTGTGTGTGTGTGTGTGATTTGGATTTTGAATGCAGCTTTAACAATTTTTCAGTCATATCATTACGATGTCTGCACTGTGGCAGTTTATAGTGATGTCTAGCACTGGGGCATCATGCCAAAGACATGTAGCATGATGTCCCAACCAGTCACATTATCCTGACACCAGGCCAACCAGTCCAAACACTTTAACCTCTTAAGCACCAAGCTAAGAAGCTGTTTGTACCATTTTTGTAAGTCTTTGGTATGACTCGGTCTGAGATTGAACCCACGACCTCCCGCATCCTAGGCAGATGCTCTAACCACTAGGCCACCTGAGCGGTTCAAAACCATTAAGGATAGGTCTGTAATCTTGACTGGATAGATCTAGATGTGATACTAGATTGTATATTACAGGATATCTTGTCATACCTGTATGCAATTTTTACCCATGTTGAACTGCAGCAGTGATCAGTATCTGCCATCATATGCAATAGTTGCTTGAAGTCATTAGTTGAATAAACAGTGTGGTAGACCCTGATCTACCAGCACAGTATGGAACAGTATATAATAAAGGTCATAGTAGACCATGACCTGCCTGCATAGTGGGGGTGAAACAGTATACCTGTGCAAATAGACACATGTTGCAGTACACAACCTATTATACAATACATAATGATTCATAAAAATTAAAGTGGCAAACAACTAACATTTAATCTGTCTTTTGCAGATGAAATGTAATTTTGTAAGGTAAAAATTTGTTGTCAGTTAGTTATCTACCTTTAGTATCAATGTGTGTATCAAAACAGCAAACTTGGTCCATTGATAAATTGATGATTTATATCATCCCATCTGGACAGTATGAAGCATCAGATCACAAATAGCATAGTTAACCTTTAGCTACCAGTACAAGTCTGAAAATGACAAACTACAGGTACCTGATGCAGATCTAGTATAACCGTTTTATTCAGATGTTAGTATATTTTGCCCATTTTATGTAAAACATGTGTTTCTAGCTTTATCTTTACCATGTATTTTGTACTTCAGTCATAAGGCAGAGTGTTATGATGTCCATCCATCCACCCATCCTTATCTGTCTGTTACCATTTTCCTTTCTGCACATTAACTCAGGTTATCCATCAACTACAGTTACCAAACTTTGTGGATGAATTAACACTTGGGGTAAGATAACCCTATTGCATTTGGGGGTTAAAAAAATGCAAAGGTCAAGGTCATTACGACTAAATGATGCAAAATGGTTTCTGCATACTAACTGTAGTTCTGCATCACAGACCTGGACCAATCTTTATGGATGTTTTGCACTTGTGGTAAGGAAGAAGCATGCCTTCTGGGATCCAAAGGTCAAACGCTCATGGTCACTACGACTTGAGGTAGATAAATGGTTTCTGCACAATAACTCCAATTCTCTATCATTTACAGTTACCAAGCTCTAGATGTCTTGCACTTGAGATATGGAAGAATCCTGTCAATATTAGGGTAAAAGATTCAAAGCTTTAGATGACTGTGAGAGAAAATAGAAAAATGGTTTCCACACTAAACCTTTGAGTTCAACACCATCAATAGTTACACCAGACTTAGTGGATGGCTTGCAGATGGGGTAAGGAAGAACCATGTTGATCATTGAGTCAAAAGAGGGTAATGGTCAAGTTCACTTTTGGCTGAAAGAAGAAAAAGGGTTTCTGCAGAATAACTTTTCTCCATCATCTACAGTTGTCAAGCTTAAAGGTCATGGGTTCAGGTCAGATTGGCTGAAAGAAAAATAAATTGTCTCAGCACAATAATATTAGTTCTATGTCACATACATGGGCAAACTGGATAGCTTGCACTTATGATAAGGTATTTTTATAGTTCATAGGCCATGATCACTGTGACTAAAAGATGAAAAAAGTTTTCCACACAGTACCATTAGTTCTACATCTCAGACCTGACCAAACTTTATGAATGGCTTGCACTTGGGCTAAGGAAAAAGCCTGTTGATATTGTTGTCTTTAACTAAATGGCATTGACAACAACAACAACTTTTGTGGCAAAAGTTGTTCTTAATGCCATTTTTCAGCACCAATAGGCTATACATGATGGCCTATATAACTGGTCTTGGAAGAATCCCGGAAAACCCTGTTAAAATTCACTGACCCACATTGAATGGCAAAAGTTGCTGCAATTGAAAAGAAAAAAAATGGTTTCTGCTCAGTAACAGTTCTAGATAAGAGACTATGACAGAACATTGTGGATGGCTTACCTCTAGTATATGCTGTCGGTAATTCTCTCTAAGTACATGGAGGATTGCCATGAGACTTTTCACACACACACACATTCATCTAAATGGTTCCAAATGAAAATGGTATGGCTTGGACATCAATATAGTCACACAATAGCCATCTAAAACAATTCTGTCACTACTTCTGTTGAATGGATGGTAATATCAGCATAGTATTTTTACTAAAAGAATTTCTTGTGATGTCTAGATGTTCATAAATGGAAATGGTGTGAATCTGATATCTGTTATAAACACCATGGCAGCCATCTTGAAATCTTATTATTTTACTTTTCTATCATATAAAGTCATATCACCAGAAGACCTGTTATAATGTATTGTTGGTCCTACATTAAATAGGTGCTGATCTGATGTCAAATATGGTCAGAATGATGATCATCTTGAAAGACTTGATATTTCTAATTTTGACATAACCAAACTGTCATCCAGTGTGTCCACCACAGCAGCTGATTTAAAAATATTGTTATTACAAGAATATTAGAGATTGTTTCAACACTCTGCAGTTAAATAGAAGATATGGTCTTATCATTAATTCCTGGAAATTCTCTTTGCTCAGTAGAATGTCAGTCCCTTCGAGGGACTCTTGTTTATGTATAAGATACACATGATATAAGAGACAATTATCTTGATTGTATGATGGTTATTGGTGATACTAGCTCTAATAGGAACACAATTCAAATGTTATAATACATACATGCACATATTGGAAACTTGCATTTATTATAAACTTGAAAACACAGCTAGATAATTTTTCCTTCACTGGTTCTATTGGATTATTCTAACTTGTAACATCATTTCAAAGGATTTATTGACTAAAGACAAATTTTCATAATATTAAATATCTTCTCTCTAATCTAACTTTATAAACTATCCAGACTGCAGTTCTATACACTATCAGTTTGACTATTTGGAATTATGTGGTAAGTAAAGTATGGCAGATACTCAGCCCTTAGGGAAAACTACATGGTTATTATTGATCATTAGTGTTATCACCCACACTAATTAATAAATCATTGTGGGTAGTGAAGATGTCCTCAAAGAAACACCCAAAGGCTAATGATGTCAATGTTTGGAGTGACTGAGTCTATATAATTTTACCTGTATTAGGATGTAAGAGAGATAAGAGTTTGTAGGACAGAAATCTCGTTCTGCTTTGTGAAACATTTATCACTAGACAGAAGCAATAATGTAAATTGTAAAATATTATTGACACAAACATATCTTATCAAATTCACTTATTTCTTCACAGAATTTTTTATGACTGTGTGCCATTGATGCCCAAGTTCATCTCAAAATGTGTTTACTTAGCTAAAATTTGTTACTGTCAAGATAACAAATACATTCCCTCATTTTTTTCTGTTACATTTGTATTTTATACTTTTTTGTTAGGATTCGATAAAACGTTTATTGAGTCTCAAAGCTTTCTACTGTGTCAATTAAATTAGCCATACTTGCATGGTAGTCTTTTAAAAACCTTATTTGCAATTTCAGTTTTTTATCGCGTGATCATATGTGATCATTTATGTTATTTCATGTTTAGACAACATTTATTCTGTGTTTTCAACAAGTAATGGTTTTATAAACTCAACATATTGTCATTTTTCAGTCAGTCAGAAATATAATAAATATATTTTTGCCAAAAAGAATGTGTTATCAGACCTGTCATTTTGGATAGCATTGGTTCGTTGCATGCAAATTCAACCATAAAACAGTTTTTATCCTTCTTTTTCTAATAGAGTAATTTCAGTACTTCCATCTAAAAATTTAATATGTTGAAATTGGCAAAAATGGGTTTAGTGATTAATACATTCCCTGAGGCATACAAATATGACATGCATCCTTCAAACAAACATCTTAAGCCAGTTAGATTTAAAAAAATAAAATTAGGAATATATGATAAATGATAGTTATTACATTAGATAATCACTATAAATTTTTTTCTAATTTTAACTTTCATCAGCTATTAGACTAATTAGGGACATGGGAATAATTGGTTCAGGAAAAGAATCTGTGGTGTTTGCCACAGCAAATTGAGATTGTTCATGTTTTTAAAGTATGAAATAAAATGAGATTTTGGGGGAACATATTGTGCAAGGAAAAGTGACTGCCTTAAGAAAACACACCCCTTGATTGACTGTCATGCAAAGTAATCATATCTAGAAGTATAAAAGAAGTCTGATATGAGCTGTATATACAAGCTGCATATCATTAATTTAAGTAAAATCTCACTTGGAAAAAAACATCATATGTGGAACAAATTAAATTGTTGACACATTTATAAAAGATGATACAGGCTGACCACATGTATAGCTTCAAATATGTGAACGGATAGCATTTTTTAAAATATAAAATTTTTACATTGTTTAACTTTTCACTTTTTAAAAATTCTGCAACTGTTGCTTAATATCCTGGAATATCTGGGGTATTTTAAAATATCGTTATCTGGAGGGATGATTTATTTTATATATATATATATATATATATATATATATATATATATATATATATATATATATATATATATATATATATATATATATATATATATATATACAGTGGAGCCTCGTTAATCCGGACTCCGTTTATCCGGACATAATTCAATGGGAACGGAATTCCTAAACATTAATTTGCTCTGTTAATCAAGAAATCTGCATTTCGGATCTGGAAATCAAAATCGGGGACCAAAGTGTAAAATTACATTAAAACTTGTCTCGATAATCCGGAAATAATCTGTCCAAAAATAAGAAAATTCGAAAAATCATATGTGAAAATACAATCAGAAGAATAATACATAAAACACAGTAGTGAAGCCCTTGAGAATCTATGGCCACTATCAATAACTAAGTAGCATGACCATATTGTAACCAGCGATTGTATAAACAATGTCTGTTTTAGCTAGTCGCCGATGGGGGTGTTAATAATTAAATAAACACACTGGGATCAAATCGTCCACACTTTTTGACATAAAATATGGTAAATAAATTAAAAGTGTCATTAAGCCTCTTTGTTGTTTACCAATTGTATGTAACAATCACAGTTTATTGTTTGCTGTGCAAATACAGTTGACATTTTTAAGCTGTGGACAGTATAGGGCTTCAAAGAATCCAGGCAAACAAAGGTTACAGACTTCTTCAGGAAATTGACATAATAAATGTATGTACAGTACATACATGTACATGAACATAGTGTGATGTGTTCGATGTGTTAATTGTCTAAACTTCTATTTACTGTATATGTACGTACAAGCACATGTTATAATAATGTGAAATAGACACAAATTAATAGATGTATTTATTAATTTATTTCAACCATTATTGAATATACAGTACATTACATTTAAAGCTAGCATATACATGTACATATATACGGTGTGATGATATCGTAAAATAAAAAATGTGCATGAATCAATTATCCGGAAAACTCGTTAATCCGGACATATTCGCTGGGAACGAATGTGTCTGGATTAACGAGGCTCCACTGTGTGTGTGTGTATATATATATATATATATATATATATATATATATATATATATATATATATATATATATATATATATATATATGCATTATAAATGGTAGATACAGTGTATCCCCTAAGGGTGCAAGACAAAGAGTAAAAAATCTCCATGGTGTCAAAACTGAGGGTCAGACTAAGTAAATAACAAACTTTGGTATCAAAACTAGGGGTCAAATTAAAAATTTGGGGGTCTCTTTACAAATGAGAGTAAAGGGAAGCACTGTAGATATTTCTATTTTATAGGTTACTTGTACCAATTTCCTTACTGATTTTCTTGAAATTCTGATTTCTTTCCTTAATTGCTGTGAAATATATAGGTTTTTTACGGTTTGATTTTTATGAAAGCTGTATGGTAATCCTGTGAATAACAATTGTTGACTGGTAGGACTAAATTGATGATTGTTTCAGGTTTAATTTATTCACAAATATATAAGAACAAGGTATAACATTTCTTTGCATTGCACTGTTGTCTAAGAATGGCTTTTCTTCTTTACTTTCACTCTCTATATACCTGGGTGGCAACTTGTAATGGTATTTTACTGTTTTCATCTTCTAAAAAAAACAAACAATGAATTTCAGCCAGATTTGGTCAAAACATCTTAGCATGTAGGCCTTTCATAAAATTTTCCAAACTAATGCAAAACCACCATCAGATATGACCATCGTTACTTAAGATAGAAATACTATTCAACATAGCGGGTCGGTGGTTCTTCCCGGGGTTTTCCCGGGTTCTTCCTCCACCATTAATACTGGCCGCCATACATAGCGTATCGTGTGCTGAAAAATGGCGTTAAACCCCACAACAACAACAACAACAACAACAACTATTCAACATATTTTAAAAAAAAAAACATTAAACAGAATTTGACAAAATTATTCAGAAAAGCTTGCATTTACCATCACAGTTACTAGAATTAGAAAACATATGTTAAAGGCCTTTCAAATATGTACAAATATTGCAATTCAGTCCCTTCAGATATGACCATCATTACTAAACACAGACAAGTGTTTAAACTACTTTTGAAGGATAGGCCTTTCTGAATTTTCAGAAATGCCAGCAATTCTGGAGTTTGCAGAATTGTTAAAAAATCTTATTGAAAATTATGCATGTCAGATTTAATTGGCGAAGATCAAGAAATTAAACATTTTATCCAGTTTTGTTTCAACAGGAGTTTAGCTTTTGAGACAGATGGGAGGAAAATATTTTATTCCCAATGTCTCAGACTTTACATGTGTGAATGTACCTGGTATTTTCATAACTGATCTTCTCCTACAAGTTTAAAATGTTGAGCAAGGTGAACAGCATGTTTGTAAATACAGATTAAAGATCTCATTAATAACAAATCGCAAAAAAGAGCAAAATTAAAGACAGATAACTTGAGCCTTTTCTGCAATAATGAAAAACTAAAAATGGTTTCCAGGGATCAAAATTCATGTTATTCTTGTTGGTAGTATCTTACTTTGCTATGATTATATGTCTCATTACAAAGAAAACAAACTTTTGTCTGTGGCTATTAAGAAAAATATAGTATTTCATTCCATGTTGTTGTTTACAAGGGCTACTTTCAACCCCATTTGACTATTGCAGTATCATATGGGGTAATACTTGTGATGTAAATATTAAAATAATATTTCGGTTGCAAAAACGAGCCTGTAAAATAACGTTTTCAAGCCTGAATTGAATTTTTTGGTATTAGAGGCATTAGTACACCATATTTAATGCAGTATGCTGGTACAGAAGTTTATTACTGTCAACAACCCAATAACTTATCTTTGGATTCCTGTGAAGCATGCTTATGGGTTATGGCAACACTAAATTTGACCAACTTTGAAAATGCATCCTTGCATAAAGGCATTTCAATATGGGACAAAAGTTGCTAATATACCATTAAGACAATTGTTTTCTTAACATTTTCAATCACAACATTGGATGAAATTTCCACAGAACACGAGGGATCTATGCCCACTTGGACCTCTTAGCATTTTCTTATTTATGTTGACCAATTTATTTTTATTTGCACAGTTAGATACAGATTTCCTGGTCACATGTCTGTCAACATTTATTCAGATTTTCCAAATTATTTCCTCTTGAAATCCCCTGATTGGGCTTCAGAAATTCTTTTGTCTAAGAGAATTGCAATAGCTCAGTTGTTAGATCATCAGACTTTTAGTCTGGTTTCTATACCTACACAGACTGACCCAGGTTGGTTGCCTTATTGTGTCCTTTGGAAAGGCAGTTAATTCCCATATCCTCTGCATGATATGGCCAGTAATCTGTTGAAAGAGTCATTGAAACCAACAATGAAATATATATTGTCAGCATTCTAGAATTTAAATAATAACTGACATGTGACATCATTTTTAGACTTTTTGCTCATCCATGCCTAAGGAATGTGCTCTGACATAATTTGTTCTTTATGTTATTATCACTTTTGAGACAGTTATTAATACAGATAGGGGGTCCCGAGTGGCTGAGTGGTCTAAAGAGCTCTCCGTTACGGATCACTGCCATCTCAACTCAGTCTGCATGGGTTCGAGTCTCGGATTCAGCCAATTGGGTATGTGGAAAAGTTTGCCAGTAGCTTCTCATGGGTCGGTGGTTCTTTCTGGGGTTTTTCCAGGTTCTTCCTCCACCATTAATACTGGCTGCCATGTATAGCCTATCGTGTGCTGAAAAATGGCGTTAAACCCTACAACAACAACATTAATACAGATATATTATGTGGCCCTCAAGAGGTCTGGCAATATTGGACATAATTTGTACCTTTCAGATATAGTATGTCACATAGCAACTTAACAGAAGAAATAGACTTAATTTTAACTGATGTCCAAGGATCTTGAATTTACAGCTTAAATAGTCAAAATCAAATCTAGCTAAATGTTCATTGGCCAGGTTTACTGTGCAAGATACTTTGTAAATTCAGTATGCAGACCTGCTCTGATATTTATTAAAACATTTTGAGGGAGAAACTCAAGCTGAGTCTCAGAGTTAAGAATCTTTGACAGCCTACAGCTTTTAAATAGAATAAAGCTCAAATCACAGAACTTTTAAGATTCTTATATACTTGTGATCATGCAAAAAATATGTTATCATGTTATCCATTCATCCATCTCCCTTGTGAAAATCTCATGAACTTAAGTTATCCATGAATTGTTCTAAAACACCTGTAATGTCTGAGAACCTAATTAAGTGCCAACCATGTTTAGATAACTGACTTGTGGAAGTGTTTGTTTTATTGTTGCGCGGAATTAAAAGCTGGCCTCCTTTGTATTATCATGTTAATTATGTTTTTTGAATCAAATAAACGAGATGGAATACATACAAAAAAAGTTAAAAGGCATGCAAATCCTACACACTTAAAATCAAGTGGCCCTGGTCATAATTGTCAGGTTAACTCACTTCATTTGATCATTTGAACATTGGTATAAATGTTATTGTGTATGCAACATAAACTACCTTAAATTAACCAACTCATTTATAACTGTGATCAAAGATAGCAAGGCAACCAAAGAAAACGAATACTTCATAAAATAAAGAGCTTGGTTTCACTGATACGGGCAGGCCTGGCCCTAGGATGTGCAGGGCACAAGGCAGCAAAAGCAATGAGCGGAGCCCCAAGCAAATAATTACATTGTGGAGTTGATTTCCTGAAAGCGCAGTGCCCAAGGCAGTTGCCTTGTTTGCTTTGCCCTAGGTTTTGGCCTGGATACGGACCATTGTGGGAAGCAATTTTTAGAGAATTCCTGAACTAGAACTTAGAGATATCATCAAGGATGATAAAAAGTTGCACTGTTACTTTCAATGAAATCATGACATCAATATTGTACTAACTGAACAATACAGAAATTGAGTTTCGATGTAGGAGATAGTCTCACGAAGTAAATGTCGCTAATCTTTGAAGAAGAAAAAAGAATCTTGTTTGGTGGTGTCTCAACAGTTAGTTCAGTTTCTGCTTACTTTGACTCACGACTTGGTAGTATACTATTAAATACCACTCCGGGAACCAGACTAATCAACAAAACAAAAAGCAGTGATATAATAACACACATATGTTTTCGCATACGCGTGATGGTTGTTGAAACCATTTGTAATGATCTTTCACATGTTGGACATTTTGAAAATAACTGTTATTCATGTAGAATAACAAGCAACTTCATTAGAAAAAACATGTTATTCTCAATTATTATCAATGTGATTGTAAAACAAGGATTCAGTCATTAAACAGCCCAGTTCCCTGACCCCCTCCCTCGCAGTTTTCTTGATGTATAAGCGGATTTGTTTCAATTTTTGGAGGTCCCTTGCTTATAGTGCAGTCTATGTTTGTGGACCCGTTGTGCACGAGTTATCGAGGAAGAGGTGTATTACTAACTGCCATTGTAGTGCCAAAGTCCTTTAAAACATCATTATGATGAACCATTGATTCTTTAAAAGAAGCTGTCACAGATATATTTTGCCATTTTACAGGTTTGTATTGTTTATTTATCTTTTATGAAAAACCACAAAATCAGATAATACCCTAATGAAAACTCATTTGATACAGCTTCATTGTAGTTGGTGAATATCCTGTCTGTCTTAATTGAGTTGCTCCTTATTGTTTGGGTTGAATGAGGTCTTTGTCTTGGGAGGTTGAAGTGCAGAGGGCAGACAGATGGCTTAGCTATGAGGGAGTGGTTTACAACATCTGTTGAAGACCACTCAACACTCCATGTTGAAATAACTGTCATATCCTCCTGCAACGGACCTCACCAGATTGGGCATCTCAAAGTCAAGCGGACTGCTGGATGTGAGGTGATGTCCATGTACAGTGGAAGTTTCTCCCTGGCATAGATCTTAGCCAACACTTTGAGACTTTGGGAAGGGTCTTCCTACAGACCTGAGTCACCTGATGAATCATTGATCAGACACCAGTCTCCAGGCAGCATTTTCAAAATTCTCTGGCCATTGGTCTGCGCGTTTTGGACACTGGTCATTGGAGCTCCTTCAGTACAGGGATAGGGAATTCTGTTCCATCCCACAGGGAATTGGGAATTTGCTTACAGATGCCAGATTAGGGAAAGGGATCCAGTCGGCAAGTTTTAGTAGAAAATGTGTGAATGCTAACTGCCCTCTTTGAGTGCAGCAACTAACCAATACTCTTAAACATTTGAAAGGCCTGGCCTTGGGCAGATCCTCAATTAGCAGATCTGAGAAAGTACTTGGAACTGTTAAAACCAGTGTTGTGCTGGCTAATGCTGAAATGGAATCTTTCTTGTCATTTCATCTCTAAATAAGCCTGATTATGATAATGATTCAAAAGTTTAGGATTTCTTCTAAAACATTAGTTCATTAGAACATTCAGGAACTAATATTCTATAAAAGTTCTTGAACATTCATCTGTTTAATGTTCATGAACTGATCATGATATGTTCAGGTGCATTTTATGAATAGTTTATAATCAAGTGTTTTAGAACAAGTAATGGACAATTCAAGAATTGTTTTTTGACATTTTCAAAGACATATTGGTGAATTAGGCATTTCACTAATAATTGAAGTACATTTGAATTAATTCAGGGTTTATAAAAGCCACTCCTTCACCCTCCTTCCAAAACAGGAAATTTTGTTAAATAAAAGTACTAATCATCAGTTTGATTGAATTTGTACATTTAAATGACTTCTTACAAACTTTGACCTATAGAAGTGTCACATTTTTATTTCAATGATAATTTGTGAAATGATTCCAACATATTAGCTTGCTGCTTTAAATTGCCAAATTTGAAACAACTTGCTTTGTATGAAGACAAAAATGTCGTAACTATAAACATAATTTATTCCCCAAGTAATAATATGATTTTTCTTTCAAACATACTTTTCAGGCAGAATCCGTCATTCTCAAGTTGGCTTCTAGAATCAAATTTGAAAGTAGTTTTGACTCATGAGGGCAGTGTAGTTTCTTTCAGAGCCCAATAGCCATTTTACTTAGCTGTTAAATGAAGGTTGTCCCAGAATCGGTTGCCAACATGTGAACCCCAGGTTGTCTGCATATTGCATGATGCTAGAAAGCACAAAGAGTGAACATAAGTAAACCACCATAGGGAACAAGTCAGCCTAACATAATTCCAGAGATGCCAATGGTTTACATTGAGAAAATGAAAGAAGAAACATGGCAAAGTCTAAATTGTCATAGCATCAACTCTGGAAATCTTTTGGACTCTGGATTTTTGCCACTGAAACATCTTTTTGAGGTCCAATAATTTTTCAGTATTCCATTTGTATTTTTTTATTCAGTATGAAGAAAACGACCAATATTGTTTTCTTCTTCTGGCAGCAAATAATAATATTGCCAGTATTTGACACATTTCACAGTGTTCTCAACAAAAACAACACTTACAGTAGCAAGAACAGTGACAGGTATAACATATCTGATGATAAGAAGCAAAAGAAAAGATTCAGAAGAATGGAATTTGTTTTATACTTTTTATTTAGGCATTGGTATTATCTGGAAATGTATAAGGAAATAAACTCACATTCATTGACTTTTTCTTTTTGATCTATGAATAATGGATTTCTTTATCATTGTTTATTAAAAATTTTGATATTTACCACATTCAAAAATTTTGTGTAAAACTGGTAATAATAATATTTGTGTAAAACTGGTAATAATAATATTTATAAAAAATAAAAAAATTGGAGGTTAAAAGATAATCTTCGTATTTCATTTAAGATATACAGAATATGAGTAAACAATTATATTTACACAAGTTTTGTGAAGTGTAGTTACAAACGCAGTGTCTTATGTGCTCAGGGCTGCCATTCATGACAGAATTTGAAACACTTTACAAGGGAACAGAACGAAAATAGTCCTAAACTTGAACAGCTATTGGTGAAAATGTTCTTTTCAATTGTAACATGATTACATCAAAGTGAAAGCAGATTAACTACTCATAGAAGGGGGCCCAGTGTGGCTGAGTGGTCTAAAGTGCTTTCCATTATGGATCACTGCCAGCTCACCTCTGTCTGCGTGGGTTCAAGTCTTGGATTTGGCCAATGTGGGTATGTGAGAAAGCTTGCCAGTAGCTTCTCGTGGGTCGGTGTTTCTTTCCGGGGTTTTCCTGGGTTCTTCTGCCACCATTAATACTGGTCGCCATGTATAGCCTATCATGTGCAGAAAAATGGCGTTAAGCCCTACAACAACAACAGCAACAACTACTCATAGAGCAGGTTTGTTCTTTCAGATTGAAATTATAAATTTTCTAAAGTAAAAATGTAGTATCGCATAATTTTTCCCTGTCATGTATATGCATGTAAATTTAGGCTGATTGCGGTATGCACTTTCAGAATTATACATGTAGCAGTACATTTAGAGAGACTGAATTGTTGTGAAAGTATAAAAGTCAGTACAGCAGTACATCCATAGAAGAAAGCTCTGCTTGGAAATGTTTCCATTATTAGGAAGGGCAGTGGAAAACAAAACTACTGCAGTCAGTTTCTGACATCTTATGCTCCATTTAGAGACTGTCAAGACAGTTACAACATTGGACATATTTCCAGTGATTGTTGTGCTTTTATGACCAAAAACAATCCCTTCTGCTCATTTGTACATTTTGTTTTGAAATCTTTAGCTACAGTATGCATTCTCATAATATGTAAGGATACATTGCTATCCATACAGCAAAATCCATTATTAGCACAGTTTTAGTTTTGTAAGATGGTTCAGATTATTTTCAACACCCATTGCTTAAATGTTTTAAGAGACCAGTGTTTAACAAGAGAACAAATTTATTCAAGAATCTAGCCACACGGGATATTGATATATATTCTGCTATATAAGATACTTAAAGCTGCTTTCACTGGTGTGTAAACTTCCCCTGAATCATACACAGTGGTTGCTTCTGACATTGCTTTCTGGGCAAAGAGGTCAAAACCCTTCATTTAATGGCAGCAATTACCTATCCTGCCGCTATTTCGTATCTGACCTACTTTCATGCCGAAAACTCACCATCCATTTGACACAAATACATCCTCCCACAGAGTGCAAAAAGGTCAGTATGACCTTTTGCACACCACTCTCAGAAAGATCCGTCATATTTTTCATGGATGCCATACTGTGTAGAGATCTACCAAAGCTATCACCAGAGAAATTATACCTGTAGCTACTTACCACAAATAAGCGGTCTTCTTCTGAAGTTTTCAATTAGTCTCAGTGTTACATTTGTCTGTTCCGTTTTATAAGAAATCATTTTCTAGCATTTTCCCCTTTAGAACTTAGTTATTTAAAGGATTTCTACCGTATGTTCCATCTTTTAGGTTGACAAACATTCTTTATATTTAAAAAAAACCTGTATTATCAGTATGTCCTTGTGTGCTTAAGAAAAATCACATGGTTCATTATGCCCCTATGGGCTAGTTGACCTTGCCATCACAGTTGAAGTAAGGTTACAAGAAAGACGTTCTTGTCTCCACCCTGTAACTCATGATGAAATATTATTAGGGCTGTGGCGCAGAGTGCTTCTGTAACCTTTCCATTAAGGGACATAGTGATGCTCAACTACTTTCCAAATCTGAGCCGTCCTTGACTGATGATGATGCATGCTCTGTCCTTGTTGACTCTGAGTGCAGACAGAAGCTGTGGCAGCGACACCTTTTCTCAGGCTCACCCCATCATCTCAGATGGATGAGGAAGAATGAGGTCTGGTCATTTGATAAGGTGGTAAATGAGGTTTACCATTTGTTACCCCCAGGCTTGTGCCCCAAACCGTAGGGCACACAGTCCAGAAAGATACATTATGCTCCAGCAGATGAGGTTCTTTGTTGTTTGCATTTTAATTTGACTTATGAGTATATATGGTACCTTTATAATAGGTGACCTTTTTAAGCATTTCATTTGCAGGAAATATACTTGAGTGAAATTTGCATAACATTTTATGTACCAGACAGATGACTTTGTACAGTCACTACTCTTGTAGATCTTTATAAGGTGCAGACAGTATTAAGAGTAATGAAACCAAGCTATGTTTCCAAGACCCCTTTTTTGGCAGTAAATAAGGACACTATTTCAAAATAGCTAAAACCCACCTTGGAACCTGCTGCCATCAATCCTGATATTTTACACTACATAGTACAAGAATGGGATTCACTATAGTGCTGCTTTCACAGAATAGGTACCTGTGGCTACAACATTTAAAACAGCTGGTTTGAGCAAGGACACTACATTCCTGAAATTTTATCAGAAATCTATCACATCTGACTTGATACGCATTGAAAAACTTTGAATCAGCACCAATCCATTGCTATTAAATTCACTAAATGCATTTATTATTTGAATGAATTAATTCAAATGATTTACAATGCAGTGATTCTCTTTTTTTTATATTACTTTGCTTCTGTCATGGGATACACTCTGAACATCTCTTGGGTTCCCTTGGGGTATGGAGGGTTCATTGAAATTAGAAACTTAAATGATACTTACCAGATTTGAAGTGTGATGATAATTTCATTGAACCTGTAGTACCACTATGGATCACACATGTAAAAATTATTACATCAAAACTTGTCATCAGCTTATAAAACTTTTACTAAAATCAGGTACAAAATGTACCATGTAATTTCTTTTACTGCTTTTTCAAGTAAAACATGCCTGTAAATTCATGCTAAAGAATTAAGTAATTTGATTTTATAGTAATACATGTAGCTCTGATTTATTTTATAGAATTAAGTAATATCTATCTAGGTATGTAATGCCAAGTCAAAGTGAGCAATAAAAATCAAGTAATCAGGTAGTAAAATGTTTACTTAAATCAAGTAAAAAGAAATTACTTGTTTGTTTGTTTTTAGTGTGGGCTTACACTATACACAAGTAAATACAGTAGTCATTTTAGGGATATACAGAAAGAAACACTGATAAATGAAAAAGCCTATAAAGAGGCAAACAAAGTCTTGAAAAACAACTTTCACTGCCGGTCCATTAACAACTCTCGTTTAGAGCAACAGAATTTCTGAACAAAAGACAAGATTAATTTTCACTATTTATATGAAATCTTTGTCAATTTAGTTGGTAGAGATCCTAATTTGTAGTTTAATGAAGTGTTGATCACATACAAGTCATTTAGTTTTGCATATGACATAGCTTATAAACAGTTTTCTTATCTTGGTGTATTTAATTATGGGTGTCTTCTTTTGTAAAATCAATGTTTTCTGCACAGCTGGAAATAATCATCCATAAATGTAAAATGAATCGTTTAAAGGTGAGACATCATGTTCCATGGAACAATTGTGCCATTAAGTTGAAGCAGGTTTTTTTGCATTCACTTAATACAGTCCTACTGCCATGGTTGTTTTCATGATGAATTCTGTATAAATTTATTCCACAGAGATTTTCTCCATTTGGTTACTTTTATTATAAAAGAAGAACATTTTCTTTTTTTAAAAACAGATTTCCATCTAAATTGTTGTTTTATTGCTGTGAAAATGAGTAACTCTTTTTATTTTACTTTTAATATAGTCATTTAATGTATTTCCTGTAAAATTAATTTAATATCAACCATGGTTGTATTGTTGCGATATGTTGATTGGCTTTTCCCCATCTATTTAAAGCTTGATGTATAGCACACAGATTAACTTTAAGACGCTACAGATAAAAACATTTCTACACGCATCTATTCAGAGCACTGGTTATATAGATGCATAACAGACATACTGGTTCTGCCCAGTTGTCTATAGTTAGACTGTCTTCTTTCATATTCCTTGAGTATTTGTAAAACTATTTTGTATTTTATTGAGTACAGTGTATCCATACCACCTTATCCGTCACTGGAAATTTATACTCTTTCATTTTTCTTAGTGCTGAAGTATTAATGCTAATTAATGTTTTCATTCATACCATTTCTCTCCAATAGGGTTGCAATCAATTTTTCTCCAGCAGTTATGCATACTATTTCACAAGTCATAATATGTTTACAATTTAAAAGTAGATGTTCTTATCAAGCTCAAAATAGTCATACAGTAGTTTGGTCCATTTTTTCTTTGTAGGGTAGTATTGGTATTTTCCCACATTTCCATCTTACTAAATTCTAGACAAAATCTGTTATTCTAGGAGACCAATGACATCTATAAGTACCTCTCTGGGATTCCCATCACCCCACGCACTGAGTTTCTTCAGCTAGGACAGCCTGAGGTTCTGGCCCAGTACAAACAAGTCATCCACTACATGAGGTTTGCTCTGGCTGCATATGGCTGGCCAATCTACATAATGATGAATACAGGCACTGGACTCTGCAGGATGCTTCCACATTTCAGGTAATTGAGTGGTTATTTAGGATACAGGAAAAGTTCATGTAGCAAGTATTTGTAAATTTTTCTAAGGAATGAATCAAGATCAATAGCTTAAAAGAATTACATGCAAAAACTTTTCAAAAATCAGTGATGTGCATTCTTTAGTAAAATCTTGTAAACAATCACTGTCACCAGACTCTCAATTCATTTTTTATATATATTGATTTTTTTCTTTTTGAAATTTGGCTGGTAAATTCTTTTTCTTTTCTTTAAAGTGGTCAAATTTATGGTTTAAATAATAATCTGAACATGGATTTAATGTGGAATATTGAAGGTCAAGGTACATTGTAATAGGTATCAGCACCAACAAGCACAAAAGCAGTATCGAGGGTGTCTAGGTGTAACTGCAGAGAAATTATGCACAGAAGTGTCCACATTGATTAGATGTGTTTGTCATTGGTTCTTTTGTGCGTAAAACTGTGATAGATAAATTTGTGTCATCAAAATTGTAATCTCGTTAGCCATATGTTAAACATTTCATATTTTGTGTGTGCAGATTTAGATATGAAAGATAATTTGTTAATTTAACCCTTTCTCACATAAGGTGCATTTGGGCACCACTAATACAGTTCATTGAAAGCTGGTACTGACACTTCTGAGTGCTTTGGTGGCCTAAGTGGTTAGAACATCTGCCTCAGATGTGGGAGGTTGCTGGGTTGAACCCCAGCTGAGTCATACCAAAACTTATAATAATGGTTGACCTGGTGTCAGTGTTGATGGGACTGGATGGGACATGATGCTACATGTCTGCGACATGATGCCCAAGTTCTAACATCACTGTAAACTGACACTCTGCAGACATCATAGCGATATGGTTGAATTTTTTTTAAAGCTACATTAAAATTCTAAATCATTCACACATGCTGATGCCTCTTGCATATTACAGTATACTGGGTAAATATGTTTGGAAGCCCCTGTCATGTCTCCATGCAAACACTTTTAGATGTTCATGGTGTACACTTGCCATTTGCATAGTCAGTTTATGGCACCACCTGATGGGAATATCTCCTCTGGCAAAACAGGCTTTCTTGAAGTTTGTATGATTTCATAGCATGTAATATTGTCTTAGACAAATCCTAAATAATCAGTCAGGTTTAGAGTCATTGTAAT
Source organism: Sinohyriopsis cumingii (assembly GCA_028554795.2). Lineage (NCBI taxonomy): Eukaryota > Metazoa > Mollusca > Bivalvia > Unionida > Unionidae > Sinohyriopsis > Sinohyriopsis cumingii. The sequence goes on from CM068835.1 coordinate 28,126,590, forward strand.
ATAATATTGTAATATATATTTTATCTCCTACTAAGTGTATAACACATATTGTGATATGATTTGTATTGCCACTAGTGATTTCACCAAGATTTTTTCATTGAGAGGGTATTTCCCCTCTGATATTTTTTAAAGGGGATTTGCATTTTTATGGAGGGGTGGGGAATGATTAATGAAATTCAGCAAAGATCCACATAATCATGCATCATGGAGAAACCTCTGTACCACCCAATTATTTTAATATGTATCATATTGTGACCAAGCAGGCAGTGTTTATTTCTGATATGCAAGTGAAGAAGCCCATTTATAAAGATTGTTTTTACAAACATACTTTGATTGAATAATTTGGCTGCAAATATTATGTCAGTCAGAGTCCATGCATGACTTATGCCCAGTGATTTGCCCACACTTTTATTTTGTCAATTATGTCATTCCTTTGATCAATGTTAACCTATCTTTAGCAGTAGGGGGAGATCAAGAATGCCTTAGTGTCTCCCCTTGTTAGCATTATTATTATTGTCTCTATGTCCATTATTGATATCATGCAGCTAATTGTTTCGTGATTTTAATACACTGTACGGGCACTACTTTTTATGAAGTGTCTATAATTGACCAACCACAATATGGCCATCAGACTTAGTGACCTTTTCACCTCAAAAATACTTGTATTTGAATAACCAACAGGGTGTGAATCCGGAGAAGACGATTGTTGAATGTACAAAAAAATGCAGCAAAATCAATTAAAATGATAAGTGATGAAAAAAAGAAGGTGAATGGGTGAAAGCTATGAAACTCAAAATACCCAAGTGTTACTGACCAGATTTCTCAATAACCTACAACTGATTATTGACCTTTGCATGTACTGAAGTTTGAAAAACATATTTATTCACAAAAAGATGGTCCTTGCTTCAATCTTAGAACTATATTTCCAGAAAAAAACGGTTATAAATGTAATGCCCATTTTACCACCTCTTTCAGCTGCTGCTGCTGCAGATGCTGCTGTCCACAGAGGGAGCAAAATTATGTGATAGAGGATAATTGTTGTGAATGTAATAGCGTGGCTTTGAAGAAAGTCAGTGGTTTGAGTGATGCTGAGCTGGTATATATTACATACCATGTAGATGTAAGTACAAATATTTAACAAAGAAATCAACTACAGCATATATTTAAGAGTGTAGTACCCATTAAATCTCTATTATATACCTATCAATTATTTACTCAAGAAAAAGAGTAAGTATTACACTTTTAATTCATAGAAGAAGGAATATGAAACTAGTGTTTCCTGATTCTATATCACAGTTCTCTCAAAAGAGGCTGGAAGTGCTTTTTCCTCGAGCTTTCCTGGTTACAGATGAAATAGTATTAACAACTATGCTATATCCTTTTCTGGACATGTAAGATGGAAACATGTAATATTCCATGTAATTAATCTGTCATCAAGTGAGCTACATGTTAGAGGCAGCAGATTCATTTCATCATCCTTCTCTGTGGGCAACAAAAATGAGGATGAGGGCCATTGGTCTCCCCGTAGACAGTTTAAGACACAAGAAATGTGCTTATTTGCCAAGAACACCCATTTGTATCAATCCCATCACCCTACCAAGGTGATTAGCAATGAGGACAATGACTGCTGGTTTCATGTACCTGCCAACCATTACACTTATGGTGTTATCATTAAGCTTAATGTTTTTCACCGGATTACATTTTAGGCTGGCAAATATATGGATTACACCTTATTGGGACATTACAAAAATAAATTGAAATTAAAGCAATAAAAGGCAGGGTTTGTCTTTTTATTTTATATCTAATTCCACTCATACAAATTTGAGAATATTCTTAAAAAGATGACTGCTGCATAAGAATAGCATAAGAGTACCAGATGTACTTATTTTCTATTTATAGCAACTGTATTTGACCCATTTCCAAGAAAACGTGTATTTCTTCACTTAGAACTTTGCCTCACAGATTCATTATATTGATAAGTTAGGTAGCGGACCAGTCTACACTCTTTAAGAAAATGGCACCAGATGTTTTGCAAAGTGTTTTATGATGTGACTTATGGATGTTACTTATAGACTAGTTAAAGTGAATGCTGAATATAAATAATTTTTCAGTATTTTTTGTTTGTATTCTGGTTCATATACATATGGATTTTGCCCTTATGACAAGTATTTTGATGAGCTGCAGAACCAGGTTAGTAGCAAAAATAAATGTATTTTTTTCATATGTGCAGACATATAATATATAGATTACACTTTTTATGCCAAATTATGCTTTTCTGCCACTTAAATTAGCAATAATTATGTTTGTACTTCTCAGGGGGTGGGGGTGGCATGTATGGTTTCTGCATTCAGTTAAAGAGTCCTGTCACCAGCATGGACACTATGCTTGCCCCCCACTTGGAGGCTTTGGAGCTTAAGGTCCATACACTTGTCACTATTGCATGTCCATCTATATTTAGCAGCTTCCCAGTCTTGTGAAGAAGAAATCAGTCTCTCCAGTGGTGCATTATAGTGGTTGCTGGAGACTAGCTGAGACATCAAGGCATGCACTTTTTGTGTAAACGGTGCTTTCAGCAAAGCTGTTCCATTTCTGCTGGGATGTTGTTTTGGAGACATAAAAAGTTTTGCTGGACGACAACAAGATCCTACTGGTTGGAGGCAATATCTCTCTGTAACATGTCAGGATTTGAGGGACCACTAATGGTAGTCCCTTGCAGGGTCAAGAAGCTTGCTCACCCATAACCGCCCTGTAGGACTTTCTCCCAGATATTTAAAGCTGTCACAGCCACAGCTGTCTCAAAAGCAGCAATCAGTTCAGAGCTCCCTCTTGCCCATAATTTGCTACACATGGAAACCATAAGGTCAACAGAGAAATTCTTTCTGACTCCTCCTTCACCAAGGAGGGAGTCAGCCCTAGGGATTTGAGCCTTCTTCTGCAATGTCTTCCTCCCCACCCACCCCACCCCCGCATGCCCATTGGAGCTTGGCATGACCTAGTTTCATCTGTTTGGCTGGGATTCACAGATGTTTGGGTTCTTTCTACCATAAATGATGGCTATTAGCTTTGTTTCCAGGAACATCCTCTGGGCATATCCATCTATCTTCAGAATGGGAATCTTCACATTCCCTTATTACTTCCACAGAGAAAATACCTCTGGTTTTGTCTCAGCTATGGTGTATTTAAGTTTCAAGCTCTTCCATTTGGACTTGCCTCTGATGCCAAAACTTTTTCCAGGGTGATTGGAGTTGTTGCAGCCTACCTGAGGTTGATGTCCTCAGAGATTCCCTTCTAAACCACTTGTCCCATTTATTGGTCCACAGTGATCCATCTTGATCTTATATCAACTCTTGAGAAGTCTGATCTCATCCCTTATTAGGACTTTGTATATGTCTGATAAATTTTTCTAACCATCCTGAGGAGTTGGGGTGTTTCTTTAGACAGAATTGACAAGATCCTGTAGATCATAATGGCTCTCCTTTGCAAGACCTCATCTGATCATCTTTACCTCTCACTCTTGGGAACACTGAACTCCACAATTGACCTAATTTTCTTAGAAAGACTGTTTGCACCCTCTCCAGCTCGTGCTTTTAGCAGGCTAGAGAGTGTGCAAGAATCCTTTTTCTGCTTGGATCCTCCTGTTTATGCCTTTCAGAATGATTCTACCGGTGCTCCATCAAATCATGATCTCCAGTGCTCCATTCATAATTGGTAGTCCTGTTGCAGGCACAATAATCATGGTCCCAGACCAGTTTTTAAACAAAGTTGTCAATTGTATCATGCAGGGTAAGAGTCAATCTACTTCCATGGTCTATGATGCAAAGTGGATAATCTTCTATGATTGGTGCAATGAATACATGGATGCTAGCTTTCCTCCTTTGAGCACAGCTGTAGATTTTCTTATCTTTCTTTTCAAGCAGAGTGAATGCTTGATGTCCACTTTTAAGAGTTATAACAAGGCAGTCAAGTTCTCTAGCAGTCCTGCCATAATGATTGTGTCAGGCCTTCATCTACATCTATTAAGAGCTTGAGAGACCAGGATCTCACTAATGTCTAGATGAAATCTCTTGTCTGTTCTTTGAGAATTATCAAAACCTTTTCTTATGAACCATGAAGTGAAGCTTCCATCAAGAACCATACCCTTCTTGGCATCTGTGAGTAAAAGGAACAAGCTTCATACCTTGTCAGTGGAAACAGGTTGTTTACAACTCTGTTTTAATTATGAGTCTATTTCCCTTATTTGCCAACCTTTGCTTCAGGCAAAGAGTCAGCTACCATTGGTGGTTCCAAATCTTTATGAGATCCCCAGCCTCAGTTGTATCTGTGCATGGATGACCATGATTAGACTCCTTTATAGTTATAGCCTTAAGGTTTTATTTGGCTCTGTCTGAATGGCATAGAGAGGGTAAAAACCATCTCTTTGTGTCTAATAAGAGTTCCTTAGATATTTCCAGGTTGATTTTTTTCACTGCCAAGAGAGCTTATCTGTCTCTCTCACTCTGAGTGGGACCTCTTTTATGACACTTAAAGCCCATGCTACTTCTTGGGCTTATTTATATCACTCATCTTAGGCTGATGTTTTGAGGCACTTTATGGCAGTCTCACACTACCTCCTCATTTTGAATTTGATCTTTGGTGCACCTGAGTGTAGCCTTTGTTTTCATTGGGCCTCCCTCCTATCTGGTTGATTCAGCAGATGTTAGGTATTGTATTACTGTTATTCAGTTTTAAGGGTTTTATCCAGGTGAGAACTAATTTTAATTTTGAAATATGTACATGCTACTTTTGCAAATATTCCCTCCTCCCACCCTGCTGTGATGTCCTGTACTATATATCATAGTCAAAGAGGATAATGTTCCATATATGAGCTGTGATGCATGAGCCAGACTGGGAGCATGTTCTTTTTAGTTTTAGAAGCTTCCAGTGCTAATGGAAGAATTGTAGATAGGAATCATCTAGTACAGACATCGGACTATGGGTCAAAGAAAGGAGTGCAATGCAATAATAGCAGGAATTAAAATTATTCCCCCTGTGCCACTACATATCAGTGATTTTGAAGTAGGCAAAATGTTTTCATGCTGTGACATTTCACATAGTAATTTACGTTGTAATGTTTTTGCATCATATCAGGTCTTTATAGTCAAGTGGTAAATAGAATCCCAAACCTGTTCTCAAGGGACGAAATAGAAGAGACTTGATGAGTTTGAAATATGGCACTTGCTGCAAGAGGTTCATTGCTAATTATATTTGGTATTTTTTTCTTCTCTTAAACCACCTTTAAGAATTTGAAAAAAATTGACAGAAGATATCTAGGCATCAAGCCGTATTGTTAGTGTTTAAATGATGCCAGTTGAACCATTGACAAGCCATTGATTGACAAGATGATTGACCAATCAGCATGGAGTATGCTTAGGCCACATGAAATATATAACATCATATTGTTGATAAAATTCTGTCAGAGAGTCCAAAGACAAATAAAATATCGTTTGCCATGGCATAAATTCCTCTTGCCCCAAAGGGAGATAATTTCCTAATATTTTGTCACAATTTTGAAATTGTAGAATTTCTATAGTTTGAATAAAAATAAATATTAAAGTGCTTTCACTGACTCATTTTCTTTTCTTGCCAAAATAGTGCGACCTTGTTGGATGAAATATTGATTTAATTTAATTTCATTAAATGTGATGTTTTCTCCAGGTACTGATATAAGCAGTTTATTGCTGTAAGGTTTCCAAACAACATTTATATTTTACTTTGATCACTCAAAATTTGATCCCATTTCATTTTTCAAGAAATGTTTTCTGCCAGGTTGTGATGACAACCAGCATCCAGTTCAGTCAGTGTTGATGCTTATTGAATCGGCAGTTAATATGCTTAAGCTTTAGAAGAGTTTCATTCTTTAAACTGTTAATGTTTATAATTCATAAGAGCGAAATCTTTACATTCTTCTTCATAACCTCAATGGTTTGAAACAATTTCACATTTTCTGCATGCACAGGTGTGGAATTTATAATAACTGTGGTATTTTTTCCAGTGCTTTTGGCTCCAGTTTTGCCATCAGTTTGATGTGATTTTATCATCATATATTTATAGGGAAGATTATTTGTTGGATTAGAGTAGTTTTGTTTACTGAATGCTACAAGACTCTCCAAATGTTAGTCGAAGTAGAAAACAGAAGTGAAATCTGAGAACATGTTTATTTCTTGTTTTATAATTTCAGTTAGTAAAGCGGTAGCTTCAGGTTTCATTACTACTTTATATTATACATACAGTAGAGTGGATGCATCACAGTTATAGAAAACCTCAATCTGTATATCAATAAAACCAGTGGCTGACAGCTGTTGGAACTAAATGCTTTAAAATGCAATGTAATTATCTGTTCCTTTTAAGTGAAAAGTATTGTTTTTGATGGTTTTATTAGTCAATTATCTCCTTGTTAGCTTCATTGTAAAAACAAATCACATGGGTACCACTTGATACATTTATCCTATGATACATTACCTTGTAAGTGTGAGCAAGGGAAAGCTTATTATTATTCATAAAAGACAAATGACCACTGGGGGCCCCAAGTGGCCGAGTGGTCTTAAGCACTCACTGTTATAGATCACTGCCATCTCACCTCTGTGTTGGTTTGAGTCTTGGGTTTGGCCAATGTGAGTATGTGAGAAAGAGTGCCAGTAGCTTCTTGTGGGTCTTTGGTTCTTTCCGGGGTTTTCCTGGGTTCTTCCTCCACCATTTATACTGGCTGCCATATATAGCCTATCTTGTGCTGAAAAATGGCATTAAACCCTACTACAACAACAAGAACAAATGAGCACAAATTATAGTTGACCAATGAAGTATGGAGAACAGAAATAATGTTGTTTTCCATTCATATGTCACATACTTTGCCTTGCACATATAGCTTGTAGTTGTTAGTACAAGTAAGCAAATGATCTTCATAATGGTTAGGGATTTTCAAATAGAGCCCCAGCAGGGCGCTGAATGTTTTAAGTTTAATAGAGTTTTTCAGTAACTTTAAAATGACAGTGCCACTTTGTCTCAGAACACTCCAAGTTTTGTCAGGCAAGCAAATTATATATTTTTTTTTTACAAGCCCGATGGGCACCTTGCTTAAGAAATGAGAGGGGTTTAATCAACATTTGGAGGGGCTCCAGGTATCAGGCTGTATGATTTTTCAAGCAGTGAGCACAAAATTTACAAAACCTGATGACTTGAACAATTTCAACTATCAGTTACATAGAGCAGTGTGTTAGTCATGATATAAAAATGTAGAAAATGGGCTTCCAGATTGATTTAGGAAACCATACTTTTCAATTTTTGTTCTTTATGGATATTTGAGAACAGCATCTGTTTTAAAACATTCTTGTACCTATGGATTTATTATGGGAAATGTGATATTCAGATTACACAGGCTGCCACACCATATTTCTGTCAGAGATAAGTTAATAAAGATCCAAATAATTGCCCTTAAATGTTTTTTATGTCGAACACAGGCAGTTTTAATTTTTAATTTAAATATATTTTCAGTAACTCCAGACTCTGATAGCTTTTAAATCAGGATTTTAACAATGGATAAATTGAATATCCCTTATATTTCATGTCAGGCTGCAACAAATATTATAATACACACTGGCTTTAGTAACACAGTTTTTTCTCATGTGTCTTACTGGTGGGAAAAAAAATCAGCTTTTCCCTTAAAAAATATTAAATTACTACTTTTTTAAAACCTATCTTCTCGGGATATAATCATTCTGTAGATGTTATTATCTGTAATGACTTCTCTTTCAAATCAGGGGCCCCAAATGGTCTAAAGCATTCTCCATTACGGATCACTGCCATCTTACCTCTGTCTGCTTGGGTTTGAGTCTCGGATTCAGCTAATGTGGGTATGTGACAAAGCTTGCCAGTAGCTTCTTGTGGGTCGGTGGTTCTTTCTGGGGTTTTCCCGAGTTCTTCCTCCACCATTAATGCTGGCCGCCATGTATAGCCTATCTTGTGCTGAAAAATGGCATTAAACCCTACAACAACTTTCAAAACAGTTATAAATATTGACCGTTACAAGTACAAAAAGAATTTTATATAGCTAATATAACCATATGCAAGCAAACAAGGACATATGTAGGATTTAAATTAGTTTTCTGTTTGGTCTTGTTGCTGGCTGAATTCTAAGTGTAGGCAGTGGCAGTGAAAACTGTTATTACGGTGTGACTGTATCTTAAAATTATATGGTAAATTAATGGTGCATTAAAAGATGTGTTTTAATAGCAATGTTTTTAAATTGATTATGACTCCATGATAACACTAGATGAGTGTCAGTTACAAACATTTTATAGTACAGCTGCATTGTTTGACTTAACACATGGACTCTTCAGCCTGAAGTGGTATTTTGTGTTCACGTAGGCTTTCTTGCCTTTGAGAATGATCCCACAAGTTGTACACAAAGCCAGGCACTCTGCCACTCAGCTGACCACCCCTCTTTGACCTCAACAGTCATATAGTTAAGATATCTTCTTGATCTTCTGTTAGACTGTCCCAGGATCTTATCTCAAAGGAGGAACCTCCTGTCACAGCACATGGGGCTTTCTTCCACAAAACAGCCCACATATTCTCCACTTTCATGTAAGGCTTATCTCAAACAATCTCAGCAAAGAAAAGTTTTCAATCAGAGTTGCCAAGGGCATCATTCAGTCCAGGAGGAGATCAACAACTAAGTTGTATGATACCAAATGAAGAATCTTTTGCAGTTGGTGTAGTAGAACACATGTCAATTCTGGATGTCCCTCTATGAGAGCTGAGTCTGATTTTCTTTTCTTCCTTTTCAAAGTAAAACAAGGCTTGGTTTCTACTATTAAGGGCTATTGTGCAGCGCTTTCCAACACTCAAATTTTCAAAATCCAGACCGTCAGGGCAGATTGTCATTTAGCAGACCTAATCATTTATTTCAAGCTGCAAAGAACAGCATCTTGCACTCTTTTGCCTAAACATAATTGTTCTTGTTTCTTGTGGTCTCCTAATAAACTCCCTGTGAACCTTTGGGTGCAACTTTCTTCAAGAACCTTACCATCAAGATGGCTTTCTTGCTCACCTTAAGCATCTGTATAACAAGAGAGTGAGCTTCATGCTGTACCATAAAGCAGGGCAATACAATGGAAATTACAAGTTGTATCTCGTCTTTGCTAACCAGGTTTTTTCAGCAAAAACCCCCAGCTTCCATTGGTTGCTACACTCCTAACTGAGATTCCCAATCTTGGCCATTTCTGTGCATGGGATTATCAAGATAGGCTTTTATGTCCAGTTTTGGCTTTACGTTTTTATTTGGCAGTCTCAAAAGGGAGAAGGAATGGGTACCAAACATCTTTTCCTCCCCATTAACGGTAAACTGATATTTTAGCTAGCACCATTTCTAGGTGGTTAGCATTAGCTAGCAAAAGAGCTTTCAAGTACGTTACTGATAATAATCTGTCTTTCATGAAAATTAATGTCCATAAGGTTTGAGCCATTGCTGCTTCATGGACTTGTCTAACTTGTTCAGCTTTGAACCATGTAATGAATGCTGTATTTTGGCACTGTTACACTACTTTCTTCTCATTTTACCTTTGCTCATTGGCTCACCAAAATGAAGAGATTTTCTCACTGGCCCAATCATGGTCACTCAGAAAGTGACCCATGTGAACTCCATCCCACAGTGTCTTCTACTTTTTAATGAGGGTGAGTATTCCTTGTTTATTTGCTGGTTGTGGGATCATCAGCTTTCCACCAAAATGACAAATTCAGCTATGCAATAGCAACAAGTATGGTATTGCTGACATATAAATGCAGTTTTTGGTGGGGTGTAAAGCTAATTTAAATGATGTAATACTTATGTTGCTATTGCCAGATTTCTTCCTCCCACCCTGCATTGATGTCCCACCAAGTTAGTCTGTTCCCTCAAAAAGATTGATGGGTGAGTATGAATAGGCAAGAATGTTCAGGTGTCCAAGTATTGATCTAGTGTTCTGGAACCTTCTGGTTCACCTTAATAGGAGGATCTTCATCACACAGTCTGGGTATTTTCCTCCCAGTAAAGTACCAGCTATGCCATATCAACAAGTAAGAATTACATCATTAAAATTAATTATACCCTACCCCACCCCCTCCAGAAAACTACATACCATCACTCTTGGACAGATGGTTATATCAATATATGGTTTTCTCTTTTATGATGTCTAGTTGGTATTAAATAAAAAAGGTGCCAATCTGGTGTTAAATATGACTGATGTAGTGGCCATTTTGAAAATCATGTCACGTCTTCTGGGCCAGTGGTCATAACCGCATGGGGTTTTCACAAAAAGACTTATTTTGGTATCTACTTTGTCTGTATGAAAATGGTGCCAATCTGACAAAGTATGACTGCATTGATGGCCATCTTGAAATTCATGCTATATTGCTACTTTTACTGATGTCATATCACCATGGGACACTCACTGAAGGACATATTATATCTAAATGGCCCTAATTAGAATGGTTTGACATCCAATATGGTTACTAAGGCATCTGTCTTCAAAATTTTGTTATTACTATACCAGTCTGGATGATCATGTCAAGACAAGTTTTTGCTATAAAACTTCTTATGATGTCTAGTTGGTTCTAACTGAAAATATTGCTTCTCAGACATTAGTAAGACATTTAATATTTAATTCCAGCGTAATGGCCATCTTCAAAATTTTTTACATTGAATTTTCACAAAAAGACTCGTGAAACGTTTTTGGTCCTAAATGACACAGTGACCATCAGATATTATAACATGGCTGCTATTGTAGCCATCTTGACAGTCCTTGTTATAGCTACTTCTTCTGAGTTTATCTTGTAGACAATTTAGAATTTTCTAGAAATAAACTTATGAACCTCATCTTGGTTCCATTTTTTTGTGTCTGAGTTGTTTTGTTTTTTATATAATCTTGTTTCTTTGAGAAATTATGCATTCTTGCATTTTACCTTTGAGGCAGAATCAGTTTTATTGGTGTGTTTAGTATTTCATTGGGTTGGAATTATGTATTCAAATTATTATTCCCTAAATACAAAGTGATCACCTATAATATTCTTCAACTGGAATTAGAGTGATTTCAGACCAGAACATTTTTGGATTACATTATTTGTGATTCATTAAAAGCCTTGACACATCTCCATGTCACAGTGAATGGTTACATTTTTTATTTACAGATTGGTGAAACTCCATTTTATGTGGCCCTTGATAATAAGTACAAGAAAGTTGTTGTATCAGTTAGAGGAACTCTCTCTTTACAAGTGAGTATGCCAATATAGATTTAAGAAATAAAATAGCTATAAGGAAATAATTACTGATATTTGTTTTACATTTTGCATTTAAAGAAAGTATATTCTGTTAAATTTGTTTGTGATAAAGATGTTGGTACCAATATACAAGTCATTTTTATTAGCAGAATATAGTTATGAGAAAGATGTTTGTTTTGTTTTTTGTGGGATTTAATGGCATTTTTGTACACATTTCTGGGTATATCAAGCTTAGGAAATGGAAACTAAGTCAAGGATACACTGAGGCAGATATTGAATGGAGGACTTGGATTAAAAGTCTCATGCTATGAGAAAGAAATAGAAAAAGAAGTTGACTAGATCCAGAGACATGCAAGTAATTGGAGATTTGTGTAAACAATTGCACAAATGGAATTTTTCGCTGAGGTGCATTTATGTCATTGATTTTAATGAATTTTTAGTTTCAGTTTGCACAAGTAATACCGGTACTTGTGGGGATTGTTTTTATTAGATTTTTATAGTAAACACAAAACAGAAATGTAAAGCAGTATCTGCAGTTTGTAGATTTTTTCCAGACATTGGACACTTTTAAAAAATTAAATAGAAAACTGACTTAGTACTGCCATATGGCTTTAAGAAGATAATTAAATGTACATAATATGAAAGATTACAATCAGCATACATCATAATTGTTTTTATTTTATTTTAATAAATATGTTTATTAAATTAACAATTTGACAATATAACAATTAATTTGACAAACCTGTTTTGAGCAACCACCTCATTATGAACAGTTGAATGCTTAATACAGGTTTATTTATTCAATAATTTCATGTATGGAACCACTAAAAATTATTGGTTTAAGAAAGGTGATTGCATAAAAGGCAACGTTTAAGGCAGGTGTGACTGCAGAGACTTTATTTCATTAGCTGTGTAAGCTTCAATTTCCAGTAGAGATGTTTTAAAATAATATTGCTTTATGAAAGCTATTGCTAGAAAATACATCATTTGGAGTCATTACAGGCTTGAGATCTGTAAATTATGTGATGGATATACAAATTGATTGTTTTCAAGATGTAAAGAACTGTAAATAATGCAGGCTGGTCTGATGTTGCATGATGTATCAACAGGTCTATGTTTGTTGTTTATCCTGTACATGATTTCTGTGAGTACTAACTGATTGGATATTTACTCTTTATCCTTTTGCATGATTTCAGCATATTAACTGATTGGATGTTTGCTGTTTATCCTTTTGCATGTTTTCAGTGAGTGTTAACTGCTTGGATGGTTGTTGTTTATCCTCTATAAGATCTAATTTCTGCGAGTATTAGCAGACTGGGATATTTGTTTTTATATCCTTGCAATGATCTCAGATGGCAAGTATTAGCAAATTTGAGAATTGTTGTGTATCCTGTACATGATCCGAGATAGCAAATATTATCAGATTAGGATGTTTGCTGTGTTTTGTATATTTAATTTAATTGTTTGTTTGTTTGATTTAATTTTTTAAAATTCCATTACATGTTATTGTAATGTAACATTGTTTACTGAATTTGACATTGTCCAGAATTGAAACATTGTAACTAGTTGCTGACCTTCAAAATCTGTGACAGTTTTGATAAACAACATTTTTTTACTTTTGTTTATTATCCTTATCAGAGTAAGAATCAGTAATTTGAGTGAAAGTCATACCTGGGCAACGTGTCATTAAGCATCTTTCAATTGGTAAACAAACTTCTATTTTTTCCAGAAGGATGAACTTTTGCCCCACATCCGGGAATCTGTTTTGCGTCTTAGTTAGACTTATTACTGATGTTTTGATAAAGAATTTTCAGTCTGGCTTAAAACATTTGACAAATTAAGTTGTATTATGTCTTGACCAGTTTGGGCTGAATTTTTATTTTCTTCAAATTATTGAATTCAAGTGATTGTTTTCGCTGGAAATACAAAAGTGCTTTGATAATTCTTGGGAAAAGACATTTACTGGACTTTATACAGAATTCAAAACTGGAATAGTATTTTCTGTGTTACAAGAGACTATGGACACATCAGTACAATGCTGGCTATTACAGATGTCATTGCCTTCCATCTTGAATTTCATCAGGATTTGAACTAAGATTCACTTAGAACTTTTCAGTGATAGGACTTGTGTTTTTTAATTGTTGGATTATTTTTGGATTTAATTCGTAAAACCGTAAGTTCGATTTTCTCATTTTTCACTTTGTATTCTAGGGAAATAAATTATTTGTTAAATTTTACAAAGCTTGTTGTCTTCACTCTTTTCTGTTACTTATTTTAAGAGCATAGACTCATAACAGCTGGTTTTCTTTTGCTCGATCTCAGTTAGCAAAAAGCATTGACACTGATCTGACAGTACATAATGTGTCGGATCTTTCTTGTTTGCCCTTTTGATTATATCACTTAGCAAACAGCATAAACATTGATCAAACTGACAAGGTGCTATGTAGTAGCTTATAAGGATCTTGTATGTCCTTTGCATGATCTTATTAGCATACAGGTTAGATGATGATCTTACAGGACATTAGCTGTCAACAGATCAGGATATTGTTGTCTTTTACTGGATTTAATTTAACAAGAAGTTTAGACACTGATCTGACAGGGCTTTATGTATCAGCAGATTAGGATATTGTTGTCTTTTACTGGATTTAATTTAACAAGAAGTTTAGAGACTGATCTGACAGGGCATTATGTACCAGCAGACAGGATATTGTTGTCTTTTACTGGATTTCATTTTAATAACAAAAAGTTTAGAGACTGATCTGACAGGGCATTATGTATCAGCAGATCAGGATATTGTTGTCTTTTACTGGATTTAATTTTAATAACAAGACATTTAGACACTGATCTGACAGGGCATTATGTATCAGCAGAGAGGATATTGTTGTCTTTTACTGGATTTAATTTTAATAACAAGAAGTTTATAGACTGATCTGACAGGGCATTATGTATCAGCAGATAAGGATCTTATATTTTTGTCCTTTTCATGATTTCAGTTAGCAAAAGGTGTGCTGAACTTGAGTTGACAGGGCATTTGGTAACTGCAGATAAGGATCTTTGTTATCCATCCTTTATAATTTTAAACAGCGTTCATTCTTTGATCTGATAAGGCATGATGTGCATGATGTGCAGTCAGGATCTTTGTTGTTTTTCCTTTGCATGATCTCAGCAAACAGCAGAGACATTGTTCAGAGATGGCTTTTTCTCACCCATGCAACAGTGAGATCGTGCTGGTTTACTTACTGCACTTTTCTTATCACAATCTGGTAGTGTCAGCTGAGTTATCTCAGTCAAGGTGTCCATGCTCTTGGAACTACTTTTCAAGAAAAGAACCCCTTGTTTTCTTCTCATGTGCATGAAGGAGTTGTTTTAAAATCAAACATGAGCAACAACAGATATATAATAAAAATAACTCATAAATCATCTTAAGGTCTCTCCTACTATGATAACATACCATACAAATTTTTTTAGAGAGACTGACACACGCACATGAAGTCGAGCTATTTGGTACAACTCATAAATGAAAGTGTATCATCGTACCCCAAACTGCCCAAGCCATCATTAATGATCACATGAACAAACTGTTGGGCGCTAACACACCATCAACTTACTTCAGCACTTTATGGCTTAATAATATGCTGCACTTAGGGGTATGGGGAGGAGGTGAGGAACACAGAAACATCAAGTTGGTGATATTTCTTTAAAGTAAGATTTTGAATTAAATTTAGAATATTTTGAGCTTAATGAGAGACAAAGACAAGGACAGGAGAGGAAAATGAAAATTAAAAACTTAGAATGTATACTAACCCCACATTTTGAGATATCAACAATGTTATAAGAACAAACATCCCAGTGATTTCTATGACCTGAACATACATTCTACCTGGCTGGCAGCAACCAGAAATGTTTTATGTCAAACCAGCTTTCTTCAGTTATTGTCAAACATCCCCAGTCTGCCCCCGCTGAATCAAACACAATTGCAAATGAAAACTCCCGCACTTACCAATCATATTGGTTCATTCATCACCCTATATGCTGTTCCACAAGAAGATTTCAGTGTAGTGTATGATTGCACTGCTAACAGCTGTTGCATTTCCAGACCACTCTGATGGCCTAGTGGTTAGATTGCCTGCCTTGGATGCGGGAGATTGTAGGTTCAAACCCTGGCCAATTCATACAGAAGACTTATAAAAATTGTACTTACAGTTGCCTTGCTTGTCACTCAACATTTAGAGGTTGTGTTAGGACTGGTTGTTGTTGTTGGGTTTAACGCCATTTTTCAGCACATGATAGGCTATGCATGGCGGCCAGTATTAATAGTGGAGAAAGGACCCAGGAAACCTCCGGGAAGAACCACTGACCCATGAGAAGCTACTAGCAAGCTTTCTCGCATACCCACATTGGCCAAATCCTAGACTCGAACCCATGCAGACAGAGGTGAGATGGCAGTGATCTGTAACGGAGAGCACTTTAGAACACTCTGCCACTCGGGGCCCCTTTATGACTGGTTGGCCTGGTGTCAGGATAATGTGACTGGGTGGGACATCATGCTATATGTCTGCAGTATGATGCCCCAGTGCTAGACATCACTATCAACTGCCACACTGCAGACATCATAGTGAGATGACTGAAAACTTGTTAAAGTTACATTAAAAATCCAAAACCACAAACACAGTGTTTCATTTCCAGGACAGAAAGTATAAATTTCCATTTCATGAATTAAATATTTCTGCAGTCATTACACACTTCATTAGAACTATGTAATTGTACTTGTATCATACCATTGGCTACAACAGAACTTTTCCAAACTGGAACTGATGAAAGTTAAAAGTTAGAGTTATAAAAAATATTAATTATTTATTGCTATTTGCATATGACACACATTGATTAAATGTGATAATATAGCAATAATATCAAATGGTTTTTTTCCTTTTATTTTCTTAGGCAGAACCTGTGTACTTAGGGTCAAACATTCATCCTACTTCCCTCATTAACCTACTTGTATCAATGCATGGTGTTTGCAAATAATAGCAGATGATCATGGTACTACTTACACATAACAGTTATAACTTGATTGCTTTTTTCTCTCTGATTGTTCTTTCTAACAGCGGCATATATATCTAGATTCTTATTATTCAGATTTTCATAAAACAGCATAACACCTGATGAATTATATAAAAAGTGAGAGGCAATAATAGTACCAGAGTATGTGTTGAATCTGCTAACTATATTGCAAAAGAGTAGTGTTATTTTAATTTGAATTGAAAAATGTTTGGTGAAAAAAATAACTATGTTGGTGCTTGTACCAAGACAAGTAAAGCCTGTTTCATGTGGTTAATGTAATAAATGTAAACCCTTTACAATGATTTCCTTGTCTCAGTGCAAATCCCAACATAGATTCTATTAATAAATTGTTATGTATATCTAATTTAAATGCTTGTTTGTTAGTTTATTTTTTTTTATATTCCATTACATGTTATTGTAATGTAATATTGTTTACTGGACTTGATTTTTGTTCAGAATCAAGTTCAGTTCTGTTTGACTTGATTGATTTTTTAAAATTTATTTAATTGATGTAAATACCTAATAATAGAAACATTGTATCTAGTTGCTGTCCTTAAAATCAGCGACAGTTTTGGTAAACAACTTTTTAAAATTTTTGTATTCTTTCTCAGAGTAAGAATCATTTAGTTGAGTCAAGGTCATATCTGGACTACGTGACGTGAGGCACATGTTAATTCGTAAACAGACTTCTATTTTTTCCAGAAGGATGAACTCTTGACCCTCATCTGGGAATCTATTTTGCATTTTAGTTAGTCTTAAAGCTGATGTTATTATAAGAATTCTATCAGTCATGCCTTAATACTTGAGAAGTCAAGTTGTTTTATGTTGTGTCATGTTTGGGGCTGAATTTTTATTTTCTACAGATTATTGAATTTAAGTGATTGTTTTCTCTGGAAATACAAAAGTGCTCTAAATTAATTCTTGGACAAAGACATTTATCGGAATTTATGTGGAATTCAAAAACTGGAATAATATTTTTTGTGAGTCAACAAGAGACTGTTGACACATCAGTACAACACTGACTATTGCATATGTCCTCGCTAAAGCTCTACCAATTAATCGGCCATACTCATAATCGGGCCAACTATTGGAACAATTGGTACCAGCAGAAATAATCAGTGCCGATGTAAACAAATTTCCAAAATATAAATGTAATCATAACATTCATCTTGACATGGCTTGAATTTTAAATCAGAATTAAATAGTGGAAATTAAGGAATAAATTATTGATTTGGGGGTTAATTGAAAGACAATATATTCTTAAAAGTAAATACTTTTTAACACGCTTGCTGTAAACTACCGCTGATTGTCTGCTCACAACAAATTATCAATACCATGCATGCACTCATCCCAATCACAGCAGCCAACCAGCCAATGGGGCCTCGTGTGGCTGTTGAACTTCCAGCATACACATGACAGGGATGGTTCTGGCTTTTAAAAAGTCATCGCCAAAAAAAATCACCAATCTCAATATTTTGTTGCCAATTTTCAAAAAATGTCGCCAGAATAAGTAGTGAATATTTTTCCAAGACTATTAATGTAATAGGCAATGAAAATTTAAAAAGATAGTTATTACTTTATTGACAACAAGCAATACAGCCATAATATTACAAAATAAATCATTACATTACTGTTTTGCACTACTTCCATGGTCTTTGCATTGCACATCACCGTTAGTGTGTAGGTCTAACTGTTGTCACCTGAAATAAATGCATTATCAAATTTAAAATTTCTACTTTCCTACAGTCTCTCTTTTTTTAATAGAAACTTCAGGTATTAAGCAAATTTATATTATGTATATTATTTTCCAAATAATAGTTTTGTAAGAAACTTTATTTAGATAATGACATTTTAATACTAAAACCCTATGATCGTACTTTTCAATGTAAGATAAGTGACGTATAATGCGACCGTCGATTTCATGCATTCATGAATTAAATGCCTCCCTTCCCTTTTTTTTATGGCTAGCTTCACAAAGTACATCTCAGTCAACTAGGAGTTCAGAAATTTAATTTTGCCGTGCTTTACTTGCTTTGCTTGTTAGTGAATTGCTTCCTAAATCCCAGGAATGATCACTGAATGCTGTAGATTTTTTATCGACAAGCAAATTATGATCTCCATTCCCACCAGTGAAACTTACACGAGTCAACTTGACCTGGCATTACTGTACTGTATATATAAGAATTGATTACCATAATTAAATTCAAAGAAGGAATGAAGAAACATATCACAGAGCATATGTGCCCCCAAAAAACTAATTCGGAATAAATATGTTATTTAGTAAAGCATTTTATTTGCATATATGAGTTAACAATAAGAAATAAGGTGGGATATAAAATGTTTGAAATAGTTATCACATGTATGGTAGCTTGAGACCAAATTTCAACTGTTAACATAAATCTGCACCCATTTTAGGCATTGTTAGTTACAAAAAAAATAGGGCATGGTTTACTTGTCAATCAAATGATTGTGTTTTTGCTAACTGTAGAACAGGTGGTTCTTGAAATAATCGGTCTCATAATTGGTATTGGCAATTTTGATAATCGACTATACGTGGTATCGGCATAATTGGCAAAAAGTGACATCGGTACAGCTTTAGTCATCGCCTTCCATCTTGAATTTACATCTGGATTTGAACTGTGATTCACTTAGAACTTTGCATTGATAGGACTTGTGGTTTTTTTTTAATTCTTGGATTACAATTTGGATTTAATTTGCAATACCGTAAGTTCTTTTTTCTTATTTATTTTATTTTGTAGTCTAGGGAAATAAATTATTTGTTAAATTTTACGATGCTTGTTGTCTTCATTCTCTTCTGTTACTTATTTTAAGAGCATACTCATAACAATATTTTCATCTAAGGATCTTTGCTGTTTATTCTGTAAGTGTTCTCAGTTTGCAAACTGTGTAGAAACTAATCTGACAGAACATTAAGCAGTATCAGGTTGGGCTCTATACATTTAGATGCTTATTACACAAATGTAGTATTGTAGATAGTTTTAACATGGTTGTTTATCTACACAACATACTTTTTTATCTCCAGGATGTTTTAACTGATCTCAAGGCTGATGCAGAAACCATTCCCATACAACCTCTCAGAGAGGATTGGGTTGGACATAAGGTAGGATAAAATCACTACAATACGGTGGTCCAACAGTTTATCACCCTTCCAACAGTTTCATTGCGGATGTTGTGAAATCTTAGAAACTATTGCTTGTACAATCATGAAACTTGATGAATGAATTAGTCTTAAGAGGTATCAGGCACTGCTAGCAAAATTAGATCATCATAACCAACTTTGGGAATTAAGGCCAACATTAAGACCTTGCAGTGGCACAGCTGGGAAGGCATATCATCTAGGTATTAGATAGGGCTGTCAGAGTTGTTATTTGGTCTTCCACATTGTAGTTAATTCTTGCATAAACATATGGTTATGTTAAATGTCCCCCAAAATTTCATATTTTCTGTGTGTTTGTAGATAAATGCCCACCAAAATTTCATATTTTCTGTGTGTATGTAGATAAAAGTGATTAGATCTACAGATAATTGAACAATTTGTTCAATTTTTTTGGCTGAGTTTCAGAACTTGTTTGACAAAAACATTTTCACCTCATTTAATACATATCTTGGCAGAAATGTTATTGTTCTCAAGTACACATTTCTAGTTTGCATTCATTTGAAAGTATTTATTAATATTTTGTCTTATTGTTTGGTTACCAAATTATGTAATATGGATTTACATTTTATAAATAGAAAGCTTAAACATTTCATAATATGTAACCTTGAGCCAAGTAGTACTTAATTCTTTCTTTAATTTTTAAAATATGTAAAGTCAGATTTGGTTTTAAAAAATAGAACATTTCAGGGTTATTTCAAGCTGTAAAGTTAATCTTTGGCATTTTTTCTGATTACAGGGCATGGTGCAAGCAGCTGTTTACATCCGAAAGAAGCTCAAAGAAGATCAGCTTTTAGAGAAGGCCTTTGAAAAGGCAAAGGTAAATAATGTCTTGCAGATATTCAAACCATTAGCTTGCAGGAGTAAATAATTATAAATGAAATAAAAGCTCTTTGAAAACTTTTGCTTCTAAAAAATGAAATAAGAGATTCTGTAAAAGAGGATGGATATTGTTTGTATGGTAGAATTTGCATTTGGAAAATGTTGGTCTTTCTGAAAGGATGCTGAAATTGTTGCATATCTGTTGGTTAGCATTCAGTAACATTTGCAGAAACACACAACTGAATATTGTAATTTACCATAACACTCTATGATTTTATTGTATTAGGGAGATAATGGTCTCAATGTTGCGAAGTGCAGATATGGTTTTACTGTATCAAATAAAATTCTAGCTGCATGTTGGAATAGAACTGGTGCAGCACTAAATTGGTACAAGAAACTATCTTTGCTGGAAAATTTGAGGCCATTGACATGGGGAAAAACTGATTATCTGGTACAGCATTATTTTGTGTTGAAAAATTTGAGGCCATTAATACGGGAAACACTGATGATCTATACATTGATTATACAGACTTTTCACTCATCCAAATCAATGAAATGTTTTATGAACCTGCAAGTTATATTTGATTATTATCATTTACTGGGATAAACTTTACATTTTTCATTGCTTCTGGATAATCAACATATTTTATTGTAGTATTTATCTAATTCCTATATATTTTTGTCTTTGAATGCAATTTTATCAATGATTTCTCAGACACATCCATCACCTATTATGTGACAGTCTAGAAGCTTTGAATGGCCAGGCAAGGTCAGAAGTTTTTCGTGACCTGAAAGTCAAATTACTGGTTGGGTATCATAATTGATGATGTGACGGGTTGTCATGCCGCCACTGTGGTAGGTGTGTAATTTTGATTGGGGTTAGGTGCTCCCAGTATTTTATTTAAATTATTATAGAAGTCCCACCCAGGCTCGATTTTGTTTGGAAGTTAAATTAGTGAAAGATAGATGTAAAGCTCTGAGCCCCCAGTCAGCAATGCCGACGGTTAAATGATTGAATATACAAAAATGTGAAATTCAACAAATAACAATGTAATGACAATTCAATAGTCAAATAATAAAAATTTCCCAAGTACTCTCCTTTCGCTCGACTCTGTGATAGCTTATTGCATCATTTGATTAGTAGGGTGAGATAGCTTTCCATCTGTCTTTGTACTCTGCTCATTTGTGTATTCTTCTCTCCTATTTTCTAGACTTTCTCTAGATTCCTCCTCCTTCTCTACTTTCTCCTCATCTCCTTTTCCTCCTCCTCCTCCTCGACTCTCTCTACTGACTAGATTTGTCAACTCAGACTGCTCTGCTAGTCTCACTTCCGTCTCCCCTCTTAGAGACTCGGGACTCAACTGAACCGGAAGTTCTGTCCCCCCAAAAGCTTCCTGTGCAAACACAAGGATGGTACAATATTTTCCATAACCCTTGTATCTCACACTACACCCAGCCTTTCATCAGATAATGACCACAAGCTAACAATCTACATAATTCTCTACATAATACTCAAGCTCATTTCTCAAATATGCATGTAAATTAAAACATTACAAAGGTAATTGTACATGCTAAATGATCCTATTAATTAAGTATACATACTAAATATAATTACAATTACAATGCCATAATATTCTGCAAAAATCAAGCAAATAACTTACTGACCTTTATAAAGCTTCATCTTTCCTTAGAATCTCCTAAGTTTTACTGCCAGATTACAAGTGGCTTCTTTGGAGTAACCCTGTATTGCTCAGCAATCTTTCTAGGCAAGGCTAAGTTTTTGCTTGCTAGTTAGAAATTAAAATTCGGATCAAAATTGTTGTCACAATTCTGATTGAGTGTCGTTCTGACCGGATCCAATGAAACTTAGCGGACAATGTCCTTCTTGCTGTCTGTCCACGTGGGGATGGATTTAGAACATGCTCTGGTCCCTTGCACATTCCTCTGATCTTAGGACTAAGCTGTAACACATAGGTGGGAAGTCGCGCGATCTAACGTCTGTGCCAATTCAAGATGCCGGGTCACCTCTCTGGTCACGGTAACTTTGCATAAGAGATTAACTCTAGCCTGCGGCAATGTTTAGACATCCAATCATGACTTGTAATAATATCTTAGTTTATACACGACTTATAAACTTCGGCTGAGCAAACATGACAATTGAATTAGTGGTAACATTTGAAAATAATTGTCCTGATAAATTGTATCTCGGAGTGAAATTAGAATTGCCAACATTTTTTGACTATCTTATCATTTGTATCTGTACATATAAGGATACATCACTTCTTAGATAACTTGCAGACCTGTTTATAATGTGGGTGGGAAGCATGGGTCCCAGTTTTAAAACTTGAAAGTACTCCATAACGCCACTATTTGTTGAACATTAAGAAAATCGTGTTCAAAATTAGTCAAATGAAACCTTGATATATTGCTTGTTCATTTATTAAAACACAGTAGTTAGTACCCAGAAATTTTAATAAAAATCATGAAATTCTTAACTTTTAATAAGAAATCATATGTTTTGTTAAGTTTTCTTTCCAATCAACATTCTCAGCACAATATAAACAACAATATTCAATAAAATTTCAATCATGGCAACATGTTAATTCCATAAATACTGGGGCCCTGAGTGGCCGAGTGGTCTAAAGCGCTCTCCGTTACAGATCACTGCCATCTCACCTCTGTCTGCGTGGGTTTGAGTCTAGGATTCAGCCAATGTGGGTATGTGAGAAAGCTTGCCAGTAACTTCTTTTGGGTCAGTGGTTCTTCCCGGGGTTTTCCCGGGTTCTTCCTCCACCATTAATACTGGCCGCCATGCATAGCCTATCGTGTGCTGAAATATGGTGTTAAACCCCACAACAACAACAACAACAACAAAAATCCATAAATACTAATTAATGAAATCAATTTTTTCAAGTGAAGTTGGTGTTTTAGTTCTAGTTTATAATTTTGGTTTCATTGTAATTATCATAGATACAATAAATCCTGTGGTATCCAGATGTGAATAATATCAATCTACTATAACAGCTTTGCTTGTGAGCATTTATTTTAGAACATAATTAAGTGTTGATAGTAATAAACATCTATAGTTATAAAAAAAAAAAGAATCTTGTTTTGTTGTGAATCAACAACAGCAAAGAACACTGATGTAATGCACGTTTTTATGTGCAGATGATGGTTCTTGAATCCACTTGGAGTGATGTTGTTAACAATCTTTCAGAGTTCAGGTATCTTGAAAATAAAGGTAATTTAAATGAAATAATGAACAACTTCATTGGAAAAAGCTCTTTATTGACAAATATTTCCATGGTTATATAACAAGTGTTAAACAACCTTGTTATTTCCCCACCCTTGGATTTCCCACTCTTGGATTTCTCATTGTATTTAGCAGGAATGGAATCCCCTTCTTAAGTTTTGGGAGGTTCCTTTGTAACTCATGTCCTTACTTATAGTGCAGTCTCTTTTTTGGTTTTTGGAACCCATTGTGCATGATTAAACAAGGGAAAGGTGTACTTTGTATCTGTACTTATATGTATCATTTGTTTCTGTACTTATTTTTATCTAGACATGTATTGTTTGTATCTGAACAAAATGTATCATTTGTATCTGTACATATAATGCAAATCTCAACATTATAAAGATACTTGTGTATGATTTTGACTCCGTAGTTTAGTACAGTGTTTTTGTTACTTCAGGACTACACAACCTGTTCTCTGTGTCACAGAAACATATTTTTGGATAATCTTTTTTTCAAGAAGCCTTTATTCAAAATTGGTGTGTGTGTGTGATTTGGACTTTTTAACGTAGCTTTAACAATCAATATTCAGAATTGGAAAAAGTTGACAAATTTATATATGAAAAAAATATCACACAAATGGCTCTCATGGTTAATACTTTCTTTGCTCTCCCAGAAGAAAATTATAACATGTAACTTGTAATTATGCCTGGGTCATTCAGCCATTTATAACATCACATAGCATTTGAGACCAAATCAATTTATTCCATTTAGCAATTGTTTGATTTAGAAAATTAAATTACCATTCCCATAACTAATTGATACAGTGCATTAAATAAGTGAATTGTGTTTAATTTGCATTGGTCATTGTAAATTGATCCAGTTCTAAAATGATATAATTTAAACTTGCATATTTAATTATCTCGACACTACAAGTAACATGAAGCTATTGTACTATCTCTTGCATTACAGACAGCAGGTTTCCTGGGACCTACTTACATGGGAGGGGGTTAAGGAGGCAAGCTGCATACATGTATATTTTGGTTCAGTTTTTCATTTAACTTAGGTTATTTTTATTATAGCTAGAATTATGAAACTTACTGAGGGGATGCATTTTGATGAGTACTACATCATCATCATAAAAGTAGGTCACTATGACACACACACACACAAATATATATATATATATATATATATATATATATATATATATATATATATATATATATATATATATATATATATATATATATATATATATATATATATATATATATATATATATATATTATTACCTGCAATCATAAGTATTACACCCTGATCTCAAGGGTATATATCTTTTTCCATATTGGAGCTTTCATTGACTTGGTTTAAATTTCATGTTAAAATTTATTTCTCAAACTTCTCTTATGCTAAAATTGTAAAACTAAAAAACTTAATGCACATCTATTAGCAGCCTACCCTTACAACAAAAGAACATCACTGAATTACACATTTTACAGCCTTAGGTTAATATTTGCATTTCACTCAGAATCAGATAGGCTGTTTGCACCCTGGTACCTAAAATCATGAAACTTGTTGGGGAGATTAATTTTGCTTAATATTACACTCTCACCACAAAAGCTAAATGTGTAGAATGTTCTTAATGATTTCCAGTGGTCTTGTATAAGTAGTCTTGAATGTATTCACCATATTTCCAAGGCAATTTGTTAGTCTAAATATCAGTGAACACTAAATAAATCCATTGCATAATTTAAATAATTCCTCTCTAATTATATTGGAATGCACCTGTAAATGATTCCTGAAATTGGTCATAAAACTGGAATGAATAATTATTTCCCAATTCCCTCATATATACAAATACGCACTTGACCTATGACACTGTAGATTCTGGGGAATCAAAATGTCTGATGGATAATTTCATTAACTCCTGGGGCCCCGAGTGGCAGAGTGGTCTAAAGCGCTCACCATTCCGGATCACTGCCATCTCACCTCTGTCTGCATGGGTTCGAGTCCAAGGCTCGGCTAGCGTGGGTATGTGGGAAAGCCTGCCAGTAGCTTCTCGTGGGTCGGTGGTTCTTCCCTGGGTTTTCCAGGGTTCTTCCTCCACCAGTTATACTGGCCGCCATGTATAGCCTATCTTGTGCTGAAAAATGGCGTTAAACCTTAGAACAACAACATCATTAACTCCTGAACTCAAATTTTAATAAGCTTGTTTACTACTTAAAACATGACCAAACTGAGGTCGGCATCGACTCCACTTGCAACATTCAGTCATAAGGTTCACAGAAGTCAAGTAGGCAAAAGAAAAGCACACAATATAAATTAAAATACTTAACACCTCCTCTCATAAAGAAAAAAAGATTTATACAGTAAATCTTCATTTACTTATTAGTCAAATATACATGTGATACTATAATAATTAAAATTACTTGTGAAGATATCTTATGAATGACACAAAACATACACAAACAAAGCAAAATTGTACTTCTGTACACATGAGAGTGCATCTTTCTTTTTCTCTGATGTGTATATTATATTCCTGCTACATCACACTCCATCTCAACAATCTCTGATAATTGTTTTTTATTTCGTTAATGAGTTATTGTGTCATGATCACTGAATACATTAATTGGAAAAGGAGCTGAACACTTCACAGTGTAGTCCATAAAGTCAATAAGCATTTTTTAATTTCAGTAAATAAACTAAATACATGATTCTTCTCAAATTGTCTCAGTGCAACTAAAACTCTGATCATAGATTCCCAAAGACTGATATTAAACAGGAATGAAGCATTATTTACCTGGTCTTCTTTATATACATACGATCACCTGACCTATGATTCAAATGAATGCTCAGGATCTTAATTATTTAAAATGGAAAATTCCTTCAAATTTGTAATCAAGGTCAGGTCTTGAACTTAAATTCAAGTAACCATCATGACAAAAATCAAGTAGACACAACCCTCAGCCATGACATATATAACAGGGCTTCCCTTATCAGCTGAGAGCCAGGTGATTTACCTGGCTACTTTTACTTTATACCTGGCTATATATAAAAAATGTAAAAACCTGTTTCCCTGTTGGGGGAGGTACTCCCCCAAACTTTAAATCTAATGGAAGGTCCTGAAAAAGGTTTCATAATGTCATGTATCATTCATCTTGCATCAATTTATGGTTAATGCTTTTAAAATGTTTTGATGCAAAATCAAAATTTACATTCTTATGTTTAACCCATTAGAAGAACTCAAATGATAGGGGACTACTACACATTAGTTGTACAAATGACTTCAACTGGATGATAGGATGGCATGGGTATTTAGTCTAATGGTAGGAACTGGTCTCAGTATCAAGAAACTTGGGTTCATATTCCAGTTTAGTTGTTTCTTTTGTGTCTTTAGTAGAGCACTTGATTTTGCTCCTAATAGTGGACACAGCACTTCTGTAATTGTATTGCCAGGGAATGGTTGATGCTGGTAGGTGGGAATTTCACCCTGTAATGACTGGCATCACATTCGTGGGAAGTCTTGCATTCCTAGTCACTTCACAACCATGAAGCTTGGCTGAGCTCCAACCTTATCAAGCAAAGGTTTACAAAGTAATTTTAGGTAATATGTGTGAAAACAAGTTTTATCTCATTCATATTGCAAACATGGTGAAGTAGACCATATCTAACAATGATTCAGAATTGTATACCATCCATTTGCAAGTCATCATTATGTATTTTTGCTGTCTTTGATGTTCTTTACCCACTTTAAGTTGGAGTTGTTTTTCATGGCCTGTCTTCGAACTTGTCTGTGGATTATCATACAACTTTACCCACTTTAAGTCGGAGTTGTTTTTCATGGCCTGTCTTCGAACTTGTCTGTGGATTATCATACAACTTTACCCACTTTAAGTCGGAGTTGTTTTTCATGGCCTGTCTTCGAACTTGTCTGTGGATTATCATACAACTTTACCCACTTTAAGTTGGAGTTGTTTTTCATGGCCTGTCTTCGAACTTGTCTGTGGATTATCATAAAACTTTACCCACTTTAAGTTGGAGTTGTTTTTCATGGCCTGTCTTCGAACTTGTCTGTGGATTATCATAAAACTTTACCCACTTTAAGTTGGAGTTGTTTTTCATGGCCTGTCTTCGAACATGTCTGTGAATTATCATAAAACTTAACATTCAAGTTTTTTCTTGATCATGAATGTCCCTAGTGGTCAAAAGACCCAAGAGATTAAATTCAACTCTCTTGTCATTTTTGTTTTAAATTACAGTCACATGATACATTGATCATCTGGACCAGTCATGAAATAGGGATTTGTATGAATAATTGCTTATCTGGATAGCTGATCATTTTATACAAATAAATTGTGTGTCTGGGGTCCTTTCATAATTCCTGTGATCAACAGCTTTGATACCTGCATCTGTGTACTTAGCACTTTGCAGTTTCAAAATTGATTCCTGTTTTTTATTTTTTTATTTCCGTGATAGACATGTTTATATTCCTTGGAGAGTAATGTTTGGTGGTTAGATGATTTTTGATGGCCCAAGAAGCAAAATGCCTTTTCCAGATATGGAATATTCTATTCAGAAATGTATTTTTGTCAAGAACTAGACATCATAGTTGATTTATTAATGTGGTTTTCCCAAAAGCAACATTTATGATTAAGTAATATATGAAAACTTAAGTGTGCAATAATATTCATATCTAATTTTACAGAGCACAAGTTCAGAAAAGTATGATATAGTGCTAGTGGGGCACTCCTTAGGGGCTGGGACTGCTGCAATCCTAGCCATTTTGTTGCAACAGGAGTACCCAGGTCTTCACTGTTATGCTTATTCACCACCAGGGGGCCTTCTCAGGTTAGTACGTCGTACAGCTAAGCAGATATTTTCCAGTGAGAAATTTGTAAAAATTGGGTTAGCAATCTGGTTACATAAAAACTGGATTACTGCATCTGATATTATGAAACTCACTGCAAAGTTTCTTCCAGTCTTTTACATATTTTGACCTTTATTATAATGATCTCAGGACCGTCATGCTTTATCATGTCTGGAGTTTACTGTACATAAGAAATTGAAGGATACTGTACTCTTATTTTTGTTGATTTTCACGTTGATACCTATATTTGTTTTATTGTAATAATATAAATCCTGATGAAGATCTACCAGGAATTGTACCTAGATTAACTAATAGTTGTCAGCTTGTACTTAAGCTGTATACCATATAGTGTATGTTATCATTTGATTCTTTCAGAATATCACTGACCGATTTTACAGGCAAAACTCATAAAAGGTAGTCAAGGATTTTCGAAGGTGGAAACATAATTAGGAGAAAAGAAGGATGATGAGAAAGCAAATACTAAGTATTGATTTAATGTTGTTTAAATCAATTTTCATTCATGTACAGTTGCAGTACATTCATTTTTGTTCAAAATAAATATATCTTCATTGTATGAATACTGACATTTTGTTTTCATTTCCAGTTTAAGTTGTGTTGAAGAAACTAGACACTTCATTACTTCAGTGGTTGTTGGAAAAGATGTAGTACCAAGGTAAACAATACCTAATAAACATGTACTGTTGTTATGATCTATATATGGACTTTATGTTGCTTATCATTCTGGATCAGAGCTGTTGGAAATACCCAGGGAAATACAACAGTAAACAGATTTATTTCCTGGATGCAATTTCTCTTCTTATACTTGCATTTAATGGATTGTTGTGTATGTTATTTCTTTAAATGTGATATACCAAAGAATACTTCTTTTACTGAGATTCATTTCCTTCTATATTTATCTGTTCTGATACAGCATGGTCAATACCCAGTGTTGCTATTACACTTGCTTTTCCAATCTTGTATGTGTAAATTCAGCCATTTTTTGCCAAGTTACAGGATGGAGTTTCAGTACATTTTATTGACTTTAATAACAGAGACAGATTTAATAAATATTGTAGATATAAAAGATTAATCTATTTTTATTGCTGGTTCCTTGCATTGTAGTATACCTTGAATCAAATAGTAGTTATAGAAAATAATTTTAAAAAACAACAAGTGTTTTGATCAAAATTTCATCACTTTAACTTTGGCTCTAAACTTTCGCTTAATGTTCCCTGTGATGTTTGAGTTTCTTTAAAATTAGGCGCAATTTTTTTTTTACCATTGTTACTCAGTCATTTGGAAAGTTTATTTTGCCAGACCCAGTTGGATTCATTATTCAGTCACTATTGAATGTTTATCTTACCAGGCTCAGTTGTGTTTATAGAATGTAGTATTTATAATGCATGATAAACTAAAAAGCTTTTGCATCATATTCAGGATTGTGTAAGTTTAAGGAATAAAGAAATTTTGGATACATATTTTTAATTTATTCATGCAGTTTTCATCATTATGTACTGGACTTAGATCCCAATTTGGAAAAGATGTTACATATTTTTAGCTTACCTTGGCCTAAGGTCAGTTGAATTTGTGGGCCTGTGCACAGCATGCCCTAAGGTCAGTTGAATTTGTGGGCCTGTGTGCAGCATGCCGTAAGGTCAGTTGAATTTGTGGGCCTGTGTGCAGCATGCATTCATCAACAGCTAGTACTTTCAACTTCTAAAAAATCACCAGACCAATTTAAACTCAACTTGGCAGACAGCATTCTGGCACAAAGACCTTTCTCACAAATAATGCCAATCCACCCTCAATATTCATGCTTTTACTAAAAATATAAAACATGAAAAGAATTTATTCTCAAAAACTTCTCAAAAGAATTGCAGTAAATTTGAGAGTACATTGGCTATCAATTTTAAGCACTCTCCCCCACCCCATGAAACTGTTATGGAGAATTTTCAAAAATAACTTATGCAGTCATTATCATGAGAAGAAATTTCAAGGTTTAGTTTTGGCATTTAGTTATTAGGCAGATGTCAGCCAGGTGAGTAATTTCAAACCAACTTGTGTCTCATGTTTTGTTTAACACATTAACCCCTAGTGACGCGTTAACATGGCAGGAGGTAGTAGCCTACTGCCAAGCTCTGTAGCGTCATGATCATGCATGATACACTAAAGTGGGTGTTATTATAGAAAGGTAGACAGATGTAGCTCTACAATGATACCAAATAATCTGGAATTTCTAGTTGCACTACAAAATACAGAGGGAAAAACCTCAATTTTTGAATCAATTTTTTTCTATCCAAAATTGGCCCGTGATCGGAATCAAATTTTGTGTCAGGATTTTAGACTTTTTGGTCTCAGATCTAAAGCAAACCTGTATGAACTGCAAACAGACAGATGAACCTTTGCAAAAAGTAGGATAAGATGAGCATTTGGAATAAAGAGTGGTCTCAATATGAAAATAATGGGTTCGTTTAGCAACAAAAAAAAAAGAACTCCAACTTTTCCCTTCTGCTCATGCGCGAGCCAAATAGCCAATGAAAAATGATGTTTCTAACACAACTAGGCAGTATGTTATTAAAAGATCACCTGGGATTTGGTGTTTTCAGATGCATTTAGAAATAGCTTTCAAAATGTATTTCCTACTCCAATTTCAGCCGAAAACAACATAAACCTCCAGGGGTTAATGTGTTAAACAGTAATCTTTCAAAGGTTGTTAGAATGCTATATTATCTGGATAATGATGATATATATTTATTTTGAAAAGTGCTATTGCCTATCCTTGGATGGAAGTGATACATTTTTAAGATAAGAACTTTTAAAAGTATTTAAAAGGAAGAAAGAAAAAATTGCAATGAGAGAGACTAAAAGAAAGTGTGTATGTATATATATATATATATATATATATATATATATATATATATATATATATATATATATATATTGGGATGCCACTGTGAGTTTCGAACTTTGAACTTCCTGTTTGACAGCGAGGACACACAGAAAATATTTGTGTTTATATCTAAAAAAACTAGGTTCTGTATATAGATAAGCCACTAATGGCAGAATAGTCATAAAATAGCTAATTTTATGTCTTAGCAACGTTCTTATATACACAGATGTTCTTGAAAAATACTTAAGTGCCCATGTGCCTTTATTTTCTATATGTTGCAATTTGTGTTGCATAAATATGAAATCGCCCATGGGACATAATTTTCTAAGATTGCTTATTTTTACATTTGTATTTATTATCCAATTGTACAGTATATTGCTCAGGCAGTGTTAAAATATCTGAGTCACAGACAGTATATTGCTCAGGCAGTGTTAAAATATCTGAGTCACAGACAGTATATTGCTCAGGCAGTGTTAAAATATCTGAGTCACAGACAGTATATTGCTCAGGCAGTGTTAAAATATCTGAGTCACAGACAGTATATTGCTCAAGCAGTGTTAAAATATCTGAGTCACAGACAGTATATTGCTCAGGCAGTGTTAAAATATCTGAGTCACAGACAGTATATTGCTTAGGCAGTGTTAAAATATCTGAGTCACAGACAGTATATTGCTCAGGCAGTGTTAAAATATCTGAGTCACAGACAGTAATAAAGAAATGGGCAGGGTTTTATGGACACAAGCCTGTTAAACATACTCTACTGTGAATGAATTATTGTACTTTACTTCATCAAATTGTGTATCCTTCATCAGTACTGTTCCCATTTGTAACAAACAAAAAATTTTTTTAGGAAAGGACAGAAACTTATAATTTTTCCTCAACATTAAATTTCTGCACTTTTTCCCACATTCAGCTTTACATTTTGATGTTTGCAAAAAAGTGCCTCAAACAAGGGCCCATAAAAACTTGTCATTCTATCTACTTAGATGCTGTTTACTTGCAGCAAGGTTATACAAGGGATAGATTCAAATGGTGAAATAAAGTAAACATTTTGATAAATGAATGAAAGAAAAGTTACTATGCAACTTCGGTTAAAGAAAACAAACAATTTAGATCCTTATACCATTATCTGAATGAGTTCACTCCATCGAAAAGGCAATCCATTTCAGCTTGGTTTAGTTATAATTTCAGCATTGCTTCTTCAGTACTGCATATAGCTGAAATGTTTAACTAATTCTTTACCAATATAGAAAGTATATGCTCCGACTGAACAAAATGGTTGTAACCCTGACTTAAAACCCATCTTTTGTAAAGGCTAAAGCTCCTGATAATCTTCAATTTACCCTAGATATTGTGAGTGAAAGTGACATGATCTACACTTGCAGCAAAATCAATGCAGAAACATCATGTGGTACAGATGATGTGGGACCAAAAGTCATCCAGTTATCAGCACTTGTAGTATAATCGGTACTTGCTTGATTAACCTCAGTATTACATCAGATGTCTTCCCAAATAAACTAAGGTGTGCTAAAATTACTCCTATTTTTAAACAAGGATGTAGAAGTGATTGTGGAAATTATATACTCATTTCAATACTGACATCTTGATCAAATTTTTTTAAAAAACATCTAGCAAAACAGGTTAATAACTACTTTAATACCCCTTCCCTTTTTCACAAGGAGCAGTCAGGCTTTGGCAAAGAGCATTCATGTCAAAGAAGCTCTCACAAAATTAATTGATCAATAGTTGGAAGAAATAAATAATGGCAATTTAACCGGCATAATATTTATATATTTTTAGAAAGCCTATAATCTAGTTTCACATAATATTCTCCCAGTTAAGCTACATTGTTATAGATTTCAATCCATGCAACAAATTGATTTAATTCATATTTATGTGATGGGAAGTAACAAATGTCTAAAGGAAAATATCCAGCATCACATGTCTATTTAGTTGTGACATCATTTACATGCTACATGTACTTAAATGGCCTAGATTTTGGGTTGCCTCAATGTCTGAGACAACAAACATAAACTTCTTAATGAGGCTACCAAGGGAAAGAGGCTACTCACAGGGAAATGAAAACCTGTTGCCAAGTTTTTTTAAATTAATTGAACATAAGTAAAACTTGTACTATTTTAAAGTGCACACAAATTCCAAAATAATGCATATAATTATGATTAACATGTGGAAAGCAAAATTTGTACAATGCAATAAATTTGTTCCAATCAGTGATAAGGCAGCACTTGATCAGATTTCATTGCCTCAATCAGAAATATGTCTTGAATCAATAGCTGATGAGATTGTGGACTCCACTGGCATTGCTTGAGAGGAATTTTTTAATTATGTACACATGGATGATGAAGTTACATGGAAATGGCTGATTGTAATAAAAAATGAAACTGTGGTAAGTGTCGCCAGTACTTAGCATATGTATGAAAGCTTAAGTGCTTTTGAATCATTTCATCAAAATAAGCAGGTCCGCATGTTGCTTCTGACCGAAACTTATGCCTGAAAAAACTAGGTTATCGACTTAAAAACAGGGGTCAAGATAAGCAGGGAAAAATTAGCACAACAAAGAAGAAATTTTTTCAGGACCAGATCAAAACACTCAACATAAATGGGTTTGCAAGATAACTGAGGTTGAGATAAGTGGGTTTGACTCTTAGTTATTTTCATGAGAGAAAAATTTGCACAAAATATATATTATTTTTAAGGGGGATGGAAGACCTCAAGGGGGATTAGTTGTATTTAACTGATTGAGTTACCCTATCTAAAATGAGTCATTATTATTATTATTATTATTATTATTATTAATATTATTTGATGTCCCTTTAATGCATCTTTTACTTTTTCAGAACTTTGGATTTGGAATTGTGAACATTTATTTTACATGGTTCAGGCTTGATGATTTGGGAAAGTAATTGCTACATTTAATTTAAGATTAAAAACAGATAACAATGAAATTAATTTTCTCTTACTATTTTAATGAGTTAATGTATAGATTGAATGTCTTCAATAATGAAATTATTCCACAATGTTTAAGTTCACATATATTTAAGGGAGATAACCTTAGATACTTTTTTGCTCTTAATTGATAGGCTTCTTCTTTTTGCAGAATTGGTTTGCCACAAATGGAGTTACTCAGAACCGATCTAATAAATATAATAAAGAAAAGTAAAAACCCTAAGGTATGTGATACAGAATGGAGCAATAGAAATAGCACATGCTTCAACCAGTCTGTAACTGTTGGTATAACTTTTATGTGCAAATTAGTTATCAGTAATAATAATTTTTTAAACTATGAGTTATTATTTAAGAGCAGTTTTTCTTTAAATTAAAATTTTTCATGTGAATGTAAAATTTGCACAAATTAGGAAGGAACTGAAATTTTGGACACATTTTTTATTACTGAGGCATGCCATTTTAACATTGATCTGCAAAGATTGTAAGCTAGGAATATGCATATTGTATGGTACTCTATCAAGAAAGAAAAAATCCAAGAAAATTATTTGTAGCAGCTGAAAAATGCTTTCAGAAGGGAACATCTCCATGTTATAATTTTAAAACATTCCAAATGCTCAATGTTTTCATGTTATTTTCTTTTGGTCTTGCAAATTGGTTTACTCTCAAATTTCTGCACAGTTAAAGTTTAATGTTCAACTTGACTGCAAATTTCATTAAATACAATCATGCTGAAATTTCCCAGAACAGTATGATTTTTATTTATCATTTCTTGTACAACTGCATTTATATTTTATGGATTTGTTTTGGTCCATTTCAGTGGAAAATAATACTGAAGGCACTGTGCTGTGGCTCCAAGTCAGCAGCACACTTTACTTACGATGAGGTTAAGGACGATATGGCTCGCAATGTGACGGCTCATCCATCTGATGAACAGATAGGGTTGTCAGCTCACAAACCCCTGTACCCACCTGGAAAAATCATACTTGTGGTCAGAAACCATCCTGGAGAGAAAGGGTGAGTTTCAAGTTAGTTTGTCAAAATAGAGCAGGTTCTTGTTTTCATCATAGATATAATGGAGACTTTGGAGGGGAAACTGCTGTTCTAATTGAATTGTGTCCTTAGCTTTAAAAAGAATCCCAGTTAATATGAATTAAATCTATACCAACAGTGTGAAGAAGATGCTTGTAATAATCATTGCATGTTATTTTTTCAAGAAGATAGAAGGAAGAGAATTAGCATTCCATTTCTCATCCTTTCTGACATCATGTTAGCGTTTGCAGTGTCATTTGCCCTTGAACATTTGCCTGTAAAGATATTATTAATCTTTTGTACATAGACAACCTTTTACTGCTCTCATTATTGTTGCACTGTCTGAGACTGGTACAATTTTTCAGTATATCTGTATGCTAAGAGAATTTCAAACCAGGATTTGAATGCTTTTCACTAGGTCCTGTTGTCAGTCATCAGAGCCAGTGTACCAAGCTGTATGGGCAGACAACTCTGACTTCCAGGAGGTGCTTATCTCCCCTACAATGGTGAATGACCACATGCCAGATAATGTCATGGAAGGTCTTGAAAAGGTATTGATATTTTCTTTTATCCTTGAGATGTTTGTCTTTTTGTATAGGTCATTACAAATGTCTGCATCTTTTGACCATTCATGATTCATAAGAAACAGATTAAGGCCTAATCTACTGGAGGAAAAACGATATAGTGGTATGACTGCATTGTACTCCCTGGACACACATAAGACAGTTCCTTCAGACATACAGGCAAAATGTATGCATACCAGTACCTATTTTGTACTGGACTAGGGCTTTATAAATATCACACTAAATGAAACAGCGGACAGATCATTCATGTCCAGCCTTATGAAACAGTGACCATGATCTACTGAGGCTGCCATCAACAGGTAATATTAAAAGCAATACTGCATAAATCATGTGTAACTTTTACTCCACTGCATACAGACAAGATCCAGATCCACCAGTTCATACCTGTTTGCTTGAAATCACAAGTTGAACAAAGTAGACCCAAGTCTGTACACATGCAAATCTAATATTGCATATTATATTACTTAGTAAGATGAGAGAGAGAGCTGCATTTCATCTCTGACAGCTAGAACATGTATTACCTTGAGAAAAAAAAAAACATTTATCCACATGCATTTTGATGTAAGTAGAGGTTCTAGGCCAGCAGTTAGGGCCTGCTCTTATGGATGAACCCCTGCCCATTTTAGAACAATGCACAACATATGAAGTATCAAAGATTGTTGTCTCAGTTGCCAGAAAATGATGTTTGAAGAAATTATATCCATGTTGTAAACTGGTTAATTTACCTGATTACCAAAGTAAAAAATATTTAAATGTGTCAACATTTGTACTCATTGCAACAACAGCAGCTAAAAAATTTTACTGAAAAAATAATCTAATTGTACAAATTAATGCATCATGAATCTAGATTGGTTCCCATCAAATACATTTGAGTATTCATTTCAGTGTAAAAAGTTTTAATATGTGCAAAACCTTGCATTTTTACAAGAAGGGACATGAGCTCTCTTAATTATGAAGCCCTTGATTATAAATTGATTCAGTCATCCATACAGTACCAGTCTAGCACCTTTAATTGTGGGGGTCAAGGTCACAGTTATAGAACAAAATTGTAAGGTTACGGTTGAAGATTAGAGTTTTTATTATTTCCTAAATGGATTGATTTTATTTCCTAATGCTTGTAATGAATTATTATGAAGCGAATACAATCTATTTGGTGATCAGCATGTTTGCCCCTTTGACATTTGGAGTCAGTGTCAGAGTCATAGAAAATCATAGTGTCATGATGGGTTTTCTTCATAGACTGGATGGATTGTTTATGAAGCTAAGATTATTCATTCTGCACCATGCTGTTGCAACCTTTTGACCTTGGGTAAAGGTGACATGTTTTGCAGCAGAGCCTTGATCTTGAGCTTGGCATGCAGGCTGTGGCTTTCTTGTACACAGTTTTTGCATCAGGATGAGGCTCAGATCTTATGTCATATTGCTTAATATTTTAGAGTGAATAGTTCCATTTGCTGTCATCATATAGAGCGCAAGTGGTAAAGAAGTTTGAAATTTTGGTTGCTGTGGTAACCAGACCAGTTAAGTGTTACAACATTTGGTTCAAATTTCTGCAACTGTCATTTGCTAATTGCTGAAAAATTACTTTAAAAATGTTACAAGTTGTGTAATATTTTAAAATGCTAATGGGTATCTCCTTAACTGGAGGCTTTTGAAATTTTGATCGTTTTATCTCTTTTGCTTATAACAGGTTTGCTTATGTTGCAATATTTGACCTGAAGGGTCAATAAAGTAGACTATTACTACAAAGTAAAGTCAGTCACCTAGTAGATAATTGTTTGCAGCAATCTTCTACAATTTAGTTTTGGACAAATCTTTTTGACCTTGTTTGGAATGACCTATCTATAACCATAGGCAGATCAAAGGTGTTGTACCTGTGCTGGCAGTTAATAATTTATATAGCTTCATAAATACTTAGTCTTTGCCATACTATAGTTAGTTTTATACACCAAACAATGCAGAGCATATAATGTTATGATGTCCATCTGTTCTACAAGTTTGTTTCTGCCCAGTAATTTGAGTTCTTCACATGTTGCGTAACTTTGGTAGAAGGTTGCATTTAGGGCAAAAACGAAAATTATTGATCTGGAAGGTTAAAGGTCAAGATCCTTTATAATGAAAGGAAGAAAATTGTACCCACACACTAACTTGACTTTTAGACCAGATACCTGGAACACACTTTGTAAATGGATTGCACTGAAGATAACAAAAGATACCTTTTGATTACAGAGTCAAAGGTCAAGGTTACAATGACCCTAAGAAGAAAATGGACTCTGCATATCTTGAGTTATTCATCATTTCTTGGACCAAATTTTATGGATGGCTTGCATTTGAGACAAGAAAAACACTTCTTGATCTTTGTCGAAAGGTCAAGATTACTTTGGCTGAAAAATGATTTCTTCACAAAAACTTAGTTTCCAGCCATGTACCTTAACCATGGTATGTGGAATGCTTGCCCTTAATTAAAGAAGAGGTGTGTTGATTTTCAGGTCAAAGGTCCAAGGTTAGTATGAAGGTGACTGTGAAAACTGGATTTTGCACAACAACTTCTGTACACAAATAGCTTCCTTGATCAAATATTGTGAATAGCTTGCACTTAGGATAAAAAGGAAATTTGTAAAATATTGGTTCTGAAGGTAATGGTCATGGCAAGTTGAATTAGAAAATAACTGCAATGTTTTGTCTTGTTTAAACCTGCATACCTTAACCTAAAGTCACAAAAAGCCTGTTTGTCCAGAGTATGCCTTCCTAGTGTCTACATAGGTCCTAAACATGGGGGTTGACATATAATGTACCATTCAGAGTACGATTGTTTTTTTGTGACATGTTTTATTTTGGATTAATATGCTTTGTTAAGAATCATGATTATCTTAACATGATAATATTGTTTATTATTCTTAGATGACAAATAAGATATCACACACAACATAATAGAACATGGAGAATAAAGATTTCATTAATGACCTATATTAGTGACTCTAAGTTATTGTTCATTTTTAGTTACATATTTTTTCTCTTCTGTCTTTTGCTACAGGTGTTAGGTATGCATACTTTAGTATTTTGTTTACAACTAGGAAATAGATTTTTTCTGTTGCTTAGTTCTTAATGGTATAATGTCCCTTCTCATTTACCATATAGTTTGTGTTATTCAGTCCTACTGTAATTAGTAACACACTATAGAGCATGTCAAGGGAGGCAGCTCAAATTTAGGCAGATAATTAGGCTTATAGCAATTGTCTCCCTTGGCCTTTCTGCTGCTGGTATTGTGTGACACTATAGTAGAAAACACTTTTAGAAGGATATCACACTATCAGTTCTCCAGTGATATATAAAGTAAATAAAATTTTAAATAATATTGTAAAAAATTTAGAGCAGTGTTTTTAAAAATAATAGTAGAACGGACCTTGAATAGCATTATCTCTGGAGTTATGTTTTTTCTTCTGATATTATGTAAATATGGACTACTTTAGCCTTTCAGGCTAACAGTATTCTAACTACTTTAACAGTATGCTTTCATATTTCTGTTTAATATGATAAAGATTAGCATTCTAGGCTTTATTTCTACAGAGGGTATTACCATCGGCAAGTTAGTGTAGATGCATTGAGTGAGCCATGACTCCATGTGTTGTCTGTGATCAAACCACATCTGCTCAGCCCTTTATCAAAAATGAACTGTTTCATAACTACAGGACCAACATGGCCAATTACATGTACACAGACCACTCTTTCTCAACTGATTTATGCATGAAACAAATTAGTTTTATTTACATTTTGAGATGCTCACAGGAAAATTAATTGAAGTACCGCTATGTCGGCCAATTCTGCGCGTCAGGTAATTCTGCGCAACGATGCATCATTTCTGTAAACATTAGATCACATGCTATTTTGGGTCAAAAATCCATTTTGTATCCAGAAAGAACAATCGTATATTAATTAAGAAAAGTGATATTCATAAAGTGTACAAAAATATCCCACATTTAGACTCGAAATGCAGATAAAAATGTGATTTCTAAATGGCAACGTGAAGACCCACTCCATGACCTTCTTGAACCTGTAACCCAGAAAATTTGATTTACTATGCATCTTTTTGAATAATACAAATAAATACTGTAACAGATTGGGGGGGGGTATGTTCTAACTTGTGTAAACGTAAAAATAAATTGCAAGAATGCTCAAAGTCAGGACCTTTTTATTTTTGACTATGAAATTGTGGTAAGATGCTTAGTACAAGAAATATGACTAAAACATGAATGTATGTGTTTGATTATGTGTAACGTATGCAATACACAAATGTTATAATATGCTGGCCTTCATAACCTTAACATAATCACTCAGCGAGAAATGGATGACCCACGGAGTATTTTGAAAGTTAACCCTAAATTCTTAGTGTGGCGGGAGATAGCTGCTTATTTATGTGGCACCATATTACTTTTATATTAAGCTTGACTCAATAGCAGTGAATTGAATTTGTTTGAATTGAATTGATTCCTATTGTTGTACTATATATAATTCCAGTCTAGTTTTGAGAATAAAGAAATTAAAATTTGTAGACTTGTCTTATTTTTATAAGTATCTGTGAGCTTTTTAACGCCATCCAATAAAGTTGTAATTATAACTACCTCAGTGGTGGAGAGATGTTGATTA
Organism: Sinohyriopsis cumingii; assembly: GCA_028554795.2. Classification (NCBI taxonomy): domain Eukaryota; kingdom Metazoa; phylum Mollusca; class Bivalvia; order Unionida; family Unionidae; genus Sinohyriopsis; species Sinohyriopsis cumingii. Next base: position 28,167,153 of record CM068835.1, read on the forward strand.
AAGCGCTGATGTTGACAGCTATCTGTCGAATTTCGAATTTCACTCCTATTTATACTCTTTGGAAAGTAGTCATGTGATGTAAACATAACCAATCATTGCTTGTCCGGGACGCCGAACAGGTCTGGTGGTGCCGAACAGATACTCTACAACCAGCGACACAAACTGAGGGTTAATATACAATTTAACTATCATCACTTGTCCGTTCACACTCCGTCATTAGCAAATATATAAACATTACGTATTTTGTCGTGTCTGTCAAACGTCAACGTACTTGAAATCGTAACCAAGACAGTTAAGCTTGGGTGAAGAGTACACAACTACCAATGAACGCTGATAACATTGAAAATATATTGACCAGCATAAAAACGAAGAATACACCATTAAATATTCAAAACATACTTATTCTAGTATAAAAGAAGGCCAGCATTTACAATCAACAAGTGAAATTTAATTTTAAAAAATGTGCACTTGACAAATTTACTGTGTGGAACCAGTCATGTGATCTAGTGTTGGCCATCTTGCCTGCAGACGTATTTTCGTGATGTCAGCTGTTGGAATAGAGCTTAGTGCTATTCAAATGATGAGTTGTCATGGGAATTTAAGGGTGATAAACATATTTCTTGGTGTGACAAATTCATATGAAATAAGATTCCAGAAGATTTTGTGAGTATTTAACAATGTGCGAGGTTGAATTTCATGACGCATGTTACCACATGACCGGCAATCACAGTTGACATAAACATGAACGGTTTAATACAGATATCAAGGTAAGTCGCGATCTATACACTTCTGATACATTACAATGTTTAAATTCATTCTTTCAGCAGTTTATATGTTCGTTGACATGAACAACATGTTAAATTTATGACATAGAAAAACCACCCTTCCCATCCATCCTATTACAGCTTTAGAGCCCCAGGTCTATTACAATACATTATATAAAAGATGTAAATGTGTACCTTAAAACAAAACTATTTTAATCCAAGTTTCCAATTTTGCAAGAAGTTGTCCCACAAGTGCAAAATCGTCTGCTACCCAACGTGTCTACTTGCCGCTCTAACATAAATTATCAACACATTCCTCGGCGTATAGTCTGTTTCTAAATTCTGTAGTAATTTTTCCCCATCAGCAAGATGTTATAATCACATTACATCCTATTCATTGTTGTTTCTTTTCCACGTAATAGCTTTTTTTTCATAAAATGTTGAACTTTACTAACTTTTTTACAAGATCGGTTTAGTTTGCTTAATACCTCTTGCCATTTATTGGCATTTTTACGTTGAATTTTGTAAAACTAGCTATAAACCTGACCTAATTACTCAACTGAACTGCTGACAGAAACAGTCCAAAGTAATATATTTCATTTCTGTAGCCCAAATGGATAAACATGACATCTTTTCAAAGCTATGCGCAGAATAGGCCGACATATCGCGAGTCAGGAAAACAGGGTGGTGGTATCTTCTTTGTCCAAAATTAATATTATTTTGAACAGAATATTCTGGTGACCATTGCATCTTTTCAAATGGTAAGCATTGCTATATTTTATTTTTGTCAATCGCTCAAATTCCATATGCGTTTTGCTTCAGTAATGGAAACGAAAACCTTAGGTGCTCAGAAATGCCCAAAAGCAGTGTACATGTTCCACACACATCTTAACACACAGTAGTTCCTTCAGCTCAACAATGCTAATGATATCCATTATCATTAGTAATGTTGAGCTGAAGGAACTATTGTATGTTAAGATATCACTTAGTATGAAACAAACATTACAAAAATATTGAAAATTAGACATGGTTTACTTGCTTCTTGCATGAAGTTACTAATGTCTAATACTTGTTCTGCATCGAGGCACTGAGTATATTCATTTTAGAAGGTATTCCACACATTTTATGCCGGTGTCCTGCAGATCCATATGAAAGAGCAAACTGGACTGGCAGAAGTGGTGAACTGACACACTGGTGCATTACTGAATTGCTGTCATATTAACGTACATGTATGTGGGGCAAGTGGGCTTTTTTGTGACAGTTTTTTTAACTGGCTTAGGTGTCAATCACAGAGCAGTATAGATTAAAACTGTTACAGGTGGTGTATTTGTACACACAAATAAGGCATCTTTGAAAGCATGTATATTATGAGTCTGTGTGATTTCAGTTTCGGTTTTGTTCAGAATTTTAGAAAGTCACACAGCATGATTCTTAGTAGGACATAATTCACAATCGTGCATTGATAAACAAATTTTTTCCAATAACTTTAATTGTGAGGCATTATGCTTGTGAGATTTGCTTAAATCAGATCTATATTTTGCTTCAGCAAACAAAATAAGGACGGGAACTTGCAATTCTTCTAACTAGTCCAGCCAAGAAATAACACTGTCAGAAAAATATGCCAGTTATCACAAGAGAAAAAAAGTTATCACTTTCTTTTTGTTGACAACAGTAAGTAGTGATACAAAAGCAAAATCTCTAGATACTCAACAATTGTAACATTATTCTTGCCTTAAACAGATTGCTTCTCTTGCCCCTTGCCATTTTATATTTTCTAAATATTTCTTCCTTACTACCTTAAGTATTTTTGGAAAGCTTATGCTTCTTTCTTATCATCTTGACAATATTATTTGCATTTTTGTATGCTTATTTAGGAAAATTATTTACAGATATAGCCTTGTTAAAATATTTTGCCATCAAAAGAATATGCTGTATCATACATGTACCTAAATCCACCAAGCTTACATGTACCTAAATCACACCAAGCTTACATGTACTTAAATCACATCAAGCTTACATGTACCTAAATCACATCAAGCTTACATGTACCTAATCACATCAAGCTTACATGTACCTAAATCACATCAAGCTTACATGTACCTAAATCACATCAAGCTTACATGTACCTAAATCACATCAAGCTTACATGTACCTAAATCACATCAAGCTTATATGTACCTAAATCACACGATTAACGTAAAGCCCACCTTGGCAGAAGCTCGTCATCGTGGTCACTTTGACATGTATGTGCATGTCTATCCATATGTCCATAGCCTAAATTAAGGCTGATGATAAAGTTTTGTAAATGAAACTATATTACAGTATTTTACTTTTACCTAAACTCAAGGTAAACCTGACCAAATGGAGTCTTGTATTTAGGGAAGAACTAAAGAACTAAATTTTGCTTCTCTCTTTTTATCTGTTCAGTTGCATTGCATGTACAGACTCACAAATCAAACTAGTTATGCATATTTTCTTGCCTCCTATTACATTTTGGTTATCAGTTACATTGCTGTTGTATTACATTGTAGTTTATGTCTACAGATTGAAAAAAAGCAAGGAACAGAGGTGAGAAGCAATAAAAATTGTTTTATTCATGATCTGTTAAAAGTATTAAATACATTTCATGCATAGCTTCTGTATGTAACAATTATTTATATAGGAATTCTCTTGCCCATCCATCCATTATTCTCTCTGGCATACAATCCTATGAAGTGTTTGATAGATTGCCTTGAAGCCTGGTAAATATTGTGGTCATCAACTGAAGATGTTCATCATGACAAATTATTTTAATGCTGCAATTTTTTTATGCATGCCATAAGGTAGAGCATGCTATCATAGGAAGTTGTCCATCCTTTGACAACTGAAAGAAGAAAAATGTTGCTTCAAAATATCACTAGTTCTACATCACTGATCATAACCAAATTTTGTGGATGGTCTGCACTTTTAATAAGGAAGAAAACTTATTTATTTGGTATCAGAAAGTCATGGTCACTGACTGAGAGAAGAAAAATGATTTCTGCAACAAAATTCAACTCTCAATGATGAACCATCACCAGAGTTTATGGATGACTTACACATTGGGTAAGAAAGAGATTTTGGAGGCATATTGTCACTAGTAAAGTTACTCAGACTGAAAGAAGACAATATTTTTTGCATCATAACTTTATTTCTAAACAACATATCTTTAGCAAAGTTTGGGGAAGGCTTGCACAGCAAATATGAAAGCAGTCTTTTGATTGGTATTAAGAGGTCAAAGGTCATGGTCATGATGACTTGAGGAAAAAATAGGTTTTTCATAACAATGTTCTAGAGGAGTAAGATCCTTGGCCAAACTTTGTGGATGGCATGCATTTAGAGCACTGAAAGACCTATAGATTCTGTCATCTAAAGGTCAAAGGTCATAGTCATGGTAAGTCTGATGGAAAATAAAGATTGATGCACAGTAAGTTAAGTTCAAGACAACTTACCCTGACCAATGGTCCAGGTCATTGGGGCCCAGTGGTTAGTCATGACTTACTAGATATAGTGTAACAGAATCTTGTGAATGCGGCTAATCTCATCTGAAGATACACATGTAAACAAATCATTGTACTCTAGGAATTTTGTTGGACTTATGACCCTTTTTCTCTGAGCATAATGTACATTAGAATCTTATAAATGTACAATTTCGTTGGATTTTCATAAAACTTTTTAAATATTTACTTTCATAATTTAAAATTGTTCATATTGACAAATTACTGTGCTGCAATTTTTGTTATTAACTTTTTTTGTTGTCTTGGAACTGAATGCAGTATATGACAGAATCTTGCGAATGCAACTAGATCCACAGTATTTGATATACCGGTATGACACTTTGTTGGTATTATGCTCATCATAGCACATGGAGGTTTTTGTTTTTGACTTAAAACTTATGAGAGCAGCTAGTCTCCAGTTTTCAGTGTTTCAGCTTGAAACTTTGTATATTTTAGAGTCATTGTCTGAAGGCAGTCATTATGTCCACCTAAAGTCTGTTTTTGTTGTTTTGCAACTGAATAAATTGTAATATATAATCATGTGAATGCAACTTGTATTGCAGTCTTTAATGGATGCACATTACGATCAACATCTAACATGGTAGAGCTCGCACAAGTTTGTTTAGATTTAATGCCTTTACATACATGAGGATGAAATATGTGATAGAACTTTTCGAATTCAGCTACTTTTGCAGTTTCAGTTGATTGCTGTACATATTATGGTCATCATTATCAAATATGCAGTTTTACTTGTCATTGTGCTCAACGCTTTTTCAGAACTGCACTGTTTTTTGAATACACACTTACTTCCATTCTCAGCATTTCTCCTGTTTGATTAGTTTACATAAAGAAGAAGGTAACAAACATTGGCATAAACATACAGTTATGTTTTTTTATAGTATTATTTGATTTTGATTCTCATTCTCTTTACTCTATCACTAGACAGAGAATGAACTTTACCCTTCTGAACAATTTTCTCCTGTTGTCCATCTTTCATCTTTTGTTTTTGTTTCTTAAAATGTAAAGACTGTAATATATTTTTAAAGTGTGCAGGTAGTGAACATGGAAACAGGTAAAATATTGTAACTGTAAAAAAATTTTTTTAAAGATGTGATCATTTGGCTTTCGAACTGGATAATGTTTTTCAATGCTGATTCAATTTGCTTTATGATTTGCAAATCTTTTTGCATGATAATGTGTTTAAAGTTAATGAGCCAATTTATGGAGATATCTGCTCTTCGTTTGCCACAGTTTAACCAGCTTGTAAAATCTGATGTTAGATGATTCCCATGAGAAGTAGTCTTTCATTTAGTATAAAAAGTTGCATGTATATTTATTTCTTCATATTCCATGGTCATGACTCATAACCTTTTACGTGACATTATAATGTTATGTTGCTTTTGTCAAGAAGTTGAAATGACTTATGTACACTTACTTAGCAAATTAAAAATTTGTCTCTCTAAATTGTATACAAAAAATTAAGACCTTTGTTTCAGTTAATGTCAATTTCTATCAGTCCTTAAACTTATCATGTTGACCTTCGCTTGGTGTCAGTCAATATTAGGTTTACTTGTTCATAGAACTTTATATTCACCTCAACGAAGATCTATATTCGTGTGATAAAATCCCTCTTTTGAGACAACCTCTTCTGCCGGTAACAAGTGATCTCTCATGACAGGTAGTTTCTCATAACAAGTTTCTGCAAGATGGCCAGTTTTAAGGGTCAAAATTCAAAAGGGCGTAAGAAGGAAAAGTGCCCACAATTAGTGTACATGCTGTTTATTCTTTTTTCTTAGTATTTGTTAAAATATTAATTTCATCCCAAAATGATAATAATAATGATATTAGTGATAACTCTTTTCCATTGTCAAAAATAACCAAGTTCACATGATATGTCAACAAAAGAAATATTATTTCAACAATTGGCTCCAACAATCAGTTGTTGATAAATTGTGGCAGTATGCAGTGTCAACACTATTTGCAAGATTCTCTTATTACTTGATGCATTTTTTCAGCTAAAAGAATACACTTTCTTTCACAGCAAACTGCAAAGGCTCTTGACATTCTTGGTCATAAACATTGTTAACCCGCTAGGTTTCCTATAGCCATCAAGATATACATAAAATGTAAAACATTCATATTTATATATGAAAGATCATGTGTACATCTATTAGCATGTAAATTGTTAAATTACTATTCCTTACATATTCTAAGAGAGTGTTGTAAGGGTCTTGAGACTCCAAAAGTGTTTTTGACGTCTCATTGAAGGGGAGGGTAGAGGCAGTAAGTGTGACCAAAAAGATAAAAGATCATCCAAATGCGATAAGCTATATTTTTATGTGAACTTAAAGAAAATGAATGAAAATTCAATATTTGAAATGCATTTACAAATTAGCAAACAAATGGTTGATAGTCTTGGCAGTGTCAGATATTATCACCACACATTTTATGTGCACACAATTGCAACCACACAGATATTTTAAAAAAATATGCCAGGTCGCTTTAAAATCCATTCAGATGTGTAAATGTAGTCATACTTAGATGTAGTCTTTGTTGCATTCATTAGTTCAGTATGGGTTTTGAAAGTAATTGAAATTTAGTTATATTTGTGTTTATCTTTGCACTCATTAGAGACTGGATGGTACTGTTGTCCTAGCTTCCTCGATGGATTCTTGGAATGAATCCTGGTTAAAACTGAATTGTTCGTGCAGACCATAATGCTGGCATTATCAGAACAGTATCTGATGCAGTTTGATCATGGGATATGCCTGACTCTGTAGAAAAACAAAAATATTGATCACACTAGGCACCGACCATTGTATTTGTGGGGGGAGGCAATTACGTTTCACCACTTTATGGTGATGCTGCACATAATACAGCAATGCCTCTGTCCATTTAGAGTGTTTTATCTTTATGAGCACTAATTAACTTTGTAAACATAGTCATGTGCTTTTATTGTCTTTGAATCCATCTATTTCATAGCTAAAATCATCCTGAAATGCATGGGTCAGTTAACAGTTGGTAGTTCAACAAGATTAAGATAAAAAAATAATAATAAATTGAGCCAACCTCATTGTTCCATTCAGTTTGTTGATGGATGTCATACACTTCAAGAGGACTAATGGTGTTTGCATTACATGCAAGGAATGAAATGTCCCCCTTGCTGCTGTGCTGCACAAAGTCAAACTCCATCAATCAGGAGTTCTTTTATTTTGTTTTGCTGGGCTCTGTTCATTTTACAGATGGCTCATCCATCCCTGAATTACAGCAGTGTTTGACAGTCTGCCTTAAAGATGATTCATACTTGTACACTTTTCTGAATTCTGTAATAAACGTGTTCTCTGTTTTGTATAAATTAAAATCCAGTTTCAAAGAAATGTTATTGCTGTTGATGATGTTGACAGTAATTGTTAATAAAGCATGTTTAAATATTCTCATTCAAGCCAGTTTTGTGTAATAACTTTTGTTCCTCAGCACACAGCTCATTGATTTACCTAACTTGAGATCAATACAGTTGTTCCACTTTGCACAATTCATCTATGCAAATTAGTCTAATGGGCTTCCCCACAGTAGTGTTCAAAGGACTTGTAGAGCAACACCATCATACCAGCCATATTCCCAGACAGGGCTGGATGGTTTTTGTGACTCAAAAAGTGTTTTGAGGTCCCAAGAGGTGGACAGTGTGCTTGACCCCAAAAAGCCATGTCATCGAATTGGAAATAGCTGTAGCGATCTTTTCATATAAGTCTGTAGAAAATGGTTGGAAATTCGAATCTGAATAAAGAAAATAACTTGTCTGTTTTCTTCAGAGCATTTAAGTACACCTACACAGAGCAAATCATGGACAGAACTAAGTTGTTAATGACAGCCATAATGTTAGCATTGTCAGTACTGTATCTGATGGAGTCTGATCATGAGATATGCTTATGTCTGAAGAAAAATGAATATATGGTACATCACATTTTGGGACTGACCATTTCATTTGGGAGGAGGGACATAATATTTTCAAGTATAATAGGGGCTTTACAGTCATTATAGCAGTAATAAATACCTCTATCCATTACAGGTGTTAACATTTTATCAACACAAATCAACTGTGCAAACATGAGCATGTGCTTATTATTTTCTTTCTATCTATTATTTCATTGCTAAATTCATCCAAAAGTGTCAATTAATAGTATTCTGACAATATTAAGTTAACAAATAATAAGAAAAAGCTAAATTCTGACAACTGAAATAATCTTGCTTTGCCTTTGGTTAATATGATTTTTTCAGTGATTTATAACACAGATGGCTTAAACGTTCTTATTCAAGGCAGTGTTGTGTAATAAGCTTTGTTCTTCAACCTGCAGCTGGCATTTCTTTCATTTTCTTACAGCTTAACATGAATTGGGTTGTTCCATTTTGTGAATTTTTCCTTTGCAAGTTATCACCATGGGTTCACCCATAGCAGTCCTCAAAGGCCTTAAAACATCACTCTAGCTATTGTCAATCAGTTAAGCAATACTTTTATGCCTGACCTTTTGCCTTTTAATTGCCTCTGTGATAATTTGCTGTATAAACTGCCTCAATGGAAATTTTACATGAGCTCCAAGCAGAATTGTTTACTGTTCATACTTGCTATGGGCATATATTGAAGTATTGTTTTTTTAAATATATTTTTATATATTTTTTCCTGAAGATTACTGAAAATAGTGTTTCTCAAAACATGACCATTAGGTGGCTTTGGAGTTTTAAAAAAATCATTTTCAGCGTGACACATCGTGTTATGGCACATATGCACCCTAACTGTTATCAGCCAGTTAAGTAATTTGTGAAAGGGTAGTTGTTTATCTCCAACCACCTTACGTTTAATTTGCCTCTATGACAGCTAGCTGTATCAACTGGACCAATGAGTTTTAATGAGCTTTAAGCAGGATTGTTACTATTTACAGATTCTATATGATAACACATATGTCAAGGTGGTCATGAAATCTCTTGGGGTTTTTAGTTTTTTTTCCAGCTGATAATATAAAACAATTAACTCACTAAGTAAAGGGTGCAACTTACTGTACAACAATGAATAGGTGAAGGCTAGATGTGTGCATTTTAATAACATAAAAAAGCAACAAGCAACACAAACATTCAACCATGATGGTAAGTAAAATCCAGGAAATAATAAGAACTTATTAAATACAAAGATAAAGACCCCAATTATCCCAGGCAGTACAAGTAGATCCCAATTATTCCAGGCAGTACAGGTAGATCCCAATTATCCCAGGCAGTACAGGTAGATCCCAATTATCCCAGGCAGTACAGGTAGACCCCAAAGAATTTGCTCAACCACTACAGTGAAGCCCCATAAAAAATACATTTCATTTTAATATTTTTTTGTGTTGTGTGTTTTTCATAAAAGATAAAGAAATAACATGAACCTAATACCTGACTATGTACATCCATGACTGCTCCCTTTGAAGAAGAAATGATTAATTGTAATGAGGAGTTGCATGACTTTGCTATACAATGGCAGTTAGTCTATAGCATATGACACTGCCTGCATCACCTGTACATCTTTGGCTGTACAATGGCAGTTAGTCTGTAGCATAAGACACTGCCTGCATCACCTGTACATCTTTAGCTATACAGTGGCAGTTAGTCTGTAGCATATGACACTGCCTGCATCACCTGTACATCTTTGGCTATACAATGGCATTTAGTCTATAGCATAAGACATTGCCTGCATCACCTGTACATCTTTAGCTATACAGTGGCAGTTAGTCTGTAGCATATGACACTGCCTGCATCACCTGTACATCTTTGGCTATACAATGGCATTTAGTCTATAGCATATGACACTGCCTGCATCACCTGTACATCTTTGGCTATACAATGGCAGTTAGTCTGTAGCATATGACACTGCCTGCATCACCTGTACATCTTAGCAGACGTTGTCTAACAACTTTTATTTTGCTTAAAGCAAATATTTTTAAGTACTAGTAGCTTACGAAAGATTGAGTAAACATCAGTGGTGTTTATACCTGTTCTTGTGCTAAGTCATTCATATCAATGTTGTTTAGAATTAATACTTCATTATGGTCATCATCAAAAGCCAGGCTTTGTTATTTAACTTTTTTATTCATCTTTATTCCATATCAACAACCCTTACCTATTACCTGGTGAAGATGCAGTAAATTGAGTAATTTATAGGTTCAACTGTTCATCTATTTTATTTTGTGCAGGATATATATATTTTACCTGTATTAATACATTTCTGAAAATATGTGCAACAGTGACCCATAATAAGGGTTTCTTTTGTTCCAGTTTCAATTTACTTTGGTAGAAATGTTCTCCCTTCATCAGATCAGTTTACATAAATCAATATGTTTTACATGTGATTGCCAAAATCATAATTAGAATTTGTACAAGGGAGAAGAAAAAAGGTATCCTTGTTAGTGTTTTTGTCTTTTGTATTTAAAGATTTGAGAGATAATATTTTTAGAAAATAATGGGAATTCTTTATATATAAAAGATTGAAATTATTGCACATAAAAGTGTATTGTGTATTGAAGATGAATTGACAAGAACTAAATGATTGATGCACATGGTATTTATTGGTATTTGTAATCATGCTTGATCAGAGTTCCACTAGTATTGTAACAAGGAAGATGTTGGTGTTGAATTAATTAAGGGTTCACATTTTCCATATGCAGTAAATATGTCTTTGTAATATATTAGTTGTACCAGGTATTTACATAAATGAGTCATCTGATGTTTAGAAGCATAAATAAATAAATGTTCAAAGAAACATGATCTTTTTTAATAACAAATATTTTAAGTTGTAAAAATTATTAAGCGCTTTTAACCACTAATTTTTATTTATTTATAGCACACCTGGATGTAAAATCACATGACAATGTCTGGCATGACTCATCTGGTATTGCAGTATATGTTGTCAGTCAATAATTGCTATTGTCAGCTTTATTTCAAAAAAACCACCTTACTAGGCAAATTTCAACCAAATTTGGCCTAATGCATCCTGGCATGAAAGCCTAAAGAAAGAATGCCAGTTTACCAGTACTAAAAACATAAAAATGATTAATTTAAAAAACTTCTCTAAACCACTAAACAAAATTGAACTAGATAGAACTTGGTATGAAGGAGAAGCTTTTGCAACTGATCTGTCAAATATGGCCACAGTTATTGACATTAAAGAATCTTGAAACAGTTTTTTTGATAGCAGTAATATATTACCAGCTACTGTTGCATTGTTTACCATTTCATGGAGGGCATGTTCAACCATAATTGAAAAGAACATGATCCTAGTCTGATTCTTTGGGCATAAGCAACATACAGAATACCTTCCTCTTTTATCTTGGACTTTAGGCATGTTCACATTGCTGATCAAAATTTACTTTCTTTATTGTTCATAAACATCCTGTCAATCTTCTACCTGTTTATAATGAGCGTGAGCATTTTTTTCCATTGTCCGTACATTATCTGAGTGTTTTTTGTGCTCATGTTGCTAATTTTGAAGGATTTTTGCATCATGTTTAGCAGGTATGTTCAGTTTTAACCCTTTTTTAAGCAACCGATATTTGGGTAAATAATTACCTACTCATCTTAGGTTCCAGAATATCTTGTTTTTTTTCTAATAAAAATTCTCATTCATAGATTAGTATGTTGCAGGTTCTGGATAAGTGAGGTACATGTAGTACTCTGAGAAATAAATCACCTGCCTATTGTGCACTGCTTGTGCTCACAATGACAGACTGATATGCTGTTTATGGACAGATCCATCAAGTAGCAAGTCACAAGTCTTTCAAAGTTGATCTTTGGGCTGGGACTGGTCTATACATTCCCATGCCACAGTACTGCCATTTGAGATCTTTGTAGATTGTGAGTTGAGTTTAGCTCACCCATCTGGGGATGAGGATTTGCTCATCATCTGGGATATTTAGGGACCCCTTTACATGATATTGAATCTCCCCCCATGATCCCCAGTTATATCGTGGCTATTGCTGCCTTGGTTTTAAGGTATAATGTCCATCACACACCTCATCTAGCATCAAGAGGTGGACACCTCTTTCTTCCAAGATGGTGAAGAATGCATCCTTTGGAGCATGTTCAGGATGATGATGCTTATTCCATTCTGATGAGCTCAAATGAGCTCCCAGAAGAGCCAGTTGTGTCAGGTCCTTACCTTTCATTTGAAACACCAGGTTCAGCCCACCTGTTGGTCTTTCATGCAACGATGGTTGATGTATGCTTCAGCCACTGGTCCCTGCCTCCAGTTATCATTTTCATTCCCCAGTTTGGCTGCTTAAACTACCCTTGCAGTTGGGTTTGGCTCTTTAAGCCCCCCCCCCCCATTGCTATCTGGACTTGCCTCAAGGAGGGAAATCAGCTGGGACAAGTCTCCTCTTCTTGTAAATGCCTTTGGAACTTGAGGCTCAAACCCTAAGGATGATCATGTCTCTGTGCTGCCATCTGAGATCTTTGTTGATTGTGAGTTGAGTTTAGCTCACCCATCTGGGGATGAGGATTTGCTCATCATCTGGGATATTTAGGGACCCCTTTACATGATATTGAATCTCCCCCCATGATCCCCAGTTATATCGTGGCTATTGCTGCCTTGGTTTTAAGGTATAATGTCCATCACACACCTCATCTAGCATCAAGAGGTGGACACCTCTTTCTTCCAAGATGGTGAAGAATGCATCCTTTGGAGCATGTTCAGGATGATGATGCTTATTCCATTCTGATGAGCTCAAATGAGCTCCCAGAAGAGCCAGTTGTGTCAGGTCCTTACCTTTCATTTGAAACACCAGGTTCAGCCCACCTGTTGGTCTTTCATGCAACGATGGTTGATGTATGTTTCAGCCACTGGTCCCTGCCTCCAGTTATCATTTTCATTCCCCAGTTTGGCTGCTTAAACTACCCTTGCAGTTGGGTTTGGCTCTTTAAGCCCCCCCCCCCCCCATTGCTATCTGGACTTGCCCCAAGGAGGGAAATCAGCTGGGACAAGTCTCCTCTTCTTGTAAATGCCTTTGGAACTTGAGGCTCAAACCCTAAGGATGATCATGTCTCTGTGCTGCCATCTGAGATCTTTGTTGATTGTGAGTTGAGTTTAGCTCACCCATCTGGGGATGAGGATTTGCTCATCATCTGGGATATTTAGGGACCCTTTTACATGATATTGAATCTCCCCCTATGATCCCCAATATATTGTGGCTATTGCTGCCTTGGTTTTAAGGTATAATGTCCATCACACACCTCATCTAGCATCAAGATGTGTCCACCTCTCTCTTCCAAGATGGTGAAGAATGCATCCTTTGGAGCATGTTCAGGATGATGATGCTTATTCCATTCTGATGAGCTCAAATGAGCTCCCAGAAGAGCCAGTTGTGTCAGGTCCTTACCTTTCTTTTGAAACACCAGGTTTAGCCCACCTGTTGGTCTTTCATGCGATGATGGTTGATGTATGTTTCAGCCATGGTCCCTGCCTCCAGTTATCATTTTCATTCCCCAGTTTGGCTGCTTAAACTACCATCATTGGAGTTGGGTTTGGCTGTTTAAGCCCCTCCCTCTGCTCTCTGGACTTGCCTCAAGGAGGGAAATCAGCTGGGACAAGTCTCCTCTTCTTGTAAATGCCTTTGGAACTTGAGGCTCAAACCCTAAGGATGATCGCCTCACATGCCCATCTCATTTTAGTTGCTTTCTCTTGAAGGGAATATTTGTCTCAGTGGCTTTTCAGCACTGGAAACTGTGATGGCAGCATGAAGACATGTGCTGTGCGCCTATGCAGATACTGCCTTGGAGATGTCTGAGTTAATGCTGGCTAGCAGCAAGAAACGTTGTTGGTTGTACTGCTTGAGGCACAGATGCTCTTTGAATGTTTCATCACCTCTGCAGTGCCACAGGATTTTAGAGACCAGCAACACTGATCCCTGGCCACAACTTCTGTTCCATTGAAACTATAAGGAGGTGTGCACATCCTGATTGACTATGGGGACCTCCCCAGAAGTTCTTAAAACAGGATGAGCTTCAAAAATTAAACAAGCAGCCCCAGGTCAAATCTACCTTATGACCATCTTATGCCAGTCATGGTAGTCAGAGAGGTCAGAAGATGATGTCTTCAGATTACTCCCCTTCCCTAAGGAGGAACATAGTCATCCCTGAAGAGTTTAACCCTTTCCTGCAATCTTCCCCTTCTCAGTGGCCCAGTAGGTGCTTGACTAGTCCTCTTTTCAGTGGTTTTGTGTGGCTCAACAATGTTTTGAGTCCATTACACTTTAAAGAAGAAATGCAAGCTTCATTCTGGGACCATCTTTCTGTTACGGACCCTCATTTCTTGTGACCAAAAATCCAACCTGGTTCATCTAAAGTAAGAGGTATACACCCTGCTCTAGAAGGAGCAGCTGAGAGGATGAAATATGACCAAACTCTAGATTTCTATTCCCAGATCTTTTTGGTGTTGAAGAAAGGTGGAAAGCTTCAATTCATCATTGATTTTTTCACCTTAAACAAATTTCTCTGAGAAGATTGCTTTAAGATGGAGACTAGTACCTCATTTGGAACAGCATAATTCCCTTGGACAGAGTGGTCTGCATTGTTAAACGAATATGTTCCTCCACATCACAGGAAATACTTCCCTTTTGTCTCTACCAAAAGTTATTTTAATTTTGGGCTCCTCTATTCAGCCTAAACTCCACCCCTCTGAGCCTTTACCACAGTATGAAGGGGATCATTGTGACCACTTGAGGTCATTAGGGATCCCCATCCTCCAGTAATTTGATGATTGGTTGATGCACAATGTCCATAGTGATATTCTGTTGATGGTGAATCACCAGCATCTAATCCACAACCTGGAGAAGTTGATCTCATTGGTTCCCAGGATTTTGTATACATGGGGATGAATTTCCTTACCAGTCGATTGAGGGTTTATGTCCCACCATACAGGACTGCTCAGATTCCGTCCTTAGGAGGTCTTATGGCCAACACCTTTAATTCTATCTCCTATGAATGCTGAATGTATCTAAAGATCTAGATGTCCTAGGGATACTTAACTTCACCATTTCTACCTTCTGCTACTTGCTAACTGGAAAGAACACAAGGGCTTGCTATTGGCTTAGATTCTGAATCTGAATTTTAACACCACCTGAATTGATGGCTAGATTGGAATTGGTTCCTGACTGGGGAACCAATTTACAACCCAGAATCCAACTCTTTATTTACAGAGATGCACCAGATTTGGTGTTGTGAAGAAGAGACCCTTCATATTAACAACCTCAGAATATAGCCAGTGTTTTCGCCCCGCAGGAGTGTGTCAGCCATACAAGGCATCATTGTGTTCTGGTCACCTCAGACATGTCCATACCTCATACCAGACATACCTCAGGCATCAGGGAGGTAAACATGCTCCTTCTCTTTGTAAGAAAGTTAGAAACCCCCTCCTATGGCAGATTTAGAGCAGATCCCTTTCAGAGTTTGCCATATTCTGTGCAAAAGGAATATCCTGGCAGACATCCTGTCCTGATGGGGGCTGGGGTGCTGTTTGGTCCTCCTTGAATGTTTTCTGCATCAGCTTGTAGCAGAAATGTTTATTTGGCTGTGGGATAGACCATTAGTGGACATAGTCACTACAAGACCAAACTACAATATCCCTTTTTTCTGTATCTCCAGTGCCAATTTAGAGGACCTATGTTGTTGACCCGTTCATCCTGAAGTGGGATCATCTGTACACTTATGCCTTTCTACCTTTCAAAATAACTACACAGGTTCTCCGCTAAGTCAGGATCTCCATGTCCGAGTTCATCCCAATAGCCCCTGTGGCTGCATTGGTTGTGGTTGAACAGTCAACTCATCCTGTCAGTAGATGAGCCCAGGATATTACCATGGTAGAAGCACCAGTGTCATAGCACATGGGATCTTTCCTACAAAACAACACAGATTTTCCACCGTTATGGTTGACTTTTCACAAACAATCAATCCACCTATGCAAGTTTTTGAGCAGTGTTACAACTGCTTTGTCCATTCTTGGAGGCAGTCAACTTCCAAAGTTTACAATGCATAGTGGAGATTCTTCTATAATTGGTGGGTAGGAAACATGTTCATCCTAGCTGTCCTTTAAATGCCGTTGCAGACTTTCTTTTCATTTTGTGCAGAAGGAGAATGTTCTGTGTCTACTATTAAGGGCTCAATGGCAGCCTTACTCACATTCTCAAGTTCTCAACCATTGGGTTGGACACTCATCTTTCTATCTCAAGTATTTTGAGCTTAGAAGACTAGCATCTCACTTGTTAATGCCTGGATGCAACCTTTACTGTTATTTTTTTGTTGTTTATGAATGTTTGAGTGAGACTTCAATCAAGAACATCTCTCATAAGACAATCTTCCTCCTCTCCGTAGTATCAGTAAGGAGAAGGATGCTTTGTTGGTGTTTATGGTTCAGTGGTAACAATGATTTGGTTTCAGCCTAGATTACTGGCTAAGAATCAACTACATTCAGTAGTTCCAGTTCCAGTTGAGATTTCCAGTTTCTGTCATATATGTGCTTTGTATGGTCAAGATAGGCTCCTTTGCCCAGTTAGGTCCCTAAGGATTTATTTAGTTTCATCTCATGGGAGAAAGAAGGGTTGGAATTGTCTCTTTCTGTGTCTCAAGGGTTCCTCTGATATTGCAGTGGCCATCATATCCAGGTGTATTGTCCTTATCCAAGAGAGCTTATCTCTCACTGGGAATGACCTTTCTTTCATGAGAAATAAAGCCAGTAGTGTTAGGGTTATTGCTGTGTCCTGGGCCTATTTTAATCACTCCTCTTTGGATGATGTTATGAGAGCAGCCTTATCACACTACCTTTACATCCTTGTTCCTTCAGTCTTTGGCACACCAGATCAAAGGCATTTACTTATTGGATCCAGTCATGACAACACACCATATAGCTAATTCATCTACCAGCTTACAGTAGTTGACTCACCTTCCGTATGGGTAATTATTATCTTAAACCAGTTTTTGTTTGGGGTCATTTAATATCCCTTCTAAGTGAATTTGTTTGGGGGGACAGCTTTTAATAACATAATACTGACCTGCTACTATTGAAAAGATTCCCTCCTCACACCCTGCTCTGATGTTTTATAGTCTCATTTCAAGCAAAAAGAGGAATTTATTTTCATATGTTAGCTAAGACTAATAAATCAGACTGGGATCATGTTGTTTTCAATTCTGGGCCTCCAAGTGCTAAATGAAGTATGGTATATTGTGTCTGGAATGGAGACATGGCATCCCAGATATGGTAAGCAATGCATTGGTAACAGGTAAGTGTTATATAATTAAAATTTGTTTTACACCCCAAAAAGACTACATTTTCCAAAACAACTAAACAGATTTTGACCAAATCTGACAGAAAATATGCTGGCATGAAAGACTTTTAAATTTGTACAGATCCACCATCAGATATGGTCTCTACTATCAAAAATGCTTAATAATAACTTGAAATGACTACTCAAAAACGGTTAAACAGAAAGCTACCAAAATTGAGAATAAACAGCCTGGTATAAAGATCTTTAATGCTTATTACATATCCGCTATTAAATATTACTCCTGTTACTAAATATAGATCATTCTAAAATGAAGAAAAATTCTCCAGAAATGGAGAAAAAAACATTACTTGTCTTTTCATGAAAAACATGCTCAACAGAATTTTACCATATTTATTAATATCCTGGTTTGATGGGTCTTCAAGTTTGAAGAAATTATTCTATATTTTTATAAAAATGAACTAATTGCTGAAATGAATTTGACCAACTTTGACAGAAAATATCCTAGCATAAAGGCTTCTCATTATTGTTCAAATGCTGTTGGTATAGCACCAAATGTTTATGAGATGTACAAATAATAGCGAACCTTGCAGCAATTATTTTCATAGCTTGTGCAGTTTACAGCACTGGAAAAAAATTATAGAGAAATCATCCTACTGACTCAGATTTCTTGACAAACTGTCAGACAGGTGAGCAATCTCAGGTCCACTTTGGCCTCTTGTTGGAAATTAGAACCTACATACAATTTATAAAATAGATAATTATTCTTGCATATTTAAATATATACAAGTTAAATATTAAGATTAATATTGTTTTACTGGTTGTTTCAGGTTCTTGTGAATATGGCTTCTCCCAAGCCCATGAGGCTTCTATCAGAGCAGGAGGGGAAGACTCTTCTAGTGCATGACATATCTTCCAGTTCAGTTAGAGTGCCTGAATTTCCTGATAAAACAATACCAAACTCAGATTTTCTGGTAAATAACTTGAAACTGGAAACAGTTGCAAGCATTAGCTGGGACATGTCAGCAATAGATGATACATTTATTACATTAGAAAGGCTTGAATCTGATAAGCAGCATTCATATCCCTCTGAGAAAATTCAATCCCATTTAGAGCTTGATTTAATGACTTCAGACTGGTTCCAGGCTCCACTGGCCAGCCCTGAATCTCTTTCACTAGTTTCAAGTCTAGGAAATTCAAGTAGGAGCAGCTCTGTCAAAGATTCCATCCAGAAATCAACTGAGACAGTGACGATAAAATTAGAGACAATTCATCAGTCCCCAGAATTGCGTGCTGAGTCCAGACAAGGTGAGTCTAGTGATGCCAGCAACAATTTTTATTCAGCTGGAGAGGTCAGCATAAATGTCCTCAATAAGTGTGATGTTGCAAATAAAAGTGACTTGTTTGATGATACAATTGTAAATGGTGTAAATCATGTGAAAAATTCTGCCATCCAACCAGAATCGTCACCAAGTGAATTATCCTCTTCAGTGCTTATATTCCCTCCAACAGTGATAGAGGAGGTCAAAAGCTATAGCTGTAATACTTACGATCGACACTCACCAGACCACTGTACTCAGTATGGCTATGGAAATCCAAATGAGCACTACTCAGCTGCTGGGATTGGATACCCACATGGTTTTGGTGCCTACCACCCACCAATTAAACACCAGTATCCAAACTTAATTGACCTTTCAAGGTCTGAAAGTAAACTTCCTCATAAATCATTATCCATTTCACAGTCTGATTCTCACTTACAGACCCTGATGCATAAATACCAAATGAAACGGTCAACAGAACAGAGAGATATAGCACATTTACAGGACTCAACATATGTATTTGAGGCTGGAGCTTTGCCAACTATAAAATCATTACCAGAGATTGATGACACCGCAAATGAAAATGAAGAAGTGGAAGAGAATAACATAAGCGAAATGCCCCAGTCATCCAGTATTAGCTCTCATACTGACAACTCTGACTTAAGGCTGTACTCTCAGTCTGATGAAGTCGTGTACTACCCAGTAGAGGAGACGGATGTATAGTTGACAGATCAAAGCATGTGAAGGAAATGGCTTGCATTACAATAACATATCTGTTATGTAAATTCTCGTCATTCATTCATTTAAATCATTCATACTATAGTATTCACATGCACTCTCCCATTTTTTGTACCACTTTAACCAATTTAAAAAATGGAAGGCATCAGGATATTCAAAATGCACAAAACTTAATCATTGATCAATTTATAATTTCTAACCAGATTGTCACCAAGAGACCCATAACACTAAGTTTATTTGCATTTCAAACTTAACGAAAAATCTCACTGTAAACAAGCAGAAAGACTGCTCACTGTCTTTTTCTTGTTTCTAGAATTGTCGATTTCGAATCAGTAAAAACCGTGTTGTCTGTGTCCAATATTTCCGATGTCTGCTTTTAATATTTCTAAAACAAATTGAACAAATAAGGAGGAGCAACTCTTGTATACATTTGTTCAAAGAGATGTAACTCCAAAATGTACAGAATTATTGAGATTATATATTAAAGACAGTGAACTTCATCACATCAGTTGCTTGAAAACATAGACCCACCCATGTTAATATGGTGACCATATTACTAAAGAAAACTCGTTGTTTGATTTAAAATGCCAAGAAGTTGACAATGTTTGGGCCTCATGGTGTCCATCAGGCCAGAAATTATAAATTGCTGAATGAAATGACTAAGTTTTGTGCATTTTATATATCCTAGATACCATATGTTTTCTAAATGGGTAAGGCGGGGCACAGCTAAATGGGAAAGTATGCAAATACTCTAATTCTATGTCCCAGGGACTGTGTTTGCTCATATGTAACTTGCATCCATCTTCATAGACATGGATCTGCCATCACATCATTAGCCATCATATTGGGTTTCTTGCTCTTCATTCTTCTGATATTTTCATGTTAAGCTGTATTGTTGGGTTACATTGTACATGTTAAGCTGTATTGTTGGGTTACATTGTACATGTTAAACTGTATTGTTGGGTTATATTGTACATTGGTAAATGCTTTATAACTTGTTTAATATACTTTTAAAAATCCTAATGATCTGATTATCATATGAACTGTTTGATGGGGGGGCATCGTTTGTATAAATGCAAATTATCCTCCTCTCAGACTGATAGTATTAGGTTGTGGAGGTGCCAACATCTTGACTGACTTCCCATTATGTACCATTTGATTGGTTTGTCTGATACATTTTCTTTGATTTATAAAAAAAAAAAATTCTTTCTTAAGGCTCCATTATTTATTACTTTTTAGGTTAGACAATATTTACAGGTTATGATGCATCTGATGGCAGCACATGATCAATCATGAGCACTGGTTATTATTGGGCTATGCCAATCATGAGTGCTGGTTATTATTGGGTTATGCCAATCATGAGCACTGGTTATTATTGGGTTATACCAATCATGAGCACTGGTTATTATTGGGTTATACCAATCACGAGCACTGGTTATTATTGGGTTATGCCAATCATGAGCACTGGTCATTATTGGGTTATGCCAATCATGAGCACTGGTTATTATTGGGTTATACCAATCATGAGCACTGGTCATTATTGGGTTATACCAATCATGAGCACTGGTTATTATTGGGTTATGCCAATCATGAGCACTGGTTATTATTGGGTTATGCCAATCATGAGCACTGGTCATTATTGGGTTATACCAATTTCTCACTACTGCACCCTGTGCTACTAGTGTTTAGGTCATTCAAATTAATACATTTTTTTAATGCAGCATCAGATACCATTCAAGATGCCATTTAAAAATAACTTTAGAATCCATACTGTTTCCCTGAAATCGTTAATAAAACAAACAGCATAGATCATGAAATGCAGCACATAATGTGATGGTAGATCTGGGTTTATGTTTATTATAATTGGTATAAATTATTCATGGAACAAACATGACATAATCTGTGAATAAATACATTTTAGTCATCATGTGGGCTTTCAAGCAATCATTTCAGAAACAACAGAAACCATTTAAAATTTATATATTTATACATTTTGGAATCTCTGGAGGTAATAATGTTTACATATGGGTTTATTTAGGGAAATGAATCAGAATAAACACACAGAAACTTTCCAGTTGTATAAAGAATAGCAAACAATATGAATTCATTGAAGCAAACAAGTAGCTTACTGATTTGTGGCTTATTGATATACCTGTCACTTCTTAGCAATTCATGTTTTTATGAAACTGAAACCATAAATCCAGCTATAAATTCAAGGAAGAAAACTGCTGTATTAAGTGACCAAGTGGTCTAAGGTAGATCACTCACACATCCCACCTCTGTCTGCCTGGGTTCAAGGTCTTGGGCTCAGCCCATGTGTGTATGTAAAAAGGTTTGCCAGTACCTTCCTGTGGATCAGTGGTTCTTTCCTGGGTTTTCCACGGTTCTTCCTCCACCAAATATATTGGAAGCCATTATAACCTGTCATGTGCTGAAAAATGGTGTTAAATCCACAACAACAACACTCTTTTGTATAACACATTCCAAACTGCAAACATTTAAACATTTTTTTATTTTTCAAATAGCTATTGGTCAAATCAGTCATTTTCTTCTGCAGCATGATAGGAAAAATGTACCCTGTCACTATTTGATCATAAAATAACAGCTAAATGAGAATTTAAAAATGTTGGAAATTTTTTCAAGTTCATTGACTCCTTTTATTAAATATGCAAAGAAAAGATATATTGGCAAGTGTATTATTTATATATGACACAGTTCACTGAAATCTTACTTATCCACAGCAGTAGATCTGCACAGGCAATTTATTGCAGGTTGTAAATTGCTAGATTTGCAAAGATATAACAATATCATTGGCTGTATTATTCATGGGACTGTTCGTGCAATTATTAAAATTGTATGGTAATATTTCTTTTTCATTACTTAGCTAAGCACTTATGTTGCAACCATGTAACATTATGTCTAAACACCCTCAGAAATCTAAGTGCTACAATGCACCTAGGTAAAATGAGACATCAATAAGAGTAACAACAGCAAACTACCTTAATGATCCAGCAGATAAAACTGATTTATATAGTTTGTATGGTATGAACATTATACATAGTTACAAAATTATTTGATCTTTTCAACATAGGCATGGGGGCCCCGAGTGGCCGAGTGGTCTAAAGCGCTCTTTGTTACGGATCACTGCCATCTCACCTCTGTCTGCGGCGGTTCGAGTCTAAGATTCAGCCAATGTGGGCATGTGAGAAAGCCTGCCAGTAGCTTCTCGTGGGTCAGTGGTTCTTTCCGGGGTTTTCCGGGTTCTTCCTCCACCATTAATACTGGCCGCCATGTATAGCCTATCGTGCTGAAAAATGGCGTTAAACCCCACAACAACAACAACAACAATCAACATAGGCATGTATATTTTTATGTGTCCAAAAAGTCAAATAAAGCTCTTGCCGCAAATTTTCCTCAAAAAATTAACAAAACAGCCATATATTTCTGAAATTTAAAATGAACGTATTAATATGAGGCATACAAAATTGTAACAGCCGAAAGAAATTCACAAAAAACTTTCATTTTTAGTTTCAGATTTGTTGTTGTAGCAGTATCCTTCTGTACTTAATGAGTTATTTTTTGAAACTATTTATTGATAAATGAAAATTATTTTTTCTTTAAGAAAACTATTCTATAAAATTTCACCTGGCAGCACACACACACACATGTACTTTTTCATCAAGAATTATTTAAAAAGACAAGCCTTCTCCTTCTTTCCTTTACCTGATGTCCATCCATGTCTATTTTGGCACTAGCAATGGTCATAGTAGTCACAGGTGGATGTCCATCCATGTCCACGTCAGCTTTCTGAAAGCAAGAATATTAATTTTGGTGTACATCGGTTCCCTATCTTCAGGTTTTGATTCAGTTTATTATTGATTTACCCCAGAAGATTGAAAATTTAGCTCTTCCACTGAGTTCTTTGCAGACAGCACTACACGTCTGAGTCAAGTTCTTAACATGAATTATTGTGCAAGGAAAACTGATTATAAATACAGCAATAAACAACAAATGCCTTACTAGTTACAACATAATAAAACTGAGAAAGGCTAAATTGAAAATGACAGTGTGAATCTTAACATGACTTATCAAGTTGAAATTCTCAGTGTATTTTATTTGTAGATAACAACCTAACTTGGCCTATTCACATTAAACATGTTTCAAAATAAGGTTGATTCTTATTTTTGGCTTCTTAAGAAAATCAGGCCATCATTCCTTTCAGTATAAGTCGGGGCCCCTAGTGTCCAAGTGGTGTTAAGCGCTCACCATTATGGTTTACTGCCATCTCACTTCTGGCTGTGTGGGTTTGAGTCTCAGGTTCAGCCGATGTGGGTATGAGAGAAAGGTTGCCTGTAGCTTCTCGTGGGTGGGTGGTTCTTTCAGCCATATTTGGACTTTTGTAAAATAATTTGGAGTAAAACTGCAGATTTAAACAAAAGCATACTTTTCGATCTCCAAAAAGAGGGTATGTCATTTAATTCTAAATCAATTGCTGGACAGTTTTCAGGATACAATGAATTATTTAAAATTTTTACCTGAATGTGCATGAAGGCATATTTATTGAAAAGGCCAATGTTTTGAAGAAAACAAGGCAGTATCTTTCACCAAAGATATGATGATTAAACTCCAAATGTTATGTCTGTTAGAAGCAAATGTTACATTGCACCAAAGCACAAGAATGTTTTTTATAACATCTTTAAATACACAGGTCCACCGGTATAAAAACAATATTCCCAATGACACAAGGCAGACTCTAGCATCCCTTGTCATAATCTGTGTCTCAACTGAACAAAATCTTGAGACAAACACTTTTACATAATATAAATTCCTTCTGCTTTGCTTATTTATTTGTTATGGATGAATTTTCAATAAAATACAGTATTGTACACATATTTATGTGCTCACTGATGCTTGTGCATGCATTATTGTCAGAAACTTGTTGATTTTTAGAATAATTCAATTCTGCATTGTTAAGCTAAACGTATCACATTAAGCTGTTTATGTATTAATTGTTGTACAGAATGGAAGGCCTCAAAAGTGGATATACAGCTCTATCTGCATTGATACAACTACAGTGGATTTCTGATTATCTGATAAAAATATATAGTTGTATTTTATTGAAGTAATAGCTACCTAAACTGTATTTGATTTTCTCTGTTGTGTGTTATCAGTAGTGTTTTCATTTACAAATGTACCTAAATTCATTTACTATGTTGCCATCATCATCTACTTATTTGCTCAGCAAAATTGCATTTGTTTGCTTCCCATGAAGATGCAGCCAGGGTGCATTAATTTCTGAAAGTCACTTGTTCATGCTATGTGGGCAGTGGGCAATGTCTTTTGAAAAAATGAGTTTAATTTGTTCATCTTTTTATCTTTGGACTTAATTTAATTTCAGCTACCTATTTATTTATTTGTATCTAATATAATTCAGTTTTGTTACATGAATTCCAATGATAGCCAAGTCCTAAAATGCAGCCATAAATGACATACCAATACAAAACATTTGAAAATGTAAAATCTATTGCATGTCCACATTTTTACCTTTACTTTCTTTTGCATTATTAGCTTCTTCCATGCATTGTAGCTACAGTCAAACCCACTTATCTCGACCTCGGTTATCTCGACAACCCGCTTATGTCGAGCGTTTTGGTCCGGTCCCGAAAAAATTCTTCTTTGTTATGCTATTTTTTACCCGCTTATCTCGACCTCTGTTAAGTCGATAACCCGGTTATGTCGGGCATAAGTTTCGGTCCGAAGTAACATGTGGACCCGCTTAATTCGACGAAATGCAACTTTTTAACGTCAATCTCACAGAAATTGTACAAGAAATAGTCAGCAAAAGCGATCGATTTTCAGGCACAATTTTGGTCCGTTACGGCAGTAGTCACATGTTTATTTCATATTCTTTCTATTTTTGGTTCGTAAGAGTAGCTTAATCGATTAGTTTATTAAGAATATATCATGTTCACTACATAAAATATTCAAGGATTCACAAAGACAAGAGTGTGTACAAATTACAATGTAACTTTATTTTACAAAAACACAAAAATATACGGTAAAATTACCTACACGTACATGTACAATAAACGCATACTATATATGAATAAAAAAATTAATACTTTTTTCATTTTGAATCTATACATCTATAAAACACACAAGTACATAAACATATCATAATGTGCACTACATTATTTTTGTAGAAAATATGAAGTAATATCAGTCTGCTTTTGTTTACTCCGGTGCTGATTTGTAACGAACGATTCAAAAGCACTTACGTTTTCATACATATGCTCGGCACCGTAGACACTTGCCACAAACAATTTCATTTTTTTAATGCATTCAGCCATTTCACTGTAGCTTGGGATAGTGATAGGCTGATCATCATCATCATCATCATCATCTTGCTTGCATGATTGTATCTGCTTCGTTGTCACCGATTGGATTATTTCCTCATCAGTAAGTTCACCATAGGCATTGGCATCATCATCCACGTGAACATAATTAGAAAATTCATCCCGAGCAATGCCTATGGAGTCCGCAATCTCATCAGCCATTGCTTCAAGACCTATTTCTGATTGAGGCTCTTTAATTTCTTGTGCAATTAAACACTGCTGGTGAAATTCTTCATCAGAAATTTCCGGAAAAATACAATGGAACCAGCAGTTTTGAATGGTTTTCGGCGATACACTGTTCCAAGCTGCACGGGCATACATGATGGCGTCTAGCAGAGTTGGTTTATAGGATCGCTTTTCCTCAACTGCAAGCAAATAATTGCAAACTAAAGCTTTCCGATAATGGATTTTAAAAGCCTGAATTATTCCTTGGTCGAGTGGCTGAAGCTTACTGGTAGCATTGGGAGGAAGAAAATACACTGTGATTGCTTGTAACCCTTCTACACGTGGGTGAGCACGGCAGTTGTCTATTATCAATGCGATCTTTCGTTTTTCAAACTGTAAGTGGCGATCTAACTTGTGTAACCAGCTGGTAAAGATATCACCTGTCATCCAGCTATTTGACTGGCTTTTATAGTCAACGGGGAGAGAAGACCTATTCAGGTTTTTGAAGCATCTTGGATTTTCTGATTTTCCTATTATTAATGGCTTGATCTTGTCACTTCCATCCATATTTCCGGCCAAAAGCAAAGTTACTCTCTCTTTGGATTTTTTTCCTCCATGGCATTTGTTTCCTTTGAAATCCATCGTCTTGTTAGGCAGACATTGACAAAATAGCCCCGTTTCATCAGCATTGTATATATCGCATGGCTTGAACTTGTCTAAGATTTTTGGCAAAACTTCTTTATGCCATTCCTTAACAGCCACATCTGAAACAGATGCACTCTCTCCACACACGGTTTTAAAACATATATTATTGCGCTGTTTGAAACGATCTAACCAGCCATGTGATGCTTTCCATGTTTCGTGTCCCAAGTCTTTTGCAAATTTCTCAGCCTGTTGCTGGATACGAGGGCCATCTACTGGGATATTTTCGGCACGGACGTTTTTAAACCATTTTAGTGTTGCCTCGTCGACATCATCGAACTTTGCGGAACGCATTTTCTTTCTATCGGGACCAAATTGTCCAAGTTCATAAGTAGTTTTGATTTTATCAGCATTTTTCTTCCAGCCTGAAATAGTGTTTGATGGAATGTTGTACTTGTTTGCCAAATCAGCACACTTTTCGCCTTTTTCAAGTTGTAGCAAAATTTCATACTTCAGTTCAATGTTTTGGTTTGAAAGCTTTCTCTTTTGGAACATTTTTTTCTCTCTCATGAAACAGCATATACTGTACATGTACTTGTCAACAGAAAATAAACAGAACAGATATATTTCTAGGCAGAATATCACCCTATATATATGCTCGTATATATGCACGCGAATGGATAATCTCAGGCACTTGGCTTCTATACAATGGCAGTCGAGGCCCCATAATTTAGTTCTCATGCTTGAGGTCTTCTTAATTTTGTTTTGTTTTCTTATTTGTAATATATCTTATTTAGGTCTGGCAGAAAAATTGGCTTCCATTGTTTTAATTTATTTTCAAAATTCCTGTGAATACCAGTAAAGGGGAACCCAAGTCGGCAAAAGGAAAAACAGAAAAGAAAATAAGAATCGGCACACTTGAAAGAATCAAAAGTCAGTTTCCAGGGTCGGTTTGCTTTGCAATAAAATAACCTTTGTATTTGATATCCTGCCGGTAAGTTCAAAGAATTAGTTTACTGCTCGCTACCGGATGTGTTTATTCACCACCCGTGCATCTATTTATTTGCCATCTGGAATCATAATTGATACAAACTCGCATTGATGCCTGCGGGGTAAGTAGTCTACTCAACATTAACTTGCTTTAATAAATACTCTTTGTAACCCATGCTAGCGAAAGGAGTGTCATTTGCACTCACAGTCAATGTACATGTACATGTACATGTATTTTCAAAAACATTTATTGATCTTTATCTGCGAGATACTGTCATATATTAACCTGGATATAATACAATCTTGGTTATTTTGCACCTAACACCGCGTTATGCGTGAATGGCGGGTGCCTGAAAGCAATCGGTGGATGTTTCTCTCTCACTCTCTCGTTTGTGATTTTCTTTGATCCATTTTTGAATCTGATAACATATTCAAACCTCTGAGTACAACCAAACATGATTTGTTTTTCAATATTCACATCAATTATAAAAATGCGTCGTGTGTTATCTGACATAAGTGATGCACACTACAGTAATGGATGCATACGCTACATGTGATATAAGGAGTTCATCGATATATTTTTTCTTTAATAAATTACTTATGATGATAAAAAAAGGAATAAATGATAACAACACCAGGTTAGTTCATTTCATTTTATTATCAATTAAGCGTTTTGTTTATTTTATTGTAACATGCAGTGGGAGGGGATTCCAGTAAACACCAGCAAGAGACAGGAGTAATGCTCAAGGACATTTTTAAAATTACCGGTTTTTATGAACTCAGATATCTCGGGACCCGGTTATGTCGACGATTTTTTTACACCCCCGACGTAATCGAGATAACCGGGTTTGACTGTATTTACATATCGTCTGTGTATATTTTTTTTTATTCCATGCCATCTTTCAAAATCAGAAACTTACTGGTACTCAATATTTATTTGCAAATCTCCAAGTATCTAATTTCACTTACATTGGGCAGTTCCATATGATTAATGACATTTGTTCTGTGGGAAACATTGCAGTTGTAGATGGTTGTTTGCATGGTGTCAGACAAATGCAGTCATGACTTTAAATTGTACCAGTGTCCCTTTATTTGCAGCTATATGATTTTATATGGACATGATGTGCAATTTACTTTTTTGTGTATAACATTTTCTTCATCATAGTATTTTTTTTAGATGGAGTTATGTTTACATAAGATTAATTCCTAGGCATATTTAAATGAGATTGTTTTCTGTGCAGTACTAAAAGTTTATTAAAGTAGTTTCATTTATGTATTTAGAAAACTTAGCTTCTTTGTATTATTACTGTTTTTATGCTTAGTTAATTATTGACTTTTGTATGATCATTTGGAGAATGGTATGTCAATTTCTGAGTAACCTGACAGCAACATTCCCATCACATTTTTTTCTTTGTTGGTTTTGTTGAGCATTAATTAAATACATTGAATAATAGAACCTTATTGTTTGAAAATTAATATTTTTCTTGGAATTTGTGTACATTTTGTGTATGAGATGTATCATTTTGCCAGGTTTTTTGTGTGTGTTCATTCAGTATACTCCATATATTTTGTTGCATCTTCAATTCTTAGATGCAATTTCAACTACACTTATGAAAATTGATACAATAAATGCTTACATCTCAGAGAAACTCTGCTATATCAAACCTCGGTATTTGTGACCTACTTTGTACACTTCAGCAACTTTGTGTTTTCACCTGTTTGTTGTTCCCTCAATATCTATTCCATCTATACATATGAAAATTGGTTTATAGATGCATTTTGCCAAGAGTAACTTAGCCTTGTCAAAACTCACTCAATGTGACCTAGTTTGAATGCCTTATTATTATTTTTATTCTCATCTGTTAGTTCAACCCCAAATATCTTGTTCTCTTTAGCTTTACGTGTGAGAGCTGTGGTTACATCTTCCAGCAGATGAAAATAACTCAGGCATACATTAACTGTACCAATTTGACCCATATTTCATGCTTTTGTGACTTTTTGTATTTTCAGCAGTTCATTTATCACATGCTTAATATATTGGACCCTAATTCTTGTATGGGTACATGTTGATAAGATAACTCAATCAAGCACAAACTTGGTCAAAGTGATGCAGTTTTCCTGCTTGATAGACTTGTATTTTCAGATTTCTGCTTGTTACACACACAATAGCTTGAACCACAGTTCAAAAGCTCTCATGAAAATTTGTATATTATTGCAACTCTAAGAAGGTAAATTAACCATTCCAAAAATAAGTCATTGTGACCTTATTTTCATGCTTTAGTAACTTTTTGGATTTTCAGCAGTTTGTTGCACCTGCAATATCTTTAAAGCTGTTTCACCTACTATCATGAAAATTGGCATGCATTTGTGTCTTAATGGGAGAATGTCAGTGATACCAACAACAAGTCATTGTGAACCTATTCATACTTTAGTGAATTGTTTTAATTTTATTGTTTGCTATCTCTTAATTACATCCTCAGTATCACATACCCTATTGCACTAATGCTATTGAAAATTGAAGTGTGGATGCATATGTAGGTGACTAATCCTTCCATATTAGAACTTGGTCAATCTGACCTAATTTTCATGCTTGAGTCATGTTTGTGTTTTCAGTTCTCTGTTGCACCCTCAATATCTTGAGCCTTATTTTGGTCACTATCTGCATGATGAAAGGGTAACAAAATCATACCAAAACCTAAGTTGCCATACCCTAATTTTCATGCTTGAAAGACTTTAGTATATTTTGCTGTGACACTCTCAGTAACTTGGCCAACACTCATGAAAATTGGTATGCAGATGCATCTCAAGAAGAGTTATTCAACCAAACCAAAGGTAGGTCACTATGAGCTATTTGGCAGTGTTTAGAGTTTCCTCTAAACCAGTTTTTATAATTTTCAGCTACTCTTAACATTCTCCTGTCAGCCAGGGAATTTGTGTTTTCAAGTACACACTGTGTGTGGACACTGAGTTTGAATTTAGCTTTAATTATCATAAATGAATTATTTCATTAATAATCCAAGATATTGATAAGTTTAGTGCAATATTTGTGTACAGACATTTTGGACAACCCACATTAGTGGGAAGCAAGACATAGCAGTCCTTTTTCAAACTGGTAGACATATGGTAAAGTAAATACAGTATGGCATTGTTTAAAGAATTTATACCTGTTATATAGACTGTGAAAAGGGCATATTTTACTAGCAAGAAATTGAGTTCAGAGTTACAGTACAGATTATTGCCTTGATTGAACGGGTTCGAACCCAGTCTTAACTCATTTCTGAAGTAATATTTTTTCAAACATTGATGAGAAGTCGCATAATTTCCTGTAATGTAAAACTGTTTATTTTATTTAGATTGTAACTAATTATAGGTGAATAATTTTATGTAGATTGTAACTAATTATAGGTGAATAATTTTATATAGATTGTAACTAATTATAGGTAAATAATTTCATGTAACTTGATGGTTGACTATACTGATATATGTAATTTCATTTGTATTGGCTGCTTAAAAGGTGACTGAATTTTAAGTCTAAATATCAAAAATTATAACAACCTCTAGCATTTTCAGATTGCCCAATGTGGTTTTAGTAGTAGCAAGTAATTAGAAAGAAATTCTCCATTACTCAAAGATAGCATCATATACATAATTTTGTCTCCACTTTATGTTGAACATGAATTTTGAGTATGTTTTATTTTTACAGCACTTGACTTTTACATCATCAATGTTCAGATTTGTGAACATGATGGTGTCAGAGGAGATAGATTGTAGCTTAATTCATTGAGAGACATGGCATACCTTAAAAATGTTCTTCAATTACAGCAACTCTCCAAATTCTTTGTTAAACCTGGTCAAAAGAAATACTGTCAACTCAATTTATCTTTTGTAAAATAGTGATCTTCATCTCAGCTTATTGTAGCTTGTACTTGTTTTCTTTTCTTGTCCCAAGCTTCTGAATCTTAAGGTTTTAAGTTACAAGAAGGATCCATGACTCCCTCTAGCTCTTTTACATTGTTTGTTTAAATATGACTCTGTTTTGAGACCTTTGAACAAATTCTTATATTTTTCCTTAAAAGAAATTCTAAATTCTGTAGACAGACTTCTCTAAACCATAAGAAAGATAAAGTCATTATAGAGATATCTCTAAACAGGACACATAAAACTAGAATTATTGAAGTAACAAAAGAAAGATTAAGTAAGCAGACAGTTTCAAAGATTTAAGTACCACAGTAAAAGCCAGTACACAGACAATGTTGAACATTTAAGTACCACAGAAATGTCAGTACACATGTTATTGCCAGCCTCAAAAGTGTGTCAATTTATTGTATGCAATTTGACATAGATAGAAGGCAGGTATAGTTAATAAAGAGTTTCAGTAATAGCTGTTCCTCAAAGATGATATTATTTATTCACTTAATGTCCTTGATGGTTTTATAGCATTATTATTTCATAACGGCATTAATTAGTCTTCTGAGTTAACCTCATGTTTAATCCATACTTATTTTTGTATTGGGCAAATATATTTGTTATGTTAATATCATGTTAATTGTTGCATATTGAATTAAACTTGAGTTTGTTGATTGACCGGTCTGAAAACCCTTGTCCATCTTGTCTGTCCACATTTACCATATTTTTCAAATCTCCAATAAAACTGCTAAGTCATTTATAATTTAGATATGTAGGGGTATTTTATAGGGTACTTTTTGAAAGTCAGAACTGTTTCATGTGACTACCCTAGCAGCTGTTTGGTTTCCATAGCAATGAAACATAACACCTATCTTTGATGACTCCAAATAAAAAAGTGTACCCATTTTAATCAAACTTTGTTGGCTCATATCTGTTCATTCTACAAAATTCTCTGTTTGATAGCCTTGCCAAGAACCAGTTTTATCGCGCTTGGACACAATTCCTAAATCTGCTTGTTGCCATTATTAAGGCCATATTTCTGATCAAACTTGGAATATTCACATATCTTATGAATATCTAAGATGAGTTCATTATAAAGATCTATATACATATTGATGTGTTCTTACAATACTACTTCTTTGTGAAACGGTCAAACTGTTAAGTACTGTTAGCAAGGTGAGTGATATCAGGCCTTTCTGGGCCTCTTCTATGTGCTTTTATGGTAACGAGGTGGAAATATTTTGTTAACATCTCTAATACTTTGTTACAAATTTACATTAAAATTCGTCTGTAAATAAAAAGTTATTTCTGAAATATAGTTTTTAGAGGCCTGTCTTGCAGCTTTATTCCTTAAATAACATGCTGGTGAAAAATGTATGGATAATCTGACTAGAGTGTGTTATATTTGGCTTTTGTTGTGATCTGTTACAACTATTTGCCTTTAATATCACCCAGGTGAATAATGTCTGTAAATCTTTAAAAGCTGGTAAATGGATGTTATATTCAGAATTTAGACTGTTTAAGCCAAGTGGTCAGTCTCATGTCTACTTGGGCCTATTATTTTTGATAGAAACTTTTCCTACATAGTAAGCTCTTGTAGAGTCTGTTTTTTATACTGGACTTGTTCCAGTCATTGTAGACTAAACATATTTTGTTATGTTATTCTACCAGTTGATTTGTTACGTGTTTGAAAAATCAGATTTGCCAACTCTTTGTGTATACAAGCTTATGTGAATGTTTTCCTGTAATCACTGGGTTTTCAGTCTTCTTGTGCTTCATCATCAATAAATGATGATATGAACAATGATTCTTTTTTCCGCATTCATGTTCACATTCACATTCATTCCATGGCATTTCACCATTTGCTTCACAGCATTTCATTCAGACAATGAACACGAAAAGAACAGGGCAATTTAAAGTTTAAGGGGTGGATAAACTATCCAAGAAATAATCATTTAAGAACATACACAATTTTAAATGTATATCTATGAATTTATTCTATAGGTAAAATGTAGTTTTTGCATGTCTCTCAGAAAGGTGAGCATCATACTCATTAAAAACAGAAGAATATTGTCTCTTTTCTAATATGCAAAATTATTAAAGTATAAACAGTCAGGTCAGATGAGAGAGAATTATTAATTAAAACAAATTAGTCTTAATACCTATACGGCTAACAAGCAGATCACTGAGCAGGGAATTTTTATGCCATTTTTTGTGACATTTTTCAGTTTTTGGTTCATTTATCAATTGAAAACATTGTTACTTTTCATTTGTTATGACTCTAGGTCTTCAAATATGTAACAGAAAGAAGTGAAACCAACAATTTAAGTAAAATCAAAGTGAAATTTAAAGAGATACTTACTTTGTATTAAATCCCAAATAATTTTAAATATCCTACTTCAACTAAAAAAATCCAGAATGTCTGAACAAGTTCAGTTATCCAAAATAGTGTGTTCATTGGTCAACAAACACTTTATTAATTCCAGTGAATGTTTTTAAAATATAATTCCTCTCAATTTATATCTGACAGAGTGATCTAAAATGTATTTATACACACTTTCACTTATCTAAAACGTAAGAGAATGTGAAGATTTTTTTCCGTGGAAAATCATGTCAAACTGCGTTAGTATCAGAGCAATAATTTTGCCTTTCTTCTCACCTTTGTGGCTGTTCTATCCTTCCTCATCTTTACCCCCATGACAAGTTAACCCATAAGTGACCATTGGCTGCTGGTAACTTTAATATTGGTCCATCAGGATGCAAGCACCCCAAACGTGATGTGATGTGAGTAAGCCAATCATTGGGGGTATGGAGGGGGTATAGAGTCTAGAGTCTCATATGGATGGAAGTGCCCCAAAGGGTTTCCAAAAGAGGCCAAAACACGAGCCTTTGTTACTACTCTACTGTGATTGTGGAGACAGGGTACTTTATTCAGGTAAGCACATGGTAACAATCATTATTCATACTGGAAACTAATTTGTTTTCGATTGATTACCAGTTCACTGCATGAAGATTTTTTTTCTCATTTGACATTGACGTTTTGTAAGTCAGCACTGTTTCTTATTTGTGCTTGTAACTGTGATTTTCCATTTCTGCCAACACAGTCTCAAACTTGGCTGTACTGATTATTTTATCCTTGGCTACAAGCAATTCCTAATAGACGTGTATTCATGAATGCAGTCGCATCGAACAGTCAGAGACACCAGTTACTATTGATATAGCTCTAACAATAATACCAGTTGGTGCACCTAAAATCATTGATGTTGTCGTGATTCGAATCACACCGAGACCAACAGTTGCTGATACAGCAAGTCTACAAATAGCTTCTACAACCAAATGTATGTGTTTGTATTTTACAATCAGCACGGTCCACTTAGTGATTTCATTTTCCAACTGTTATTCCACTTTATTTTTTTTCACGTCAGTAAGACTGAGGGTCCGTCATAGTTCATTTTATTAATAATACAATCTCTTGTTTTAATTGCACAACATGCAGACCGGTATCATCATTATGCGCATGTGCGACACGGACATGCACTTCTAACAAACTGTACTTTTTTCTGGTGCAACTCAGATAAAATTATAGAAAAAATCATCCTCTGGAATATTTACATTTCATGCGAGAGTGCGATCTACTTGTTTAGCACCCTTTTCACCTGCAAAGACACCGATTACGTCTGAACCCTTTGCATCTACCGATCGTCTTTGCCCAATAACTGTTACCCGAACAAGTAAGTCCTTGTTGAATTTCAGTCAGCCAAGTTTGTCTCTTGCTGCTAGCCAACTCAATGTTGGTTTAACGTAATTGACAGAGAATTTCACTGCGGTGGATACATCGGTACGTGCCACATCATCGTTGCAGAAACAATCCTGGAGAGGTTTTGCATCTGCTGCTACAGTTAACACTTCAGCGTTTTCACGTGTTCGTGCAATGATCACAAGTTGGTATCGAGTTGGTTGTGATACATCACGGTGGTTCTAACGGGCAATCTCTACTTGACCCTTAACAAAATTATATATGAGTGTACACGAGGGTTTAGTAACACCACTCTGAAGCCGATATTCCTCAACAAGTGTATACATTTTTATCGATGTTAACATCTGCTGCTAATTGGTCTAATACCCCATCTAGTAAATACCGAAACCTCATTACCGCTGTCAGATTCCATTACATTTATCTAAGGATATAATATAATTTTAAACACCAAAAACGGTTAAGTATCCCTCAGGATAAATGTTGATTCCTTCAAATTGAATTTCATCTCCGGCAACTGACGATGTTGAATATGCAACTGTGTAATATTATGCAAAATTTTTTGGTTTAGAAAGCACACTGATATTGGTGTCTCCCAACCAAGATGCTGATCATCATTTTAACATTGTTAATCTACCCCACCCAGATTTAGTTCTGATTATGATAAAGAAGTATGATCCATACTCGGCACTTTCAAGATGTAACATTTAGGTCTATAAAGAGGAGTTAAAAAAAGTCGACCATTTCGTACAAATAAGTTCGATATTTCTTCTGCTTTGATTAAGAATCCTACAATCTGGAACCTTAAAGTTACCACACGTGGTGGTGCGAGCACGCACGCAATTTGAATAATTATGAATCGTCTGGTTACAACATTGCCAGTATCAACATAGTCTTTGAAAAACGCAGCCGACATGCCGCTGTCTGATTCCACCATTTTCAGTGATCCAAGCCAGGTTTTTTTTTGCAACAACACCTTGAATGTCTGTTTTTGATGTTTTTAGTTTGCCAGTTTCATCTTCAAACATAACATGCTCACCTGGATCGACAATAACAAAAACAGTAAATTTGTACGAATCGGTTTTGGTGTAAAACCGGCTTGGATCCACATCAGCACCATGTCGTCGAGCTGAGTAACGTCCATAAATGTTAAAAGACATTGGTGTATAATATCACTCGTACTTTAACGTGAAATCAAGAAGTGCTTGTGGTGTTGGTGAAAGCTCCAGTGCACGAAATGCTTCAATGACAAAAACGTTGCATATGGTTCCATCTAATGGTGCTTGTTCTTGCATAGTAGAATAAAACAACGTTTGTTCCCCGTGCTTGGATGAATAAGTTACAACTTCAACTGGTGGTGAAAGCCCATACAAGTCAAAATACAGTCTGTGTTGAGGTGTTGCCATGTATGTGACCCAGTGACTGCCAGTGCCTGTTGATGAATCCAGATTGACGATGCCAGTTTCATGTGTGTTTGGCACCATCGATATAAGTTCATCACGCATAAAAACACCACGAAAATTCTTGATTGATTTTTTACAACCAGACGAAATCAAGATTAGGGAATGGGCGGGCCAACGGCGCAGTCTTCTGCGACTGGGTAATTGAAGGCCTCCATTGTTATACGCCTCCAACTGCCATTTTTAAAGCCATTCCTGATGCAGTTCCAAGCCGCTACTGCCGACATTGCTGGACTCGCTGCAAGGAATGGAAATATTCCACTGGGCTTTAGCATTTATGTCACCTCTGAGTTGGATAATTTTAATATCACTGAGGTGTTATAATGTTCGGTCGCATTAAACTTCGCGAGTAGTGTTTGGGTCAAGCACACGGAAACACTTCCAGGTCTTACATTGATAAATATAACCAGTTAATGAATACAGGTAACATATGACTCTTAAAAATATTTGCAGGTTCTTAGATTGTGTTTTCCAAATATTTCTACCCTCTTAAGCATCGTGTAATATCGTCACACGCTTTTTAATCATGTTCTTTCTTATTTACCACATAAGTTGTAACCTTTACAACTTGAGTGTAATAAAGTCTTGTCTTGTCGAGTTAATATTGCTGGACAAGTTTTAATGTGACCCCACAATTTTGTTTTGATTGCATATTTTATTTTTGCAAGTTCGTTTTCAGTATGACCAACCCTCACTGAAAACATAATTATTCAAGCACATAGCAGGTTTGATTACAAATTGTATGAATTTTCCACAGATGCATCAAAGACCCA
This sequence comes from Sinohyriopsis cumingii, assembly GCA_028554795.2. Classification (NCBI taxonomy): domain Eukaryota; kingdom Metazoa; phylum Mollusca; class Bivalvia; order Unionida; family Unionidae; genus Sinohyriopsis; species Sinohyriopsis cumingii. The sequence goes on from CM068835.1 coordinate 28,204,869, forward strand.
CATTCGGCTACTAGCACCCTCCAACAAGAGTGTTATGTCAGAAAGTATCACATGAATAACATTTGTAACTTGTACCACGGGGAGCCAACGTGCATGAAAATACATAGCAAGATGGACTGTCTTAACAACAATATTTATATCATCAAGGTCAGGAATGAGTTTAATAATGAACGAAATAAATGCATACTGGTGAGGTGACCATACACTAGATTGGCACTGTGGAAGCCATATTTTTATCTGATTTTGATCAGAATCAGACTTTAATTTGAGGATTATATCATCAAGATCTAACATGGGTTCAATAAGCTGCTTGATTGGATCCACACATAATAATGAGGTGATCTTGCACGTAATTGGCTATTCTCACCCAGTCGCAGGGTTACATTGCATATATAATCTCCAAACAAAAATTCTCAGATCCACTATAATAAAGTTTTGAAGGAATTTATGCAGTTTTCCAAAAATGGGGTTAGCCTCCAAATGACCGTAAAAGATACGACAGAAAAACTTAAAATACTATTGTGCTTGCATGCATCATACAGATTTATCAAAATATGTTATATGATTTTTCAGATGCGTAATCAAAACATAATGAAAAATTAATTAACTTAGGAATGATTTTAGAACAGGAACGAAATATTCTTGGTGAAGCTTCTGAGAAGAAAAACGATAAAACAATTAAAGTGCAATACAAAAGAGTCCTTGAAGATGAGCAAATCACCCACTACATCTGAAGAATCGGCAGAGAGCTAGAGTTACACAAATGAATAGTCTGATTATTTGAGTCAGTATTCAAACAGTAATGAAGAAGATATGCAAGAGCAAATCAATCAAACAAAAGATTGTGGTAATTATATAACACGGGTATCTACACTCACCAATCTTCAGTGGTTATATGAAATGTGGTACAAAGACGCAGAAGATGAGAATGCAAGCACTGGAAATACCTTTTAAGAAGCTATTGCTAGAACAATAATGCAAACACAACTGAATACATTCACCGGTAACAGGCTGATGAGGACCATTGCTGATTCGAAGCAAGATTGTTCGGACCATGTGAAATATTAAATTTCGTCTGAGATTTAAATACGAATTTACAGTTGTTCAAAATATGATATTTCTCATTATTTCCGAGTTACATAAAACAGATCTAACATGCATTCAGTAATAAAAAAACCCGATTGAACAAATATATACTGGTATGAGAATGTTAATGCCTTTTGAAAAAAAAAATGATTCTGTAGAAAATATTTGTGATTTTAAGTGATTTTCAGTTGCTGAATATATAATGTAATATTTAAATGTATGCATATTGTTATTGAAAATGGGTGCTGTATAAGAGCAAAGATAACAAAATAACATTATTATTTAGAATGATTTTACTTGTGTAACGTAGCAATGGAGAAACTAACATGGTCCATAAATGCTGGCATGTAACATCAGTAGATGTCCGTTTCTCAGCTTAGGACTTCCACATTACCATCAAGCATATCTAGTACTTACTCGTCTGTTTATGTTGGCACGTCCTGAGTTTACCCTCGGATACCATCTTAACTTAAATAAAGCCTGTTTTTTTATTATAAATTAATTTATTCGTCAATAACTCTTTATAGAATTTTTGTAATTGTAAATATAAAGCGAGGAAAACACGATTTGCTTGAGAAATCAATAAATACATTGATTCAATTTATATGCATTATTGTTTGATAGTTTGCTACTGGCCTGATTTATGAAAAGTTAACTTTATATTTTTCTTTTGAAAAATTGGAAAGTTAGTCTGGTTACAAAAATCTGAATGTGATAGCTCGTATCTAATTAGTTCTAATTTCGGCTATAAATATGCTACTACCTACCTGATTTTAATTTAAGAGCTGAATATCAACTTTTTATAAACATTACATTGTTAAGCATGCAAAACTAGTAAAACTTACTAAAATAAATCAGGTACGTGTGTTCCATTCTTTGTCTGGTAATATTTCACATGGCTCGAATCAGCTTAGCAATCGGGCCGAATCAGCCAGTAATTTGGGACTGTAAAACAGTCAAAATCAGCCTGTAATTTGGGACTGTAAAACGGTCAAAATCAGCCTGTAATTTGGGACTGTAAAACTGTCAAAATCAGCCATCATCATAATCAGTGTGCATTCAATTTACCAGCGCTCTAAAACAATTGATGGTATTGCATACAAACGTACAAAATGTGGTCGCATTCGAACTGATGCAATATTATGTCAGGATTGGTCATTTCATTACCAGGAACAAGTCGCAGAATACCATCGGAAAGGGTTATTCGATTACCCAGTACAACACGCAGAAGGAAGCGAAGCGAAGCTTCTCAAACGCCCATTGACCAGACCTGATTTACTTGCGATGGTGTGTGTGTGTGTGATTTTTATTTTTAACGTAGCTTTAACAATTTTTCAGTCATATCGCTACGATGTCTGCAGTGTGGCAGTTTATAGTGATGTCAAGCACAGGGGCATCATATAGCATGATGTCCCACCCAGTCACGTTATCCTGACACCAAGCCGACCAGTCCTAACACTAACCTCTTAATGCTGAGCGCCAAGCGAAGCAGCTGTTAGTACCATTTTTGTAAGTCTTTGGCATGACTCGGCCGGGGATCGAACCCACGACCTCCCGCATCCAAGGCGGACGCTCTACCCACTAGGCCACCGGAGCGGTACTTGCGATGGTAAAATCAGTCTAGCATTTTCGTGGTGTCTTTATGTGAAATGAACTTGCTTCAGTGGTGCACGAAAAACCAGTATGGTCAACTTGGAGTTGACAATAGGGTATAACACCCATTAGGTTGCAAATGTAGTGACACCTCGACATCGTTTATATTTTGACTCGTATGACCTTGCACCACCATTTGAAGTTGTTAATTATTTAAAGAAGGGCACTAGCGCAGCCACTGTTTTATTCAACTGTTACAGTACAATAGATGGACTAATATGTGATTGTTGAAGAGTTGCATGTTCTGGTGAGAAGCAAAACACCAAGACCGCAAGAACTTATTGATTTTAAATAGAAGTATGCTTAATATTATACAAAATGTATATTAGTGTTTATGTACATTACTCAGCCTGTTGACACTGTGCTGATATGGGTCTAAGCAGATTTGCCAACAAAGCGGATTTGATTGAGTTTACTAGCCGTGTTTTTGCTGGCTTGTAATTTTTGAAGGATCAAACTGGTAGTCATAAAACTTCTAATATTGACATTCAAGATAGTATCGTCACAGAGAATCTGTCAGAGACAGCAGTGGATGATATAGAGTGTGTTGATAATAATGCAATAACAAAACAATACTTAAACGAACAAACTACTAACGTTCCTGCAGCACTGCGTAGTAAGTTCATTTACAACACACATAAAACAGAATCTAAAAAGCAACTTATCTGAGTGTTTATGATATAATCCATGTGGTTCTGATGAACCTAAATCTAACATCTTAACGGGATCGCATTTATTTATTGTATACGGTTATTATAGTGGATGGAGTCATTTAACTGCATTGATAAGCAAACACCCTGTTGAACAAATAATGATATGAACGAACCTGACACTGAAATTCTATAATCTTTCACATTTGCAACATCAATATTACTGGCAGCTAAACATGAAATTTAGTGTGAAGTATCACGTCAATCCATAAGGCTGCTTAACATTCTTTGGTGTTTCTGTTTAAGATTATATTTTTCATAACATAAGTAATGGATTCTGACCGTGGTGACGAGGTTACATAATTTACCAACCAAGAGTTAGACTAACTGACATCGGAGTTACATTGATGATAATTCTGTCCTACTTGTCGATGGATATCGCGTCAGAGTGGTGTTACTTGACTCTCGTTTATACTGAAATATGAACTTACTAAGCACAAACTAGAAGTTGACTGTTGGGACCAACCTATTGTGCCAATACCTTCACAAGGTCTGCTTGGAGTTTTTGAATTAGCACATTAAAACGCTCAATCGTTGGCGGCACCACCAAGTGCAAAAACGCTCAGGAATTGTTTCTAAAATAGCGAAGTGGAATTCACCGTTGTATCCACTAGGTTACGCTCACCAATGAATATTTTACACAAACATTGACTCAACTGAGACAAAACAGATTGTTACATATTTAGGCTCGAATAAACAGTAACACAATAAAGAAAGAAAATAACAATATTTGAAAAATTTAACAAATTTATTTCCCTGGAAAAATACTGTAAAATAATTTAAAAAAGGAGAACTTACGGTTTCAAGAATCAAATCCAAAAATAATCCACGAATAAAATTTTGTAAGTCCTAATAATAAAATGTTCTAATGTATTCAAGTTCGAGTCCCGACGAAGAACCCAAGATGAAAGGTGACGACGTGTGCTGTATTCTGTTTAATGTTGTTGTCTACAGTTCCTTGTAGAAATACAAGAAATAATCCTCCAGTTTTGGAAATGCAAATAATTCTTTTAAAGAAATGTCTTTGTTCCAGAATTTTGTATGAGCACAAAAATATTACCAGAGAAATGAATTATTCTTTCAGAATCTTAATAATCTGAAGAAAAAAAAATAAACATATAACTCGAAAACTGGCTACAACAGAAGGAAACGACTTGACATCAAGCGTTTTTAAGCCCAGACTGTGAGATCTCTCTCTCTCTCTAAGCATCACTATTAAACTAAGTAATGCACAATTTTGCAAATGCCTAATTGCCAAATAGAGGATCACGTGATCATGTTTACATACAAAAATCACGTAGCCCCAGTATGACGTTGATAAAAACCAATCAATTTACACCGAGAAAAAAAGTTGTTTCCTTCACTAAAACTATTTACAGGTCTATGGTCACATATTCAATACAGCCTCAATCTCAACCTTATTATTCCCACACCAAAAAAATAAAAAATAACTTGTTCACGTGGCTGTTATTAATTTTGATTTAAGGTCACGAACCAGGTCAGACTTTACTGTTTACCAAATAAACTATCAAGGTCAAACTATTTTCTGGAAAAAAAATTCCAAATCACATAAACAAGATTACATTATAATAACATGTAATATAATAAAATATGTTTTAAAGCTCACAAACAAACAATTAAATATAGATATAAATATAAATTAAATCAGATATACGTAGCACAGATCTCCACTGTTTTTCTACAAGGCTGCACTTGTCCGCGTAACAGTTACTGGGCAAAGACGATCGTTAGAGGTAAAAGGTAGAGGCGTAATCTTTGTGTTTTAAATGAAAAGTGTGCTAGACCCCATAACGCGGAATCGACTGAAATTTAAATTTTCTATGAGAATATATTTCCCATGACTGTTCGACAGTTTGTACTAGTAAAAAACAGTAACTGGTTAGAAGTCGTTTGTGTATTGCACCTGGACGTGATGAGTCCAGACGGAGTCTGCCTGTTGTACAGTTTTACTACGCAGTTGTATTATTATTAGACGAGCTATGATGGTCTCTCAATGTTACCGATGTGAAAAATAATCGAAGAGGAAAATAGCTACGAGATAAAAGTACAAAGAGAACCGCGCTACTAGTGAAATATGAGCGCGCGTGTTTGGTGGCATATGCTGTTTGTGGTCTTGATGCGGCAATAACTGTTTTGGTTGGTGTGACTGCAAACACAACCATGACAGCCATCATAGACGCTTCAACTATAAGTATTTGAGGGGCTATATCGATAGTAATTGGTGTCTCTGTTGGTTCTAGCGAATTAGTTTCGAGACGATTACATTCACGAATACGTGTCTAATCATAACTGCTTTCAGCAGCATAAAGCAGTTTCGACACGATCAGTAAACTGTATTCAGTTGCTATTGAGGATAACATAATTGGCGCGGTCTAGTTCGAGACCACGTTGGAGGAAATGGAAAATCACCGACAACTCGGGGCACATATAAGGAACCACGTAACGGATTTACAGACAATAAAAATCGAGAAAAATAATTTTCCCTTTTGTGAATTAATAGTCCACAGTGTGTGGATTGCTTTATAAATTATAGGCACAAGTCATGGACATTAGAAATCGTGACATATATCAGGAGTAAAAAAGGGCTAAAGCAGGCAAACATGGTATACTAAGACTATTCATCTGATAATTCTTAGGTTTCGGATGTGTGCATCAGGGTCGGCAATACAATGGGTTTATAGGTCTTAAGTTTTGTTTGCAGATTGCTGCCCCTGATTTCTCACACTTTTGTTTATGGTCGACTAAGGCCATTATTGCTTTAGCTTATGTGGAGTTAGTTTCGTCATCGATGTGGACATTATATCACTGTCTTGCTTATGTAGATTAATTTGTCCACCGTCTGGTCTGTTTGGCCATTTGCTGTCATGGTAGGCTCTCAATCAGGCTTCAGTTGTATTTAGAGGAATTCTTTCATTTAATTTAATCATTCGTTATAATTACACTTCTATATTTCAGATTAATAGTAATAATATATGTCACGGAAATATTGTGAATTCATTTAAAGGCATTAGGAATTCATGATTCTGTTGTACTGTTAATACATTAGTACACTACATGACATCATTCGGAATACCTTTGGAACTCATTCGGATTACTCGATACTTTTGAAATTGATAGAATATTTAGGATTTTAGGATTTCATTCACCATACTGTAAGTTATTTTTAACTTTCGCTTTGCATTTTAGGGAAATAAATAATATTTTCGATTTTACAAACTTTGCTGGCTTTAGCTCTTTCTTGTTACTTACTTTAAGACCTATGAGTAGTAATGATGCTGAAGTGGTTTGAGAGCAATACATATCCTTGATTGACTCCGCTGATTGATTTTGCTAATTATCTTTCTTTTTGAGCATCATTGCACTACATTTTCTTGGTCCCAAGTTCTTTTTGTTCAGTTTCAGCAATTTTATATATACAGAGTTATAGAACATGTATCGCAGGTTGTTTCTCTGTACACCATAAGCACCACTGAATTCTTAGCACAATGTTGTCATTATACTTGTATCTTAACGTAAAAATGACATAGATTCCGTGCTGCGTACAGCAATACCCGTAGTGTATCTTTTGGTTCTGTCTGACAATTTTGACGTTTAATGTCATGTTTAGCTTTACTCTCTTGGTAGACAGACTTACTACAGGAAGTACAAAATGGTGTTGACAGAAGCTCCCTGTTTCTAGTCCGTAGTTTCATGCTACGTACCAGTATAACAGTTACGTCTATTTATTTGATACTTTGTTAGGATGTCGTCTCTTTTACCATGGTAATCATTCAGAAGCACAGTCGCGTAATACTGGCAGACATTCTTCTATTCCTTCTGACATCTGTTTTTGTGAGTAGTTTGCAACGTCAGATGACGTGGAAATTTTCTTATTTACACTCAATCAGACAAATTCGACTTAAAACAAAGTTAGCATATTTATTAGTTTCTGTTTCAGGTTACAGTCGTATTATTATCTGAATTGACGATTTGTGTTGAATCTCTCTCTCTCTCTCTCTCTCTCTCTCTCTCTCTCTCTCTCTCTCTCTCTATATATATATATATATATATATATATATATATATATATATATATATATATATATATATATATATATATATATATATATATTTGTGTTGGGGTTTGGACCGAGACAAGGAAATCGGATTCAAGGAGTTATATTAGTTGTTTCCCTGCCAGGCATAGCCTCGTTGGGCGACAAATGTTGTCACCGTGCGACTGCGATTTCCTTGTCTCGTGCAAACATCGACTAAATTAAAATAACCTTGCACCCTTACAATTTAGTTAGCAGATTAAAAACAAAGTACATATTAGGTACTATTATTGCTTCTCACCCTTATTACAAGTCATCAGGTTTTGTCCTAATTGATGAAAATCTGAATAAATATCTAAGTCTAACCTTGCTATATATGCCGCTCTTTGAAAAGAAAATCAAGAAAAAGTTATAATTGTTATGTTTTGGAAGTATTGTGCAATGGGCGTATCGAGCCACGTGCTATTGTTATTCCAAATACACATACTGCGCATGAAGACGAATATGTCGATGAGGGCAATGTGAGGACCTGTGGACTTTAAGTACACAAGTTCTACACACGAGAAAATAGAAACATAAAATCATTTGCTATTATTAATATATTATAACAATTATCTTTTATAAGGTTAAGTTTTAACTTTCATCAGTTCTAATTTGGACAACATTCTGTGATAAGGAACGGAATGATACTGTGCAGTACAATGTGCCTAAGGGTACAGGTCCAAGGAAGTTTGTAGTGACATCAGGAAATTTCTTGGAAATTTATATTTTCTTCCCAGGAAATATGGCACGTGTTGCTATCACTAGTACAATGATACGCTGCATGGAAATCTTTTTGTAGAATAACATGTGGACTGATGAAAGAGCCACTCTGGTTGGTAAGTACCAGGAAAAACAAGGGGGGGGGGGGGAGGGCTCCGACCAAAAAGAGGCCAGACATGGGTGAAAGTGACGCCAAAAAATATACAAGACCTTGTTTCAGTAACCAATCATTGTAAGAAAAACTTGTTATTGTCTCTGTTGTGCAATTTCGTGGCTTCGTTGTTGTTTTCTCCTTAATCAGACAATGTTGATTATTTAGTCACCGGATGACCAAATGTTGGCAAAATTTTGTTTAAATAATTATTATATGGTTTAAAGCAGCAAAAAATAGACATTAGGGGCTGAGCTGTTCTTGTCACCGGATGACCAAATCATAACTTAAAAAAACAACTAGTATTGACAAAAGATCTTGAATATGAGGTTGTTTTCAGATGAATGTACTGACATTTTATTCTTTGGTTGAGCACCGTAAGTAAATGATCCAATTACGAGACATAGCACGCACTGTCGTAACGGTCCAGTTGGTACTGGATAAACAACACGTGCGATATAATTATTTAGAAATTCAGATATGATTGTGCTGACGACAATTCATAGGCTTGCCAGAGAGATGAGATCGCGTGGTGGCAGCTCATGCACGTATTATAGTTTCTTTAGATGGCGATGTGATGCATGGAACACCCGAACGAATGGGACAAAAACATATCCCGAGAATAATTATTGGGACGACATATACATTGTGTCTAAGGATATTTAAAAATATATTTCTTGATTACTTAACGACGAAAAACGGCAATTATTACGTGTGGCAACCTCCGCTATTTACTGGAAAATCACCACATGACTGGTTAAGCAACTACGTTGGCTATTACGAAGAAATCTTGTATGAACATCGATAACATGATGAAACATTACGACAGTAAAATCGCTTATCAGACTACAACCAAATGAATTTCAATGTGAAATCATGCGTTCCGCAATTCCAGAGACACCCATGTCTAATTTCTGGAACTCCTGGTGCCCTAATGATCTAATAGTTGTATCCAGGAAAATTGTACGAGATTCACTTCGGCGTAAATTATTTGATCTTCAGAAACAACAAATTTCCAGCTCAGCAAGTCCCTTTATGTTACAAGCAGGCAAAGTATACTCGTTGACATACCTGGAACTGGCATGAAACAAAAAACTCGTTCTTAATGATATCGTCGAGGTTCCAGTAGAGCCTGTACAACGGGTGCTGTCACTAAACCCATTCAGTTGGACTCTGTGATATGCAATAATAAATCATTCGTCTCAGGGATTAACACTATCATATACCAATATCTGGAGTGTCGATGATCGCATCGAATGGTAAAATTTTGTTTATCTGTCTGTGTCTAGAGTAACAAAAAAAATATCTCAGTTACGCAGGGTTTTCTACGTGTTTGGAGTTGCCAACAGCATTTTCGACGCCACAAACACCTGCGTCACCAGTAAAGAAAAAATAGCTAGTTATGCGCGAGATGACAAAAAAAAAAAAAAAAAACGAAACAAAAAAACAGCGTCAGTTTGATCTGAATGTGGAGTTTGTCATGACGCTGAAACAACGACACAATAATCACTTCGCCTACTGTAACACAATGTTGCGGCACTATTTTCCTAATGACGTACGGCAGCTTACCGTGGACAGAATAGATGATAGTCTCCGTCACAAACGCGAAAATGTCGCTTTGACATGCCTTGAATGTAACAGACGTAGAATAGCTTCGTTCCTCAGACCTAGTGACTCTTGTTAGCGTTTTTTTTTGTGTTTGCGCGTATCCAGTCTGGTGGTAACTGAAATGAGTGTTTTCAGGAATTATCTGGAGTTGTTCACGAACAAAACTAACGTTGAGGAACTGTTGAATCTAGTCTGCAGATCTAACCATGCTATAAATTGTATGTGTTGTTACACTCCACACGGGATCAGTTACTCATGCTGAACCACCCTCAAGTTCACCAGATTCGTATAAATACCTCACTGTTACTTTATTACCAAACACTGTTGTTGATGCCCCCGGTGATTTTCGTCGTCGTATGTGTTTTTTCGCAATTGTCTCGATGGGTTTCATGTTAATTTCACGAGTGACCTCGTTGTTTAACGCGGCCACCACGTGAGGTAGTCTCGCAACCCATTCACAAGATATGTCCTTGCTCAGTAATTCTTGGGCATATTGATGTCCAAAGAGCCACAGTGCAAGTGTTTGATCAAATCGTCCAACGATACCTGATCGTATTGCAATCCAGTGTGTTCACGTATAATTTTAACTTTATGTTGTTCCATCGTCGTCCTTACTGCACCCAGAAATTCTTTGCTAGGATCAACCTGTAGCAAATGTGGCCATCGTAATCGTCCTTTCGAATAAATTCGTTCAAACGCTGTTGCGACTTCTGTTGCTGTTTTAGACGATAAAGGTTCAATCCCTTTATATCTACTTTCAACGTCTACAACAGTCAACGCGTATTTGTATGTGCTCCGCTTGTATACGTCATGTGATAAAAACAAGATATCTGCCTGATGAACTTCGTTGGGAGTGCTGACATCAAACCGTCCATATTGAATGGTTTTGGGACGTGGAAGATAAATTTAGCATACAGCCTGTCATGACAACCAATCTACTGTTACAGCTCCTGTGACAACTGCTGCATCTGCGAGTTTTTTTAATTGCTGTTGTACCTCTCCAATATCCTCTTGGACTATAATAACTCGACTCTATTATGTAATTGTTTGCTTTTAATTGCCATCTCCTAACACTATTTCACCTTTCATCGCCAATCTTATCAACCAGTTCGCGAGTGATTCTCGTATGTTTTTATTCTTTATCGATTTCAGCGTGTGAACTTAACATCAAACGATATATCGTTGTTGTAGATCTGGATTTTTATGCGCGACATAATGAACATGGCACGCTTGATCAGTCGCATTTACCGGAAATTCGCCTGGATTTGGTTGATTGTGTTCGTCAAGTCTAATATCAAGACGAGTTCTAGGACCACAATAATTATATCATGTGTTCCAGGTGTTCTTCCGAGTACCTTGGCAATATCGCCACCATGGATCGCAGCGTGATATTGTAACGTGCCAAGGGTCAAGGTCAAATAAAATGGAATAGATGGACAGCTCACGCCTTTTTCAGTTACTAGACCTCTCCAGTGTATTGTAGTGTCAAGAAATCTGTGTTCACTACAAAAGTTCTTATATAGGTCATAAAAGCACAAAACAAAACAAATATAAATAGTCAACACAATTTATTATATGTCTTCCAGGGTTGAATGTGTTTTCTCACAAAATCTAGTACTCAGATTAGTGAATTATATGATTTGCCAATTTTCAGAACAGATGTTTCATAAAGTATGTTGAAATGGCAACAATAATTTCAGTGTTAAATTGCATGTGAAAATCAGCATAAATGTTCCATTTATCCTAATTCACATCATCTCTAACTCAGATAATCCCAGTTCCCAAACGAATCTTATACAGGAAAAGAAGCTAATTATCCCAAAGTTTGTTCATATAACGTACCGAAGTGGTAATGATTTTGTGTACCCAATCAAGGTTCGGAACCAGACCCGGGTTTGTGTTTTAGAATCCAATGGTAAATATGGTAGAGGCACAGTCTGGAACCGGATGTTAATAGTGTGTCGCGTTTGTTGGCTGAGACACAGTGTGTCGTTTTGAGCGACACATACTGAAACCGAATGTCAATAGTGTGTCGCTTGAGTTGCATGCGACAATGTGTGTCGTTTTGAGCGACACAGTGTGTCGTTGTGTCGGGTATATTATTTCGACAACTAAATGACACAACCACTACAAAATGGATGGAAATTTGTGATTTCAAAAAGTTACATAAATTGAATAGGAAATTCGATAATGCCAATCGGAGTATTAAATTTCCAATGGATAGCAGACGGCTGTGTTCATGACGACACAGTGACAATGTCGTCAGCTAAATCCCTCTGTGGGAGTTTTTATCTGATATAACGAGGAAATAAACGTTGAAACAATTTCAGAGAAACTTTATAGTAGTCATTATGAGTACTAAATTTAATGTGTCGGTAGTAACTAGTCTACCTTGCTTTTAAGGCTTGAAATTATCAGTTGAGAGTTTTTGCTTGGTCTTGAGACCTTTACTGGAATCCAGTAGAACCACAACTGCCAAAACGGCGGATCTCACCCCTATTTATAGGTTTTGGGGACACACTCGGGGAAATTCATGACAAATTTTCACGAATATGACTAAATACGGAAGAATTCGGAAAGATTAACCTGAGCGCCTCCTAGCGGAAAGTCGAGCGCCCAATACACACAGTAGTAAAAATGGCGCCCGATTTCAAACGACAAAAGTAGCAATTATTTCACAATAAATTATACAAAGATTCAACATTGATGACGAACGGTTTCATCACACTGGTGACGAAAAATTATGAACTTACACGAGTCTTACCTTAATCCTGGAGAAAAATGGATACAATTGCCTATTTCTCTCGCAAAATACAAGGTAAGTGATAACAGTTTACAATCCTGTATGTACACACTGAGCTTCAAAAATCTTTACTCAGGTGATAAATATTTAAACAAATCATTGTTATATGATTTACATATTGTATCAAATCACTTTTCCTTTGTCCAGGTGTCATATTACAAAAACTGATACTACAGTTACTATTATTTGCATTGGAAACAGAGGTACGACTTTCTAACATGAAGGGAATGTAAACAATAAATGGAGATTATAAATTATCTCCAACATTAATGATATGTGCAAATGCACTTTATAAAAATACATGTTGACAGGTAGTCAGGATTGTTTCAATATAATGTCACAAACGTATCCTTTGTGTGCCGCATTTTACACATTTACCTGTAAGTGCCAGCGTGTTATTTCTCAGTTTGGTTGATAACAGAAACTTTGTACCAGTGGATGTCGTGCATCGAACACATAAACTCATAATTATAAATAATATTATATTTGTACAGTATGAACATGATTGACTTTTCAGCGACACGTGAGCAAGCACAGGTCAAGAATCATCCAGTGTTGCCAAATTCCATTCGAGCTATTATAATTGGTCCATCTGGGTCGGGTAAAACTCAATTGTTGCTCAACATGGTAATGATGTAGCTCAAATGGGACAAACTTTATTTAGTAGCGACATCTGTGGATGACCAACTATGGTATACTGTTCTTAAGAAATTTGATGAATCTTCAGCAGCTGAAGACGATGTTATTGAATTTATCACAGATATCGATGAAGTGCCGTCCGTCGAAGTTCTTAACGGGAATATCAACAACCTGGTGGTTTACGATGATATTATGCTTGAAAAATCAGCAAATCCGGCCAGAATATTTTCACGGGGCAGACATAAAAACACATTTCATTTACGTCACTCAGCAGTCTACTTAGATTACCAAAGTAATTAGTGATAACTGTAAAAACGTTTTAGTTATTTTTAACGATGTGATACACGTACGCTTCGAAATATTCAACATTCATGGTGTCCCGACGACATGGACATATGTAAGTTTAAAAACGTCTTCACACATGCTCAGAAAACCCCGCATGGATTCGTCACGATAAGTTTACACGATCCAGCAACACGTTATCGAATTGGTCTAGACAAAATCTTTTATTAAAGAAATACATTTGTTGTATCATGAACCAGGAAAACATTAACGAGATTATCTCTACCATCGAACAATTGCCTCAAGATTGTCTCGAGGTTCAACTCGATGTTGAAAAACTCAACGATGATTTTGAGATGATACAGCATGACGCGAAGAGGGCAGATAAACACTCGCGGCTGAGTACAGATTTATCAAATTACTCCAACGCGAAATGGAATTGTCATTTGCGGATTTACACGAAAAACATGATATAGCTAAATTTGTTCCATTGGCAAACGCCATTGAGAAAATCCAAAAAGAGTTGTGTAGACAATATGAAACTCGAGCGGCGATAAGTGCTCGTGCGAAGCAGCTAAAAAAATTGTCATATCAGATTGCTTGCAACCCGCCGCTAAAATTCCAGAATCCGCTAAGAATAGCCCCCCCCCAAACAAAAAATAAAGACAAAAAATTAACAACAAAAAATATATATTGTTTTTTATGCGTTATTTTTTTATGTTGTGCTTTTATGGTCTGTCACGCACATACAAGCTAACCGTTATTTCTATGTGCTAATGTAATTTTTACTGGTACAAGTATATAATTTTTCGAGATGATATTGAGTATACCAGCATCACCGACAACAACAGCGACACCGATTCCATCCGCGGTAGGTGTCACGTGCGTCGCTGATAAGTACCGATTAACGTTGTTGTGAGGAAACTGCATATATAACATTGTCGATGACGATGATTCGTCCGCGATATTATTTTTGTTTTGTCATATGCTCGTCGATGATTTGTTCCAGCAATGCCTTCCATGTACATGCTTGATTATTCCGAAAGGAATGTTTTGGATTTATTATTTGTTATACTAAGTAAATAATTGAGGTGTGTTCGCGATGAATTTCAGACACCACCAATACGTCTTTGCGGTTAATTGTTTTGTCTTTTGGATCCAGTATGACTGTTTCCACGGCATTTTGATTTAACACGACTGAGAAGGTTCCGGAAAATCAATCTGTGGAATGATGCCATAGATATGTCGTAAATATCGTAAATTTAGCGCCACTAAACACGAAGAGCCTGTAAATCCCAGTGACCTCAGCTGTATGTTTGATGGAGTTGTTTTGTTGTGACCATGTTGTTGATCCAACCGTCACTGTATATACCATATTCATGAGCGCAGACATGTGAATTACACTGTGTTGAACCTTTTTATTTTTTCAGCTATGTCAACGAGCTTAATGTCGACGACTCTTGGTATTCCAGAGAAATCATCGGTGACTATGTTTTTGCGAAAATCCAAAAAGGTGGTCATTTGATAATTATATTCAGATCTGAACGTGGTCAGTACATCATTGATTGTCATTAACGAGGTCATCATCGGGAAGTTGATGTTGTCCACGTATTTCTTCGTTGTAGCGTCATCGTTTGATTATGATTCTCTCAAATTAGCAATGCAATTTCCGCTCATGTTGAGAACGTCAGCCATTGTGTCACTGGCTTTAGCAACGCATTTACTGGTCTCAGTTCTGATCGTGGAGTTGTTGTTGTCCACGTATTTTGTTTTGTTGCCAGGGCATCGCCTGATTTTGGTTCTCTCACATTGGTAATTGTATTTTTGCTCATGCTGAGATCGGCATACATTATATCTCCAATTCTTCTAATACATCCAGTAATCTCTCCAATGATTGTCAGAAGTTATCTTCGGTCACGCCTGGAAGTCTCAGAATATTATCTGTCAATGGGATATTGCTAATCTTTAACCGTCCTTGCTGTTCCGGGAAAATAACAACTTAATTTGTGTCAACATCGGTGAGACACCAAAGATCAACACGTTCATCTCGTGTTACATATTTGAATAAATCAATGTCAACTTGGGCCTTGCCATTAGCAAATCTTCCGTAAATATCTACTATAATAAACTATTAACCTGTTTAAAACCACGGGCGGTATGCTCATTCACAACTTCTTGAGGCGGTGCCGATGACCTTGACACGGAGTTAAGTACAGCAAATACTTCTGGACCGCATATTGGTGGATCCGTTATAGTCTGTGTTGTTAATGTTGAATACTAGAATGGTAATCCACTACGTTTTAAAAATTTCTCTCGGTGGTGCTAATCCATACGAATCAGAATAAACAACCCCACGTGTATCAACCGCGTGTGCAACCCAATGAGTACCTGGACCAGAACGTCCATCAATATTAATGATACTGCTTTCAACACAGTTTGGTTTTTCTGGTAATTGATTACGCATGAAAAGACCTCTTCAGATGTTTAATCGTTCGAGCAGCATCAAGTTAATTGAAATTGGACATGGGAAGCTTAAACAAAGCCTCCTCGACAGTCTTAGACCTTAACCGTACCTCGTTCCTGATAATCGTAGACCGAGTACTTTTCTTTAGCTGTGTTTATGCCTTGTCTTGTTGCTTTTTTCAGTTCCACACCAGCAGCAGTTCCAACAGGACCAACTGCAGGTGTTTTTTCAATAATTGGAGCTGCGGCTTCAATTGGCGCTGGTAACACTGCTAGAAACGGAAATATACCGCCGGTTTTTATTGTGTTGCTGATCGCATTTACATAAAGATCAAGCCAAATGCCAGTTTTTGATTTATTGGTGTCATTGTAGTGTTTGACCTGACGTTCAGTCAGCGATACTTTAGTTGGGCCCTGCAACGCCACTGATTTCAGATTTAGTTTTGCCCCAGAAGCCTTCGCTGATGCCAATTGCATCTTTTTAATCTGACCGGGTGTCAGAGCAACATTGACTTAATGATATGACATTTTAACAGCATGAATGATCAAATTAACATTTACATATTTTCTACGGGCGCACAACTATTCTAATTCGTCCACCAACACGTTCAAGCAACATTGTTCTATCTGACAATATAACAGTGATTGCTCTGTAACCACCAACTAGAGCAAGACCAACAATAGTTCGCACGTGTACGCCAACGACTACTGTCTGAATAAATCCAGATGCTACAACGAGAAATAATAAAACGGATACAACGTCGAGAAATTCCGCTGCGATATATGTAGGACAGAGTCAACATTCTGATCACGCCCCATAAATCTCATCAAACTATGTTATGCCTGTGCAATGTTATTTTGGTCAAAATTCAGTATTATGTCTTTGGATGGTTCTTAATGTCCATTTATCCCCAGCGAAATCGTATACCCCGCTAGTCCGTCAAACACATTGGGTTTGCTGTTTGATCGTTATACCTGGTGCACGCCGAAATGCCATGAATATGTATCGTGGTTCTGCAATTTCCTGCTTTGATATGATCTTCCATGAAAATATTCCTACTGTGACTGGAGCTGTGTCTGTGGTCATTGTCAGCCACAATGGAGTTTATTTTCCACCACTATTTGTGAACGATAATAATGGTTGTTCTTCTGTCAACGACGGAGTCATCGTTGGCATCCATAATCCTAGTTTTGTTAATGTTACTTTATTAGCACCACACCCACCAATCTTAGCACGCCAGATAGCATCGTTGTCGGTTGCCCTTCCAACCTATGCAACTGTATGTTTTTCTCCGAAGATAACTTTTCCAACATGTCTACAGAATCCAAAGATATGTGACAGTGGTATCAGACATGAAAATCCACCATCTGCGTTAACCTGAGATCGCCGTGTTGCAAATCCCAGGTTGAATTCTATATTAACACTCTGTAGTTTTGCAAAGGGAGTGGCACGTCGAGGTATCATTCCAGTTGGTTGTGGATCAACAGAGCTAGCATGTGTTAATTGTACCATGAAATACTGTCTATAGGTAGGGCTGTCTGTAATGTCCTTCGCGACCATCATGGATGGACGGGCGGACCGTGAATAGTCATTCAGCGAGACCGATAACTGTCGTAGCAGCATCAACGTTATCGAGGTAAACTTCGATTTCTCTACTATCAATGATATATATGGCACTGTTCAACAACGCCATAATACCAATGTTAACGAATCCACGTCGTTCATTGCTGATTATACGGTATCATCATTTTTCACACGTTTACCATGAACTTCAATAAATGTCTCAGCGGCAACAAATACCTTGATGTATCTTGGACTTGTAATTCGATTCGTCCACGTTAGTCTGGTTCTCGTGGCTCGTAAAGATACTATTGATAATCACGTACAGAGTCATCCTTTAGTACTAGTGCATCCATGTAGAATGCGGAAAAAGACACACGCTTGAAAAGCTTTATTATAATCGCTGCTGTCTAAAACGATGTTCTAACACTGGTCAATAGGTGGTTGATCAGTGACGACGACAGGCCAGACAACTAACCGCTATTAGATTTGCGGTTATGTTTTATTCTATCTCGTTGGCGGCTTGTTTTGTCAGAGATGGCCAACAAGCTAATTCTTTTAACCACAAATTTGGGGCTTGATTATTATGTTGCTGACGCTTGGTGGCATCACTTCGGTGCTGTACAGTTTTACTGAAATGCTTGCACTGGAATACTTCACATTCTGCTGTGGTTTTCGTACTAATCGTACGAGTCTGTCTTTGATCGCCGAGAATGCTTTACATGCAACACTACCAACAGTTCCAATACCATTATCACGAACAAAATTGATGGTTTTCATGCCTAATTATTTTGCAATCGGGGTAGCTTTTGGGGCCATCATTCTAAATAAACCATGAATAATATCGCCGAGCCCATCTCCGTAGATCATTTTATAAACCGGTAACCGTAAATTTATCACCCTGACACTTTCATGTCTACGTTTTGTATTGTGAATAATCATGTTATTTTGTTATCGCCAATCTAATTCATGACCCACTGTAGTAATCGGCGGTAATTTCATCGATCAGCGTCCAGTAGACGCTATTGTCCATAACACCACCGGTAAATAACGCTGAAAATATCAGCTGCTTCATTGATGATTTCGTGGGAATTATTGCAGGTTCGTCATCCACCAATCAGAATTTCTAGTCGATCAGTACCAACGAGGACGTTATTGGGACAAAGTTTATCCTGAATCACCGGCGATCACATAACTTCCTTGTTTCCTACGACGTCGATCGCGAGTGGCAAGTACACTTCCGGCTGCTCATTCAGGTGGTTGTCGTGCGGATCTCGTTGAGGATCAAGAGAGCGCTGCTAGAGTGCTTCTAACGGAGCTTTTCTTTTCCTTCGTTGTGTTAGACCTAGTTCTTACATCTGATTATATTCTTTCTTCTCTCGCTTTTTCAAGTTGACGATTCATTTCTTTCTGTTTTGTTTTCCTTTCCAATTCTACTCTTGCAGAATATTCATCTACTGCTTCTTTAATGATTTCAAAATTATTGACGTCTTTTCTGACTTGTAGATTAGTAGCGACGCTATATACATCTTTAATCCAATCGGCGGATTTTAGACTGTAAACATGTTCAGGGATTTACGTATAGATCTCTACGACTAGATCCATACGCGCCAATATCAAATACTTTGTCCGGATCCCTGATAGCGGCAATACCCCCCCCCCCCGTAAATTTATATAATATGTTAGTTCTATCTCTTTGTGGTTTAACTTCGGGTAGTGGTGGCTGAGTGGGTGGTGGATGTGGTTGAAGTTGGTCAATACTATCAGCAAGTAATGTCTCAAGAGTTTTTTGTGTTGCTTCATTTGCAGCAACACTTTTTTGGGTTGGTTCGACAATTGGCTTAAATAAGTGCTCTGTACCCTCTGTAAATTCCACACGAGCTTCCTCATGTTGCTATGTTATAACTGCTGTTTGACAGAATCACGGACTGGAAGATACTTTTTAATTGCATCTAGTCGTTGTCGAGCTAAATTGTCTGCACAAGAATCAATGGTAAGAGCAGAATCACTCATTATTTTTATCAAACAACAATTTAATTACAGATCACTAAGTCAGAATAAACAACTGTATTACAGTAATGTAACGTATTTTTTTCCAACTACAATAAATTGCTGAAATTACCGGAATCTCAATTCTACTCACAATTTAGCCATTCCCACGCCAGGTGTTTGACTGCTCCAAATATACCTATCTGCTAATAATAACACGCAGGGTTTCCCAGCTATTTATATATAACCCAGTCACATGTCTGGCTGCGCTAAAAATACTTATACTTTTTTAATTATGGGCTTCCCCATGTCATAATAGATACCTACAATAAGAACGGGCGTGACTTACTTGATACATTATCTATGATGTGTTACATAAATACGTGTACATGTTTCATTTTTGACATGTTTGTATATCTGTCTGTTCAAAAATGTAATATACTGATATATTCTCTGTGAAAACCACCCATTTTGCTGCATGCTATTCAAAGCATTATCGAGCATTGGGGTAATCATTCTTCCACTCGACTATATAAATAGTACGAACTTAGATAAATTATTTTTTTTACAAATAACACTATTTATATGTTTTATTTGAGCTTAGCATTTTACAGCACAGGGATAGATACGTTATTTATAGTCCGCAGCTAAAACGTTAATGATTTATGGTCAGCAGGTATTTATGTCAGGTTCTAACAAATATGTCTCGATGCTGCGGTGTCTAGTGGTAACGTCGTTGGATTCACCCACCGTTACTGCTATACATCGTAGGTTCAAACCTCGGACTCCGCATATTGCTGGCGAGTAACACTAGGGTTATTTATAGTGGGGGGGGGGGGCGTGCACCAAGCGCTCGAAAGTCAACCGGAAAAAATACTAATTACCAATAATTTGAGCATACTCACCACCAGTCGAAACAGGTGGTATTGCAGTTTTTGCATCCTGCGGGTTTCTCCTGGGGTGGGGTGCAAACATTTATTGGTGATCAGTGTGTATCCTGTTGACGGTAGAGCCAGGAGAGCGCGAAATTATGGACAACTCTCTAAATTTCTAGTATTTCGTTTTGTATCTATGAATTCGCCGGGGGGTATGTCCATGTGACCATAAAGGGGAAATACCTCCTCCCTTTATGGCCAAAACAGAAAGTATGGGTAAAGAGCCCGACTATAGCCAGAAATACATGGAAAATCCAAAAGTAAAAAAAAAAGACCGCATTGAAGGATGCCAAATGAATGGACATAAACTGGCACAAACAAAAATGCCATTGAAGGGTACCCCATGAAGGGACCCAATGAATTGGTATAACTGGCAATAAATTGGCAAGGAACCAAACTGGCACAAAGAACAGCTCAGCGTCTACTTTTTGCTGCTTAAAACCATATAATAATTATTTAAGCAAATTTTTTGGCCAACATTTGGTCATCCGGTGACTAAATAATCAACATTTTCTGATTCAGTAGAAAACAACAACGAAGCCACGAAATTGCATAACAGAGACAATAACACGTTTTTATTACAACGATTGGTTACTGAAACAGGGCCTTCTATATTTGTTTTTGCGTCATTTTCACCCATGTCTGGCCGCGTTTTAGTCGGTTGACCCCCTGGACTTTGGATATTTTTTTACGTTTTCTTTTTCGCCCATGTCTAGCCGCCTTTAAGTCGGTTGACACCCACCCCCCACCCCCCGCTTCTTATGATTAGGTGTTTGTAATCCCATTATTATCTTTAATTAAACTAGGGCAGATTGTACTTGTTCGACAAAGTTATCACAAACCAGTTCAACGTAGCACATTTCTGGTTTTTGTCAGCTTTGCAATAGCACTTCAGAAAGTTTGGCTTTGTGTGGACAGTGATGTGTACATTACCTGTGTGTGTGTGTGTGTGTGTCAAAATGTTTTGTATGGTGTTTTCAAAGTTTGAGAGACCTTAAGTTGCTTTATCATTGAATTTCTTTTTGTTATATATGTTGTTGTTGTTGTTAGATTTTATAACATCTCCGTCACGCACAGCGGAAGTCACCAAGGTTTTTCTGTGGGTTTGTTTTTTATTTTTAAAAAGTAGTTCCTAGCGCGTGGACACCATTACTGGGAAGACAAGTCTGAGATAACCAGACAGAGATATAAAAAGTAAGGTTAGCAAATCAGATTTTTCAATTGCATGGGTGAGAGAGAAAAAAAAGGTTTTTACATGTGTAACTTTTCTTGCTGTAGATTGGTTCATGTATGAACTTGGTTTCATGCAATTCCATATAGTCTTTCTTAACCTACAACGGTTTAAATGTTTAATTAGTTTTTATCTTGTGTACGCATATTTAACATGAATAGTTTTCTTTGTAGAAGTTTCTACATACATACATACATACGTACATACATACATACATACATACATACATACATACATGCATGCATGCATACATACATACATACATACATACATACATACATACATACATACATACATACATACATACATATTGTTGGGGACCCCGAGTGGCCGAGTGGTCTAAAGCGCTCACCGTTCCAGATCACTGCCATCTCACCTCTGTCTGCGTGGGTTCGAGTCCAAGGCTCGGCTAGCGTGGGTATGTGGGAAAGCCTGCCAGTAGCTTCTCGTGGGTCGGTGGTTCTTCCCTGGGTTTTCCAGGGTTCTTCCTCCACCAGTTATACTAGCCGCCATGTATAGCCTAACTTGTGCTGAAAAATGGCGTTAAACCCTAGAACAACAACAACAACAACAACATACATATTGTTATATACATTTAATCTGCATTGTTTGTCAGTTTTTTATTCGTTGCATGCTATGGATAATTGTATTTTGGATTTGATCGTATCCAAAGTCAAGTTCATTTTCTACCTGACCAAAATCATTGATTCTTTGTATTCCGTAAACAATTAATTCATAGCTAAAGTTTTCACTGTGATTATGGGTTTAGTTTGTTAACTCTGCCTGAGCCAAGGACATTGTGTTTACAATGTTCTTTATTTTATTTGACTATCTAATTATAACTAAGATTGTATCTTGTAAAAATGCGAAACCTTCCAGAATGAAATTTTCCATTTCTTAAAACGAAACTGCTAATTGTGACCTGAGGTCAAGTAGACAACTATATGTTTTTGTTTTTCTATAAATCATTCATTCGTGCTATAAGATCTTGAGACAGAATCATTGCTGCGACCTATATTTCTTTTGGGCTGGATTTTTTTAACATTCAAATTATTTATTCATTGAAAATGCAAAATGCTCATACAAAATAACATTTTGGACATATAGACTTGAATTTGTAGTGAAATTTCAAATCAGGATATATTCTTGGACTGCTGTATTGTGATTCAACAAAAGACTGTTGGCACATCAAGTCGTTCCGAACATGCGATCTAGAACGAGAGTAAACAGGATAGGCTGTCTGAAGGCATGGAACCTCAGAAACCGAAAGCTGCCATTGGAAACAATATTAGTAATTAAAATCTGGGCAAAAGTTTTCGTCGTAGTGATAGACAATGCTGTACTTAAAAGGAATGGGGCCATATTTAGTTCCTCTGTCCAAAACGGAAGGAATCGTTCAAAAGATGACAATTGCTTTCTAACATTGGGTTGTCCAAACTGAATAGTTGAGACAATTTCTCATGTGATGATTTGGAAATGGGTGGCATTTGTGTGGTATACGAGTCTACAGTACATCCTCATGCACATGCGCAGATCGATCGAGACCTGATATTGTCCATCGGAACATACCTTTTTCCGGACACTAGGGTACCTACAGCCACGGTTACCACTAACGTTCAGTTTGCGCGACAGCGGATACAATAGCTGTAAATGCTTGATTGGAAATCCCCGTGCATGCTCTTAGATCTGATCCTTTATTGTGATTACGTTGTGAAAATAAATATCCTTTGTAACCTGAACGGTTGAAACTTTATGAACGGAAAACTCGATTTACGACCTGAAGATTGCGGATGTCAAAGTTTCTAGACCTCCAACATAGTCAAATCTCAAAATTCCCATTGTACAAGCGGTCGAGAAACAAGGAGTTCACCGGTTCTTAATGTGCGGTTCGAGAGAAACGTCGTGGTAGGGAATAAGAAACTAGCATGACGGGTCAGAATGCATGAATCTAAAAATGACGTGTAACTGTGAATCAGTCTAGTTTGACGGGTCACTGCATGAATCTAAAAATGACGTGTAACTGTGCATCAGTCTAGTTTGACGGGTCACTGCATGAATCTAGAGTAATCGATGACTGTGTATAAATCTAGTTTGACGTGTCACTGCATAAATCTAGCATGATCGATGACTGTGTGTAAATCTAGTTTGACGGGTCACTGTCACTTGGGTACAAGAAAGACGATTGATGGAGTGTTAATTGAATTTTTATTGATCTGAGGGGAGTAGGAACGTAAACAACTTTTCGGGTCGTAAGATTTTTGTGAAAAATGTTTCAAAAGCTTACGGGAGTAGAGTCAAGCCAAATTGTCTTTGATAGATCCTACATTGAAATTGTGAATACTGTGGGTCCCATACTCTCATTACAGATTTTTAATCTCAATAGTCCTAGTACTGATTGATACGAAATCACGATCTAAAGGATGAAGTTTGTAAGAATCAAAACACAGAATGTACAAGAAATGGACTAAATTTTATTTTCCTGTTTTGCGAATTCTCTTCTGACTTAACAAGAAGGCTCCTTAAATGTGGTTGTGGTAAAGTTCTGTATAATATTCACTGGTGGATACAGTAAAGACCAACCCTTGCTCTCGCCCTTTTCAGTCTTCATGGTACATTTTTCAGTGGGGGATAAAGTACAGAGCACCCTAATTCTCGCCCTTTTCAGTCGTCATTGGGGGATATGGTAAAGACCACCCATAACTTCCTCCCCTTTCAGTCTTACAGCATAATATTCAGTGAGGGATGCTGTAAAGACCACCCCTTATTCTTGCCCACCTTCAGAGTATAATTCTCGGCGAGGGATATAGTAAAAACCACCCAATCTCTCGCCTTTTTCATTCGTCATAGTAAAATGTTTAGTAAAAACTGAGACAATTTGACCATTCATTCAAACTAGTCCACCACCTTCTCGTATTATGGGCCTCTTACCAACAACACCACCACAACATCCACCATCACCATCACGGGAAAAATTAATTCGCTTATGATATTTCATTCGCGATGATTTTATTCGCCTGATGTATGCTCAAGTTAGATAAAAGCTATTTTCCATTTAAAGAAGAAAAGAACTGGGAGAATACCTAAATTAGAGCTGTGTCAGTCGCATCTAGTATAGTTCATGCTACGGGAGACTTGTAAGCAATGCATTTACAAAAAAAAAATACTGTTTTATTGAGAAGCTGGAGCGCAATACATGCATATGCCCAAAAGAAGCTCTTTAATGACATGATCGTGTGGAACAAGACAAATGTTCTTCAATGACTGAATGTTTTAAGGCATCATATGTACATGGTTAGTAGAATTTCTTTAATGACGAGTGTAGTAGGGGAACACAAGTATATAGCCAGCACACGTTTTAGTAATGACTGATGGTACAGGACATTACATGCATATGGCCAGCACACGTTTTAGTAATGACTGATGGTACAGGACATTACATGCATATGGCCAGTAGACGTTTTAGAAATGACTGATGGCATAGGACATTACATGCATATGGCCAGTAGACGTTTTAGAAATGACTGATGGTACAGGACATTACATGCATATGGCCAGTAGACGTTTTAGTAATGATTGATGGCATAGGACATTAAATGCATATGGCCAGTAGACGTTTTAGAAATGACTGATGGTACAGGACATTACATGCATATGGCCAGCACACGTTTTAGCAATGACTGATGGCATAGGACATTACATGCATATGGCCAGCACACTTTTTAGTAATGACTGATGGCATAGGACATTACATGCATATGGCCAGTAGACGTTTTAGAAATGACTGATGGTACAGGACATTCCATGCATATGGCCAGTAGACGTTTTAGAAATGACTGATGGTATAGGACATTACATGCATATGGCCAGTAGACGTTTTAGAAATGACTGATGGTACAGGACATTACATGCATATGGCCAGTAGACGTTTTAGTAATGACTGATGGTATAGGACATTACATGCATATGGCCAGTTGACGTTTTATTAATGAGTGATGGCATAGGACATTACATGTATATGGCCAGTAGACGTTTTAGAAATGACTGATGGCATAGGACATTACATGCATATGGCCAGTAGACGTTTTAGAAATGACTGATGGTACAGGACATTACATGCATATGGCCAGTAGACGTTTTAGTAATGATTGATGGCATAGGACATTAAATGCATATGGCCAGTAGACGTTTTAGAAATGACTGATGGTACAGGACATTACATGCATATGGCCAGCACACGTTTTAGCAATGACTGATGGCATAGGACATTACATGCATATGGCCAGCACACTTTTTAGTAATGACTGATGGCATAGGACATTACATGCATATGGCCAGTAGACGTTTTAGAAATGACTGATGGTACAGGACATTCCATGCATATGGCCAGTAAACGTTTTAGAAATGACTGATGGTATAGGACATTACATGCATATGGCCAGTTGACGTTTTATTAATGAGTGATGGCATAGGACATTACATGTATATGGCCAGTAGACGTTTTAGAAATGACTGATGGCATAGGACATTACATGCATATGGCCAGTAGACGTTTTAGAAATGACTGATGGTACAGGACATTACATGCATATGGCCAGTAGAAGTTTTAGTAATGACTGATGGCATAGGACATTACATGCATATGGCCAGCACACGTTTTAGTAATGACTGATGGCATAGGACATTACATGCATATGGCCAGTAGACGTTTTAGAAATGACTGATGATACAGGACATTACATGCATATGGCCAGTAGAAGTTTTAGTAATGACTGATGTTATAGGACATTACATGCATATGGCCAGTAGACGTTTTATTAATGACTGATGGCATAGGACATTACATGCATATGGCCAGTAGACGTTTTAGTAATGACTGATGGTATAGGACATTACATGCATATGGCCAGTAGAAGTTTTAGTAATGACTGATGGTACAGGACATTACATGCATATGGCCAGCACACGTTTTAGTAATGACTGATGGCATAGGACATTACATGCATATGGCCAGTAGACGTTTTAGTAATGACTGATGGCATAGGACATTACATGCATTTGGCCAGTAGAAGTTTTAGTAATGACTGATGGTATAGGACATTACATGCATATGGCCAGTAGAAGTTTTAGTAATGACTGATGGTACAGGACATTACATGCATATGGCCAGCACACGTTTTAGTAATGACTGATGGCATAGGACATTACATGCATATGGCCAGCACACGTTTTAGTAATGACTGATGGCATAGGACATTACATGCATATGGCCAGCACACGTTTTAGTAATGACTGATGGCATAGGACATTACATACATATGGCCAGCACACGTTTTAGTAATGACTGATGGTATAGGACATTACATGCATATGGCCAGTAGACGTTTTAGTAATGACTGATGGTATAGGACATTACATGCATATGGCCAGTAGAAGTTTTAGTAATGACTGATGGTATAGGACATTACATGCATATGACCAGTAGAAGTTTTAGTAATGACTGATGGTATAGGACATTACATGCAAATGGCCAGTAGACGTTTTAGTAATGACTGATGGTATAGGACATTACATGCATTTGGCCAGTAGAAGTTTTAGTAATGACTGATGGTATAGGACATTACATGCATATGGCCAGTAGAAGTTTTAGTAATGACTGATGGTATAGGACATTACATGCATATGGCCAGTAGACGTTTTAGTAATGACTGATGGTATAGGACATTACATGCATTTGGCCAGTAGAAGTTTTAGTAATGACTGATGGTATAGGACATTACATGCGTATGGCCAGTAGAAGTTTTAGTAATGACTGATGGCATAGGACATTACATGCATATGGCCAGCACACGTTTTAGTAATGACTGATGGCATAGGACATTACATGCATATGGCCAGTAGACGTTTTAGAAATTACTGATGGTACAGGACATTACATGCATATGGCCAGTAGACGTTTTATTAATGACTGATGGTATAGGACATTACATGCATATGGCCAGTAGACGTTTTAGTAATGACTGATGGTATAGGACATTACATGCATATGGCCAGTAGACGTTTTAGAAATTACTGATGGTACAGGACATTACATGCATATGGCCAGTAGACGTTTTATTAATGACTGATGGTATAGGACATTACATGCATATGGCCAGTAGACGTTTTAGAAATTACTGATGGTACAGGACATTACATGCATATGGCCAGTAGACGTTTTATTAATGACTGATGGTATAGGACATTACATGCATATGGCCAGTAGACGTTTTAGAAATTACTGATGGTACAGGACATTACATGCATATGGCCAGTAGACGTTTTAGTAATGACTGATGGTATAGGACATTACATGCATATGGCCAGTAGACGTTTTAGTAATGACTGATGGTATAGGACATTACATGCATATGGCCAGTAGACGTTTTAGAAATGACTGATGGCATAGGACATTACATGCATATGGCCAGTAGACGTTTTAGTAATGACTGATGGTATAGGACATTACATGCGTATGGCCAGTAGAAGTTTTAGTAATGACTGATGGCATAGGACATTACATGCATATGGCCAGTAGAAGTTTTAGTAATGACTGATGGTATAGGACATTACATGCATATGGCCAGTAGAAGTTTTAGTAATGACTGATGGTATAGGACATTACATGCATATGGCCAGTAGACGTTTTAGTAATGACTGATGGTATAGGACATTACATGCATTTGGCCAGTAGAAGTTTTAGTAATGACTGATGGTATAGGACATTACATGCGTATGGCCAGTAGAAGTTTTAGTAATGACTGATGGCATAGGACATTACATGCATATGGCCAGCACACGTTTTAGTAATGACTGATGGCATAGGACATTACATGCATATGGCCAGTAGACGTTTTAGAAATTACTGATGGTACAGGACATTACATGCATATGGCCAGTAGACGTTTTATTAATGACTGATGGTATAGGACATTACATGCATATGGCCAGTAGACGTTTTAGAAATTACTGATGGTACAGGACATTACATACATATGGCCAGTAGACGTTTTATTAATGACTGATGGTATAGGACATTACATGCATATGGCCAGTAGACGTTTTAGAAATTACTGATGGTACAGGACATTACATGCATATGGCCAGTAGACGTTTTAGTAATGACTGATGGTATAGGACATTACATGCATATGGCCAGTAGACGTTTTAGTAATGACTGATGGTATAGGACATTACATGCATATGGCCAGTAGACGTTTTAGAAATGACTGATGGCATAGGACATTACATGCATATGGCCAGTAGACGTTTTAGTAATGACTGATGGTATAGGACATTACATGCGTATGGCCAGTAGAAGTTTTAGTAATGACTGATGGCATAGGACATTACATGCATATGGCCAGTAGAAGTTTTAGTAATGACTGATGGTATAGGACATTACATGCATATGGCCAGTAGAAGTTTTAGTAATGACTGATGGTATAGGACATTACATGCATATGGCCAGTAGACGTTTTAGTAATGACTGATGGTATAGGACATTACATGCATTTGGCCAGTAGAAGTTTTAGTAATGACTGATGGTATAGGACATTACATGCGTATGGCCAGTAGAAGTTTTAGTAATGACTGATGGCATAGGACATTACATGCATATGGCCAGCACACGTTTTAGTAATGACTGATGGCATAGGACATTACATGCATATGGCCAGTAGACGTTTTAGAAATTACTGATGGTACAGGACATTACATGCATATGGCCAGTAGACGTTTTATTAATGACTGATGGTATAGGACATTACATGCATATGGCCAGTAGACGTTTTAGTAATGACTGATGGTATAGGACATTACATGCATATGGCCAGTAGACGTTTTAGAAATTACTGATGGTACAGGACATTACATGCATATGGCCAGTAGACGTTTTATTAATGACTGATGGTATAGGACATTACATGCATATGGCCAGTAGACGTTTTAGAAATTACTGATGGTACAGGACATTACATGCATATGGCCAGTAGACGTTTTAGTAATGACTGATGGTATAGGACATTACATGCATATGGCCAGTAGACGTTTTAGAAATTACTGATGGTACAGGACATTACATGCATATGGCCAGTAGACGTTTTAGTAATGACTGATGGTATAGGACATTACATGCATATGGCCAGTAGACGTTTTAGAAATTACTGATGGTACAGGACATTACATGCATATGGCCAGTAGACGTTTTATTAATGACTGATGGTATAGGACATTACATGCATATGGCCAGTAGACGTTTTAGAAATTACTGATGGTACAGGACATTACATGCATATGGCCAGTAGACGTTTTATTAATGACTGATGGTATAGGACATTACATGCATATGGCCAGTAGACGTTTTAGAAATTACTGATGGTACAGGACATTACATGCATATGGCCAGTAGACGTTTTAGTAATGACTGATGGTATAGGACATTACATGCATATGGCCAGTAGACGTTTTAGAAATTACTGATGGTACAGGACATTACATGCATATGGCCAGTAGACGTTTTAGTAATGACTGATGGTATAGGACATTACATGCATATGGCCAGTAGACGTTTTAGTAATGACTGATGGTACAGGACATTACAAATATATGGCCAGTAGAAGTTCATTAATGACAGGTAGTGTTGGTTAACACAGGCTGGCAGAAGGCAAAGTATTCTATCTAAATTAGTTTATGTGCAAGATAAGCAATTATAAAACGCCGATAAATGAAAAAAAGAGGTAAGAGCACAATAAAATTAGTTATCGACGAAAGTCTCATAATCTCATAAATCAAAGGAGGTGAATTCCATGTTCGTGTCGTCATTTCGATAATTAAACATACAATCGATATCAAATCTACGTACACCAACACCCAACGTACACTAAAAATTCTCTTCATTTTACCCATCATACAAGAATATGTTTATTGTGTTTGTGATTGTTTGCTTGCTTGTCTAAAGTAAGCCTACTTCGAGAGAAAGTCGATCTATCTAATGACGTCATCGCTTTACTCCCGGCTTCCACACAATACACCTATGTTCAAGACACCTGTAAGAATTGATTTTTTTTTAGGTACAGTAACCTGGTATATTCATGGCATGTGCATATTATTCATATGGCATGTACATGATATTTATAGGGATTATTGTTACGTATATTTAGTTTACATTGTGCGCCTGACCTTTGCCATTATTTGAAGGTAGAATTCTTGCCTACCTGATAATTGTAATGTTACTTGCTAAAATTTTAGTTCAAGGCCCAACCTTGAATGCCATGGTTGAAAAATTGACAATTTTTTGAAATTTGCCGTTGGAATTTGGTAATTTCCAAACAATCTATTGCGCCGTAGAGTAAGCGGCGTGTGTGTGTGTGTGTGTGTGTGTGTGATAAATACATTTATTCTGTATTCCTAATTCATATCAGTCTTGGGGAATCTATGATCATGGTTTATAGTTGTGTTTAGATATAATTCTAGAAGATTATTTATTTAAGTTTTCCATTGAAATTACAAAGTGCTCATTGCCTTTGTGTACTAAAACACTTCTTTTTGATTATTGACAACTCATTCAATGACATTCTGGATTACATCATTTGGGTATATCGTAACCTTCTATGCTTCTGGATTTGTGGTAGAACATTTAGGATTATTTGGAATACAATTCATAATACTGTAAAAGGTTCCTTAATTTTCAGTTTGTAGCTTAGAGAAATAAATTGTTTATTCTTTCTGTTACGTACTTTCATACCTAGATTCGTAGTACCATATGCTGCATAAATGTATAGTACTAATTTACATATTATTACGTGGCTATGGAATTCAGTGCAAATAACGTGATGTATGATTACCTCTTCTCGGTGCCACAGTGCAAAGCTAAATGCTGATAATAAATCTGTAATGTGCGGATTGAGAACTTTCAGCAAAAACTTATATTGCGCATGCATCAATTATGAGGCGCTCGATTAAACAACCCGCAATCCATTATGATATAAACTAACATGTAATTGGGTTAGTTCAATTATGGAAGAGGCTTTATGTGTTATTTATAATTCTGTAAAATCTTACATATGGTACAAAAATAGTTGGTTAATTTTGTTTTCTTCAGACTTTTTGGACTCGCAGTTTGGCTTGATAAAAGGGGAACCTCTTTTAACAATATTGTTAACTTTTTCATTAACGATATTGTTACTTGCAGAAAACGTCGCAAATATAGATAAAGTTTACGATGTATATGACATATAATTAATTTTTCGTTCTTAATGCAGACGATGCAGCGATTTTAGCAAAAACTGAAGAAAGAACGATATTGGAATTTATGCCCGTTCTTGTAACTTTAAGGTTAACAATAGTAAATTAAGAAAAAAATGTGGTTTTCGAAAGATATCAGAGTGACGAATTATTAGAAAATACAGATACATTTAAGTTACAAGGTTTACATTTATGAAAAAATAGGGGTCCCGAGTGGTCTAAAGCGCTCACCGTTACGGATCACTGCCATCTCACCTCTCTCTGCGTAGGTTCGAGTCTAGCATTCGGCCAATGTGGATATGTGAGAAAACTTGCCAGTAGCTTCTCGAGGACTGGTGGTTCTTTCTGGGGTTTTCCCGGGTTCCTCCTCCACCATTAATACTGGGGGCCATACATAGCCTATCGTGTGCTGAAAAATGGCCTTAAACCCCACAACAACAACAACAACATGAAAAAATACTTGATAAATATTTGTACAACTGCTTGATACGCTAATTGAACCTTCCTCTAATAAATATTGTAATAAATTTGGAGTATGCGCATTTTGTTATAGAACTCCGTTTTAAGGAATTCTTAAATTTGGTGATTACTTGTTTGATTTTTGGAATTCGGTGCCATGGAAATATTCCTTAGCCCTAAATAATTAACCAGTTACTAGGAGCAAACGTCACGGAGTAAAGTGTTAGTGAGTTTCCATGATGCCATGGTTCACTAGTAGTGAATTCAGGTCAAAACCGAATGAATGTCCCTGACTAGCATAGTCCCTATTAAAACTTAGTGGTGTACATTGGTGGTGTGACTGCAGTAGCAATATTTACGGTAGGAAAGCGATAAATTACACAATCGAATCAATACGGAGGGACTCAGTAGATGCCGCTTATGTCGCCGTGGTGGCAAATGTGATGCAGTTTGACCGGCGCAATGTGCATTGAAACCATGAATTGACTGGTCTAAAGTGGCGTAATTAAAATAGTTCCCTGTGTTAGGGGGTAGTTGTATAGTTTCTCTGGCGTGAACTGCTGACGGTACGGAAAGTTGATGATGAGAAACTATACAGATGTGTGGTTGATAGACAAATGGTTAGTTATGAGATATGTGGTCTTGCATTGATTAGAGTAAAATTTATGTATAGAATGACACGTCGGGCTTTCTAATTTACAACTAAAATTGTATAGAAGTATTTGGAAATTTGTGCTAAACTTGTGACTTCTAGCGGGAATCGCGCCGGGGTTTGACACCGTTCGGTTAAGCAAATACCTAATGGTTTGTAACAATATCACCTGTTTGATACGCTAATTGAATCTTTCAATAATAAATATCAATTGCTTGATACACTAATTGAATCCTTCGTTAATAAATATCAATTGTTTTATGCGCTAATTGAATCTTTCATTAATAAAATATCAACTGTTTGATACACTAACTGAATCCTTCGTTAATAAATATCAAATGTTTGATATACTAATTGAATCCATTGTTAATAAATATCAACTATTTGATATGCTAACTGAATCTTTCATTGATAAAATATCAACTGTTTCATACGCCAATTGATTAATAACATATCAACTGTTTGATACACTAATTGAATCCTTCGTTAATAAATATCAACTATTTGATATGTTAACTGAATCTTTCATTAATAAAATATCAACTGTTTCATACGCCAATTGAATCTTTCATTAATAACATATCAACTGTTTGATACACTAATTGAATCCTTCGTTAATAATTATCAGCTGTTTAATACGCTAATTGAATCCGTCGTTAATATCAACTGTTTGATACACTAATTGAACCTTTTATTAATAACTATCAACTCTTTTGATATATTAGTTGAATAATGATGTATCAGACGTATGGGTGATCCACAAAGGAAAAATATTAAAAGAATTCACAATGATTTTCTATTATAAACTGGGCATGGAAGGAATACCCCTCCCCCTGCATGATATTAGAAATATGAGACTGTTAAAATGTTTTATTCGAGGGTTTTACGTTAGGAGAGTTTGATTTTTAGAATTTATGGTATATTTAGAAACGATGCTGATAACGATAAATCTTATAACAGGACAAATTGGGCATTTCAGTTAAATATCTGTTAGATGATCTATGATTTCTTATGTATGGGTTCAATCAATTTGATATTGTGATCCCGGTTGGTGAATAAAATACATGCTTGTTGCTCATTATAATGGGAAGCCTATGTCAGACATATGACCAAACACGACTGATTAGTATTCCATGTGTAGAGAATATTTATCATTTGAAAAGTATCTGCACGTGATGAAAAACTAGTTGTGAAACTACGTACTAGATTTTGAACAGTATCACACAATTTGAATATAGAAAATGTGTTTTTTTATGAGAGAGTAATTAGAACCGTACAGACAATTTGAATATAGAAAATGGTTTTTTTTTTTTTTTTTTTTTTTTTTTTTTTTTTTTAATGAGAGAGTAACAAGAACTGTACAGACAATTTTAATATAGAAAATGTGTTTTTTTTATGAAAGAGTAACAAGAACCGTACAGACAATTTGAATATAGAAAATGTTTTGTTATGAAGGACTAAAAAGAACCGTGCGTTTATATAATAGATAAAATGTTAAGTTTTGTCGAAACTGAATATCAGGTTTTATTGTTTTGTTCATTTAAACGGCATTTAGAAGAAAATATTTACTACGATTATGTTGTTTATAGCTAAATAAATAAAAAATGTAAAGCCATTATATTGTAACAAACTAAGGGGTTTCTTAACCGCGCGATGTCAAACCCTGGCGCAAATCCCGCTAGAAGTCATTACGTTTCCCCTCGATTTCCGAAGACCTCTGTACAACTACTGTTGTAAACTGGAAAGTCCAACATGTCCAATTTTACTCTAAAGAATAGATAACCACAAATCTGACAAATTCCCAATTGTCTGTCAACCGCACAACTGCATGGCTTCTCTTCATTAACTTTCTGTAACGTACCGCCAACATTTCAGGCCGTGAAACTATACAACTCAACCACCTAAAACAGATAACTATTTTTACTATGCTACCTTAGGCCAGTCAAATCATGACTTTAAGCCAAATTTCGCCAGTAATTATGCGCCATATTTACCACCGCAGTAACAATAAACGGCGTCTGCCGACAACGGAACAGTCCCTTTTTGTTTATTCCATCGTATAATTTACCTGTCTCCAATCATAAATACTGCATCTGGTGTCACGCAATCAATTTACATTAATATATATTAACAGGGACTACTGAGCGACATGGACACTCATGCGGCTCTGACCTGAATTCACCAAAAGTAAAACATGACATCATGGAAACTCACTCACAGATCACTCCGTGGCGTTTTCTCCTAGTAACTGGGGAATTATTTCGGTCTGAGGGCTATCTCTCCAGGACCGACTTCCCATAATCAAGCAAGTAATCACACAAATCTAAGAAATTCTTATAACAGGGAACTATAAACGAAGGCGCATACTGCAAATATCATAAAATTTAATTTTAGTGCATTGTCGAAATTTGCATACTTTAAATAAAAGAAGAGGATCTGAAAACAAAAACTTTTGTGCAAGTAATTAATGATTAAACCGCATCGTAAGACTAATATAAATAATTTATAATTTTGTCTTTACATTGCTGTTGGGTACTAATATCCTTGTTATATTTGATACTGAGTATAGTCGTGTGACTTATTCTCTGCAGAATAACACGAATATGCGTTCTCAGGTTTGTAGTTAAAAAATCAATTTGTAATTAAAGTTTTTATTCTTTTTCTTTCAGTTCGGATGTATTTAAGATGCAGGGTAATGTACAGTTATGGAGGTATTTTACTTAAAATTAAAGTCGTCTTTAGAATATCTCGCTCTACAAATATCTTGTGTCTGAAGTAAACTCGTTTCAGTATTTCAGTCATCTTCGAAGTAAACTCGTTTCAGTATTTCAGTCATCTTCGCTTGCCAAGGTTCCGATATGTTAAAACTATCTACACATTGGCGGATCGAGCAGATATTCATATGCTTCGGGCCTGTGAATTTCATTGCCACCGCAATCAAAACAAACTGAAGTTGTTCACTGCTCCTAAACGATCGAGACAAGGGGAGCACATACATTGAATGGACTCATAAATAAACAAATACACCCGTGATGGTTTCTCTCTGTTACGTAGTCATACTTCCGATGTTAAATTACAAAGTATCCTTTTGAAATCAGTCGCCTACACCGTTTTAGGCAAATATACAATACACCGTTGTTACACGCTATTGGTTAGTTGGAATTACATACTAAAGTTGGCAACTCATGAAATCCAATAGATGCTGCTAGAACAAAGCACAAAATATCTTCTCGATCCAGCAAGGGGTAGATAGGGTATAGGGTTAATATATTGGAACCTTGATTAGTGAAGTTGGAGTTCATTGTTGTGCAACAGAAAGTTTATTTACGTCATACGTCAAATGAGCAAATATTAGAACGACAAGCCGACTGACAATATATGTTTAGTGGAAATGGGGTCGGAGAGAGAAAATATCTTCCGACTGATACAACGTATCTTCATCCACACATTAACATATATCCACCATTTTATGACCACCAATCGAAACACTCAAAATATGAAAGAAATATCTGCCTTCAAAGCTATTTTGCTTCTAAATCATCGCCATTTTGATCAATTTTCAACGAAGAAGACACATAATAATAAATAGTTACAAGATAACTTAACATCCATGTAAATCAATGTCATGCAATGTCTGTAATTGACCATTACATGTAAAATATATTTTAGAGGGAGTTTAAATATTAATGCCATCATTTTACTAAAACGAGAGAGTAAATCTTGGTATAAGAATCTAATTTTGCAGTTTTTGCATCTCATAAAAATTGGCGAATATATCAGGGAGAAATTTAGCATGTAGATAAATGCAAAAAAGAGGAAAGAGGCTACCACAATGCAGACATCACAGAAATGTAACTCAAATTGCTAAATTGCTAAAGCTATTTTAAAAATAAGAAACACCCACATAAACACACACACACGCACATGCACACACACACACACACACACACCAAAAAGAGGTAAAATTCCAATAAATTAAGCCTCTTTGAAAGGTTTGCTGTTTCCGAATTGAAAAGAAATGAAATTCAAAGTTATCGTTAATTTCGTCAGTTCGATGATTAAACATGTCATAAGGACATATTATATACGCCAGCAGCCTGACTGGTTCAATAACAATTCGTTTCTTTCATGAGCCGCTACCGAATTTGGAAAGCTAAATGTTCTATTCTAACCGGTCAAAGAATTAAATGGCAAATTTGGGGTATAATTAGCATTATACCTAAACTTACCTTGACGTTCATGGTATAATTAGCATTATACCTAAACTTACCTTGATGTTCATGGTATAATTAACATTATACCTAAACTTACCTTGACGTTCATGGTATAATTAGCATTATACCTAAACTTACCTTGACGTTCAGGGGATAATTAGCATTATACTTAAACTTACCTTGACGTTCAGGGTACAAATAGCATTGTACGTTATTGTTTAATAGTCCAAAATATTTATATTAAGGATGTACAATTTGCAGGCACTTAGACTTTCCACTTAATGCATATACGTTACGCAGGCTAAGGCGTCATCTAGATATTTTAGGTTCCCACACGAAAAAAGGTCGCTATTGACTCTTGTAAGAATTTAAAATATTGGTGGTACCGTATGCGTACAAAAAGTATATTGCTCTGTCTTTCTGTCTGCCTGTCTGTCCGTCTATCTCTGTTCTCTCTCTCTCTCTCTCTCTCTCTCTCTCTCTCAACACATACACATTATCAAGGAATATTAATATAATGTGTATAGCTCTAAAGAGACTATATGTATAAACCATAAATATACAACATTTTTATTTTGCTTCTTATTAATGCAAATGATTACATTATATTTATTATCCATGCAGTCCACTGCTATCCACAACGTAGACAGTGTAAACACAAAACTGCCCACACTCGGCCACCCCAGCCCAAACTAAATAGTGTAGAAACAGAGAAAGACTTCAATCACAACCCTTGACACAAGTAGGCCCTGGTGCACTGAACACATTGCTCGTGTTATTGTGCTGACACAAGTAGGCCTTGACTATTGAGGACATTGCTTGGATTGTTGTACTGACACAAGCGAGCCTTGACTATTCAGGACATTGCTTGTATTGTTGTTCCGACACAAGTAGGCCTTGACAATTGAGCACATTGCTTGGATTGTTGTGCTGACACAAATAGGCTAAGACAATTGAACACATCGGTTGGTTTGTTGTACTGATAAAAATGGGCCCTGAACATAAATCGTTAGCAATGAATGATGTAATTATTCTTGATACGGCGTGTTGACCCTTGTAATTGTTTTATAAAAGGAATAAAATGGGATATTATCATTACGGTGCTGGCCCATGTAGGGTTTACGTTTACATACCGTTTTATCATAAATATCTTTGCGAGAGAATGTTTACATCACTCCTGCCGTGAAAACGTTATATTATTTGTCCAAAATAACATTTAGTTCAAATTGAAAAGGATAGTGAGTTATTTTTACTTTGAAAGAACATAATCTTCCCCAAACAATTAGCTGTTTGGTTCTCGAACAAATGTGTATCAGAAAGAGTGTGCGCATAGTATGTGTTTGTTCGGTTGGAGTGGATCATCCCCCCACGGATGATGCATGTGGACTTCATTAGGACTACGGAATGTAGGTGAGCTTGCTTAAAATGCAGGCAGAAACATATTTAGGTCCCAAGTGTTCTGTCTAAATATATTCGGTTTTGTCTCAGAATCACTGTGTTGCGGGAAAACGTTGTTTAACTGTTGCCTTTCCTGAGATTACTTTCTGTATAGCCTGGCGGAATCTGGTAGAGGAACTCGTTTTTCTCTGTCTTCCCTCACGTAAAGACTTTTGGCGGCGATGTTCACGTACCAGATCA
The DNA here is from genome assembly GCA_028554795.2 of Sinohyriopsis cumingii. Classification (NCBI taxonomy): domain Eukaryota; kingdom Metazoa; phylum Mollusca; class Bivalvia; order Unionida; family Unionidae; genus Sinohyriopsis; species Sinohyriopsis cumingii. The sequence continues at coordinate 28,244,040 of CM068835.1, forward strand.
AGAAACATTTGTTCAATGTATGTGACCTGTGTCCAATCTGCTGCTGACACCTCAAAAAATTTACATCCGATTTCATCTGCAAGTTCTGACCCCTCGTCAGCAGGCACCTGCCGGTCATGTAACAGATCCGATTTGTTTCCCACAAGGATTCCAATGATGTTTGAGGACTGCCTAATCTCTTCTACGTGCCTTTTGAGGCCAAGGATAGAATCAAAACTTTGACGGTCTGTAATAGAGTAGACGAAAGCAAAACAATCTGCCCACAGCGCGTAATAATCCTTCCAATTCCCCTCAGACTGAAAAGAAAATGAAATGTTGCTAGTTTTCTTTGTTGTTAAAATATTAAATATTTCTTTTATAAGCATCTGTATATGTATCTACATTTCCTTCTTTGTTCCTTTGTTTCCATCTTTCTTTCTATCTTTCTACACAACTATACACATTCTTTCTTTTGTTAAAAAAAAAAACAAAAAAAAAAACGCATTCTGAGATAACTGAATAAATACCGGTTCTAATGGATATGGTATCTCTACAATACCAATTTTATGTTTAATTTCTTGAACAAGTATTTTTTTTATAAATATTACCGTAATATTATTGTCTACGTTTCTGGATTTATAGCTATTAATTAATTTGTTCATTTCTCTTTCTTAAAATAAAAGTCAGCCAAAATTTCGAGCATCCAGTTGAAGGCTCTATAGACATGTAGATTAGTTTCCCTAAGGGAGGCAACTCGTACACACTTCAAATAGTTGGTACTCACCTTTCCAGCTGTGTCTAGTATGTCCAGTCGGATTTCCTCGGTATCTAGAGCTGTGTAGTACTTGTATATGCTTTCTGGAAATTAGACAGAAGAGAGAAAAGTTATTTCTTTCTGCTTTCGTGTAAAGATCTAAGGTATCAATGGGTGCTTAATAAGTTTTTGTTTTCATTGTTTAATGAATGTCTGATTACAACCTGCGTCCTACTCGTCCAACCATCTTATTCTCTTCATTTTTTTTTTACCTGAAGCTAGTGACAAGCTGTGTGGTAGTGACAACTTTCCCGTAGGCTTGAGAAATAATACTCCCAAATCTGAAGGGACAGAGACTGAAATGGAATCTGAGGTTAACTAGTAAAATGTCAGCCGGACATCAATCGTTTTGAAAAGATGGCTTATCAAATAGTCTTATTTACTAACACTCTCCAGAATGTCTTTTTTAAAATAGACTTTGCCAATACCTAAACGCGTAAACAAGCCTTGGTTTGGTCATGTATACAAAGAGTCTATCAGGCCTTTGTTTGGTCATGTATACAGAGTCTATCAGACCTTGGGTTGGTCATGTATACAAAGTCTATCAGACCTTGGTTTGGCCATGTATACAAAGAACCTATCCGACCTTGGTTTGGTCATGTATACAAAGAGTCTATCCGACCTTGGTTTGATCATGTATACAAAGAGTCTATCAGAGAACTGAAAAAGCCTTGGTTTGGTCATGTATACAAAAAGTCTATCAGGCCTTTGTTTGGTCATGTATGCAGAGTCTATATCAGACCATGGTTTGGTCATGTATACAAAGAGTCTATCAGGCCTTTGTTTGGTCATGTATACAAAGTCTATCAGACCTTGGTTTGGTCATGTATACAAAGAACCTATCAGACCTTGGTTAGGTCATGTATACAAAGAGTCTATGCGACCTTGGTTTGGTCATGTATACAAAGAGTCTATCAGAGAACTGAAAAAAGCCTTGGTTTGGTCATGTATACAAAGTGTCTATCAGGCCTTGGTTTGGTTATGTATGCAAAGAGTCTATCAAGTCTTTGTTTGGTCATGTATACAGAGTCTATCAGACTTTGGTTTGGTCATGTATACAAAGAGCCTATTAGACCTTGGTTTGGTCATGTATACAAAGAGCCTATCATACCTTGGTTTGGTCATATACAAACAGTCTATCATACCTTGGTTTGGTCATGAAAACAAAGAGTCTATCCGACCTTGGTTTGGTCATGTATACAAAGAGTCTATCAGAGAACTGAAGAAAGCCTTGGTTTGGTCATGTGTACAAAAAGTCTATCAGAGAACTGAAAAAAGGTTATTAGAGAATATAATACTATTTATACCGAGGAAAAGCTTACTTTACCGTTGGAGACAGCAAGATTGAAATATTGAGATCATATGTCTTCAGGTTAAATCAGTATATGATGTGTTACGAAAACAAACTGGAATAAAAAGCAGCCGTATCAAACATTTGGATAAATTTAACGAAATTATCACGACCGTATCACACATATTAAATGCATTGAAGGATATAGAACAACATGATCACGACCCGACCACAGATCCTCAGTGCTTTCGAGGACATTTAACAAAAAGATCGCGACTGGAATACAGATCCTCATTGCATTGAAGGATATATAACAAAAAGATCGCGACTGGAATACAGATCATCAGTGCATTTAAGGACACATAACAAAAAGATCGCGACTGGAATACAGATCATCAGTGCGTTTAAGGACACAACAAAAAAATCTCGACTGTACCTCAAATCCATAGTGCATTGCTGGATACGTAAGAAAATCATCACGATCGGACCAGAAAGTATCAGTGCATTAGAGGACATACCCTCTAAACCTCTTTAGACGATAACTATTATGAAAACTTTCGTGTTAAAAACTGACAGAAATTGTTCCATTAAATATGAGATTTATCTAACGTTTTAGATTGCAAGGAAGCTCTTGGAGAACTGCAAGACTATTGTGATGGATCTAGTGACACGTCAGTAGAATTAGATGATATCTACTGTCAGCGTCTGAAGCATTTAGCAGATTCAGCCCTGAACACACTGCATCAAATTTTCAACAAACTTTGGCAAAATGGTGACTTCAGCCGCTTGATGAAAAGCAACAATGATACCAGTACCCATGCTTGAATGAACTAATTAATCTATCGTCCTACAACATTAACAATCTGGGTTTGCATAACTATGGAATAAATGATAAATAACAGAGTTTTTTTTAGTATTTTAATTCCAGAAAGTTCTTATCAGACTTTGAATATTGATCCCGAAGCCAAAAACAGTATAACACCACATGGAAGCACAACATAATGAATAACCTATCTCTCTATTGTTTCAATGTGTCTGATACCAACTTTGTATCAAATGTTTCAAAAGGCAGAAAGTTCAGTGTCAGGGTAGATTCCATCATTCCTGAAATTTCTCAAGGCAGAATATTGTAAGTAACCCATTGCATAATCAAGGTTAACAGCACTGCAAAATGCCTTAATCCAGGAACGGTCTTGCTGCTCTTTAAATGTCGATGACTTTTTATATGTCATGGATCCAAGGAATGCATGCTGTTGAACATCGGCTCCAGAATTTCGTCAGCAGACTTTATAAATGGACAGAAGAAAAACGGTTGAAATGTTAGTAATCAAAAACTATTTGTATGCACTTCTGCAGAGTGCATTGTTCTGTAAATATAATCTGTATTGTGTTGGCTTTTGACCATGATTATATATTGTGTATATTTAATTTGTATTGTGTAACCGACCTTTGTCCATAATTTTGAGGGTAAAAGTTGGGCCTACCAGCCTAATTTCTTGTTATTTTGTAAATAACATATTACATAGTTAATGTTTGTCTATTATTTTAGACTATATTTTAAAATCATTATTGCTTGGAGGTAAGCATGTTGAGTTCAAAGCCTATTTTTATTTTCAGGAATTAAGAATGTTCTAGAAGCAAGTGATTTACGAGTTTGATGGTCCGTTATCGTGTCTTAACTTTTTACATAAATGTTTTTTACTTCAGAATTACTCATTCCATATCTTAACATCAGTCTTAGTGGAATCAGTTTTAGCTGTGCTCCGTTATTATTTGACAGGATTTATTAATCTAAATTCTTAATCGGAATTACAAATTCCCTATTGACTTTAGGACTAAATCACTATTTTGGAATTATTTGAATTCATTTAGAGACATTTTGGATCATATCACTGTGTCACACCAAGACTGTTAGCATACCAACACCATTCCAGGCTACTGATACGTCAGCACATACAGAAGTGGAATTCATTTGGAACACAGCTAGAATTTATTCTGAATACTGTATACGTTTCGACTTTTAAGACTATTTGTGATTCAATTTACAATACTGTAAGTTCCTTTTGAATTTTCACTTTGTATTCTAGAAAAATGTATTATTTGTTAAATTTTCCATAACTTGCTGGTTTTTGCTTTTTCTATCACATTGTTTAAAACAATAGATTCGCAACAAGATAGCGTGTATGATGAGCGAAAACTCTGTCTTAATAATTCTCTTATTTCCGTTGTAGAGAGATGGAGTGTCATGCCCTTAATTAACACCGTAAATGAAATTACTTTCTGCATATTACATACCTGAGGGATAAATGTAAAAAAAGCCCTTGATTTATTACGAGTAGTGGCAAACATAGAATAGTAAGCATACCGGGAAGTCTTACTCCGATTGTACAGGACTTCAGTAAGATCTAAACTTGAATATGATCTGAGTATGTAGGGATCAGCTCGCAAATTGTACCTGCATATGTTTAATTTAATATACACTTAGACTCTAGGATTTCGTTTGGAAGCACTATGCATTTCCCCTTCAGAAAGAGGTTTTGTTGAGGAAACGAACTATCACTTCTTTCAAAAGAATGGAACTGGCTCATTAGTAAACTAAGAAATTATCCTCTAGTCTACCAATGTCCACCTATGATGCCTTCTTGAGGCTAAAATACCAAACCTTGCACAATCGGAAACTAAATTTTATTTCGCATTTTGACATACGAAATAGCAACAACAAAAATTATTCGCAACATGCAACTTTGTTTATTACCCTCTCTCTTTCGTCCTCTTTTTTGGATATTTCCGATTGCTAAAAGTAGTCTACAAATACTATCGTTTTTAGAATAAATTCAGTTAAATCATAATATTTCCATCGTGATCATAGTCCCATTTATCAAAACGGTTCAGAATAACGTCTTAACACCCCACAGTACCACATCGGGCCATGCTGTTTTAGCACCCCGCAGTATCATATCGATCCATGCCGTTTTAACACCCCGCAGTACCATATCGATCCATGCCGTTTTAACACCCCACAGTACCATATCGATCCATGCCGTTTTAACACCTCACAGTACCATATCGATCCATGCCGTTTTAACACCCCGCAGTACCATATCGATCCATGCCGTTTTAACACCCCGCAGTACCATCTCAAGAAAATTTGTACTACAGAAATCAGTGTAATATTTAGCTCTTTGAACCACGTCTGATCTAATCCTCTCAGAAAGAAATGACATCGTGTTTTGAGTTTTTGCCATCTTGGAAGCTTTGCAAAGCCGTAACTGTGACGATCCGTCAAAATCCTGAATCTGTTCTTCTTAAATAAAAAGGAGAAAGTAAAATGTCTACCTGAAAAGCATCCATGATGGTGATGCAAACGTGCTTGAAATAATAAAGGATGAAGGCTCGCAAAAGCTGGACAGTATTCACCTTGTTTCATAAACTCAATATTAAATCAATACCTATTTGAGAAACTCTATTTATGGTAGGTTAACATATCTTTTATAAACCTTTGATGATTTGCTTCCATTTCTGACGAATATTCATACCCCCAAGTTTCGGAACCCTAATATAAAACTGGTTTCACAATAGCATCAAACATTTTAAATATCCTTTACATGTAATCTTCCAATATTTCTTGATATTCAAACATACTAGATTTAGATTTCAAAGCTTGTGACACCATTATATTTTTATGCAGCTCAATCGTGATAAAAATCCAACCCCATATAACTATAAAACGAAATCGTTTAAATAGATTTGCTCTCATAAGACCAGCGCTCATGATTCCTCAAAAAGCCATTGCATCAAAATAATGTTTTTTTTTTGTTTTTTTGTTTTTGTTTTTTGTTTTTGCTAGATTAAATTCCTTTACTGTTTCAGTACAAAATTTATCTATAGCATTAATTTGTTGTTGTAATAACCACACAGTTTCAACACAATTAACCACATCATCCGCATACGATAAGGCAAAGATCACGGGTATATTCTCTGTGATGAAAATATCACACTTAGTTCATGACTTGAACGAAATCATTAATTAAAAGACAAAAAAAAAAAAAAAGAAAAAAGAAAAAGAGGGGTATTAGAAAACATCTTTGTCTTGTTCCCACATTGCAGTTAAAGTGTTAGTTCTTTTGTAGTTGGTAAACAGCTTTTCAAACAAGAATACATAATTTGTTTTGAAAACTTGCAAAATATATCCATCAATATAATTCTGTAAAAGATAAAATCACTGCTTATTTTGTTGTATACTATTGCAAGCCTTAGAAGAATCAACAAATAAACAGTAAAATCTACCATTAGAATCGCATATATAAGTCCGGACAATTGCAAGATTTAAGATTAAAGATCCAAGATAATTTAATTGGTAATATAGGCTACCGGCCCATAATAAAGTAATATATACAAATACAAAATGTATCACCTGGAGTGCACATGTATATATTGTGTCTATTTTAACTATTGAATTTTTACAAGCCGAGGGTCCTTACTTGACCGAGCGGTTGTCAAACCCTGGCGCGATTCTCTCTAGAAGTCAAAAGTTTACCCCACCTTTCCAAAGACTTCCATACAACTTCAGTTGTAAATTAGAAAGCCCGACGTGTCCATTCTATACCTAAAATTTTACTCTTAATAATGCAAGACCACAGATAAAACAACCTGCCAAATATCTATCAACAGCACATCTGCATGGTTTATGTTCATCAGGTTTCAGTACCGCCAGCCGTTCACGCCTTAGAACATATACGAGTATCCCCTAACACTAGGAACTATTTTAACTCCGCCACCTTAGGCCAGTTAATGTATGCTTTCCAGGCACATTTCGCCAATATAACTGCATTATATTTGCCCCTATGGCGACATAAACGGTATCTGCCGAGTCCCTCTTATTTATTCCTTTGTGTAATTTACTGGTTTCCTACCGTTAATACTGCCTTGCAGTCACACCACCAATGTACACCACTAGATTTTAATATGGACTATCTTACGACAGGGACATTCATTCGGTTTTGGCCTGAATTCACTACTAGTGAACCATGGTATCATGGAAACTCACTAACACTTCACTCTGTGACGTTTGCTCCTAGTAATTGGCTAATTATTTCGGGCTAAGGATATTTCCGTTACGGAGAATTCCAATAATCACACAAATATAAGAATTCCTTAAAACGGGACGCTATAGCCAAATGCGCATACTCCATATTTATTATAGTACGTATTGCCTTGTTGGTGGAACAAATGGTATATAAATAATGTGAATATCATGCAACTTTTTTACAGATGGACTAGCATACCAAGGTTATTAAAAATAATTTTGTCTTGGATCTTGATAATGTTTACAAATGAAACATGTATGACATTCATCTCTAGAAAAGCAAAATTACTGCGATAATAAGATTGACACGAAAGATACGTGTGTGTGTGTGTGTGTGTGTGATTAAGATTTTTAACGTAGCTTTAACAATTTTTTAGTCATATCGCTACGATGTCTGCAGTGTGGCAGTTAATAGTGATGTCTAGCACTGGGGCATCATGCCGCAGACATGTAGCATGATGTCCCACACAATCACATTATCCTGACACCAGGCCGACCAGCCCTAACACTAACCTCTTAAAGCTGAGCGCCTAGCGAGGCAGCTGTTAATACTATTTTTGTAAGTATTTGGTATGACTCGGCCGGGGTTCGAACCCACGACCTCCCGCTTCCGAGGCGGACATTCTAAAGAAAGATATTGAAAGATACGATGTACACCATCATGTTTACCAGTCTGTAAAAAAGTGTACCATTCTGTATAAAAAGTGTATGAGTAGAACATTTGAATCTTGAAAGAGCTTTACGGGCACATATAAGTAAGCCTATGGAAATTTTAACATTTAGTAGTGTTAAATAACTTTGATAATACCTACATGTTGTCGACTGCATGAGTTCATCGTGCCAGTTTTGACAGGTACAATCGCTTACTCTGTGAGAGAATGCTGTTACAAGTACACTAACATTGTCAACATCCTGCGATAGCCGTACAAACTCCATACCATAGCAAGTTGTTGTTGTTGTAGTTGTACGGTTTAACGCCATTTTTCAGCACACGATAGGCTATACATGGCGGCCAGTATTAATGGTGGAGGAAGAACCCGGGAAGTCCCCGGAAAGAACCACTGACCCTCGAGAAGCTACTGGCAAGCTTTCTCATATACCCACATTGGCCATAGCTAAGTAATAAATCTCTTAAATGATGCCCATGTAACATGTCCATTATCATCGAGTCATTGATGCATCTTGTAGCATTCTGCTCCTGTCCAGATATAACAATTAACTTAAAATATTAAACACACCTTGAGTAATATGTAACACACAACGGTATTCTGCCACAAGCTCCAGGGGCAACATAAATATTCACATTACTTGAGGTACATATATATTGTTTACAGAAACGGCTTTGAACGCTTTGAATAATACATTCTGAATACTTGTGTCCATAGATTTCAAGACCATAACATAATACTGGTTTTACCATAGAATTAAATATTTTAAAGGCATCTACACAACTAAAGTGCCGAAATTTCATGTGGTAATAAACAAAATAGCCATAACAGATGTGATGCTCTGAGTTTCTAATGTTTCTTAAACCTTTCGTTCTGGACAATTGCATGCAAACTGAATATGTTATGAAAAGTACTGAAAGGTTTTCTAAAGGCAGCACAAGAATGACATATTAAATGATTAGTCTCTGCCGTTCTATACAACGGTTTGTTTAAAATAGACGTGAATATTTAGCACCATGTATTTATTGGAGACATCACCCCTGTAATTGCTGGTGTCTTTTATGATACCACAGTAGTTGTTTTGATTACCCGTATTACACTGTATGACCACTTCTTTGTTAAATCCCCCTTTTAACGATTTTATAAAAAAGCACATAAAGAAATGAAACAATGTGTGGCTATTTGAAATGAGTTTCTGAACGCGTGCGTCTAGTTGAAGAATTTGGTTTGTAAATCTCTATTTTCTTGTGATTGCTCCTGGTTTGCATTATCAGTCTTGATCACACTTTGGGGCTTGTAAACTCTGCTGTAAAACTCCCAGTTTTCGTGACTTTATTTCAACTTAAATTTCATTATATAAATACTCAAGATTTTTTTTAACATTCGTTGATATTTCAATGTAGGAATGTTTTTATACTGAACATGTTCAACAAAATTCCCTTCAAACAGTTGGAGACAAGATTACCCTTTTGTACATTTCAATCGAAAAAATTAAAATTTATTACTGTCATCGTCTTCTTCAACGTTGTCCTAACGCTACCATCAGTGACAAATTCATTGCATACACAATCCCTTGTTTTCTGACCTATTTTACTACAATTAATTAATTTATCAACAATTTTCATGCTAGAAAATATCGGCAAACAGGAGATTCGTCTTTGTCAGCCATACCAAAATGTGTTATAAAGGGAAACAACTCTTTGGATGATACAACATGATCCACTATGATGGTGCCTTTATATGCAATGCATGTTACATTCTATCACTTTGCGTAGAAAAGTAGATCATTAAAGTACACGTGTATTGAAATTTTGCAACATTTGTACAAAAGCCAAACAGAAATTGTTTTGTGTTGTGGCATTACGTGGCAGTAAACAAAAGTATCAACATCAGACATATCTATAAAGTACTATCAGGTTTAAAGGCAAGATCCTCTATAGAAGTATTGAATGAAAGTCCCTGCATTTAACTTCATAATATGCAGATTTATTCTTCCAACATTCTCAATAAATAAATCAAATCAAATCCAGCCATTCTATTTTCTTCAAGGTCGTCATAAATTAGCAAATATTTCTGTATATACTCATTTTTTCTCGCCCTTCACTTTCCATTGTCAGAATAGTGCTGAACAACTTTACACTGCACAACACGTGCGTCTAAAAAAGTATTGTGTATTAAAAGCTACATTGTAAACAAACCATGTACACTCATGTAGTAGACGTTAGGTTTTAGTTTATTAGATTTGTTTGTGAATGAACTAAAGAAACTGTTTAGTCTATCTGAAAGTAGAGATGATAAAGTGAACGATGTGGACGAGTTTACTGAGTCAAAAATGAAACTTTCAAACAATCAAACGAACAAACGTACTAGACACACAATGGAAAATACCATTCTGACCATTTAAACAGTTATTTAGCAGTAACGTTTCGTAAATGGAATGGTTCGGACGATGACCAGTGCTCTCTGGGGTATATAAATATAGCACAGAAAAACATATTGAAGCCAAGGGCTATCGCATATCTATCAATGGTGTACCATTTTATAAGTCAAAGTACTAAATTCGAGAAAAATGCAACTTACGGTTTTGGTAGAAAAGTAAAGGCCTCAGAGCCAATAAGCCAAGACTACGAAGAGATCTTATTTTCGCTTGCTGAATAGACTGTCACACACCAGCTGCTTTGTAATTTTCCGCGTTAACGTTTTGATACAATGTTTAGAATTTAGGCTAGAGATATACGCCATACCATTCATTATATAGCTGAGCTCCCTACAAAGAGCATGTAAGTGATAAGGTATAAACATGTATTCTTTAGCTGACAATAAGAATGGCAAAAATATACTTACATTTTTGCATCTTGAATTTCCTAAACTGATTTTTCTTGGTTCTACAAATCTGAATTATACGAGCTTTGTCATGGGTACTAAAACTTGATCAAACAAAATGGAATTGTACTGTAATTTTTGCTACATTTACAACTGCAATTACATTCTCCTTACCGCACTTAAAATTAAATGAACTTGATAGTTTATAGCGTCTCTTTGAAAATTTCAATTGAAAGAGTTCATGTGTTTCTTACATTATGATTCCAAACATTCAATGACAGAACATAAACACTCATGCAGCTTATTCATGGCTTGTCCCTTCCTGCTCAAAGCACATGTACTTCGTGCGGAATGGACACATCTAATAAATCCAGTCCATGACAAGCAGAATTGAGAAGAATCTACACCCTCCTTCCCCCCAAAAATACCCCAACCAAAATCCATCTATTACAGACCAACTGGAAATGTTGCAATGCGTATTCATTCAAAATATGACAATACATTTCAATTTGAAGTAGACCAAAAGAGCAGTTCCTTTTTAAACTAATGTCGAGCGCTCGACGAGTTCAAAGGTCACTCGGCGGTGCTATGTGCGCATTAATTTTGCTATTGTTTATTGATGAAACTACGGCTGTGTATTTATTTTGGAATACAGTATAAATTCAATCACTTTCTTTCATGAAGTGCGTTTTTATAACTAAGCCTTAGGTAGAATAAGAAAATGAGTATATAATAAAAGCTGACTATTTGTACGGGAACATATGAACTCTTTTATCGGACTAATACTTCACTTCCAGTATCCTGCAGTATTACTCCTACTAACTTGTTCACATTCTTTTCTATACAAGTGCAGTCTCTCTCTCTCTCTCTCTCTCACACACACACACACACACACACACACACACACACACATATATATATATATATATATATATATATATATATATATATATATATATATATATATATATATATATATATATATATATATATATATATATATATATATATATATATATATATATATATATATATATATATATACACATATATATATATATATATATATATATATATATATATATATATATATATATATATATATATATATATATATATATATATATATATATATATATATGAAGCGTTGATACTAGAATATTCTAGCTACACTATTGGCAGGGAAACGTTGAATAGGATGCCAACACTCGGACAAGATATTTATCAGAGAGGACCCCCACCCCATTCAACAAATGAGAAACTATTTAATAGAATTGAAAAATTATGTAAAGTTCAGACAGAAAACAAGTGCGCTCCTGAAAATGGTAGGATGATTCGCAGTCTTTCAAAGGACTACATATGATTATCATATTCACCATGGACTGCAAGACATATGGTGTAATATTCGCATTTTCCACACCAAATTCAACTGCGCGGAAGAAAGTAAACAAAATAAATAAATAAATGCAAATGCAATCTGAAACAAAAGTATGTCATTAACATTAAGGAAGTGATGATAATAAATTTGTCTATCGTCGCACGGTCATCGTATGATGAAATGACAAGTTTGTATGTGTGGGTGTTGGATAGTTAGAACTACTATGTTATTATCAGACTCTTTCCTGTTCAAAGTCCGCTCCTATATTTTAATGTTGAATAATACAACATGGACACATCAAATTAAGAATTAAGCAAAAAGTATAAAGATTTGTTTATTTCTATCCTTCTTTGTGACAATACCAGTTATGAATTTAGCGAGGTAACACTGCATTCCTTGTTGATGTGAAGTGTAGTAATGTTACTGCAGCCTTCCTCAATAACACAGTTGAAAAGACGCCAAAATTATCAGTGAAATTTACTTCTTATTCTAAACTCTGCATTTATATTTGCTTTTATCTCCCTCCTGTACATGTTAGCTGTACGTATGGGGTGTTGTCTGTCATTAGGAGTACATTTAAATGTCTGCTTTTCTATCCTGCTACAATTCCCATAGAGGGCTGGTTATACCAGCCCGTCATTGCCAACTCATACATAGCCACCTCCATAGTGTTAAAATTCTCATAGAAAACGTCAGTAACCAATAATGTTATGTTTCTTCAGACACCACAGTGACACCAATCACGTTAAATTAGATAAACAAAATATTGTTATATTTCCCGTAGATCTCACAGTGACATCCATAATGTTAAATTCCCATAGCCCCAGATTGACATCCGTACAATTAAATTTCCATGCAGTTCTAAGTGTCTCACAATGTAAAAGGCTCAAAGGGTTGCTATAGCGCCCAAGAATGTTATTATTCGTTATGTCTGCAATAATATCACCCGTGATGTTAAACTTCCACATGGTGCTATAGTGTCCCAGAATGCAAAGTAGGGCGCTATGGACCCAAATTCACTAATGAGGCACAAATCAATGTCGCTGACATGTTAACTGATTATATACGTTTCTTTCCTTAATGCATACCTTTTTGCTATATCAATATACGTCTATCATTCCAAAAAAAATCAATGTAAACAATAAATAAAGCTTGGATCTGAAAATATCGCAACCTAAATGGTGTATATCAATACCTACGTTACTGTCGCTAGTGTAATTACGATCCAATTCTGTCAGATAAAGATGAAAAATAAAACTGAAGATCGAACTAAAAAGTCTCTGAATCAATCGTGATTACTTTTTAAGAAATCTAAAAGCAAATTTTGAATCATTTTACCCTGAACATTCATTCACGAGACTTCAAAATGTAGGTCACTTAGGTCATGATACATACGTAACCCTTTTTTATGCACGGCATTTTTGTGTAAAATGAGGATTTTGGGGAGTATTAAAAGCGCTAAAAATTCACTTGTACGTTTTATTATAAAAAAAGCCAACCAAATAAACGGTTCTTGTTGATGCATATCATTTTTTTACGTACCATATGTTGTGATGTTCATTGGTTATAAAATATGGGATACTTACGTTACCTGGTCCAAATAATATGAAATGAAAATCAAAGGATTAAATAAACCCTTCGAAAATGTAATCATGTTTCATATATGTCTGAAAATTAAATCTTGATGAATCTATGAAGTAATATTTTGACAAATTTTAGCATAAATAATGCTTAATGATACGTATGTTACCGATACATACGTGACAAAGATATACTAAACAACGGAACACGTGATGATAGCCGGCCAACTTGCACATAACGGGAGCGAGGGGTTGAATCAATGTAAATATATATCATGGCTAACTCCCTATTAGGTAATGTTATATGGTTACATTTCAGATTTTGTCGCCATAAATAAATCAATGTAAGACAACACACCCTCCCCAAAAAAAAAGAAAGATTTACAGCCCGATTTCAGGGTCATCGCTCTTTAACTTGGCGTAAACTTCGGCCTAAATTGTGGATCCTACAAAGAATTGAAGGTGTTGTAATGACTTTTATTTGGGGTTGAAGGGTTTGTCTTGGGTTCTTGACAAGCTATAGTCTTTATTAGTCTTTAATGTCTTTGAAGCCAATAAAGACATGGATATATTTATGCATAACTTCAAATAATGTTTGAGTTCAGTTTTTGGGGCATTTCCAAATACAGAGATCCACCTCATAAGGCCTTTTTTATATCTCTCGCATTAAGTATATCAATTATGAATCGCCCGGTGTCTGTTTTTTATTTTTTAAATACTCTCTCTCTCTCTCTCTCTCTCTCTCTCCGTCTTACGAGGTCAGATTATTACTTCTTGGCATTATGAGAACGATTACAAATTAGATGCATCGCAGTATGCGAAAATGATTTGTTTATATTCTCGCGCGATATTCTTTAATCAGAACATGCTAACGTTTATGCGTGTAGTACAAAACCGGTCTCTTTTCTAGCTAGAAATATAAACTGTAATAATCTATGGACGATGTGGCTCAGAGAAGAAATTCCAACACCTTGAAGTTTATCTGTTGTAGTTCAATGCTGATCACTGTTTTATTAAATATAACCGTTTTGGCATCTACCGTATTTACTTGCTTACAACTCGAGTCCGATTGCAAACTGCATAGATCCAAATCTGCTGTCATACCATGCGCTGCATATTTGTCTCTGCAGTTTGTTAGGAGTACCTACTAGTACGAAAAACACGGACCATGAGCTGCCAACGCATTATACGAAGGCAGATTAGGGTCTATGTTGTTTGCAGATGGACAGACTTATGCGCGAGTAAAAACGTTTGATTTTAAATAAAATCTTACGAAAATTTGAGATAGCGAATATAGCGAAAGAATATTTTATTTACATCACAATTCTTTACAATGAAATTAAATACCAGTGGTGAGAGTGTATTGCTTTATATAGGCATTGTTTCTTCCTGGAAGAACTTAGTATTCGGTTAAAGAAATGTTACCGCATGAATGTACAAATATATCTAATAACCTTATAAACTTTTAGGAGTAAAAGGTATTCAACAGACTTTCTTCAAGACATTGAATAATGGGAAATTTCATACGGGCTACCATGGGATATGAATGTTGTTTTTAGTTCGCACTCCGCTAGTTCAAGATTTGTAACTATATTTTTTTATAATTATTTACCGTTCACCTTCCATGCCATAAAGAAAGATATAAAAAAAGGTGCAATAAGCTGTCATGAATATAACTTGAAAACGACAGATTTGTACTTATTCATATTTATGGACCAATTAGAGACAATCCAGATATGTGCCTTAAGAATGAAAGATATATTGATTTTGTTGTAAGTGGGGAATATTTCAATCTTGGGACAAATACAAATATAGCTGTTTCAACTATAATAATGTAAATAACCCCAGATCTAGACAAGTTGTCTTAGATTTATGCATAGCACATAATTTAGTGGATGTATGGAAGGAATGTACTACACGGATCCGTTGGTATAACTGGAGGAAAAATAACACAGTAAAAACTAGTCTGGTTCTTATTCTAGTGTCTGAAAATTGACCCACAATTATTGAAAATGTAAGCGCTCAGCCCTGATATACAAATGATCGTTTTCTGTAAAAACGAAGATAGTTTTCAAAAGAAGAAAAGAAAAAAACAAAATGGGCAAACGTTCTGGAAATGTAACAACTGATGTAGCTGCCTTGGGTATGGACAGATACATTGAGGAATTAGCATGAAGAGCAAACAAATGAACTCCTATACTACATATTTAACGGTTTCCTTTTTACTACACCAAATTCAAATTCAAAAGCTTTCTCGTTTATCATTCATACATAGTAGACTTCACTGGTGACATCCTGGTATATTTCTCTGACTGGCTTGATTGTTTCTGATACACAAATCTGTGTTTCCTATGTTAAACTAAACGTTTGATATCAAGTTAATTTGTTAATTTGAAAGCATAAATGAGTATTACATACCTGGTCAGACTCAACACTCACTATCAACATCTGCAGCAAAATATAAAATGTTAAATAAATGTACTTTAGGCGTAGAGGTTTGGCAAAGATTGTCAGAGTTCAGGTATTATATATATATATATATATATATATATATATATATATATATATATATATATATATATATATATATATATATATATATATATATATATATATATATATATATATATATAGAGAGAGAGAGAGAGAGAGAGAGAGAGAGAGGAATATATATATATATATATATATATATATATATATATATATATATATATATATATATATATATATATATATCCATTTATCCTTTAAAACTATATACAAGTTACTGTTGCTAATTAGAGCCACCTACTATACTCCTTTGTCTTTAATATCATCAGCAATTTTCAGCATCAAAAGTTTATTGCAAGAACTGTGAATAATCATGTAATTGATATACAAAAACACACACGCCAGTTGTTCTTTCTGCTATACAGGCCAGAGGTAGAGCTGTGAAACCAAATGATTAATGTTCATAAGGTCATTTGGGGTGAGTGTGTGATGTAAAGTTTCTCCTTGTATTTTTAGACTAGAAGCAGAACATTTCTTACAATGTGGATTCTATTCAATGTGACTGTGTACAATACTAGAAATCTGGAAACAGTTAAATCACATTGACTGTCCCTACTACAGAGATCTGAATCAGCGGAGTTAAGAATGACATTCGGACTGACCAATTAAAACAGAGTGAGAGAGAAAGAGAGGGGGAGAGAGGCCTTCCGACATTTTAATATTTAAAAATAATATGCTTGAGAACCTTGTTAGAGGATAAAAAACAAAATCAAAATAAAGCATTTAATTAAATGTGACCATCTACAAGAGTATAACAATGGAAATAGTTAAATCACATCGACTGTCCCTTCTCTATAACTCGGAATTTGTAAGAAGAGTAAAAGAGGCTATCTTTCAAGTAAATCATCAATATCTATGTGGAGATCAATTAGTTACTTTTGAGAATATGCCTATATCAGATTTCAACTTTGAAATGTTTCAGTACGAAATTATACAAACATTTTTTTTGTTTATTTGCATCTTTTGGTAAGAAAGCAAGACAGACAGGAAAATGAACTAATTGCAAACATAAACAATTTAGAAAAGCGACGTGAATTAATTACGAAACACTAGAGGAATACAAAAATTTCCAAAACCTAGTGGAATAAAGATTTAGAATATATTAGAAACAAAGTGATGGAAGGGGTGAGGTCAAGACCTATATATAACATTAAAATGGACATAAGTAAACAAACACTTATATAGTTTAGAAAAAAGGAACTAAAATGATTCCTCTTCTTGTTAAAAGCAAAAGTCAGAAACAAATTTTTGATTATTGAACATTATTTTATGTGAATTTATATATAGAGCGTAAATTTGATCCTGTTGATCTTGAAATGCTACCTAATTATTTTGACATTCATGACTAAATGATTTTTAGAAACATTCCTTAACTGGTCCTACATCAAATGTCGAAGCTGCAAATGTTTTCCTAAAATTAATTAAATAATTAAATAGTTAATTAATTAAATAATTAAATAATTACATTATTAATCAATTGATCAATTAATTAATTAAAGTGTCTAATGAAAAAGCATAGGATCTGAAGGATTCACAATAAAATCTGATAAATTTTGGGGAAACGATAGTTTCTTGTAATCGCTATTAACATTGGGTATCAACTTTAATTATCTTAAACTCAGAAAGAATGACTAATTATATGTATACCAAAAAAGTGATAAATCTAAGCAGCTTATATCAATCTGGAGACACATTTCACTTTTAAATGTATTATACAGAATTGCTGCTGCGTATTTTGGAAGTATGATTTAAATAATCTTCGCTAGCTAAGGTTCCAATATGTTAACTCTATGTACACCTTGGCGGATCGATCAGATATTTCATTGCCTTGTCCTAGCAACATCCAGCGGATGTCATGAGTTGTTTCCCTTAGTAAGTACTGCCAAAAAAAACAGTATCATGTAAGAGTGATCATCAGTTTAAGATAATGCAGGCAACTGACCTCAAAAGGATACTTTGTCAGTTTAGCATTGAAAGTATGACTACGTACCAGACCGAAACCATTACATGTGTATTTGAGGTAAAGGGTGTATTTGTACAATCAGGGACAGGCAGTGGAAAATTGCTTATTTACGATTCCATTCCAGTTGTGTGCTCCCTTGTCTCGATCATGTAGGAACAGTGTTCAAATTTGAACAACTTGATTTTGACAGGATGCGGTAGCGTGCCGCAGTATCCAATGAAATTCGCCGACCCGAAGCACTGAAATATCTGATCGATCCGCCAAGGTGTAAAATAGGGTTAGCACATAGGAACCTTGGCTGTCGAAGATGGGTTGAAATGTATTACACAAAAATATAGATAATGATCAAACAGGGCTTCTAAAGGGACGAAACATTAGAGAAAACATAAGAAACTTATATGACCTAATATTTTACTCCAAAGAATACAATATCCGTGAATCACAGCTTTTTAACTGACATTGAAAAGGCGTTTGACACGGTTGCATGGCCATCTGTTGGTTTGAAATTTTTTTTTTCAATTTCGAGGAACGTTGAATAAATTGTATAAAACTTTATCGACACTCCAAACCTTGTGCAATAGCTTTTGTCCTTTTTTACCGTAAAGATAAACATTTCAGTCTCTGATTACAGCGATTACAAATTTTCCCATAAACCATTAAATTTTGCAATCGCCATAAGTATGCCGGGTTGCATCTTCGAGTCAAATTTTCAGCAACCTGTTTTTAATATTGTTGTGTGCAACTATTATTAAAAATAAGCAATATGAATACATTAAAATAGATTTAAAGCAATTTAATACCAACTTCTACAAGGAAAGTTGAATTTGGTGAGTTAAAAGAACAAGACAGACTGAAAATGTTTTTAATATATAAAACTACTAAATGACTAAGATGGTTGCAGTTTAAAATATTATATAAATGTTGGTTACGAATGTAATGATATTTTTTATTTCAAATGAACGCTGTTTGTTTTCTTGAATTTTGCATGCAGAGACAATGTCTCATACTTTGTGGATTGTCAGATAACTACGATTTGTTTAACGATATTTCAAAATGGACAAAAAGTAGGTGTAGTCACTCAAATAATTTAGAATTCAATAAATAAATATTATCTTTGAAACTGGAGACAAAACTCAGAAAACTCAGACTGATGATGCATTTAATTAAGCAAGTATATGTGTAAAGAGAGAGAGAGAGAGAGAGAGAGAGAGAGAGAGAGAGAGACAGAGAGAGAGAGAGAGAGAGAGAGATGCGCCAAGCCAAGCGGGAAGTAATATCCCTGGATCCTCCAGGAAAATATCTGATAACATTAACTGCTTTTTTTAATACAAGCAAATAATATTACCGTACAGGTTAGAATATTGTTATTCGCATTCTATGGAGGTTTGAACCCGGGTGCACGGGTTACGGCACCAATAGCCTTGCCTGCACGCACCAACTCCTGTAGTCCTTTCCAATAAGTGTTGTGATCTCCATTGAAAACTAAGCTGCCATTGTAAATCTTCAGTAATCCAGGTACCCTAGGTTTTCGGCTGAAACATTAACTCAAATGCTACCAAATGGCGGAATCCAGCTAATCAAATAAAATGGAGGACATGGAGCTATTTATTACATGCCGATTCAATATGTTCTAGTGAGGACACGATGTTAACGTTGCGCAGGATGACAAAACACGTTACAGAAAATAAAGGTTTTAGTTTTAGCCTTACAGTGCTGACGTGCCGTAAAATCCACAACCAAGTTTTCAAAAGGATGTTTTCAAGTTATTTTCAGTGTTTAGACTACATGTTAGGCCACGTGACGACTTCCTTTCCCTAGCAACACGTCAACAAAAAGAATGTATGAACAATCACGGGTTAAGCATATTGCATAAGATGATGACAACAAATCTGCCTTCAAGCCTGTTTCAGTCAGTTGCAACACCTATTCTATGTACATAAGCCTGTGTCAGTCAGTTGCTATACCTATTCTATTTACACAAGCCTGTGTCAGTCAGTTGCTACACCTATTCTATGTACACAATCATGTGTCAGTCAGTTGCTACACTTATTCTATGTACACAAGCCTGTGTCAGTCAGTTGCTACACCTATTCTACGTACACAAGCCTGTATCAGTCAGTTGCTACACCTATTCTACTTACACAAGCCTGTTTCAGTCAGTTGCTACACTATTCTATGTACACAAAAAAATATTTGTTGCCATGTACTGTAAAATACCAGATGATGAATTTTTTGTGGTGCTTTGGATAGTAAACATATTGTTATTTATTCCAAATCCTACAATTATCAGTTATAACCATGTTTATAAGGACACAGAATCTCCTAATTTTCTGAATAACACCCAGACATGTACATGACGTAATTAATAAATGTTCAAGAACTTTGTCTTTAAGAAGCATTTACCTGTTCTTGATCTGGAAACTGTTTTATTTAGTTCTCCTGATTACTTATCTCAGAATCTGTTGGAATGAAATTTTGTTTCAGCTGCTATTTCAAACAGTAATGTTGTTTGTGCTTCAGTTTATTTGCCTGTATTTGACAGCCCTGGTATTAAATTCTCATTTTGCAAGATAACGTTACGATGATCTGGACATGTTGACGTCTTAGCCTAAAACATGAAATAATAAACTTAAATGTTCTAAAAATATTACAGACTGCTTAGTGCTTAGAGACGTGATGAGGACAAGGCATAATAGTTTTGCCATAACGGTGCTAAAATAACATATTCAAATATCTATTTTGTCTCATGACTTCCATCCAATTTATTAAATGCTATCTAGATGGAAATATAAACCTGTTTGCAGCATTACATAAACATACAACTTAACCGAGCAAAAAGACCAGCTTTATTTAGAAGTCACATATCTCTCTAAGGGGTGGGTCTCAATGCAGATTTGAATGTATTTTTGGTATCTGCATTGATGCAGTGAGTATCAATCAAGGTTTAAGCAATTAGAATGCAGAAAATATTGCATGGGAGTATACCTTGCAAGTAGGGCATTTTGATTTAGCTTATTGAGTGTTACAAGTTCTGAACATTTTCTCCCTTTCTCCGATTATGGATTAATTACGTTCTCAAACTTCGAAATTTGATGGCGCGATGTTCTCTTTTTTCTTACATTATCTATTATAAATCTGATTAGAAAATCATAAATCATGTATCAAAAAACACAGTTTTTCAATAATTTTTCAAGGCAAACTTTCATGCTTCAAAAATATCTTAGTCGTTAAATAATATGAACTTTTATATCTAAACCTTGGCATGCAGTCCCATTCTGTATATTTGCAAGGACCACCAAGGCACAATTACAAAACCTAATGTCAAATTATTGAAAATAAGTAACATTTCTGGTACGTAATATTATTGACAATAAGAAAATATTTTGAATATGTTTCACTTGTATAATGTACAATACAAAAATTACATTTTATATTTTACAAGTGCAAACGAATTCAAATTATTTTGATATTTATACTACATGTTTTTCCTCTTGAAAATAATGACATTGCTTCTTGCCACAATCTCTCTCTCTCTCATATTATCTGCAGTTACGCTGAAACCAATTTTACACAGCTTTGAAATGATTGATAAATGAGGATTAATACATCCTAAATTACGTATTTATGGACTTTTGTTTTCTGGCAAAACTTAAAGCCAAACTAAACGATTAATTTTGACATTATTCATGGAACCAAATTTGATAGGGACTGTCTGTGGAAAATATATGCTTCCTAGATACCAAAGTATCACAAGTTTCCGTTTTCAAAGGTTAAAATTTTATTTTGTGTAACGTGTTTTGCTATTCTGCGGAACACTAACATAATAATAATAATAATAATAATAATAACAATAATGAGGACTTTGTATAGCGCCTAATCTTTAGAAGCTCTAAGCGCTTCACAACATTAGACAACATCTATAAGATAAAAAACATAATGATGTGATTACAAAAATAAACACCATGAAATTAGAAAACAGGTCTCTAAGTTTGTTCTTGCAGTCGAAATAAGTGAGTTTTGAGAGCCCTTTTGAATGTGATCACTGTGTCTTTGTGTCTAAGTTCAGTGGGCAATTCATTCCACGTTGCTGGGCCCTGGTATGCAAAAGAACGCTGTCCATATGACTTTATTTTCATAGTGGGAATAATGAGTATACGATTGTCAGAAGAGGAGCGTAAGTATCTTGCTGGTGTGTACACGTGGGTGAGGTCGGATAGGTATGTTGGACTAGAGTCCGACAGTGAAACGTAGCACAGAGAACAAAGTTTGTGTTCGATTCTGGATCGAATGGATAGCCAGTGTATGGTACAGAGCAGTGGAGAGGTGTGCTCTGATCGTGGTACTCTAAGTATGATACGAGCAGCTTTGTTTTGAACGTTTTGAAGTTTCTGGAGCAGATATTGAGATGAACCAGACAGAATTGAGTTACAATAGTCCAGTCTTGAAAGTACTAATGAACACACAAGTGTTTTAGTGGCATCAACTGAAAGATATTTGCGAATTGAGCTGATGCGTCTCAGCTCAAGATATGCAGCCTTGCATATGTTCATGACATGTTGGTGCAATGTGAGAGTACTGTCCAGAGTAACACCTAGGTTTCGTACTGATTGTGTAAATTTAATGTTGATGCTGCTGATATTTATTGTTTGAGGTAAAGGATGTGAATGAGAAAGTCTTTGTGTTGTGATCAGAATGGCCTCAATTTTATCATCCATGATTTCACATCAGAAATGCACTTCTCTACACCTTGGATGGTAGCATCAACTTCAGTTGGGTGGCTAGATTTGTATATTTGGGTGTCATCAGCGTACAGTTGGTGAGACACTGGATGATGATCTATGACACTTGAGAGCGACTGAGTGTACAGAATGAAGAGAACAAGTCCAAGAACAGACCCCTGTGGAACACCACAACATAGATCAACTGGGCTGAAGTGTATTCCATTTGCAGATATAATTTGTGTCCTGTTGACCAAGTAGGACTTGAACCACAGTAAGGCTGTATCATGAATGCCAATTACATGCTGGAGACGGTGAAGTAATATATCATGGTCTATTGTGTCAAATGCTGCAGACAAATCAAGGAGGGTGAGGACTGTAATCTTTCCGCTATCCAACGCAGAGAGAATGTCATTAACTACTTTTAGAAGAGTAGTTTCAGTACTGTGGTAAGGGCGATGTGCAGATTGTACATTACTAAAAAGACTGTTTGAATTTAGATAAGATACAAGCGGGGATAGAACAACCTTTACTATGATTTTTGATATGAATGGGAGATTAGAAACTGGGCGGTAGTTCTTTAAATCGTTATGGTCTAGTGTTGGTTTCTTCAGCAGAGGCTTTACAATGGCAGTTTTGAAAAATGATGGGAATTCCCCGGATGAGAGAGAGAGGTATTAATAACATCAGTCAGTGAAGGCAATATTGGATCTAAGCACTCAAGCAGCAGTGACGTTGGAATTGGATCAAGTTCACATGACTTTGGTGCACTCTTCATCAGGATTGTACGTACGAAATCCATATAGACAAGTTCAAATGCTGCTAATGGTTGCCGCCCAAATTCTGTATCTCAGCTGTATGGTGACGACGAGTCAATTGAAATTGTGGCGTCAAGCTTATCTCTAATGATTTGTACTTTGTCATGGAAGAAATTTGCAAACATGTCCGGAAGGTCGACTGGAGAGAAGGTGGTTGGAAGTGGTGTAGATTTGTTCCTTGACATTAGCTTGTTAGTAATCTCGAAGAGCTCTTTGCAGCTGGAACTTTCCATGATCTTAGTAGTGTAGTGGGCTGATTTCGCTGCATGGACTATATTTGTGACATTCTTCTTAGAGGCTTCATAGATTTGTTTATGAATAGTGAGTCTGGTGGAAAGCCAAAGCCTCTCAGCTTTACGGCGGTCTCTTTTAGCAGTGCGAAGCTGGTCCCTAACACTGCTATACCACGTAGAACACTTTTGAATTGATACTCTGCACTTGGTAGCTGTTGCATGTTTTTCAAGCAATGAACGCAGGCAGTTATCGAGTTGTTCTGCGGTAGGAGGTAAGCAAGTTGTTAAGTTAGCTTGGATGTCGTGCATTAGTTTGGTTCTATTTATCATACGGAGGTTTCTCTTAGTAGCAGATAAAGGTGGAGGGTTAGGGACTGATATGTCAAGATGGCATATAATGCAGAGGTGATCTGATGCAAGATCATGGGATACAATGGAGGACCGTAGAATGTTATCATCAGGTCTATGAAGAATCCAGTCTAAAATGTGACCGTGTTTATGGGTGGGTTGGTTAACTGACTGTTTGAGGTTGAAAACAATAATGGAATCTATGAGTTTTGATGTATTTGGGTTTCTGGGACAGTCAAAGTGAAAGTTGAAATCTCCAAGAATAACCAGGTTGCCACATATCGAATTTCCATAGTCCAGGAGATTTGGAAACTGCTCCAAAAAATGAGAGTCAGCCAGCATGTTTTTTCTACTAGGAGGAGGGAGGTATAGGCAGAAAAAATGGACTGACCTTTTCTCCAGTTTGAGTTTGGTTTGGACTAGTTCAAACGATGTGTGGTCGAAATTGAATGTTGTGGTGTGGTTATGACGTTTTATCATGGTGTTCTTTGTGATGACAGCAATTCCACCTCCGCGAGAATTACGGGGGAACGACTTGATGGAGTAACCAGTGGGTGTTAGATCCGCACATTTGGGCTCATCGCCTGATGTTATTAGCCATGTTTCTGTCAGGAAAAATAGGTCAATATTCTGGTCGTTGATAAAATTAACTATTTCTGTGCGCTTTTCCGGTGGTCCTACTGACTGGGCATTGAATAATGCAATACGCAGAGATATCTCCTGGATAGTTGACACAAAGGTTGACGAATTAATAGGGATTTGAATTAGTGAATTAACGGTCGATTTTTAAAAAAATTGGTGAGCCGAAATAAGGGAGATAACTGGAATTCTTCTTCCTGTTCTACGCCGGCCAACTTTGAAACAACGTTTCTTTTTTCGTTTCTGTTTACATTTAGGTAATGATGAATGTTCGTTTAGTCTAGAGCACAATGTAGTGTGAAGAGCCAAAGAGTGATCATTTAAAGCAATTAATGAGGGTCCATCGTAGCATAAACGGGTTGCCTGGCGAGTATCACGTGATGGCGGTTTGTACAAAAACAGTGGAGCAAGACAGCTGAGAAAAAGTCTAATTGCTCTCATTTCCAAAACAAGGAGATGAAGAAACACATACGAATTTAACAGCCAATACATAATGAACACAATAACGTAGATGAAAACAGGCAACAAGCACAAATATCATGAAAACGGCAATAAAAAACGGAACAGCTGCTTCAAGCCGGTTAAGCGATAGAGGCCATCTAGAACATGACGAATGGTCACATTTCTATAGAAAATCGTTCCATGTCCGCCATTTTGTTTGGTTCACGGATTCAGAAATTCGGTAGTCCCTGGCTGTGGCTAGTGTTTTAATCGAAGTACTTGGGTTCCCGGACACTTTGCCCTCTCGAGCATGCACACACTAATAATATGATGCTACAAAATCTCGGTTATAAAAGGGAGCCAGGCCAAATCTAGCCCACCTCAATTTTATTTTCTTCTAATTTCAATGTGGAAACATATAGTGCGTATAGAAATTGTATATTTGATAGGTTTAATAAAATATATGTTTTGTACACACAATAAATAGTGGCATAAAGTATCTAGTTACACTCAACTTATGCCTTTGAATTCCCCGTCTGTTGGCATAGTTTCACTAATAACAAGCAACCATGTGATTTCCAATGTAGACTACCCGTCAAAAATGGAATACATTTATTGGGAGCTAATCCAGCTCGTCGTCAGTGGAAGAACCAACTTACATCCACAACAGTGGAAGAACCAGCTTACATCCACAACAGTGGAAGAACCAGCTTACATCCACAACAGTGGAAGAACCAACTTACATCCACAACAGTGGAAGAACCAACTTACATCCACAACAGTGGAAGAACCAACTTACATCCACAACACAAATAAAGCAGTTGAACCTGAACGATTACATGTTTGAATGACATCAAGAATATAAAAGAAAGCGTTAAATAATGGAGAACAGAAAGGAATAATTGAAAAACGGTCTTAAAATGAGTAAACTACGTGTCTCTTTTGTGTTGTCAGATTAACATAATTTTATAACAAAAATCAAGTCGGTATAACTACTTGCTTTTCAACCAGAGAACCAATTCATGTTGACGTACTACTGAAAAATTAGAATTAAAAATAATGTTTCGTTAACAGAAAGTAAAAATAGAAAGAAGTTTTTAAAAGAAAAGTGATATAATCAGCTAAAGAAATGGAAGATTTTATATCAACATCGTCATTGACGATTTATCCTTAAAAATGTATTTATTGAAAACACAAGCAATTTGTAATACTCTATTCATATCCGGTTTGACTGTCATACCATTTAACAGTAAGACTTTCTTCATATCCAGTCTGACGGTCATACCATTTAACTGTAATGCTCTATTCATATCTGGCCTGGAGGTCATACCATTTAACAGCAACACTCTTTTCATATCCGGTCTAACGGTCATACCATTTTACTGTACTACTCTATTTATATCAAATTTGATGTTTATGCCATTTAACTGCAATACCCTATTAATATCCGCTCTGACGGTCACACCATTTAACTGTAATGCTCTATTCATATCCGATCTGATAGTCTAAACATTTAACTGTAATACTCAATTCATATCGGGCTTGATAGTCTGACCATTTAACTGTAATATTCTATTCATATCGAGCTTGATAGTTATACAATTCAACTGTAATACTCTATATATATCCGGTTTGATGGTTATACCATTTAACTGTAATACTCTATTCATATCCGGTTTGAAGGTTATACAGTTTAACTGTAAAACTATTCATATCCGATCTGACGGTTATACCGTTTAACTATAATTCTCTATAGGTATCCGTTCTGACGGTTATACCATTTAACTATAATTCTCTATTCATATCCGGTCCCATGGTTATACCATTTAACTGCAATGCTCAATTCATATCCGATCAGACGATTATACCATTTAACTGTAATAATCTATTGGTGTCCGGTCTGACGGTTATGCCATTTAACTGCAATACTCGATTCATATCCGGTCTGACGGATATGCCATTTAACTGACTTAGAGCCAATTTTTATGAGTAAGTCAAACACAAGTCTTTACATTTCAATCTTCGTGCTTTATTCTCTCAGATTCGAATCTCAGATTCAAGCTTTTAATTTTATGATTCCCAGATTTATAAAATCACCCTAAAGTGTCTTCAATCACGTGCGGTTCAGAAACAGCACACAGCCAATCAGCGACGCTCTAAAGATAATGATCTATGCAACTGGTTTATACTGATAATATCTCATGATTTTCGCAGAAGTGATGAGTTTGTCGGATATCCTGTCACGGATTGAAGGGTTCCCAAGTATGCATGTCGAGATAAACGAAAATTGGCTCAATTAAGATAAGTCTTGGCTACAACACGTTTGTACACCCATTGTATGTTCCAAGTAATCTAATCGGACATGCTCAATTTGACTCGCTCTTGGTCTAGAATGAATCTGGCGTCAACGATTACCGTCTGTACTCGCTAATAAGATGGTTTATACGGCAATCTCCATAGACTCAGATCTGCCAACGCATAATGCGCTATCAGATCTGGGTATATGCATTTTGTAAGGAGATTTCACTAGAAAAACAACATAAGCTGTGATCAACCGATGCATTATGCAAGGAAAGAAAAGGGTCCACGTTTTTAAAAACATTATAGTCAACGTATAAGCAAGCCCATCATTTATAGTCAACTTATAAGCAACCCCATCAGCTTACAAGAGCGAGATTAAACATGTTTACATATGCCATCTTGGTTCATGCTGGTGGTAAGGAAAGACTGAAACAAATCCTTCTGGATTTCTGGTAATCATCATGATAACCGCTTTTTAAATCTGCATCTTTTAGCATTATTTATATCTGGATTAGGTGCATCAATGTTCACGTTTAGTATTATTTATATCTGGATTAGGTACATTAATGTTCACGTTTAGTATTATTTATATCTGGATTAGGTACATCAATGTTCACGTTTGGTATTATTTATATCTGGGGTAGGTGCATCAATGTTCACGTTTAGTATTATTTATATCTGGATTAGGTATTTTAATGTTCACGTTTGGTATTATTTATATCTGGATTAGGTACATCAATGTTCATGTTTAGCATTATTTATATCTGGATTAGGTACATCAATGTTCATGTTTAGCATTATTTATATATGGATAGTAAATCAAGATTAAAGTTTAGCATTTTCCTTATTTGGATAGGTACATAAAAGTTCAAGTTTAACATTATTCAAATAAGAAGAGATGATATATTACGGTTAAAGTTTAATATTATTCATATTTGGATAGGTTCATCGAGGTTAAAAGTTACCATTATTCATATTTAGATGGCACGACAAGGATAAAGATTACCATTATTCATATTTGGATAGGTACATCAAGGTAAAATTTTATCATCATTCATATTCGGATAAGTACATCAAGGTTAAAGGTTACCATTATTCATATTTGGATAGGTACATCAAGGTTGAAGGTTACCATTGTTCATATTTCGATAGGTACATCAATGTTAAAGTTTATCATTATTCATAATTGGATAGGTACATCAAGGTTAAAGTTACCATTATCCATATCTGGATAGGTACATCAAGGTTAAAGGATACCATTATTCATACTTGGATAGGTACATCAAGGTTAAAGGTTACCATTAGTCATATCTGGATAGGTATATCAAGGGTGAAGATTATCATTATTCATATTTGGATAGGTACATAAAGGTTAAAGGTTACCATTATTAATATTTCGATAGGCACATCAAAGATAAAGGTTACCATGATAGATACATCAAGGTTAAGGTTTATCATTATTCTTATTTGGATGGGAACATAAAGGTTAAAGTTTTTTCATATTCATATTTGGATAGGTACATCAAGGTAAAAGGGGGTGGGGGGCGAGTGGCGGAGTGGTCTAAAGCGCTTACTGTTACGGATCACTGCCATTTCACCTCTGTCTGCGTGAGTTCGAGTCTCAGGCTCGGCTAACGTGGGTACGTGAGAAAGCCTGCCAGTAGCTTTTCGTGGGTCGGTGGTTCTTCCCGGGGTTTTCCAGGGTTCTTCCTCCAGTAATTATACTGGGCGCCATGTATAGCCTATCCTGTGCTGAAAAATGGCGTTAAACCCTACAACAACAACAACAACAAGGTTAAAGGATACCGTTGTTTATACTTGGATAGGTACATCAAGGCTAAAGGTTAACATTAGTCATATTTGGATAGGTACATCAAGGATGAAGATTATCATTATTCATATTTGGATAGGTACATAAAGGTTAAAGTTTATCATTATTCATATTTGGATAGGCACATCAAAGTTAAAGGTTATCATGATATTAAGGTTAAAGTTTATCATTATTCATATTTGGATAGGCACATCAAAGTTAAAGGTTATCATGATATTAAGGTTAAAGTTTATCATTATTCATATTTGGATAGATACATAAAGGTTAAAGTTTATCATTATTCATATTTGGATAGATACATAAAGGTTAAAGTTTATCATTATTCATATTTGGATAGGTACATCAAGGTTAAAGGATACCATTATTCATACGTGGGTAGGTACATCAAGGTTAAAGGTTACCATTCGTCATATTTGGATAGGTACATCAAGGGTGAAGATTATCATTATTCATATTTGGATAGGTACATAAAGGTTAAAGGTTACCATTATTAATATTTGGATAGGTACATCAAGGTTAAGTTTATCATTATTAATATTTGGATAGGTACATCAAGGTTAAGTTTATCATTATTAATATTTGGATAGGTACATCAAGGTTAAAGTTGATCATTAGTAATATTTGGATAGGTACATCAAGGTTAAGTTTATCATTATTAATATTTGGATAGGTACATCAAGGTTAAAGTTGATCATTAGTAATATTTGGATAGGTACATCAAGGTTAGGTTTATCATTATTAATATTTGGATAGGTACATCAAGGTTAAGTTTATCATTATTAATATTTGGATAGGTACATCAAGGTTAAAGTTTGTCATCATTCATATTTGGATAGGTACATCAAGGTTAACGGTTATCATTATCCAAATATGGAGAGATATATCAGGATTCAAGACGAACGATTAAGAAATCGTTTTGACTTTGCACTATAAGTTTAGTATATTTAAAAATTTTAGTATTTAGAAAACAAATACAAATAATGCAGTTCTTTCAAAAAGACAAAAATCAATATTAATTACACACAAACTTATTACAGTTGACGATTGAGAATAGCAACGCGTCTGGAATATAATCATATGTATATGAAATGCTGCATGTATGGTGGCACAGAAAGGTCTTTATAAAAATAACTGTGATGTAAATGACAAAATGGGTTTCACTTACCAAGAGTTGGACAGTATTCTCCAATAAACCGCTTTGTTATGTATCGGACCGTCAAAGCTGAAAACAAACAGACAGACAGTAAAATTTCCATTGAAATGAATCTTATTTACAAGAAAATAAAAAAATTAAAATCACAGGGAGTGCTGACTGGTTACCTTACTTATAGCTGCAGAATGGGAATAATGGCAAAAAAAAAAAAAAAAAAAAAAACACAATCAAACGTACACAGCTTCTTGAAAAAGAAAAAGGCAGGAATATCAATCTATATGTACTTCAGTCCACGGCAGTCTTCAGTTTTTCTTTTTTTTTCTTTCTGTTTCAGAAAGGGTATGAGTACTAGATATTTCGTTAATAGTGTCGTTTACACGAAAGTATTACACCAAAGACTGTAAATGATGTATTCGAATTAGATCGATGGTATGATCGAGTGGTATACCATATAGCTGGAAGGGTGAGGTGACAAATGGGGATAAATAAAGAAATGTAGGGCACAGTTGTATATGTAGGCTCCGAATTCACATTGTTATTATAAATGTAATTTTAAGTCATTTATCCGCAAGACATGGGCACTGGCATTTTGTTTTTGGAGAAATGGACTAAGGTCACTGTTATGTTATGTATGTTTGATTTAATTTATATTGATTTGATTTAATTGTTCGTTTGTTAGTTTTAAACGTTTTAATTTTTTTATATTATTCTATTATATGCTATTGTAATGTAATTCTATTTACTGGATTTGATATTTTCCAGAAATTCAGTTCAGTTTGTCGAAATCCTAATAATATTGTAGCTTTGTATCAAATGCTGACCTAGTTCCTGATCTTGATTCAGAATTAGTAAGAGCTGAAGTAAACAATTCTTTTTTTTATTCATTCTTAGTGTGGGATTTATAGAGTGAAATCGAGACTGTACTGGGCGTACATAATTTTAAACATGTAGCGATTATTTGGAAAATCTGGTTTTACCGGAGGATTAACCCTTATCCGAGAGTCTGTTTTGCGCAGTAGCCAGATTTAATAGTGATGTTTTGAGAAATAATTTCAGTTGGGCTTCTAAAGACAAGGTGTTTTTTTTCCCCTCTGTTTTGACCAGTTGGAGTTTATAACTTTAATGTTTCTTCAGATTATTTGGATTCTAAGAGATTAATTCTTTTCCCTGGGAATATTTAAGTGCTCATACAGAATTCTTGGACAAAGATATTTATTTAAATATTATTCGGAATTCAAAACTGGAATATTATTTTATGTGCTTCAACAAAAACCCGTTGACAGATCAGTACTACACTGCCTATAGCATACGTCATCGCCTTCCATTTTGGATTTCGTCGGGACTCGAACTCAAATTTATTACATTTTATTACTAGGACATCTAATTTTTAATTCTTGGATTATTCTAGGATTCATCTTGGATTTGATTCTTAAAACCGTAATTTCTTTTTTTTCATTTTTACCTTGCTTTCCTAGGGAAATACATTATTTGTTAAACTTTACAAAGCTTGTTGTCTTCACTTTTTCTTGTTACTGTTTATGAGAGCCTAAACACGTAACACTTATTACTTGCGATTAAGTACCCACGAATGTAGTCTCAGACTGTTTTTAGAACATCTTGTTTTCTTTCTTATTTTGGTTGTTTCACAAGTTATATTTCGACATTCTTGGTATTGATTGAAAGGTAACCGTTTATTATTTAGAATATGAGCATTATGTTGTGATCGTTTGTGTGTATTTCGGTACATTTAGTGATGAGGCATTGATGATGACCCGGAAGTGAAGGATGTGACCTATTGCACGGTACTTAGTTTATAGTGCAGCCTCTCAAATAAATATCGGATTACCTATCACAAGAACTTCACAGTGAGTTCGTCATTTGAATATATCTTAGATTAACATATGGTTTATTAGGATTTGGACACAGTTCAGTACTGATGGACAGAGTATATAGGAAAAATAATTGTGATCGGAGTCCAGAGCAAAGTTGACGTTTACACAGACTGCTGCTTACACATAATCATGTTTTAAACTTTCTTAACTGTGTTGCTCTGCTCAAATAAATGTGTATAAAATGCCACTCAGAGATATATGCAAATAAAGACTTGTTGTACAGCCTTTTAGTCCACATATTCAAAGAGACTGGTAATTTATCGGTTAAGATTATAACTGTTTTATTGTTCGGCCAAAATAAAAAGCAAATGAGACCCCCTTGTATAGTAACCTCTGTTCATTGATGTAATTTGCGTATTGTATTTCCATTCCTGGTTTCAGTAAAATGAAAATGTCCGTTTTACAAAAGGTCATGGTCCTTTTATTATCCTCTTGTTTATTCCCATCTTATATAAATTTTTAATTCGCAATTCTCCTATTTTGTCTATATTTTTACCTTCCTTTCTTGTTCATTCGTTCTCTTTGTTCATTCTTTCATTCGGTTTATTCGTAAGTCTATTCTTTCGCTTATTAACTTAAATGCACTCAACGCTGCTCCCGCTTTATTGCGCATTCCATTTAATTATAGGATGGACTGGTGATATTAAAAAGTAAAACAACTAGATTATTAATTGCATTTTTAATAATAATTTTTTCGAACAAAAAAAAACAATTAAAAATATTAATGCACATACTTATAATTAAAATGTTAAGGCCATGGTAGAGGAATTCCTGAAGATTATTTTAAGTTTTATTGAGCGAAAAACAAATTGCACAATTTAAAACTTTTCATGCAGTCATTTGTTTCAGATATTGAAAAGAGTGCATGTGTCAAAAGTGGCACGATAAGGTACATCAGTCAAGAAAATATGTTGGTTATAAAGAATATGTCATTGTGGAATGTTGAGAAATATCTATGCAGATGATTACGTCTTCACAGCCTTCCGGACTTCTCATTATACATGTGTTCTAACCATAAACTTAATAGTGAAGCAGGTAAATATGAAGGTGACATCGCTTCATACAGTTCTTTTTCAACTTCTTTTCCAGAAATAATTTACTATTAGTTCTAGACGAACAATATGTTCTTTTACTCAGTCTGCGAAAATATTAGAGAAAAGAATATTCAGATAAATTTTGGTGGTCCCGTACATATTTGGATAAAAATATATTGCTAGATATCGTCTCCAAGTCCAGTTTATGTACAATGTATCAGCTAGACAAAAACCTGTACCCAATGTCTGACATTTATGTACCATTTATTAGCTAGACAAATATCTGTACTCAATGTCTGATATTTATGTACCATTTATTAGCTAGACAAAAAACTGTACTCAGTGTCTTATTTTTATGTACCATTTATTACTAGACAAAAACCTGTACTCAATGCACGAAAGTTTACGTACCATTTATTAGCTAGACAAAACCCTGTACTCAATGTCTGATAGTTTATGTGCCATTTATTAGTTAGACAAAAACCTGTACTCAATGTCTGACATTTACGTACCATTCATTAGCTAGACAAAACCCTGTACTGAATGTCTGACAGCTATTGTACCATTTATTAGCTAGACACAAACCAGTACTTCATGTCTGGCATTTTATGTACCATTTAATAGCTAGACAAAAGACCGTACTCAATATCTGAATGTTGCACTATAAGACCTTTTATGTTTGCATGATAGGACAGTAGCTAGCATAAACTACTGAAATGAGGAATATAAATTTACTTCGATTTCCAATCGTGGGAAGATGACATTGTGACCAACCTTTTAGTTGTATCGACTCTGTTTCAGGCTGTAATGTAATTTCGGCTAGCATCATCATCTTCAGTGAATCTGACATACAAAGTTTGTAAGTTTTAAGACGCTGCACACACAATATATTTTTAAGCGTGAGGTCATTTCGCGTTGAGTCACATCCACCTAATTTGTAACCGGGCCAATTCAATGTTATAACAAGCCTGAAGTCTAAAAGCAGCTAGTGACACGTGAAGATTATCCCCTCCCATTTTGCTTCCTGAGTTAACTCCGGGTTTGTCTTAATTCTGTGATGTTCTCCTTGTTACGAATGCCAATTGTGTGATGTTGTCACTAATGCCAATTATGTGATGTTGTCACTAATGCGAATTGTGTTATGTTGTAACTTGTGTTATGTTGTCACTAATGTCAATTATGTGATGTTGTCACTAATGACAATTATATGATGTTGTCACTAATGACAACTGTAGCAAGAAAGTGATCTTAAATCTTGAGACTGATACAAATCAATATATTTTAAAACGTTTTCATTTTGTATCTTGATGAACTAATCAACTAAAAGTAATCAAAATTTCTTGGCAAATCTTCTTTGCCTTCCGTTGCAAATATTTCAATTTTAAAATAACTCCTAGCAGAACACATTCATCATTACGTTTTTTTTTGTAAAATCGATCCTGTTGTTTATACCTTCCATCAAATAATAGTCTTCTTTCTCGGTTTTCAAACAAATGATTCTCAATAAAACAGAAATGTTGGATTATTAAGTGACATCCTTTACTAGCTTTTCAAAATATCCAAAATAACAAGAAACCTTTTAATAGTACATCTTGATATAGACTGTTAAAGTCAGTTACCAAGCGATAAGATGAAAGGACTGCATGATTGGCGACTCCACTTGATAAACTAAATTTTCTCTATTTATAACTATTTTAAATTAACTTCTCTTGCAGCTAGAGTGATACATTATACTTGGCAAATTTAGCTTACATTTAGCTTGTGGGCACTGTAGAGTACACGTTTGAAGTTAGAAAAGGTGGTCGAACCAACTGGTTTTGTAAGTGCAGGAGTAATAACATCTAACGATAAAGAGATCATCGTTACGGTGAAGGAGATGTATTCAAATAAAACAGATTAATCAGATGCATTTCCTTTTCAAGATAATACAATCTGGTTATTATGAGTCATCCAGACATAAATCAGAAATGAGAAATAAGATCTTCTTTCAATCGGGTGGAAATTCATCCCACCTCATTTATTTACTTGTTTGATGTCATACTATTTTGAAGAATTCGGCAACCTATTGGAGGTTTAGAGTAAAAGTGAAATTCAAGAAATTTGGCTGTAAAATGTCATATCAGCAAACGTGTACCTATCCTAAAATAATTTGAGTGATTTTCAGATGTTAATTGATTTTTGAAGTCGGAAAAGAGTGTTAGTGCGACGTGACCATCGATCCATATGATAATGTATAACAACGTACATGTAGGCAAGTTTCTGGCTACGTCAATTAATTTCTAAAATTGAAGCGACAAGCTAGTGCCGATATGACTCCAGAAAACAAAGAAAAAAGTCAAGGAATCATACTGATCCTTGGAAGGCATGACTTTGCACACGTGGGAAAGAACGAATGAAGAAGATAGTCTGTCAAAGACATGTTGAATTGTTCGTGGGAAAAATTGGCGCAACGTCCGATATTACCCATAGACGTTGTATTTGTTAGAATCAAGTCGTTACATTCGGCTGGTGGACGATAAAGGACAATTCATGAAGCACGTGGAAATCATATGTGAATATTTGATCCTTATAAGTTATGAAGAAATGGCCGAGTTTACCCCACCCTCTCCGACACTTTTTGCAATGTCATCATTGCATCGTTCGTGGCAGCCAATGCCCGTTTAAAATTGTAGGACACCTAGGAGCCTTTAGGAGAAAGAATACTTTACTTTGACACCGACAGTTTTATGAACATCCATCGGCCTGATAGCCATCGACCAAACAGCGAAAGGGACCGTTTAGGTGCATGTAAGGACAAGCACACAAATAATTACGGATACCATTACAGAGAACAACTTTGAAGTCTTGAAATAAAAACTTTACAGCCGGACAAGATAATGACTTTCGCGTGTATCCAAAAATAGACGTAAAAATAATACACCCAAAAAAGTGGTGGTAGTATTGTACAGATAGAAAAGAATGAGGAAATGACATTCGCGGATACTCTAGAAACAATACTTTCCACAGACACCAGAAGATTTGATGTGACACAATAGATTGATGTACACTTATTTTTATGCAACCACAGTCGTTTTAATTTGAATCACATTGATGTAAGCAGTCATTTAAACCTTATGTTTTCGTGTATTTATTCTTGTACAATTACTTTGAAATGTAAAAGTTTTCTTGTATCACTTTTTGAAATACATTAAACGTATATCATATATATAAAATGTCTTGTGTCATTTATTGCAATTTCAGAATTCTTGATACCATGGTTCTGTCTGCATCCTCATCCTCTGTTCTCAAAGTGATTGGCGAAATATTAAATAGACAAAGTTGGGAGGCATTCTATCTTTGACAAGAACACTGCAGCTATATCTTTTTGATAGTACCTTTCTTCAAGAATTCCAATAAGAACCTCTGTGGGGTGTGTGTAGAGAACGTGTCCCTTAAAATTAAATCGTGTTTGTCTGGGACAATATTGTGGTGCATTTTGTTTTCTGAGCAGCGATTGCAAATTTAAGTTCGCAAAATGAAGACAAACAATTGTGGACAGCAGTTGTATTGGTTATTTTGTTCCCAGTCCTTCCTTAAAATACACTGCTGACAGGAAGAGAAGCAACTGTATCATTGCGGCCAACGCTAGTCATCACAAAAACAATTATTCCGTTCACAACATCAAATGCAACAACCCATTTAAGGAACATCTGGAATTTCATTTTCCTTTGACATTGAGTGGCTTCTCGCAAACTGGAACCATCGCGCTATGAAAAACATATTTTATTGAACCCTTCCGAGTAACAGTTCTATTGATGTGTTTCTTAGCAATACCTTATATGTCGTTTTACAGCCAAATAACCACAAGCCATACAATATGATCACGAAGCTCACTGGGAAGTTTTTTGTTAGAAATCATTCATCCTGCGCATGCCTAAATATCAACGCATGTTAAAACACCGTCACTGTTGATATCCTGGGTACATAAGTTCAAGAACAGTTGTACAAAGTGATACCGGTTAATACGAATCCATACGCTATATCCATCCAATCGTTTCTTTGACCACCGATACCAGGACAATTCATGTTGGGTATTATTTTAATGCTGAGCATCTCGTCGAAACGATTGCAGCTATATTTTCGCTGATCAGCTTGGTAACAAATACCTCATAGATTTATGCATGTTTAGGAAAAAGAAAGTACACTGTACACAAAATTATAAATTACAACAAGTAGGTAAATTTATAACTAATTAGCTCGACACTAATTACGACTGTGGCTTGCGCAGAATTTATAATAAGGAAAGCCCGAATTATGTAGCTGGGCATGATTTTGGGTTTCCTGCGAGTCTTTTGCCTTCTTGCCACTCTCAGATAATATACGAGTGTGTAGGCCGATTTCCAGTCGTCTACGTCACCAAATGCCCAAAAAGCGTGTACGCACGTGACCGGGATGTCGCCATGCTAATGATATATACCCTAAGATCCAGGATATGCGTACCGTTGTGTGGACAGGTGAATAGCTCCTTTCCCTCTTAACTAAGTAGCGAGGTTTGCGCACATTAAAGTGATAGGTGGTCGAATTAATTTGACACTATCTGTCCAGAAATTAATCAGTCTGTATTGAATACATTAATATGACGTCGTACATGCCCGGATGGGCGAACACGACTTTAATTCAAGACATAGCAAGACAGTCCTGCCAGGCATCAGAAGCAGAACATCAGCCCTACGAATCAAATTGCCTCTTATATCAGTGGTCTTCCTTTTGGCTTAAAAACCCAATTCGATAAAACTGTATATATCAAACATGATCCACCGCTTCAAAAGAAAATTTTAAAATTTACCTAACATGGTTGAACAGAATTATTTTTGTCACTTAGACCCTTTATTTTAATATATTAATATGACATGAAAAGTACGCACTGCACAAAAAATTCAAAATTATATCATGTCGGAAAATTCAGAACTATCAGCATGATTCTAATTATATATGTGACTAACACAAAATTGGTAATAGGGAATAGCCAACATCAAATAACGGGGCAGAATTGTACATATAAGTACCTCTTTGGCATTTTAGGAACGTTTCGGCTGACGTTTGGAGTCTCTCGCCGAGTCCTTTGCCTCCTTTACCTACTCGGACATCGAAAGACGCGTATGTGGGCCGATTCCCACTCGTCTAGTAACCAATGCCCACAAGAGCGTGTACGTACGGAACAGGGGTGTCGTCACCTGTTTGGTTTTATTTCCACGGATGTCCTTATGTTGCAGTACAACAACCTAACGATTGATGAGTGCGTGTTAAGATCGTTTTCACTCATCTAACATACGGACAATATCGATTGGGGCTTTATTGCCCCTCGAAAGGATCAGCAAATTAAATCGACGTCCCATGCTTACACGCTGGATTGGGTGTTGCCATGTGGTCGGGCCATTTACACTCGAGACGAGTCATTAAATAGCATACGGTGTTCGCATAAACTCTTATGGGAGAAGCACACAGTGTGGGTGAGAAATAGTCGTACATGCACGAATGGGCGCACAAGACCGAAATTTCAACTCAGTCAGAATCAGTCCTGCCAGGAAAAATATAACCCTTATCTAGGACATAATGTACCACTTGCAACAAGGAACCAAATCACGCAACTATAGACCCAAATTCACTAATGAGGCACAAATCAATGTCGCTGACACGTTAACTCATTATATTACGTTTCTTTCCTTAATGCATATCTTTTTGCTATATAAAAATACGTCTATCATTCATTCAAAAAAAAAAAAAAAAAAAAAAAAAAAATCAATGTAAACAATAAATAAAGCTTGGATCTGAAAATATCGCAACCTAAGTGGTGTATATCAATACCTACGTTACTGTCGCTAGTGTAATTAGAAGCATATTCTGTCAGATAAAGATGAAAAATAAAACTGAAGATCGAATTAAAAAGTCTCTGAATCAATGGTGTATAATCTTTGAGAAATCTAAAAGCAAATTTTGAATAATTTTACCCTGAACAGTCATTCACGAGACTACAGGATGTAGGTCGCTTAGGTCATGATACATAAGTAACCCTTTTTTATGCACATCATTTTTTGTGTAAAACGAGGCTTTTGGGGAGTATAAAAGGCGCTAAAATTCACTTGTACGTTTTATTATATATAAAAAAGCCAACCAAATAAATGGTTATTGCTGATGCGTATCATTTTTTACGTGCCATATGTTGTGATGTTTATTGGTTATAAAATATGGGATACTTACGTTACTTGGTCCAAATAATATGAAATCAAAATCAAAGGATTGAATAAACCCTTCGAAAATGTAATCATGTTTCATATATGTCTGAAAATAAAATCTTGACAAATCTATCAAGTAATATTTTGACAAATTTTAGCATAAATAATGCTTAATAATACGTACGTTACCGATAAATACGTGACAGTATATACTAAATAACGGAAAATGTGATGATAGCCGGCCAATTTTGCATGCTGAAAGGTGTCATACCGTTATCTTTCAATTCTCAGTTGTTTTTTTTATTTAAAAATAACACAAAAAATCATCAAGTAGAAAGAGGACAAGCCAGTAAAATTGCGTTATACTCTATGTACTAAAGCCCACATATAGGTAAGCGATTCCAATTAAAACTTTTGATTGACACTTACGTTTATTACTGGACAGGAATTAGTGATAATGAAAGAGTAGGTATCATACATTACAATATAGTGACCTCATTGTTTATAAGCGATGTAATCACGTTGTTTAAAGTACTGATACATACGTTACAGAGCGTAACGTATGTATTAAGACTTAATCCAGAACAAAAATGATTATCAGTGTAAAATATGAGTACAATTTAAATCTTCAGTTTAGCTAAACTATACAATTATTCATAAAAACACCATTAATATTGGATACATTTTTAAAAAGTTTTAAAAGTGACTATGAATGACATGAGTATATTCGGTAACTAATGGTTGAAGGACTAGCATAAAAAGAACAAATCTTTAGTGCGAAGGTAAATTATAAACAAACTAGGGCAAAAATTCAATGCAAAGGTAAATTGGAAACAAACTATGACTGTAAATTTTTATTTAAAAAATTTAATTTCAGCTTCATACTCAATACTTCACATGATAATTTCGTAACGCATTATCGATACTTACGTTATTAGTCCCCTACCGGTGAAGCTGGAGGGGGGGGGACTCCAGGTTTGCTCTGACTCGTTCTTGTCTTATGTTACGTGTTTAGGCTATACTAAACAGTAACTAGAAAAAAGTGAAGACAACAAGCTTTGTAAAATTTAACAAATAATTTATTTCCCTGGGAAAAAACAAGGTGAAAATGAAAAAATGGACCTTTGGGTTTTAAGAACCAAATCCAAAAATAATCCAATAATAATCCAAGAAATAAAAATTAGAAGTCCTAATAATATAATGTTCTAAATAAATTTGAGTTCGAGTCCCGACGAAAATCCAAAATGGAAGGCGATGACATATACCATAGCGAGTATAATGCTGTTGTGTCTACAGTTCTTTGTTACACTGGACAACAAATTTTTACAAAAGTCATGTTACTGAAATAAAATTAGTCAATTCTTATCAATTTTTATGTGCTGAACACGAATATGACAGTCAAATTGCAAAATTGGCTCTAGTTTTTTTGTAATCTGCAAGAAATTAATGTTTACATAACGAAATGCATTCCAATAATAAAAGGTCAACTGTAATAGCCTACCTATAAAAAATCAAGTCATTGACTACATCTTAGATTTCTTCGCCTGTCTCTTGTACAGCTGTTCGGGAGCATCTCTGAGGAGTGTCCAGCAGTAGTCAGCCAGCATTGTAGTGGACCATTTTCCCTGGTATCTTTGTTCCATTGTTGCGATATCTTGATGAAAACGTTCGCCGTGTTCATCACTAACAATACCACAGTTGCTAGGAAAGAAATCCAAATGGGAATGAAGGAAGTGAATCTTTAGAGACATATTGCAGCCAAGTTTCTTATACTTCATCAACATGTCTTCTACTAGTTCCTTATAGTTTTCTGCCCTAACATTTCCGAGGAAGTTTGTAGAAACTAGGCGAAAAGCATTCCATGCTTGTTTCGCGTCACCTTCCAGCAAGTTGTTGAACCGGTCATCTTTGAAAAGCTCTCGAATCTGAGGACCCACAAAAACTCCCTCTTTAATCTTTGCTTCGCTGAGTCGAGGGAATTTTTCATGCAGGTATCGGAATGCTGGCAAAGTCCGGTCAATGGCTTTCACGAAGTTCTTCATCAAACCTAGTTTGATGTGAAGGGGTGGTAGCAAGATTTTCTGAGCCTCAACCAGAGCTGGGTGTTGGATATTCTTCTCTCCAATGGCTACATTCTGCCTGTGAGTCCATTCCTTCCTCATGTAGTGCATTTCCCTTGCTCGGCTATCCCACTCGCATAAGAAACACATGTATTTTGTATATCCTTGCTGCAGTCCCATTAAAAGGGCAACTACCTTCAAATCACCACAGAGGTGCCAGCTGTACTTGTTATACTCAATGGAATTCAGTAGCTGCCTTAAGTTATCGTATGTCTCTTTCATGTGGACAGCATACGCTACTGGAATAGATGGAAGAATGTTTCCATTGTG
This sequence comes from Sinohyriopsis cumingii, assembly GCA_028554795.2. NCBI lineage: Eukaryota > Metazoa > Mollusca > Bivalvia > Unionida > Unionidae > Sinohyriopsis > Sinohyriopsis cumingii. The sequence continues at coordinate 28,286,182 of CM068835.1, forward strand.
CAAAAGCACAGCCTTGAGACTCAGTTTCGAAGAGTCCACAAATAGTCTCCATTCTTGTGGGTCATGAGTGATTTTTAAAGCATTCATGAGGCCCTCAATATCGGAACAGAATATCAGATTACTTTCCTTTCTGAAGAAAGGCTCCAATTGCTGGTGGCGCTTTCGATATGCAGTAATTGTGACATCTTCTTCTAGAAGATTCCATTGTTGGAGTCTTGATCCTAGCAATTCTGCCTTGTTCTTTGATAAGTCCAAATCACGAATCAGGTCATTTAGTTCTTCCTGTGTTATTCTGTGTGGGGTTGATGATGCACCACAGTGAAAATCTGGATCACTGCATGCTGATGGACCAGGAGAAGAACAGGTCGACTCACCTTTGTCTTCGTCAGATGAATCAAGAGAATATTCTGCTGGAGGTTCTGGAATAGGAAGTCCCTCACCATGTGGAACTGGTCTCAATGCAGACGGAATGTTTGGGTAGACTATTCTCGACTTCTTTCGCTTCGTTATTCCGCCGGAAAGAGGAGGAACCAAGCAGAAGTAAAAGTCATTTAGGTGGTTGCTTGGCTCTCTCCACACCATTGGGACTGCAAACGGCATTGATGACTTTTTGCAATTCAACCACTGTGAAAGCTGTGTTGTACATGTAGCACAGCATATATGCGGAGCCCAAGGCTTGTCTTGGTCACCAACCTTGCATCCGAAGTAAAGATGATATGCCTTCTTCACTTGAGAATTGATACTTTTCTTCTGGTTGGCAAATGTCACTTCCCCACAAATATAGCAAAAATTGTCCGCGGTATTAACACACTTTCGAGGCATTACTGTTCTTTATTGTACGTAAATGGATAAAATAATAAGTTTTATGTAACAGTAGCTTGAACTGTCTCGCACAACGTCTAAAATATTTTAAATGCTGAACCTATCTGATTGGGCTTTATATAGTACACTGCTTACGTCAGCTTCAGCAGCCGCCTGGCATTAGTATAATAGGCCTACACATGTATAGTACACTGCTGACGTCAACTTACTTCAGCAGCCGCATGGCATTAGTATTGCATTGCATCAGAAAATGATGCAATCAACTGTGGATGATGTGAGCATGATGGTATTATGCAATGTTACATCATTATTCCGGATGTTGCTGCAGTCCTACTGGAGAAATTTACACAGTGAAACATAGAAAATGAGGTATATGAATATCTTCAAAACGAGAGCCAATACAAATTTTTCACGGTTATATTCGTGTTCGGCACACCAAAATACTACAGATTAGGGCCTTTTCAAGTCAGTAATGATTTCACTGTTGACCAGTGTTATTCCATAGACAATAATATATCGGTGTTTGAATTCCGAATAAAATTTTAAAAAGTGTTCTTTTCCAGGAATTCTGTACAAGCACTAAAATATTTCCTGGAAAACGAATTAATCTTTTAGAATCCAAATAATTTGAATAAAAATTAAAATGTAACTCCAAACTGGTCACAACAAAACGAAGACCTTGACATCAAGTATTTTCAAACCAAAACTGACTAAATTCTTTATAAACATCGGTATTAAACATGACTACTGCGCATTTCAGGTAAAACCAGAATTTCGAAATAGAGGCTGTTTACATCTAAAGTCACGTATTCCCAGTATGACCCTGACAAAAACAATCATTTTACTCCTAGAATAAGACAAAAATAGAAAGTTGTTTACTTGACTCTCTGGTTTCTCAATCAAGGTCGGGAACTAGGTCAGCTTTAGATGTTTACGACAAAACATTTAGGTCTAACTAATTTCTGGAAAATGCCAAATTCCAGTAAACAAAATTACATTACTTTAACATGTAATAATTTTTTTTTAAAACTTAGACAATTCAATTAAATCAAATATAAATTAAATCAAATATACATAACACTTGTTTATTTTAGAATAGCCAAAACAAGAAAGGAAATACAAAAGACCTACAGGGAACGCCAGACGGCTAAAGTCTAGAGTCCCTCCAAAAAGAGGGAGCTAGGCAATGGCAATATTATGTACCATCATCACAAGTAAGCATTAAGAAAATGGAGAAGAGAAACATGAAAAATAAATTAAGAAACAGACTTTCACGGCTGAGAAAAAAGAAAGAAGAAAGCAACGGAAGCATAAGTGAACAGACCAGTGGATATGATGGTGATATTGTACCAAGAAATGAAGAGCAGAATGATCACCTGATAATAAGGATGCCATTTATTACTAAAAGTAACAAAGGAAAAGGTTTGCAGATGATCAGGCGTAGGGCTCTTGCGCGTTCCCACAAAAATATAGGTATTCTGAAATCTGACGTTTCAAGCCAGAGATAAAGACAAAAAATAAGAAAATTGAGCGACTAAGTAAAAAAACAAATCAAACTGTTGATAGCACCTAAGGAATTAACACCAAGTAAACGAGCCGTTGATGATGTTGAAAATTTATATCTGACCCAAAGAAGACGGAATCTTGTAAGAAGAAAACTCCTTGTATGCAATGCAGTTTTTTTTTCTGAAATAAAGGCGCCAAAACAGTTGTTTGAACTTTAAAATATTTCCGTGTTTTACACTACGACATATACGTTACCATTCTACGTTACAAAAACATTTTATAAAATACATTAGTTATTTTGTTTTGTTTTAAAAATTTCGTGAATTCACTTAATTAAGCATAACAATTTTAATCAACTTATCTTCCTACAAAATATAAAATAAGTCATAACGATTATATCAGATCAATGATCATGTGAATAATGATGATGTTCAACTGTCACATACAAGAGAAAAATACTAAAATGACGAATGTACGTCTTTAATATGGTTAATCAAACATATTTGTAATAATTTCATGCCATATTTTCATGACCAAAAGGGAACCAAGAAAACTGAGTGAAAACAATTATAGATTTAATGAACAGTCTCTTGTCGTGTGTATCTGATACATACGTTATATTTTTGGAGTGACTGGAAAGGCATACACATTTTAAACTTTCATGCTTATATTTTGAATCGGAAACTGTTATGATTAGAATGGTATTAATTTCACAACTTAAAATGTTTTTGATGTTTAGAATATTCATTATAATCAATTTAAATAAAATTTACAATACGAGAAATTTTGGTAAAGATGCATTTTACTTTATGGACATTTATCTGTCTTTTTCATAATTCATAATAGCAAAACGCAATAATGTTTTGAATTAAATCTATGTGAAAATATCGCAAAACACCTAATTATAGAATTTTCAACCATTTTCCCTGTATAATTTTTTTTGTAAATCATAAAAAATACCTTCATATACGAAAAGAGTTTTTGTAACGTATGTCTTTTGCTTGAGAATTAAGGTTTTGAGACCATATTTGTGAGTAAACATAAACCAAATATGGGTCAATTGGTTTGTTGAAATTTTTACAGTTTAAATTTCAGATATTTCTCTGTAAAATAGGCGAATAAAGTTGTTATTTCTAGATCATTTTTATTCTTCCATTTTTATGCGTCTAATTGCGCCTCATTGGTAAATTTGAGTCCATAAACAATCCGTCCATATCATTTAGAAAATGTGAAAATCTCATCCAGTCTAGACTGGGTGAGGGAGAGCCCCACGATGGGCGAGGGAATTTGTATGCAATTTCCCGCTAATCTGACCCAAAATAAGTAAGAATATAAGGTGGTTAAATCCCGAAAAGTCTAGGGCCGACCCAACAACGCGATGCCTGATTATTTAAAACTCCAGAAACACATAGGTAAGCAATGGTGCCAACAGATTCGCAAGACAAAACTAAACCCAAACATTAGACAGCGTAAGTTGGTCACAAACCCAAACCATCAGGCCCAGCCACACAAGATGGTACTTTTTGAATTAAATCAAAATCTACTCTGAACCCTACATAAAGATGCAAATGCTTACAAAATGAGGAAACATGCTTTTAATCCTGGACATGATCCGATACACAATATAACCCGTTCCTCATTAGCGATACTGTACTAAGCAGTGACGACAGTAGGGTTGGTTTCACTCAGTGTGGTAACTCATGGTGGCACCCCCATCGACCTCCTTCCTGCACAAAATTAATTTTTTTTTATAGACAGTAATGAGCGGTAACTCATGATGTCAACCCTATGGACCTCCTTCCTGCACAAAATTCAAATTTTTTATAGACAGTCGTGTGCGGTAACTCATGGTGGCATCACCATCGACCTCCTTCCTGCACAAAATTAAATTTTTTATAGACAGTCGTGTGCGGTAACTCTTGGTGGCACCACCATCGACCTCCTTCCTGCACAAAATTAAATTTTTTATAGACAGTCATGAGCGGTAACTAATGGTGTCAACCCCATGGACCTCCTTCCTGCACAAAATTCAAATTTTTTATAGACAGTCATGAGCGGTAACTAATGGTGTCAACCCCATGGACCTCCTTCCTGCACAAAATTCAAATTTTTTATAGACAGTCATGAGCGGTAACTAATGGTGTCAACCCCATGGACCTCCTTCCTGCACAAAATTCAAATTTTTTAAAGACAGTCATGTGCGGTAACTAATGGTGTCATCCCCATGGACCTCGTTCCTGCACAAAAATTGAAAAAATATTAGACATTCATTTTGGTGTCACCCCCTCTGATGGTGTCACCATCCTTGATTCTAACTTGCAACGTGCTTGATGCTACATTCTAGTCATGATTTTGGAAGGTACAATTTGTGTAACTTGTGATATAGTAAGTTTATTAAAAGAATGTTAAAACTTGTAATGAAAGAATAGAAAATTCATGACTAGAATTATGAATGTAGCACTTGCAAGCAGTCATTTACAATAATGCAGAAGGAAAGTAGCACTTGCAAACTGCCACGTACAATTTGCATCAATGAAAATACAATATACATTGATAGAATTATAAAAGTAGCACTTGCGAGCAGTCATTTACAATAATGCATCAAGGAAGATTAGGAAATACACGCATATAATTATGGCGGTAATCCCCCTCCATAGATCCCACCCTGCCAACGTAGTCGAGGAGTACAAACGAAAGGACCAGAATAATGGGAGAACCATGGTAAAGTACCCTGACGCGGCGGGTGCCAGTCTGGGCGTGTAGCAGGCCAGGAAAGGAGACGGATGAAAAGGTGAATAGCTCCAAATGTGCCTACAGCGTAATGTTAATTCCCATTAGACCCAAGAGAGGCACATACAACTACTTGTACATCTATGAATTCGTGTATTCTGTATGCTTTCTTCTTGTTACTACTTTGATCTGTTCATCTGCCTGTGTATCAGCCTCCTATTCCCGTTCCTCCCTATCACTTGATACGATGAACTCTGTTTTAACTTTGAGTAAATGTACTTGCAAATATATTTAAATGTGCTTGCAATATATGTAGCGTGCTGTTATTTTACTTTTGCTTTATGCATGTATATTTACTTGTATTATTATAGCTTCCATTCAAACTTTACATTCACTGTACCATAATAGCGCACGATCTGCTCTTGAAACCTATTAAAATACGAATTGAGCTGTTGTTCACACTATAATTTCTTTACGTTATATCATTTAACTGAATGAACGAATGCTGGAGTTCTGTAACAGATATTGCTGATATGAATGAATGATGTTCCAGTTGCCCCAGGAACACGGCGTCGAGATGTCTACCTGGTATTGGACGGCACGTGTAATGGCGCTTCGATTGCTGTTTGGAATAGTGTTGCCAATCTCTATCATGTTGTTTTGATTTCATGTCATATCTCCAACAATTTAAATCCCAAATTTTAAACTCAACATAAGAGAAGCTGATCTCCGTTGAGAGATCGTCAGTCTCATTCGAATTTTGTCGTTATGAGGATGGTTGCTAGTTCCCTGATCTTGACTTAAATTGTTCCTCCTATTTCGATCAAGCGATGACCTGTGAAACATATCTACCAATCCTCTGCCAGTCTTGGTGATAAATCAAGAGTGAACATGGCAGTAGAGCATTGCTACATTGCTTGCGATTTTCAGTTTAAAGAGTGCGCAGATCCGAGAGAACCATTAGTAAAATGGTTATTATATCAGCATTTCCCTATTCGCAAATCTGGATTTCGTCGGTGGAAAAATAAAATCTGCACAAAAGACACAATGAAGGTTGCACTCCATCATCGACAAAGTTATTTGCAACACATTCACTTCGACTAAATTTCGATAGTAAACTATATAAAATCAATGCTGACAATATAAAGTACACCAAGTAACCATATATTGAAATGAAAAGATAAGGTTTGGGAAAAGCATTTATGGGTAGTGGTTAAAAAAATGCACAGTATAGAAAGAGAGCACCTGTCCTACCGAATTCCGTGAAAACTGTTGAATGGTCTTTCATTATTGGATTTACCCACCATGCACGTCGATTGGCAAGCTTCAACTGACTCTAAGTTTGTTTATCAGCGGAAGTAAACTGCGAACAGACACATCGCAGACGCCAGGATAAATCCACACAACTGTCCTGTTATTAATGCATCTGTATTACAAAACAGTCGACGTCTTGTGCATGTTCCAACTTTAAAAAAAGTTACAACAAGCATGCCAAATTTATAAGTTGAGGAAAATGGTTCAAGCAAATGCTTAGAAAATAGTAAGAGTTGATAATAACATAGGCGATTTAAGGACTGGTTAGAAATTTACTTGAAATTACGTATTCGGTTTTAAGAGAAAATAATTAACTCCTTTGTAACTTTGATTTACAACCCGAAATTCTTCTAAACTTAATCACCTGGTTAAAGTTTAATTTATATCGGAATTCCGATTTTTAATCTGAAATTGCAAACAAAAATAAGGAGAGCCGGCACATGACATCATTTCGTGGCTCCATTACAAACCACGCACTTTGAATATAATTAATTATTTTGCAGTAAAATCATTGAGTATTATAGACAAAACGATATGTTTTAAATTGAAATTTCAGAACTTGTGAATGATAATAAATGTATAGTTTCACAACCAATATTTACGAAAGACTCGGTTAATTCCTTCCACTCATGTCTTCGAGAACCTGGGCTTAAAACTATTTTAAAAAATGGCGAAATAAAAATGCATTGCCACCATGTTGATTAAAACCAAGGACTACATTGTTCAATGCTCCACCATCTTGACACCCCATATATAAGATGGCAAAATCGGTGCTCTTCGTGTGGCCGCAAGTGATAAACAAACTGTTTACAATTTTTGCTTGTTACAAGGTAATCGGCTTATTAAAAAAATGTCAACACAAAATCGATAATGCAGAGCGACCAAACGCACAATATTTTGCGATATGGTGATCACAGGGGTATTTACGAAATACGAAATTGTAAAATCGGCGATCGTCAATTACCTTCGAAATTAAAAGTTCAGATCTTTTCTATCCATATATACACTACGTTTAAACGCTCCACTCCACCCCCTTACTATTGCATATGGTAACGAACACAGGTAGGCACTGTTGTGCATAGTCTACTCCTGTTTATCACACAAAGACTGTTGCTCTAAAATAGTCAGATAAACGCGACTGTCTAATAATTTTTTGTTGTTGCCTGAAGACAGTTCATTGTTTGACATTTCTGCCTTGTTTACCAGGCTTATTCAGGTGAGAGGTAACTGTAACATACCTTGGCAATAATGTCTGATGCATGTAAATTATTCAGGTGAGAGGTAACTGTAACATACCTTGGCAATAATGTCTACTGCATGTAACTTATTCAGGTGAGAGGTAACTGTAACATACCTTGGCAATAATGTCTGATGCATGTAACTTATTCAGGTGAGAGGTAACTAACATACCTTGGCAATAATGTCTGATGCATGTAATACCTATTCAAGATCGTTACCTCCCAACATACGAAAGTATCTCACTAAGCATCAGATTGTTGGAACAATGATGCCAAGGATAAATAATGCATTTAAATGAATTGACTATAAATAAAGTATTTCGTATCCAAATGATGACGTTAGAATCAGAACATGAGACTTTCTGTGAATCATATAGTTTTAAGCATAAAAAAGAACCATTTGCAAAATTTCATCGTATAAACACGATATTTCATTATATAGAGGTTTCATAAATCAAGTAGACTGTAATATGTGTGAGAATAACATTATTATTTTTAAAATTAGACCTCATCCAAATTGAAACTAGTTTTTCAGTCCGATAGGGAGGTTTTATAGTATTTATTTTAGAAGATAAAACAGCGAGAGTGAGTGTTTTCTGTTGTTATTATCAAAAGAATCGATCCTGTTCATTTTCCTGTTTCTACTGGTCAGGATGAAATTTAAAATCTGTTTACTAACTTTAGTAAATTCAGAATGAACCAACAATTTTATTGTTTTAAAGGCATCATTCATTTTTTGAGGGTCTAAAACACAAATATGTTGTAAAACATATAGGCTTAGTACTTAGAATTAACAATGAATTAAAAATCCTAAACAATAATTTGCCATCAGTCACGTGTTGTCAAAAACAGTAGAAATCTTCATCTCTTCTTGGAAAATGGATATATTTTCTTTTTCTCTATAAGTCAAAACCAGAGTTATAACACAGTGCAAACCAAAACCAAAATCAGAGAATAGACATGTGTCTATGACGTCACACACATAAACAAACCCTCCTGCCCATTACACAGTGGGATTTGAATGGTGGCTGGTGGAAACTACGGTAAGTCGAAGCGCTTATCCATCATGCAAGCGAAGTATGGAGTATCTGAAGCTGAAATAAAGTCGAATTTGTTTGTATTTCAAATACTCTGAATTTGTTTGTATTTCCAAAATCTCAGAAAATTGAAGTTAAATTCTGATACAGAATAGTATCGTGCTCCTGCCCAGTAAGTTCAAATAAGTGGAACTGAACATTTATTATTATTATTATTATTATTATTGTTGTTGTTGTTGTTGTTGTTGTTGTTATTATTATTATTATTATTATTTCTATTATTATTGATGTGGTTTTGCCATTCTTACTCGTAGGTTTCAACATCTTAGAGAGTTCTGTTATTATTAGTATCAGACAGATCACACAGTTCTGTTATTGTTACCATGTCAGTAGATTACACAACCGCTCTGGTGGCCTAGTGGTTAAAGCGTCCTCTTCGGAAGCGGGAGGTCGTGGGTTCGATCCCTGGCCGAGTTATACCAAAGACTTACAAAAATGGTACTAACAGCTGCCTCGCTAGGCGCTCAGCATTAGGAGGTCAGTTTTAGGACTGGTCGGCCTGGTGTCAGGATAATGTGACTGGGTGGGACATCATGCTACATGTCTGTGGCATGATGCTCCAGTGCTAGACATCACTAAAAACTGCCACACTGCAGACATCGTAGCGATATGACTGAAATTTTTTTAATGCTACGTTAAAAATCCTAATCACACATAATCAACATATTTTCATTAGATACAAAAACTGTATAGATTTTTCATCTTAAATAAATATTCTTTTAAATCTATGATGAAACGAATTAAATACAAAAACTGCATTGCCTACAGTGTGACACATACATATTATTCCACACGCACACATGCTTCACAAAGAGACCTATCGGACTTGATAGCCTAAACATATCGGTACTAATTATCCGTGCCTAACAGTATGGAAATATGCTTGTACTTGATTAATGAGATCATACCGAGTGTTGAAAAGTTATCTCATTAAATTCGTCTTCATTAGTGAGAAAAACTGAAAATAATACAGATGAAAGTCTGACTTCGTACAGACAGTCACTCAAAACAGTTCAACACTTCAAGCCATGTCGTTGTTTTCATCGGCAACGTCATTATGTAGTAGGGCTATTTAGAAACCAGAAAATAATGACTAAATACTTGTTCTCTATTTGGCTTTTGTAGCTGTTATCTCTTCTATTTCTCCCTTGGTTTTTGATCTGGATAACTTCGAAAACTCCCCGCAGAAAGCAGATGCCCATGTAATTATAAAAAGCAGGTGTTCATCGAAACACTTATCAAGTTATATTAGTAATATTAGCCGCGTACGTAGTAGTGTGGAGCGAAGAGTTTACTCCGCAGATACCATTAATGTAAAGAGTTCGACCTGCCCACAAAAAACAGCTACAAAAACACGCGAATTTTCTTTAGTAACCATACAGGGTCTTTCAGTACCATTAAGTTTTAAAGAATTATCCCCGATTATCAATAAAAATGTACAGAATTCTGCATCCGGATGACTCTTTTAGAATCGTTAACGTTTAACATAAGTCTATTATACTGCGGTTTTTTTACATAAATATTTGTGGCATCTAATATAATCTGACGGGCCGCGAAAAGAGACTTACTGAGGAGAGAGCTGATGCTTTGAACATGTGCCAACTTCCTACAACCACCTGATGAGTGACAGTGCAAATGTTATCCCACGTCTCAGTTCTTTCTTATTTAACATTCAGGGAATTTTGACGAAAGTAAATTATCAAAATCAAGCGGATGTGAATATGAAGAAAAACTTCAGTCTACTGAGTTTAACCTTAGTCTGAGTCTTACTTATACTTATAGCTGCTAAATTATTTATTAGGAAATCTCTCTCTCTCTCTCTCTCTTTTGCATGTACCAGGAGGTAATCTATAATCTATTTTATAGCGACCTATGTAGTACCAACACTTCCCATGAATCTGATTGCTTCGAACATTAGAGGATGACGGAGCAGTTTTAAAAAACCAAGGGGGTATGTCCTATTTGTTATGTATTTTTCCGTTTAGATATTTCTTTTAGGGTATGTCCTATTTGTTATGTATTTTTCCGTTTAGAGATTTGTTTAGGGTATGTCCTATTTGTTATGTATTTTTCCGTTTAGAGATTTGTATAGGGTATGTCCTATTTGTTATGTATTTTTCCGTTTAGAGATTTGTATAGAGAATGTCCTGTTTGTTATGTATTTTTCCATTTAGACATTTGTATAGGGTATGTCCTATTTGTTATGTATTCTTCCGTTTAGAGTTTTGTAAAGGGTATGTCCTATTTGTTATGTATTCTTCCGTTTAGAGATTTGCATAGGGTATGTCCTATTTGTTATGTATTTTTCAGTTTAGAGATTTCTATAGAGAATGTCTATTTGTTATGCATTTTTCCGTTTAGAAATTTGTATAGGTGTTCAGAAAATATTTCTTGTACAGAATAATGAATCAATTAGTAGTGTTATATATATATATATATATATATATATATATATATATATATATATATATATATATATATATATATATATATATATATATATATATATATATTATAACTCTTGTTGCATGACTGTATCTATATTATATGTAATTTATGTTAATGACTGTAGTTTGTAATTATCATCCAAAATCAAGATGTTAGATAGTTAACTTTTGTACGCGGGTGTAAAATTTTAATTTGAAATATTAAGAGTGTCGATTGCGCAGGACATATAATTACTGAAGTATGTGTTTATGATCATTAATGGTAATATTAAAAAAAAAAAAACTGTTTACAAGTTTGGGGTTGTTTCCCATTGGACAAGTCGGTCAGGTGGGTTCTTAAAAGAATTAAGTTATTTCCCATGGGATGGGTTAAGTCAGTTGGGTTCTTGTATGATGTTGGATATTTGTAGAAAAATCGTACAGGGAGCAGGCGCAAATGCGTTGTAATCCCTTATGCGTGTATACAAGTAGATATGACTGGACAATTTATTTTCATTCTTATTTCCTATGTTCTTGTTGTAATATCAGTCTGCAAATCGTTTCTTTTGATTTGAATCGAACTTTTATGATTATTTTGGATTAAATTCATAAAACTGTAAATTCTTCTTAAAATTGGATTTTATAAGTTTGATAATTAAATTATTTTTTAAGTTTTAAAATATTTTTTGGTTTTGCTTCTTTCTGTTACTTAGTTATGACCACAGAGACATAATAGTAGGTTCACTTATTATGCAGCCTATTGATGGGACCATATATCAGTCTGGGTTAGTTTTTTCAAACTGTGTCCCGGAGCAACATTATTATTGTAAGAATATTGTTACAACTCTATTGTCTTAAAATAGATAACAAAACAGCGAGAATCAACAAGTTTTGTATAATTGAAACTATAACATATTTCCCCAAAATGCAAAGTGAAAAAGTAAAAATAACTTACAGTGTGGTGAATGAAATCCTAAAGTCATAACTAGTTCTATAAAATCCAAAAGTAATGAGTAATCCGAATGAGTTCTGAAAATATTCCGAAGGATGGTCTGTATTGTAATGATGTATGAAAGTACAGAAGAACATCTATGATATAATCCCAAATGTCTTTAAATGATTTCGCAGTATTACAGTGAAAGCGTTTATTCCAATTAATAAGACACATTTTGAGCACTGTAATTCCAGAGAATGATTAAATAAAACGAATTCCTCTCTATATAACTGTATAACTTTTAAGACTTTTTAGATAGCGTCGTACGTTCATTATCTAAACCGTAAACAGTGTAACGTATGTTACAATAGCTAATCAAGAATTAGGCCAACCTAGCCTTTTCGTAGAACCCATGACCTCCATTCACATCACACAATGTTTACCTCGATTCAACATTGAAACTTATGAATGGATTTACACACTAAATCACGAATTATAATACACGTAATATATATACATCAAAATATGGTCTGCCATCTGAATGTCCTTGGAAACAAAGAGGAAATAAGTACATTTAACCAAACACACGACAAATGTTTTTGGCGTTTAGTTTTGTTTTGTTTTGTTTTGTCACTTTTGTATGACATGACGTGATGAGCGACTGGAATGGTGTACATTTCTCTATCTATATTTAGAGTTTTAGATTCTAACTTGTTACAATAGTCTAGAATAAAAAGAACTGAGTTGAGTCACCGTTTTCTTGAAAGCTTAATTTATGTTGCGCGTCTGGCCCACACCTCACAAATATTTTGGGCACTGTTATCGATTTAAAGAAACTTATTAGACTTGTTCGAAGTCCTATTACATTTTGATCTAGGACTTGTAGTATTCTATTCCTGCCTATTGTACAGACATGTCTTTACTGATTCACGGAGTACCAATATAAGTTCTCAATTATGCATTTAAAATTAAAATGCTGTTTGGATCGTGAACAAGGGAAGAAAAAAACTTGCAGAACACCGGATCTACCAACTCATACATAAATGTTGTATTTTAATAAAATACGAAAGATGTCCCAAAACAACATGAACCGTAGCATTCAGATTCAGAAATAAATTAGACCCTTCCCTCTTTTCTTCTTCATCTCATGAATTACATAGAAGTTTGATATAAATAAGTTAGACCCTTCCTTATTACATAGAAGTTTGGTTTAAATAAGTTAGACCCTTTCCTATTACATAGAAGTTTGGATTAAATAAGTTCGACCCTTCCTTTTTATATAATAGTTTGGATTAAATGAGTTAGACCCTTTTTTATTACATAGAAGTTTGGATTAAATAAGTTCGACCCTTCCTTTTTGTATAATAGTTTGGATTAAATAAGGTACGGAAAATATAGATATAATGGCAACTGTAATGGTGAAATTTTTTAAAAATAATTTCCGTACACAGAGTAACGTGTCTGTAGAATGACTTCACAGTACTTTCTTTCATGGTCAGCGTGACACGTACCCATTAAGATTGATGTACTGCCTAGTATAGCAATAAACTTTTTACCGCGAGAGATAGAATCTGTTCTGCTTTGGACATGAGTTGAATCTGAAGTTGAAACAGACCAGAGTGCAGTGTTAACGGTGGGTGATATTGGTAAAATATCCAGAGTTGATATGTATAAAGGAAAATTGTGAGAAATGGTAGTCCAGTTGAAACAGGTGCCATTAAATGATATTTCCAGAATTGTTATTAATAAAGGTGGGCTAAATAGGATTATTCTAACTTCGATGGGAGTGATAAAGATTTTTTGGCAAGTAAAGTAGTACTCCTAATTGGCTAAGCTAAACGATGGTGAGTGTGTTTACAGACGGAATTCAGGTTATTATAATATTTTCCTCGTAAAATTAATCAGTCCAAATTTTTCTACCGAAGAAGAAGTCCTGACTCCGGGGAATAGAAATTATTTCTCGTTATATCTTCCTAAGAACGAGTGTCGGCAAGTTGAAGACACGGAGAGAGAGAGAGAGAGAGAGAGAGAGAGAGAGAGAGATTCAGTTGCATACTAGGAGCGAATCTCGAACAAAGCACAACGTTAGTCTCGATTGCATGCAATATATATTCATTAATGTAAGTTTATAATTATTGTTGAATTTATTTGTTTTAAATTCATACTTAAAACTTTACTGAGTTCAGAAATAATCGTTCTGTTGTAAGAATGTCATACAATATTTCGTTATACGGGGGAGTACATATTTAGAGGTTTGGTATGTAATATAAATCACGTATCAATTAATCGCTAATTAGCAAACTAATGTAGCTAGGACTAGGAGTGAAGTCCATTCATTTGTGTGTAATTAAGTTTTGAATTCATTCCAACTGAATCGATGGTGTAGAACGTGTGTCGACTGACTGATAGGTTAGCTGGTAAATGTTTATCTACAGCGGGACCAAAATAATATCAGAGAGAGTTAATTATGACATGATCAGTTAAGAATAGAATAGCCAATAACAAGACATCGATTTATAATCATAGGCTGTTTGTGTATCAGCGTGAGTCACCAAAGCTAGTGCTATTGATTTTGGATGGACGATATCTGACGCAGGAGAATGGGAATATTTGTTTCTCCCAGGGGAACAAATCTGACATGTATTTAGATTGGGTGCTAAATTTTATTTTTGAAGCACAGTCTGCAACCTAGGGGTTGATGACCCGAAGAGGCCGAAAAGCTAAAGAGAGAGAGAGAGAGAGAGAGAGAGAGAAAGGCGGATCGATCACCGGTAGTGATTTGGAAAAGACCGGAACCAACATGTGATGATGTCATGCCAAGCAATTGGAGTTCAATCTATCACTCAATCATATTATCTAATTTGTTATATCGGTAACAGATAACCAAACTGAAATTCACATAGTTTTGTAACTCTTTTTTCCGAGAGAAAACCAATCAATCACAGGTCATGTTCGACTTCCTTTTATGTTTATGTAATTGATTAAATTGTTGTATGTTACATACGGGGGATCGTGTTATTCTTTTCTATTTCTCTGCTCAGATCTCTGTTATTCATTGATTATGTATTTTATTTGATTGTTTACTTGATCCAGGCAATAACGCCTTGGTCGATTATTTTATAGATAACAATAGCCAAAAATCTTAGGGAGTGGGAGAGATCTCACACATCATCTCCACCACCCCATGAAAACAACTATGAGGTACCAAATTATAGAATTTAAATTTAGTGAAGCTAAAAGGGCGTGTAGGTGGATATACATACAAAGACACGTACACACAAACACACTTTATTTCTGTAAGTCAAAGTTTCAATCCATTTAAACAAATATGTTATCGCTTTTGAACCAAGAAAGCATTTAGGCTGAACTTGTTGTTTAAATGGTAGAGGAATAGGTACGAGCCGTATCTGTTAATAAATCAGCCTATATATATATAATCTCTGAACAAGAATGCAATTTCAAAAATAGAAATGTCTTATAACGAAAGATACGCCTGGATACACGCATTCACGCTAGGGGATACTGAAGGAAAGGTCAGTTCGATGAACGTGGTTACAAGTATTGCACTCATTCCTGTGATAAGACCCCTCTCTATAGATACCACCCGAACCCGAAAGATACACATGTGCGTGCTAATCAAATACAACACAAAACACAGATTCACATATACATTCTAATCGAATACAACACAAAACACAGATACACATATGCATACTAATGGAATACAATACAAAACACAAATACACATATGCATACTAATGGAATACAATACAAAACACAGATACAAATATGCCTGCTAATTAAATACAACACACAACATATACACAAGTGCATACTAATGAATACAACACAAAACACAGACACACATATGCATACTATTGGAATACAATACAAAACACAGATACACATATGCATATTAATGGATTACAATGCAAAACACATATACACATATGCATACTAATGGAATGCAGTACAAGACACAGATACACATAATGCATACTAATGGAATACAATACAAAACACAGATACAAATATGCCTGCTAATTAAATACAACACACAACATATAAACAAATGCATACTAATGAATACAACACAAAACACAGATACACATAAGCATACTATTGGAATACAATACAAAACAGATACACATATGCATACTAATGGAATACAATACAAGACACATATACACATATGCATACTAATGAATACAATACAAAACACAGATACACGTATGCATGCTAATCGAATCCAACACAAAACACAGAAACATATGCCTGCTAATTAAATACAGCACAAAACAGATTCACAAATGCATACTAATGGAATACAACACAAAACACAGATACACATATTATGCTAATGGAATACAACACAAAACACAGATACATATATGCATACCAATGGAATACAATACAAAATCCAGATAAACATATGCATATTAATGGAATATAATACAAAACACAGATACACATATGCATGCTAATCGAATCCAACACAAAACATAGAAACACATCTGCCTGCTAATTGAATACAACACAAAACCCCCAGATAAACATATGCATACTAATTGAATACAGCACAAAACATATACACATTTTCATACTAATTGAATACAACACAAAACACAGAAACACATGATTTCTAATCGAATACAACACAAAGCGTAAATACACATATGCATACTAATCGATTAAAACACAAAACACAGACACATATATGCATACTAATCGAATAAAACACAAAATAGATACACTTATGCATATTGGTCGAATACTACACAAAATGAGAGATACACATATGCATGCTAATCGAATACAACACAAAACACAGATACACATATGCATACTAATTGGATACAACACAAAATACAGATTCACAAATGCATAATAATCGAATACAACACAAAATAGAGATACACATATACGTGAAAATTGAATACAACACAAAATAGAGATACACATATGAATACTAATCGGATACAACACAAAGTAGAGATTCACACACGCATACTAATCGAACAGAATACAAAAATGAGAAAAAAGACTTTTCATACAGGATCTGCTTTTAACTTCAATTAAAATTCCATGTAGATACTTGCAATTTAGCTTCATGATATTCTGTGAGCGAAAACTGGTAATAAGACTTATCTAAGCAATCCTGTGCTTTTCATTACCACGAACCTGGTCGCTGTATGCCAGGAATGATTCATTACCCCACACACGGACACACACACACGCGCACGCACACACACATATAGAAACACAGACATCTTCTGACAATATAGTGCAAACCTAGATTTAATTTGTTAATTTAGCCTTTATTCTTTCAAGACTTACAAGTACCTTTATCGAAGATGTTTGAGATCCGTCTTGATTTTATATGTAAATAAAACGTCTAAAAATCTACGACAGTATGTCTTACGGACAGACTGGTCGACGGACAGGGGGCAATGATAATACAGTATAGTTCAATGAGAGTCTACAACGGGAATGTGTATTATCGTCTTGAGTACCCCACTGTTGTTCGTTTAGCAATGCTTCACCTTGAAATATTACGTACATGTTTATACAACAAAGCTTGGTAGAACATCAAAAGATATGTTTCTGACTATGTACCAGGTAAAACTGATAAATTCTCTAGACTAAAGACTCAGCAATAGCTTTTTTTCTTCTAAAATTTTCAAAGAAAATAGGTATTAAGCAAGTAATTTGCAGTCTGACTTATTTGCTATAAACACACGAAACAGTGTTAACCGTTAAAACCTATTCTAATTTTGTGAAAGAGAACAAAATTGCGATAAAGTTCAATATCACAACCTCCGTGGCAAATAAGATGGATGGACTTTTGAGAGAGAGAGAGAGAGAGAGAGAGAGAGAGAGAGAGAGAGCATCAGTTTAATTATTACTATGCGTTAAGGCTTGCTGACAGTCTACTTTTCTGAAAAATATTAACTTAGATCGCCTTTAATGTTCTATTTAATTCTATATGCGATTTTACCAGTTCTCATTTAAATTAATATGACTTTAGAAAAGGAATTCACGAATAACTAACGAACCAAAAGATGCTAAGGCATGACAAGAGAGTAAAAATAATGAGTGAAATATAGTTGTTCGGTGTCAATTACAAGAATGATGGAATGATGGAAGCTACTTGAAAAGAGGCTTAGTGTTTTCATTACACAGACCATTACAGCAATTATGTTAACTTGTAACACTCAGGTGTATACTATAGACTTTGAACATAACTGCCAAGTCACTAATCGTCCCTAATTAGAGGCACCAAGACAAATAAAACAACACTTGATTCTATTTAATCTGCACCATCGCGTTCTTTTGTGAGCCTCAGCTGGTGTTTATTTTTGTGCTGTGTGCTTGCACTGCAGTTTGAAATAGTAAAAACACATCATGGCATCGATATCATTAAAATGGCAAAAGTAACTACTACTACAACTGCTACTACTACCCCCCTCACTCACTCTAATGCATATAGGGTTAAGGCACACACACACACACACACACACACACACACACACGGTTATTCTCCAGAAAATCGCTGAAAGGACTATCAGTTTGTTGAACGAATGCATTTCAAGTTAACATAAATTATATAGATCGCTATCTTTTTAAATAGCGTGTTTGAAAAAAAGGTCAAAAAAGGTCAGGACAAGCTTAATGCCCGGATTTGTAAGAATATAAATTTTTTGTCTTCTTTTTACAACTCGTATACTGAAAGAGGATAGGCAGTGTGAGACACAATTGCCGCTTGAGATATTAATTGATAATTGATAGACTTTACTGAAATTGAGCGAGGCCGCTAATTCAAATTGTACATGTAGTTAAACTAGTATTTTACGCTTACAAAACCAAATGACCAATTAGAAGTGTTTGATAATATGCTGTTAATAGTATTTACAAATAACTTTGCTTCCTAACACTGGATCAAACTGGACTTTAATCGATTCGTTGACACTCAGTTTACAACTGACAAAAGCCAGAGATTATGAATGAGTAACGTCTCTGACGTCACACGCACCGCTTACAGAAATTACCGCTGATTGCAAGAAATTATGCATAATATGTGGTTCTAGTTTTGTACGCAATAATAGTTTTACAGATAGAGGCAGAAAATGGGTAAGTAAAAAAGGAAAATAATTTATTTAGGCTTTACATTTTTTAACCGTTCAAATAAAAGTCTTAGTCCGTAAAACTATGTAATAGGTATGTCTTTCTGTAAAATTTTGACAACACTATGTATCTTGTATGCATTTTTGTGATAAAAAAAACTCGTTGTCCTTTACTTAGTCGCTAATGTTCAAAATGTAATGTTTTCATCCAAGTCACTGCAAAAGCAAATATCTCTTTTCACATGGACGAATACCGAATCTGTATTGGTCGTAACAAAATGCGTTATAGCACCGTACTTGTTTTTAAGTTGTATTATAATTCATATATCAACCACCTCAACAACGTTTACCCTATACTCGACCGTAAATGTGTTTTGCTAATATAATTTTCTAGTTATTCATGCAAGCATAACTTTAAATGATTATGCATTATCCTACTCCTTGCAAATGAAAGCATTTTGGATATTTGGAAAATTTCTTTGGCACTCTGATATGTTTTAACAATTTGTTGTTATTTTGTATGTTCCTTTTTCCCCCTTGACTTCTATGTTTGTTTACCGAATACGCTGTTATTAATCAGTTAAAAAAGTACGTCTCAAAATCCTTGGTGGTTCATTGTCTCAAACTCGTATTCAGTTTAGCATAGGATTTCGTCCAATTCTGCATCTCAACAAGTCCTATTTTTTGTATTAATTTAACATAAAGCTTTACGTTCCTGTATTGAATGTACACACTAGTTTAGTTACAGCTGTTGTTGTGCCCTTTCTCTGTTCTAAAAATAACTGTAATATTCAGATATATACTCCATACTAAGTAAAAGTTTTTCGGGCACTAGATGATGGTCCTTGGCAATATATAATATTCCTTGGCACTAGATGATAGTCCCTGGCAATGGATAATAGTCCTAGGTACTAGATGATAATCCTTTGCAATAGATGATGGTATTTGGCAATAGATGATTGTCCTTGTCACTAGACGACAGTCCTTGTACTAGATGATATTCCTGGCACTAGACGATAGTCCTTGGTAGCAGATGACAATCATTGGTACTAGTTGATATTCTTGGCACTAGACGATAGTCCTTGGTACTAGATGATATTCCTGGCGCTAGACGATAGTCCTTGGTACTAGATGACAATCACTGGTACTAGATGATATTCATGGCACTAGACGATAGTTCTTGGTACTAGATGACAATCATTGGTACTAGATGATATTCCTGGCACTAGACGATAGTCCTTGGTACTAAATGATAATCATTGGTACTAGATGATATTCCTGGCACTATACGATAGTCCTTGGTACTAGATGACAATCATTGGTACTAAATGATATTCCTGGCACTAGATGATAGTCATTGGCACTAGATGATAGTCCTTGGTACCAGATAATAATCCTTGATGTATTCGCGTAACTCTGATTTTCTAAATCAACCTCTAAAATATAGCCAGTTTAATTGTCTTCCGCAATTCTTAAGAGAGTTGTTTCTGCCTCTTTAATTTGCTCAACAGCTGCCCATCTCCTGTCTAAGGCTTGTTTCGAGGTTTTAACTGCACGCATTGGCATATGGCATCAACATGTAAATTGATAGTCTTCGAATATATCGGTCTTTTCTCTATACTTGCTGTATTCAGCGTCACTTGGAATATTGCCGTTAACATTATTCGGGATTCACTTCAACGTCTCTTTATGGCATCTTGCCATTTCCAATTCGCACTCCACTTTCAAACATCAGGAGCACCAGGAACACACCAGGAATATTGCCTTTATGATCTGCATATTGTTCGGGATTCACTTCCCAACGTATCTCTATAGTATCTTGCCATTTTCAATTCGTATTCCACTCTAAAACACCAGGAACACATCATAGTTTGTTAACATTTATATTTTCAGATTCAAACAAGCGCTGTGAGTTAAACCGGGAGCACTAAAATAATGCGCAGGGTCTAGTGTTTGGTTTTGATACATATCGTTCTAAACTCATCGAATTTTTCTGAGAAAATTAATGAATCTTTCTTCAGGTAATATTCGTCAAGATCATCTCCTGTCTTCAATTCAGAATAAATAATTGTGTTCTAAACAAAGTTTTAATCGTTTTAATCGTCTATTCTATTCGTGCAGAGACGAGTAGAAATTTTGTGTCTGGGGTATAGCTGATTCTACCAACTTTTCTAAGTTATCCATGCAACTGTAGAAAATAAATGTGTTGCCTCAAATACTTTAGTTGACGCTTTAGAAACCATCACTTTGTTTCTGTAAACTTTTCATCGTTTGAATTCTTTGATAAATGTTCCAGTCACTGTCCTAAAGCCCGTAAACTACACACAAACATATTGCTTCTTTTAACTGTTATTTAATTTCCTTCTTTCAACAACCGATCAATCAATAAAATTCTTTCTAGATGAAATGTTTCTCGCAATTGTTTGGTATGATAATGATTTCCATGATTAGGATTTTGACAACTCCTTATTAAAGATGTGGCTGTCTTGACCGGACATACTATGAATGAAGAGTGGGGCGTACAAATCTTTCTAATATTCATATGTCAATTCCATTGCCTTTACATTTTTTCCGTTATAATTATCCGTAACTTTTTCTGTAATTAGACCGACATCATCGCAAAATACTTGAATACAATATGTTCATATATAAACAAATTAGAAATAAAAAACATATGGCGAATAACAGTCCTTTCAAGTGCACTAAATCCAGCAAGGGATCACGTTTGTCAGGGATTGATGAAGATAAATGTAATAAACTGACTATGAACAGTGCAAAACTAGTATCTAGCTAGCAAAAGCGCTTTCGACTCTTAATTAGTCTTTTTAAAAGGCAAATACAAAACATAGACAAGACAAACAAATAAAACAGACAAACCGTTGTATTTGTAAAATTTTACACGACTATGACTTGTTGCGGGTGCTAAAATATATTTTATATTGACCTAGAAATGGATGAGCCATAGCGTCATCTGTTATTTTATGTAAATTTATGTACGCGCAAATTATATCCCGGATATTTCATTGTTATGGCTGTAATTATAGTTTATTGGGTGACTAATAAGCAAATTTAGAGAATTATTGAAAAGAGAACATGCCGGCTGCAAAAAGGTAATTTTATTTGTGAATGGCTGTCTTTTTCAAGTCTTCTTGGTTTAAACCTTCATAGATCTGATTGGATGACAAAGAAGCTGTACAGAAGCCCAGTCGCAGAACACTTCTCCCATGGCCACACTTTCAATGATATAGCACTTATAGCAATTGCTCACAACCCCAAATGGATTTCCGAAACCAGGAAAGAAAAGGAATCTTACTGGAAACGCCGCCTTAGAACACTGAAACCTAGTTTTGCTCTGTTCGTTGTCAGTTTATTAAATTAATATATATATATATATATATATATATATATATATATATATATATATATATATATATATATATATATATATATATATATATATATATATATTAATTAACGTACAGACAGAAGCCAGAAGAATTTCTTTTGTATATTTTCCTTGTATACTCTGTAGACCTAGCTATTATACCTTCAAACATGCAGTCAATAACAAATGTACCCACCAACTGTTGCTGCATGACCTTCTTTGTATCCTACAGTGTCAGAATTGAAAAACTAATTACTTTATCTTGCCTTTTATTTCCCTCTTTGGTTTGAGGATTTATGTTCTCTCTCGTTAACGATTAGGAGTGTATGATTGTTATACCAAATTAATCTTTAAATTTGTTAACATTCTCTTTTTTGCCAGACTTGTTTACACCCGATGCTTATACTTTATGATATTGTCATTGAGGATCTTTTTCGGGAGTATTACATATTAACTCATTCACATAAATTATTACTTTGCGTTATTGATATTTTCACACTTATACACGTCTTTTTTATTTTTAACGCAAATCTAAGTAAGGACTTCCTCTGAATCGTTCATACATCTCTATATCCTTTTCTGGGAACGACAATCTGCTAAATCTGATTGTTACTGTAACAAGAGCCAAATTATCATTTTCCTTTCACTTTCCCGATGATTATTTTCTTCACTCGCAGTTTTGTCCGACCAAGGAATATATACAGGTCTATATCATTACCAATGGATAATTTTTATTCGCTATAACAATATTGTTACATGATGCTGCTACTTAAATCATGATTGGACTTTGTTCTGTCCTTGTCATCTTTGTTGTTTACAACATTTTCTATGGCGTTGCTTTAAATGTTCCATTTTTGTATCCAGTAATTGGCGTTCTAACCATAGTTCAGTGAGGCTGTAAAGCCGTCAACGATGAATACAATTCTTCTTGCCTTCGCTGTCCCTGATGTGTGCTTTGCACAGACTCTATCGTTGGACCCTGCTTCGCTCTCTTTGAAATTCGATACTGTTTCTTTGTTGCTTACCTCCATAACTCAGCCTTTTACGTTGTATTCTGCACTGGCCCTGCTGTCGAACCCAGATTCGTGATCTAGGACGTTCTGTTCTGTTTGATGTTCGATTTCGTCAGTAATCGTTTGTTCCGAGCGTTGATGTTTTAGCTTACATAGTATATTTTTATATTTTAATATCATCCATGTTTCATCAGTGTTGGGACTGCTCCTGCCTTCGATGTCTTTGCTGTTGCTCTCTGCACAGGATCCGCAGCTGGGTCCTGTTTTCAGACGTTTTCGTCTGCGGTAAAACTCATCAAACTGTCAGTCTTTTTAACAATCGTATAAGCATATTCTGATTTATATAGAAAATAATTTCTCAAATTGTTTTCACTTTAGATCTGATCAAACTTTCAATCTTGTTATTTAGAAACTGTTTTAGGAAAATGTCTAGGACATTAATTTCTTGTTGGGTTTTGTACTTTAACTGAGGTTTTGTTGAATAAAGCTGTACTTCTCTTCAACAATACACTAAATGTTCCTTATTTTTTTCCTTTCTGGATCCTAATTTAACTTTTCTATACTTTCTTTTGTTTAATTGCACGATTTTTTTTATAGCTGATCGATTCATATTGTCTTTTCTCAAATTCACCAGGAATTTTATTTCATGACACATTCTATATATGAATGTGATGATATAGTACAATGTTTCAGTATATTTGAGAATCACCATTATATCACCAATTATTGTAACCAGTCTATTATGAGTTGAAATTATTCACTGAAAATATTCATAATAAATGTTGTTTGCTGGCATCTTTTACATAATTTATACACCAGAGTCTTCATCAAGCAAACAAATCTTAAAGGATGATACTATCGAATGAAACTATTGTGATTTTATTAAAATTTGTTCTGATGAAATATATTTGTGTACCCTATAATGCAACATAGTAGTCTGCATATGTTTTACCACTTTAGTATACGTAAGTGGGTGTTTTAGTGGATTTCTTTCTTGTTATAGTTCAGAATATGAGAGTCTATGAATCAGTCAATAATTTTGGTGTAATAATGCATTATTATTATTATTATTATTATTTAGTAACGGAGTAGAGTCGATGACATTTGCGCGAAGCGCCGTCACGATGAAGCGAATGGCAAAGATGTAAGAATAGGAATATTGGAACAATTAAAGATTAAAATTTCAGTTAAATAGTTGTAACGTGCTCCAGGATATATCCCTTGCTGGATCCAGTACCCTTGAAAGGACTGGTATTCGCCATAGGATTTGTATAGTATAAATCATATAGCAAATAACAGCCTTTTCAAGTGTAGTGGATCCAACAAGGGATCGTGTGTGTCAGGGATTGATAAAGATAAATGCAATATACTAACAACAAACAGTGAAAAACTAGTGTCTGACTAGTCTAAGCGCTGTCGACTCTATATGAGTCTTTTTTAAAAGGCAACTACAAAACACAGACAAGACAAACAGAAATAGAAAAGCGTGGATGTTACACAATTTTATATGACTATTTCTACAGGAATAAAAGCTTGAAAGTTTCGATGTTTCAACTAGTTGGCTTAAACTTGATGCTGATGCTGAAAAATATTTGATATTGACTTAGAAATCGATGAGCCATATTGCCATCTTTATTTTATGTAAATTTGTGTAACCGCAAATTATATCCCGGATATTTCATTGTTTTAGTAGTAATTATTAGTTACTGGGTGACTAAAAAGCAAATTGAAAATACCCAGATCTTCCGTCGCATAATGCGCCAGCAACACTAGGTCTCGGAAGTTTGTTAGTAGTAATCACTAGAACATAATATCAGCATATACATGATCATCAGGCGCATCATGTTATTATAAGCGAATATAAACGGTACACATTCTTTCTCCAAGCAGACCAGTTAGCCTATTGCTACCCCCCAACCCCATCGTTCTTTCCACCACGCACATCACGAAAAAAAAATGTGAGAGGTGAATGGTGATATCAGTCTTAGCATTATCTGAAATGGCTATCACACATGAAAGCTTTCAACAGACAGATATATGTTATTCCAACTTTAAACCCACTTTCCTGACATATTTTACGACGGAGTTAAATTTTTCTTTGGTTATCAGAAACATGCTCGATAACTACTTGAGATATATGACAGAGCGGGAAGCCTATCTATGTAGGTTACACCAGCTGTACAGCCTGTAAGATACCAGAATCCCCTGTGTTGTTGTATAGCCTGTAGGATACCAGAATCCCCTGTGTTGTTGTATAGCCTGTAGGATGCCAAAATCCCCTGTGTTGTTGTATAGCCTGTAGGATGCCAGAATCCCCTGTGTTGTTGTATAGCCTGTAGGATACCAGAATCCCCTGTGTTGTTGTATAACCTGTAGGATACCAGAATCCCCTGTGTTGTTGTATAGCCTGTAGGATACCAGAATCCCCCGTGTTGTTGTATAGCCTGTAGGATACCAGAATCCCCTGTGTTGTTGTATAGCCTGTAGGATACCAGAATCCCCCGTGTTGTTGCATAGCCTGTAGGATACCAGAATCCCCTGTGTTGTTGCATAGCCTGTAGGATACCAGAATCCCCTGTGTTGTTGTATAACCTGTAGGATGCCAGAATCCCCTGTGTTGTTGTATAGCCTGTAGGATACCAGAATCCCCTGTGTTGTTGTATAGCCTGTAGGATACCAGAATCCCCTGTGTTGTTGTATAGCCTGTAGGATGCCAGAATCCCCTGTGTTGTTGTATAGCCTGTAGGATGCCAGAATCCCCTGTGTTGTTGTATAGCCTGTAGGATACCAGAATCCCCTGTGTTGTTGTATAGCCTGTAGGATGCCAGAATCCCCTGTGTTGTTGTATAGCTTGTAAGATACCAGAATCCCCTGTGTTGTTGTATAGCCTGTAGGATACCAGAATCCCCTGTGTTGTTGTATAGCCAGTAGGATACCAGAATCCCCTGTGTTGTTGTATAGCCAGTAGGATACTAGAATCCCATGTGTTGTTGTATGGTAAAACTTTATAAATGGACATTTCAATGACTCTGAAAATTTCCAGGAAGTGATACTACAGACAAGTACTTCTTTCAATTACTGAAATATTGATAACGCTGAAATTTTCAGAGCTTTGACGTGAATTCCATCTACACCCGCTGATTTGTTAGTGTCTTTTTTATTGGTAATACCAATATTATCAGATATTTTAATTAGGGGAGTTTTCAAATTAACATAATAACATGATCGGGTACCTTTTTACATAAAAGTTTGTCTATGATAGGGTCTAAAACATTAGATCTGTCAAGTGTTTTCGAAACATTAATAAAAGAAGTTCATTTTGTATGCAATATCGTGATCATCAGCATAATTAGCGACATTAGCAATAATTTCAAGCTCGATAACTACTTGAGATATATGACAGAGCGGGATGCCTATCTATGTAGGTTAGACCAGTTGTATAGCCTGTAAGATACCAGAATCCCCTGTGTTGTTGTATAGCCTGTAAGATACCAGAACCCCCTGTGTTGTTGTATAGCCTGTAGGATACCAGAACCCCCTGTGTTGTTATATAGCCTTTAGGATACCAGAATCCCCTGTGTTGTTGTATAACCTGTAGGATACCAGAATCCCCTATGGTGTTGTATAGCCTGTAGGATACCAGAATCCCCTATGTTGTTGTTCAGTTGCAGGGTTCAATAGACTGAATACATACTTACGTCAAGAGTACGATCAATAGAATACATACTTAAGTCAAGAGTACGATCGATTTTTATGTATGTCTGTGTACCAGGAGTGCGTATTCAGATGTATACACTCTATGAAAGTAAGCCTGTATGTAATTAGAAAGAATGAACTACAGATATTTTAGACAGCTGGGTAGATTGGTTGATAGGTAGATAGCTGGGTAGATTGGTTGATAGGTGGATAGATAGGTAGTTGAGTTAAATAATTAGTGGTAGGTACTTATCGGTATAATGGCGTTTGTTTTGCGAGGAGAAAAATAACAATTAATAACAATTAAAACATATACATTCAAAAAGCAGTAAAAATGGACGGCGATTAGAGTTACAAAATGTTAAACTCCTTTTTTAAACAAGATTCATATATCATACCCTTGTAAACAGTAATGGTTAAAATTTATATTTTAGGTCACACATTTAGCATGTTTCTGTATGATATATCGCTATTATATATCTCAGTGGCCGATACCTCTTGCCTGTTATGGTCCTTGTCAAACGATGTCCAGGCCGCTCATGTACACCTTGTCATGTACAGTCCAAACTTTACTGTTTTGAGTATACAAATACGCATCTATGGGAGTCAAGGACACTTGGCAGAACAGGGAGATAGTCTTTTTGATTTAGGCTAAATATAAAATATAAATCGGAATGGAATTACTGTCACTGGCCCCTGTGTTATAATAACCGATTTCTGTACGACTGGTTCAGCGCCAAAACATATATAATTATTTTGACTTTTAGTTCAGGGTAACGGACACTACATCGATGTACATGTAATTGTGATAAACGACAAACCTGCATAACGCAGTCAAATAATATGTTGAGGGTTAACTTTAGAGCTGCAGAAATTAATAATGTAGAAGCTAATAAAACAGTTTGCTATTTATATTTCTAACATTAAACCCGTCAGCAATTGTAACAGAACAAACTGCGACACCATCACGGGAACGAGAAGTCATTTGTTGAGCGAGAAGCTCGAATACAATTCTACCTCGCCATCATTATAAAGTTGGTGTACACTTGCCGGTTACGTTTATTTATTACAGGACGCTGGTGTGTCGTCTTTTACTTTATTAGATTTGGTGTTTTGGCCTTCGGGTGTTTTGGAGCCATTTATATTCTTTACCGCCTTTGTTGGACTGTCTTTCTCAAATTAAAGCAAAATTTATAATGTAATAATGAAATGCTGTACCCGTCACACCCTCCATAAAATGAATAGCGTAAAGTAGTTTCTTTCCGAGGGTTTAGAGAAAGCGGATGTTCTTCAGCTTTCTTCGCTGAATGCAAGCTGTTGAGTATGCGCAGCAGTGCATCTAGTATGCTGAGGTGTTTCATTCATTTTGAAAGTAAATATGTATCCGGTAACGGAAGCGGAGTAAGAAGATACAAGTACTTCTTATTCATTGGTAGAACACATAAAAAGAAACAGACAAACAGTTTTATTTTCTTTTAAACAAGTATAATTGATTAAACTTTATGAATTAGTCAATGAAGATTAGAAATAAGCTTATAATTAGAACTTTTCACATATATCTGACATTATCCAATCCAATGTTTCCTTTCATATATACGTTTCATTTCATAATTAATGTTGAATTATTCCCCTTTGTAATTATTGTACATAGTTTTCTGACTGCGAAATTTCATAATATTAGATTCTAAATTAGAAATAATGATACGAAATTATATTTTTGATTATCTTGATAAATAAAGAGTTCCAAAGAAGGACGATATACAGGGCTGTACGTTTTCTAATTGCACAATACCTTGCTATCGATATTGTATTTATCAGTTTGATACAAATAATAAATAAAATTATAAAATGTCAGGTCCATTCGTATGGGGTATGCAATTATTCATTGTACTGTAGAAAGGATATGAGGTAGTTTATATATATATATATATATATATATATATATATATATATATATATATATATATATATATGTGTGTGTGTGTGTGTGTGTGTGTGTGTGTGTTTATCAGATAAATATGACAATACAATTTTATCCCCCCACCCAGTTGTTGTATAGGTTATCGTTAACAAGTAAATATACCATAAAACTTTGTCGCCGTCGAGATTAAAAGGGCGATTTATAAAGTTATTTATGTCCAATCTAGGTTTGTTCATGCGTTTTTATACCTGCCGACGGGTTTGTCCAAAATATTTCTTTTTACAAGGTACCAAATAAATAACATTAGATGTTGCACAGTCCGTATCATAATGCACCTTGAATGTTTCTTTGCTATTACTGCTACTGAAATAACTATTTTCATTAATGAAAGAACATTGCGAATATCTGAGTCTATCATAGCTCATGAACCATGAATTTTAAATATTTAACAACCAAATACGCTGAAACTGTGAAATCTGACGTCAGAATCCTCATGGACATGCTCAGCTGAGCAATGTCAAGGAAAGTGTGCAAATAGCAATTGCTTCTTTAAGACTGTAGATAATTGTACGATTAAATCTCACCAGGTGATAACCTACCTGTTTTACCGACTCCCGCTATACCCAGCACGACCACTTTGCAGTGATTAGGACAGTCCCTAGGTTCACAAAGTCCATTTTTAGTCCTGGAAGTGGTTCCGTTCCGGGTCGGTGTATAACTCCTCGTACTGTTTGATGCCATCGTCAGACAGGTGTTTGGCGTATTCTTTTAATCACACACAAGTTAATCTTAAAGTTCGTCAATTATTACAATATTAATAATCCACGTAAGTGGTATGTGCCATTTTAGTAACAATGCACTATAATACCGTATCAAATTAACTTCCCATGAATTTTACTCTGAAATTAAATAATGCAGGGCATTATAATTTTCCCAGTGTCGAGAAACAAAGGCGTGAATACCTAGAACACAGAAATTATCCGTATGAAGAGTCTTATTTTAAAAACAATGCTTGAAAGACCAAAGGTGACCTGCATCAATAACATCAAATTCAACCCTATATGCGTATTGAAATGTAACGTTGTGCTATCCTTGTTTACATTATCCTAAACGTACAACCGACGTTACTCCTGATAAGCCTCAGCTAAAGTTGGAAACAATCTCTGCTGAGGCGTCTGTTGAATCGAAGGGCAATTGAAGTCCGGTATCATTTAGCAGATCCAGTCAGCCTGGAGGGATGAACGCTGTATCTACTTGTTTATCGTATTGGAAATATCACGGTAGGTTCAGGTAAATGCCGACATCAGATGCTTACCGATTTACCGGCGAACAATGGGCTAGTTATGTAATCTGTGAAAAGAGAGAGAGAGAGAGAGAGAGAGAGAGAGAGATGTGTCATTGTTATGTTGCAGTAGTCGGTACTTTTATGAGAGATTGAAATATGTCTCATTCACACTCGTTTCTAAACTTGCATTTATTCGAACAGTGAATACCAAATAAGGTACTTTTGGTATTCAACTTTTTTCCCTTTCCTGAAGCCTTTGAAACATTACTGGTTGACTTATTATGGAGCACTTGCTTTTTACATTTACAACGTGTATAAAGCGCTATGCTTACTGGCATATTGGAGGCAACGGAATGAAAAATAAATGTATAATTGTCACAACGGTGTATACACGTTGTCATAAGAAACAAGCGGATTCAGCAAAAGGTTACATAAAGAACCGAAGTTATGAATTGACAACAATACAATAAATAAATAGTATGGAGCTTATCTCCATATCATATGTATTAAATAACACCCTTATAATACGCACATTTAAAGTCATCTGTATTAAATAACAACGTACAATTCTTATTTTACAGTCACACGTATTAAATAGCACGCTAATAATTCACACTTGTACCGCTACACATATTAAATAACAAATTTATAGTTCACACTTTTAGTCATATGTATTAAATAACAAACTTATAGTTCACACTTTTAGTCATATGTATTAAATAACATCCTTATAGTTCACACTTTTAGTCAAATGTATTAAATAACATCATTTTAGTTCATACTTTCAGTCATATGTATCAAATAACAAACTTATAGTTCACACTTTTAGTCATATGTATTAAATAACATCATTATAGTTCATACTTTCAGTCATATGTACTAAATAACATCCTTATAGTTCATACTTGTACAGTTATGTGTATTAAAAAACGCCCTTATAATTCACCCTTTTTTCCAATATATATATATATATATATATATATATATATATATATATATATATATATATATATATATATATATATATATATGTGTGTGTGTGTATGTGTGTGTGTGTGTGTGTGTGTGTGTGTGTGTGTTTTAATTTATATTTGATTTAATTTAATTGTTTGTAAGTTTTAAAATCTTTCTATTTTTTATTCTATTACATGTTAAGTAATGTAATTTTGTTTACTGAAATTTGATACTTTCCAGAAATTAGTTTGACCTGACTGCTTAGTCGAAAACACCTAAAAATAGAACTTTGTATCTTTTTGCTGACCTAGTTTCTGACGTTGATTGATAATCTAGTAAACAACTTTTTGAAAAATTATTTTTATTGTGAGATACATAGAGTGAGCTCGAGGCTGTATTGGAATACGTGACCTTAGACATGTAAATAGCTTCTATCCTGTTCTGGAACGTGATCACTTGACCCTCATACGGGTATCTATTTTGCATCTTTCTTGACTGTATAACCTTTGTCTAAAGAGAAATTAGTCAGTTGGGCTTTCATATTGGAAAATGTTTGTTTGTGACCAGTTTTGAGTCGAAGTTCTATTTTATGGAATTATTAATTCTTATTCCTGGAAATATTTGAGTGCTCATACAGAATTCTTGGACAAAGGCGTTTCTTGAAATTTTATTCGGAAATTCGAACACCGGAATATTGCTTGTGAATCAACAAAGAACTGTAGGCACATCTGTACTATAAAGGTTACAGTATACGTCATCGCTTTTCATTTTGGAATCTTTGTCGGGACTCGAACTTGAATTCATTAGAACATTTCATCACTAGGACTTCTAAAATTTAATTCGTGGATTTTTGATGGATCATTTTTGGATTTGATTCTTAAAATCTTAAGTTCGTAACTTATTTTTTCATTATTGCATTGTCTTTTTTTTCTCCAGGGAAATAAATTATTTTGTTAAATTTTACAAAGCATGTTGTTTTCACTTTTTCTTTGTTATTGTTTATTAGAGTCTAAACACGTAACGTATGACTATAGATAATAACAACCCTGTAATTCACACTTATATATATATATATATATATATATATATATATATATATATATATATATATATATATATATATATATATATATATATATATATATATATAATAACACCCCCATAATTCACACTTTTAGAGTCATATGTACACACCTATAATTCACACTTTCAGAGTCCATACTAATAGTTGATTGCACCTATTTTTATTTTACCCACTTAGTATCTGGCTGTTCTGTGTTGGACAAGAAAACTGACTGGCACTCGGATATTTTGTTGGACAAGCAAGCTTGACTGGCACACGGATATTTTGTGTTGGACAAGCAAGCTTCAATGGCACACGTTGTACTAGGAGCTCAGTGTAAAGACATTTCTACATTTTGTTCCCAGTTCTTGAGTACAACAATATGTAACTACTGCAGTCAAAGGATATCATTGGCTGCTTTTATTAAATAGGCCCCATCCTCATCTTTATCTTATTTGGGAAAAAGAAGCCTTATGATCCAAACTGTTTATCACAAAAGGATCTATTGTTGGTGATGAATACCTTTCGGATGCATTCAGTTTAAGTACACGATGCAGCAGAGTGCTATATGTACCGATGTTATCTAAACTGTGAACGAAAGTATAAGACGATTCGTTTAAAACGTTCAGTGTATTTCAGATTGAAATTTCTTAAGCACCATGTAGGAGTGACATCGCTTAAACAAAATGCATCAAATATCCAGACTCGCCACACATAAAAAAGTGTTATACGCTAACGTAAACTATGAATCGAAGTGAATGGAACTAGACGTAAGGCCTTTTTAAAAGGTTTTCTTTTCATATTTTAAACAAATTATTTTGATATAAGTTTCACGATTCAAAAGCTGAATTCCCAAAAATCATGCGTGTGACCTTGAATGCGTGTGTGTATAGACGTCTTACTCTGTGTTCATGAGAGAATGAATTTACAGTGGTTATTGACAAACTACTGTTAGTTTTGTATTAAATGTTCATTAAAATGGTATTTAAATATTCCTGTATCTGAAAATAAAGACAATCAACGGTAATTTAATTACAAATATTTGGATTGCAATATAGTTCTTCATATAAATGACAGCCAATGCACATCTATTCATTCACTCATCCATCAAGCGATCTATAAATCCACAAAGACGTATGCACAGTTATATATTCAGACCGACAAAATAAAGACCTACGGGCGAGCAGACGGATAGTTGGATATGTTGAAAATTGATGAATTGATGGATGTAGGGACAAACATATGGATGGATGAATGTATTGGTTTCACAAACAGCCACATAAAATACATTGTAATAAGCAAATCTCTCTTTTTACTTTCTACTTATCTACTTATTGAAATCCTTCATCAAAACAACTTTATGTATGGAATAAAAAAGCTTATATATTATCCATCTCCTGGTTTTGTATCGATATATCTTTAGAGCACGTGTCATAAGTCTATCGAAGCACTGTGATATATTTGAAGAGGTGAATAATTAATAGCCATTGGAACAAGTCACTGACCCTGGTAAAATAATAATTGGTACAAGTTTCCGACTCTGGTAAAATCAAAACTGGAACAAGTCTCTGACACTGGTTAAAATAATTATTGGTGTACGTCTCTGACAATAGTAAAATAACAATTGGTACAAGTTTCCGACTCTGGTAAAATCAAAACTGGAACAAGTCTCTGACACTGGTTAAAATAATTATTGGTGTACGTCTCTGACAATAGTAAAATAACAATTGGTACAAGTTTCCGACTCTGGTAAAATCAAAACTGGAACAAGTCTCTGACACTGGTTAAAATAATTATTGGTGTACGTCTCTGACAATAGTAAAATAACAATTGGTACAAGTTTCCGACTCTGGTAAAATCAAAACTGGAACAAGTCTCTGACACTGGTTAAAATAATTATTGGTGTACGTCTCTGACAATAGTAAAATCAAAACTGGAACAAGTCTCTGTCACTGGTTAAAATAATTATTGGTGTACGTCTCTGACAATAGTAAAATCAAAACTGGAACAAGTCTCTGTCACTGGTTAAAATAATTATTGGTGTACGTCTCTGACAATAGTAAAATAACAATTGGTACAAGTCTCTGACTCTGGTAAAATCAAAACTGGAACAAGTCTCTGTCACTGGTTAAAATAATTATTGGTGTACGTCTCTGACAATAGTAAAATAACAATTGGTACAAGTTTCCGACTCTGGTAAAATCAAAACTGGAACAAGTCTCTGTCACTGGTTAAAATAATTATTGGTGTACGTCTCTGACAATAGTAAAATAACAATTGGTACAAGTCTCTGACTCTGGTAAAATCAAAACTGGAACAAGTCTCTGACACTGGTTAAAATAATTATTGGTGTACGTCTCTGACAATAGTAAAATAACAATTGGTACAAGTTTCCGACTCTGGTAAAATCAAAACTGGAACAAGTCTCTGACACTGGTTAAAATAATTATTGGTGTACGTCTCTGACAATAGTAAAATAACAATTGGTACAAGTTTCCGACTCTGGTAAAATCAAAACTGGAACAAGTCTCTGACACTGGTTAAAATAATTATTGGTGTACGTCTCTGACAATAGTAAAATAACAATTGGCACAAGTTTCCGACTCTGGTAAAATCAAAACTGGAACAAGTCTCTGTCACTGGTTAAAATAATGATTGGTGTACGTCTCTGACAATAGTAAAATAACAATTGGTACAAGTCTCTGACTCTGGTAAAGTGACTGTTTTTACAGGTCTCTGACCCTGAAAAAATAACTGGAACAAGTCTCTGACCCTGAAAAAAAATAGTTGGTACAAGTCTTTGACCCTGTTAAAATAGTAAGTGTACAGGTCTGGTAAGGTAAAAATTGTTGCAAGTTTCCGACCTTCTTAAAATAAGAAGTTGTTGTGGTTGTTGAGTTATAGGGTTTAACGCGAAATAATAAGCCGTACAGTCCAGTACAATGTAACATATCGTCATTGTATTTTGTTACAACATGTTATTGGACAATTCTTTCAGAAACTGAACAACTTTTGCCATGCAGTCGATATATTACATTTTAGTTGTAGCAGTCTGAACATTATTCTTTTGATGCAGCATTGTTGGTTTGGCTGTGCATTGGTTTTCTAATTTGTTTTCTTTGCAGTGCAACTTTGGCTTCAATCCATCGGATGATAGAGAATTAATTTAGCTCCCCACTTCTCAACTCCATTTAATCCCCGTTCATGTGACTACACTAGATGTTTACAGATAGATAAACATATAAGGACGAATGAACCGAAGGGTTGTAGCCAGAATAAGTAGAATATGGGTGAGTTTGTCATTTAGTATCTGTTGGATTTGATTGGTCGCAAAACAATTTGGAAAAAAATAAATATCGTCTCTTCATGAGGTGTATATCCTCAATGTATCATCCGCGTGGATAATCTTCACACACACACACACACACACACACACACACACACACACACATAAGTGTGTGCGCGCGACGCAGAAGAAGGCATCGAACTAGGGGTGCCTGGTTATTAATACTGTGTATAATGCATTTCAATGTAATCACGTAGGGTTTCTTTTTAACAGGGGAGTGGACTGTTTTTGTCTGCGCATTCGATTTAATGCAAATTTAAGAGTTGTGGTGATTTTTATTTGTTTTATTAAATGATGAAACTATTGAATTCGTCTAAATATCAAAAATAGTTCAAACCAATTAAGGTGGCGTACAAGATAGGTAATCCCCACATCACAAGGTACCATGATTGATTTAACGTTTACATATTTATTACAGTCTCTGGTATAATATTAGAAGTAGACAGCACCAAATTTCTGGTACTAACCCTACAAACGTTCTACAGAATATTTAATAGATTAGGACAAATTAATCTGTCTGTACCTAAGAACAGAACACAAACATGTCCTTACAAAATATGACATTTCGGGCCTTTTAGAAAGCACCCAATTACCTCTACTGGCCATAGACCAGAAGATCTTGTGTATGTCTTGTCATCAGTCGTTGTCTGTTAGCACAGGAGGCTTACAGCCGATTCCCCATAATGTTTATGGATAATTGCCACGTAACTCGGCAGATATTCATCTCAAGGTCTATTTCGGGCCTACCCAAAAATGGTGCCCCTCAGATCTCCAGTATGAACGCAACGTCAACAGTACAACTATTAGGAAAACAGTATCTCTCATAGATTTTGGTGTCAACGTCTCGTATACGGATACGATAAAAGAATTAGCATGAAATGGAGTCATCTGTAGTAGACAGTAATGGTTTTGTTATACTTTAAGGACGCTGCATATTTCCTTCTTTCACATAGTGTTGGAAATGATAGAGAGCAATCACCTTCTGTTGAATTAAGCCAATCGATCGTACGGTACTTAAACTTGCTGAGAATTTGCCTTATACTCTTTTGATTTGGTTGAAAAATGTAATTACTTATTTCTTACTAAAAATTACAAAATGCTTCACAGTGTAGCTAAATAAATACTCATGTTGTAATGCTAGAAAATGTCGGTAAAATTTAAAATATGTAGAGCATTACAATACTTAACGGTATCTTGTAAGGACGATGGGTGTCAGCCATACCAAAAGCAGGTATCCAAGACCTAAGCTTCGTGCTTGAGTGACTTTTCTATTTTTAGCCATTTTATCGTTTTGTCTTTATTATAATGAAACCTATTTTACACCTTTCACTAATGAAAACTGGTATGTTAATGCATCATAAGAAGCGAAAATCGACCATTTTAAAATAGGGTCACAGTGACCTGATTTTTGTATCAATTAGTTACTTTTGTATTGTTAGCTATCTGCACCGTACAACCTCAATATATCGGACCCTTTTTTAACCAACACTCACGCAAAGTTGTATGTTGATGCATCTCAGAGTAACTCAACCATTCTAAAGGTAGGTACTCCTAGTATTCACGCTTGAGTGGCTTTAGCATTTACATGTATTAGTTCTTCACACTGTCAATATCCTTATTAGTTCGTAACAGTGTCAATATACTGGAACCATCGTCAATAACGATCATGAATACTAATGTGTCTGCATCTTAACAAGAGCAACTCAGTCATGCCAAAAGCTGAATTGTATGCTTGAGTGACATTTGCTTTCTCTGCCATTTATTTTCTTCCATGC
Organism: Sinohyriopsis cumingii; assembly: GCA_028554795.2. Lineage (NCBI taxonomy): Eukaryota > Metazoa > Mollusca > Bivalvia > Unionida > Unionidae > Sinohyriopsis > Sinohyriopsis cumingii. The sequence continues at coordinate 28,323,811 of CM068835.1, forward strand.
TTGGTATCTTCAACACATTTACATTCAAACTAATCAATATGAAGTCGACCCAATACTGTTGTGAATTTATATAATTTCCGCAAAATTTAATGAGCAGTATCTACAGTAATATCCTTCCGCAAAATGATGGCTCATAGGCTCATAACCAGTTAGTAATGTGTTCGAATTCTGTCCAGACCAGTCAGGCTCGGTTGTGATGGCATTTATCTTTACAAGGCTCAAAACTCCCGTTTCCATGATAATTAGTATCCATACCAGTCTATATATTATCGGCCACTTCAAATACGCTCCTGTTGGCGAGTGGATTCTTGTCTATTGGATGCGTATTTCTTTCAGTAATGTGCTGTCTGCATATATTTTGACGAAATTTATGTGTCGGGAAAGGGTAGGGGCGAGCGCTTATGATACCCACCCTTAATCTAGCTCGAAAAATCATGGAAAATATATTTTAAGAAAATTGTTTTGTACCTTGATCCCAGAGTTGCCCCATATGCAGGGCCGTAGGAGGAAAAAAGAGGAAGAACCGTCCAACGTTCGAACACGAAGTACATATCAGAATGTAACCATTTTGTCTATTACGCCCGTGGAATTTTATCCTTTTACTAATGTTTGATTGTATATTATTACTATTTATTCGTCTTTTCCATTTCAATCGTTGTAGCAATTCATGATTTTGCCTCTCTGAAAAGCTGGATACATTGATATAGGTTCAGTAGGACAGTATTTCCAGCTATATCGTTCATTTCTACTGCCAGACATTCACTGAATCATGTGTAAATAAACATTGTTGAGATTCTACCATTTACATAAATATACAATGCCGGTATATCGCGTGGTGAATGAAACAAACGGGAAGGTTTTGGAATAGCTCTTTGAAGCAATTTATGTACAGTTTTAAGCCAAGCAAACGTCACAAGCTTTACAAACATTTGTTCTGCAGCAAATTACACCTTGAAATTAATACATACATCTTACACCTTCTGTTGAAGGTTTTGCCAGATTACGGATAAGTTAGCATCAAGATAAAATACCAAATTGTTATAAACTACGAGATTAAAATTGTTAACATACAGAAGAATTGTGGTTCGTTGAATTTATCTTCTTTCTCCACAGTATATTCTACAAGTAGGACACTTCGACGCGAAATTTTCACATCGTATTTGCTGACCGAGATTGATTGATTGGTGAATGTAATTCCTCCCTGCAACGATGAGCATAATTATAGGCTAATGCATTGCATGGAAAAATATGAGCGAGTTTTTATGAGTGATGCTGCACGACCTTGGGAGTGAAGTATTAGTCCCCCAGTATGTTTTGCTACGCTATTTTCATATACATTATACGGCACTGGTCATATTCCGAACCATTCTATTTGCGAAAAATGACGAATATTTCTCATAAATAACTGATTAAATAATCCGAATGGTATTTTCAATTACTGAGCCTCCCACGTATTTTGATGACATTGCGAATATCACGTCCATTCGTTTTCTTGTCTGAAAATTTCGTTTGTGACTCAGTAAACTCGTCCACGTCGTTAACTTTATCATCTCTACTTGCAAAAGGACGAAACTGCTTGTTTAGTTCATTCAAAAAGAAATTTAATCAACCAAAAGCTAAAGCGTCTAGGACATGAATGTGCATGGTTTGTTTACAAAGTTATTCCTAAAACACTATGCTATTTTTAAACACACGTGTCGTGAAGCATGAAGCCGTGTAGTATCGGAAAGTACTACATGATCCTGACAATGTAAAGTTAACAGAGGAAAAATGAGCATGTAATAATTAACCATATAAATCTGAGAAAAGATCAAGACAACAAACACAAAATATCCTTGTTAACCAAGCTGAATGTATGCTACATATTCTTCATGGACATAAATGTTTATCTTTATTCCTAATTCGACATATTAAAGATATAAAAAGAGCTAGCCATAAGTACACAAAATGACTTGAGCACCTTTAGACCATATATTTTAAGTAAAACAAACACATTATATATTAGCATGGTGCACATCTTTTCGTTTATTAGATACCTTTCCCACACGAAAGCGACGCATGTGATAGAAGATGCGAATACATAATTTGATAATTACTGATATGAACTTGTAAATCGCGATACCCGAACAAAATAAAAAAAAAAAAAAATCACCACCAGACATGCACACCAATTTCATTAGTAACAAGGAGGATGTAAGGGTGCGAAAAATGTGTAGATGCTCTTGCAGCACAATTTATCGTGGTCAGCGTGACACGTAACCATTATGACGTATTGGCTAGACTTGCAATAAGTTGCTGCCTGCGAAAGATGAGATACGCTCTATTTGGGGGCACAATTAGATTTTAATTAGGACCCGTTTGGGTAACGGTCAGATAGATATGTTAATGTAGGATCAAGTAGAGGAACACGAAAAAATTGAGACAATCCAGAGACAAATTTTTAAAATCTTGGGCCATTGTAAATAGTGTCATGAAATGAAAATTTCCAGTTATAGTTATTAATAAAGGCACGTTAGAGAGAATTAATCTGATTTCGATGGGAGTGTTAAACTGTAGGCGGTTAGAGAAAGTTAATCCCGATTAGATAAGCTAGAGGAAGTGGTGTATTTCCAGACGAAATTCAATATTTTAAGTAATTTCCCTTGCGAAATTCAACAGTGTAAATGTTTTTCAAAGGAAAAGATGCTGACTCAGAGATCAGTGAAAAGTACTTTTCTCGGTAAAATTGTCCAAGGGACAAGGTCTGGAAGCAGTTGAGGGACACGGAAAGAGAGATTCGGTAGCATGTCAAGAGCAAGTCTAGTAAAGGTACCAAGATGTTGTCTCAATCACGTAAAACATACGCTCATTGATTTAAAATTGTAATTATATGTTGAATTTATTCGTTTTAAATTCATGCTGGGTTCAGCACTTAATTATATATTAATTGCTTTTCTTGAATGTTATATGATTCATGTATTGTAAGAATATCATACAATATTACATTGATATGAATGTAATCTAACAGTGGTTTGCACGTAATAGAAATCATGTATTATCGGAATTTTATGCATTACTCTGATACGAATTGTGAGAATTAGTTTATATGTCTTAAATCATATGTATCATATTGGTTAAGAATTTACTTTTCTATGTCTATCTCAATGAATAGGTAATTAGCAAGTAATTACTGAAGGCATGACGCGAAGTCCATTCATTCATTTGTGTAATTAAGTTGAGAATTCCGAGGAAAATGGCGTGTATCGACCGACACCTTTAAGATAGTAATTTACGGCCCACAGAGGCACATTACTATTTACTAAAAGTTTAGTTATGTCATGGTTCCAGTTAGGAATGCATATATTGGCTAGAGATACATTAATGTTATGTCATTATCAGGTTGCGAATCGAGAACATTAGCTTAGTTTTGCTGAATTACGACAATACAGTATCCGACATAATAAGAGTGGGAATATTGTTTGACGCAAGAAAAGAAAAACGTAATAAATATTTAGGTTAGTATTTTACATATATGAAGGGAAAACTACCTCTGTACCTGTGCTACGCAGTGGGAAGGAGTGCAGATGGCAACCAAGTTACGGTTGATGAGCCGAGGAGGTGATAGGGGTTGAGAGAGAGAGAGAGAGAGAGAGAGAGAGAGAGAGATACGACCAATGTTGACCTGTCACCGACCGCGATTTGGAAAGGACCGGATGCAGCAAAGGTTATGCTTACATACGGGAAATTTGAGTTTGATCATTCACTCGATATTTAGATGAAATTTCATTTAACGGTAGAGCAGAACGACTAACTGCATTTCGTGTAAATGTTGAAATTCTTTTCAGTTTGTTTACGTAGTTGATTTATATAATTGATTCAATTGTTATATTTTACACAAGGAGCTCTTAGTGTTCGTTTCTTTATTTTTGCTTAGATCTCTGTTACTCCATTAATTCATGTTTTGGTCGACCCGGGCAATAACACGTGGTGGTTCATCTCCTAGATAACGATAACAAAATTACCAAACAAGATGGTGATCAAATCATTACATATCACCCACGCCGTAACAGAGAAGACTGGTTCATCTTCAATCTGTCATTTTAAAAACCCTAAATCATTGTTTCAATATAATTTTATATTTAAGAGGTCCCGTAGTGAGCGAAATCCCAAAGACTCAAAGATAATAGTCGTTGTCAACTAAATGGTTTGTAAACTCGTGATTACTACAAATAATTTTCCTTATAGTCATCTAATAACCACACATCACGAAATTCTAATTTCACACTTGCATATTATTTTGTTTCACATTTGTATGACTTATTAGTAATATTTTCCAAGCTGAATATCAGTCCCTTCCGCCATGCAATACAAAACACGACCCAAATACATAATGCCAAGAATTATTCCCATCTCAAGGTACTAAAACATATAATTACACTATCCAGGGAATTGCATATGTTAGAAAATTAGAGACTGTCTATTTTACGAAACTAATTCACGTTTTCATAAAATCTCCTAAATGCAGTATAGTATGACATATGTTCCTGAAAATTGACTAATTATTCTTCCCAACACAGACTTCCCATAATCAACAAATAATTACTAAAATATAGCAAAAGCTGTAAACGGAGACTGATAAGCAGTCTGTAACAACATTTCTAAAGATAGACTACGAAATAAGAGAGTGATAACATGAGTTAGAATTATATAAACAAGAGAAAGAGGAAAATGGCAATTGTCTTGCAAGCATAATGACACGACCTGGAACTGGAACATCTCAGGTTTTAAAAAGGCATAGATCACAAAACAAATAAGCACGTGTTTATAATTCTATATATGTTGCAGAGTTCACTTAATTTACTTTCGAAATAGGTTATTACAGCTTATCATCGATGCCTTTTTTCTTTAAATTTTGAGTTAATATATGCTTTCGAATTATTTTCTATGATAAATATCCAGCAAAAATTGACTTTCCTCCTAGTGCTCAACAACAGTTCTCTTCCCTTATCCCCAGTGCTTTTCAACAGTTCTCTTCCATCCCCAGTGCTTTACTACAGTTCTCTTTCATCCCCAGTGCTTTAGAACAGTTCTCTTCCCTTCAGTGCTTTTACAACAGTTTTCTGTCCTTTAGTACTTTACAACATTTCTCTTTCATACCAGCCATTTGCAACAGTTCTTTTTCCTCCCAGTGCTTTAACACAGTTCTCCTTCTTCACACTGCTTTACAACATTTATCTTTCCTTACAATGCTTCAACAGTTCTCTTTTCTTCCAGTTGTTATGTATATCTATATTTTCTGTAACTTCTGGTATATTATTTTATTTAATTTTTGTAATTTGTATTCATGGTCGTAAACTGAAAAGAGTATTTTCTTGCTATAAATAGTGTGCGTAATTTGGCTCTGTTGAAAACACAAATTACTACGGATCTATAAATAGATGTTTACGTACGTGTTAGTAGTAATAATCGTACTAATAAGGCTTAAAATGGGGCCTATGGCGTATTTTCTCAATGACTGATGTTTGCGCGAGGTCATGTAAATATACGTAATTTGTCGTAAATCAATAATGTATGTTGTCACATGGGGTGTATTGCGAGATGCAGTTGCAATATATGGTGGACATGAGGAGAAAATTAAGCATTCAGTTTCATTCCGATTTTTGGAGTCATTCACACTTTTTGTGTTCCTGATGTAAGTTTGTAGGTGTGTTTTATATTAGATATTTTTTGACAAGATAATTTTTTGTTTTGTTTGGAGTGTTCACTGGTGATAGAATGTACTCATTATTTGGACTCTGCTATTGTTCTAGAACTGTTATAAATTATTCGAAATAGTTCTGGACAACGCCATGTCACGGTTCTTCGAGGACTAGTATATTTCCGGTATTGAAATTATATGGGACTTTTCATTCGTTTAGGACTTTCAAAGACCTTTATAAGGATTAATTTGGATTCATTTCAGTATACTGTAAGTTCCTCCCACATTTTTTATTTATTACTTTAAAAATTAAATTGTTTGTAAAGTTTTACAAAACTTATTCATTTTGTTTCGTTTATATTACTTAACTTTGTTTCTATAGAGTCGTAACACAGTGCCTTACCACAGTTCTTATTCCTTCCAGTGTTTTACAACAGTTCTCATTCCTCCTAGTGCTTTACAACAGCTATCTTTCCTCCCAGTGCTTCAAAACATTTTTCGTTCCTTCCACTGCTTTTCAACCTTTCTCTTTCCTTCCAGTGATTTACGTCGGTTCCCTTTCATTCAAGTGCTTTGCAAGAGTACTCTTTTCTTCTAGTGCTTTCCAACTGTTCTTATTTCTGCCATTCCTTTACAACAGTTCTCTTTCCTTCCAGTGATTTCGACAGTTCTCTTTCCTTCCAGGGCCTTACCACAGTTCTCTTTATCTCCAGTGCTTTACAACATTCCTCTTTCCGAAGTGCATTATAACAGTTCTCTTTCCTCCCCGTGCTCTATGACTGTTCTCTTTCCTTCAAGTAATTACAACAGTTACATTCCTTTCCAGTGCTTTGCGAGTGTTCTCTTTCTGTCTAGTGCTTTACAACAACAGTTCTCTTTACTTCTAGTGCTTTACAACAGTTCTCTTTCCTCCCAGTGGTTTATGACTGTTCTCTATACTTCAAGTGCTTTACACCATTTCTCTTTCCTCCTAGTCGTTTACGGCTGTTCTCTTTTCCCCCAGTACTGTACATAAGTTCTCTCAATTTAGTTATTTGTTTGCAGGTTTGCAAGTCTGTTTGTTTGCCATTACCTTTTTAATGTCTTCTGTCATACCTGTAAAAGTCTCATTTCATTGATTTTATGTATGAATTAACTACTTCAACAGCAATTCGGATAAACTCTTAATTGTCTTCGTCCATGCATTTGGAGTGTATTTTGAAATCATCTATTATATTCTCTATATCTCTTACTAGCTTGGCAAAGGGATTGTTTGTTAGCTACTTGCCTATGTGGTTCCTGAATAATACAGACCGGTTGCCAGTGTGTTCTAATGGTCCTTGTAAACATTTGCATTTCCAGAAATGATATGTTAGAAGCACAAATTTTCAACAATAAATGTCAGGTGAGACAGCAAAGAAATCAACGTCGTTTAACATGCGAGAGCAGTCATCTCTCTCAGGTAGTTACAACATGCTTCAGAAGATGTTCAAGATGTCAATAGATTTGCCATTACATTTGAATTTTTTAAAGATGTCAATAAATTTACCATTACTGTCACCGAATAAGGCAAGAAATAACTTGGTTTCGCCTTAGAACGATTTGATCATTTTCGTCGTACCTGCGTACAACGTTACCTAGGGTGCTGAACTGGCATGTATCTCGTCGTAGATCGCTTGCGGTGAGAGACAGTAAAAGCACGGTATGCACGGGTATTTTACCCTTACCAGTACTCACTCTCCTGTAGATTTAAGGCAAGTTTGTTTTCTAACTGACACACTGGTCTTCGGATCTTGTGAATGAGCGAACGTTCTCCATTTTTGTTCTCCAGCCATTGGGGTAAGTGTTACATTTGTATTTACTTTGACGTGTGAAGCGTATTCAGTTTTTAATGTCGTTTCGTGAAATGATGCCTTTGCTACCGAGCGGATTTGAAACGTTGTGAACTTTTTAATTGTTACAAATTGCTATTAGGGGTTTAATTTAGTAGCATGTGTCTATAGCTTTTAATTCCGTCCCTGTTATGACCAGTTTGGTTTTATTGTAGCTGTCTGTACGTAAGTCTATACGTATGTCTGTACGCATGATGGATCCATAAAGGGTGGGCGTGGCCAATGCAAGTGGGCCAACCCAATTCAGGAGAACTGTGTGTTGTCGGTGGGTATGTTTGTGCGGGTATATCAGGTTGTCTGTCTGGCCGTCTGTCTGTCTATATGGGTATGGAAGATGATGTAACCATCAAGGCCATACAAGGACGAAACCACTAATTTGTAAACTTGTGCGCATAGTGGATCCATGAAGGATGTGTGCGGCCGATTCAAGTGTGGGCCACCCCAAGAATTCAGGAGAATTGTGTGGTTTGTCAGTGAACACATTTGCAAGTTTTTAAAAATATATATGAATCATACGGCTGTACAAATGACAGAGTCACATGGTTGTTTCAATTGATTGTTGTTTCAATTGAGTATAATTGGATTATTTTGATTACATAAGATTTTTTTAATCTTATTTTCGTTCCATGAGATTATTTGAATCTAAATTTCATTAAATGACATTACATGAGATTATTTTGAATCTTATTTTCATTCCATGAGATTATTTGAATCTCACTTTCATTACATGAAATTACACGAGATGAGATTATGCGAATCTTATCGTCATACATTTGAATATATGAATCATTTTTTTTTGTTTGTTTTTTTTTGTTTTCCTATTTGTGAATGTTTGGATAAAGTAATTGAATGGTACGTATGTTTAGAGCGAGCAAGAATCACTGTATTTGTAGTGCATATGCTTTTATTAATTCAGATCATAAACTTTCATCTTTCATCACATTGTGTTGTGTTGTCATTTGATCCAAGCATTCATTCAGGTCTATACTGTTACAATTACATATGGTTTATAAATAATTCACTAGATTTGCCATTACACATGGCTTTTCAATAAGTCATATAGATTTTCCACGAGTCACTAGTTTTACCACGAGATATGGATTTTCCACGAGCCGCTAGACTTACCACGACACATGGATTTTCCATGAGTCGCTAGATTTGCCACGACATATGGATTTTCCACGAGTCACTAGATTTGCCACGACATATCGATTTTCCACGAGTCACTAGATTTGCCACGACATATGGATTTTCCACGAGTCACTAGATTTGCCACGACATATGGATTTTCCACGAGTCGCTAGATTTGCCACGACATATGGATTTTCCACAAGTGACTAGATTTACCACGACATTTGACGTTTCAAGATATCAATAGATTTATCATCACGTCTGACTTTTAAAGAGGTCAAACGTTTATTGCTTAGATTTTTTTGCGTCAGTATACCATTGATTTTATAATAGCACAATGGATACTACCATACAAAAATTCAGTAGATACATTATGAAGCCGAAAACATTATGAGTGCAAGTGGATCTGGAGTTAAACAACAGACACCATACATGTGCGCATGTCCAACAACAAATTTTAATAGAGAGATACACATCAAATTAGGCAAATGATGAAAGGAAACAATGTCGCACCTAACTGGAACTAATCAGATCATGTAAAAACTAAAAACAAGATTCAACGTATGGAACATATAAACAAATGATTGACACACCATGAATAATCAAATAGTATAGTAGAATCTGAAAACAAATATGAACAATATTTCATCTATTACCAAGGGTATACCCTCCCCCCCGTTAAAAAATGAAAACACTTTTTTAAAAATTCAAAGAATATGAACAATAACAATACACACCGAACCTTATTATTTACAATACCAGAATACCCGGGTAAAAAGATCTGCTCAAGTAATCCGCCTTTATCCGTCAACGATATGGCTGTAAAGTCAACACCTACAGCATCAATCTTGAATTGGCAACCTTGGCTTAATTTAAATACACGAGAGGCTGGTGGTACGTTTCAGGGAAAAACTCTCTTCCGGAAAGGTACGTGTGAAATTTTCATATTCCGCACATCAGTGCCAATACTTCTTTTCGATCACGGAGTATAGAGGCAGCAATTTCCACTCTGCATAATCAATGGGTACCATTACCCCCTCCAGCCCCAATAGCAATACTGTTCCTAATCCTGTGTCGGACGCAACAGCTCTCGACATGAACGATTTATTTAGCTCTGGTAATTTTAGGATTGTTACACTGAAAAGTGTCCTTTAATGGGTTTAGAAGCTCTTTCCTGGCATGAACCCCGTGAAACTTATTTTGACGTCCTTTCCTCGTTAAGCCAGTCAACGGCCGTGTTATAGCTGCAAAATTTGGAACGTATTTTCTTTGATACCACATCAAGAAGAGGGACGATCGAATCTGCTTCTTGGTTTCTGGTCTAGAAGCATCTCTAATCGCTATAATTTTGTGAGAGTTGAGTTTTTACTGCCCTGACATTCCTACTGGATGGCCTAAGCTTTCTGACCTAGAATATGCTATACTGCATTTGGTGGGTTTCTGAGTCAGATTGGCCTTTCGAGTTTGTCAAATAGGTTAATAACTAATATGCTCTTCCCATGCATGCGTGTGTATACAAAAATATTGTCAATGAAGCAATCTACATACTCCAAGACGAACACACGAAGCACCAGCGTTGACAAAACCGAAACTGGTAAAAACCTTTAGGGGTTGCCAAAGCCGTTAATGCACGGGCATTAGCAGCGATGGGTGCCTTCCATTATCCTTTGGTAAGATTTTACTTTGAAATATATTTGTTGCATCTTTCTATCTGACCAGTGCCACGGAGTAGGAATAATGGGAGCCGGAGGGTTCAACCTTTGCCAGGTATAACATTTTACCTACGTCATCGATTGTATCCAGTCCATTTGAGAGTATTGGCATCCTTTCAGTTCTAATTTGTACTGAAGTACTTCAGTTTATTTCCTGTTTTTATTTTTATCCAGTACTACATGTAAATACCATCTGGATACTTAACATCTCCATGGTTTGTTGACCTTGACCTTCAGGTAATTCTGGGCACACGTTGACCTCATCTATTCTCTTTTCCCACCCCATGGGGCACTCAAAGGTAACTTCTCTGCTGTTTAGGTTGCTACCCGACTCTTCAATACAAAATTTTATTTGCAGACATTGCATGATCGACGGTATCATGAAATGTTGCTATTCACACCAGGTCAATACAATTTGGCTGACACTCTGACAGTCGTCTTTTTCTTACTCATGTGACTTACTCTACCGGTTTTGTGTGCCATTCTAAGCACACGGGGACTAAGTTTTTGGGAGACAACAAGTTGAATGAATGTTCTTTCCTCCAACGAGATAAACTGCCTGTACATTAGCCTTCCCTTCGTAAAAATTTCCAACTTGACCCACCTTTACAATGTTTCTAGGTACAGGACGAGATTTTCAGTCACGCTCAAGGACTTGTCCTTGCTCACGCATACAGTCATCGCGTGGAATAACAGTTAAGGTTTCCAGAAAGTTCAAATGACGCAACGGATTTCCCCAGTTCGTGCCTGCGACCTAGTTTCGCCTGCCTGTAAAGTGGGAAAGTGGTCCAAGGTTGACATTGCCGGGGTGGGAGTGGGAGTGGCAAACAAGCGCCCCACTCCTACAATAATGCCCCATACGGCTTGCGTCTCTGATCGCCTCTGTCAACTAAAAAAATTCAGCTCCTGGTCTTCGCGAGTAGCTTAGCTTCGCAGTTCGGAGGATCATCTTTCCACTAACAGAAGAAGGGGTGAAAGTGGGCCACTGGCACCTTAAAACCAGTCGCTTCGGGTAGATGAGACTCGTAAACCTTGGATGGTAGCTCATTTAGGAGAAGGAAAACTCCATTCCAAACGTCTGCTGCCTTGCGACTATACCCACTCACGGGAAAGGCTAAAGGAGTAAACTCCGACAGGAAATCCCTAAGGCGGTCTGATATTGATGTCAACATCATTCCGGCAACTCCTGCGAAGCCGCTGGTGCCAAGCTGTATCGGCATTCGTCGTTCCTTTGGGACTACCATCTGCGTAAAGAGAGGGGAACTGCTACATGGGCAACAGCTGATTCCCCATAGCACCCTGGAAGAGTTCGGAAAAGCCATCGATTACCTTGCCAGTGAGAAGGCTACTGGAAGTGAAGGCATTCCTCATTAAGTCCTTAAGAGCGGGAAATCAGTACTGCTCCAGCCTCTGCACATACTCCTCTCCCTCTGCTGGGAACAGGGACACGTCCCCAGGACATGCGTGACGCCAACAGTGTCACTTTGTACAAAAACAAAGAATACCTTAGCGACTGAAACAACTACAGGGGCATCTCCCTCCTCAGCATCGTCGGAAAGGCTATCCCCTTGTCGCCTTGGCTCGCTCGCAGACCATAACCTCCCGTGTCTACCCAGAGTCCCAGTGAGGCTTCCGAGCCGGCAGGTCAACTGTAGACATGATCTTCTCACTACTCCAGTTGCAAGAGAAGTGTCGCGAGCAGCCGATGGCCCCCTACAGCGCCTTCATAGACCTGACGAAGGCGTTTGACCTGGTCAGTCGAAGTGGACTCTTCAGGCTCCTGCAGAAGATCGGCTGATCCCCCCCCCCCACGACTGCTCGCTGTCGTTACGTCGTTCCACGAGAACATGCACAGCACAGTATGCTTCAGTGGTGCAACATCGAAGGCCTTCACAGTTAGCAGCGGAGTGAAGCAAGGCTACGTCCTTTCACGGACACTCTTAGCCATCTTTCTCTCCATTACGCCTTCAAGGACTGCATCGAGGGAGTACACATCCATACCAGGGCTGACGGAAAGCTGTTCAACATCGTCTGTCTCCGCGATAAGAATAAAGTCACAGAGGTCCTCATCCATGAATTGCTCTAAGCAGACAATGTAGCCTTGACATCATCAAACACGGAAGACGGATTGCAGCAGCTGGTATGCCGCCTCTCCCACGCCTGTAAGGAGCTTGGATTGACCATCCGTTTGAAGAAAACGAACATCATGGCGCAGGACGTATACTCCTCTCCCTCCGTCACCATCGATGGGTACAACTTGGAAGTTGTTGAGAACTTCACATACCTCTGGTCCACCATCTCCAGTTCACTCTCCATTGATTCTGAGGTGAAAGGCAGGATTGCCAAGGCAGCAACAGTTATGGCCAGACTAAACCAGAGGGTCTGGAACAACCCCAACTTCAATGAGAAGACCAAACTGCGCATTTACCAGGTCTGCGTGATTAGCTCACTCCTCCACATCAGCGAGACATGAACCACCTATGCGGGGCACGAGAGGAAACTCAACAGCTTCCACCTGAGACGCATGCGGCGCATTCTGCACATCCAGTGGTAAGAAAAAGTACCCAACACAGAGGTTCTGGAATGCGCCAACACGAACAGCATGTTCTCCATTGTCAGCGAGAGGTACCTTCACTGGCTCGGCCATTCAACAGAATGGACCGAGGCCGCATTCCCAAGGACTAGATATACAGGGAGCTAGCAGAATGTGCACGACCGACTGGACTGCCAAGTCTGCGTTACAAAGATGTCTGCTAGAAGGACACGAAGAGGGCCAATTAATTCAAGAATGTTCTCCATGGCATAGTAGTTTTAGGCACCATCTTCGCAATGCTGCTAGAGAACGCCATAAAGATGACACAACATTTAACATCATTTAAACTTATCTCTATGGATTTGGTACGTACAATTATCATGAAAAGTGCCCCAATGTCAAGTGAATTCGATCCGATTCCGACATCAACGCTCCTTGAGTGCTTTGATTCAATATTGCCTTCATGAACAGATGTTATCAATAATTCTCTATCATCCTGAGAATTCCCATCATGTTTCAAAAATGTAATTGTTAAGCATCTGTTGAAGATATAACGACTTGACCCGAACGAGTGAAAGAAATACCGACCTGTTATAACCTCTCATTCATTAAAAAATCGAAACAAAAGTTCTTTTATCCTTAATTGCGAAGATGGTACCTAACACTACTATACCATGGAACTCCGAATTTCGATCTTATTTATAGTCTTCTGAAAATAGTCATGTGACGTTATTGTAACCAATCATAGCTTGACAGGAATGACGAACAGGTAGGACGGTGCCGAACAGATACTCTACAACCAGGGACACAAACTGAGTGTTTATATACAATTGAAGTAGCATCACTTGTCTGTTTACACGCTCTCATTAAAAAATGTATAAACATTTATGTATTATATCCTGTCCGTCAAACATCAAAGTATTTAAAGTCGTAACCAAGACTGCTAAGCTTCGGTGACGAGTTAACAATTACCAGTGAACACTGATAGCATTTAAAATATATTGACCAGCATGCATCTGAAGAATACAATACTAAATATTCAAAATATACTCATACTGTATAAAAGAAGTCCAGCATTTACAATCAAGAAGTGAATTTCAATCAAAACTTGACGTATGTTTAATTTATGACATAAAATAGTACCCTCCCCATCTGTCATATTAAGGGTAGATGTTTCTCTGTGTTATCTAATATTATAAAGCCCTTAGAGCTTCCAAAGCTTAGGCGCTAAGTCCACATGCTTATTATTATTATTATCATTATTATTATTATTATTAAACAAGCGCATGACTGGAATAGGACATTAGTGTTGTTTGAAAAACCGATGGCTTCTTAAGTGACCTTGTAGGTGGAACTGTGATTGGATGGACATGCTTAATGCTGTGGACGGCAAGGCTACTTGCTGACCGCTTATGTCAACAGATCTAGCTATAAAGATTGCACAGGTTGCTGTATGCCTGGAAGTATTTTCTTGATCTCCGTTTGAATGCAATGATTTTGCACAGAGCAACGCAGTGGAAGATTTTTTTTTAGCGTCATATTATTTTCTGATAAACGGACAAATATCTTTACAAAACTTAGGCAGCAGAAATGTAATTTGTAAGTTTTACATTTTTTACATTTCTTTCACGTATACTTTTATTATTGTCATCGTCGTCGTTATCTTCATTATCATCAAAATCAACATGGTACATCATCGTGATCATCATTACTATAGCGGCCGTATTCCTATTTATTATGATTATTATTTTTCTTGTTGTTATTGTTGTTGTTGGTAGTGTGTTGCTGCTGTCACTATTGATATCATTATTATTATCATTATTAGTAGTAGTGGTGTAGTATTTACTGCAGTATTTTTATATTGTTGCTTCCTCCTTGTTACACTTGATTTAATACATAAGCTCAGCTTTTAGTCAGCATATTACAAAAGAACGAAACCCAATTTCCCAAGAGATTAAGAGATTACAAAGAGATACCAGCTTCGGGTATCTGCATGTCTCCAAAGAACAGTCCCACAATAAACTGGTTTGTTGTTTTAGTTAGATCGACATCCTCTTTGAAAACGATGTTGAAAGCAGCATGGTCAAGTGGATCAACATCATCAATCAGCGAATCAACTTTTATCCTCAACATCGTTACATATTTTATCAACTGAGTATAAACGCATGCCTCAGATAATATGTAAAACCAAATTAGACTCTTCCTGTGTTTAATTTTTCATTTTATCGCACATAATGTAAGAACGCCACGCCATGATTTTTAAGAGATGTCATCTCCAACAGTGAGTGTACTTGGTTGCGGGAACAATTTACTTTGATACATTAATCACGGAAATTACTGTTGAGCCAGTAAATCCCATGATCAAGACACTGACTTAATATAGCTGAACTAAAATCAGGAGTACATGCGTGAAATGGTTTGTGTAGTTATTTACTTTGAGTGGCTATCCTGAGCCTCTCTTTCTTGATGTCTTCCAGCTTTATGTCTAGAGAAGTACAGTTGTAGAGAAATCTTCCAGCTTTATGGTTAGACAAGTACAAATGCATATAAATCTTCCAGCTTTATGGTTAGACAAGTCCAAATGCATATAAATCTTCCAGCTTTATGGTTAGACAAATACAATTGTAGAGAAATCTTCCAGCTTTATGGTTAGACAAGTACAAATGCATATAAATTTTCCAGCTTTATGGTTAGACAAGCACAACTGTATGGAAATCTTCAAGATTTGTATTTAGACAATGACAACTTTATGGAGTCTTCCAACACCTGTATGGAAAGAAAAGCAATTTTCCCTGGAATAACGTCGACTCAAAAACAACACACTTTATCTCCGAAGAGCTTAGATACAGTTTACAGTAACAGAAGCAAGCATATTTGTACGACAGTTAACCCCATTGTTACTTACATATATAGATTCATCATGTTGATCCCATAACACTGTTCTCAGTTCCCAATTAGTGTGATCAGGAGAGACCTAAGATCAAGACCGCCGACCATAAATCTTTACCTAATACACTCAGACCATTTAGAGAAATAACACGGTTCATCTCAAGATACTTGTACCTATATTTAATGCTGCATATACATGTATACATATCGATTACTTGTACCTATATTGAATGCTGCATATACATGTATACATATCGATTACTTGTACCTATATTTAATGCTGCATATACATGTATACATATCGATTACTTGTACCTATATTTAATGCTGCATATACATGTATACGTATTTATTTCATCAGAAATGTTGGTACGACGTCCCTCGCTTAAAACTTATGGCTCTTTCCTTTGTTGCAACTAATTCAAAGACTAACTGAAATTAGGCTTCTTTCATCTTTCCTTGTTGCTAGCAAATTGATGAAATGGAAAATCTATTTAATCTACACGGACGAAACGGACATTGATGCCGCTTTAAGAATCAGATTCAGAATTTTGTTCCCCGAATGCCTTGGCGATGTTATCAAATTGAAAAGAACAATATGATAAAATCTGTCTCTGGTATTTGTGATAGATCTGTGGAGTAAATGGGGAGACATGAAAGAGAACCAAGTAGCACGAGTCCATCTCAAATGGCATTAAAAGAAATACCATATACTGGGGAAAAAACTACAAGTGGTGTTGAATTCGAAGATATAACCATGACTGGCATACATGAGATGCCATCATTAGTATATCCCGGGTCATCCCTGTACTTCAAACAAAATTTAAGATGTCAAGGAACCAAAGAACCAAAGAAACCATGAAGAACTGACCTTTGCATTATAAATACGACACATAATATAAACGTAGCACATATTTTGCTGACAAAATATGAAAGTATTAAGCTTCATGTGTCTGTCCTAGACAACGTTTTATAGAGCGAAATAGAGCGAAAGGTAAACTATAAACGAAACCTAATGTCATTTACCTGAAATTTTGAAATCAAACACATCACCCAAAATATGATATGCGACAATCATATAACATGCAAGAATAACCAATTTACCCCAAAATTTCAAAGGGTTTAAAAATTAAAAACGGTAAACGAGAGCGTGATGGGAAATAAAAATAGTTATCCGGACCTTTAACCACAACGCAATTTTGGGTCCAGCCACAGCGTACAGCGTTACCAAGGGTGTATGATTTAACATTGGCCATGTCGTAAAGCGATTTCTGTTCAGTTACTGCAGCACACACAATGTGCTGGCAGTGACGGAGGGGGTGTTTACCCCGTGTCTTTTTGCCCTTAAGTTGACTACATCCTTAGTACATATGGTGCTATTTTTCACTAAATGATTAGAAGTCCACTTTACGGAAGCAATCGTCACATGTAGAGGCCAACAAACAATACAAATTTAAAATACACAGCAGTATGTGCTGGTCAAGGTCTTTAAACTGGCTGTCTTGTCCGACAAATACACCATTAAAAGGAAGCCTGAATCAATAAATCCAGCCAAATATGAGGCTGGATGTGTGCCTTTTTAAAATACTACTGGCATACCCTAAAAAAAATCTTTAATAACACTTCTAATGACGTAATTGGAAATATTCAAAGATACTAGATTATGTAATGTGGTTGCTGATTAAAGCAATGAAAACTAGCACCTAATTAACGCAGGAAAACAAAACATGTACATGAAGACTTGAAAATACGACTTGCTTAGTGCTACAGAGAATTTGATTTATTTTATAGTATTTCCAACACAATTTTTAACCATTTTCTTAGTGTGGATAAAATTATCCGCAACAGTAAAATTACCATAAACACCATAAAATCCCAAACATATTCAGAATTCTACACCATTAAGGAACTCACTCAAGCCGCAATCCTCGCAGCATCCAAAGAGTCCAGTAGTCCAGTCTCTGGTTCCGTTCCTGCTTCCAACTGATAACTTTGGACCCTGTGCAACGGGTTGATTGATAACAACTGTCGTGTTGACTTGATTCATCTTTGGATGTCTTCTGCAAATGTTATCTCGGATTTATATCATATTTGTTCCCTCTATTCCATTTTAATTCCTACTAAAGAGTGATAGCTGTACACCATAATAATATAAATAATTTGATGTAATTCTCCTTCTGAGTATGTTCCCATTAAAATACATTCTTCTACGTTAAAATATACTGCATGTACAACAGAGACCTAAACTTTTCTAAATGACGTGCTCTGTCAGTGTTTTCGATGCGCTATTCGCTTTTGGAGTTTTGGCAATGCACTCTTTCAACAGCTACCTAATTTATGTCAAGACAAAATTATGAACAAAGTACGCTATCAACACGTGTTCACTGTAGGCATTTTATTACAAAATAAGAAACCTCAAAACCGTACATTGAAAAAATTTAAAAGTTTGAATTCTACTTCGTTTAGGTACGGGAATCGTCCTACTAACAAGGATACAAATAGAAAGGTTTGAATTCTAATCTGTTGAGGGAATCTTCCTATTTAGTGAGAAAATATATCCTACATTTCATGTCTCAAAGCAATTAGATTCATTTTCCTTATTGTTTTAGTGAATTTGTTTCAAAAGAAATGTTTGAGGAACTTTTCGCTACTTACCTCATTTATTTATGGACTAGGAAACTTATAGGCTTAGCAATTGTATAAAATGTTTCGATTTCATCCATCTACTAAACTGTCATGAAAATGTGACGTGGCAAGGTATACCTTCTTTTCAAGATGGGGGAATATTTTGATGCCTTGAACAAGATATTCTCTGAAACGCCTTCCATCTTAACTTACTTTTGAAAGCAAATGCTTTATACAAATGCTGAATAGTTGAGAGTGGTTTGTAATTAACTGCAAGCTGTTCGATGTTTGTTTTGGAAATTTGCTTTTTAGGATGTGGTTTAACATACAGACAGGATGTGGAACAATATACAGACAGGATGTGGGACAGCATACAGAGAGGATGTGTGACAACATACAGACAGGATGTGCGACAACATACAGACAGGATGTGGGACAACACACAGACAGGATGTGGGACAGCATACAGACAGGATGTGGGACAACACACAGACAGGATGTGGGACAGCATACAGACAGGATGTGGGACAGCATACAGACAGGATGTGGGACAACACACAGATAGTATGTGGGACAGCATACAGACAGGATGTGGGACAACACACAGATAGTATGTGGGACAGCATACATACAGGATGTGGGACAGCATACAGACAGGATGTGGGACAACACACAGATAGTATGTGGGACAGTATACATACATATGGTTTTTGTTGAGGTTATCACGAATCCACATCTTTGTCTTACTTCTTTGAACATGTTTCTTTGGACCACGTGACTACTACATGTTTACAAGTATACATGATACAGGATAGACGCTACTTTGTCTTTTAGACCCTATACAAGCAACGTTAACCAAGCTTTAATAACCCTAATAATTGGTTCTTTTTCTCTTAGTATACAGTACATAGCTAAAATGAAATGTTTAATCCTTGTTCAAACAATGAGATATATTGCATCTGGTCATGATGTTTAAGAAATTTGAACGTATATTAGATGTTCTAAAATCACAAATTTTGTATCTCAGCAATGCAACTTTGTGTCTTCGATGTGAGCAAGATCTGTTCATTAATATGACCTCTCAATGAATCGGATGGTGACTAAGCATATTTAGAAGACAGGTGCGTGAATTTGAGAGCTGGATAACAATGACCATATATCAATAATCCAATTGGCGGTTGAAACAGTAGGTAGCCAAAGCAACGAAACACTTTATTATCGTACTATTATGCTCAGATATCGCTCATGATTACACTAAAACAAACTCAGATAAACAGATTTCAGCAGACTATAAAGTCTATCTGTTCATTCCTCGAAACCGTAGATACCACCGGAAATTTGCTCTTTTGAGATTTTGTATAGGTACAAACGATCAAAATTCATTGTTATCGTTGCCCATCCAGCTGACAAGTTCTAATCAGTCGATGCCATTTAGAGTATACCAAAATAAGGCTATTGTTTATGTTTGGTATGTTTAAAAACGTCCAAATTATCAGAAGTTTGCATGTTGTCTAGGTCTACCGTTCATACAGTCGTGCCAACAATGGGACAACAAATTAAGTTGAAGTCCTTCACAATGGCTTGTCATCATATACAATAAATAAAAAGTACCCCTAGCGTTTGTGTTAATATATCCTTTTATACTTCCAATTAGATTATATATTGTTGTCTCGAATGAGAGTACAATGCTCCATAATGAAGGAGCCATTTTTCCATGAAAAATCAAGACTATGAATGCCGTATCGTTACGCAATGAAAAAACTGTTTGGGTTTATTTTCCTTTCAAGGACTAAATTGTGGAGAAGCGTTTCATATGAATAAAAAAAAAAAAAAAACGATTCAAGGCCATGACCATTTTTTAAAAATTTTAATTTAAAATTTAGTTTGAAGATTTTATTTTGGTGTGTTTTGTTGTATGTGTTATCTGTCATGTACAGAGACAACAACAATTGAAATTTAAAGGGGAATAATACCTATACAGAGAGATACTTGAAAGAGTTGTGTCCCCGTTTGGACAACTGATTAAAATTTCTTTCTTCCTTTCGTTGTGTTAGAATTATCAATAACTAATTTACACATTAGTCGTGTTAAATTTATGTTTTGAACTTGTAGTCATATATTTAGAATATACAAATCATAATTTTGTTTGTTTTGAAACAATATTTCATTCATTTTTTTCGGTGGTTGGTTTTTTAGAAGAGGGTGTTTGTTTAACAATGTATTTATTTATTTATTTATTTATTGTTTGCTAAATGTTACGATGTGAAATCTGAGAATTATAACCTTTTGGTTGAAGATAGTAGTAATATTGGATAGTTGGGGGAGAATGGGTGTTTCCATCGATAAAAAAGGTAGAAAGAATAATTGGGACCATGGGAAATTTAACATGGGTGACGTCATGGTGTTTATAGAGATAAAAGGGTTTATAGGGACATAAGCGTTTTAAAGGGACAAAAGGAGTTATGGGGATAAACAAACATACACAGAGAAGCAGTAATATAACACAAAGAGAAAAACAAATCTGACAAGAGCAGAAGAGTACACCGGAATGCTATGGTGTCGTGGGTCTTCAAGTTTGCAATCGGCGAATAAGTAAATAAAAACACTGACCGTCAAGATATTATATGTCTATTTGTTGTTCTCTGAATTATATTATATGGCATTTAATTTGCAGTTTGAATCAGTTTAAATCAGATAACTTCAGGAAACGATAGATAAACATACGTCATGCAGATTCCAGGGTATGAAAGGGGGTTATTCTGACATCGTGGTAATACCGGAAAAAGATGTTTGCAATGGCATATACATGTTCTATTATTCAGAACTTGATGTATATGTTGCACAAAGTGTAAATCAACATGGAAGCTACTTCCATGGAACTAATTCTGCCACCTGCGTCTTCTAACAGAAACTTGTCAGACAGAATTAAAGAAATGCATCTGTAACCATCTGTGACAGGGATGGTAGCGCTGGGATTGTCGCTGAGAGTGGACAACCAACATGAGCATGAAAGTACATGATCACCTCAGACTTTTAAATCAATTCCCAGTACTCCATTGAAAAGTAATAAATGGTGGACAACAAAGTTTTCAAGCCAAGTCAATTGCGACAGCCACCAGAAAACAAAAACCATATATAATCCACTTTTTGACTCTTATTTGCTATCATAGATTCGATGTCTTGACAAATACGGTAATCATGTAATCTAATTCTTCCATAACATCATTGGAGAGTGTTACTAGAAACACCGAAATACACTAAAAACAACGAAATACACCGAAATACCCATACTTTGTACCATAATAATCATGAAAATAAATGTATTATAATTTGTATGTGTTTGAATAATGATATAAAGGCAAAATAAAATTTGATTTCGGTGATTTTTAAGGGATTGTTAATATTTTTATAGGGATTATTAATATTTTTATAGTTATAGCTCTATTCATACAAATCATAGTATCAGGCTGTACACCAATATATACACCCAAAAGATGTAAATAATTTTGTATTTCGGTGTGTGTTTCGGTGTATTTTGGTTTTTGAGTGTATTTCGGTGTTTCTAGGAACCGCATTGGACAGTATCAAACGACAAACTGGATACATGATTTGTTACAGTGATAGTAATTTTAAGTTGATATAGCTTCCATTTGAGAACATGATGTTCGGGCATTATGTGGAAACAATGATATTGATGGGTGTTTGTTTTTTAACATAATGTACTCGTCAGCAATTCCAACATTTTCCCAAAATCAACTGGTGATGCAAAAATAGTGACTTGTGGTCATGTAATATGTATAAGATAACTACACAATAGGTGCGCTATGCAGAAGAATGCAGAAAAATGGAATACCACGATACCATAGAACCTAATATATCATAATAACCTACCATATATCTTTTCGAGGCATAGTAGTGGCCCTGAAAATTGCCGTTGGGGATTGTTAACTAAGGACCGTTAACATACCGAACATCACACTGGTCTTCTCTTCCTTAAACTTCGTTTGACAACGTGACCGTACATCAAGACTCTCCTCAGACAGACTTGCCTCTCCACATAAATCATTCTCTTCCAAATAGCCTTATCTGTTATCTCAGTGATAGCCCATGATGATTTCACATACATGGAGTTGTCCGGTCTGAACAGCATCTCCGAAATTAGACGACTTAACGTTTGTCTACGTCTTATCATGAGAACAGATGAATTCCCAAAGCGAGCCAGTGATATTTATAGTCTAAAGTCGGATCGAAATCGAATGACAAGTTTCACCTATCCAAAAGCGCCTTACTAAATTCAGTCAGAGCGAGGAGCCTCTCTTCCAATCAGAAGAGAGCTACGTGTGCGCTGACATGCACTTTGTAGGAGCGCTTGCGTCGGTGCTCATTGAATCGATGCGATATAGTTTGAGAATGGCGGCAACTAAGAAGATCATGTGTTGGGGTGACGAGGAGTGATGGTATGGCAGCTACCAAAACAACCACGATTCAACTTCCAAAAGAGAATGTTTTTAATTGGAATCTAGTTAATTTTCTTTTCTCCTAGCTAGAATTTGTACCGGCACCAGCACTTTAAACGCCTTCTTCTTCCTGAACTAGGGTAGACACTTTTAGACAGAGACATAAAGAAGAATTAGATAAAATTTTACAAAAGCGGACAGAAGCAGAATAAACATTTGTCAATCAACAGCAAGAGCAAGAAGAAGAAATATGAAACGATAATAATAAGAAGAGAAGAGAAAATGCAAAGAAGAAAAGAAGGACGGTGAAAGCCAAACGGTGACGGTGCTACTAGATACTTTGTCTCCTATTATTTGTCTCCTAGGATACTTTGTCTCTTATTAAGGTATCGGAGACAAGTGTATCAGACTCCTTTAACTCGACCGAAGAGAAAAAGACATTCTCGGGCCAAACATTCCAACCCAGTCACCACTCCCTCTACGTTGACTACCCCTGAGGAGCCGTCAGCAGCAGCAATCACTATCAAATCATCCACAGTAGCAGATGAAGATGTAGTACTTTGCCGTGGCAAGGGTATAATATAGTCAAAGCTCATCTTATCCAGCTCATGAGTCTGTCAAAAAACAAACACATAACGGTTCTTTTCAGGGCCACTCACTTCTTTACAAAAGAGAGGCTACTGAAATATTGCCAAATCAAGTACAACTTCAATCCATTTTTCCTATGATGTTTGAATTAAGTACGTGTATGAATGCGTGCGTGTATCTTCATTACAAAAATCAAGACCAAGAGGCACTTACTTTTTTCTTTTTGGTACATTATCTCTTTTCAAAATCACAATGCAAATTTCAAAACACAACACCAAAAGTCCTTTTTCTTTTTATTTCACTCTCTATTTTCAATTTAGATTTCTTCTCTGGCACAGTTTCTTCCTCGTCTTCACTTTCTTTTCGCAGTCTGGGGTTCTTGCCCTTCTGAACAGGTATGGGTTTTTCTTCCGTTTCTTGAGGGTTCTTGTTCACTTTCGAAAGACCTCTTCTTTTCCTGTTCTCTTTACTTTAACTGTTTCACTTTTTCTTAGCGTACTCTGACAACTCATGCCATTTATCCTGACAATGGTAACACGTATCTCGATCTTTTTCTCTCTTTACTCATGTCTTGCTTTGACATTGTGGACATTATGTAGCCCATTGTCCTTTCTCCTGACAGATACAGCAAGTCTCTTGAAAAGTAGTCCGTCGTCTTTTCTGAAGTAAACGTTTGAAAGACTCAAAGTTTCTGATCTCAACAGCGGTCTCATCAACCAAATCTCTGACCAGAATGGTAAGTTTTGTTTATTCTTCCATCTTGACTGCTTGAGAGCTGAATGAATACTCTGCATCTAAGACATTATCCCTATTTATAGGGTGCCCTCTGCGTGTCGAATCTAGTCAAATAAAAGTTTCAAATCAAGATGAAACGATCGAAAGATTTCAGCGAGAGAAGAATAACGTAAGAGGCCACAACCTGACATACTGTCTTGCACAAGAGCTGAAGTCTTTACTCAAATCCATGACAGCGATTTCGAAGACGACAGAAGTGAGCCTGGACCAACGCTTTCCACGTCTTCTTCCAGACTAAGAGAGGTTACCACCAGCGAACGTCAGCCAGTAGCACCTGAAAAGTATTACCTCATTCGAGAGACGGGTAAACGTTCCGCCAGAAAAGTAAGATCTTCGGCTTACACTTACACGGCGAAGTTTAAAGATTTTAAGTCCGAAGTGCCGCTCGAGATATCAGAAGGTTCCATCACTAGATTTGCGGGATTCCTTGTTAATCATGTAGTAGGAGCATATGTTTTATAATTTTATATTCATGTTTTAATAAGGCAGAAGTAAATATTTTATTCTTTTATGTAGTTAATGTTTATTATTGAGTGAAATACAGTCATCAGTTGCAATTATTGTGTTATTCTCAGTTTAGACATATTTAGCCATTTAGGTAACCTTGAACCAGGATTACCTGTTAAGAGTTTTGTTCACTGAGCAATGCAACTACCCTGATTGCTGGTCATGCTGGGTTGTTCTGTTGTATGACAAGTGGTAAACAACTTTCTGATTGGTTAGTTTGCTACTTGTCTGTATAAACAACATAGTGTGAACAGCATATTAGTGGTCAGTCCATTAGAGTTTCTGAAGGTTGCTGGTCATGGCATTGAATTATAGTGCCTGATGATTCTTGTGCTTGCAAGAGTAAATTGGCCTTTGTCCCATATGATAAGGTAAATAGATTTATAATATGATTAATGTAATAGTTTATTTTATATGTACTCTGCATATTTCTCGGGAATGCATGTTGCTGTATTTTATTACATTTTAATAGGTTATCAACCTGTATTTATTATTAGCATATCGTTCTGTCCATACCTTTGTTTGTTTGTCTGTCTGTCTGTTCCCTACTTGTGCTCTAAACACTGACTGTTGTTTAGGTTTAGTTGGTCCACTCTCTCTCTAGATGGATAATTAATAACTATATGGAGTTGTAAGTTATTCGTCTTGAATGTACTGTAAAGAGAATCAATGTAAACATGCAGAACAATAATGCACTGATGACGATATTATTTATTATTGTAGTAAATGTATGTTTTATTGTATTTGTAGGGTTTATGTTACAAAGCTAGGAGAAATGTCTCAATCTCCACCTATGAACCCAGTAATGCATAATAAATTCAATACTAAACAAAACACTGGACTTGTATTTTCTCACCAATGAGTAGAAGGCAAGTGCGGTAACAATCACACTGATACGATGGTGTCAAGCCAAAGAAGACAATCGTTTGAAACTCTCCATTTATCACGACAGTCTGAAGTACTCGTCTGGATCGAATTGAGTAGCCCAACAGAACTGACACCTTCCAAAGTCATCGAAAAGATTTAACACATTCAGCAATCCAAAAACCAATTTCACATCACCGATGACAAAACGATATTTGTTTACCCACGTATTCGCTCCGAGACGGAGCGGACACAGAAAAGTGTCATTGGTTGACCAACTTCTCAATACCAAACGCAACATCGTCCAAATTAACAACGACCAAGACCAGACGTATTTAGCCTCAACCATCGTCTTGATAGGACAGAGACTAACAAAAAAAGCGAACAAAACAAACAGAAGCAGCACTGTTACAGTAGGCAGTCTATCCAAAGACACGACATGCGGTATTCCTGAAATTTTACACGACGTCTTGGCTCTAAGCTACACGTTGAAAATGAAACTCAAGTAGCGCTCTAACCCCTAGTGTTTAGAGGGCTCGATATCCCAGACAGAAAATATATTTACGTCTATCATCACGAAGAATATTTCGATGGCATTATCAGTATCACCGGGTTCCTCGGATATGAATAATATTGTGCGAAATGAGACCTTGAGCTTTAACTGTCGGGAGAAACACATTAATTGCGGAGGGAATGATCGGGGTTGTTTAGCTTCTAAAACATGTCTTCACGAAGGACAAGAACGAAAGAACGAATTAATTGCTCAGCTTGTCAGCGAACTTTTGTCAACCAACAACAGCTCATAACACAAGGTTTACAACAGAAAGGTACTTGCCAGCTGCTGAGATTGTTCTCTTCTGTCGATGATCTCAAACGCGCCAGCCATCTCAGAGCGCTAGTTTGTCGTGGGAAGAAACCATGTAATTTTTGTCACCAAATCGTGGACTTCGAACATAATTGCTACATTTAAAATACATATCGAAACAGGAGGATTAAAATAAGAAAGGAAATTTCATCAATATATGCAATAAACAGGTATTCACATTCCTAATTTCTGCGTGGCTCATCAAGAATGCGAGAAGTGTACCCCAGGACCGAAAATGTTTTTATTGACCTCACGGAGGCAAAATTCCAGAAGGACTGGGGCCCCGAGTGGCCAAGTGGTCTAAAGTGCTCTCCGTTACGGATCACTGCCATCTCATCTCTGCGTGGGTTCGAGTCTAGGATTCAGCCAATGTGTGTATGTGAGAGAGCTTGCCAGTAGCTTCTCGTTGGTCGGTGGTTCATCCCGGAGTTTTCCCGGGTTCTTCCTCCGCCATTAATACTGGCCGCCATACATAGCCTATCCTGTGCTGAAAAATGGCATTAAACCCAATAACAACAACAACAACAACCAGAATGACTAGAAGAAAAGTCTTTCCAGGACCTAACACTCTTTCCAATATCTCTCAATGGATCTTAGACCCTATTGACGACACGTGGAGCCAAGAGGACATTGAACATAAAGGAGACTGCCATTGTTGTTCCCCGAGCCGTAGAGAGCTATCACGGGCGCTGGGTTAAGAAACACTCGGGATTCTCCTAGTTCTTGATCAAAATAATTTTTCTGCAATAAAATTAATTGTTCGGCCCGGGTCTTCTTACCTGCCCGGGCCACGGGGATATATCCCCGGTTTCCCCCCCCCCCCTTCTCTTGTCGGCCCTGGTTGTGCCACGGTAATGGCTCACATTTTCTTGTGACACTATGGACAATCTCTTGTGAAATACTATTAAGAATGAAGCACTGAAATTCTCTTTAGAATATGCGCACCAAAGAACGAGAAGCTTTCTATGCTTGGTCCCGCTCTCACACTTTGGATTCCTTCGATGATCTTTGAGTCTGTACACTATTGACAGTCTCTAATGTTCCTCCCGGATTTGCTTTTCATTCGTGTCAATGTCGACAAATGTACTACTGTCCAGAATTTGGTTTTCG
This sequence comes from Sinohyriopsis cumingii, assembly GCA_028554795.2. Classification (NCBI taxonomy): domain Eukaryota; kingdom Metazoa; phylum Mollusca; class Bivalvia; order Unionida; family Unionidae; genus Sinohyriopsis; species Sinohyriopsis cumingii. The sequence continues at coordinate 28,351,435 of CM068835.1, forward strand.
CCTGTGACGGGTTCTTCTGTCACTGTTTCAAGCTCTGGTTTAAATGCGTACGCATGGCGTGGTGTTACAAAGAGTGGCAATCACCTTATAGCCTTATTCAAGAAAGTCAGGGATAATCAATCGTATTTGTGGAAGACTATTTGATCTTTTTTGGCTCAAGTCAAACACATCTGGTCATCTTCTACATGTTAGGAGAAGGCGAAGAAGAAATTGAACTTTGATTTACACGCAAAGGGCGTCATCGTAATGCCAGTATCATTTGCCTTACCCAAAATTTGTTTCAACAATCTAAAATCCATCGTACCAATGCTCATTACGTGGTTTTGTTTAATAGTTCTAAATATAAATCTCAAGTGCAAGTGTTAGCCAAACTGTGACGAACTCCTTAGCTGACGATGCCACTCAAACACTTCGAGGGTATTTACTAGTCAATTAAAAAACCCACCACACCCGATTATTTGCGATTTTGTACCTACCTGTTTCATGACTGGTGCAAAAAGAAGGGCAAGTCGTTTACACTTCCCCATCGGTTAAATAAAACTATAAAAATCTCCGACACTCATATTCGTCTACATGGCTTCCTTTCAGTCTCATCTTCCAGTCAAATTGATTTGCGCCCAGTACGGTATCAGTTGATAAAAAAATCCACAAGTCCGTACCTGTGTCTAAGAATGCCATTCTCGAAGAATTTTTACTATGGTTTACGGTGACAGCACGTCAATTGCTTCCCGGCATCGTTTACACCACTCATGAAACCAAGCGTTTGTTTGGACAAATATACAGTGGCTTGTCACAACTGGCAGATGCCAGAATCGATACTCAAACCAAATGCAAATCATTTTGAAACCCGCGGAAAGCGGCTCTCTAGGATGTGTCATCATTCGTTCCCTAGTAACGTAGCAGCCACCCCTAAGAAAAAGCCTCTGCCCAAAGATATTCCAAGCAGGACAGTAGTGCCACGACCAGGTCACATCTCAAGAGACAGAAAATTCCAAGAAAAGAAAATTCCCTAGAAAACAACTCCTAAGAGAAACAAAGGCAGTGCTACCCGGACAAAACACTAATACACCTAACCCACGACCCTCGGTGACAGTATCTCCAGCAGCTTTTCTTCTTCGCCGTTGCTTGTGATGCCAGCCAAAACCGATATAATACGCGTGTTTCACAATTTGATGAAAAACTGGAAACTGGAAATCAGTTTCTAAAGGAATTTCTCGTCCGACATCGATCTCTTCGTCTTCTTTAGCGGTAGTGGCATCCGCTATCCATACACCAAAATCAAAGTCCAAGTGAGATCGGGAATGAAACAAACTTTACTGGACTTATCCAAGCAAGAACTGTCACGATTTAGTCCACTGCAAACCCTCCAACGTCGAGTGATGTACATCATGAAGATGCTGCTAAAAAAATCATAGATACCGAGTGTGAAGTGTGAATATTGTTTGAATGTCTTGAAATTAAAGAACGCTTAGATAAACATCGAAACGTTCTTCGCTAAGCGGTTAAAAAGACAATACCCATCAATCAAAAGAAAATGAAGTTTGTGCACCGCTGATGAATTCTACCCATACTGATAGGACTCTTGCTCAAAGTTGTAGTTCCTCCTTTGTTTGGAGGGCGTATTGGACAAGTTTCATCCAGCACCAAGAAATAAGGAGGAAGAAGATGAAAACGTTTCCTTTTCTGGAAAGACCTCTTACGTGTATCTTGGAAACTTATGGAAGGACAAAAGCTGAATTTAGTGACATGCAAACGATGAAGGAATAAATTGTCAGAAGAATGTTTATGCCGCCGGATAACCTTTAGGGACTCCCTGTTTTCTGATGAGGTTTAACCTCAGCCCTTCTAAATATAACCATTTTGCCTCCTATTAAGGGATTTCAGGTTGATTTGAAACACCAATTCGATAAACATTTTCTAACCAACCATGATCCTTTATCCACCGCTCTAAATTAAAACCTAAAAATCCGTAACACGGTAGTACAAAAGTCTAATGGTATCTATAACAGGATAGACCTGAATGGATGCTTGAATCGAATGACAACACAATGTGATGAAAGATGAAAATATATATATATATATATATATATATATATATATATATATATATATATATATATATATATATATATATATATATATATATATACTACAAATACAGTAATTCTTTCACGCTCCAAACATACGTCTCATTCAAATACTCTATCCAAATATTCACAAATTGGTAAACTAAAAATGATTCATGTATTCTCATGTATGACTAAGATTCAAATAATCTTATATAACCTCAAATTCAGATCTGCTTAGTAGTTAAGGCATCATTTCACGATACGACATTAAAAACTGAATACGCTTCACATGTCAAATAAGATACAAATGTAACACTTACCCCTATGGATGGAGAGCACAAATGCAGAACGTTCATTCCTTGACAAGATCCAAAGACCAGTGTGTCAGATAGAAACGGAACTTAAATCCACAGGAGAGTGAGTATTAGTCAGGGTAGAATACCCGTGCATACCGAGCTTTTAGTGATTCTTCCCGCAAGCGATCAACGACGAGATACATGCTAGTTCAGTTGCTTACCTAGAGAAACAATTACCACCCTAGGTAGCGTTGTACGTATGTACGACGAAGATGATCAAATCGTTCTAATGCGAAACCAAGTTATTTCTTGCATTATTCTGTGACAGTCTTTTGGACCTAATATTTCGTTAATTCTAAATTGTATGACAATACGTATGCTATGTACATTTTAGTTCAAAATATAATGATAGGAAAATTTATAAATAATTAGCGTGGTCCTAATTACGAGTGTGGCATGCACAAAATTGGTAATAGGAATTACCACATTTTTTAAATAACTGAGTTTGATTTGATAGTATTTCCAGGCGTTTTAGGCACGTTCCGGCTAACGTTTGTTGTCTCCTCCGTTTCCCTCTTTTCCATTTTCAGCTTGGACATACAAAGACCAGTGTGTGTGCCGATTCCCACCAGTCTAAAAATCAGGTGCCCCGAAGATCATGCAAGCAAGGAACCGAGGTGACGTCAAAAGGATAGTGTCCAATCACACCTGACGTCTTACCTTGCTCAGGATACAGATTTATGATGAGCATGTGCTGGTTCTATTCCCACTCATCTCATGTCGCGTGGAGCTTAGTTGCCCCAGAATCGGACAAAATCAAACGGTATACTTTGTATGCATAAATGCGTGTGCCGGTGTAGCTCCAACTCCCTCCCACACGATTAATTAAACAATCCACTTTGTGAAAATTAAGTAGTCGCGCATGCGTTATGGGCGCAAACGAATCTAATGCGAGATAAGTAATTCTGTCTACATTCATTCAGGGCTGAGACGTCGGAGAAGCCAAACTGGACTGCCAGCTGCAGAGGGAAGAGGATGGAAGCGAAAAGCAGGATTGACGTGCTGCCACGTCTCGCCAATGACTATCCAAGAAGAGAAAAAAGACATGGCTACACTACGTGACAGCATGCTGCAGACTATCTGACCAACTCATCCATTATAACACCAACACGAGCCTCCTGTCATCGTCTGAACTAAGTGAAAGCAGCGGGTGAATTACAACAGACTGATTGTCGACGAGTAACTACACCAAACTTGAACCGGGAGGCAAGTCGCTTCGGCCATTTAAGAATGAAGGAGCAGCGACTAGGAAAATCCGGAAATGGGACCAGTCAAAACTTAATTAGCCTTCGAAGAAGTTGCATAGAGGAGTAGCAAGGGATTCCAGTAGTTGGACGGGACGCTTCATTCCTTTGGGAAGAGAAGAGGCATCCACCGGAGAAACGATGGAAAACAGCTACCACTAAGAGGCAATATATGCCGGCCTAAGTGTACCGACGTTGGAAGAAGATCTCGTGGCAATAAACTAGCCGATTAATAGTAAAATTGCCTAAATTTTTGGGGTTATCCTTGTTTGTTACTGAAAACCCCTTCAACGTCAAACTTTATAGATCTTTGATTATCAAATATTACGTGATACAAAATTAATTAGGAGTCACTAGGACTTAGGATCATTGGGTTAAATTTTGGAAACCAATGTACACCTTGCACTCTAAATCCAAAATTGAATGAATAAATAATGATTTGTTTTAACTATAATTGACTGACCTAACTGCACAGGTGGCTTACACATTATTGACCGTTCCACTCTCAGACATGCAAAGACGAGTATGTAGGTCGATTCCCACTCGTCTAGTAATGAAATCCTCCGAAAGGTTCTTTCGTGCGGGACCAGGGTGGCCCCATGTGTGTGGTTTTTATCCTCACCAGGCGTCATATGTGCGATACATAGACTATACTATAATGATTGTGTATGTATGGTTCAATTCCCACTCGTTCTAAACAACTACGTCACTTAGGACTTAATTGTCACAAAATTTGACTGAATTAAGTTCCACACTTAGTATGCATAAATGGGGAGGGAGTGAAACTCTGATTCTCTTCCGCACGATCAATTAATTAGTCCATAGTATGGACACAAATAGCCAGATGCATGCCAGATGGTAAAAAAGGAACTTAATTAAAGTCATGTCAGTCTGTCTACCCATTGTTGACTAGTCAACATACAGTGAATGAGCCGTTTATAGAAACTGTTCGAGCTCTAAATGCACCTAGAATATGCTTGCCGCCCCCTGGACGAACTGGCAATGGTGACAATATGGAAGCGAAGATAGTTGAAGAAGAAAAAAGAAAGAAGATGACAAGAAAAAAGATACTGTTTCATCGCATAAGGCGACAGACATGTGAAGGCAAGCCTGTGGTAATGGCACCAGCACCACAGCACCAACTACCACAAACAATGGTCGCTGTCCCTCCAATATAAAACTGGGACCTAGAGTTGGAGCGTCAGCGGCAAGAGTTGGAGCCTCAGCTATACGAATCACAAATTCCATAACACCCACAAACATACTGGAGAATGCCGAGGGAAAGAGTCTTCATAATCACTCAAACTGAAGATTGGGATTATGAAGTCACTCAAAGCCCCTCAGCACTCCCCATCACGATTAATTGTCGTGGTGGAGATATATGAAGGCTGCTATGCGTTTGTGGTGCTAAGCATGGGAAGTGAGGACATTAACCGGGTGCACTGGAGAAAAAACACACGGGCCTTGTCAGAGCCAACAGAGCTCTAGAAAAGAGACTAATTAATTTGCCAAAATATTTGTGTATGGGTGTGTTTGTTTATTTGTGTACGTATGAGTTTTTTTTCCCCAAAACAATTCGATTTCCCTTCTCAGATGTGTGTTTGTTTGTGAGGGTTTAATGGGGTGTCTATAAACACTAACTAACTTTGCTTTTGTGATAACGTGTGTTTGGTATGTTTGAATGTGAGAGTTTGTATTGAAGGGTTTAGTTTATTAACACTTACCACCCTTACTTGTATGATGGGGTATTGTTTAGATTGGTTATTTGATTGTATTTAATCTTTATAAAAATTTATTTTCTTTGTATAATATGTGTTGTATAGTGTGTTTGTATATCTTTGTAAGAAAAGTTGAAAGAGTTTCTTTGACGTCCGTGCTGCTATCTCGTTTTGATGTTTTGTATGTGATATGTGGTTTTGTGTGAGGTGATGTTTTCCTTCACGTTCGTGCTTCAGATATATAAAATACACACTCCTCCGTCGGTCATCCTCGTTGACTCGACAACACTAAAGTTAAGTCAGTGATTTATTTACAAGAAGCTTGGCACTGGATGGTGCATGTGGAATATCTTTTAGAAAACAACAGAAGCCTGTTGGAGTTACCCAGTCACCGAACACATGTGACAAAACAATTGTCAACCCTAAAAAGAGCTAGGGGCTTGTAAAAACATGATGGAGTAGGAAGAGCTGAAGATGAAAGGGTTCTTGACATTTGAAAATTGTAGAGTGGGTAAACTGAAGGAGACTGTGGATGGTGTGGCAAAAGTAAATTATATTTGTTTACAATATATAGATGCCTGGGTCGGTTGGTTTTACCAAGACTTACACAGTGTAAGAAGAGAAACAGCTGCCGTAAAGAGAGCTGAGGTTTTAGTGAAGAGAGTGAAGAAGGAGGAAGTGGCAAAGATCAAGGCTGCCTGGGCGATGGCGAAAAAGGAAAATGAAAATGAGAAGAAAAACAGACTTTGAGAGATTGAATACTAACTGGATGAAGGTCCAGAACAAATGTAGAAGGATTGGGCATTCGGACTGGATACGTGAGGATGGAAAGAAGGATGGTAAGAAGAAGATGACTTTCATCCAAAAACTGAGAATATAGTGGAAGAACTGAAGGAAATATAAAAAGAAACTCAACGCATTTTTCAAGGTTACTCGTATGCCTCGAAAAGATGAACTCTTTTACTCTTGCCTCCCGAAATAAAATTGTCTTTGTGTTGTAATTATTTTGTTAGTGTGGGTTTGTTTTGTCCCCATAACCGTTTTGTGCCTATAAAACGCTTCTGTCCCTGTAAACTCTTTTGTCGCTATAAACCCCATGATGTCACCCATAGTAATTGTCCCATTATCCCTATAAATAGTTTACCCGTTTCAGTGGAAACTCCCATTGTCTCCCAAGTATCCCATATTAGTACTGATGATGCCCAATTTCTGTTTAATCGACGAGGCCAGATTAAGTAATATGGATAAAGTAATATGGATATGCATATACGTTGTTTTTCTACAATCATTAATTTAGTTCTATTTACAATTTCATTCATTTTCCCTCATATGCAGACAATGACTGATTGATTTCCTTCTAAACTTTACATTTGAATATGGCTGAAATGATTTTGATATAGACTGACAATTGTCAGGCCTGAATTATGATAAATAATGGGAACGTTTTTTGATTTTTGAAGAATAAGTAAAATTAAAGTTTTATCTTTCAGACTTTTCAACCTAAAGAAATATCGTTTAAAATCAAAAGTTGTTTACAAGAAAATAAATTTGTTTATGATATTTTAAATGCAACGGCAAATAGATTTCGGAAACGTATTTTAAGAGTTACCAAGGGGAGTGTGAAATACATTGGCTCAACCTTGATACTATGAGCCAGGTTTACTGCACATCCCTTATTTGGCAACCCCATATATAGAGAAAAGGTATCGGATGCTCATCTCTAAGATATAAGCCATAAATACGAACAATTTATTTTCGTATTGTTTACTTCCCTTCCACTTTCTCATCGTTAAGAGAAATCGTTAACTATATCTGAAATTAAAGTATTTTGAATATTTAGATTGTCTTACCTTAGAAACACAACAGCTATGGAATAGACCCTGCAAATACCTCAAAAAAGAATGCGTAGTTGACAAATGTTCTGGAGGTCAGACCATACGATAAAGCGGTTGAATGAAGACATTGCAGTATGGTATCGTCATTAGCAGTAGTAGAATTGAAATGAGAGATCCTAGGCCACCTGCTATAGATTTTACATTTGTTTTCGATTTCCAAAGTATTGTAGACAAAATATTCATGAACATTATGAATAATGTTTTCAATATGGTTATAATACACTCAGCCAAACATAAGCTAGCCTTGTCCAACTGAGTTCAGAACCCAAGAAATGTTATTTGAAGATTCTTACTATTTAAATTATAATGCCAATCTTGACATACAAAGTTACTTTTATATTGATACTCCATGGTAAAACCTGTTAACAAGTGCAGTCTTTAATACATTAATCCTGCTTTTCTTCTCTAAGAATTATCGCTATATTTGTTTGAAAAATTCTTATGTTGTCTGTGACATCCAGAAATGGACAATGCGTCTGTCACAGTAGTCAAACTGGGTCGCATAACTAATCAAACTTGAACAACTAATGTTACAAAGAAGCAATAGAAAAATTTAAAAATTTTCTAAGTGAATTTCTTCTATTGGAAATAAGCGCAAACCGTTAGTTCTTCAGTCTGGTGACATGTAGAATAATATTGCCATTGGGACTTCCACTGACGATATTTAAGTATGTTACAGTAGTATAAAACAGTCCAAAAGGAAAAGGAAAATTGACTGAATAAACACAAAGACCTAAACTGTCAATGTGGAGGTGGTATCAAAAACAATAATGCATGTCATTCAGTCAAATATAAGTATCAGGTTCTTTGTGGTATTTGTTTTTATTCTTTACCGTCCAAAGTATTAATTGTTATTGTACATGCCAAGGTTTAAATGACTCTTCCTCTAGCTCGGAAATAATTAATTACCTTTCCTCTATTCCACCCAAACTGACACAAATTATGCTGTACACCTTTTGACTTGCAAAAGAAAGGTTTGAAACTTTTTAACCTAAATGTATGGCACATCTTACGAAAAAATCGATGAACTAAAACTTACGATAACAAATAAATCAATCCTTGCAGTAATTTGACTATGCGACACATTTTTTGACTGTAATGTAATTGACTGTGCTATTTATACTAGCAACTTTTCAGTGGAAGGACGAGATCGACTCCAACGCATGGTCATGTACGTTTCAAACAAAGAAGAAAGAACCGATTTCGAAATATCCACTGTAGAATCAGTATGGAGCGAGTTAAGTTTTCCCCAAAATAGATCTATTTATAATTTCTGTTATTAATGATCCCCAGACGACCTCTTGTCATGGACTGACTACTTTGGACCCGAGCGCTAGAGGTCGCTTTAGCTTTTAACAATGAAATGCTTATCATGGGACACCTTAATATTGATTTTCTCTCTGAGACTAACTCTAAATGGCTCTTATGATAGAACTGTACTACCCTACACAGGTAATAAATGTTCCAACAAGAGTAAGACCATGTGCTTCTACCCTGATCGACCACATCTACACTACCCACCCTGACATTAACGTACACTGTTTCTCTATTAGTGATCACTATACCATATGTGCAACTCGTAAGCAACTGAGCGCAACGAAAAACAATTCACGCTCATATATGCAATACCAATACTTGAATATTTGTTGAAAAAGAATGTCTCTTTGAACTATCTCAAATAACATATTGTAAATCGCAAGCAAGCATTTTTTGAAGAAGCCAACGCTCCAATATCTGATAACAGATCCATTTGGAAACATTTGCAAGGAATAACTATAACGAAATCAGCACTTCTATGTAAATACTAAATTATTGCTAATGCCGCTAATTATGCTGATGATCACGATATTGCATACAAGCGGAACCTCATTTTTTATTAATATTTAGAAAACACTTAACACGCCTAATTGTTTAGAGCCAATCACAGACAAACTTAGTATCTCCGCGAATGACAGGGTACCCGATCATGCTAATATGGTAATTTCAAAACTCCCCTAATTACAATATCTGATAATATTTGGTATTATCAATAAAAAAGACACTAACAAATCAGCAGGTCTAGATGGAATACACGTCAAAACTCTGAAAAGTTCGGCTTTATCAATGTTTGAGTAAGTGAAAGAATTACTTATCAGTAGTATCACATCCTGTAAATTTATCAGTAGTATCACATCCTGTAAATTTATCAGTAGTATCACATCCTGTAAATTTCTAGAGTCACTGAAATTAGCAAACGTATAGGCAATTCATAAGGGAAACGGAAAGAATAAAACATCAAACTCTCGACCAATAACTGTTCTATCTGTACTTTAACAATTATTTGAAAAAAACATGTCAGCATGATAAAACATGTCAGCATGAAAAAACGTGTCAGCATGGATCATTTGGATATCTTAACAAGTATCAACTCTTCCATAACTCATAATCAGTTTTTCTACAGAAACATTCATGTCAAATTACATTGAGAAAAGTTAGAGAACAGTGGCTACTAGCGATCAAATATGGGGAACTTACTGACGTAATCCTTATTGATTTTGAAAAACATTCGATTGGTGATCATTAAAAAGCCACCTGCCTATAAGTTTTCTTCAAACTCATTTCATATTTATCTCAATACAAGACCCCAAGTTATTTTCACCGTCAAATTTACTTCAAGTCAATGTTAAGTGGTGCTAATCATGGATCTATATTAGGCCCACTTCTTTTTCTTTTGATGCCTCTAAAACGAAATGTATGAAAAAATAGGAACAAGGCAGTGTCTATTCACTAACATGGATTTTTTTCTTACTCAATATATTTTCCATGTGTTTAGTATTTTTTAAAAAAAAAAATCGTCTTGATATCTACTTGGTCAGCATCTCAGCTGGGATACACATATCAATCATATATATGTGCTACGGTCATCGAAAATAACTCTATTAAAATTAGTTGAAATGTCTACCTCCCCAGTTACTTGAACTTTTATTTTTGGGATATTTACTAACTCTGCTAGACTACGGCTGTATCATATGTGGAAACACACCCAATTAAAATCTATCCAGAACTGAAAAACTCTAGAAAGAGGTCTTCCGAATAATTATGACTCTCTCGAATGTTTTGTTTATAGGTCTTACGTATACAATGGCTACTTGTACAAAAACTTATTATTTATTTTAAAGGAATCCTGACATATAAGTCTGTAAACGATCTTTCTCCAGATTATATCTCCCAAGGAAGTGAGCTAAGATCCTCAAATGCTGAGCATAATCTCACATCAACAACTAATAATGAACTGTAGATTCCGTCTGTTATCCTTGCTAAATCAAGATTATTATTATTATTATTGTTATTATTATTATTATTAAGAGCTAGATAATGTTGGCGTCAGTCTGTCCGTTAGCAAAATTGTTGTTATCGATACACCCAAACTACTTTGTAGATTCCTATGAAACTTTACACCCACACGCACACACACGTTCATCAATTGTCTAGCATGTCTTAAATAAAATTTGCCCCTCTCGGGCATCCAATACGGCTATTATAGCAGTCATCTTGAAGGTATTGTTACCAATACACCTTCTGAACGGATGGACACATCATGATGGGGTTTTTACTAAAGATTTCTTATTCGGTCTAGTTTGGCCTACGTAATGAGGGACTGAGGATAAATCCGTCACGTTAGCCATCTTGAAAATCTTATTATCGCTACTTCTGCTGAACAAAAAGTCATATTGACATGGGGTTTCACCACAAAACATACTATGCTGTCTAGTTGGCGGTATTTTATGGTTGTTACAGAGACCATCTTCAGAACCGTTTCATTGCTACTTCTCCTAAATTACGACTCTAGATCTTAAAATAATTAATAGAAACGAAATGAAACCGACAATATAAGTAAAATCAACAAATTATTTTCTTACAAAGTGTAAATTTAAGAGACACTTACAGTATTGTGAATTAAGTCCCAAATAATATTAAATTTCACAAAAGTATGGAAAATTCCAAATGAATTTCAATAGTCCTGAACGTTCCGATGTGCAACAACGATGTGATCTAGAGTGTCTTTGAATTAGTCTTCAGTAGACCATTTTTGGAATGTGCATAATCCATGTAGTGAACGAGCACTTGAGTAATTCCAATGAATATTTAAATTATTGATTCTTTTTAAATTTAATCTGAACACAACTAAAAATGATTCTAAAGACTGATCTCACAACAGGAATGAAACAGGAATCAATATTTGTTTAGACAACCTCCATTTATTCACAAATAATAGAATGTAATAGAATTCCCTAGATGCAAGTAATTTCTAATTGGATCATTCCATGAAAATGATTCTAGAATATTCTGAACTAAAAAAACTTTATCGGCGTCTTATTTACAACTTACAATCAAGGACACACGTTAACTACGTAAATATTTTATTTACAGATGAACATTATCTTAAAACTTCATCTACATTCATGAACGAAAATTAAGCACACACACACACACACACACACACACACATATATATATATATATATATATATATATATATATATATATATATATATATATATATATATATATATATATATATATATTAAATAACACCCCCAAAATTCACACTTTTAGAGTCATATGTACACACCTATAATTCACACTTTCAGAGTCCATACTAATGATTGTACCTATTTTTATTTTACCCACTTAGTATCTGGCTGTTCTGTGTTGGACAAGAAAACTGACTGGCACTCGGATATTCTGTTGGACAAGCAAGCTTGACTGGCACACGTTATATGAGGAGCTCAGTGTAATGACATTTCTACATTTTGTTCCCAGTTCTTGAGTACAACAATATGTAACTACTGCAGTCAAAGGATATCATTGACTGCTTTTATTAAACAGGCCCCATCTTAATCTTTATCTTATTTGGGAAAAAGAAGCCTTATGATCCAAACTGTTAATCATAAAAGGATCTATCGTTGGTGATGAATACCCTTCGGATGCATTCAGTTTAAGTACACGATGCAGCAGAGTGCTACATGTACCGATGTTATCTAAACTGTGAACGAAAGTATAAGACGATTCGTTTAAAACGTTCAATGTATTTCAGATTGAAATTTCTTAAGCACCGTGTAGGAGTGACGTCGCTTAAAGAAAATGCATCAAACATCCAGACTCGCCACATACACAAAAAAGTGTTACACGCTAACGTAAACTATGAATTGAAGGGAATGGAATTACACATAAGGCCTTTTTAAAAGGTTTTGTTTTCATATTTTAAAAAAATTATATATATATATATATATATATATATATATATATATATATATATATATATATATATATATATATATATATATATATAACACAGCATGGTGTTTCACTGAAAGACCTCTTTAGATTTCTGGTTAGTTGTAAATGAAAATGGTGTCAAGCTGACTTCCAATATGGTTGCCACAATATACATCAGGAATATACATCAGGAAAATAGCTACATTTCCTTGATGGCTGGTAATATCGATATTTGCGGTTTGAGTAGAAGACTTCTTGTGATGTCTGCTTTGTGATGAATGGAAATAGTGATAATCTGGTGTCCAGTATATTGTGGAACTAATCTTTCATTGGAAACCATTTTACAGCTTTCAGATACAATTACAATGGCATTGACCTTTGAATCCGTATTTGACAGCCTTCCTCCTGACCGAATTGTAAATATCCAGAAAGTGTGTCTTAATTGTGTGAAGTAGAATTAATATTATTGTATTGAGATTATTTATATTGAGTTAGTCTCATTGATGTTGGTCTTTGATCTCTGGCTAAGGCTTTCTCCTAGATTCTATGTTTCTTTCTAAAAAATAAATATTGGGGTACAGAATGGGGTTGGCAGAGTTTGGCCGGACCGTCCAATTTTTGTCTAACTTATTTAATAACAACTTTCAATAAACAGAAGCACGCAAATGACATCACTTTGTTTCACTGTCTCAATCATTTTATTGTTGCCAGAGTCAGTATTTAGTCTGTTTCATCAGCATTCATCGAAAGGTGTAAGTAGCATTTTCAAATTTTAAATTTGTTTGCAACTAAGAATCATTAGTAATTCCTTCCATCCTTGTCGATCTGTACCTTAGTGATTGAAATACAACTGTCGGTGACTCTTTTCCTCTGGCACTTATATTATAAACTGCAACTTTAAAATTATTCCTAGTTGGGCTTTCCTGTGTTGCAAAGACACACTGTCCTATAAGGTGCGAACCTTTGGCATGTAGATGACAAAAGGTTATCTTTACAACTTCCTTTTGCATGGAATACATCATACCTGATCCCACACAAAAGAGTAATGAAAACGTTCGTAAATGTCTCTGATGACATGATACGAATCTGAAAACGTCTGCAATATTTTCTTCAAGTGCAGTTGTTTTTTTTTTCTTCATTAAGGTAAGTATCTCATTTCACTCTCAGTAAATTATCTGTAAAAGCGTGTCTCTCGAAGGGACAGATGCTCAACTAAGCGGAAAGAATTTTAGAGGAATGCAAAATAAGACCATTTCTTCCTTTTAACTACTTAATGCTGAAACAATTTCTAATATTCTTTAGCGATAACACGTATTTTCATATTAGATGCGGTGGTGGAGATATTGGACCTCAGAATGACATCGTTTACATATAGTGTTATGTATATTTAATTTAATTGTTTGTCTGTTAGTTTTAAATTTTTTTTTTATTCCATGACATGTTATTGTAATGTAATATTGTTTACTGGACTTGGATTTTTTCTTCAGAATTAACTTCATTTCTGTTTGACTTGATTAATAATGTATTTTTTTCATTGATGTAAATATCTAATAATATAAACATTGCATCTATTTGCTGATCTTAAAATCAGTGACAGTTCTGGTAAACAACGTTTTGTAAATTTTTTAAAATTACTTCTCAGAGTAAAAATCATTTAGTGGAGTCAAAGTCATTCCTGGACTACGTTACGTGTGGCAAGTGTTAATTCGTAAATTAACTTCTATTTTTCCCAGAAGGATGAACTTTTGATCTCCATGGGGGAATCTGTCTTGCGTTTTAGTTGGTCTGATAACTGATGTTATGATAAGAATTCTATCAGTCAAGTTGTTTTATATTGTTTCCAGTTTGGGGCTGAAATTTTATTTTCTCCAAATTATTGAACTGAAGTGATTGTTTTCCCTGGAAGTACAAAAGTGCTCCAAATTAATTCTTGGACAAAGACGGGATTGGTACGGAAATAAAAAAACTGGAATAATATTTTCCGTAATTCAACAAGAGTCTGTTGACACATCAGTACAACGCTGACGATAGCATACGTCATCGCCTTCCATTTTGGACTTTTCATTGGGATCTGAACTGTGATTCACGTAGAAGTTTTAACTGATGGAATTTAAGTTTCTCAATTCTTGCATTATCTTTGGATTTAATTCGTAGAACCGTAAGTTCTTTTTTCTCATTGTTTCACTTCTTATTCTAAGGAAAAAAATTATTTGTTAATTTTTACAAAGCTTGTTGTCTTCACTTTTTTCTTTTCTTATTTTAAAAGCATATACTCGTAACAATAGGAGCAAGTATACATCGTTAGTGGTATTTTGCTGAAGACCTCATGTCAATACGACTGTCAATTAAGGGGGAGCAGAGACAACAAAAATTGTCAAAAGAGGCGTCGTGGTATCCATATTGGATTTTCATTTGAAACCATGTTCAATTAGGAAAAACTAGGTATCATAAGAAGTCTATTGGTGAAAATTCCATACTGATACAGCCATCCATTTGATAGAAGTAGAGATAAAAACATTTTCAATATGGTCACCATGTAGGTCATATTGAAAATCAGTTTTCATCATTTATTTCAGAATAATTAGACACCATAAAAACTCTTGGGATTAAAAAAACACCGTCAAAATGTCGTTTCGTTAAAAAAGGTATCGTTAACACGATTATCAAGTTTTCTGGTGACAACCCGATGGTCATGTGGCTTTCAGTTTTTTGGAAATAAGAATGATAATATAAGACATATGTAATCCAGTGACTGTTGCACGTTGGAGCGAAAAGACTGATCTTTATAACATAACTTTTAAAAAAGTATATGTCCGGGTTTCCATGTTATATATATATATATATATATATATATATATATATATATATATATATATATATATATATATATATATATATATATATATATATATATATATATATATATATATATATATATATAATTTGTGTTGTGAGATTGACATATGTCCATAACGGAGCGTAAGTCATTGGGTCTAAATGACTAATGACTAGTATCATTTCATTTGCGAACAGCATATTCCATAGCTAATATTTGTATATGATTGTAGATTATACACAAAGATACTTATCACGTTTATGGAAACATATTTACTTAGATTTCAGTTCTAGATACAGCCTTGATTCTGAAACTAATTTTGTATAGTCTTATGGGAATTTCATTAAGATTAACCTCATCCTGGCCATCATATTGTATCTTGGGGTTTTAGATAAAGGCCATGCATAAAAATTCTTTATTTCCATCTTTAACATCAGTTGTGTTTAGATTTAATTAGAGAGGATTTAATTTTTATCTGGAATTACAGTGTGCTCAAAAGTATTTTAGGGCTAAATCACTACATTGAAATTATTGCGAATTCATTAAGGACATTTTGGATTATGTCATTGTTATACATCAAGACTGTTATTACATCTACACTATTCCAGCCTATTAGTACATCAGGAAACTCAAAATTTGAATTCATTGGAACACAACTGGAATACACTATACTGTTGGACTTGTCATAAAACGCTCAAGACTATATGGGATTTAATTCAAAATAGTGTAAGTTCTTTGTCAATTCATAGGGAAATAAATTATTAGTTGGATTTCGCAAAATTTGCTGGTTCTCGCCATTGTCTGTTACTTAGTTTAAGACCATAGAATCGTAACTATATATATATATATATATATATATATATATATATATATATATATATATATATATATATATATATATATATATATATATATATATATATATATATATATATATTGTATGATATTTCTTTTACAAAATGTTTGCATGAGCTTTTTGTTTAGACAAGTACATTTTCCTTCACAGGTAATAATCAATATTTAGGCCATATCTTTGACAAGGACATTGTTCAATCAGATTTTGTTTGCCTTTGTGTATGAAAATAATTCAAACTTTGTGTAAGAGCTCACCAAACATAATCATTTACCGTATCCGTACACATATAATTGGACAAGTACTGAAACTCCTTTCAATTTATTTAAGAAAGTGATTAATTAAGTTGCACTGATAGTTTAAACGCGTACTATGGACTGCACTGAGAGCACTACTTCAGACTAAACAAAATAGTATATCGCTTTTGATTCTCGTCTTTACAATATGAAGAAAGCTACGTTGGTCTCCCACGAATTCTTTCTTAGATTTCATTGAAATAATTTCATTGAAATATTTGTACAATCATACTGCATGTATTTGATTAAATTCAATCTTATTTGCTCGATTTTATCACACTTTTTGAGACCAAAACACTGACATGATATATCTAAACCAATATATCATTAATATTTTTATTAAAAAAATCATTTTCGTTATCTGTTGGAAATTATAATTTTATGTATTCTGCACGCTAACTTTTATATAGTTGGCAACTCATCAAATCTGGGTATCAGTTGCAACATGTGACGATATAGCATCAACGAAATTCGCATTACGGCCGTCATTTAGCAGGAACGACCTTATGGGAGGAAAACTTATCCTATAGCGACAAGTGGAATTTAATATTAGTGCACTGATTGAACCATTGTGTCTTATCGCTATACATTGTTTTTACAAAAATTGCCTTTACACGGTAATTAGAATTTAACATTGTCATCTCCAGCATCCTATTACATACAAGCTACATCATGTATATGAAATCATCATAAGCTATTCCAAATTTCACAGACACTACTGTATTGAAGAGAAGAGTATATATTGAAAGGCATGGATGTCCCACGAGAGTGTCAGTCTATAGATCTGTAGCACAGAAACGTTTGCGTAGAGATTAGTGAAGCAGTGTTCCATGTGTTAACTATCTTTCTGCTTACAACTTTGATTCACTTTGGTTTGGAATTTTCTAAATCACAGGTGATAGTTCACATTTTGGAAATATTTAGTGAAATCCACAAGCTTATTAGAATATCATCTAAAGTAGAGAACTTTGTTTTGAATCCTACACAGGAGTGGTTTGAAAATTTGAAAATGGAATCACAGTTAGAAAGGTTGGAATTAGAGTTCAGACAGGTTCAGTTTCAGGTAGAAATGATGAAAATGCAAAACTAGAGTGAAGACAGAGGAAGACAATGGCTAGAAGAAAGAGAGGAGAGGAAAGACAATTGCAAAGAGAATTGGGAAAAAAAAATGGAATTTCAAATTAGATTAAAATAATTAGAACTGACAAATGGAAAACATTCCACCACTTTTGATGTTTTCAGAAATATCAAGTTAGTACCACCACCTCCGTTCAGGAAAAAGAACTAGATCAATATTTTGTTCATTTTGAGAAAATTGCTTAAATTTTGAAATGGCCAAGAGGGCACTGGACTTTAATATTACGATGCGTACTTACTGGCAAAGCTAGTGATATTTACATTCCACTGGCACTACAGCAGAGTGATGATTATGTTGTGGTTAAGGATATATCTTTAATGGTTATGAGTTGGTACCCGAGGCTTGTCGACAAAGTTTTAGAAATTCTAGAAAATCAAATGACCAAACCTATGTCGAATTTGCATTGGAAAAAGCATGACAATTTGATAGATGGTGCACTTCTTAAAAGGTTAATAAAGATTACGAAAATCTCAGACAACTCATATTAGTTGAGGACTTCAAAAATGCGTCCATACTGACATTAGGGTTTATCTTGATGAGCATAAGGTCGAAACTTTAGAAAATGCTGCTCGTACTGCTGATGGGTATTCCTTAAGCACCTAAAGTTTCTTTTCCCCAGTAAGTCTTCCTCTCAGCCGTTGTCTGATAAAAAAAAGTATTTCAGCCGAATATGAGCCCTTCCAAAATCTCAATCTGGCACAACTTTAAGAAATCAAGATTCTGATAAGATTGATCAGAAATCATTATCTGTTCCTACGTGTACTAATTGCAAGAAGAAAGGAGACGTTATTACATATTGAAAAGTAAGCAACAGAATCAAGACAGATCTATTAGCAGCAGGGGGGGCGAATCGGACATTTTGTCCAATCGTTATTTTGCTTAATTATTACTTTCTGCACTCAACGATCTAGTGTCGTCAGCGCCTGGTAAAAAAAAAACGACGTCGTCGTCGAGGGGATCGTCCGGACGTCATTTGGTTTAATTAATACCTTCTGCGCGCCGATCCCCAGCGTCGTCAGCGTCCGGTAAGCACATCGACGACCGCGTTGATGTCATCGCCCCCCCTGCTGCTATGATCTTACAAACAGAGTGATCACTAACTCCTCCTCTTGCAGATCAATTAAGTTATTTGACTGATCGGTAAGTCTAAAATTAATTCTCGTTAAAAACCGATCATGGCATCGCATATAGACCGGATTAATCGGACTCTCAATGATCAAAAATCCCGGAGGGGCTGTTGGTGAAAATGAATAAAGGATATACCCCTGTTGAGCTTGATTTGATTGCTTGGTATCCACCTGGTAACTCCCTTCGATAACATCACACACCAGATTGATTGCTATCACCGATGCAATATTTACGTTGTATGGAGCAATATGCCTACCACCATCTCCGTTATCGTATCTGAGGATAGTTGATGGGGGGCGTCCGCGGGTGGATTCTTAGGCCATCCTAGTATGGTTCTTATTGAACTGTTATAAATATCAACCATATACCCCGGTGTGCTTATTTCAATCGTCGACGATAACGTCGGTTCATGAACCGTAATAGCGATTTTTGATTCTTTTCCTGTGATCGATTTTATCCTGCGTTGAAATTCCTTATTGATTTGTTCTATTTGGTATGACCCAGTTGGTATTGTAACCTCATTCCAGTCTGGGGTCCCATCGGGCTTATTTGTCCATGCAAAAACCAGCGAGTTATTAGGTTGTTGTCCGTTAAATGCGTCCGCTCGGATATTAGGCCAACTGTGATATACTCGCAATTTTGCCAGCGCTATTTCCTTCACTGGAACCGGCGACGGGAAGTTCACACTGAATTCTGGCTTCGTTGACGTTATCGATATCATATTTGTTTGTACCGGAGTGGTGTTCTCCGCGATCCGCTGAAGTAATTGAGACCCTTCGGGGTTCAGCGACATTATTATTATTCGTTGTTTTTAGTGTCTAATTTCAACAACCAGGTGGTTCCGGCTTCCAGTTGAAAATCCTCGATTTTTGACATCGCGGAGCTATACAACTGGACCATCGTGGAGAATTCAACATCGGATATGAACAAATTATCAATCGATAACGAGATCACCCCGGATAATTTCGAGTACGCGTCGGATACTATTTGATGTTTTACTGTATACTCGTCGAGTTTTTTCTGAAAACACGATGATATCTTTTTAGTGATTGCGTTGGCGACTCCAGCAATTGTTGTCATCGCGGAGACAGCGATTGGAACAGCGATCGGGGCTATCGTGGTCACCGTGGATAAAATAACACCGGCGCCAGCTACTATACCCGACACCGAGTACACGACCGCGTCGATGGTGGTTATTTTTCTGCGGTATTTTTTTATTTTTGCGCGGTATTGTTCGGAAAGCGTTTTCAAATTCGCGGAGAATTCTTTTGCGGTATCGAATCGATATTGATGTGACGTCGGTGATACCTCTGATTCAATTACCCTGGTGGTCATTTTATTCTAAAAGAGCTAGTGTTTTTAATTACTTAGATTCGCTACAAATTCCACATACCATGTGATGTTTGCCCGGGCTAAATTTCCATCAACGGCATAAATTGTAAACTGTTCAGTTGCGTTCTTGTCTATAATTGTTGATATTGTATTGTTAAACCCGGATGAACTCGACGATAATATATTAAACTGCATCATTGAAATCAGTGTCAATCGATAAATGCCCTTAACAGTTGCGGTAGTATTTACTGTATTCTGTGTAGGAGTCCAATCGAATGATCCATGCCGAATTGTGTATACTGTGTTGATGATGTTTTCATGAGGGATTTTTATTTTTTCGAATTGCTCTGCTACTTTCGGTAGTCCGTCTTTAATCGCTTCAACATCAGTTCCGATTATTTCTATTCTCCGCAAATTCGCGTCTATATTATTCTTGTTCGCTGCAACCCTAGTAATGAGTATATCTATTTCCTGTATATGCGCGTCCACATTTTTTTTGTTCGCTGCAACCTTAGTAATGAGTGTATCTATTTCCCGTGTATGCGCGTCCACATCTTTTTTGTTCGCTGCAACCTTAGTAATGAGTGTATCTATTTCCCGTGTATGCGCGTCCACATCTTTTTTGTTCGCTGCAACCTTAGTAATGAGTGTATCTATTTCCCGTGTATGCGCGTCTATATTTCTTTTGTTCGCTGCAACATCAGTTTTGACTGTTTCTATTCTCCATTCATGCGCGTCTATATTATTCTTGTTCGCCACAATATCAGTTTTGATCGTTCCTATTCTCTGTTCATGCACGTCTATACTTTTTTTATTCGCTACAATATCAGTTTTGATCGTTTCTATTTCCCCTGTATGCGCGTCTATATTTCTTTTGTTCGCTGCAACATCAGTTTTGATTGTTTTTATTTCCTGTCCATACACGTCTATATTTCTTTTGCTCGTTGCAACATCAGTTTTGATCGTTCCTATTTCCCCTCTATACACGTCTACACCCTTTTTGTTCGCTTCAATATCAGTTTTGATTGTTCCTATTTCCTGTGTATGCGCGTCTATATTCCTTTTGTTCGCTACAATATCAGTTTTGATCGTTCCTATTTCCCCTGTATGCGAGTCTACATTATTTATGATCGTTGCAACATTAGCGCCGATTATTTCTATTTCCCGTTCATGCACGTCTACACTCCCTTTGTTCGCTGCAACATCAGTTTTGATTGTTTTTATTTCCTGTCTATACGCAGTGATATCATTTATAGTTGTTGTGATTTCATCCAGCTTGGTATTTTTTTTACCAAAGAATTTATCAAAGTTGTCATCGATCCTGTTAACATTTTTTCGTAACGTGTAAAATTGGCCCGACAGCGTTGTAAACTCCGAAATAGTATTTTTTATTGTTGCAAGATTCGGTTCGGTTACCGTCGGGGTCCCGAAAAAACTAGCGGTAGTGAGTTGTATATCGGTGACAGATTTTTTCACCTGCGCGTCAAGTTCGGTCACCGATCTATTCAACCTTATAAAACCGTCTTTGACTAATGTTATCGTCGACAGATGTTCACCCGGCTTGAGTCGTCCGTCGCTGGTATACAGCGCGATAGTGTCCTCGGCGGCATCACGCCGTCGTGTTAAAACGTCATCCAGCGACACATTACTGGATTTCAATTTACCCTGGCGGTCTTGAAATACAACTATTTCACCTGGGTCAACACTTGTTAAATTCAACGTATCAGCGATTTCATCCTCGATTAGTTTTTTTATGTCATCGGTGGCGGGCGTTTCCGTGGATCCTTTCAGCGCCGAAATAGGTCGTCCCCAAATATCAATCATCGTTATTGTAAAAAAAAACGGCGTTTCTAATTAACCCGCCGGGCCTCTACGACCCCACTAGTGTATTCGTTTACAACCACATGAGGTGGTTTTCGCGATGATGAAATCGCCGCGAGTACGTTCAATACTTCACGGCCGCATATCGGCGGGTCGCTTAACTGCTGTGTTGGCAGCGTGGAATAAAAAACCCGGGCTGAACACGCCCGGATATACCGCATAAACTCGTTCGGCGGGGCTAACCCGTATGAATCAAAATAGACGATCGCACGCGGATCAATCGCGTACGCAACCCAATGAGTTCCCGCTCCGGAGGACCCATCGAGGTTAATTATGCCGGTTTCAATATTCCTTGGTGCCGCCGGTAATTGATCCCTCATAAAAACACCTCTGAAGTTTTTTATCGCTAGCGCGTCTGCGGCGTCTATTAAATCAAAATTAGACATGGGAGTCATTGACTCAGGAGTCATAGACTCCCGAGTTAATAAACGGTTCCCGGTAGTCTTAGACCCTTTCCCGAGTACCATGAATACGGGGTCCCCGGTAGTCTTAGACCCTTTCCGGCTACGGATCGTTTTTTTTTATAGCCTTTCCCGGTTGCCTTCTTCAATGCCATCCCCGCCGCGGTACCAACGGCTCCTAACGCAGCCGCCTTAGCCACTGCTGGGGCCGCCGCGGCAATCAATGCCGGAATCGCGGCTAACAACGGAAATATCCCACCGGTCTTTTCCATGTCTTTGATCGCTGCGGCCGAGAAATCTATTTGAACACCCTTTTTATTCTTCATCGCATTATTGAAATGTTTTATTTGACGCGCCGTCAACGATATCTTATGATTACCACCTGCCATCTGCGACGGCTTCAGCGTTATTGTGGTCCCGCATTGTTTAGCCGACTTTGATCGTAATTTCTTGACTTGACCATCAGTCAACTCTACACTGACGACATTATACGACATTTTATTGTAAACGCGTTTGTGCTTTCAATTACATGTTTTCCACTGGTGCATCAATGATTCTCATTCGTCCACCAACACCTTCCAACAGCATTGATTTATCGCTGAGAATGACAGCAACCGCTCTATATTCGGCAATACCACCAGGACGTTGCACACGAGCTCGGAAGTGTATATCAACGACGGATTGTCTCGTTAAATCAAGATGTTCCAACGAAAAATAATAAATCGGATACAGGTTTTTAAAATCAAGTTGTGATATTTGCAAACCAGTGTCGACGTTTTGATCACGACCCATATATGACAGCAATCGATGATACACACGTGCGATATGGTTGTCACCGTAATTGAGTTGTATATCCTCGGATGGTTCCTGCTGTCCGTTTATTCTCAACGAGACCTCATTGACACCGATTTGATCAAATATCATATGGCTGCGTTCTTGGGAGCCTAATCGCGCCTTATTCTGTAGCGCTACAAATATATGACGCGGGGCTGAAACACCCTGTTTGGATGCCAGGTGCCATGTAAATATACCATCCATATTATCCTCTTTAGCATCAGTGGTTACTGTGAGCCAACTCAACAGTGATTTACCACCTGTCTCCATGAATGAGAGTAATCGCTGTTCTGCGGTGATTGATGGGGTCATTACTGCCATCCACAATACTATATTCTTTATATTGACCTTACCGTCGGCAACACCAGCATCATGCCAGATTGCATCATTATCATTGCCCTTTCGCACGAGTACTACTGTATGCTTAGCCCCATAGATGACTTTTCTGACGTTTCTGCAGAATCCGAATATATGATGCAGTGGAATCGCGCATGAAAACTGTCGGCGTTGTCCTTGCAACATCCCTACTCGTGTTGCAAACCCTAGATTGTAATTAGTAATAACATTTATGACATCGAAGTTCCCAGCTGGTCTTACATACCCGGCCGGTGCTGGATCAACCGCGGTGGCATGTGTTGCCTTTACCCTAGAAAACTGATTGTGTTCAGCGTTATCGGTAGTATCCTTCGCAAACATCATAGACGGACCAGCCGACCTTGTATAATCATCTGAGTATCTCGCTAGCCCGATTATCGTCGTTGCAACATCAACATCGCGTTCTATTGATTCAATTTCTCGCCCGTCAATGAGATATTTTGCGCTCTCAAATAACGCCATTACGCCGTTGTTGACAAAACCAACTCGGATAGCCGGGTTGTTGTCGTATGGTGCATTATCGGCAGCATTTGTCACGAGTTCCCCCTCAATTTCGATAAACGCTTCACATGGCAGAAAGTATCTACTGGTATCTTGGACTTGAAGTTCAATTCGCGATCGTAGATTCGGTTGCGTTGCATAATAAGAATAATATTGATAATCACGGACAGAATCATCCCTGCGCACTGGGGCATCCATATCAAACACGGGATCAGCGGTTCGCGCAAACATTTCTATTATTTATCATGTTGATATTTTCAATTGCGATTTTTTCGTCGTAGACCACTTCCCGCTATCGCGTTCATGAGCGCATTAGTGGATGACTCAGCCGCCAACGACTCTAGTTTTTCTTCCACGGCGTTATTTATTACTTTACTGACATTTGCAGGCATCACCGTCGTTGATGGCATCACCGGTGGTTTCTGTTTTTTTCTCCTCACCAACGACATTAGTTTGTCCTTTGCTGCAGAAAGCGCCTTTCCGGCAACGTCTCCAATAGCACTAATACCCTTATCACGAATAACATCAATAGCCTTCATTCCTAATTGTTTGGCTAACGGCGCTACTTTTGGAGCCATTCTTGTAAATAACCCCGCAATGGTGCTACCGAGACCATCTCCATAGTACGCGCGGTAAACAGGCAATCGCGAGTTTACCACGTAGACGAGTACTGGTTTATCGTGGTTGTAGTGTATGATCATCTTTATTATAAAAACACCGGTTTTTCAATTAGTGATTGTGATCACCACCCCCCCTTCCCACCGCCGTGTGGAAAACCGGAATAAATTTTATCAAAATTTCCTGGGGTTTTTGCCCTCGATAAAAATCCGGTTTTTTCTTGATTTCTAGTCATTTTTTGTTGCCTATAGTCGTTTTTTTTTTCGATTTTTCAGCAAAAACATCGATTTTCTCTAAATGATTTCCTGGGGTTTTTGCCCTCATAAAACGACCAAAAACGGTCAGAATTAACAAAACGATAATTTTTTTAATCATCCACGAGTTCGTCTATGAGCGTTCGATACGCACTAACGTCCATGATACCGCCCGTAAATAACCGCTTGCAAATATCAGCGGCCTCATTGATTATTTCCGGAGAGTTATTTCCGGCTCGTTTTCCTCCGATTAGTACCTCTAGCCGTGATATATCACTGAGAACACTGTTAGGACAGGTAACGCCGTAGGATTCTTTACCAACAGAGTATCCTTTTCCTTTTTTTGGTATTCTACTTTTTACTTTATTGTGGAATGCGTCATAATCGGGGCCATCACCACGTAGTAATACTTTTTCATGTTTACTCGCTAAATACACTATTCTTGTCCAATCCTTTAACGACTTTATATTTTTCTCGTAACCGCTATTGATATGCTCCTTATCTCGTATGCTCTTAGCAAAATTGTTGACAGTAAAATCAATTAATTCTTCCACCCTGCTGCTGAGGTCTCTAATTTGATCTATTGTGCTCTTCTTGAGTACATTACTGGGTATACCCTTCTTTTTTTCTTCTTCTGGTATTTCTTCTTCTGGTATTTCTTCTTCTGGTATTTCTTCTTCCGGTTCTCTTGCGGTGGCGCCTGGTTCTTCTTCGTCGGCCATTGTAACATAGGTTTCTTGTGGGTCCATTATAGCGAGTGGTGGTGGCCTCCGTGTTGCAGCGGCCGCTAGTGTTTCTAAAGACCTTTTTGTTTGTTTTGTCTCCGCCGCTATCTTTTCAAGCGCATCGAGGACGGGTACAGTTGCCGCCGTAACATCTTTGGTCGCTTTAGTTACCGGGGCAAAGAGTTGTTCGCTTCCAACAGTAAAATCGGTTTGTAGTTGCTGCCGCGTTTGAAGTTGTTCTCGGACCCTGTCTCGTAACGGTATGAACTTTCTAAGCGCTGCTAGCCGCTCTCTGGCTAGCCGAGTAGTAAGTGATTCGCCTACCATTATTGCAATTGCGAAGCAATTTCTAATTTCCCGCCGAGTGTACCATCGGGGGCTCCACGGAGTTTTCGTCTATAATCCTTCTAATGTTTTTGATTTTGCTAGAAATCTCCCGGCGTCGTTCATAAACACGTCTGAGTTTTTTTCGTATTATTTCAACGGCAGTAAATAGTCCAATGAATGCATTTGCGTCATTGTGGTACAAGTTTTCATTGATCGTATGTTGTAATCGTTTTATAAAAAAATACTCGCGGGCCAGGGTAAAACGCCCCCGTTTCGATTGTTCGTTAATAATTTCATAATCGGATAATATTTTTTCACTGTCGAGACCATCAGATAATTCAATTCCTTGATTTTTTAATTTTGAAATCTCGGCTAATATATTATTGATGTCTTCGATATTCATTATTCTTATAGAACATCTTGTTTTTAAATAAAAAAAAATGAAACCCCGTGTATCGATCCCGAGGTGTTCATACTTTGTTTTCTTCCGGAATGGACAATTTATTGTCATGGCGACTTCGTCAGCGCCATAGGCGCCGGTGACTTCGTATTTACATATGAAAATCGAATTCTATGCCCGGTCTTTTTTGAGATTGCTGTTTGATATACTCGTTCTGCTACTTTTCGTATTGAGGCGATACAAATGTCAAAGTATCTACTGGCTTCATTCATCGACTGAAATATTTTTTCCTCGTGAGTTGTTGTATCAAATGACTTTACGGGTTTTGCTTTCTTTGGGTATTTACCGGTTTGGCCTTTTTTGGTATTTTGACTTTGAGAGATAGCTTGCAAGTTTATAAGACAATTATCAGTCTTATTATTATTAATATGATCAATCACAAGTCCATTTTCGATTAATCCGTGAAAACATTCATAGATGATTCTGTGAACAAAATATGTCTTCTTTCCAGCACCAAATTGCAAATACCCGTGATTATTTACGGTACCAACCGGCTTCTTCAGTTTGCGGTTTCTAACAATGCCGTCGCGAGATGCCTCGTAACTGACGAGCACAGGATGCGGCTGAAATTCTTGGTCCATTTATATAATAATACTATTTGTCTAATTTATTATTTGGTTTAATTATAAACCTTTCAACATAGTCTTGGGGGGTTTTGATGACGAAGTCAGCGGTGGGGTCAATGACGGCGTTTTTAATTCGCTTGTCATAATAGCGTTTTAGTTCCCTGTATCGCTTTCCGCCACAATTAATACACAACTGCGATTTTCCTCTTACACCGACGTGGCAAACCAAGCACGGGAGGGGGCCAAGAGAACCATTACGAACGCTTTGTAAATGATATCCGCAGAATTCACCTCTACATGATTTATTGCACGGGGTTGTCGACCCAATCATCAACCATTTGCAGTGATTCATTATACTATATTCTTTCATTTAAATACTTGTTTTAATTATATGGATGAGTTCGAGAGATTAGCAGCAATTAAGCCCTGGAAAAATATTAAGTTCAATCTCGATAGAGTCCTCAAGGACGCACCAAAAGCGTTAATAAACGATAGAACCCTGTTGAGTAAAATACGCGATTGTATCGATGAATTCAAGCGTGATGGCGCATCTCATGGTTGGTCAACATTTCGAATTGATGGCGTTGTTGATGCTACCATGAACGACAACCGCGCAGCAACGATAATATCACAACTTGACGGTGAAAGGTATTTCTTCAGAGTAAAATTCATTGTCCGGGTGGAATCAGGTAATTGGATCATACGTGATAAATTTGAACCGGTTCTCAGCGACAAGAAAACAGTCATTGTTAGCCGCGACTCCAAGCCGGGGTTGTTAACCGGAATTGACAGACCATACTATGAACGAGCGTATCCTGAAACAGCAGTTGTTTATGGAATATACCCGTTAAATAAGAAACCTGATATCGGAAAACTGAAACCAATGAAACAGTCAACGGGGAAAAATTGTGTAGCAGAACGAGTAATAGAGCATTTTACAAATGCATGTCGAGGAAACAAATTGACTGATTTACGACGTAGCAAAATCAACCAGTGGGAACTAACCGTAAAAGAGCGTGGAGCAACCATCAGCGACATAGCGAGATTAGAAACATCGCTGAGATTTCCAATAACCGTTACAACGATAACCGGTGAAGTATTATACGAATCGAAGTACAAATCGAAGGGAGCCCCAATCAAAATTATTGATCATAACGAACACGCATGGACGCCCGCGATCACAATATTTCCACGGGATAGAACAGTAAAGTATATCCCGGGGGAATTCCTGGAAGAGAACGGTTTTCTCGCGGAGAGGAAACTATTTGATGCTATTGCCTACTTGTGTAAAAACGACCCTGTATCAGTGTGGTTACTTCGCAGCGCTGATACTTTTGATCAGTTTGTAAGACCAAACGGTGAATTATACCGCACTGAAGCATTTCACAGCAGGATGAAAAAAACCGCCATAGAATTTGAGGAGCATGATGAACAACTGCTAACAAATTGTTTTACGATTCCATCGGTTGCGGCTCATGTTGCAGCGAGGAAAAATGCGTGGAGCCCAACGCGCAAGGAATTTCTACCGGATGTACAATCCAGTTGTTTGGAGTATTATCACGGTGGACTATGGAACACTGAATACAACCGCGACGCTATGATTTCCGTTGATATGGTTGCCTGTTATCCAGCGAGTTTTCTCGGGTATGGATCCGCCGCTGAGTACTTTAGACGATTTGGACACCCCAGACATGAAATGACTCGTGTTGCTATTAATGGACCACTGCCTGATTTTGATTTAACCGGATTCGCTCGCATAGTATCATTTGAATTCGCGGCAGGACTCCATCGCTGTTGCTATATTTGGATCGGTAGACACATGAATGAAAAGAAGTGGCTGCCAATAGCGCTGCTACGGTATATGATTGATTGCAGCATGCTAGTTTCGTTGATTGTCAGTGACGCGATTATATCATACCGGGCACAGACTGAAGTCTGGTTACCAGAACCGGAGCGTCTAGATAGCATAATTGACGAGTCCAGAAAACACATCGATGCCGACGAGGAATATATCGTCGAATGGTCCAGGAGGATATTTAACCAACGAAACCACGAGACAAAAGATCTCGGTAGAAGAATAATCGGTAAGTTCACACAAGGTGGAAAAAACTGCGATTACAAACGATATTGCTCACGGCTGATTATAGATGACGCAGAATATGATTTCGTAATCAAGGACGCAGTGGCAAAAAATAGATACGTGAACTGCGAAACAGCTTTCTTATCCAATGGAACAAAGTTGGGTACAGTTGTTACCTACAGCGATGGAGACAGCCCGGCATACCCGCATTTGAGGGCGTCTATGCTGGGTTACGCCGCTATCAATTTATTCTCGATGATAAATAGATTCCCCGACACCGCGGTTAGAGTAGCCGTTGATTCGTTTTATGTTAACGTAGCGTATAAGGAAAACGAAGCCGGGTTTACTAGTCCGGACGAGAGTTGGGGTACATGGAGAATTAAAAATGAAATACGACGCGATTATTCCCCGTCAGCAGATGTCACCGTTGAAAACAACTACTTACGCGGTGATAAATTGTCAGAATGGTCTAATGCACCATCGTGTTCTGATCCAATTTGTAGACACAAGACGGTTTATTTAAGCGGCTGTGGCGGGTCAGGAAAGACGACTCGGGCAATTGAATTATTTCGAACGCGGGCAAGTATAATCGTGCTTACACCGACCCATAGACTAGCGCGAGAGATAAAACAACGAAATGTTGACGCCGTTACTTATCACAGCTTTTTTCGATACAGCGGCGGTGAGTGGACTCCTGATCGAATGGGTGAAAAATTTATTCCCGACATTATCATCTGGGATGAGATATGTACTGTTTCGTTAGATACTTTACAAATGTTTCTTGAGTGGTTGCTGCGCGCGAATACAGCGGTAATCATGTGTGGCGACCATGGTCAACCACCACCATTTGTCGGCGAGGGTCCACATGATTGGTTAAAGGGTTTTGTGGACTATTATGAAGAAACCGATACTGATTACCGGGCACTTGATGAACAACTGCGCGGGGTTAAAAAATTAATCAGATTACAGCCGGATAGAATTCAATGTGAAATAATCCGCGAGGTGATTCCGGAAACGCCGTTAAATGAATTCTGGGAAACATGGAGACCAAACGATTTGATTGTAGCGAGCAGAAAGATAGTCAGAGACACACTTCAGCGGAAGTTGTTTACGTTGCATAAGGAAAAGTTTCCAACGCGTCCAGTGCCGTTATGTTATAGACCCGCGGATACACGGCGGCAGAACATTGAAGTTGAGATTCCAGCCCCGACAGCGTCGGGGACAAAAAAACAAATTCTCGTGCTGAATGATATCGTGCTCGTTGATATCAGCGTCGTTGAGGACGCGCTACGTGCTGATAAATCCCCGTGGACGCTAGGATACGCAACAACAATACATTCCTCGCAGGGACTAACCATCACGGACACAATTGTTTGGATGGTTGATAATCGCATCGAATGGTCGAATCTAGTCTATCTTGCAGTGTCCCGAGTACGGAGGATAAATCAGCTTCGAAGAATTGTTATTGACGGAGTCAGTGACGGAGTCACCAACGACAACGACATCATCGATACAAGCGTCATTGATAGAAAACTCTCGGGTTACCGCCAACAGGATAAAAAAAAACAGCGGCGTTTTGATATTGATGCCGAATTAATAATTGCGTTACGACAACAACAGAATAATCACTGCGCGAGTTGTAATTGTATAATGAGTTGGCGCTATTCGGATAAAGACGCTCGCCAATTTACCGTGGACAGGATCGATAACAGTCTTGGTCATGTCAAAAACAATGTGAGATTGACCTGTCTTGAGTGCAATAGACGCAACGGCGCTAGTTAAGACCACGCGGGGGTAATTGAGTATCGTCAGGTATCACTTGTAGTTGCTCGCGTGTAAACCCTCGCTGTGGGGCAGTTGAATCCAGTCTATAGATCGGTGGTCTACCAGTTGATCGTGTTATCGTTGATATGTTATGTGTGGTAACACTCCAGATAGGATCAGTAGCTCTTTTTTTACCGCCTTCAAGCTCTCCTGGTTCATATAGATATCTAACAGCGACGTCGCCGAGAATCGGCTTGGAAACGCTATCTATTTTTGATCTTCCGGGTATATACTCGTATTTGATCGCGTCGCTGGGCTTCATGCTGATTGCTCGGGTAATCTCGTTATTTAACGCTGCAATTACGCCTGGCAACCTTTTAACCCATTCACGAGATCGTTTTTCTTGGATGAATTCCTTCGCGTATTGATATCCAAATAACCGTTCAGCAACAGTCCGATTGAATCGCTCAACAATTGCCTGATCACGATGTAGCGCAGTATGACCTCGTCGTACCGCGACGTTATGATGTTTCAGCGTTGATAAAACAGCGCCGCGAAATTCACTACCAGGATCAACTTGTAATAGATTTGGCCAGCGCAGAGGACCTCTTCGATAAATTCTTTCAAACGCATCGGATACTTCAGTTGCTGACTTTGTTTTTAACGGTTCCGCTTGTTTATATCGACTCGCAACATCAACTACGGTTAGCGCGTATTTGTAACCGTTGTCATGCGGCAGAAATAGTATATCTGCCTGATGAACTTCATTAGGTACGCTGACATCAAAGCGCGAGAAGTTGATTTGTTTAGGCGGTGGTAGATAGATTTGCCATATAGCCTGTTTGGATAACCAATTAGCCGCAGTGGCCTTTGTTACCTTTGCAGCGCTTGCGAGTTTACCAATTGCGGCCTTCCCCTTCCAGTATCCTCTCGGAGAATAATAGATGGATTCCATATTGTTATTAATTACCAGCACCCACCATTAATTTACCTTTCATAGCCGTTTTTACCAACCATGAGGCCAATTTTTCTTTGACGGATTTATCAGGAATAGCATTTAGCGCGTGAATTAATTTTACGTCCGCGATATGACGCTGTTGCAGATCGCTACTTTTGTAAGCAACATCATGAGCATGACACGCCTTATCGATAGCGTTTATTGGATACTCACCGGGTTTGGGCTGATTTTGATCATCGAGTCTGATATCTAATCGCGTTCCGGGGCCACAGTAGCTATATCCTGGGAGGTGTTTTTCTCCTGGATACTTTGCCCACGGGGCTCCGGGGAGTTTTGATAACTTGGCTGCAATATCACCTCCTCGCTTTTTTTTAAAACATCTCCGGGTCTAATAGAAATAAATCTAAATTTCTTTGTACCGCATTGTACACACTTACCAGTAAGCGCCGATCTGTTATTTTTTGTTGTAGCGGTTGTCATATCATTTGTGCCAGTACGTACTCTACACTTTACACAATATAGATCCATAATTTATGTATAGAGACATGAATATAATTGATTTTTCGGCGACTAAAACAAGAGAACCAGTTAAGCATGTTGCAGCGTTACCAAACTCGATCCGGATGATTATCATCGGACCATCTGGATCCGGCAAGACGCAATTACTACTTAATTTAATAATGAGATGGATGAAGTGGGATAAGTTGTATTTGGTTGCTCCTAGCGTAGATGATCAACGATGCTACGAGGTGTTGAAAGATTTCAACGAGAATGCATCAGCGATCGCTAAAAAAAATGTCATTGAGTTTATTACGGATATCAATGATGCGCCAGGTATCGATGATATTGATGGCGACGTTAACAATCTAGTCGTGTACGATGATGTTATGTTAGACAATCAAAAAAACCCAGCTAGGATATTTTCCAGAGGCAGGCATAAAAACACTGACGTGATATATGTCACTGAACGATACACTCAGATTCCAAAAGTAATCAGAGACAACTGTAATATTCTTGCTGTATTCAACGGCGTTGATACACACACGCTACGAAATATTTGGCAGACATGGTGCGGCGGTGACATGGACTTTAATGTTTTTCGAAACTTTTTTAGTCATGCTCAGTCGACCCCACATGGATTTGTAACGATAAATTTACATGATCCTCGGACACGATATCGTATCGGACTTGACCAAATATTCGGTTAAATTACAAGTAGCCACTTAGCAGCAGGGGGGGCGATGACATCAACGCGGTCGTCGATGTGCTTACCGGACGCTGACGACGCTGGGGATCGGCGCGCAGAAGGTATTAATTAAACCAAATGACGTCCGGACGATCCCCTCGACGACGACGTCGTTTTTTTTTTACCAGGCGCTGACGACACTAGATCGTTGAGTGCAGAAAGTAATAATTAAGCAAAATAACGATTGGACAAAATGTCCGATTCGCCCCCCCTGCTGCTCTATTCCACATGCTCTTCTTTCTAAGAGGTCAAAGTCACGGTCATGTATTGAAACCAATATATTTGTTGAGTCTAATAAACCCTAGTCTGATTTTATTATGGAGAATTATGAACCAGTCATGTCCAAGCGTTCTGTATCACTCATGGATGATTCGGACAATCCTATCCCTATTAAAAGTTTAAGGGATAATGGAGCTTCTCGGAGTCAGTTATTATCAGGTACTTTTCGTTTTTTGGAGAAGTCTTCTTCAAATGAGTGTTCTTATTCAAGGAGTAGAGTGCGGCGTTGTTACTGTTCCTCTCCATTGTGTACATTTGTCATCATACTTAGTCTCAGGACCCGTGACAGTCGGAACAGTGTCTCTTTACCCATTGATGGTATTCATTTATTACTAGGCAATGACCTAGCTGGAGATAAGGTTGTGGTTAATCTACTTGTACCTGACAAGCCTTGTTTGGATCAGATCAGAATGTCGATCCTATTGAAAAAGAAATCATGATTTATATTCAGCTTGTGTAGTTACTAGAGCTATGGCAAAGAAAACTCATGAGAATGGTGTTAATCAGGAAAGTATTCCTTTAGCTGACACGTGTATTGTTCAGGCTTTTGATGAGTTCACTTTCACTCCTCGTTTGGAGCAATTAAGGAGTATTGATCAAAGTTAACCTCTTTTCCCTGTTCAGAGTGATAAACGACAATCACTTGTCGTCGAACAAGAGAAAGATCCTCAGGTCTCCTGTTTGATTCAAAAGGCCATTAGTGAAACTGAATCCACAGAAGCACCTGTTTCTTATTACGTTAAAATGGGATTCTTATGAGAAAATGGAGACCACCTGAGGTACCTGCCGGTGACGAGTTGTCAGTGAACAATCAAATTATAATTCCAAAATCGTACAGATAAGAAATTTTCAGTCGGGCCCATGAAACTCCTTTGGCTGATCATTTAGGGATTAATGTTACTTATCACAAGATCTTGAATCACTTCTATTTTATAAAAGTTAAAAGTGTAAATAATGCAGATCTTGACACACTTGTCAAATGGTAGGAAAACTCAATCAGAAGATACCTTGGGCTCTGCAACATATGCCTGCATTTGACGAACCATTTAGCAGAATAATGGTAGATTGTGTCGGTCCCTTACCGAAGACGAAGTCAGGTAACCAATACTTGTTGACCATAATGTATGCGTCAACAAGATTTCCAGAGGCAATTGATTTGAGGAATATTAAAACTAAAACAATAGTAAAAGATTTGATAAAGTTTTTACTCAGTTTGGCCTTACCAAATCGGCTCAATCTGCATCCAACAATGCAAGTCTTCTGCCTATCACTCTGAGAGCCAAAGGGCTTTAGAAAGATTGCATCAAACTTAACAAATGAGTGTCATATTTGTTTGATACTGGTAATGATTGGGATGATGGCGTTCATTCAATATTGTTTGCTGCTAGGGAATCAGTTCAAGAATGTTTAAGCTTCAGTCCCTTTGAACTAGTGTTTGTACATACGTTGCGTGTACCATTCAAGTTGTTAAAAGAGAAACGTCGTTCTAATGAAGATACAAAAAAATAATCTTTTCAATTATGTTTCCAATTTTAAGTATAAGTTGCCAAAGGCTTGTGAGGTTGCAAGAACTAATATGCACTCTCCTCAGTCAAAAATGAAATTAAGGTATGATAAAAATGCAAAGTAAATTATTTTTCAGTTTGGCGATAGAGCTCTGTCTGTCTCGCCCATACCACAAAATCCTCTACAGACCAATATATACTCCTGGGAGGCGAAAACAAAAACAACTTTGCCACATAAATATGTGGATCGAGATAGCCAGGTTAATAAGGCAATTCGTTTGGTTGTACCTATCCCAAGCACTTATTTCCAGATGTTCCTACAAGAACAAATAAAATCTACCATGACTTTGAAATTTTAAATTCCACATCTGTGAAACAAGCCCCGTAGAGGACGAAACCTCTCAAACAGGAATGTTTGAAAAAAGAAATTCATATTTACTGGAAATAATGATTTCATAGAGCCCAGTAAAAGTGACTGGAGTTCACCATGCATACTTGTTCCGAAACCAGATAATACTTTCCGCATGCGTACTGATTATAGAAAGGTGAATGGTGTGACCAAAACAGATTTATTTTCATTAACAATAATCGATGACTGCGTTGATAAAATTGGAAATGTGAAGTATTTCACCAAATGTTACCTTCTGAAAGGATTTTGACAAATTCCACTGACGAAATGGGCAAAGGAAATTTCGGCATTCGTGACTCCAGATGGATTTTATCAATGTAAAGTGATGCCATTTGGGATTAAAGGTTCGTCTAGTACTTTTCAACGTTTCATGGACATGATTATATCTGGTCTATGTAATTGTGATGCTGACATTGATGATGCCATCATCTACAACGACACCTGGAAAGATCATTTATCAAAGATTCAGAAACTCTTTGACAGACTCACTGATGCTAATTTGATAATTAATTGATACAAAAGTGAGTTTTGCCGTTCTTGTGTTAAGGCTAACTCTGAATTTCCTGTGCCTCTCAGTAAAAATCAATTGATGCCATTTTTGGGTATGGCTGGATACAATCGGAATGTTTGTTGCAATTATTCTATAATCGATGAACTCCTGACAAATTTATTGAACAAGAAAAACAAATTCCATTGGTAAAATGTCAGAAGTCTTTTGATAAGTTAGAGGCCATAGGTAAGGGTACACCAGTTCCAAATTTCAGTCAATCAGTTAAATTGATGCTAGTGATGTTGTGGTTGGAGCAGTATTGATTCAAGAAGACAAAAACGATATTTATCATCCAATGTGTTATTTTTCTAAGAAATTAAATAAGCACCAGAGAAATTATTCCACAATCGAGAAGGATTGTTTGACTTTGATATTGGCATTACAACACTTTGAAGTCTTCATTAGTTCATCTCCTTCTCCGACTTTTGTGTTTATTGATCACACCCCCCCTTACTTTAATTGGCAATATGAAAAAACAAATGTCAGCGATTATAAAGGTTGAATTTGATGTTGCAGAAAGATAGTATTGACATCAGGCACGTAAAAGAAAAGACAGTTTAATAGCAAATGCACTTTCACGTGTATATAAATATATTGTTTTATGTATACTTTGTGCTCAAGTTGCAGAGACGTAATAGGTAAGCATGGTCTCATTCACGCCCATAATGATCCCACTCATTGAGAGAAATTAGGTTTAAGTAATAGGTGTACTCGATTTTTACTGCCTTTACATCAATTACCTGTTTTCGTATATGCGTGTGAAGTTTTGCATTTCCACTGTTATGATCTCGAACTCAGCCATGCTAAGTGTTTTTTCTTCTATGACCACAGAGTACAGTTACACAATTGTGGAAGGGCTATTTTGGACGGTCGTGAGAATTTCTGGACAAACACGTGTTCGCGAATGTAACCGTAATGAAGCCTTTTTCTCGGTACCACCGGCAACATCGATTAGTATCGATATGGCTCCGACCAAAAAATTGGTGTACCTATGATAGTTGCCGTAGTCACAATTCCAGGCACACAAATGCAAACGGGTGTTGCTGCGTCGAGTCTACAAAAATGTTCTCGTCTATGCACCAGAACTGTTATGTACCCAAGTGATGAATATCAGTGTGATCTTTCTTTTCCTGGCTGAATCAATGGTGGTTGTTTGCATGATTGATTGAAAATGTTATCGTGGTAGGCTTGTTAGTGAAGGCCACCTTTTTGCTGCAATCCTGGGTTTTTCACGCCTGGCCATGTAGTATGCGACGGGACATTTTCGCTCGCTAATTCAATGATTCAATGATCCCAGGGTGACCTAGTGTTGATATTAGTAAACCAGTGTGATTTCAACGGTCAATTTATATTTGACACTTGAAAAGATTATATTTCAGTGAATGTCAGGGTCTGTAAATATCGCTATCAGTTAGATATATGTCGAGAAACGGCGCCAAATCAGTATTGATGTTAGCATATCCTGTTAGCTGGTCCGACATCCGTCGAAACATTCCGCACCATCGTCATCATCATCATGTAGATGTTCATAATCCATCATGAATATGTAATGACAAATCTTAAGTACAAATTCCAAAGATGGTTAAGTACCTTTTTAGAGTCACGTGTTAGTAACGAAATAATACGAATAGTGTATTTTCTTATATTGGCATTGTACCCGACTCGCCTCTGTATTCAGATATGAGGAATAAATAAGATCAAGACTCGAACACAGATGTGAGGTACAAGTCTATTAAAGCAATCCCCGTCTCTAACACCGAAAGTACATCGACCACTCGATATAACATTTTCTTATCCTCCCATTTGTTGGTCATTCCATTGATATTTCTCCATGTAGTTGCTACGCGTTGTGGTGTAGGGACCATGGTGACCTATATATCCACATATTGTTTTGCAGCCTCGGAAGCATCGATGTAACATTTAATAAGTTCTACCGGCTTGTTCGAGTCTTTGATTCCCCCGCTCGCGTTGATTTCGTTCAGGTTTAACGAGATGCGGCCTCGCGGCTTTAAAGACAGACTGAAATAAATTTAAAACATCCATGTAGTCCTACTGAATGATAGATTGGTATAACTTTAAAGCAGCCGTGTAATCATACTGGATGACAGATTTGTATACATGTTAAACATCCTTGTAGTCATAGTTGATGACATTGTTATATATTCATACTGGATAGATTGGTATAAATTTGAAACATTCGTGTAGTCATACTGGATGAAAGATTGGTATAAATATAAACCATCCGTGTAGTCATACTGGATTACAGATTGGTATAAATTAAAGCATCAGCTATTTATCATACTGGAGGACTGATCAGTAAAGTACGTAACGATAGAATATTCCTCGTAAAATTATGTGCGATTTGTTCACGCGGATTTTGAGAAGTTTTAAATTGAGGTTGCCCGTGAAGTATTGTTTGTTTGAACACTATATATTTAAGAAATCATTTCCATGTATCATATATAACATTATTATCTATTTGGGGATTCAATAGAAAACTGGCAGCTTGTTGAAAATTTTCTCCCCTAATGCGAAGTAAATTTACCAATCAATAATTGTTTACCGATTTAAAGTAGATAAATCCTATATAAATATAAAATCGCACTTGAACATTTCTATTTCACGTACTTGTTTCAAAAACTATTTAATGATGACAGTAAGATGGAATACACTTATTTGGTTCTGACCGTTGTGTTAACTTATACTCATTTTGATAATTTTATGAAGGTTTGCGCTGCCATAAATCTTTGCCTATTAATTTCATCGGAATACATTGGATTGCTGGATAATAATGTCTTAATTGTAAGTCGGGTCGTTAACGTGAGGTTTCCTCGTATAATAATGCCCAAGCCACAGTCTTGGTAGCACCTGTTATTATTCTCATAGCCACCAAATGTTTTGGGTGATTCTTTTTCTTGCATTTTACAATTATCCAAGAAACATTCAGCATTGTTTAACATGGGAAGTATATGAGATGTAAACATTCTTACCAAGGACAAGCGATCCAATAAGCCAACAGAAGAGATATGATGAATGATCTCATGGAAGGATTAATCTCTCTCTCTGTGCATCTGTTGTCGGACAGGCGAATCAACAGCCCGCCCACATGAATGCATTTTAACCGTAACATTGTATTTCACTGGAATTTTTTATCGAAAAAATGGAATTCAATGAGAGAGAGAGAGAGAGAGAGAGAGAGATGTCACCAAGGTTGATTATATTTCAAGTGTTAGAAATTTGTTGTCTGGATTACAGCACCATATTTTCTTAAACAACGTTACCTCAGTGTTGACAACATTTAGTGTAAAAAAAACCTACCTCAGTTTTGACACTAATGTTTTGTTTTTATTCTTGAGTAAATTCAAGCAAGTTGCAAATGGTATCATATTAAACACAAGTGTGATCATCAACATCTTGACACTGCAATATAACACCTATATATCGACACTGCCACATAACACATATATCGACACCACCAAAGAGCACCTACATCTTGCCATTGCAGAACACCCATATCTCTGCTGCCATAGAGCACCTGGATCATGCCACTGCCACAGAACACCTACATCTCGCCACTGCCATAGAACAGCTATATATCGCCACTGTCTTAGACAAAAAGTAATTACCTTCAAATTAATTGTGAAGAACTCTTATTTAAGGAGTTAAATTTGATGCGTAGATTGAAGTCATTCATTTTATCTGTCTCTTCCTTGTGTTGTTTTGTCAGATTTATGTACTCGCTTGCTTGTGACACATATATGTACTCGCTTGCTTCTGTCAGATATATGGATATATGCGTTTAATTGCTTGTGTCAGTCACATGTTCTCGCTTGTGTCAGATGTATATGCTCCCTTGCTTGTGTCAGATAAATGTGTTCACTTGCTTTTCTGTGTTATATATGACCAAAATGCTTTTTTCTTATTATATGTTTATTTATTGTTATAAACCCACATCTTGTGCAATATAAAGATTCATATCTCGATGTTGCATTATTACTGTCAATGACATTTTCACTGTCCGTCTGACCTGTCATTGAATTAATGTCCATCCTCCAATTCATAACGCTGACAAAGAGCATGAGCTTTGAACACCCTTGTTTTCCAAGTAATCACCAAGAGGCCATCACCATTCAACATATTCTATAGTATCCTTATCGAACAACAAATCACATTACGTTATAAATATGGTGTATCCGGGTTATTGGGGTCGCCTTAGTACGGTTACGGTACTGGCAAATATACTTTTAACATATATCTGATCTTACTTTAGTACGATTAATGAACACCATACTGATAAAATACAAATTATATAGATTTAGTACTGTAACGGTAATTGACACCCAACTGATATGTTTCGCATTAGTGCCTTCACGGTAATGGTCACCCTGCAGATTAAAAAAAGAAAACAATATAGGCACGATACGCATGAAAATACAGAAAAGGTGTAACAAGTACAAATTGCCCCCACCACCCGACTATGGAAACACTCGAATATGTGGCAAACATTTGCTCCTATTAGGGCCAGGAAAGGGCAGAATTAAACACACAACAGAAAAATATAGGGAAACGAAGCACATACCCGGAGCTACTATAGGCCAAAAACAGAATCCTGTGTAGGACCTACAATAACATTCCAGACTTTATAAATAAATGAGGACTTCTTTTAAAGAAACACCGAACCATGGAAGACTATGAATACTAAGCCCGCCACGGCAATAACTAGTTCTTAAACAAGATACCACCCACCAACATACCCATGAAGGGATAGACAGAAGGTCAAGCGAGCAGGAGGAAATGTTGTTTTGGGGTTTAACGCGATTTCTTAACGCAAGATAGACTATATATGGCGGCCAGTATAACTTGGTGGAGGAATAAAAGGTGGTAGACCCGGTAAGAATCAACAACATGTGGGAAGCTACTGGCAGCTTTCTCACATATTTTCATATTGGCCGAGCCAGAGACTCGAAGCCACGCGGGCAGAGGTGAGATGGCAGTAATCGGTAAAGGGGAGCCTATATCAGGTCTAGAAATTATACACTGTCGTACTCTCTTATTTGTTAGTATTTGATTTTGCGAAGGGACACATTTCTGTTTAGCTAAAGTGATCAGAGATGATTTGTACTTGTGTGAACAATGCAGATGACGTTTGCTATGTTTGTGATGAAGAGGAACAGGATGAAACTTCTAGTCCTGAACCACCAATGTCACACGACCCATATTTTCTCCCATCCTCCTTTTGTGAGTCACATCTCATAACACAAGGTGAACTGAATGACCTTGTCAGGGATTTGAAACAACCCATGAGTAAGGCAGAGCTGTTGGGCTCTGGACCGGAGCAGTGGGATCTAATGGAAGGTGATGTTAGGGTTTCCATGTTCCGTGAACGTCAAAACGATATTGTCCCATTCTTCTTAATGGAAGGTGATCTTGTTCCTGCAAAAACATGATGGTGTGATGGCAGCCCTCAGCATCGTTCACGATCAAGGTGAGTGGAGACTGTTCATTGATTCATCGAAGATTAGTCTTATATCTGTTATGCTGCATCGTGGCAATGATTTGCCATCAATTCCAGTTGGTCATGCAGTCCATATGAAGAAAGCCTATGAAAACATGAAACAACTTTTGAGGTGCATAAACTATGACATCAGTGGCAGCTTTGTGGCGATTTAAAGGTTCTTGGTCTCTTGCTTGTTCTACAGACTGGATACACAAAGTACTGCTGTTTTCTCTGCGAATGGCATAGTAGTATTCGAGATGACGCATTTGAACGTGCACTGCGTGGCAAGAAAAAGACGGCATGGTAAGCCTTCCAGTTAGTGGCAACACATTTTCTCGGAAACAACAAGGCAGACAAGTAAAGGTAATTTGTAGAAACCTCCACAAGGCATACAAAAGCCTTGGTTGCAACATGTCACTAAAAATACATTTTGTGTTCTCTCATCTAGATTTTTTCCACGTAACTGTGGAGGAGTGAGCGACGAGCACGGCGAATAATTTCACCAGGACATTACAACAATGCAGAAATGCTATCAGGACAAATGGATCCCTTCAGTGCTTGCAGACTGTTGCTGGACAGTGACAAGAGATGCTCCATTTAATGAATATAAGAGACAAGCGAAGAAGCGCCGAGTTGCCACCGAATAAGGACTAACCTGTGTAATTATATATAAATAGTAGTTTTGCCTTTTGCCTCATAATAAATGTTATTTATTTAACCCTTTTGCTGTTTTTAAAAGTGTTACATAAACAGGACAGGTGAAATATTATCATGCAAAGCAACCATAAAGACATGGAAAGACCTAGGTTTACAATATATGATTAAAACTCTACTATCTACACAACATACATAAACGTCAAGTCTAAAAACTAAAATATCTTGGAAACAGTAGCCAATCATTTGTTTTAATTGTCATATTCGAATTTAGCACATAAAAATCCATAATAAATAACATATTTTATCTCTGAAACAGACGTCTTCTGAACAATTGTAGACCAGTGATATTTGTCTTAGGACTGAATTCTTGATAAAGATTTCGCTTTTATGTGGGAATTGTAAAATCTATCGCATTACATAACGCATTTCTTCTTATATTCTAAGTTAGCAAATGTAGACTCAGTAGCACGGTGTGTTTAGTAATCCAACTTCTTTTCTGTTGAATATGTCAGTAAAATTTCACGTATTTCATGAAAAAAGCTGTTACAGCAGATCTTTTGTATTTAATGATGTATTCAGACCTTGAGAATAGTATGAAATGGTTGACAGTTTTTGAGGCTGTGACTTAACCACGATGCAAATTCAGGAAAACGTATGACCTTATTTGATCTCGAGGATAATTCTAAAGCGCAGTGCGCATATTAGTTCGATTCGCCAGAAACCCAAAGGCTCGTCTTTCTTACAGTTAAGCAACTATATGTATTTGTAAAATGTTCTATAGAGTGTAGGGATTTTTAATGTTAAAATGTTACGATAAGAGTTCAATCTAAGATCGACACGTTTTGCAACATTTTTGTATTACTTTAATATATATTTTTATTATTTTTTATTATAATGTATTGGATTAAACTGAACTCTCTCTCTCTCTCTCTTACCACGGATGAAAGACTTTTTCCTAAGTTATGAGTAAATGCACCTCAAAACCAAAACAAGTGGTGAAAATCTCTCATAACATTTATGTTTGTCACAATTTAAATTTTAAAAGTACGATTATATTTGTGCTCATGATCCTTCAATTACATCCTTGATACATGAGACGTATGTCAGCGTGGTTGCTGAGTAAGATGATGCAAAAGAAACCCACTTGGGCCAGATCCAACTTGTTTGGAAAATATCGGATCATAAATAATATCAATGTTTTAGGTATTTACTAGCACATTTGAATATCTTAAGTACATGTATTTCTTTTTAATATAGCGAATCGTCCTCAGAGTTTGGCGACATAAGTTTTCTGTTTACATTTGACATAATTTCTCAAGTCTACCAAATACTTTCATGCATGTTGAGTAAATTTGCTTTACGATCAGTGACGTTCTCTGAAAAAATTCTTGCTCCGGTGTTGGAACCCCACTCAAAGTTACTTAGCCTATTATATCAACGGTGTAACAAGGAATATGTCGGCTTCAGGGTCGACACTTCCTGTGTTTATCAACAAACTATATAATGTGGGTAAAAATATATTTTATATTATGTCAGCTATATTGTAAGCTTAATCAACTCACATTACGTACAGTCTTTAGATTATAACGTATACAGCAACTATCATAGACATAGCAAGTTCATGTTCTATAATCTACTGAACATTATTTCGAGGATGGGGATTCCATTTTGTTTTGGGCCGAGCTGCTTTATTTTCATTTATCTCGAGATAATATTTCAATAAAATAATATTTACCGCCCACAGAGGGATGTAATGTTTTATCCAATAGATCGAAATATGTAATGATTCCAGTAAGGAATGCGAGGAATCTCTAGAAAAGACATTAATTTTCTGATAATAGGGAGTGTGTGTATGAAGCTGCAAACTGAGCATATTAGCCTACTTCTGCTGAATTACGATAAGACGATTTCTGATTTAAAAGGAGTGGGAATAATGTTCGATCCCAAAATGAAAAACCTGACAAATATTTAGGTTGCGTATTTCATTTGAATGAAAAATAACTCCATATCTGCACTGCACAATGGAAAACTGTGCAGTCAACAACGAAGTTACAATTGAAGAGGCTGGAGAAATAAAAGAGTAGGAAAAGAAATAGGACAACGCTGACCTGTCACCCACAGTGGTTTGGAAAGGACCTGAAGCAACCAGATTATGCTGACATGCAGGCCATTTTGGAGAGTTCGACCATTCATTCGATTCTATGATGAAATGTTTTTCAGCATTACAGAACGGCTAATTGAATTTCGGATAAATTACGAAACCTGTTTCTAAGGGAACGTTAATCAGTCAAATGTTACGTTCAATTTTATTTTGTTTATATAATTGATCAAATTGTTCTATTTTACATAAGGGGGCTTGTGTTGTTTCCATCTGTATCCATGTTCAGATCTCTATTATTCCATCCGTTAATTTCATATTTTAAATTATTGTTTACTCGATCCGGGCAATAACATCGTGGTGGATCATCTCCTAGATGACGATAACTATAGCACCATAACGAGTGGAGACCTTACATCCCATCCCTGACGGAAATAATCCCGAGAATCGTCAATTAAAATATTGTTATTTTATTAAGATGTTCGACTAGCTTCGTAAGACGCTTTATCATCAAAAGCTGATTTATTCTTATTAGCACTGTACTGTATCCAGTGCCGGATTTAGGCATAAACTAACAAGATACAGCTTAGGGCCTCACAGTCGGAACTCACAGTCTGAAGGTGCCTCTCAAATTTATTTTATACCAAATAGGGCCTCTTCAGGTTCCCATATCTTAGGTTCTTGCTATGTCTAAATCCGGCACTGACGATATCATCCAGTGTATACTAAGACCAACAGGATTTTTTAAGTAACTTGTATTTATATTTATG
Source organism: Sinohyriopsis cumingii (assembly GCA_028554795.2). Lineage (NCBI taxonomy): Eukaryota > Metazoa > Mollusca > Bivalvia > Unionida > Unionidae > Sinohyriopsis > Sinohyriopsis cumingii. Next base: position 28,396,314 of record CM068835.1, read on the forward strand.
AACACTGTACCATATTATCAATTGTATACGAAGACCTCCACAATTTTCACGTAAGTTGTATTTAGTTGTATTGTCACTGTACCTTATTAATATTGTACACTAAGATCCTCACAATGTTTACCAAACTGATACTGATTAATTTTCTCCAACACCACGACTTTTACGAGGAACTGTTTCTTTTATACGCTTACACAAACGACTAAGATCCTTGATCCAGAGGAAATGCGATTGATAGTGAAGTAAATGGATGCTGAGTAGAATGGCCGACTTTAAAATGACAAGCGGAAATCTTTTTCCAGTTTTCTTCTAAACCAAAGATGTTGATTGATAGATGATGTTGTGCTTCAAATATTGGGGCATCTTTGACATCCGCTGCAAACCGTATATGAGCTATATTGATGCTATAAAAATACGGCTTGTAGTTGGAGACGCGGACAACATCACCCAGACCAGACGGTGGTACTCATTGTTTTTAACGTTCACGCACGCTTTAGTCGCTGATCTTTTTGTCGAGTTTGACATATTTACCTCATTCCGGCAAAGATCTTCTCTTATTGTGATCTTCTGTGCAACGCTGGATAAATGACCAGACGATGTCGATGATCGCGCTGAATCGTCACCGCGAGAAACGATGACAGACTTTAATCTCATCTAGACGTCAGCGTATTTTCTTGTATTGCCCGCGTAAAAATGAAATGAAAGCAACACTAAGTTTGATAGCCCTGTGTGTTTCGATTTCTCGATGAAGGTCGGTTTCAGAACTCGTTCTAGCAGTCGTCTATCGACACCTCAAGCACGCATGTGTGGATTGTCGTAAAAATAGCCTTTGTCGACACCTCCGTAAACCTTTTCGTTTTGTCGTGATGTCAGTGATCGGGTCTGTTGAACGTCGATTCGAGAAAGCTTTTTAATTTCAGTTCGACTCACGATCTCGTTTTGAAGTTCGAGCACTGCTGTTCTCTTTCTGGGATATGCCTTGGTTTTTCAAGTGAGTGCCTGTACTGGTCGCGTAGTTGTTTCGCATACCGCAATGGGGTGATGATCTCTCGGTCGATGAGATGGTTAAAATCTATCATTAGGAGTGAACAACTCTCGTCGCCGGCGACACCAGGGATCTGCGTGATGAGTTCATCCAACGTAGCATTCAATCTGGGTACCCTGCTTGTCTGTGTGTGATCCCGAAATAAATCTCTCTCAAACGACGGTTCAATTCCTTTCGTAGAATGAAATTTGGTCCGGGATGAATATAACATTCACTATGCGTTTCCTTCTCTCCATCATTGTGGCAATGGTTTAGATAAATTTATTTATCTTATATTATTTAACTGTTAAAATATATCTCTAATCGCTTGTCATTTGTCGATTTCTTTATTTGTTTGTGTTTTTCGAATTATATATAGAATTTTTATCTTGCTAATAATATAGTGTAAGGAAAATGAAATCACAAAGAAATAAGCGAGTTCAGTGGTTGTATCAGAACACGACGAAGAGATGCAATATAACCTGTAGATGCCCAGCATAACAACATCATTAAAATAAATTAAGCTCAGAACCTCAGCCTTGCCTGGGTTGTAAAGTTGGTGTTCGTGGACACTAAAAAGTGTGTCAACTGATGTTACCAAAACATCAAATATTATTATGAGAAAGTAAAAAAATGCAACGAGATAAAATACATCGTTCATCGACGACTATATGGCACAGATTAAAGATGCTTCGATCAGAAAACACTAGTAATAGCAGGGTTAGCGCCATTAGCGCCAGCGACATCGTGACGCAAAAAATGAAATGAACCGTATTCATATTGGCTAGGAGATCATTTAGACAACACATTTTATTTTAAAAACCAGCTATGATTTCTACATGATAATAATACCACATGTATGAATTTGATGAGTTCTCCTCGATGCTTGCAGAAAATGCTGTTTCACGAGATCTCTGTCGTACACCATGTTAAGTATGCAATTGTAGTTGACTTCTTTTCGATGCACGGTCGTGAGCAGCACGAATCCGATGCCGACCACATTGATGAGCGGCAAACTGATATCGATGTTCAGATGGTACGTTTTCACTATGACAACCTCGAAATCTTTACGATTTTCGCGATGGCATTAGTGAGGTACCGGGTATTGACGGCCATATCTTTCTCTCCATGTTTTAAGACTGAGATAATCTTAAGAGCTTTCTTAAGTATTCCGCTCCCATACATCTCATGCAGAGCTTCCCAATGAGATTTTCGTCGTAGATCATCCTGATGACATCAGTTTCAGACAGCTCTCTCCGCTGTTCTCGAGTGAGCAAGATTTGCTTCCGCGCTATTCCTATGGCTCTCGTCTTAGTGAGTTCTAAAGTCGCATGAACGTTGTTTCCCACTACGGTCGCTATGGTTTCGTCGAATATGTCTGGGTTGTGCAAGATCATCTCGATGATGAATACCTCGTCGCCATCGCTGACCGCATGCTTCCGTTGAGACCGTCCACGGTCACTGTGAGCGGTGCTGCTGAATGTCGATAATGTCGATACAAGCGTCTGTACACGTAGACGTTTCGATTGTAATAGCGGTAATACGATTCGAGTTCTCTCAGGTCCTCGTCCGATAAATTCTCGTAGTTAGGATTAAAATCTGTGATCGGTCTCATCTTATGCCTCCGTGCTGAGTAGACCATGGATGAAGCTGGGGCAGATGTTCTGTCCGAAATTTAATGTTTTTATTTACACTATCCTCGTTTACACTGAGATCCTGAAGTGACTTACCCACCACTCACATGGGGTACCTGTTTTAACCTTTTGTGGTTTTATTCGGTTGATTTAATTAACAAGAACCGGTGATATGCAATGAGTTTCCTGCAGGTCAATATTTTCTAAATACCTTTCTGATTCGATTGCATGTATCAGCCTGAAATCTTCTGAGGATTATGGTATATTGCGGTGATACTCGTAAAGATAATAGTAAGTTAGAGAGATTTTTTCCATGCTGAGGTTTATTTATTTGACAACTTTTATAGCTGGAAACACAAGATCTCTGCCCGTGCATGATGAGCGGATCCAATAGTTGTCTCGATACTTGTATTGGTCATTCATTACTGTCAGCAGCTCTGGTGTGGCCTGTAGAGATTGAATGAGTATCCCTCCGGAATGTTGTTGTCTTTCATAAAAATTCTCCTAAGCTCATGCTCAATCATGTCTGGTTCAAAATTTTCCAGGTAACTATACTCAGCTGCAGCTATATGCTGATCGACCTTGACATGCACGCTGTACACGAGCACGTAAAGCTGCGTCTGAATTGCCTTGTTGGGCTCAAAATTCGGCTCTGGTGGTTCAGGACCCGTCACACACTCGTCTGGATATTTTCGGCATCGTTCGTAGAGCTACATCACCTCCACGATGATATCCACGTCTTCGCACTCTAATCCGGCATGCTGAAATGGTTTCGTTTGTCCATGTCATCTCTCAGTTTTCTTTTTCTGCGACATTGCTTTCTCATTACGACTTTATCCATGCAGTCATGGTGGTCTATTTTGAGCGCGTCATCGTCTTCATTTCGTATCCAGTTTTAACAAAGCCATCGACGATTCCAGTATGCAGTTACTGCATCATTGTGTGAACGCACCCTTCAATGTCTTTAGCTAACCGCATAGACTCTCTGTCGTTACAGAATTTAAAGGCTGGAAAATACCTGTTGATGACCTCTCTAAGCTGCTAATGTCGCATGAGTCCCACGGGAAGGTGAGACCGTTTGACCTCATCATGATTCTATTTTTCTGGGCAAGGATTTACACATATTCCGCACTCGGTTAATTTCCGCATAATCACCCGTGGTTTGTTTGAGTACGTACAGATAGTTCCGGTGGACGACGTGTCCTGACGGCAGTAACGTAGAACAGCAACTGGTAAAGTTCGATCGCGATTCGGATGATTTCAGACATGGTATAAACTATATTACTTGGATCAATGTAAACTTCTTTTTTGCCTGTTTGTTTAATCTAATCGTCCAAGGTACAAATTTGGAAATAACTGAGACTGAGACTGGGATTAGGAGGTTCTGCTTTGAGTGCCGTACATTTATTCGTGGAATACTTGGTGTACGTGATTGTGGAGGCGATGTAAATCTTGCGCGTGATTGCCCCGAGGGTCACCGTGCTGTCGAAAAGCATGTCCGAGTGTCAGGAATGCACTATGATCCAGATCGTGACCGCCACGGGGAGCTAGACATGCAGCCAAAAATTGATCGTGATTTCAGCCGTTGCCTTATCGTTTCCCTTGGAAGTTGACGCGATGCGATGAGCAAATACATTATAAGCCTTAAAAGAAAATGAAAATTCCGACGACGCCGAGATGATCACACCACATCGGTTTCCGATGTTTCCAGTGAGCGTTGGAATGTGCCCGGTGCTGTTTCTGACTCGACGCACATCCACGTACATTTTCGTAGCTACTTCGTTTTCTGCCAATGGTGGTTAATCAGTGACCACGTGTTTAGCTCCCGCCGCCTCATAGAGAGTTCCAGAGAGGGTTCCTCCGGTGGTGGATAATTTCGTGTCTCAAAACGAGTTTAGCTATGTTCCAGAGTTGCTGACCGTTATCATTGCCTGGAAGATGTTGTTATTAACTCTGACCCTTCTTCGCTGCTTTGCATGGTGATGGGCGAGCAAGTTCCTGACGGGTATCAATCGTTTCCGATAAATATCGCCTAAGGTACCGACTTGAACCAGGTGTATAGTCCCACATTTTTTATTTTCTGAGTACTCGTTGTAGAGCTGGGCGATACCATGGTTAAATTAGAATTGATTTCTATTGCCACACAAAAAACTTCCCCTTGAAGTACACATTTCCTGTTTTAGCTTATTTTCAAGCAAGCGCATCCTCGAGATCCGCCACCGAATCGGCCTGAGAAGATAATGAACCTGTCTTGTGGGAGCCGGTAGTCCGTACAGTGGTTTACCTCCCATGTAAATGTTTCCGGTCATCTCTCCTCCTTTGATCGATAATTTTTTTATGGAAACCATGATCAGTTTGTACGGCCTAATGGAGATATTTATCGCACAGAATCTCTCCATGAAGAAATGAAGAATCTTGCTTTGAAATATACCCATGACGATGCTGAACCCTTATTGAGTAATTGCTATACGGTTCCGTCAGTCACTGCTCACTTTGCTCAATTCGTGGAAACCAACACGATTGTATTTTCTTGAAGAAATGCAACGCAGTTGTATCGAATACGGAATACCAGATACGACTATAAGGATGCTATTTCGTTTGATATGGTTCCATGTTATCCTGGAAGTTTTCCTGGTATGGGAGAGTGTTTTAAGTATTTTGAGCGATTTGGACATTCAACACGCGAGATGATCAGAGTATCAGTAAAGTGACCATTATCAGATTTTGATTTGACTGGATTCGCTTGCATTGAGTCATTAAAGTTTGCTGAAAATCTTCATCCGATTTGTTATGTCTGATTTGGCAAACACTTTTCGGAAAAAATGTGGGCACCAACAGTATTATTAAGATATTTGCTCGATGTAAAATTACTGATATCGTTGATTGTAAGTGAAGCAATTATATCATACAGTTCGCAGAAACAAGTTTGGTTACCACAACAAAAAAAAAATTCTAATGATGAAAATCCTGATATGATTGATTTTGAGAATAAAATCGCGAAAGATCTGGGCAGAAAAATAATCGGTAAATTTCCCTAAGGAGAATCATATGATCATAATCGACATTGTACAAGATTAATTATGGACGATACTGAACTTGATTTTATAATTGCTGATACAACGAACAGAAACACATTTATAAGTAGAAGTAATGTTAATTTATCAGTCGGAACTATATTAGGTACAACCGTGAGTTATATTGATGGTGAGTCACCGCACTTTCCTCATTTAAGATCTTCAATGCTTGCGTACATTTCAATAAATCTATTATCGATGATAAATAGAGTTTCTGACTTTGCTGTCAGAGTCGCTACGGATTCATTTATGTCAATAAAAAATATAGGATTGCTAGAACAACTACATATCGGCATTTATGCATTATGGGGTGAATGGAGAAGAAAACAAGAAAATATACTTAATTATTCGAATCCATCGACGTTGAAATTAAGGATATTTATTACCAAAATAAATAAACATCAAAATTGTCATCAGCACCATCTGTATTTGATCATGTAGCTAGACATAAAACAGTTTATCTCAATGGGCATGGAGTTGTGGTAAAACAACTCGTGTGATTGAATTATTTCGGAATATTGACATAGTTGTATAAACATTTACACACAGACTGGCAAGAGAAATGAAACAAAGACATATTCAATCATGCACTTATCATAAATTCTTTCGATTGAAGGGAGATAAATGGACGCATGAACAAATGGGCAAGAAATATATTGCAAGGATTATTGTTTGGGATGAAATATGCACTGTTTCATTAGAAACGTTAAAAATATTTCTTGATTGGTTATTTACAAAAAATACTGATGTAATAATGTGTGACGATCATGGTAAACCATCGCCTCTTGTTGGATTGCTCCACATAAATGGCTGAAGAATTTTATAGATTATTATGAAGAAATAACTGAGGATCATAGAACACTTGCTCCAAAATAAAGAGAGTTTAAGAAATCAATCAGGCTACAACCGAATAAAATTCAACGTGAAATAAGGCGCGAAATAATTTCAGAAACTGCTGTTAACAAAGTTTGGAATGTATGGAGACCAAATGATTTGATAGTGGTAAAGAGAACGATAGTTCGTGATACACTTCAACAACAATTATTTATGTTATATAAAGAAATTATTTTCAAATTTACCCGTACCATTGTGTAATCGACCATCAGATACGCGACGAGAGAATATCGACGTTGACATACCAGGATCGTCAGAAAAACAAAATCTTGTATTAAATGATATTTTTTTAGTTCCTGTCCGTGTTGTTGACAGCGCGTTAACTATGGACAAAACTCAATGGACACTAGGATACGCAAAGACAATTCATTCATCACAAGGATTAACTATCTCTGATACAAATGTTTGGATCGTCTATGATCGCATCCAATGGTCAAACTTAGTTTATCTCGCAATATCTCAAGTCAGAAGAATATCTCAGCTGCGGAGAATTGTCATAAACTTCACAAAAACTGCTGGTAATAGCGTTGTTATTGATAATGATATAGTATGAAAAAAGTTAGTTATAAACAGTGTGACAAAAGAAAAAACGCGACTTTAATCTCGATGCTGAATTTATCATGACATTGAAACAACAGCAAAATAATCACTGTGCGAGCTGTAACACAGTACTGTTGTGGCAGTATTCAAATAATAATCCAAGACAATTTACCGTAGATAGAATTAATAGTAATTTTGGTCATACACGCGAAAAAGTGATGCTGACCTGTCTTGAATGTAATCGGCGTCGAGGTGCTAGTTTACAAAATGCGGTGATAATTGTGTGTCTTCAGGAATTACTTGTAATTGTTCCACGTTGAGGATCAGTTGAATCTAATCTGTAGATTGCAGGTCTACTAGTAGATCGTACCACGCTAGAAATGTTATGTCGTAATACTCCAAATAGGATCAGTCGCTCGTTTTTTTTCCAACTTTCATGTTCACCGGGTTCATATAAATATCTTACAGTAACATTACCTAGTACTGGTTGTTTTGATAAGTCATGTCGTTGTATTGGTATGTGCTTTTTTTTAATCGCATTAAAGGGTTTCATATAAATCGTACTAGTAATTTCATTATTTAATGCAACTATCATACTTGGTAATCTTGTAACCCATTCGCAAGATCTGATATCTTTCCGAATTATTTCCTTTGCATATTGATATCCAAATAACCGCTCAGCAAGTGTTCGATTAAATCTTTCAGCAGTTGCCTGGTCACGATGAATTGCATTATGCCCGCGTCTAATTTTGACGTTATTTTTTCCATCAGAGATGATAATACACCAAGAAATCCCTTGCCAGGATCAACTTGTAGTAACTGTGGGCATCGCAAAGGTCCTCCTTGATAAATTCGTTCAAAAACAGAAGAAACATTGGTTGCTGCTTTAGTTGATAACGGCTCTGCTTCTTTAAATCTACTTGCAACGTCAACGACAGTCAACGCGTATTTGTATGTTAACTGACGTCTACCAATTTTAATAGCATCGTGTGGTAAAAATAAAATATCAGCTTGATGAATTCATTAGGGGTACTGACATCAAAATATGCATGCGGAATGTTTTAGGTGGTGGTAGGTACATTTGCTATATTGCCTATCGTGCTAACCAATTTGTAGCAACAGAACGTGCAACATTTGCTGCATCAGCGAGTTTACTAATCGCTGCTCTACCCCTCCAGTACCCTCTTGGGTTATAATAAATCGGTTCCATTATTTTAATTTCGGTTGATTAATTACCGACCACTAATACTAGTTTACCTTTCATCGCAGATCTCACCAACCAATTAGCTAATGCTTCTCTGAAATATTTTTTTTAATGGAATTTAATGAATGAATCAACTTCACATCTGTAATATGTCGTTGTTGCAAATCTGGATTTTTATAAGCTACATGATGAACGTGACTTGCTTGATCAATTGCATTTATTGGATACTCTCCAGGTCTTGGTTGATCTCGCACGTGAAGTCAGATATCAAGTCGAGTTCCAGGACCACAATAATTATATCCTGGAAGACGTTTTGCACCTGGGTATTTAGCCCATGGAGTTCCTAGTAATTTTCCGAATGAAGTAGCGATATCACCACCTATCTTCATTCGAGACAAAATAAATTTATATGTATTTGTACAACATTTCACACATTTGCCTGTAAGTGCACGCTGTTTATTTTTGGTTATTATTTTTGTAATTCACTTTTTGGGGTGTATGCTCTACATCTAACACAATTTCAATCCTTATTATTTATTATATTTTTATAAGATGGATGTCATTGACTTCTCAGCGACACAAAATCAAGAGCCAGTCAAGCATCATCCAGCGCTACCAAATCCGATCAGAGCAATTATCATAGGTCTGGTAAGACGCAATTATTACTTAATCTGATAATGAGATTGCTCAAATGGGATCAGTTATATTTAGTGTCTCCCTCAGTTGAAGATCAGAGATGTTACGATGTACTTAAAGATTTTAATGGAAATGCAAGATTGTTGGACGAAGCTGGTACTGATATTATTGATGTTGTCACCGATATTGATGAAGCCCCATTTGTAGATGACCTCGATGGATTTATTAATAATTTCGTGGTATACGATGATGTAGTGCTGGACAGACAATCAAATCCAGCTAGAATATTTCCTCGAGGCAGACTTAAAAACACAGACGTGGTTTATGTTACTCAGCGATATACACACATATCTAAAGTTATCAGAGATATCTGTAATATTTTAGTTGTTTAATGAAGTCGATACACATACTCTGCGAAACATTCATCAGATTTGGTGTTCAGGAGATATGGACATGATTAAGTTAAAAATCATCTTTTCAAAAGCACAATCTACTCAACACTGATTTTGAACAATAAATTTACATGATCCTCGATCGCGATATCGTATAGGTCTTGATAATATCTTTGGTTGAGAGACTGATAAAATAATGATTTCATTATTCACACAATACATCAACTGAGAGGGTGCGACCACAAATAAGTGTCCGGATAGGTAAACACAAATTATGAAAAACACAAACGACAAAGATAAAGTAACCCTATTAGAGAAAATCTCAGAAAGTTAGAGGCTTTGGTTTGACGTTATTGACCTTATTTTATATGTTTTTTTCATATGAGGTTTAATGTTCATAAATGGACTTTTCAGCAAGTGGTCTGTTCACCCTCTCTGCTGCTGATGGAGACCTCAGATATTGAAGGTGACTTTGACCTTGAGGGGACCAAAACAAGCGTGGTACCCAACACACTGTCATAAAGTGAGAATTTTAAGTCTGCCAACCTGTGTCCTATACTCCCCACCCAATTAAGGACTTACGCGGGAATGAAAGCTTCAAAGAAAACTAAAAATACTGAAATGTAACTTTAACCTTGAAAATGGAACCTCTTTTTGTTTCTTGATGATGTAGACATAATCAGTTTCATCCCATACTTTTCAACGGCCTTAAAAGTGTTAGAGAGGAAAGGTATGGGCAAAAGAACTAAAAATAATCATATGTAACAGCGACTAAGAAAATAGCGTTTATTTGCAATTTCGAGAAGTAATTGGTCACTGTACAAATGTCATTATCATTTGGAACGTGTCACATATGTGGAACTGAAGTTTCACTGTAACACATGTGGAGCCCATACTGGGTGGCACATATTTGTAACTTACGTTTAGGTAGCACACACATGGCAGATTGGTTGCCTCGCATGCCCATACTGGGGATTATGATATAAGCATCTTTGGACTCATGATACACTCATATCCTGGCAACATAAATTGTAAAGAACAAACAATGTGACAACATAACTACATCTAATTATTAAAGATACAGCAATTGAACCAACTAATCGTTGTTTCACTCAGCATAATTAATTGTATGCATACCCCCCCAAGAGAGAGAGAGAGAGAGAGAGAGAAAGAGAGAGAGACTTGTGGAAACAATGCAATAGGAATAACTTAATGTGTTTATGCTACATGGTCTTTCTACATACATGTTTTACTTATTGTATTCAGGAATAGGCTTGCTTGTAAAATCCATAGCATGATCATGGACCTTATGATTTTCAATTTGTAGACAGTTGTCCTAAAACAGACCACACCTTTTATAAATGGTATGATAAAGCGTGAAATGTATTACTTTTAAATAGGCAGCGACACAATTCTAAAGTACGCAATAAAACAGTAAGCATGTTCCTCCAAGTGATTGTGTCGTAAGATTGTGTCATGTTGTACTGTTCCATTTATGTAGTAATACCATGAGAGCTACATGTTAAATACAAGAATAGAATAGCATGTAGAATGTATTTTTTAAGCTGTAGAGTATGCATAACACTTTCAGTCAGGTTTATTTCCTGGACATTGTTTAATGCAGATTTGTCATCGTCCTTGCTTATAAGTATGTCATCCTCCTTGCTTATTATTATGTCATCCTCCTTGCTTATAATTATGTCATCCTCCTTTGCTCATAATTATGTCATCCTATTTGCTTATAATTGTCATCCTCCTTGCCTATAATTATGTCATCCTCCTTACTTATAATTATGTCATCCTCATTACTTATAATTATGTTATCCTCCTTACTTATAATTATGTCATCCTTCTTACTTATAATTATGTCATCCTCATTACTTATAATTATGTCATCCTTCTTACTTATAATTATGTCATCCTTCTTACTTATAATTATGTCATCCTCCTTACTTATAATTATGTCATCCTCCTTTGCTTATAATTATGTCATCCTCCTTACTTATAATTATGTCATCCTATTTACTTATAATTATGTCATCCTCCTTGTTTTTAATTGTGTCATCCTCCTTGCTTATAACTATGTCAGAAAGGCATATGGTTAAAAGAGGAATGGTCAGAATTACTTCACATTTTCAATAGTAGCTCGTACTTTACATTTACAATAGTAGCATGTACTTTACATTTACTACAGTAGCATGTACTTTACATTTACTACAGCAGCATGTACTTTACATTTACTACAGTAGCATGTACTTTACATTTACAATAGTAGCATGTACTTTACATTTACTACAGTAGCATGTACTTTACATTTACTACATTAGCATGTACTTTACATTTACTACAGTAGCATGACTTCACATTTAATACAGTAGCATGTACTTTACATTTACAATAGTAGCATGTACTTTACATTTACTACAGTAGCATGTACTTTACATTTACTACAGAAGCATGTACTTTACATTTACTACAGTAGCATGTACTTTACATTTACAATAGTAGCATGTACTTTACATTTACTACATTAGCATGTACTTTACATTTACTACAGTAACATGTACTTTACATTTACAATAGTAGCATGTACTTTACATTTATTACAGTAGCATGTACTTTACGTTTACTACAGTAGCATGTACTTTACATTTACAATAGTAGCATGTACTTTACATTTACTACAGCAGCATGTACTTTACATTTACTACAGCAGCATGTACTTTACATTTACTACAGTAGCATGTACTTTACATTTACTACAGTAGCATGTACTTTACATTTACTACAGTAGCATGTACTTTACATTTACTACAGCAGCATGTACTTTACATTTACTACAGCAGCATGTACTTTACATTTACTACAGTAGCATGTACTTTACATTTACTACAGTAGCATGTACTTTACATTTACTACAGTAGCATGTACTTTACATTTACTACAGCAGCATGTACTTTACATTTACTACAGCAGCATGTACTTTACATTTACAATAGTAGCATGTACTTTATATTTGCTACAGTAGCATGTACTTTATATTTACAATAGTAGCATGTACTTTACATTCACTACAGTAGCATGTACATGCATTTTCTGTCTTTGCAATTCATTGAGGACGTCAGTCAGAAGGTGTTCTGCTAAACGATCATTAAAGTAGGTCACATTTATCTAATTTTAATATACCAAACATCTTTAAAAAGTTGGCATCTAGCTAATTCTCACATGAAGCACTAAATGACTTTCATATATGCATTTTGATTCATTTAGTGAGTGTGTAATTAACCTTAAAGACAAATTAAAACACTATAGGTAATACTGACTTTTCAAGCCCCATATAAAGACACGATTTCAGGTCCTATTGTGAATATTAAGTCTGCATTCGGCATTTAGGATAAAACTGTTTTACTAAGAACACAGTGTGTACATGGTTTTGTTGCATGCACTGAAGAAACGGTAAGTACTTTAATCTTGAAAGTAGATAAGCTTGGAAATTCCTGTTTTTGCAGTCTAATAAGAATGGATACTCTCATAAAATCCATTTAGTGAAAGAATCAATACCAAATCAATTAGAAAGACACATTATAAAAACACAAAATTTAGTATGAATATATATGAGGCATACTACTTGTATTACAACCTTCCAATAAGAATAATAATTACACACATTTAGATAACAATCTTATTTCTCTAGAATGCTGAGTTGTCTAATACTCATAGAAAACTAACTTCCGGCCAAACGAATCTATGGCGGAGTTTATATATCTTTAACACTACTGTTTCACTCTGTTAAATATACTATTTGAGCAAGGGAAGCAATAAATTGTATTATGTGACGATCAATAAAGTCGATCATCTTTTGCAATACAAACTAACAGAAACACGAAAAGCAAAGTTTTGTTCTAATAGTAGATAATTGCTGCATATTTGTCACATTTAGGAGCACTGTAAGAAACACACAATAGATTCAGATTGGCCTTGAAGGATTCTCTTATTGGCTAGAGTCCCATTGCTGTTAGCTCTCGGTCCATCTGGCAAACTGCACATGGCGTGCAGTAATACACAGCACACCAGTCTTGGCAGATGGAGCCCTGTAAGAAAGTTAAACGTATGAAATATGAAGTTATGGGCTTTCTGCCACTCGATTACTTATATCGTGCCTCGAATGACAGGTTGAACACCGAATGATCAACTTGTCTGCACATTTCAAAAATGCAAATGTATACCTGTTTATAAACTGACATTATCCTCAGCATTGCAAGACAATGTTGGTTGTATGAAAGGAAAAAAAAACGATTTGAAATAAGAATGTAAGTCGCACTTTCACCATGTGTACAACTAATTGGTATGTATATCTTTTTGTAACTCTTGGTACATGACTGCATATATATTATGTGCATTTTTCCTCATGACTGTAAATTGTAATGATCATCTATAATCAAGATATTATATAGCTAACTTTTGTACATTGATATGAGATTCTATTTTAAGATATTAAGAGTGTCGATTGTGTAGGATCTGTAAATAGTTGCCGACGTAAGTGCTTATGACCGATAATAATAATAGTAATTAAACCTATTCACAAATTTGGGGCAATTTCTCATTGGTTGATGGGGTCAGGTGGATTCGTATAAGAATTAAATTATTTATCATTTGATGGGGTAGGTTAGGTTGTGTTTTTTTAGGATGTTGGATATTTGCAGTGTGCCATGTAGCGAGCAATAAAATGCGTTTTCACTCCTTATGCTTGTATAATAAACGTGTGGTGCTGAACAATTTGATCATTTTTATTTCTTATGTTCTTAATGTAGCGTCAGTCATCAGACGTATTTAATGTTGTGTTTAGATATCAGTTGAGAAAAAATAATTGTTTTTGTTATTCATTGGAATTAATCACTGTTCATTGGACTTAAATATTATTCTGGGGATATTGTGAAGTGTTCAGAGGAGTTCTGGACAATTCCATTTTGATGCATCAGTACGTTTGGCAGACCAGAATATTCAAGAACCTGCAATTCATTCTGAACATTCGATTCTTTTAGACTTGAATAAAATCTTTTAGGATTACGTTGGATTCAATTTATAATACTGTCAGTTCCTCTTAAGGTGGGTTTTTAATAACTTTGAAATTTAAATTAATTGTTAAACATTATAAAACTTGTTGGTTTTGCTTCTTTCTGTTCCTTAGCGTTTGACCATATAGTCGTAACATAATTATGTTGTGATATTTGAACACAAAAGCCCCTGAAGATATTTGACAAATAAAGTTCTCGTGATTCTTTATTGTTCCATGAATCTATATTTTAATCAAGAGAGTGAAAAGCTAATAGTAACAGCCTGTGTAAGTGTATATGCTAATGTAAAGAATCTAGCAGTCATTTTTTAATAAACCGCGAAATTATTTCGATATTATGGAACCAAAACATAAGAACGAAACAGGATGATAGATATATAGTTAAAATTGGTCATCAGCCGCTATGTTCCCTGGTGTCCTCCCCTAATCTCGGCTCACCAGACAGTGATGACAAGATATTACCCATACGTATTGGCTGCCAGTTCATTTCTTCACTTCACAGTCAAATTCAACTCGATGCACTTTCAGCTGCCTTGCTCAGTGGCTGCACCGATGTTTCGGGATCTCTTCTTCTTATTCCTAGTGCACTGAGCATCCTTTAGGTCGACCATGCATGTATCTTTCCGCATCCTACTTTCACCTAGAAGAGGCAATTTTTCCATTTTGCTGTACAGCTCTCTACTTATGACTGGTATTTATCCGTCTTCGTTTCATATGCCTCTTCCGTTATTCTTCCCATGGAGCGATCATTTCTACCAAGATAATCCATTTTGCAGTATGAGATGATATGACGATATCTGGACGAAGTGATGTCTGGACGAAGTGATGTCTGGACGAAGTGATGTCTGCATAACTGGCTGGAATATGAGTTTTAGCCCCAGTTCGCTCTCATCGTCCGTGCTTTCCATCATGTAATAATCCAGCACTTCTTCATGTTACAGGTTTCATATATCCCGTCTTTAACTGATTCCATGAACCGGGATCCTGGCCTCTCTCTAGTTCATGACTTTTTGCTGTTTTCTCTCAACAAATCTGCCATCTCTCTCAATACCTTGCCTTATCTCTATCTGTTTCGCTCTTGTGCGAAAGCAATCTGACGTGAGGGTATAATATGCTGGAGTGTAGCTCTTTTCTGGCACAACACAACGGGTACGTGGGACCATCTATCAGGTTTCATCTGTACAGATTTAAAGGCTATGGGAGAAGACCGTACACGGACCAAAGAAGGAACTCGATTCGCAATGGTTCCTATTGCCAAAAGTCTGTCCGTGTAAGTTTTCTGGCAGATGTCATCTTCTCCACATTGCTGGGACCCATTAGGAATGCTATTGCTGACTTCACATCCTCACCTCTGCGAATTTCTTCCTGGTCCATGGTACTTCGGCCTGCTGAGCTTGATTCATTCCATATCTCAAATTTAGAATGCCATATGCAGCTAAAGAACATACTAGCAAAATGTCCTTTTTAAAATCTCGGAAAAGCGAAAAGATAAAAGTGAAATATTTGATCATTGTTTGTTAAATATCGCCGTCTGACTAAAAGAACTGGAAAAGAACACGCAAGCCTTGTTCTCATTAATATTGTATAATCACCGTATTACTATCACATGGTTTAGCAAGAAGACATGTAAAATCGAGCAGAATGGAACAACATCAATTTAACAGAGTGTGATTTTAAATGCGTGGAAATAAATTAGAAAATCTCTTTAGCAGCCTTCGTTTTTATTCAAATTGTATTTTATTAATTTCCGACTGATACACATCGGATGTCCAAATGTGCCCTGTTCATCTAATGCATGCTTTATTCACTAGATACTCACACGAATGTCCCCTAGGGTCCGAGTCCGGGTTCTCATTGTAGCAAGTGCACCAGGGATAAAATAAGGCATGCACATACAGTCCCCCAGGCGACTGGACAGCTCAAGTATCGTCCATTCCATGCAAAAGCAGGTCTTCACCACTGAAATTATAGTATAGTGTACCCATCCGTAATTTAGCACTATACAGCTTTTCTGAGCCCATATAAAAAATTACCTAAAATTAAAAAATATTACAGTCACATGCAGTGGAAAGAGACATAGAAAATATGACACCACTCTTAAATACCAAGGTGCAAATCAAAATTGTGTGTGTTGTATTTGCTAAAGGTATGAGAACTTATGGCAATTGCTCCATACCGTTATATCCTAGTGTGATAAATAAGACGGTAATAAAAATGAATAAAAGCTAAATAAATCAGAGATCAAAAGTCAAATCAGCTATGCAGTTAGCTTTACTTTGTCAGTGCCTTTGTCTCTTCTGATGTGTCATGTTACTGATCAATCGACTGAAGGACTGATCTCCATCTATATCTGTCGCCACACACACACACACACACACACACACACACACACAGAGGACATTTTTGCGGACTTCAAAGACATACAGGAATGTGCTCTTTGTAATAATTTTCCATTATACATTTTTTGACCCCTCTAAAGGTATCGTCAACTAGAACTGATACTTATTACTGTCTATTCTAGGCATATATAAGCCTACAAATTTAGAATATCAATAATCTATAATGAGATTCGATAAGTGAAAAGATTAAACTGCACTTCTATATGCCCATTAAATCAGCTAACTGTCATCAATATAGCCTTCAACTACCTGTGCTGTGACAAGATTAGTGGACGACACCTCTATTGATTGTCTGAGAACGAAACAATGTGTAATACAGACATAGTGATATTTCAATTTTACTTCACTAATGTGTTTAATTGACAGTTTAATGGATATATAAATCAAACATAATTTGATAAAATGATAATTGCGATATCATATGACCGATGTCTGTCTGCTCAGAGTATTGTTAAGACTCTATGGTCTTTTAACGTATCACAATAATATAATCCAAAATGTCCATGTCTGAATTCACTATAATTCCAAATTAATGTTTTAGAACAAAAATATTATTGAGCACTTTTAATTCCAGTGAATAATAATCTCAATAAAAAATCTGGGCCAAATTGAAAACTGAACACAGCAATAAGACTGATTCTGCTTCCGATGTTAAGGAAAGAATGAGTAATTTTTCAAGTAAACAGCATTATATAAAAGGTTAAGACACAATAATAGAGTCAGGATGTAGGTTAGTTTCCTTCCTAAAACATTCGAAGGAATTGTCAAAATATCATACAGTGAGATAGAAGGAAACATATATACTTCCCTTGATAATGATCTGAATATTTATTCTATACTCATAAATAAATATTAGCTATATAATATATTGTTTACAAAATAAATGTCACTGGTAAGGTATACCAATAACTTGAATTTGGACAAAGGTCAAATACAAAATACAGATATGCATAATATATAAACATTGAAGAAAGTCAACAAACAATACAAATTAAATACACATAACAGTATGTGCCGGTCAAGGTCTTTGAACCGGCGGTCCTGTCCGAAAAATACACCGATGAAAGGAAGCCTGAGTAAATAAATCCAGCCAAATCTGAGGATGGATGTGAGCATTTAAAATACTACTTGCATACCCTAAAAGATATTGTTTAATAATACCTCCAATGACGAGATTGGAAATATTCAAAAATACTAGGGAATGTAAGGTGATTACTGATTAAATCAATGAAAACCAGCGCCTAATTGATTTAGGAAAACAAAACACGTATCGGAAGACTTGAAATTACGACTGGCGTGGTGCTACATAGAATTAGATTTATTTGATGCAATTTCTGACAAAAATTTTAAACATTTTCTTAGTGTGGAGAAAACTTATCCGCAACAGTAAAATCACCATAAACACCATAACAGCCTCAAACATATTCAGAATACTACATCATTAAGGAACTCACTCGAGCCGCAATCCGAACAGCAACCACAGAGTCCGGTCGTCCAGTCCCTAGTTCCATTTCTGCTCCCAACTAGTAACTTTGGACCCTGTGCAACGGGTTGATTGATGATCACCGTTGTGTTGATCTGGTTGCTAATTTGATTCATCTTTGGGTGCCCTCTGCAAGTGTTAGCTCTGATTTATATCATAGTTCTTCCCATTTTAAAGAGTGATGGTTGTACACCATAATAATATAAATAATTTGATGTAATTCCCCTTATGAGTATGATCCGATTAAAATACATTTTTCTACATCAAAATATACTGTATGTACAACAGAGACCTAAACATTCTAAATGACGTGCTCTATCAGTGTTTTGGATGCGTTATTCTCTGTTGGATATTTGGCAATGCACTCTTTCATCAGCTACTTAATTTATGTCAAGACAAAACTATGAACAAAATACGCTGTCAATACGTGTTCATTGTAGTAATTTTATTACCAAATAAGAAACTTCAAAACCGTACAGTGATAAAATTGAAAGGATTGAATTCTTATCTGTTTAGGTACGGGAATCGTCCTACTAACAGTAATAAAAAGAGAAAGGTTTGAATTCTAATATGTTTAGGGAATCTTTCTACCTGGTGAGAAAATATATCTTTACAATTCATGCCTCAAAGTGATTAGATTAGGTTTCATTTTTTGGTGAATTTGTTTTCTTCAAAGAAATGGTCGATGAAAATTTTGCTACTTACCTCATATGTGTATCGACTAGAAAACTTATAGGCCTTGCACTCTTATAAAATATTTCGATTTCATCTATCTACTAAAATTTCATGAAAATATGACGCGGCAAGGTATACCTTCCTTTCAAGATGGGGGGATATTTTGGTGGCTTGAACAAGAGATTCTCTGAAACTCCATCCATCTTAACTTACTTTTGAAAGCAAATGCTTTATACAAATACTGAATAGTTGAGAGTGGTTTGTAATTAACTGCAAGCTTTTCGATGTTTGTTTTGGAAATTTGCTTCTTAGGTTGTGGTTTAATATAAAGACAGGATGTGAAACAACATACAGACAGGATGTGAAACAACATACAGACAGGACGTAGGACAACATACAGAAATGATGTTGGACAACATACAGAGAGGATGTGGGACAACATATATAGAGGATGTGGAACAACATACAGACAGGATCTGAGACAACATACAGAGAGGATATAGCACAACATATAGACAGGATGTGGGACGGCATACAGAGAGAATGTGGGGCAAGATACAGAGAGGATATGGGACAACCTACAAAAAGGACGTGGGACAAGATACAGAGAGGATGTGGTACAACATACATAGAGGATGTGGAACAACATACTGAGAGGGAGTGGGCCAACATACAGAGACGATGCGGGACAACATACAGACAGGATGTGGGACAACAGACGGACAGGATGTGGGGCAACATACAGAGAGGATGTGGTACAACATAAAGAGAGGATGTGGGACAACATAAAAGACAGGATGTGGGACTACAGACGGACAGGATGTGGGGCAGCATACAGAGAGGATGTGGGACAACATAAAAGAGAGGGTGTGGGGCAACATACAGACAGGATGTGGGACAACATACAGAAAGGATGTGGGACAACATATAGACAGAATATGCGACAACATACAGACAGGATGTGGGACAACATAAAAGACATGATGTGGGACAACATACAGACAGAATATGGGACAACATACAGCATACATACATATGCTTTTTGTTGAGGTTATCACGAAGCCACATCTTGGTCTTACCTCTTTGAAATGTTTCTTTTTACCACAGGACTACTACTTGATTACAAGCATGCATGATACAGGATAGACGCTACTTTGTCTTTTAGACCCTATACAAGCAACGTTAAACAAGCTTTAATAACCCTAATAATTGGTTCTTTTTCTCTTCTCATCCAGTACATAGCTAACATGAAATGTTTAATCCTTGTTCAAACAATGAGATATATTGCATCTGTTCATGATGTTTAAGAAATTTCATATATCTATAGATGTTCTAAAATCACAAAATTTGAATCTCAGCAATGCGACTTTGTGTCTTCAATGTGAGCAAGATCTGTTCATTAACAAGAGTTTTGAAAATTTCTTACAAATTGTCAATGAATTGCTAATTTTTTAATTTATTTGCAGTGGTGATGCACAAATGAATAAATATGCAAGGAATATTCAAACTTGGTGACGTCAGAAAAATTCACCCATTAACTGATTAACCCCTGGAGAGTTTTGTCATTTTCGCCTGAAATGCGAGTAGGAAACACATTTTGGGGCTACTTCTGAATACATCCAAATAAATCGACTTGCAAGATATGTTAGGTTAGCCTTCGGCCTAGTTGTGTTAGAAACGTTGTTGTGCAGAAGGGTACAAGTTGGATTTTTTTTGTATTCATTGGACCTTGTTCTGGCCCCATTTTGTTCCCCAACTTATCCCACTTTTTGCAAAGGTCTGTGTGTTGTTCAGACCAGTCTACCTAAGATCTGCGGCCAAAAACGTCTGAAGTCCGGACACAAGATCGGATTCCGACCACGAGCGAATTTTGGGTGTAAAAAAATCGGGTGTCAAAAAATATGTTTTCCCTCTGTATTATTTGGTACCATGGTAGAGCTAGATCTGTCTGCTTTTCTGTAATACCATCCACTTTAGTGTATCTTAAATGATCTTGACGCTACAGAACTCGGAAGTAGGGTACTACCTCCTGACGCTTAAACGAGACGCCAGGGGTTAATGAGTTGATATGGCCTCTCAATGAATCAGAAGGCGACTAAGCAGATTTAGATGACAGGTGCGTATATTTAAGTGCTGGATCACATGACCATGTATCATTAACCCTAATGGCTGTTGAAACAGTGGGTAGTCAAACCAGCGAAACACTTTATCATCGTATCGACAGTTACCTTTCTAGTGATAGCGTCTTTAACTTTTACAATTTGAACTCTTTCTATATTAGAGACAATACGTGTATTGTTTACTATTCATTTAATATACAATTCGTTTCATAGGAAGGGTGTGTTTTTGCTATATCATATTTTGTTGCTTGAATTACAAAATACAAAGTTAGTACGTCAATTTCAAAATATTTCCAAGTAACTGATCTAATCTATGCTGCATTTAATGTCTTATGTAGTAACAATAACTTTTTCTACATCTACTGCAGTAACATTCATCACAGATGCTAAGGTTTCTACTACAGATAGTGTGAATGAACCTACTGACTTTAACTTGCATTACATAGATTGAGCATTACATCAAAATGGTTCTTACTGAAATTTGAAACCACCGTATATATGCTTCGCTACTAACACATGTACCAAAGTCTTAACGTATTTACCTATCTTAGATACAATTGTAATTTCCACCTAGCCGTCTCAAACATATTGAAGCAGATGCTGTTTGTTTTGTCAGCCCAGTGGGGTTTGATAATTTCAATGAGGTTTTTCTCTCACGTTTTCATATGAGTCATATGAATGTGTACCTTATGGTACTGTGTTTCGGCGCTAACGCCATAACGCTCTAATGCCTTCAAATCAGTCAGAAGAGGTGCTTCCTTCCCTGGTTTGGCAACATCAATCGATGTTGTCGTGTTGTTTATTATATATGTATGCTGAAATGATAAAATAGTCAAAGTGTCGGAGCAATTGCTCGACACCGAGTCTTCTGTGTGTTGCATGCCTCTCATAAGATAAGAGCAGCTATTGGCCAACATACGGCCAACTTCCGAGTCAGATTTTGTGAAACGATAACGGCGATACATTCTCTTTCAAACGGCACAGGTAACTTCAGTAATACACGCCCATTTCACGGTTCCACTAAACCACACCGAACCAGTTTTACGATTATAATGATATTTTCACCTGTTGCTCTTGGGTTAGTTTAAATGCGGTTTCTATTTCATACACGCGCGGGTCAAGATTTGGTTGCTACTGAACAGACGTCATGGCTACTAGGGTAGGACTAACACAACACTAAAACTTTCACTTTTCCTTACTCTTGTTTAATACCAAATTCTGGCGCTATTCTCCTTGCAAACATTTTTACTTCAATGTTGCTGGTATTTCTTTGTTAATATTATGTGTGCAATAGGAAGATAAGCTCAATATCGGCTTACTACTACTATCCAAAAGATAAGAATTCTTGTCACCACACTTCGCTGAAGCAAAATAATAACCGTAGTCACCCATAAATATGTTCTGCTGATGTTATACAAAATAAAAATTAATAACAAAAATAGAGTAAACTAACAGATAACAAGAACAATAAGGAAAACAATAACTGCATGCTAATAACATTGCTATAATTATTGGACATGACTAGTTGTAGAAGTAGATTACGTAGAAGTTTATTGAATATCTTAAAACCTTTTTGATCATTGTATTTTTTAATTTTTACTGAATATCTTGCAATGTTCTTATCATTGGATTTTTTGAATTTTACTAATTTTCTAGCAGTGTTTTTCTCATTGTATTTTTGAATTTTATCGACTGTCTTAACAATGTTATTATCATTGTATTTTTGAATTTTATCGACTGTCTTAACAATGCTATTCTCATTGCATTTTTGATCTTTCATCTTTTACGTTCTTTCATGAATTTAATTTTTTTCTCTATCGAGCCTCGACGACTCGGCTCAAATGGCCCGAAGGGTATTATTAGAACAGATTTTTTTCAGTAAAATTATAGGATTGAATCTTTCTCCAGATTGTATTAAACGTAAGTTTTCGTTAACTTATATTGAAAGTAATCTTTCACTAAATTATATTGAAATTAATTTTATTTTCTTCTGTAATACAATTGTCTACCATTTTAATAAAGATTGTGCTTTACGATAAATTACTAAACCTCTTGTACTATAAAATACATTTTCCTTGTATCTAAAATTCAGCAATTTTTAGACACTGTTGTAATTCCTTTTTGCTGAGTATGCTCGAAGATTCAAGTGTTTCTTAAAACAAATAAGCTGATGAATCAAAATGGCTGTCTGATGACGTATACAGACACGGAAAATATCAGTAAGGAAGACGGGAGTCTCATTCTGATTCGAAATGAATGAACATAAAAGTACTTAGACGAATGTCCATACTTGGGCTTGTCGATACGTCCAAAATTGCATATAAATTGAGAACAAGTTTGCGCAAAATCAGTTCATTCATATAGGATCAGAAGGTTCTGTCTGCTTTATAGGTAAGCATCATCTGTGTTCGTATACTTCTTTCAGGTATATGGACTTTTTAATGTCTGAGATTTTCAGGGTAAAAGTTCAGTCTAGACTCGATTATTTCGCAACATTTGTGTGAGTTCTTTTCTATTTTATATAATAAAGTATGGGATGTTCAATTATTTAAAGAATTTATTTTCATTCGTGTTTGTGGCATTTATTGTTGTCAAGAACGAATTCGCTGTCAGCTTCATGTTTAGTAACATTTAATTTGGAAATAAAATATTCTTTAAGGAACAAAGAATAATGTTTTAGTATCCTATTCCAAATTAGTATTCTATTTAATTTAGTAAAATATATTTCTTCAAAATGATTGCTGCATTAATCGCAACTGTTGAATTTTATACTATTTGGTCATCATGAGTTTAGTTGATATTTAGTTATCAGTATTATATTCTATAAAGTTTTTGTAGATGTATCTCCAGAATGTAATATACATGTATATTAATTATTTAAGTAAAGTTGAGTTCATTCATCGAGAATCACAAGGTTCTGTCTTCTTTACAGTGAACCCGTCTCTACCTCTCGTTCAGCTATTTCCCAAGATGTAGACGTATCTACACAGTTATAAGTGATACCTCTTTTTAAAAGAGCCTGAACTCTTTCCTTCTTTCTCTCTCTAACCATGGGCAAAGACATTTCTTAAGTATTAAGTATTTCCTTCTCATATCAAGAAGTGAGAAGAAGGTTATGATAAAAATCATTTTCATAACATATGTAAGATAAGTACACAAAAGGCGATTCTATGCAGAAAAATGGAATACCACGATCCCATTGAACCCAATATATCTTAATAACCTACCATATATCTTTTCGAGGGATAGGTAAATTGCCGTTGGGGCGTGTTAACTAAGGACCGTTAACATACCGAGCATCGCACTGGTCTTCTCTTCCTTACACTCCGGTTGACAGCGGGACCGTACATCAAGACTCTCCTCAGACAGCATTGCCTCTCTACATAAATCATTCTATTCCAAATAGCCTTATCTGTTATCGTCGTGATAGCCCATGATGATTTCACACACATGGAGTTCTTCGGACTGAACAGTATCCCCGAAATTAGGGTAGACGACTCAGCTTTTGTCTACGTCTTATCATGATAACAGATGAATTCATGAGGCGAGCCAGTGGTATTTATAGTCTAAGATCGACTCGAATGGAAATTACACGATTCACCAATCCAAAAGCGCGTTACAAAATTCAGTCAGAGCGAGGAGTCTCTCTTCCAATCAGAAGAGAGCTACGTGTGACCTCACATGCACTATATTGGAGCGCTAGCGTCTGTTCTCAGTGAATCGATGCGAGATAGTTTGAGCATGGCGGAAACTAAGAAGATCATATATTCTGATGCCGAGGAGTGATGGTATGACAGCTACCAAAACAACCACGGTTATACTTCCAGAAAAGAATGATTTTAATTGGGATCGAGTCAATTTTCTTTTCTCTTCGCAAGAATTTGTATGGGTACCAGAACCTTCAGCGCCTTCTTGTCCCTGAACTTGGGCAGACAATTTTAGACAGAGACAAAAAGAAGAATTTGATAAATGTTTACAAAAGCGGAAAAGCAGAACAAGCCTTTGGCATTCAACAGCAACAGCAACAAGAGGGAATATGAAAACGAGAGGAAGAGGAAGAGAAGAGAAAAAGGAAAGGAGAGAAGAACGACGGTGAAAGTCAAACGCTGACGGTGCTCCTAAGCAGTTTGTCACAGTTAAGGTATCTGAGTCAAATGTATCAGATTTATTTAACTCGACCTAAGAAAAAAAGACCTTCTCGGACCGAACATTCCAACCCAGTCACCACTCCCTCTACGTTGACTACCCCTGAGAGGCGATCAGCGGCAGAGATCACTATAAAATCATCCACAGTAGCCCATGAAGATGTAGTACATTGCCGTAGAAAGGATATAAGAAAGTTAAATCTTATTGTGTCCAGTTCATGAGTTTGTTAAAAAACAAATACCTAACGATCCTTTTTAGGGCCACTCACCTCTATAGAACAGAGATACTACTCAAAGATTGCGAAATCAAGTAAAACTTAAATCCGTTTTCCCATGATGTTTGAATGAAGTACGTGTATGAGTGCGTGCGTGAAGGTCCTTATTATAAAACTGGAAAGCAAGAGGCACATACTTTTTTCTTTCTGGTACATTTTTTGTTTGAATATCACAATGTAATTTCAAAACACAACACCAAAATTCCATTTTCTTCTTCTTTCACTCTCTTTTTTCCATTTGTATTTCTTCATTGGCACATGTTCGTCCTTGTCTTCACTTTCTTTTCGCAGTCTGGGATTCTTGCCTTTCTGAACAGGTATGGGTTCTTCTTCCTTTTCGAAAGACCTCTTCTTTCCCTCCTGTTTTTACTTGGATTGGTTCACATTTGTCTTACGATTCTCTTAAGACGAATGTCCTTTATCCTAACACTGATAACAGGTATCTCGATCTTTGTCTCTCTTTACCCCTGTTTTGCTTTGACGTTGTTGACAATATGTAGCCCAGTATCTTTTCTCTTGACAGATACATTAAGTCTGTTGACTTTTATCTCGTGAGGAATAGTAGTCCTTCGTCTTTTCAGAAGTAAACTTTTGAATGACTCCAAACTTTTGATCACACCAGCGATCTCATGTACCAAATCTCTGACCAGAAGGGTAAGTTTTGTTTACTCTTTTATGTTGACTGCTTGAGAGCTGAATGAATACTCTGACATTACCCCTATATATAGGGGTACTCTGCGTGTAAAATCTAGTCAAATACAACTTTAAAATCAAGTAGAAACGATCGAAAGATTTTAGTGAGGAAGAACAATAAAATAAGAGGCCACAACCTGACATCTCATCTCGCACATGAGCTGAAGTCTTTGCTTAAGTCTATGATACCGATTTCGAAGACTATATAAGTGAACCTGAATCAACGCCTTCCGCGTCTGCTTCCAGACAAAGAGAGGTTACCACCAGCGAAAGCCAGCCAGTAGCATTTAAAAGTTTTAACTCATTTCGAGAGACGGGAGAACGCTCCGACAGAAAAGTTATAACCTCAGCTTATACTTACACGGTTTAAAGATTTCGAGTCCGAAGTGCAACTCGAGATATCAGAAGGTTTCCTCACTAGAATTTCCGGGAATCCTTGATAACCACACTGAAACGATTGTGTCAAGTCAAAGAAGACAATCGTTTGAATCTCCATTTATCACGACAGTTTGAAATACCCGTCTCTATCGATTTGAGCAGTCCAACAAAATTGATACCTTCCAAATCCATTAAGAAGATTGAACACGTTCAGCAATCCAACAACCAATTTCACATCACCGATGGCAAAACGACACTTTATTTGACTCATGTATCCGGTCCGACACGGGGCGGTCACAGGTAACTGTTTTTTGTGGACGAACTTCGCAGTACCAAATGCAGCATGGTCTAAATTAACAACGACCAAGACCATACATGTTCAGCCCCAACCATCGTCGTGGATCGAACTGAGCCAAACAAAGCAAAACAAACAAACAAAATAACAAACAGAAGCAGAACACCTGTTACAGTAGTCAGGCTATCCAAAGGCAAGACATGCGGTATTCCTAAAATTTTGCAAGACGTCATAACTGTACGGTACACGTTGGAAATGAACGACATGTGGCGCGCGGACCTTTGGTGTTTCGAGGACTCGATATTCCAGACAAAAAATATATTCACGTCTATCATCACGAAGAACATTTCGATTGAATTACCAGTATCACCGGATTCCTCGTATATAAATAATATTGTAAGAAATGAGACCTTGAGTTTTAACAGACAGGAGAAACACATTTATTGCGAAGAGAAATATCGGGGGTGTTTAGCTTCTAAACCCTGTCTTCACGATGGAGAACGAATTAATTGCTCCACTTGTCAGGGAACTTTTGTCAACTAACATCTCATGACACAAGGTTCACAGCTGAAGGGTGCTTGCCAGTTCCTGCGATTTTGTGCTCTTCTTGTAGAGATCTCATACGCGCCAGCCACCTCAGAGCGCAATTTCGTCGAGGGAAGAAACTATATTATTTTTTGTCACCAAATGGAGTTTGAAAATGATTGCTGCATTCATAGATACAAATCGAAACAGGAGGATGGAAACAAAAAATGGAATTTCATCAATGTATGCAAGAGACAGGTATTCACATTCCTAATTTCTGCATGGCTCATCATGCATGCGAGAAGTGCACCAAATGACCAAACTGTTTTTTATTGACCCTACTGAGACTAAATTCCAGGAGAACGTTAAAAAAAATCTTTCATGGACCTAGCACTCTCTCCGATCTCGCCCAATGGGTCTTAGATCCTATTGACGACACATGGATCCAAGAGGACGTTTAACAATAGGGAGACTGCCGTCGTTGTGCCACGGTGATAGCTCACATTTTCTTGGGATACTATGGACAATCTTTTCTGAAATGCTATTAAGAACAAATCACTGAAATACTATTTAGAGTAGGCCCACCAAAGAACGAGAAGCTCTGAGTCCCTCTCTTCTATTCCCGGCTTGGAAATACAAAGACGAGTGTGTGTGCCAATTCTCACTCGTCTATAAATCAGGTACCTTGAAGAGCGTGCAATTACAGGACCGGGATGACGTCACAATGGTAGTAACCAATCATACCCAACGTCTTACTTTGCAGTTTTGGATACAGAATTATGATGAGCGTGTGTCGGTTCAATTTCCACTCATCTCATGTGTCGTGAGGCTTAATTACCCCATAATCGGTCAAAATTAAACAGTATACTTTGTATGCAAAATGCGTTTGCGGTTGTGGCTCTAATTCCCTCGCACACAATAAATTAAACAGTCCACTTTGTTGACATTAACTGGTCACGCATGCCTTATGGGCGCCAACGACTATATTGCAAGATAAGTAATTATGTCAACATACATTCAGGGCTGAAACGTTGGACAAGCCAAATTAGAGCGCCAGCTGCAGAGGGAAGAGGATGGAGGCAAAAAGCAGGATCCACGTTGTAAAGAAAGCTGAGGTTTTAGTGAGGAGAGTCAAGAATGAGGAAGTTGCAAAGATATAGGCTACCTGGAAGAAGGAGAAGAAGGAAAAATAAATTGAGAGGAAAGACAGACTTTAAGAGATTGAATACTAATTGGATGAAGGTACATAACAAGTTTAGAAGGATTGTGCACCCAGACTGGATGGTAAGAAAAATGTGAATTTCATCCAAAATCTGAGAACATGGTGGAAGAACTGAAGGAAAGTTAAGAAGAGATTTAAGGGCCCTTTTTAGGGCCACTCGCATGAATCGAAAAGATATACTCTTCTACTCTTGTCTCCCCCCGCCAAAAACAAAATTGTCTTTGTGTTGTATAAATATCATTTTGTTGGTGTGGACTTTTTTGTCCCCATAAATATTTTGTGCCTATAAAAAGCTTATGTCCCTATAAACTCTTGCCGCTATAATCCCCATGATGTCGCCCATATTAAATTTCCCATTGTCCCTATACATGGTTTATTCTTTTCTATGGAAATTCGCATTGTCCCCCAAGTATCCCGTATTAGTACTGATGATGCCCACCTTCTGTTTATTTAACGAGGCATGATTAAGTAATATGGATATGTATATATGTAATCTTTCTACAATCATCTCTTTACCTCTATTTCCGATTTCATTAATTTACTCTCAAATGCAGACAATGGCCGATCGATTTTCTTCTACACTTAACATTTGAAATTGGCTGAAATGATTTGGATATAGTCTGACAATTGTCAGGCCTGAATTATGATACATATTGTGACGTTTTTTAATTTTTGAAGAATAAGAAAAATTAATGCATTTGCTTTCAGACTTTTCAACCAATGTTCAAGAAATTTAATTGAAAACAAAAGTTATTAATTAGGAAATAAATTTGTTGATGATGTTTTTAATGTAACGGCTAATACATTTGGAAACCTATTTTATGCGTTAACCAAGCGAGTGTGAAGGACATTGGCTCAACTTGTCCTTTAAAACAAGCACTAGAAGCCATGCTTACTATACCTCCCTTATTTGTCAATCACATACATAGAGAAAAGGTATCGGATGCTATTCTTTAAGACATTAACCACAAATACGAACAATTTATGTTAGTATTGTTTACTTACCTTCCACTTTTTCCTCTTTGTTAAGAGAAATCGATAATTATAATTGAAATTAAAGTATTTTGAATATTTATATCGTCTTACCTTAGAAACACAACAGCTATGCAACAGACCCCGCAAACACCTCAAGAAAGAATGTCTAGCTGACAAATGTTCTGGAGGTCAGACCGTACGATAAACACATTGCATTATGTTATCGTCATTAGCAACAGTAGTATTGACATTATATATCCTACGCCACCTGCTATAGATATGACATTTTTTTCGATTGCCAAAGTAGTGTAGACAAAATATTCACGAACATTAAGAATAATGTTTTCAATGTGGCTATAATACACTCAGCCAAACATAAGCATGCCTTGTCCAAGTGCCTAAAGAGTCCAAGAAGATCTGCAAGATTCTTACTGTCTGAATTATAATGCCAATCTTTACATGCAAAATGACTTTTATGTTGCTACTCCATGGTAAAATCTGTTAACAAGTGCAGTCTTTAGATAAATGAATCCTGCTTTTTTCTCTAAGAATTATTGATGTATTTGTTTAAAAAATTCTTGTGATGTTGTTTGTGACGTTCAGAAATGGACATCATGTCTGTCACAGTAGCCTAAATGGGTCGCATAAATGCAATAACTAATCAAACTTGATCAACTAATGTTACAGAGAGGCAATATACAAATTTAAAATTTATCTGAGTGGATTTCTTCTCTCGGAAAGAAGTGCAAACCATTAGTTATTCAGTCTGGTGACATATACAAAAATATTGTAATTGGGACTTCGACTGACGATACTTAAGTATGTTACAGTAGTTTAAAACAGTCCAACCGCAAAATGAAAATTGATAATGTAAACACAAAGACCTAAACTAGGAATGTGGAGAAGTGGTATCAAAAATAAAACACTACTAAATTATAAAGTAATGAGATTAACAAGTTATTTCATCAAAAGGTAAATGATTTAACTTCATAAGATGGTGATTAGGCCTGCATCTACCTTAGCATTGTATTTTCAGTGCATAGACTTAAGACTAGAGTAATAATATTCAGAATGTTGTAATTTTGAAACAACACGGATCTAGAACTGAAAAACTATGAAAAAGGGTCTCCCGAATAATTATGACTCCCTCGAATGTTTTGTTTATAGGTTTTACGTATATAATGGCTACTTGTACAACAACGTATTA
Organism: Sinohyriopsis cumingii; assembly: GCA_028554795.2. NCBI lineage: Eukaryota > Metazoa > Mollusca > Bivalvia > Unionida > Unionidae > Sinohyriopsis > Sinohyriopsis cumingii. The sequence continues at coordinate 28,427,175 of CM068835.1, forward strand.
TTTATTTTAAAGGAATCATGACATATAAGCCTTTAAACGACCTTTCTCCAGATTATATCTCCCACCGAACTGAGCTAAGATCATCAAATGCTGAGCATAATCTCAGATCAATAACTAATAACGAACTGTAAATTCCGTGGTCGAAAACCATCCTATTCAAAATTTCTTTTACCGTTTCAGCACCTTCCTTTAAGAACTCTTTCATGAGAGCCACATGACACAATGGTCTTTCATGACCAAATGTTTTATCCTTTGTAAATAAAGATTATTATTATTATTATTATTATTATTATTATTATTATTATTATTATTATTAAGAGTAGATAATATTGGCGTCAGTCTTTCCGTTAGTCTGCCCCTCTCGGGCACCCAATACGGCTAACACAGCAGTCATCTTGAAAGTCTTGTTATCCATACGCCTTGTGAATGGATGGACACCTGATGATGGGGTTATCACTACCGACATCTGATTCGGTATAGCTTGGCCTATGTAATGAGGGACTGAGGATATGGCCGTCATGTTAGCCATCTTGAAAATCTTATTATCGCTAATCCTGAACAAAAAAGTCATATTGACATGGGGTTTCACCGCAAAACGTCCTACGTTGTCTAGTTGGTGATATTTTTATGGTTATTACAGAGACCATCTTCAGAATCTGCCATTGCTACTTCCCCAAAATTATGACTCTAGATCTTAAAATAATTAATAGAAACAAAATGAAATCAACAATAGAAGTAAAATCAAGAAGTAATTTTCTCACAAAGTATAAATTTACGAGACACATACAGTATTGTGACTTAAATCCCAAATAATCCTGAATTTCACAAATTTATTGAAAGTTCCAAATGAATTTCAATAGTCCTGAACTTCCTTATGTGCCACGGTGATGTGATCCAGAGTGTTTTTGAATGAGTCCTAAGTAATCCAATTTAGGAATGTGGATAATCCATGTAGTGAATGAGCACTTGAGTAATTCCAATGAATATTTAAATGACTGATTCCTCTCAAATTAGATCTATGCACAATTAAAATGATTCTACAGACTGATCTCACAACAGGAATGAAACAGGAATCAATACTTGTATAGAAAGCTTCCGTTTATACAAAAATAATAAAATGTTATAGAATTCATTGATGCCATTAATTTCTAACTGGAAATTTTCCATCAGATTGTGTCTAGAATATTCTTATTTACAACTTACAATCAAGGACAAACGTTAACTACGTAAATATTTTATTTACAAATGAACATTATCCGAAAGCTTCATCTACAATAATGTACAACACTCAAGCACACACACTCTGTATATATATATATATATATGGTATGTCGATAGCAAAAGGTTATCTTTATAACTTCCTTTTGCATGGAATATATCATACCCAATCCCACACAAAAGAGCAATGAAAACGTTCGTAAATACCACGGATGACATGATACGAATCTGAAAACTTCTGAAATATTTTGTTCAAGTGCAGTTGTTACATTTCGTTTGTTCATCAAGGTAAGTATCTCATCTCACTCTAGGTAAATTATCTGCAAAAGCGTGTCTCTCTAAGGTACAGATGCTCAACTAAGCGGAAAGAATTTTCAGGAATGCACAATAAGACCATTTCTTCCTTTTAACTACTTAATGTTGTAACAATTTCTAATTTTATTTAGCGATAACACGTATTTTCATATTAGCTGCGGTGGTGGAGATATTGGACCTCAGAATTACATCGTTTTCATATAGTGTTATGTATATTTAAATTAATTGTTTTCTGTTAGTTTTAAAGTATTTTTATTCCATTACATGCTATTGTAATATATTGGTCGTATATTTAATTTTTGTGTGCTGACGTTTATTATGATTTTATGTTATGTCTATTTAATTTGTATTGTGAGATTGACATGTGTCCATAATGGAGGGTAGGTCTTCGGGTCTACATGACTAATGACTAAGTCACTTCTTTCGTTCTAAGGTATAGATGCTCAACTAAGCGGAAAGAATTTTCAGGAATGCACAATAAGATCATTTCTTCCTTTTAACTACTTAATGCTGGAACAATTTCTAATATTTTTTTATAGTTATAACACGTATTTTCATATTAGTTGCGGTGGTGGAGATATTGGACCTAAGAACGACATCGTTTTCATATAGTGTTATGCATATTTAAATTAATTGTTTGTCTGTTAGTTTTAAAGTATTTTTTATTCCATTGCATGTTATTGTAATATATTGGTCGTATATTTAATTTTGTTTGCTGACGTTTATTATGACTCGGGATAGAATGTTCAAGACTATTTGGGATTTGATTCAAAATAGTGTATGTGTTTTGTCAAGTTCGACTTCGTATTAATAGGGAAATACATTATTTGTCGAAATTGTCTGTTACCTAGTTTAAGACCATAAAATCGTGACAATATCAAAAGGTTGATGTATATTAGTGTAGGTCGGCTTGAAAGGAAAGGCGAGGACCTATTGATATTGCATCATATTTCAATTACAAGATGTTTGCATGAGCTGTGTTAAAAGAGCACATGTTCCTTTACAGATAATAATCAATATTGTGGTCGTATCTTCGAGAAGGTCAGGGCTTGTTCAGATTTTGTTTGCCTTTGTGTGTTTGAAAATAATTCAATCTTGTGCAAAAGCTCACCAAACATAATCATTTACCGTATCCGTGCAAATAGAATTGGACAATGATTGAAGTTCCTTTCAATTTATTTTCAGAAGTGAAAATTTAAGTTGTATTGATAGCTTAAACATGTACTATTGACTACACTGAGAGCACTACTTGAGACTATGCAATAAAGTATATCGCTTTTGATTATCGTGTTTACAGTATGAAGATCTCTACATTGGTCTCCCAAGAATTCTTTCTTAGACTTCATTAAAATATTTGCACAAGCTTACTGCATGTATTTGATTAAATTCAGTCTTGTGTGCACGATTTCTATCACTCTTTTTGAGACCGTAATACTAATATTCCATGGATGATATATTTAAACTAATATAACATTAATATGTTTATAAGAGATCGTTTTCGTTATGTGCTGTAAAAGATTACTTTATGTAATCCGCACGTTAACTTTGCGAAGTTGCAAAATTTGGCGATATAGCGTCAATAAAATTGGCATTACGGCCGTCATTTAGCAGGCACGACCTTATGGCAGGAAAACTTATCCTATAGCGACAATTGGAATTTAACACTAGTGTATTGATTGAACCATTTTACTCTTGTCGCTATACATTGTTTTTACAAAAATGGCGCTTCCACGACAAGGAGAATTTAACATTGTCATCTCCAGCATCCTATTCAATACAGGCTACATCATGTATAAGAAGTCATCGTATGCTATCACAAAGTTTACAGACACTACTGTATGTAAGAGAAGAGTATATATTGAAAGGCAAGGATGTCCCACGAGAGTATCAGTCTATAGATCTGTAGAACAGAAAAGCTTGCGTAGAGATTAGTGAAGCAGTTTTACATGTGTTAACTATCTTTCTGGTAGCAATCCAAAGGCGCTTTTCAGGGCCACCTAGATCTCTCTTAAAAGTATGGCCAATATGTGTGTGTTTGATGTGAGTTTATTTGTTTATCTTGTGTCTTTGATCTTCCACAACTAAAACTTAAATCCTGCTCTCTTCCTCAGTGTTCATGTGATTGGATAAGAGTATATTTGTGTGTATCTGCGAATGTGTCAGTTCAGCTACCCTTTTCTCACCTAATACATGACTTTGACTTGATATGGTTACATTGTAATTTGGTGATAGGGACTCTTTTAAAATTTTGTTTGAAATAGGATGGTAAGTTAATCATGCGGGGGGAGGGTATAGGGGTCGTATCAAATTGGTTTGGTTTATAAGGGGTTTGATTTCTATTTCTTACACTTCTGTTTCATTCTATCTTTATGGGTATTGTTAAGTATATTTAATTTAATTGTTTGTTTGTTACTTTTCGTTTTTTTTAAAAATTTCATTGCGTGCTATTGCAAGGTATCATTGGACTTGACCTTGTCCGAAACTGAGTTCAATTCTGCATTTTGTGTAAACAAGTAATACATAGCTAAATTATTCTCTCTGTGTATGGGCTTTATTTCGGTCAAAGTTTTGGAATGTGCTAATTGTAATCTAGGTTATGATTTTAATTTTGCAAAGATCAAGATCATTCTAGAAGGTTATTTTCCATTAGGTGATGATTTTACATTTTAGAAAATGCTAATTGTTACCTCAGGTCAAGTAGAGAACTATATATATATATATATATATATATATATTATATATATATATATATATATATATATATATATATATATACACATTGTACCTGTTAGGGCTTGATCATTCACGCTGTAATATCAAGCACTTTAATGTTGTATTATGTTGTGACTAGTTGGGTTGAATAATATTTTCTTCAAAATATTGAATTGTAGAGATTATTTTCTCTGGAAATACAAAAGTGCTCTGATAAAATCCGCTGATAAAGACATTCACTGGACTTTATACTGAATTCAAACCTGGAATTATATTACTGTGATTCAACAAAAGACTGTTGACACATAAACACTCTATATGCTATAACAGACAGATCATAGCCTTGAGTTTTTGGATTTTTTCGAGACTTTTACTGAGTTTTATTCAGGACTTTAAATTACTAGGACGTGTGTCTGAAATTCTTGGTTTATTTTGGGATTTAATTTGCAATACAGTAAGTTCTTTTTTCTCATTTCCACTTTGTATTTTGTTAATTATTTTTCAATTTGTAGCATTCAGAAATAACGTGTCCTTTCTCCTTGCAATAGGTACACGTAGGAAGAGATTAGGATTGCTGATCAGTCTTTTTAGAATCTTGATTTCTTAAAGTTGTGCCAGATTGAGATTTGTAAGGGCTCGTATTAGACTGAAATACTCTTTTACCAGAAGACTTTCTGACAAAAGGAACTTAACGCGCTGAAGGAATACTCATCAGCAGTACAAGCGGGATTTTCTAAAGTTTCGACCTTATGCTCATCAAGATAAACTATTATGCATTTATTGAACTCCTCAACTAATGTTAGTTGTCTGAGATTTTCGTAATCTTTATTAACCTTTTCAGAAGAGCACCACCTATCAAATTATCGTGTATTTTCCAACTAAACTTCGAGTTAGGTGTGGTTAGTTGATTTTCTAGAATTTCTAAAACTTTATCGATAAGCCTCGAGTACCAACTCAAAACCCTTAAAGATATATCCTTAACGACATCATGATCAGCACTCTGCTATGTGACAGTGAAATGTAAATATCACTAGCTTTGCCAGTAAGTACGCATTGTAATATTAAAGTCCAGTGCTCTCGTGACCATTTCAAAATTTAAGCAATTTTCTCAAAATGAACAAAATATTAATCTAGGTCCTTTTCCTGAAAGGGGGGGGGGATAACAACTTGATTTTTCTGAAAACTTCAAAGGTGATGGAATGCTTTCCATTTGCCAGTTCTAAATCTTTTAATCTAATTTGAAATTCTATTTTTTCCATTTTTCTTTGCATTTGTCTTTCCTCTCTTTCTTCCAGCCATTTTCGTTCTCTCTCTGTACTGTTTTTCTGCATTTTCATCATTTCTACCTGAAACTCTTATTCCAACCTTTTAAGCTGTGATTCCATTTAACAATTTTCAAACCAATCCAGGGTTGGATTCAAAACAAAGTTCTCTACATTAGATGATATTGTGATAAGCTTGTTATTAATATTTCTAAAATCTAAACTAAAACCTGTGATTTTTAATGTTACAAAAACAAAGTGAATCAAACTTTTAAAAAAATCGTTTAATGAAATATTTTGCCGAAATTTTTATCCCAACGAAGAATACCCAATTTTCTGTTACGCGTCTATGCTCTTTAAGTAAGTGACATAAAAGAGTAAAAGACAACAATCTTTGTAAAATTTAACAAATAATTTATTTCCCTTGAATACAAGGTGAAAATGAGAAAAATGAGAAAAAGAACTTGCTGTATTGCGAATTAAACCCTAAAATAAACCAAGAATTTCAGACACACGTCCTAGTAATTTAAAGTCTTGAATAAAACTCGGTAAAAGTCTCGAAAAAATCCAAAAGCTCAAGGCTATGACGTGTCTATTAATACAATTCCAGGTTTGAATTCAGTATGAATTCCAGTGAATGTCTTTTTCCAAGAATTTTATTAGGGCACTTTTGTATTTCCAGAGAAAGTAATCACTTGAATTATATATATATATATTAGCATTTTCTAAAATGTAAAAACATCACCTAATGGAAAATAGCCTTCTAGAATGATCCTGATCTTTGCAACATCAAAATCATAACCTAGATTACACTCAGGACATTCCAAAACTTTGACCGAAATAACATACTTATTTCTTGTATTAATAATGATAGTGATATTAAGCCCATACACAGAGAGAATAATTTAGCTATATATTACTTGTTTACACAAAATGCAGACTTGAACTCAGTTTCGGACAAGGTCAAGTCCAATGGTACATTGCAATAGCACGTAATGAAATTAAAAAAATGAAAAGTAACAAACAAATGATTAAATTAAATATACATAACAATACCCATAAAGATAGAATGAAACAGAAGTGTAAGAAATAGAAATCAAACCCCTTATAAACCAAACCAATTTGATACGACCCCTATACCCTCCCCCCGCATGATTAACTTACCATCCCATTTCAAACAAAATTTTAAAAGCGTCCCTATCACCAAATTACAATGTAACCATATCAAGTCAAAGTCATGTATTAGGTGAGAAAAGAGTAGCTGAACTGACACATTCGCAGATACACACACATATACTCTTATCCAATCACATGAACACTGAGGAAGAGAGCAGGATTTAAGTTTTAGTTGTGGAAGATCAAAGACACAAGATAAACAAATAAACTCACATCAAACACACACATATTGGCCATACTTTTAAGAGAGATCTAGGTGGCCCTGAAAAGCGCCTTTGGATTGCTACTAGACACATAGTTAACACATGTAACACTGCTTCACTAATCTCTACACAAGCTTTTCTGTGCTACAGATCTATAGACTGATACTCTCGTGGGACATCCTTGCCTTTCAATATATACTCTTCTCTTACATACAGTAGTGTCTGTGAACTTTGTGATAGCATGCGATGACTTCTTATACATGATGTAGCCTGTATTAAATATGATGCTGGAGAAGACAATGTTAAATTTTCCTTGTCGTGGAAGCGCCATTTTTGTAAAAACAATGTATAGCGACAAGAGTAAAATGGTTCAATCAATACACTAATTTTAAATTCCAGTTGTCGCTATAGGATAAGTTTTCCTGCCATAAGGTCGTGCCTGCTAAATGACGCCCGTAATGCCAATTGCATTGACGCAACATTGCCAAATTTTGCAACTTCGCAAAGTTAACGTGCAGATTACACAAAATAATCTTTTACAGCACATAACGAAAACGATCTCTTATAAACATGTTAATGTTATATTAGTTTAGATATATCATCCATGCAATATTAGTGTTACGGTCTCCAAAATAGTGACAAAAATCGTGCAAACAAGATTGAATTTAATCAAATACATGCAGTAAGCTTGTGCAAATATTTTAATGAAGTCTAAGAAAGAATTCTTGGGTAGTGCTCTCAGTGTAGTCCATAGTACGCGTTTAAACTATCAGTACAACTTAACTGTTCACTTCTGAAAATAAATTGAAAGGAACTTCAATCATTGTCCAATTCTATTTGTACGGATACGGTAAATGATTATATCTGGTGAGCTCTTACACAAATTTGAATTATTTTCACACACACAAAGGCAAACAAAATCTGAATAAATCCTTGTCTTCTCGAATATATGACCTAAATATTGATTATTATCTGTAAAGGAAAATGTGCTCGTCTAAAACAGCTCATGCAAACTTCTTGTAAGAGAAATATCATACAATATTACATCGTCCTTCCTTTCAAGTCGACCTACATTAATGTACATCATTCTTTTGAAAGCTGAACTCTCTCTCTCTCTCTCTCTCTCTCTCTCTCTCTCTCTCTCTCTCTCTCTATATATATATATATATATATATATATATATATATATATATATATATATATATATATATATATTGATATAGACATTGTTACGATTTTATGATCTTAAACTAAGTAACAGACAATGTCAACAACCAGCGACACAAAATTCAACAAATAATGCATTTCCCTATGAATGCGAAGTCGAACTTGACAAAGCACTTGCACTATTTCGAATTAAATCCCAAATAGTCTTGAACATTCTATCCCGAGTCCAAAAGTAAAGTGTATTCCGAATGATTTCCAGTTGTGTTCCAATGAATTCCAACTTTTAATTTGCTGATATACTAATAGTCTGGAATAATGTAGATGTGATAAGAGTCTTGATGTATAACAATGACATAATCCAAAATGGCTTTGTATGAATTCTCAATAATTTGAAAGTAGTGATTTAGCCCTAATATATTGTTGAGCACTTTGTAATTCCAGTGAAACATTAAATCCTCCTTTATTGAATCTAAACACAACTCAAGTTAAAGTTAGAAATAAAGAATTTCTTTCTACGTCGCTTTTATATAAAAGCCTAAGACACAATAAGATAGTCAGGATGAGGGTATTCTTAGTGGAAATTTCCATAAGACTGTATACAACATTAGTGTCAGAAACAAGGCTGTATCTAGAACTCAAATCTGAGTAAATATGTTTCCATAAATGTGATAACTATCTCTGTATATAATCTACAATCTTATACAAATATAAGCTTTGTGATAAGCTGTTTCCGAAAGAAATGATTTAGTCATTAGTCATGTAGACCCGAAGACCTGCCCTCCATTATGGACACATGTCAATCTCACAATCAAAATTAAATAGACATAACATAAAATCATAATAAACGTCAGCACAAAAAAATTAAATATACGACCAATATATTACAATAACATGTAATGGAATAAAAAAATACTTCAAAACTAACAGACAAGCAATTAATTTAAATATACATAACACTATATGAAAACGATGTCATTCTGAGGTCCAATATCTCCACCACAGCAGCTAATATGAAAATACGTGTTATCGCTAAATAATATTAAAATTGTTACAACATTAAGTAGTTAAAAGGAAGAAATGATCTTATTGTGCATTCCTGAAAATTCTTTCCGCTTAGTTGAGCATCTGCACCTTAGAGACACGCTTTTGCAGATAATTTACCTAGAGTGAAATGAGATACTTATCTTGATGAACAACAGAAATGTAACAACTGCACTTGAACAAAATATTGCAGAAGTTTTCAGATTCGTGTCATGTCATCCGGGGTATTTACTAACGTTTTAATTGCTTTTTTGTGTGGGATTGGGTATGATGTATTCCATGCAAAAGGAAGTTGTAAAGATAACCTTTTGCTATCGACATACCAAAGGTTCGCACTTAATAGGACAATGTGTCTTTACAACACAGGAAAGCCCAACAAGGAATGATTTTTAAAGTTGCAGTTTCTAATATAAGTGCCAATGGAAAAGAGTCATCGACAGTTGAATTTCAATCACTAAGGTACAGATCGACAAGGATGGAAGGAATTACTAATGATTCTTGTTTGTAAAGAAATTTAAAGCTTTAAATGCTACTTACATCTTTCCTATGTATGCTGACGGACTAAATACTGACTCTGTCAACAATAAAATGATTGAGAAAGTGAAGCAACGTGATTTCATTTGCGTGCTTCTGTTTGTTGAAAGTTGTTATTAAATAGACAAGACTTGGATGGTCCGGACAAGCTATGCCAACCCCCATCCTGTACCCCAATATTAATTTTTAGAAAGAAACATATAATCTTGGAGAAAGCCTTGACCAGAGATCAAAGGCCAAGGTAATTGAGACTAAGTCAATGCAAATGATCTCAATACAATAACATTAATTCTACTTCACACAATTAGTCCACACTTTGTGGATACCTTGCAATTAGGTCAGGAGGAAGTCTTTCAATTATGGTTTCAAAGGTCAATGCCATTTTAACTGTATCTGAAAGATTTAGAATGGTTTTCAATGAAATATTAGTTCGACAATACATTGGACACCATATTATCACCATTTTCACTCATCAAAAACCGGATATCATAAAAAGTCTTCTACTCAAACCGCAAATACCGATATTATCAGCCATCAAGGAAAAGTAGATATAAGACTATTTTCCTGATGTATATTGTGGCAACCATATTGGAAGTCAGATTGACATCATTTTCATTTACAACTAACCAGAAATCGAAAGAGGTCTTTCAGTGAAACACTATGCAGTGTGTGTGCTTAAGTTTTGGCCTTCATTGTACATTGCAAATAAGATGCAGATAAAGGTTTTTGAGTTCAGAATATTATAGACACAATTTGATGGAAAATGTCCAATTAGAAATTACTGGCATCAAATGAATTCTAAAACATTCTATTATTTTTGTATAAATGGAGGCTTTCTATACAAGTTTTGATTCATGTTTCATTCCTGCTGTGAGATCAGTCTGTAGAATCATTTTAATTGTGCATAGATCTAATTTGAGAGGAATCAGTCATTTAAATATTCATTGGAATTACTCAAGTGCTCATTCACTACATGGATTATCCACATTCCTAAATTGGATTAATTAGGACTCATTCAAAGACACTCTGGATCGCATCACCGTGGCACATAAGGAAGTTCAGAACTATTGAAAGTCATTTGGAACTTTCAATAAATTTGTGAAATTCAGGATTATTTGGGATTTAAGTCACAATACTGTATGTGTCTCGTAAATTTATACTTTTTAAGAAAATTACTTCTGATTTTACTCATATTGTTGATTTCATTTTGGTTCTGTTACTTATTTTAAGATCTTGAGTCGTAATTTCGGGGAAGTAGCAATGACAGATTCTGAAGATGGTCTCTGTAATAACCATACCATTATCACCAACTAGACAACATAGGACGCTTTGAGGTGAAACCCTATGTCAATATGACTTTTTGTTCAGCAGGATTAGCGATAATAAGATTTTCAAGATGGCTAACGTGACGGCCATATCCTCAGTCTCTCATTACATAGGCCAAGCTATACCGAATCAGATGTCGGTAGTGATAACCCCATCATCAGGTGTCCATCCATTCAGAAGGCGTATGGATAACAAGACCTTCAAGATGACTGCTATTATAGCCGTATTGGATGCCCGAGAGGGGCACACTAACGGAAAGACTGACGCCAACATTATCTAGCTCTTAATAATAATAATGATAATAATAATGTTTATTTACCAAAGATAACACATTTGGTTGTGAAAGACCATTGTGTGTATCATGTGGTTCTCATGAAAAAGTTCTTAAAGGAAGGTGCTGAAACAGTAAAAAAAACCTTTCGAATAGGACGGTTTTCGACCACGGAAATTACCGTTCGTTATTAGTTGTTAATCTGAGATTATGCTCAGCATTTGATGATATTAGCTTAGTTCGGTGGGAGTTATAATCTGGAGAAAGATTGTTTACAGGCTTTTATGTCAGGATTCCTTTAAAATAAATAATACGTTTTTGTACAAGTAGCCATTATATACGTAAAACCTATAAACAAAACATTCGAGGGAGTCATAATTATTCGGGAGACCCTTTTTCATAGTTTTTCAGTTCTGGATAGATTTTAACTGGGTGTGTTTCCACATATGATACAGTCTAGCAAAGTTAGTAGATATCCCGAAAATAAAATTTCAAGTAACTGGGGAGGTAGAAATTTCGACTAATGTTAATAGAGTTATATTTTGATGAACGTAGCACATGCATGATTGATATGTGTATTTCAGCTGAGATGTTGATCAATGTAGATACCAAGACTATTTTATTTTAAATTCTAGACACATGGAATCTATATTGAGGAAGAAATAATCCATGTTAGTGAATAGACGCTGCCTTGTTCCTATTTTGCATACATTTCATTTCAGAGGCAACGGAAGAAAAAGACGTGGGCCTAATATAGACCCCTGATGAGCACCACTTAACATATGACTCAAAGTAAATTTGTTGGTGAAAACAAGTTGGGTTCTTGTAGTGAGATACAAAAGAAATGAGTTTGAAGAAAACGTATTGGCAGGTGGCTTTTTAATGATCACAAATCGAATGTTTTTCAAAATCAATAAGGATTACGTCAGTAAGTTCCCCTGATTCGATCGCTAGTAGCCATTGATCTCTAACTTTGGTCAATGTAATTTGACATCAATATTTCTGTCGAAAAACTGGTTATGAGTTATGGAAGAGTTGATACTTTTTATGATATCCATATGATGCTGACACGTTTTTTCATGCTGACATGTTTTTTCAATAATTTTTAAAGTGCAGATATAACAGATATTGGTCGAGAGTTTGATGTTTTAATCTTTCCATTTCCCTTATGAATTGCCAATACGTTTGCTAACTTCAATGACTCTGAAAATTTCCAGGAAGTGATACTACAGACAAGTACTTCTTTCAATTACTGAAATATTGATAACGCCGAAATTTTCAGAGTTTTGACGTGAATTCCATCTACACCCGCTGATTTGTTAGTGCCTTTTTTATTGGTAATACCAATATTATCAGATATTTTAATTAGGGGAGTTTTCAAATTAACATAATAACATGATCGGGTACCTTTTTACATAAAAGTTTGTCTATGATAGGGTCTAAAACATTAGACCTGTCAAGTGTTTTCGAAACATTAATAAAAGAAGTTTATTTTGTATGCAATATCGTGATCATCAGCAATATTAGCGACATTAGCAATAATTTCATGCTCGATAACTACTTGAGATATATGACAGAGCGGGATGCCTATCTATGTAGGTTACACCAGTTATATAGCCTGTAAGATACCAGAACCCCCTGTGTTGTTGTATAGCCTGTAGGATACCAGAATCCCCTGTGTTGTTGTGTAGCCTGTAAGATACCAGAACTCCCTATGTTGTTGTATAGCCTGTAGGATACCAGAACCCCCTGTGTTGTTGTATAGCCTGTATGATACCAGAATCCCCTGTGTTGTTGTATAACCTGTAAGATACCAGACCCCCCTGTGTTGTTGTATAGCCTGTAGGATACCAGAATCCCCTGTGTTGTTGTATAGCTTGTAGGATACCAGAATCCCCTGTGTTGTTGTATAGCCTGTAGGATACCAGAATCCCCTGTGTTGTTGTATAGCCTGTAAGATACCAGAATCCCCTGTGTTGTTGTATAGCCTGTAGGATACCAATATCCCCTGTGTTGTTGGATGGTAAAACTTTATAATGGCCATTTTGCCTCTATGGTGGGGCAATAAGCCCCCTCCAGGTTATTTTGCCCCACAATGCATTCGACATCTGTAAAAGTCTGTAAAACTATAGGGATACTATTGAACTGTAAAATCGAATATTATTCCTATATGGACATTTTATATACGCAAATATGCTAAAACTACATACTGTTGCATCATTCAAATTAGCATAACAATGTGGATAAGCAAGCAGCTACAACAATGCTCAAATCTAAATAACCCCTACTTTCCATAAATAATGAAGAAAAAGACAAAGCCCAAAAGTAGTGAATGTTCCTGCTAAATTCTTTATTACTCATACTTAGTACAGAAAAAATGCATATTGAGGGTGGTGCCACATGATTCATGGCACCATCTGGAACATTTCTTGCACTGCGACCAGGAATCTTCTATTAAGGGATCATCACTTCCTCCATACTCAAATTCGCAGTTTCCACAAATGTTGTCTTTATTATATGTTGTGTCTGCTGACAAGGCAAGATCATGTTTAGCAACTGACTTTAGACCCGAAGCCTTTTTTCCCTTTTCATGGTCCTCTATGCAAGTTGTCTTCATAGTCGTAGATGGTTTTCTACCTATCTTTTTTTCTTGCCTACATGTCTGCTTCTTTTTCGTCTGCATTTCTTTCTGTTTTGAAACTTTGGTTTCATTCCGTTTACTCCCACTTGCCTGTATAGTCCTATAACATTTGCCTTTTGTATTTGTTATCGTCTTTCTTTGCTTTTCAATAAGCATCTATTTATATGGTGATGATGTTAAGTTCATGGCTGATTCTGCCTTTATTTTTCTTGTGCGCTGACTGTATATTCTGGCTTTGGCGAAAGTTTAAGTAATATGTTTATAAATGCTGAATCGTCTGCACGTTTGCATTCGTTATCAGATACCCCCAAGGTAACACATTCCGTTCTTCCAGTAATAATAGATTCGTCAAACATTTTCCGATTGCCTGTCTCCTCGACGGTGATGTCAGAGTGATGTGTTTGTGATTATCAGGTGACTGAGTATAAATTGTTTCGTCTGTCTCTGGATTACCCGACCCATCCACAGTGGCAGAAATTCAATCTTTTGCTTGGTTCAGTCGTTGTTTTTGCATTATCAGAAATGATCATAACCTTACTAATCCTTCGTGGATTTCACAAAAGAAGTGAAATGTTCCAGCCATTGCAAGAAAATATGACTGACTGTCCACCCACTTGAGCTACACAAGCCTAGTGATCCGGCTGGTGCGCCATTCATCAGTGATGGAACCATTCGTTTACGTGGGTAGATAAAAGCTGGCGATGCAAAGGTACCGGTCACATTCATGGCACATATTACAGTGATAGTTTAACCACGTTAACCGCTTGTAACTTAACCAGCTGACCTAACACCTTTGAGCGCAATGATGTTTACTGGCTTGTGGGCAGTTGATCCATGTTCCATATTCTGAGACCATCATCAAGTGTTGCGTCAAGAGATTCCTTATATACTTGGTAAAAATTAACTACCTGTGGCCGGTTAAAACCCAAGGCTTTGCTGACACTGGTTGCCTCTGGAGCTCAGAAGGCTAGATTTGGATGTCTTTTCATAAAGCCTTTCAGCCAAACAATACCTGCTGCATTGCCTTGAAATTGATGTTTTTTAAAATCCAGATGAACCGCTAAGTTGTATGCCAAACGCCATACGTCAGTTGTGGTAAGTCCAAAAAATGCCTTTTCCATGGACTGGATGTGCTCAACTAGAAGTAACTCATAAGCAGGCTTGAAAACAGTAGTCTTACTTTCCAGTTTTGACACTCCAGATTAAGAAACCTTCAAATATATATGTCTACGCAAAGTTTTAGATGGAATTCCATAATTCCTGGCAGCAGCTTTCAGTGAAATTCCAGAATGAATTGCTTCAAGAGCAGCTTTTAGAACTAGTGTCCACAATTTCCTCGATCAGTTTTCCTTCTGTAAGTTCGCACCATCTGCATAAAAGCATAAAATAATTTTAGGCATATGAATGGTTAGTTAAAAAGTGTACAATACTTAAACAGCTATTGTGCAACACAATTTAACAATATGCGGAATTAACAACTCTTGCGAATCATGAAATATTATACATAATGCATCTCTATATTATGTTATTTAAAAACATACTTACCCTGTTTTCTTTAGGAAGTTTCAGTCAGAAATACTGCAAACAAATGGATTGAACATTTTTACAGGAAGATGCCCAAAAAGTAATATTCTAGCATAAAAACCCTGAGTGCGGCTGCATCCAACAATGGCCACCATTCATAAGGCCTGTGTAACCTGGGCAATCTTGCTGTATAAGGACCAGGCTATTTTCTAGCTCAGGGGCATCAGGATGGCTTGGAGGCGTTTTACCCCACGGAGGCGTTTTGCCCCCCTCTACCCTACTTCTTATTCATTGGTAGAACACATATAAAGAAATAGGCAAACAGTTTTATTTTCTTTTAAACAAGTATAATTGATTAAACTTCATGAATTAATCAATGAACTTTTCACATATATCTGACATTATCCAATCCAATGTTTCCTTTAATATACACGTTTCATTTCATAATGTTGAATTATTCCCCTTTGTAATTATTGTACATAGTTTTCTGACTGCGAACTTTCATAATATCAGATCCAGTCAGCCTGGAGGGATGAACGCTGTATCTACTTGTTTATCGTATTGGAAATATCACGGTAGGTTCAGGTAAATGCCGACATCAGATGCTTACCGATTTACCGGCCAACAATGGGCTAGTTATGTAATCTGTGGAGAGAGAGAGAGATATGTGTCATTGTTATGTTGCATTAGTCGGTACTTTTATGAGAGATTGAATATGTCTCATTCACACTCGTTTCTAAACTTGTATTTATTCGAACATTGAATTACCAAATCAGGTACTTTTGGCATTCAACTTTTTTTTCCTTTCCTGAAGCCTTTGAAACATTACTGATTGACGTATTATGGAGTACTTGCTTTTCACATTTACAACTTGTATAAAGCGGTATGCTTACAGCATATTGGAGGCCACGGAATGAAAAACAAATGTATCATTGTCACAACGATGTATACACATTATCATAGGAAACAAACGGATTCAGCAAAAGGTTACATGAAGAACCGCAGTTATGAATAGACAACAATACAATAAATAAATAGTAAGGAGATTATCTCCATATCATATGTATTAAATAACACCCTTATAAAACACACATTTAAAGTCATCTGTATTAAATAACACCCTTATAATACACACATTTACAGTCATCTGTATTAAATAACACCCTTATCATACGCACATTTAAAGTCATCTGTATTAAATAACACCCTTATAATACGCACATTTAAAGTCATCTGTATTAAATAACACTCTTATAATACACACATTTACAGTCATCTGTATTAAATAACACCCTTATAATACACACATTTACAGTCATCTGTATTAAATAACATCCTTATAATACAACATTTAAAGTCATCTGTATTAAATAAGACCCTTATAATACACACATTTAATATCATCTGTATTAAATAACACCCTTATAATACGCACATTTACAGTCATCTGTATTAAATAACACCCTTATAAAACACATATTTACACTCATCTGTATTAAATAACACCCTTATAATACGCACATTTAGTCATATGTATTAAATAACACCCTTATAAAACACACATTTACAGTCATCTGTATTAAATAACACCCTTATAATACGCACATTTACAGTCATCTGTATTAAATAACAATGTACAATTCTTATTTTACAGTCACACGTATTAAATAGCACGATAATAATTCACACTTGTACCGCTACACATATTAAATAACAAACTTATAGTTCACACTATTAGCCATATGTATTAAATAACATCCTTATAGTTCACACTTTTCACAGTTATGTGTATTAAATAACGCCCTTCTAATTCAGTTTACAATATATATATATATATATATATATATATATATATATATATATATATATATATATATATATATATATATATATATATATATATATGTGTGTGTGTGTGTGTGTGTGTGTGTGTGTGTGTGTGTGTGTTTTAATTTATATTTGATTTAATTCAATGGTTTGTAACTTTCAAAATCTTTTTATTTTTATTTCATTACATGCTAAGTAATGTAATTTTGTTTACTGAAATTTGATACTTTCCAGAAATTAGTTTGACCTGACTACTTAGTCGAAAACACCTATAAATATAACTTTGTAACTTTATGCTGACCTAGTTTCTGACGTTGATTGAGAATCAAGTAAACAAATTTTTTAAAATTATTTTTATTGTGAGATACATAGAGTGAGATCGAGGCTGTACTGGAATACGTGACCTTAGACATGTAAATAGCTTCTATCCTGTTCTGGAAGGTGATCACTTGACCCTCATACGGGTATCTATTTTGCATCTTACTTGACTGTATAAACTTTGTCTAAAGAGAAATTAGTCAGTTGGGCTTTCATACTGGAAAATGTTTGTTTGTGACCAGTTTTGAGTCGAACTAAAAAATTAAATCAAATTATGGAATTATTAATTCTTTTTCCTTGAAATATTTGCGTGCTCATACGGAATTCTTGGACAAAGGTGTTTCTTGAAATTTTATTCGAAAATTTAAACACCGGAATATTGTTTGTGAATCAACAAAGAACTGTAGACACATATGTACTATAAAGGCTACAGTATACGTCATCGCTTTTCATTTTGGAATCTTTGTCGGGACTCGAACTTGAATTCATTAGAACATTTCATCACTAGGACTTCTAAAATTTAATTCGTGGATTATTCCTGGATTATTTTTGGATTTGATTCTTAAAATCTTAAGTTCGTAACTTCTTCTTTTTTCATTATTGCATTGGGTTATTTTCTCCAAGGAAATAAATTATTTTGTTAAACTGTTTATATATTAAATAACATCCCCATAATTCACACTTTTAGAGTCATATTATATAACTCCTATTTTTCACACTTTTAAAGTCATGTGTACACACCTATTATTCACATTTTCAGAGTCCATACTAATAGTTGATTGCACCTATTTGTATTATACCCACTTAGTATCTGACTGTTCTATGTTGGACAAGAAAACTGACTGGCACTCGGATATTCTGTTGGACAAGCAAGCTTGACTGGCACACGGATATTCTGTCTTGGACAAGCAAGCTAGAATGGCACACGGATATTCTGTCTTGGACAAGCAAGCTTGAATGGCACACGTTATACGAGGAGCTCAGTGTAATGACATTTCTACATTTTGTTCCCAGTTCTTGAGTACAACAATATGTAACTACTGCAGTCAAAGGATATCATTGGCTGCTTTTATTAAATAGGCCCCATCCTCATCTTTATCTTATTTGGGAAAAAGAAGCCTTATGATCCAAACTGTTTATCCCAAAAGGATCTATTGTTGGTGATGAATACCTTTCGGATGCATTCAGTTTAAGTACACGATGCAGCAGAGTGCTATATGTACCGATGTTATCTAAACTGTGAACGAAAGTATAAGACGATTCGTTTAAAACGTTCAATGTATTTCAGATCGAAATTTCTTAAGCACCATGCAGGAGTGATGTCGCTTAAACAAAATGCATAACATATCCAGACTCGCCACACAAAAAAAGTGTTACAAGCTAACGTAAACTATGAATCGAAGGGAATGGAATTAGACATAAGGCCTTTTTAAAATGTTTCGTTTACATATTTCATTTTTTTGTTTTGATATAAGTTTCATGATTCAAAAGCTGAATTCCCAAAAATCATGCGTGTGACCTTGAATGCGTGTGTGTATAGACGTCTTACTCTGTGTTCATGTGAGAATGAATTTACCGTGGTTGTTGACAAACTACTGTTAGTTTTGTATTAAATGTTCATTAAAATGGTATTTAAATATTCCTGTATCTGAAAATAAAGACAATCAAAGGTAACTTAATTATAAATATTTGGATTGCAATATATTTCTTCATATAAATGACGGCCAATGCACATCTATTCATTCACTCATCCATCAAGCGATCTATAAATCCACAAAGACGTATGCATAGTTATATATTCAGACCGACAAAATAAAGACCTACGGGCGAGCAGACGGATAGTTGGATATGTGGAAAATTGATGAATTGATGGATGTAGGGACAAACATATGGATGGATGAATGTATTGGTTTCACAAACAGCCACATAAAATACATTGTAAAAAGCAAATCTCTCTTTCTACGTTCTACTTATCTACTTATTGAAATCCTTCATCAAAAGAACTTTATGTATGGAATAAAAAAGCTTATATATTATCCATCTCCTGGCTTTGTATATATATATATATATATATATATATATATATATATATATATATATATATATATATATATATATATATATATATATATATCTTTAGAGCACGTGCCATAAGTCTATCGAAGCATTGTGATATATATATCAAGTGATGAATAATTAATAGCCATTGGAACAAGTATCTGACCCTGATAAAATAAAATCGGTAAGTCACTGACCCTGGTAAAATAATTGGTAAAAGTCACTGACCCTGGTAAAATAATTGGTAAAAGTCACTGACCCTGGTAAAATAATTGGTAAAAGTCACTGACCCTGGTAAAATAATTGGTAAAAGTTTCTGACCCTGGTAAAATCAAAACTGGAACAAGTCTCTGACACTGGTTAAAATAATTATTGGTGTACGTCTCTGACAATAGTAAAATAACAATTGGTACAAGTCTCTGACTCTGGTAAAATCAAAACTGGAACAAGTCTCTGTCACTGGTAAAATCAAAACTGGAACAAGTCTCTGTCACTGGTTAAAATAATTATTGGTGTACGTCTCTGACACTAGTAAAATAACAATTGGTACAAGTCTCTGACTCTGGTAAAGTGACTGTTTTCACATGTCTCTGACCCTGAAAAAATAACTGGAATAAGTCTCTGGCCCTGAAAAAAATAATAGTTGGTACAAGTGTTTGACCCTGTTAAAATAATAAATATACAGGTCTGGTAAGGTAAAAATTGTTGCAAGTCTCCGACCTTCTTAAAATAAGAAGTTGTTGTTGTTGTTGAGTTATAGGGTTTAACGCGAAATAATGAGCCGTAGAGTCAAGTACCATGTAACATATCGTGATTGTATTATGTTACAACATGTTATTGGACCATTCTTTCAGAAACTGAACAACTTTTGCCATGCAGTCGATATATTACATTTTAGTTGTAGCAGTCTGAACATTATTCTTTTGATGCAGCATTGTCGGTTTGGCTGTGCATTGGTTTTCTAATTTGTTTTCTTTGCAATGCAACTGTGGCTTCAATCCATCGGATGATAAGAGAATTAATTTAACTCCCCACTTCTCAACCCCATTTAGTCCCTGTTCATGTGACTACGCTAGACGTTTACGGATAAATAAACATATAAGAACGAATGAACGGAAGGGTCATAGCCAGAATAAGTAGAATCTGGGTGAGTCTGTCATATAGTATCTGTTGGATTTGATTGGTCACAAAACAATTTGGAAAAAAAAATATTGTCTCTTTATTAGGTGTATATCCTCATTGTATCATCCGCGTGGATAATCTTCACACACACACACACACACACACACACACACACACATATAAGTGTGTGCGCGCGACGCAAAAGAATGCATGGAACTAGGGGTGCCTGATGAATATACTGTGTATAATGCATTCAATATGAACACGTATGGTTTCTTTTTAACAAGGGTGTAGACTGTTTTTGTCTGCGCATTCGATTTAGAGTTGTGGTGATTTTTATTTGTTTTTTAAACGATGAAACTATTGGATTCCTCTAAATATCAAAAATAGTTCAAACCAATTAAGGTACCGTACAATATGGGTAATCCCCACATCACAAGGTGCCACGATTGATTAACGTTTACATATTTATTACAGTCACTAGTATATTATTAGAAGTAGACCGCACCAAATTTCTGGTACTAACCCTACAGACGTTCTACAGAATATTTGATGGATTAGGACAAATAAATCTGTCTGTACCTAAGAACAGAACACAAATATGTCTTTACAATATATGACCTTACGGGCCTTTTAGAAAGCACGCAATTACCTCTTCCGGCCATAGACCAGAAGATCTTGTGCATAGCTTGTCATCAGTCGTTGTCTGTTAGCACATGGGTGTTACAGCCGCTTCCCCATAATGTTTGGGATAATTGCCACGTAACTCTGCAGATATTCATCTCAAGGTCTATTTGGGGCCTACCCAAAAATGGTGCCCCTCAGATCTCCAGTATGAACGCAACGACAACAGTACAACTATTAGGAAAACGGCATCTCTCATAGTTTTTGGTGTCAACGTCTCGTATACGTATACGATAAAAGAATTAGCATGAGATGGGGTCATCTGTAGTAGACAGTAACGGTTTTGTTATACTTTAAGGGCGCTGCATATTTCCCTCCTTCACCTAGTGTTGGAAATGATAGAGAGCAATCACCTTCTGTTGAATTAAGCCAATCGATCGTACGGTACTTACACTTGCTGTTAATTTGCCTTATACTCGTTTGATTTGGTTGCAAATATTACTTTGTCCTGAGTGGAGACATAAAAGGGACCATTTGGCACTCAACAAAGTTAGAAAAGAATTCATCGAGCTTGCTTCTGACGTGTTCCATTCATGTGGGGATCTAGACGTTATCCAGAAATGATATAATCTGATACCGCACTTTTCTTGCCTGGCAAAGTACACTTGTCACGTCTGTCTAACGACCTTCTACATAGAATACACCAGGTTTGAACTGTCTTTTTTGTTTGCGCCTTTCTTTTCACAAATAAGACCTTTCTTGCATCAGTTTAAGTGCATAGTTTCGTTAATGTTATGCATGTCTTAGTATGATGCCAATGTTGCCTCTCCCTGTCATGGCAGTGACAAGTCTGGATCCTTGGTGAGTGGGTGGGATTGGGTTTCGGGGGTTTAAAAACTCTAAACACACACACACACACACACACTTGTCACTTAACATTTTACCATCATTTTATTCTTACTCACGTTTTTGGGGTATTATGCACACTTTGAGTAAATATCACATAGACATTTGCATTGGTGAAGTTTAAATTAAAATTTCGTGAGTTCATCTCGTGTCTAAATTTTCCCAAATGTCCCCCAAAATTGGAGTCAGTAGCAGTCTTGATTCAAATGCTATTCGCGTAGACTGTGTACATGTGTTCTCAGGGTTCACATGCTGAATAATCATTTATTTCAATTTCATTCTAAGATACTTTTACATGTATACATTTTCTAAATAGGAAATACATGGCCAGTGTACGTTGACAAATGCGTTAAATGTATTAGGTTTGTTCTTTTTGTCTTGAATTGTGTTTGATATTAGGGTCAAATCAAATTTAGGATGAAATCACTTTATCAAATAAAATATTGTGTATGTCTGTGCAATAGTTCCTGATTTGGGTTGAAGTTTTCTGAGATAAGAAGATGCAAAGCCGCTGCAGC
This sequence comes from Sinohyriopsis cumingii, assembly GCA_028554795.2. NCBI lineage: Eukaryota > Metazoa > Mollusca > Bivalvia > Unionida > Unionidae > Sinohyriopsis > Sinohyriopsis cumingii. The sequence goes on from CM068835.1 coordinate 28,449,938, forward strand.
TCAGTAAGTAAAACGTCTGTACGTAATCCAAGTGTCGCGGGTTCGATACTTGCCCTGGCTACTCAGTGTGTAATTGGAAAATGCACTTAGCTCCAATTTCCTCGACGTGGTTTAGTCAATATGTTAAAATCAACAAAACAAAAATCTGAGACACGATAACGGCATCTAGAAGTCCTATTTCCTTTCACAAACCCGACTTTGTTTAGTTGTGCATTTGATACTTGTTGTCAGTTTATTTACATTATTTTGTCAGTTTTCTTTCATTGCCTGAGTGACACCAGTCAGCAGTAATGATTTTGGCCTGAAACTATCGTCAACGCCTTGACAACGGATTTCGCACTTCATGCTTGTATTAAAGTCCTGATTCCGTTATTTCAACGTTGTCTGAAACTGTTGAATCTGGCTCGGCACAATCTTTTAGCAATATTTTCATCGTCTGAAATCTTGCTTATTTTACATTTTCATCAGACATTTTAATTTAATTAAATTGTATTTACTGGAAAATTTGTATTTAAACTTCGGTGTAGTTCATTAGGTAGATAAGGCAACCAAAATCATTCAAAGTTTCTGGTTGGTAACCTTCCTTATTCAAAACGATATTCATGTAAGCTGCGAACATCTGTTTCCATCGTTCACAAGCTACATATTTGTTTATTTAAATTTTGTATCATATTATTTTTCATGTATATGTTCTAAAGTTTTGAAATATGAATGTCACGGCCAGTAATTTAAATACTTAAGTAATGTCCTTTTGTCTTATATCTTTGATTGGAAATCTGTTAAATGATCCTACGATATTGACGATATCGAAAGCTTTTAGAACAATCTAATTGTCCTCCTTGGCGTTTAATTCTTTTGATACTAGATTCAATGCCTCTTCGACTATAATTATGTTTTGTCTGCAGTTACCAAACCTTGTAGCACAACATTTTTCAAATCAAACTATTGCCTTAATTTGTTTTCCACTGTAATTTGGTGTGCGATCTGAAAGTACCATATTCATCGGCTCTGCTAAATTAATTGCTGCCTTGAGTATGTTGGATTGTTCTTTACCATTAGAGTCTTTACAGTTGACAAGCTAAGTCTTATTCTTCGAGTCAATTGTTGAGTAAGAGAAACAGCGGCTATGCTTAGTCATCATATTAAAAAATGTAATTAAGAGTTGCTTAATATTAGAAAATGTAATTACTTATTTCTTACTAAGTAATAGAAAATGTAATTACTTATTTCTTACTAAATATTAGAAAATATAATTATTTATTTCTTACTAAATATTACAAAATGTAATTACTTATTCTTTACTAAATATTAGAAAATGTATTTACTTATATCTTACTAAATATTACAAAATATAATTACTTATTTCTTACTAAATATTAGAAAATGTAATTACTTATTTCTAACTAAATATTAGAAGATGTGATTACTTATTTCTTACTAAATATTACGAAATGTAATTAGTTATTTCTTAGTAAATATCAGAAAATGTAATTATTTATTTCTTACTAAATATTAGAAAATGTAATTACTTATTTCTTACTAATCATTCTAAAATGTAATTACTTATTTCTTACTAATTATTACAAAATGTAATTACTTATTTCTTACTAAATATTACAAAATATGATTACTTATTTCTTACCAAATATTACAAAATGCTTCACAGTGTAGCTAAATAAATACTCATGTTGTAATGCCAGAAAATGTCAGTAAAATTGAAAATATGTAGAGCATTACAATACTTAACGGTATTTTGTAAGGGCGATGGGTGTCATCCATACCAAAATCAGGTAACCAAGACTTAAACTTCGTGCTTGAGTGAATTTTCTATTTTTAGCCATTTTATCGTTTTGCCTTTATTATCATGAAACCTATGTTCCACCTTTCACTACTGAAAACGGGTATGTTAATGCATCATATGAAGCGAAAATCGACCATTTTAAAATAGGGTCACAGTGACCTAATTTTTGTATCAATGAGTTACTTTTGTATTGTCAGCTATCTGCACCGTAAAACCTCAATGTATCGGACCCTTTTTAACCAACACTCATCCCCGGCCGAGTCATACCAAAGACTTACAAAATGGTACTAACAGCTGCCTCGCTTGGCGCGCAGCATTATAGGGTTAGCTGGTCGGCCTGGTGTCAGGATAATGTGACTGGGTGGGACATCATGCTACATGTCTGCGGCACGTTGCCCCAGTGCTAGACATCACTATAAACTGCCAAACTGCACACATCGTAGCGATATGACTGAAACATTGTTAAAGCTACGTTAAAAATCCGAAATCACACACACACACACACACACACACACACACACAATACTCACGCAAAGTAGTATGTTGATGCATCTCAGAGTAACTCAGTAATTCTAAAGGTAGGTTACTCCTAGTATTCACGCTTGAGTGGCTTTAGCATTTACATGTATTAGTTTTGCACACTGTCAATATTCTTATTAGTTCGTCACAGTGTCAATATACTGGAACCATCGTCAATAACGATCATGAATAGCTAATGTGTCTGCATCTTAACAAGAACAAGTTAATCATGTCAAAAGCTAAACTGTATGCTTGAGTGACATTTGCTTTCTCTGCCATTTATTTTCTTCCATGCTTGGTATCTTCAACACATTTACATCCAAACTAATCAATATGACGTCGACCCAATACTGTTGTGAATTTGTATAATTTCCACAAAATGTAATGAGCAGTATCTAAAGTAATATCCATCTGCAAAATGATGGCTCATAGACTCATAACCAGTTAGTAATGTGTTCAAATTCTGTCCAGACCAGTCAGGCTCGGTTGTGATGGTGTTTATCTTTACAAAGCTCAAAACTCCCGTTTCCATGATGATTAGTATCCATACCAGTCTATATATTATCGGCCACTTCAAATAGGCTCCTGTTGGCGAGTGGATTCTTGTCTATTGGATGCGTATTTCTTTCAGTAATGTGCTGTCTGCATATATTTTGACGAACTTTATGTGTCGGGAAAGGGTAGGGGCAAGCGCTATTGATACCCACCCTTAACCTAGCTCGAAAAATCATGGAAAATATATTTTAAGAAAATTGTTTTGTACCTTGATCCCAATGTTGCTCCAGATGTAGGGCCGGAGCGGGACGAAAGAGAAAGAACCGTCCAATGTTCGAACACGAAGAAGTACGTATCAGCATGTAACCATTTTGTCCATTACGCCCGTGGAATTTTATCCTTTTACTAGCTGTTTGATTGTATATTATTACTATTTATTTGTCTTTTCCATTTCAATCGTTGTAGCAATTCATGATTTTGCCTCTCTGAAAAGCTGGATACATTGGCATAGGTTGAGTACGACAGTATTTCCAGCTATATCGTTCATTTCTACTGCCAGACACTCAATGAATCATGTGTAAATAAACATTGTTCAGATTCTACCATTTACATAAATATACAATGCCGGTATATCGCGTGGTGAATGAAACAAACGGCAAGGTATTGGAATAGCTCTTTGAAGCAATTTATGTACAGTTTTAAGCCAAGCAAACGTCACAAGCTTTACAAACATTTATTCTGCAGCAAATTACACCTTGAAAGTAATACATACATCTTACACCATCTGCTAAAGGGTTTGCCAGATTACGGATAAGTCTGCATCAAGATAAAATACCAAATGGTTACAAACTACGAGATTAAAATTGTTAACATACAGAAGAGTTGTGGTTCGTTGAATTTATCTTCTTTCTCCACAGTATATTCTACAAATAGGACACTTCGACGCGAATTTTTCACATCGTATTTGCTGACCGAGATGATTGATTGGTGAATGTAATTCCTCCGTGCAACGATGAGCATAATTATAGGCTAATACACTGCATGGAAAAATATGAGCGAGTTTTTATGAGTGATGCTGCACGACCTTGGGAGTACAGTATTAGCCCCCAATATGTTTTGCTATGGTATTTTAATATACATTATACGGCAATTGTCATATTCCGAATCATTCTATTTGAGAAAAATGACGAATATTTCTCATAAATAACTGATTAAATAATCCGAATGGTATTTTCAATTACTGAGCCTCCCACGTATTTTGATGACATTGCGAATATCACGTCCATTCGTTTTCTTGTCTGAAAGTTTCGTTTGTGACTCAGTAAACTCGTCCACTTCGTTAACTTTATCATCTCTACTTGCAAATGGACGAAACTGCTTGTTTAGTTCATTCACAAAGAAATTTAATCAACCAAAAGCTAAAGCGTCTAGGACATTGATGTGCATGGTTTGTTTACAAAGTTATTCCTAAAACACTATGCTATTTTTAAACACACGTGTCGTGAAGCATGAAGCCGTGTAGTATTGGAAACTACTGCATGATCCTGACAATGCAAAGTTAACAGAGGAAAAATGAGCATGTAATAATTAACCATACAAATCTGAGAAAAGATCAAGACAACAAACACAAAATACCCTTGTTAACCAAGCTGAATGTATGCTACATATCCTTCATGGACATAAATGTTTATCTTTATTCCTAATTCGAAATATTAAAGATATAAAATGAGCTAGCCATAAGTACACAAAATGACTTTAGCACCTTTAGACCATACATTTTAAGTAAAACAAACGCATTAGATATTAGCATGGTGCACATCTTTTCGTTTGTTAGATACCTTTCCCACACGAAAGCGACGCATGTGATAGAAGATGCGAATACATAATTTGATAATTACTGATAAGAACTTGTAAATCGTGATACCCGAAAAAATAAGAAGAACAAAATCAACACCATACATGCACACCAATTTCGTTAGTAACAAGGAGGATGTAAGGGTGCAAAAAATGTGTAGATGCTCTCGCAGCACAAGTTGTAGTGGTCAGCGTGACATGTAACCATTATGATTGACGTTTTGGCTAGACTTGCAATAAATTGCTGCCTGCGAAAGATGAGATACGCTTTATTTGGGGGCACACTTGGATTTTAATTAGGACCCGTTTGGGTAACGGTCAGATAGATATGTTAATGTAGGATCAAGTAGAGGAACACGACAAAATTGAGATAATCCAGAGACAAATTTTTAAAATCTTGGGCCATTGTAAATAGTGTCATGAAATGAAAATGTCCAGGAACAGTTATTAATAAAGGCCGGCTAGAGAGAATTAATTTCATTTCGATGGGAGTGTTAAACTCTTGGCGGTTAGAGAAAGTTAATCCCGATTAAATAAGCTAAAGGTAGTGGTGTATTTCCCAGACGAAATTCAATGTTTTAAGTAATTTCCCTTGCGAAATTCAACAGTCTAAATGTTTTTCGAAGGAAAAGATGATGACTCCGAGATCAGTGAAAATTACTTTTCTCGGTAAAATTGTCCAAGGGAGAAGGTCTGGAAGTAGTTGAGGGACACGGAAAGAGAGATTCGGCAGCATATCAGGAACAAGTCTCGAAAAGGTACCAAGGTGTTGTCTCAATCAAATAAAACATACGCTCATTGATTTAAAATTGTAATTATATGTTGACTTTATTCGTTTTAAATTGTAATTATATGTTGAATTTATGTTGGGTTCAGCACTTAATTGTACATTCATTGTTTGTCTTGACTGTTATATGATTCATGTATTGTAAGAATATCATAAAATCTTTCATTGATATGAATGTAGTCTAACAGTGATTTGCACGTAATAGAAATCATGTAATATTGGAATTTTATGCATTACTCTGATACGAATTGTGAGAATTAGTTTATATGTCTTAAATCATATGTATCATATTTACTAAGAATTTATTTTTCTGTGTCTTTGTCAATGAATAGGTAATTAGCAAGTAATTACTGAAGGCATGACGCGAAGTCCATTCATTCATTTGTGTAATTAAGTTGAGAATTCCGAGTTAAATGGCGTGTATCGACCGACACCTTTAAGATAGTAATTTACGGCCCGCAAAGGCAAAGTACTATTTGCTAAAAATTTAGTTATGTCAAGGTTCCAGTTAGGAATGCGGATATTGGCTAGAGATACATTAATGTTATGTCATTATCAGGTTGCGAATCGATCACATTAGCTTAGTTCTGCTGAATTACGATAATACAGTATCCGATATAATAAAAGTTGGAATATTGTTCGTCGCAAGAAAAGAAATACCTAACAAATATTTAGGTTAGTATTTTATTTATTTGAAAGGGAAAATATCTTTATACCTGTGCTACACAGTGGGAAGGAGTGCAGATGGCAACCAAGTTACGGTTGATGAGCCGAGGAGGTGATAGGGGTTGAGAGAGAGAGAGAGAGAGAGAGAGAGAGGGGGGGGATACGACAATGTTGACCTGTCACCAACCGCTATTTGGAAAGGACCGGATGCAGCAAAGTTTCTGCTTACATACGGGAAATTTGAGTTCGATCATTCATTCGCCGTAACAGAGGAGACTGGCTCATTTTCAATCTGTCATTTAAAAAACCCTAAATCATTGCTTCAGTATACTTTTATATTTAAAAGGTCCCGTGGTGAAAGAATTCCCAAAGACTATAAGACAATATTCGTTGTCAACTGAATGGTTTGTAAACTCGTGATTACTACAAATAATTTTCCTTATAGTCATATAATGACCACACATCACGAAATTCTAATTTCACACCTGTATATTATTTTATTTCACATTTGTATTACTTATTAGTAATATTTTCCAAGCTGAATATCAGTCCTTTCTGCCATGCAACACAAAACAGGACCTAAATACATAATACCAAGAGTTATTCCTATCTCAAAGTACTAAAAACATATAACTACAATATCCAGGGAATTTCATAGGTTAGAAAATTAGAGACGGTCTATTTTACGAAACTAAGTCACGTTATCATAAAATCCCGTAAATACTGTACATTATGACATATGCTCCTGCAAATTGGCTAATCATTCTTCCCAACACAGCCTTCCCATAATCAACAAATAATTACTAAAATATAGCAAAAGCTGTACACGGAGACTGATAAGCAGTCTGCAACAACTTTTCTAAAGATAGACTACGAAATAAGAGAGTAACAACGCGAGTTAGAATTATATAAACAAAAGAAAGAGGAAAATGGCAATTGTCTTGCAAGCATAATGACACGACCTGGAACTGAAACATCTTAGATTTTAAAAGGCATAGATCACAAAACAAATAAGCACGTTCTATATATGTTGCAGAGCTCACTTAATTTCCTTTCGAATTAGGTTATTACAGTTTATCAAAGATGCCTTTTTTCTTTAAATTTTGAGTTAATATATGCTTTCGAATTATTTTCAATGATAACTATCCAGCAAAAATTGACTTTCGTCCAAGTGCTTAACAACAGTTCTCTCCTCTCGTCCCCAGTGCTTTACAACAGTTCTCTTCCATCCCCAGTGCTTTACAGCAGTTCTCTTCCATCCTCAGTGCTTTACAACAGTTCTCTTCCATCCCCAGTGTTTTACAACAGTTCACTTCCATCCCCAGTGCTTTACAACAGTTCTGTTCCATCCCCCAGTGTCTTACAACAATTTTCTTCCATCTTCAGTGCTTTACAACAGTTTTCTTCCCTCCAGTCCTTTACAACAGTTCTCTTCCATCCCCAGTGCTTTACAACAGTTCTCTTACATCCCCAGTGCTTTACAACAGTTCTCTTACATCCCCAGTGCTTTACAACAGTTTTCTTCCTTGCAGTGCTTTACAACAGTTTTCTTTACTCCAGTGCTTTACAACAGTTCTATTCCATCCTCAGTGCTTTACAACAGTTCTCTTACATCCCCAGTGCTTTACAACAGTTCGCTTCCCTCCAGTGCTTCACAACAGTTTTCTTCCCTCCAGTGCTTTACAATAGTTCTCATTCATCCCCAGTGTTTTACAACAATTTTCTTCCCTCCAGTGCTTTACAACAATTCTCTTCCCTCCAGTGCTTTACAACAGTTCACTTCCATCCCCAGTGCTTTACAACAGTTCTCTTCCATCCCCAGTGTCTTACAACAATTTTCTTTCATCTCCAGTGCTTTACAACAGTTTTCTTCCCTCCAGTCCTTTACAACAATTCTCTTCCATCCCCAGTGCTTTACAACAGTTCTCTTCCCTTCAGTGCTTTACAACAGTTTTCTTCCCTGCAGTAATTTACAACCGTTTTCTTCACTCCAGTGATTTACAATAGTTCTCTTCCATCCTCAGTGCTTTACAACAGTTCTCTTCCCTCCAGTGCTTTACAACAGTTCTCTTCCCTCCAGTGCTTTACAACAGTTTTCTTCCCTCCAGTGCTTTGCAATAGTTCTCTTTCATCCACAGTGCTTTACAACAATTCTCTTCCCTCCAGTGCTTTCAAACAGTTCTCTTCCATCCCCAGTGCTTTGCAAGTTCTCTTCCCTTCAGTGCTTTACAACAATTCTCTTCCATCCCCAGTGCTTTACAACTGTTCTCTTTCATCCGTATACTTCTTTGACTCACCGTCCATATAACATACAATTGTACCTAATTTAGTTCCATTTGACAAGAAAGCTATTTCTCGACTTATAAACGTATTTCTGTTCGTTGTATCAGCGATTATAAAATCTAACTCAGCATCATCCATAATCAATCTTGTACAGTGTCGTCTGTGGTCATATGCTCCTCCTTGGGTAAACTTGCCGATTATTTTTCTACCATGATCTTTTGTAATTTTATTCTCGTAATCGGTTATATCGGGATTTTCATCATCAGAATATTTCTTTTGTTGTGGTAACCAAACTTTGGTTTGTTTCCGGTATGATATAATTGCTTCACTTACAATCAACCGTGTTAACATCGCACAATCGAGCATATACCGTAACAGTACTACTGGTGCCCACATTTTTCCTGAAAAATGTTTTCCAAACCAAACATAACTAATTGGATGAAGTCCTTTAGACATTTCGAATGACTCAAGACAAACGAATCCAGTCAGGTCAAAATCCGGTAATGGTCCATTTATCGATACTCGTGTCATCTCGTGCGTCGGATGACCGAATCGCTCAAAGTACACAGAACAATCTCCGTATCCAAGAAAACTTCCCGGATAACACGGGACCATATCAACTGAAATAACATCTTTATGATCGTATTTAGTATTCCATAGTCCGCCGTGTCCATATTCGACACAACTCAGTATTATGTCATTGAGAAAATCAAACCGAGTTGGCTTCCACGAATTTTTCTTTCTAGCAAAATGAGCCACAACTGACGGAGCAGTAAAACAGTTGCTCAATAGTTCGTCAGTGTCAACAGTATATTTCAGTGCAAGATTTTTCATTTTCTCGTGAAGATGATCTGTTCGATAAATAATGCCATTTGGTCTTACAAACTGATCAAATTTATTCTTTTTCTCCATGCATGATTCGTCGCTAAGACTCTGAAATAAACATACTGACACAGGATCGATTTTACTGATTTCGTCAATAAAATCGAACATATCTCCGCGATAGAATTTAACAGTTCGATCTCGTGGAAACACTGTTGCTGCGTTAGTCCACGCGTATGCGTTATGATAAATAATTTCAATCGAAGCTCCTTTTGCTTTATATTTTGACTCATACAAAATCTCTTCTGTTATCGTCGCTACGGTTATTGGAAATTTTAATCTTTTTCCTAACCCAGCGACATCTTTGATAGACGCACCGGTATCTTTAACCATTTCTTCCCACGTGTTTATTATTTTACGTCTTTTATCCGTTAGACCGTTTCCACGGGCCGCGTTTGTAAAATGGTCTGTTACTCGTTCAGCTACACAGTTTATTTTTGAAAATTTCATCTGCGCCAGTTTATCAACGTTGGGTTTTTCATTTATCACATAGATTCCATAAATAACCGCGGTCACAGGATATGCTCGTTCATAATACGGTTTGTCAATACCAGTCAATAGACCTGGTTTGGAATCTTTGCTTAGTACGACAGTTTTTTTATTACCGTGGACAGGATCATATTTGTCACGGATAATCCAATCATCTGTTTCTGCAAGTATGACAAATTTTATTCTGAAAAGATACTTTCGATTATCAAGGTATTTAATGATAGATGTCGCTCGTTTGTCATTCATCGTAGCGTCGATGATATCTTTGTTACGTATAATCTTGAACGTCGACCAGACATGAGATGCACCATCTGCGTGAAATTCTTTCTTGGCGTCGTGAATTTTATTAATCAAACTTTTATTTTTCGGATCAACCAGATGTTGCATCGGTAGGTCAGGAGATATTCTGTCGAGATTAAATTTATCTCCGCTCAGGGGCTTTATTCGGGATAATCTATCGAATTCGTTCATATTATATTTCAAACAAATATTTAAATTAAAATATTATGTATACAATGTCTCAATGCAAATGGCTCATGGTGGGTTCATTGACTCGTTGTAATAAAACCTGTAAAAAGGAATTCTATGGACAACACATGCAAAACGTTCAACGTGGAAGCTTAGGACCAATACCATGTCTGCGATGTGGTGCTGGAGTACGAAGAAAAACACAGTTGTGTGCGTGTCGTGGTGGTAAACGATACAGAGATCTTAAAAGATATTATGACACCAAAAAAAAATAAATAACGACCCTGACAGAGTCAATAACAACGCTATAAAATCCGTGGAGGATTATCTAAGTTTTCAGACAAATTTTGATTTAAATAAATAATATTATTGTATAATGGAGCAAAATAAATTTATTCCACATCCTATAATAACAAACTACGAATCAAATATTGATGGTATGATCAGAAATTGTCAGAAAAAAGTACCAGTTGGTTATATTGATAATCATGGTTATCTATTGTTTACTGTTGGGAAGAAACCTTATCTCTGTCATCGTTTCACATACGAGTGTCACAAGGGGTTGATCAAAGACGGTCTTGTAATCGATCATATCAACGGGCTGAAAATTGACAATAGTTTATCCAATCTTCCAGCTGTTACACAGAGCGAGAATAATACACGTGGTAATACTGAGAGATGTAAAACAACCGGAAAGAGGGCGGTAAAATCTACAAACATAGAAACTGGCGAAGAAATTATATTTCAATCAATGAACGCGGCTGCGAAATATTTTGATATTAATCCGCTTTCAGTACAATTTGTCGCGGAAAATATATGAAAATCCACTTTTTCCAAGAAATATAAACAGAAAATCACCTTCCAATATTGTTAATGAGATAAACTATCATCACTACCTTAAATTGCATATATTAACCATTTATTTTTTGGGGGACCAAGTATTGTACAATCGTATACTACTTATTTTTTGACTTATGCGAAAGAGAGATAATTCTCTCAATATAGCTTTCTTCGTAGATTTGATTTTTATGGTCGTAATTAGTCAATTAATCATCTACGTCGTAATTAATATCAATAATTATACCAAAGAAAGATATTTATGGTTTCTTACTTCAAAAATAGAAAAATAAACGTATTTTACATCGTAAAATACAGCGGAGTTATTTTTAGATCTGTTATGAGAAATCGAAACAAAACACGCTGTTTTAATGCATTTATTTACAATCTGTTCAGAAATGCAGAAATATTTAAACCGATCTGTAGGTGATAAAACGTTTGATGGTGCAGTGGTAGTATGAAAATATATTTTATCAAGGCAGAACACGCTGTTAGTGCAAGATATTTACAATCTGTTACGAGAAATCAAGGCAGAAACACGCTGCTCATTTACATTTTCAGAAACCGCTTTTTTATTATATCCGTACAGAAATAGTTACAATATATTCAGAAACCGCTGTTTTATTATATCCATACTGAAATATACACAATCTATTCAGAAACCGATCTGTAGCTATATAATAACTTCTGAAACATATTTTGTTAGATGATTCGATAGCTCAGTTGAAAACGTATCTGACCGTGATACTCGAGGCCCCAGGATCGAATCCCATGACTGACAACTGTCGGTGGTTTACGCTTATTAGTAATTTTTATAATTAAATTGGGGCCCCCCAGCCCCTCTCCGCTCAACAGAACCCCTACAATCACACGTCACTGGTGGTTGATACATGTTTTGTATCACCCACGGGCTGATTATTGGGGGTGGGTGTTCTGTTGAGCGTAGAAAATGGCCCCATATATGTTTGTCCCGTCCTTAATTAAGATTTCATTCATTGTATATGTTTCATTCATTCATTCATTGTATATATTTCATTCGTTCATTGTATTGTGTGCCCGTTGAACTTGGTAGAATGCGGTGGCAAGCTACGAGTTCTGGGTTGTAAATATGTAAATACTCTATGTTGTGCTGTCCTTGAAACATCCTCATAAACTCGCTAGAACACTGAACTAGGGGTTTGAGGATATATTTTTTTCCTTTAAATATATATATACTAAATAATGAACCATGAAAATATCAATGATAAAATTGTTGCTATTAAAAAATTAGAAAAAAGTATTAATATATCTGATGAACTGAATCCTGAAAAGATTATTTCTGATTTTGAAATCTTAGAAGAACGGAAAAATGATGGCGGTTTTATACTGTCGTCTGAATACAAGTTCATAAAACGAATTCAGGCGGCGATGTTCCGGTCACTAGTTGCAGTAAAAGATGATCAAGTCAAGGAATTCGTTCCTCTGTCTGCCGCAGTAGAAAAAATTAGATTAGAGTTATCCCACGAATACGAGGCAAAGAAAACGATTAGTACTCGTGTATAAGACAATTAAGAAAAATTATGTTAGATCGTGAAACGATCCAAAGTAACTTCGTTGGTGAAACGACCGAACACTTGTAATAGTTTATCAGAAATATTTTATATTATTCTGAAATATTTTATATTATTCTGAAATATTTTTATTTTTCATAAAATCTGATCGATTTGTATAATTTTGAGTACCAACCACCATATCACAATTAACAAACTGATCGATTTGTATAATTTTGAATACCAATCACCATATCAATTTAAGATATTTCTGATAAAAACAAAATATTTCAGAAAAAATAAAATATTTCTGATAAAATAAAAAAGAAATTGTAGTATTTTTTGCAAATCTGATCGATTTGTATAATTTTGAGTACCTAACTACATATCAAAACAAACAATCTGATCGATTTGTATAATTTTGAGTACCTAACTACATATCAAAACAAAATATCTGATCGATTTGTATAATTTTGAGTACCAATTTACTAGACAAAATTAACAAACTGATCGATTTGTATAATTTTGAGCACCAATTTACTAGTCAATTTCTGAATAAACAAAATATTTCAGATTATAATAATTATTTCAGAATAAAGTATTTTAGATTACAATAATTATTTCAGAATAAAATATTTCAGATTATAATAGTCATTTCAGATTACTTGCAAAACTGATTGATTTACACGATTTTGAGTACCCATTTGCTAGTCAAAATTAACAAACTGATTGATTTACACGATTTTGAGTACCCATTTGCTAGTCAAAATTAACAAACTGATTGATTTGCATGATTTTGAGTACCAACCACCATATCAATTTAACATATTTCTGATAAAATAAAAATAGTTCTGGTAAAATAAAAATATTTCTGATAAAATAAAGATATTTCAGAATAATAATAAAATATTTTTTTGGAGTATTTTTTGCAAAACTGATTGATTGTGTTAATTTTGAGTACCAATCCTCATATCAAAACAAACAATCTGATTGATTTTGTTAATTTTTGAGTACCAATCATCATATCAATTTGAGAATAAAAAATATTTCAAAGTAATAATAGGATATTTTTTGCAAAACTGATCGATTTACCTGATTTTGACTACCTAAATACATATCAGGATTAACAAACTGATCGATTTACATGATTCTGAGTATCAATAACACAATATTTCTGATAAAATACAATATTTCTGAAAAATCTACGATAAAAGTCTACGTTTCACATGCAGATTCACAATCAATTCCTCTCCCCTCAGGTCAATTAAGTGTCCTATGTGGTCAGTTAGTTTAAAATTTATTCGTGCTAATATAGTATTATGAAACCGAAGATAAACAGGATTAATTGGTTCTTGCACGATCAAATCCCCAGGGGGAACTTGTGGTGTGAACGTGCATAAAATGTATCCTTGTTGAGCCTGATTTGATTTTCCAAGATTTATTGATAGCTGCCATCGATTACGTCACAAACTAGATTAACCGCGATTGTCGATGTTATATTAACGATTCCCGGAGATGCATGTCTGCCGCCGCCGTATGGATCATTATTATATCTAAGAACAGTTGCTGGTGGAGCTATTTTTCTCCACGCATCGAGTATTTCAGGAAAGTTCTTGTTGATAATATCGTTGAGTGATCTTATCAATTCAAATCCTGGTAGTGTAAAATTTAATAAATCTGCTTCAGTTATTTTATAATGATCAATATATGCTTGTTTGATACTTTTTCTTTCTGTATCTATATCATTATTAGCATTTATTACTTCAATAGTAGTCTGATTAGCGTATTTAATATCTAATACAATTTGATTTAAATGTTGTATCGTTGCAATGATCTGATGTTTTAGATTGATATTGGGATACTCCGGGATATAGTTTTTAAATAAATGTGCTAATATCGTTAATGTAGTTGTGTATTCAGTTTTAATTTCATTAACTAATGATTTGAAATTTCTTTCATAAACAATATTAGTTTTTATATCAAAATCAATGATAGAAAACGGTGTTATAGGATATCTTTTATCATCTTTCGGAATGTGATAATTATCCTGGTCAGTCCATGGATACACATTTCAGTATTCTGGAGTTGTTATAAACTTGGCTTCGTCCGTGAGAAATTCAATTAATTTTGGTTCTGGTGGTACATGATATTCTGGCGCAATATCAGGCGAACCTAGTACGGATCTTATCGTAGACTGATAAATATCAACGACGTAATCAGGAGAGTTTATTTCGATTGCAGAAGACAGTGTTGGTTCATGAACGTTAATCGATATTTTTGATTCTCTTCCGGTTATTGATTTTATTCTACACGCAAATTCATCATTGATTTGTTCGATCTCATAACTGACAGTTGGTATTCCAACAACAACCCAGTCAGGTGTTCCATCGGGTTTGTTCTTATTAGCAAATACAAGCGAATTATTTGCTGGTGTTCCATTAAATGATTTCGATCTGATATTTGGCAAACTATGGTGTACTCGTAATTGCGCTAGTGCAATTTCTTTTACTGGAATTGCAGTTGGAAAATTGATGTTAAATTCAGGATTAATCGAGCTTACCGAGATCATAGTGATCTTGTGCGGGGTTGTGTTCGTCACGATCTGCTGGAGTAATTCCGTCAATATTAATACTCGTACCTTTAACAGCGCTGTTATATATTTTAATAATTTCTGAAAACTCAAAATCAGATATAATTCCATCACTGAGACTCGCTGATAACAACGAAGATAGCTTCGAGTTTGCGACTGTCGCTCTATGTAATCTTATCATGTAATCGGATAATTGTTCATTCATGCAAGTACATATTTTTTTTGCAATGATATTGAGCACACCTGCAATCGTTGTTGCTGCTGAAATACAAATAGTTACAGCTACTGGTGCCATCATTGTCATTGTTGATAATATCACACCGGTTCCAGCAACAACAGCGGATGCTGAATATACGATTACGTCGACGATAACTAGTCGTCGTCGATATTTCTTTACTTTAACCGTGTATTGTTCGACTCGATCTTTTAAGTTCGTTTGCCATTCACGCGCTTGATTGTACCTAAATTTTTGAACGTCGATTGAGGTACTCATTATATTTTATGCAGTAACCAACTGAGGTGTTTCAGCTACAAATTCTAGACACCACCAGTAAGATGTTGCGGTTAATTTCTTATCAGCTGCTTCCAGAATAAATATTTCTTCGTTTCCGCTATTTAATATAACAGATACAACCCCGGAAAACTTATCAGTTGAATGACGCCATGGATACGTTGCAAATATTTCAAATTGTGCAGCACTGAACACAGACAGCCTGTACACGCCAGTGACTGTTGCGGTATATTTGATAGTTTTATTTTGCTGCGACCATGTTGCGAATCCAGATGATACTGTGTATACGATGTTGGTAATATGCCCGGGAGTAACCCCGCCGGTAATTTTAATCAGACTGATTTTATTAACGATCTCAGGAATCCCCGCTACGACATCTTCGAGTGTTTTTTTAATTGTGTCGATGTTGGTCTTGATATCAACGAGATTTGTGTCAACGGCGTGCGGAATGCCGAAGAATTTATCTATGGATTCATCGGTTTTTTGAAAATTTCTTCGAAATCTTCCAAAAGCGCCTACGTGCACATCATACTCTGCCCGCAACGTGGATAATTTATCATCTACGGTGTTGTAGTTGACGTCAACGTATTTTTTTGTTGCGGAATCTTCGTCGGATGTTGGATCTCTCAAAACTACTATCTTATTCCCGTTCATGCTGAGTTCTCCCGTCATTGTGTCACCGGTATTTTTCACGCGATTAGCAACACTTGTTGTAATTTGATCTCTGATGGTTGTAAACGATACACTTGAATCCCTGATTCTACCGCCGTTAGTAAACACAGGGATGTTATCCGTGACCGCACCGAGTACTCGTCGAATTATATCATTCCATTTGATATTGCTCGTTTTTAGTTTACCACGTCGATCCTGAAAAATAACAACCTCATCTGGGTCAACTCAAGCCAGGTTCATAATATCAGCGAGTTCATCTTTAGTCGCGTACTTCGACAGATTAATGTCATCGGACTTTTTCTTAACGCGTGAAGACGATCTTCCGTAAATATCAACCATTATAATTTAAGATCTGTTTAAAACGAATCGGTTGCTTGCATAATTATGCACGACTTTATGTGGCGGTTTGGATGATTTTGAGATAGCGTTAAGTACATTAATTACTTCACGGCCGCATATTGGCGGATCTGTCATTGTTTGTGTGGGTAACGTTGAATACCAAACTTGCGTGTGAAGTGGCGCGACATACTTGATAAACTCAATGGGTGGAGCTAACCCGTATGAATCAAAATAAACGATTCCACGTGGATCAACCGCGTATGATACCCAATGAGTACCGGGTCCTGAATTCGAGTCAAGATTAATGATACCTGTTTCGAGTTTGTTCGGTTGTTTCGATGCTGGAGCATCTAACGAAGTGATCCTGGAAGCCTTAGACCTCTTCCCCAACGAGATCCCGGTAATCTTAGGCCGCGTCCCTTTTTTATATCCCATTCCTGTTGCTTTCTTTACAGCCATTTCAGCAGCTGTTCCAACAGCACCTAATGCGGCTGCTTTTGCTACAGCAGCAACATCAGCAGCTTTTAAAGCCGGAATGGCCCGAGAAGTGGAAAAATACCACCGGTTTTAATTGAGTCCTTAATCGCACCCGCAGAGAGATTAAGTTTGACGCCTGTTTTTGATTGTTTAGCGCCGTTGAAATGTTTAAGTTGACGTTCTGATAATGATAATTTATTTTGACCACCCGTGATCTGATCTCGCTTTAGTGATATTTTCATTCCGCAGTTTTTTGCTGAATTTGAATGAAGGTTTTTAATTTGACCAGGAGTCAGACTGACACTAACGTGATGATATGGCATTTTATAATAAAGGCTTGCCACGCTCCAAATAATGATTAAAGATTGTCCACTGGTGCATCAACGACTCTCATTCGACCACTACCACCTTCAAGTAACATGGCTTTATCGCTGAGTATAACCGCGATTGCCCAATAATCAACACCACCTGTATTTAATGTTGCTTTAAGATGTATATCAACGACAGATTGTTTTGATAGATCAAGATGTTCCAGTGAAAAATAATAAATCGGATACAAAGTTCTGAAATCATGTTGTGATATTTGCAACCCAGTATCTACATTTTGATCATGTCCCATGAGGTATCACGGTACCAATTGTTTTTCCATATACCTCAATGCTAATGTTTTGTGAAATAAATATACTTTCTGTCCTACTTGGGCATGCATGTCACACGCTGTCATATAGAACAATGCTAGATTGTCAATTTGACAATGACATAACCAGGTACTCCATTGCATTTAAGAGAGATAACTCTACTGGAACTAGACAGGGGTAAGAGTTATCTAGTCACAACAAGCACATTTTCAGTCATGTGTACCATATTTTAAAAAAATCATAAAAAATACAAAATATGATCTAGATAGAAATTAACACAAACTCACATGTTGCCAAGAGGCTCAACTTTTTTTTAAGCCAAACAGAAAGTACAAGTCTTACATAATGCACCAATCACAGCTAGTTTTGTTCTTTAATTCTGAATACAATGTTCCATACACCTTAAGCTCCGCCCACCTGGACTTGCGCAATTGGTACCGTTATACCTATAGCAAACCTTAATTTTTCCAATAATCTGTGAAATAGTTCGGGACTGTATAAGTAACAAATATACTTAGTCTCACTTGTGAAAAACAATTTGATGAGGTACTAACCTATGTCTTATATGAATGTGTATAGAAATGTCATTGAGCTGTTTGAACTATTGTTTTCATACTTTTGCTTCACCATCAAAATCATCTTTTGAAATAAAATGAATTCTTTCAACTATGAGTTGTATCTTATTCATATCAGCAATTACTGAACTTCACATAGGTGATATGGGATAAATCACATTATATCATATTATGTAATAACTAGGTCAAAGGTCAATGTACCAAATAGTATGCACCTGTCCTACTTCAAAATGTACAATTCACCTAAAAGAAAGGAATTTATATTTGTTTGGTAGGTGCAGAACTTAACATCAGAGACAGGTGGACATGACCCAATCTTATTATAAAGTATAAGCTTTGACCACTTTACACTATCTACAGATACAAGAGGTCACTAACCACCAGTCCTCACACAAAGGTCCACCTACCCATCCTCTTTGTAACACAAATAGTAAGCTTTCCTCCTTTGTAATGTGAATAAAATTGTTTCAATAAGCCAGTCAGTCACCAAATATAGTAAATCGCAGCTTCTAAGTGGTTATGTTTGGATTGGGAGGTGAAATTAGGGGAATAAAATACAGAAAAATGCCAAATATAAACACTAAGTATAGCACATCAAATGGAGTTAAAAACAGGAGGAAAGTGTTTATCTAAAAGGGAGAGGTAGCTTATGATAAAGGAATTAAAGGTGGCAAAATCAGCAATGCGAAAAATGAGAAGTGAAAGTTTGATGACCTTACCTTGGACAAATATATGGGGCAGGGCCCAACAGGTCCAAGGACAGCCCAAAGGCAACTGTGCTATAACATCCCTTACAGGACCCAAATTTCAAGTGAAGTTGTGTTCATTTCCATCTAACATAAAAGGGTGAATAATTTAGATAATATAGATACATATAAAGTATATTTCTTCTACATAAGAATTTAATAATAATTGGCATAAGATAGAGAGAAACTTATCTCAGAGCCAAGCAGAACATACCTTATCAGTTTTTAAACTTGTAAACTTTACTGTGAGAAATTATCAAATTGCTTCTACTTACATTTGCATCAAGATTGAGGGCTAATATAATACTTCACAAATCTTCTCTTTATTTTCATAATCAGTCACTGAAAATGTGAGATTTTATTTCTTTGAAATGTTATGACTGGTGTAAGGGAGATAACTGAATGATATACATAAGGTGTGGTAACCTTGAATACATTATCCATGTAATATAGATGAGTTCATCAACAACCTGTATTAACTTCATTGCAATTAAATTATCTCAAAATACATTACTGACAAAGTGAGAACCTAACATTTAGACTCCTATGTTTAGTGGAGACCTCAAGAGTCATGTAATTTTAATTTCTAAGATGACGCAGTTCTTTCATATCACATAGTTCATATTTTCTACAATGCCGGCATGTAGAGTGCAGCCTTCCATAACCATGCAGATATCATCTCATGCCAATTTGGATTCTTGCAATGGGATTCAAAGTTTCAAGAACAGTGTGGATTTGAATGGAATGAATACGCGCTGTGTGACTAAAATGGTTATCATTCTGTAATGTTGGACCAAACATGGAAATTCCACAGGAGCAGCTTGACAGAAAGAAATAGGATTAATTGAAAGTCAATAGTAGATTATAATTGGGCTTATACAAGTGCCAATGGGAAATGCTGACTTAAGGAAACTGGTCTTGTTTGTTGGTATTCACTGCTACTTCAACAAAAGGGAATGCAAGAGAACTGAACTAACTACATGAACAAATTCAAAGCAGGAGAGTGTAAAAAAAAGGGACAATTAGAGCAGGACAATTCAAATCAAAATGGCAAGGAATACCAAATCCTTAATAAATTACCTAAAAATTACTCATGCCAGAACATCCCACATGGTACAAGTGATCTATCTACAAGTGTACTTAGAGTGTTCTCTATCCTGGTTTATGGCATGCCTTACAAGAACAAGATAGTTGTTTATGTACACATGATTTTTCATCTTCTGCAGGTACAATAGCCAATATTTGACCAAAATCAACTATATTATGTTTACATAACTTATTTTGTTGCATGCATTCCAATCTAGGAGGTAACAGCACATACATAAAGGCATCAGGTAACACAAGTCTATATCTATCATAGCTATAGTTATCAAAAGTCCCCGTCCAAAGCCATCTTGTGCTATTTTCTGAAGATTTCATACATTTTATTCTTAAAGAACTTTCAATATTTGACCAAAAGTGTTCAGCATACATTTGTTTTCCTACATCAAACTAGTATAGTTCATAAATGCCGCCCACATGCATGCGTTTCTATGGAAACACTGTGAGGCTATTCTTTCCTTTAGGTATCACGGTACCAATTGTTTTTCCATATACCTCAATGCTAATGTTTTGTGAAATAAATATACTTTCTGTCCTACTTGGGCATGCATGTCACACGCTGTCATATAGAACAATGCTAGATTGTCAATTTGACAATGACATAACCAGGTACTCCATTGCATTTAAGAGAGATAACTCTACTGGAACTAGACAGGGGTAAGAGTTATCTAGTCACAACAAGCACATTTTCAGTCATGTGTACCATATTTTAAAAAAATCATAAAAAATACAAAATATGATCTAGATAGAAATTAACACAAACTCACATGTTGCCAAGAGGCTCAACTTTTTTTAAGCCAAACAGAAAGTACAAGTCTTACATAATGCACCAATCACAGCTAGTTTTGTTCTTTAATTCTGAATACAATGTTCCATACACCTTAAGCTCCGCCCACCTGGACTTGCGCAATTGGTACCGTTATACCATGAATGACATCAAACGATGATATACACGTCCTATATGATTTTGTTCATAATTTAGTTGTATATTCTCTGTTGGTTCTTGTTGTCCGTTTATCCGTAAGGAAATATTTGTGATACCTAGTTTATCAAATATCATATGAGAGCGAACTTGTGAGCCTAAACGATCACGGTCCTGAAACGCAATAAAAATATGCCGTGGTGCAGAAACACCTTGTTGTGATGCAATATGCCGTGTAAACTGACCGTTAACGTCAGTTTGCATACTATCCGTGCTTGTTGTTAACCATGACAACAAGGATTTACTACCTGTACCCATGAAAGAAATCAATTTTTGTTCTTCTGCGATCGTTGGAGTCATTACCGGCATCCACAGTCAAAGTTTCGATAATACTATTTTACCAGCATCACGAAGTGGTCTCCACATAGCATCGTTATCATCAACCTTTCTTACAGGAACAACCGTGTGTCTAGCTCCAAAAATAACCTTTTTAACATTCCTACAAAATCCAAAAAATATGCGATAGTGGAATTGTACATGAAAAACTTCAATTGGCTCCTATCAACATATTTCTACGCGCTGCAAATCCCAAGTTGAAATTTTCATTACAACCATGAACTACTGGCCACACATCAGCGTCAGCGTTATTGGCATTGTTTCTTGGTCGTCTTATATTATACGGATCGCTTTCAGGGTGATTAGAATTATCTTTCGCAAACATCATTGTGGGACCTGTTGATCTTGTATAATCATCATAATATCTTGCCAATCCTATTATTGCTGTAGCAACGTCGACATCTTTCTGAATTGATTCAATATTTTTTCCATCGATCATATACGTGGCGCTATCAAATAATGCCATAATACCATTGTTGACAAAACCAACTTTTACTAAATCTCCGTAATTAGTATCATCCGTTCTTACAATTGTACCTTCTACCTCAATAAAAGCCTCAGCGGGTAGAAAATATCTACTTGTGTCATGAACTTGTAGTTCAATTCTTCCTCCACGTTGATCTGGTGTTCGTGCGTCATAAGGACAATTGCTTCCATGTCAAATGCTGTGTCGGATACGCGCTTGAACATTTTATTGTAATTATTTTCGACTAACACGTTGATTACCGCGTTCGGGAAGTTCCACTTCGTGAAATTCCACTTCCGGATATTAAATTTGAGATATTATTTCCCGATTCACCGAGTCCCCGATCTGCTAACGCTGATAGTTTTTGATTTGCAGCTCGATTTATTATTTTACTGACATCTGCGGGCATAATTTCAGTACTTGGCAATTTTACTGGTTGTCGTTTTCGTCTTATTAATCGTGCTAGTGTATCTTTGATCGCCGAGAGCACCTTACCAGCAACATTGACAATTGCACCAGGAGCTTTTTAACGAACAACATCGATAGCTTTCGTCGATAATTGTTTTGCAATAGGCGCTGCTTTTGGGGCTAACCTTGTAAATAATCCCTGAATAACATCACCAAGTCCATCTCCGTAAATTGCTCTATAGATTGGTAATCGTGAGTTTACCGCTCTGACCGATACGGATTTACGATGATTATTGTGTACTATCATCTTATTTTATTTACCATTTATCTAATCGCGGTGACTAATCATCAACGAGTTCATCAATTAGTTCTCGGTAAATACTGATATCCATGATGCCGCCGCGAAATAATCGCTGGCAAATATCAGCTGCTTCATTGGTTATTTCTGGTGAGTTATTTCCGGCACGTTTTCCACCTATGAGAACTTCTAACCGTGACACATCATTGAGAATATTGTGAGGACATAAACCAGAACCTGTTTTAGGTTCATCTTGAGGTGTTTTAAATACTGGTGGTTGCATTACCGGAGAAAATGATTCCGTGGTGACCGGGTGTGTGCCAGGTGAATCACTTTGAAATCCACGTGGTGAATCTGTTGGTGTAAATGTCATTACCGGCGCAGAAATTTTTTTACGTTGTAAAGGTGGAGGAAGCTGATATCAGGGTTCTTGCTGCGGTGGAAGAAGTTGATATGAAGGTTCCTGCTGGGAGAGTTGTTCTTGTTCTAGTTGTTTTATTTTTTCTCTATAAAGTCTTTTTACTTCTTCATCAAGACTTTTGTATTCTGGACCTCTAGCTTGTTTTTTGTTTCTATATACGCGATATATCCATTTAATAAGATTATCATCACTTACTTTTTCATGACAGGGTTTTAAAATATAAGATTTATTAAATATACCAAATAATATTGTTTCGGGTAGTTCTTCACTTTTAGTATTTCTAATATCTTCGACAAACCCTTCGTTAAATTTTGCAATCAATTTAACATTTTCTTCTACCGGTTTGGGTTCAGACGCAAGTTCCTTTCTCACGTCGGCGACTTCAGTACGAAGTTTTCCAATATTTTCAAGTATTTCTTCATCGACAGGTGGAGGTTGAGCTGCAGCTATATCAGTTGGAAGATCTCGTAAAATCTTTTTTGTTTGTTTGGTTCATCTTGGTATTTTTTCAATCTGCGGTTTGTTTTAATACTGGAAAAATACCCTCTTTCCTCTTTTCATCTTCCTCCTTAATATCTCCCCATATAGTTTTTTCAACAGCCGCTGCAGCTTTCTTAGTAGCTGCAGTGACGGGTTTAAATAGTTTTTTAGTGCCTTCTTCGTACTCAACTTGTGATTGTTGCTACGCTTGTAGTTTTTTTTCTAAATGAATCTCTAACAGGAAGAAATTTGTTGATTGCTTCTAATCGTTCTCGAGCTATCCTTGCAGTATAAGATTCCGGATGTAACATTTTATTATAACATAATGATTTAATTAATATAGCAGCAGAGGAGGCGGGACCTCAGTTAAGACGTAACTGCGTAAACAACGCGCATAATAAACTAGAAAAAATCACCAACGACAATGGAGTAATATTAATTAGAAAAATTCCATAGAGACTCTCTCAGTAAAGTGTCGATGCTTTTTTAAATCTGTCGACGCTTTTCTTTTTTCGACCATTTGTAGGAAGGCTTATTTTCGACATTTGGACGTTTTTCGACATTGGTCTGTTCGCCTCCTCTGCTGCTGCTAGTCATGTGATGTTATTTTAACCAATCATAGCTTGACCGGATTGACGAACAGGTAGGACGGTGCCGAACAGATACTCTACAACCAGGGACACAAACTGAATGTTAATATACAACTGAAGTGGCATCACTTGTCTGTTTACACGCTATCATTAGAAAATTTATATACATTTATGTATTATATCCTGTCCGTCAAACATTAAAGTATTTAAAGTCGTAACCAAGACTACTGAGTTTGGGTGAAGAGTAAACAATTACCAGTGAACGCTGATAACGTTTAAAATATATTGACCAGCATACATCTGAAGAATACACTACTAAATATTCAAAATATACTCATACCTGTATAAAAGAAGTCCAGCATTTACAATCAAGAAGTGAATTTCAATCAAAACAGGAACTTGACGTATGTTTAATTTATGACATAAAATAGTACCCTCCCCATCTGTCATATTAAGGGTAGATGTTTCTCTGTGTTATCTAATATTATAAAGCTCTTAGACTTCCAAAGCTTAGGCGCTAAGTCCACATGCTTATTATTATCATTATTATTATTATTATTATTATTATTATTATTATTATTATTAAACAAACGCAGGACTGGAATAGGACATTAGTGTTGTTGAAAAACCGATAGCTTCTCAAGCGACCTTGTAGGTGGAACTGTGATTGGATGGGCATGTTTAATGCTGTGGACGGCAAGGCTACTTGCTGACCGCTTATGTCTACATATCTAGCTATAAAGATTGCACAGGTTGCTGTATGCCTGGAAGTATTTTCTTGTTCTCCGTTTGAATGCAATGATTTTGCACAGAGCAACGCAGTGGAAGATTTTTAGCTTCATAACATTTTCTGATAAAAGTATCTTTACAAACCTTAGGCAGCAGAAATTTCATTTGTAAGTTTCACATTTCTTTGACGGATACCTTTATTACTGTCATCGTCGTCGTTATTTTCATTTTCATCAAAATCAACATGTTACATCATCGTGATCATCATTACTGTAGCGGCAGTATTCCTATTTGTTATTATTGTTATTATTGTTGTTTTTAATGTTGTTGTTGGTGGTGGTGTTGCTGCTGTCATTATTGATATTATTATTATTATTATTAGTAGTAGTAGTAGTAGTAGTAGTAGTTGTGTAGTATTTGCTGCAATATTTTTATACCGTTGCTTCCTGTGTGTTACACTTAATTTAATACACAGTCTCAGCTTTTAGTCAGCATATTACAAAACAACGAAACCCAATTTCCCAGGAGATTAAGAGATTACAAAGAGATACCAGCAAACAGTATCACCATCTCTCCAAAGAACAGTCCCACAATAAATGTTTTAGTTAGATGGACATCCTCTTTGAAAACGATGTTTAAAGCAGCATGGTCAAGTGGATCAGCATCATCAATCAGCGAATCAACTTTTATCCTCAACATCGTCACATATTTTATTAACTGAGTATAAACGCATGCCTCAGATAATATGTAAAACAAAATTAGACTCTTCCTGTGTTTAATTTTTCATTTTATCGCACATAATGCAAGAACGCCACGCCATGATTTTTAAGAGGTGTTATCTCCAACAGTGAGTGTACTTGGTTGTAGGAACAATTTACCTTGATACATTAATCACGGAAATTACTGTTGAATCAGTAAATCCCATGATTTAGATACTGACTGAATATAGCTGAACTAAAATCAGGAGTACATGCGTGAAATGGTTTGTGTAGTTATTTACTTTGAGTGGCTATCCTGAACCTCTCTTTCTTTATGTCTTCCAGCTTTATGTCTAGAGAAGTACAATTGTAGAGAAATCTTCCAGCTTTATGGTTAGACAAGTACAAATGCATAGAAATCTTCCAGCTTTATGGTTAGACAAGAAAAACTGTATGGAAATCTCCCAGCGTTATGATTTAACAAGGACAACTGTATGGAAATCTTATAGATTTATACTTAGACAAGGACAACTGTATGGAGTCTTCCAACACCTGTATGGAAAGAAAAACAATTTTACCTGGAATAACGTCGACCCTAAAACAATACACTTTATCTCAAAAGAGGTAGATAAAGTTTGCGGAAACAGAAACAAGCATATTTGTATGACAGTTAACCCCATTGTTAATTACAGATATAGATTCACCATGCTGATCCCATAACACTGTTCTCAGTTACCGATTAGTGTGATCATGAGAGACCTAACATCAAGACCGTCGACCATAAATCTTTACCTAATACACTCAGACCATTTAGAGAAATAACGCGGTTCATCTCAAGATACTTGTACCTATATTGAATGCTGCATATACATATATACATATCGATTACTTGTACCTATATTGAATGCTGCATATACATGTATACTTATCGATTACTTATACCTATATTGGCTGCATATACATGTATACATATCGATTAATTGTACCTATATTTAATGCTACATATACATGTATGCATATCTATTACTTGTGCCTATATTGAATGCTGCATATACATATATACATATCGATTACTTGTACCTATAATGAATGCTGCATATACATGTATACGGATGGATTTCATCAGAAATGTTGGTACGACGTCCCCTACTTAAAACTTATGGTTCTTTCCTTTGTTGTGACTAATTGAAAGACTAATTGAAATTAGGCGACTTTCATCTTTCTTTGTTGCTAGCAAATTGCTGAAATGGAAAATATGTTTAGCCTACACGGATTAAACGGAGATTGATGCTGCTTTAAGAATCATATTTAGAATTTTGTTCCCCAAATGCCTTGGCAATGTTATCAAATTGAAAAGAACAATATGATAAAATCTGTCTCTGGTATTTGTGATAGATCTGTGGGGTAAATGGGGAGACATGAAAGAGAACCAAGTAGCACGAGTCCATCTCAAATGGCATTAAAAGAAATACCATATACTGGGAAAAAATTGCAAGTGGTGTTGACTTTGAAGATATAACCATGACTGGCATACATGAGATGCCATCATTAGTATATCCCGGGTCATCCCTGTACTTCAAAAGAAAAATTAAGATGTCAAGGAACCAAAGAAATCATGAAGTATTGACCTTTGCATTATAAATACGGCACATAATATAAACGTAGCACATATTTTGATGACAAAATATGAAAATATTAAGCTTCACGTGTCTGTCCTACACCACCTTTTATAGAGCGAAAGATAAACTATAAACGAAACCTAACGTCATTTACCTGAAATCTTGAATGATATGCGATAATCATTTAACATGCAAGAATAACCAATTTACCCCAAACTTTCAAAGGGTTTAAAAATTAGAAACGGTAAACGAGAGCGTGATGGGAAACAAAAATAGTTATCCGGGACTTTAACCACCACGCTCTTTTGTGTCCAGCCGCCGCGTACAGCGTTACCAAGGGTATATGATTTAACATTGGCCATATCGAAAAGCGATTTCTGTTCAGTTACTGCAGCACACACAATGTGCCGGCAGTGACGGAGGGGGTGTTTACCCCGTGTGTTTTTGCCCTTAAGTTGACTACATCCTTAGTACATATGGTGCTATTTGTCACTAAATGATTATAAGTTCACTTTACAAAAGCAATCGTCACATGTAGAGGTAGGTAGAATGGTCAAACTTTATTCTTTCTTACTATCGTTCAATTTGATGAAAATTGTGTAATATACTGAATGGGTCGGAATTATTCTACAGTTACAGAAAATCATAACTATGTCACATAACATTATGATATTGGTTTCAATATAGTCTGTTTCAGGTTAGACATTTTATTACTGAACAAATTCAATAATATGTTGTACGTATAAAATATCGAGAAGCGTTCTAGCTTTTATAATCCAGTGTGACTATTTCTGTCATAAACAAGTTCACGTGAGAACGTAGCCATTATATTAATACACTCGTACTAATTTTAGTTTGAAAAATGTTTCATGTGTCACACAGTTTATATTTTACGCATGTGTAAAGTACACCACTGTATTCGTTCTTAAACAGTTGTTTAGTGTTTGAACCCGGTTTCTGTAGTCATTGGTGAATTTGGCAATGTTCATTCGATTAATGATACTGGTCGGCTCAGTATGAGGGCCAAATGAAGGTTCTGGACCAACGGGTCTGCGGATAGGTAGGTTCTAGTGGAATCCATCAGCATGCGTGGAAGGTGGGATCCTCACCCATTCATCGTGAGGGGTGTTGTAAGATAAAAACGTCATATTTGTTGATAAGCATTACGAGATTTTCATCTAAAGCTAGTGTCATTATGTCTGACATGATAATGAATCATACTACTTGTTGATTGATAATATATTGATCCTACTTGTTGATAAATCCAAACATGAATCATGTATGTTGATAACAACAATACATTGATCGTATCCGTTGGCGAAAGATATCATTTGTTATATCCAATCATGTATTTCGTTTGAAAGTGAAGTTTTCAGTTATTTCAGTTCAGTCTGTGAGAGACGAGCATTAGGGTGTATAGATGGTGTAACAGATTCAAGTATCATTAAAATGCGTATATTGATGAACACCTCATGCACGTGCTTTAGTTATATAAATTAACAAGACCCAGGTCCACCCAGTTTTATCCTGTTACATCCTGTTACAGCCAACATAGTATCCGACGCACATTTCAATAATAAAAATAAAATTATGATTAAAAGTTAAAAGTTTGATCTCCGGCTTTGACCTGATAGATTGCATCCACGACGTTGAACGATGTGGGACGATATCATATACGATGTGGGACGATATCATATACGATGTAGGACGAGCTTTTCCTTTATTGGTGATGTATATTTACACTTAGTTTCCTCCCTTGATCTCAAATGACATTTGGGTTCTAAGCAGAGAGGAACGTGTGATGGAAGTTCAAAATATTGACCTTGGGGTTTGACCTTTACGATAACAGGCCCAAAACACTATGCGTAACAACTATTACGAAGCTATGTGTATTCAAATTAGGATTTATTCTCTCATCCTTAGAATCAACATATGCTAAATGCAAATTCAACACAGAAGCTTTGGATCATCAAACCTATCATTGTAAAGTGACATCCCTCATAAAAACCAAATCACAGAGATGACATGGTATTGAGCCTCTTGCGTATTGACACACATCCGTGTCTCATGCGTTATGTTCTAAAGACGATGAAGCACATTATTGTCGAGCGTATCGATTTCCAAACTGGGACTGAGTATAAAGGAAAGTGTTATAGTCAAAGTACAACAATGATCAGTGACATTGACTGAGACATACCGCAGCTTGATAATATGAAAAGATAAGTTTTTACTCTGAATATCAAGCGGCTGTAAAGCAATAAAGCACACACAATAAATGAAGGTCGTATCAAATGACGCATACGTTATCTGTGGTTATATATGGAAATATTGTGTGATATAAACTCAAAATGTTTACCAATGACCTTGACATTCATTAGATTATAATTGTTGTCCTAGAAAAATATTATATTATTAACATATAACCATGCCACGATTCATTCATGATTTTCAAAAAAAAGAACTTTGAAATATAAAGTGGAAAGGAAAATGTGATAAACAGCTTAAAAATTGACCCACGACCTTGAAAACTTCTAATAATGGTACATGTATATAATTATGCACAGTTTCACCCCATATATCAGACTTTTATAACGTCATACAACAGAAAGTAAATAACCACAGCAAGTTTCAAATATTTTGACACATGAAGTTGACCTTCATTTTTGCATTTTAGCATCCTCATTGTGGCACTCGAAACACTTCTAAAGTGTGACTTAAACTGTACCATGTTTCACACACTAGTATCAGGCTATGTAGATTTAATCTGTATTGTGTGATTGATCTTTGTGTATAATTGAGACTATAAGTTTGAGCCTTCAAGACTAATGTTTCAGTTTTGTAAACAACATTTTACATTGCTAATTTTTGTTGATAATTGTAAATTTTATATGAATATACATATTGCTTGTAGGTGAAAATGTTTACTTGAATTTGAGTCCAGGATACTGGTATTCCCCTCCTGAAAAATAGCCTCTATGATCTTTGTCAGGTAGCATACTAAAATTGAAGCCATAAACCTGACCTTGTTGACAGTTATTGTAGATTAAGGTTTTATATAAAGATAATGATCAATAGAACTAGTCATTCCTAACTTAACATCTACCTAATAGAATGGTTTTTTTTATATGTATTTGAGAGGATTTATTTATTTCAATTATTCATGGGCTTTCCATAGTGCTCACTGATAGTTGTGGGACAAATACATTAATTTGGGAGTATTGTGAATTCATTTCGAGGCATTTTGAATATATCATTGTGATACATCACGACTGATATCACAACAACTTTGTTCCAAGCTAAATTTGCTTCAGTACATTCAAGATTGGAATTAATTTGGAACACCAATGGAATTTATTCGAAATACTTATTCTTTCAGACTTGTAATATAATTTTTAGAACTGTTTGAGATTTTTTCACAATGCCGTAAGTTCATCATACATATCCACTTTGTATTTCAGGAAAATACATTATTTTCTGAATTTTACTAAACTTTTTGGTTTCGGTCTCTTCTGCTACTTAGTTTAAGATTGCAGAGTCGTAAGGAACACATGGCTTTATGTTGTAAAGCGGAAAGAACAGTCCGATAGAGAACTCAAATATTGAAGGTGATCTTGACCTTGAGAGAAAAAAAAAAACAAGCGTGGTACCCAATACAATGTCTTGAAATGCGACGCATAAGTCTGGAAATCCGTATCCTATGAATGTCCATCGACTTAACGACTTAAGCGGGAATGAAAGCGTCAAAGAAAACTAAGCATATTGAAATATAATTTTGACTTTGAAGACAGAACCGCCATTTTTGTTTACTTGAGGATGTATACATAATCAAAGTTTCTTCCCATAATTTCCATGGGCCTCAAACGTATTAGACAAGATATATATGGTCGAAGGAACTTAAAATAATCACATGGACAGCGACTAAGAAAATAGCGTTTTCTGTCTATTTGCAATTTCGAGAAGTAATTAGTCACTGAACGACTGTCTTTATCATATAGAACGTGTCACATATGTGGAACTTAAGTTTGACTGTAACACACGTGGAGCCTATACTGAGTGGCACATATATATATAACTTACGTTTGGGTAGCACACACATGGCAGATTAGTTGCCTCGCATGTACATACTGAGGATTATGATATAATCCACTTTGGACTCACGATACACTCAGATACTTGCATCATAATTTGTAGAGAACAAATATTGTGACAACAGAACTACATTTAACTATTAAAGATACAGCAATTGAACCAACTCATCGTTGTTTGACTCAATGTATTTAATTGCACAGAGAGAGAGAGAGAGAGAGAGAGAGAGAGAGAAAGAGACGTGGAATACATCCAGTAGGAATAACTTTATGTGTTTATGCTACAAACATGGTCTTTCTACATACATGTTTTATCTATTGTATTAAGGAATAGGCTTGCTTGTAAAATCCATACCATGAACGTGGACGCTATGATTTTCAGTTTGTAAATAGTTGTCCTAAAACAGACCACCCCTTTTACAAACGGTATGATAGAGCGTTAAATGTATTGCTTTTAAATAGGTGACGACACAATTCGAAAGCACGCAATAAAACAGTAAGCAAGTGTGTTCCTTCAAGTGATTATCGTAAAAGTGTGTCGTAAGATGTGTCATAAGATTGTGTCATGTTGTCCTGTTCCATTTACCAGGTAATACTACGAGACCTACGTGTTAAATACTAGAATAGATTAGCATGTAGAATGTATTTTTTAAGCTGTAGGGTATGCATAACACTTTCAGTCAGGTTTAATTCCTGGACGTTGTTTAATGCAGATTTGTCATCCTCCTTGCTTATTAAGTATGTCATCCTCCTTGCTTATAATTATGTCATTCTCCTTGTTTATAATTATGTTATCCTCCTTGCTTATAATTATGTCATTCTCTTTGCTTATTATTATGTCATTCTCTTTGCTTATTATTATGTCATCCTCCTTGCTTATAATTATGTCATTCTCCTTGCTTATAATTATGTCATCCTCCTTGCTCATAATTATGTCATTCTCCTTGCTTATTATTATGTCATCCTCCTTATAATTATGTCGACATCCTTGCTTATAATTATATCATATTCCTTGCTTTTAATTATGTCATCAGCATTGCTTATAAATATGTCATCATCCTTGCTTATAATTATGTCATCAGCATTGCTTATAACTATGTCTTCCTCCTTTCTTATAATTATGTCATCATCCTTGCCTATAATTATGTCATCAGCATTGCTTATAATTATGTCATCTTCCTTGCTTATAATTTTGTCATCTTCCTTGCTTATAATTATGTTATCCTCCGTACTTATAATTGTCATCCTCCTTGCTTATACATATGTCATCCTCCTTGCTTATAATTATGTCAGGATTCCTCCTCTTACTTATAATAATGTCAGATGAGGTATGGTCAGAAGTACTTCACATTTACAATAGTAGCGTGTACTTCACATTTACAACAGTAGCGTGTACTTCACATTTACAATAGCAGTGTGTACTTCACATTTACAATAGTAGCTCGTACATGCATTTTCTGTCTTTGGAATTCATTCAGGACATCAGTCAGATGGCTTTCTGCTAAACGATCATTAATGCAGGTCACTGTTGTCTAATTGTAATGTATCCGAAAATCTTTTGAAAGTTGGCATCTAGCTAATTCTCTCATGAAACACTAAATGACTTTCATATATGCAGGTTGATTCATCTAGTGTCTTTGTAACCTTAAAGGTCAAAATACTATTGAGAATAAATTACTGCTTTTTAAAAACCCATGTATAAAACACGATTTCTTGTCCTATTGTGAGCACTTAGTCTGCAATCACCATTTAGTGTAAAACTTTTTTACTAAAGACACAGGTTGTATAGGGCGTTGTAGCATGCACTGAGTGTTAGGTAATTAGTTTAAACGTGAAGATAGATTAGCTTGGAAACTCATGTCGCTACAGATGTATAAGAATGGGCACTCTCATAATATCCATTCAGTGAAAGAAACAGTACCAAATCAATTAGAAAGACACATTATAAAAACACCAAA
The DNA here is from genome assembly GCA_028554795.2 of Sinohyriopsis cumingii. Classification (NCBI taxonomy): domain Eukaryota; kingdom Metazoa; phylum Mollusca; class Bivalvia; order Unionida; family Unionidae; genus Sinohyriopsis; species Sinohyriopsis cumingii. The sequence continues at coordinate 28,483,267 of CM068835.1, forward strand.
TTTAGTAGGAAGATATATTAGGCATACTGCTGGTATTACGACCTTCACAGTAGAGCAATAGTTTAAACACACTTGGATCACACAGCTAATTACTCTACACAATGAATGCCGATTTGTCTAACAGTCACAGAGAGCTATTTTCCGGCCAAACAAATTGATGGGGGAGTTTATGTATATTTAACACTGTTGTTTCACTCTGTTAGATACGCAATTTTTGAGCAATAGAAGCAATAAATTGTTATACATTGTCTTCTGTGACGATCGATAAAGCCGATCATCTTTACAATACATATTAACAGAAACAAGAAAATCACAGTTTATTTTCTAATAGTAGATAATTGCTACATAATGCTATCGCATTTAGGAGCACTATAAGAAGCACACACTGCATTCAGACTGGGTTAGAAAGATTCTCTTGTTTGCTAGAGTCCCATTGCTGTTAGCTCACGGTCCATCTGGCAAACTGCGCATGACGTGCAGAAATTAACAGCACACCAGTCTTTGCAGATGGAGCCCTGTAAGAAAGTTAAACGCATGAAATATGAAGTCATGGGATGTTTGCTACTCGATTACGTATACCATGCCTATAATGATGACTGGTTGAATACTGGATCATCCATTTGTCTGCACATTTCAAAATGCAAATTTATACCTGTTTATAAACTGACATTAGCCTCAGCCTTTCAAGAGAATGTTCGGAGTATGAAAGGAAATAAATGATTTGAAATAAGGATAGAAGTAGCTCTTTCACGATGTGTACAACGAATTGTTATGTATATCTACTATTTGTGACTGTATCTTATTATGTGTATTTTTTTGTGAAGTGTTCAAAGGAGTTATTGACAATGTCATTTGGATACATCAGGACTTTTGGGAGACCAGTACATTCGAGAGTCTGCGATTCATTCGGAACATTCCATTCTTTTGGACCTGAATATAACTTTTAAGGATTATTTTGGATTCAGTTCATAATACTGTATGTTCCTCTTACATTTGTATTTTATTATTTTGAAATTATTTGTTAAGGTTTACAACACCTGATGGTTTATCTTCTTTCTGTTACTTAGTGTTTAACCATAGTGTCGTAACACAAAGATGTTGTGATAGTTGAAAACAAAAAGTACTGAAGATATTTCACAAAAAATGTTCTCGTGATTGTTTATGTTCCATGCGTCTACATTTATCGAAGCAAAAGAGGGAAAAGCCAATTGTACCAGCATGTGTATGTTTATATGCTAATGTCAGGAATCGATCATTATGTTTCATTAAACCGTGAAATTATTTCGATATTAAGGAACCAAAACACAAGAACCAAACGGGAGTGTTGATATATATAGTTATAATCTGTCATCCGCCGGGTATTTGTCCTTTTCCTGGTGTTACGCCTTTAATCTCGGCTCACTAGACAGTATTGACCAGTCATTACCCATATACGTTGGCTGCCATTTCCTTTCTTCATGTCACAGCCAGATCCTAATGGACGCACTTTCAGCTGCCTTGCTCAGTGGCTGCACTGATGTTTTGGGATCTCTTCTTTTTATTCCTAGTGCACCGAGCATCCTCCAGGTCGACTGTGCAAGAATCTCCCCGCACCATACTTTCACCGAACCCCCCCCCAGTTTTTCCTTATTGCTCTACAGTTATTTACTAATTACTGGTATTTCTGCGTCTTCCTTTCATATGCCTCTTACGTTCATTTTCCCATGGGACGATTAGTTCTACCAAGACGATCCATTTTGCAGTATGATATCATATGACGATATATGGATGAAGTGATATCTGCAAAACGTTTGGGAATTTGAATTTTAGCCTCATGCTTGCTCTCATGTTCCATGCTTTGCGTCATGGAATAATCCAGCATTGCTTGACGTTACAGGTTTCATTTGTCACTAACAAATCAAATCTGACCCGTCCGTAGTTCAGGCCATTTTATCATTCTCTCTCCAAAAAATGTGCCGTCTCTCTCAAGACCATATCTCATCTCTTGTGTGAAAGCAATCTGACATGAGGAGAGAATATGTTGGAGTGTAGCGCTTTTCTGGTACAACACAACATGCATGTTGGCTGATCTGACAGGTTCCATCTGTTCAGATGAGAAAGCCATGGGAGCAGATCGTACACAAACCATAGAAGGAACTCGATTTTTTGCAGTGGTTTATATTGCCAATGGTCTGTTCCTGTAATTTATCTGGCAGATGCCAACTTCTCCACATTGCTAGGGACCCATTTGGACTGCTCCTGCTCACCCACGTCATCTTCACCTCTGCGAATTTATTCCTAGACTCTGTTACTTCGGTCTTATGAGCTTGATTCATTTCATCGCTCAAACATTTAGAATGGCACCTAAAGCTAAAGAACTATATTAACAAAATGTCCTTCAAAAAATATCGGAAAAGAGCAAAGAAAAAAGAGAAAGTTTTGATCATAGTTTGTTTAGTTTCGCTGTCTGACTAAAAGAACTGGAAAAGAACATGCATGTCCTGTTGTCATTGATATAATCTTATCACCATATTAATATCACATGGAGGACATGCAAAATTGAATAGAATGGAACAACATCAATGTAACAGTGTGCGATTTTTCAATGCATGGAAGTTAATTAGAAAATCTCTTTATCAGCATTTGTTTTGCTTCAAATTGTATTGTGTCAATTTCCTACTGATATACTACGGATGTTCAACTGTGCTTTGGTAATCTAATACATGCTCTATTCGCTAGATACTCACACTAATGTCCCCTAGGGTCCGAGTCCGGGTTCTCATTGTAACAACTGCGCCAGGGACACAACAAGGCATGCAGATACAGTCCCCCAGTCGAACGGCCAGCTGCATTATCGTCCAATGAATGCAGAAGCAGGTCATGCACACTAAAATTATAATATAGAGTATCCATTGGTAATTTAGAAATACATAATTTCGGAGCCTATATCAATTTTTTTCCTAAAATTAAACAATATGAGAGTAGCATGCAGTGGAAATAGATAACGAAAATAGGACCCCACTCTTAAACAGAAAGGTGTAAATCAAACACACACACACACACACGTGTGTGTGTGTGTGTGTGTGTGTGTGTGTGTGTGTGTGTGTGTATGATAAAGGTATGATAATTTGTGTTAATTGCTTCATACCATTATATCCTAGTGTCATAAATAAAACGGTAATAAAAGTGAATAAAAGCTAAATAAATCAGAGATCAAAAGTTAACTCAACAATGCAGCTAGCTTAAATTTGTCTGTGCCTATCTATTTTCTAATGTGTCATGCTATTAATCAATAGATTGAAGAACAGATCTCCCCATCTATCTGTCGGCACACACACACACACATACACACACACACACCGGACATTTTCACCGACTTCAAATACATACTGGAATGTGCCCTTTGTAATATATTTCCTATTAAGGATGCTTTGACCCCTCCAAAGGTAACGTCGACTAGGACTGATGCTCATTACTGTCCTAAAAAATTTAAAATAACAATAATCTATAATGAAAAACCGACAATTGAAAGGATTAAACTACCCTTCTCTGTCCCCATTAAACCTGCTAACTGTTAGCAGCATAACCTTCAGGTAGCTGAGCTATAATAATATTAGTGGACTACACCTCTTTGGATTGTCTTACAACGAAGTGATGTGCAATATAGAAATAGTGACATTTCAATCTTTTACTCTACTAATGTGTTTATTTGACAGTTTAATGGATATATAAATCAAACATAATTTGAGAAAATGATAATTGCGATATCATATAACCGGTGTCTGATTGCTCACAGTATTGTTAAAAATTTATGGTATTTTGATGTATCAAAATTATATTATCCAAAATGTCCATGTCTGAATTCACTATAATTCCAAATTAATGTTTTAGTCCAAGAATATTATTTAGCACTTTTAATTCTAATGAATAATAATGTCAATATGTAGATCTATCCGATTACAACTGACCACTTCAATAAGACTGATTCTGCTTCAAATGTTACGGAAAGAATGAGTAATTTTTAAAGTAAACAACATTATATAAAAGGCTAATACGCAATAACAGAGCCTGAATGTAGGTCAGTTTCCTCCCTAAAGCATTCAGAGTTGTCAACAAGTTTAGGAATTTCCAATATATCCTACATTCTTAATGAAGTAAAGATATATGCTTCCCTTAATAATGACCTGCATATTTATTCTGTACTCATAGAAAAATATTAGCAATGTAATATGTTGTTTACAAAATAAATGGCACTGGTCAGGTACACCATTAGCTTGAATGTGGACAAAGTTCAAGTACAAAATAGAGATTTGCATAAAATATGCTCACTGAATAAAGCCAACAAACAATACAAATATACACAGCAGTATGCGATGGTCAAGGTCTTTGAACTGGCTGTCCTGTTCGACAAATACACCAATGAAAGGAAGCCTGAATAAATAAATCCAGCGAAATCTGAGGTCGGATATGTGCGTTTAAAATACAGCTGGCATACCCTAAGAAAAATATTCTTTAATAACACTTCCAATGACATAAATGGAAATATTCAAATATACTAGGGAATGTAAGGTGATTGCTGATTAAATCAAGGAAAACCAGCGCCTAATTGATGCAGGAAAACAAAACACGTATAGGATAGGAAGAGTTAAAACAACGACTTGCGTAGTGCTACAGACAATTTGATTTTTAAAAAAATAGTATTTCCAACAAAAGTTTTAAACATTTTCATAGTGCGGAGAAAATGTATCCGCAACAATAAAATCACCATAAAAACCATAAAATCCCTTAAATATTCAGAATTCTTCATCATTAAGGAACTCACTCGAGCCGCAATCCTCGCAGCATCCAAAGAGCCCGGTCGTCCAGTCTCTGGTTCCATTCCTGCTCCCAACTAGTAACTTTGGACCCTGTGCAAAGGGTTGGTTGATGACCACCGTCGTATTGACCTGGTTGTTTATTTGATTCATCTTTGGGTGTCCTCTGCAAATGGTATCTCTGATTTATATCATAGTTGTTCCCATTTTAATTCATAATAAAAAGTGATGTTGTAACTATAATAATATAAATAATTTGATGTAATTCCCCTTATGAGTATATTCCCATTAAAACACATTCTTCTTCGTTAAAAAGTACTGTATGTACAACAGAGACCTAAACTTTCTAAATGACGTGGTCTATCAGTGTTTTCGATGCGCTATTCGCTTTTGGAATTTTGGCAATGTACACTTTCATCAGCTACTGAATTTATGTCAAGACAAAACTATGAACAAAGTACACTATCAATACGTGTTCACTGTAGGCATTTTATTACAAAACAAGAAACCTTAAAACCGTACACTAATAAAAATTGAACAGTTCGAATTCTGATCCATTTAGGTACGGGAATTGTCCTACTAACAAGGATACAAACAGAAAGGTTTGAATTCTAATCTGTTTAGGGAATCTTCCTACTTAGTGAGAAATTATATCCTTACAATTCATGTCTCAAATCGATTCTATTCATTTTCCTTATTGTTTAGGTGAATTTGTTTCAAAAGAAATGTTTGAGGAACATTTCACTTCTTACCTCATATATTTATGGACTAGGAAACTTATAGGCTTAGCAATTGTATAAAATATTTCGATTTCATCCATCTACTAAAGTGTCATGAAAATATGACGTGGCAAGGTATACCTTCTTTTCAAGATGAGGGAATATTTTGGTACCTTGAACTAGAAATTCTCTGAAACTCCTTCCATCTTAACTTACTTTTGAAAGCAAATGCTTTATACAAATGCTGAATAGCTGAGAGTGGTTTGTAATTAACTGCAAGTTGTTCGATGTTTGCTTTGGAAATTTGCTTTTTAGGTTGTGGTTTAACATACAGACAGGATGTGGGACAGCATAAAGACAGGATGTGGAACAGATACAGATATGTGACAACAGACAGGGCGTGAGACAGCATACAGACAGGATGTGCGACAACATACAGACAGGATGTGGGACAACACACATACAGGATGTGGAACAGCATGCCGACATTTGCTTCTTGTTGAGGATATCACAAATCCACACTTTTGTCTTACTTTTTTAAACATGTTTCTTTGAACCACGTGACTACTACAGGTTTACAAGTAGACATGATACAGGATAGACGCTACTTTGTCTTTTAGACCCTATACAAGCGACGTTAACCAAGCTTTAATAACCCTAATAATTGGTTCTTTTTCTCTTCTCATCCAGTACATAGCTAACATGAAATGTTTAGTTCTTCATCCAAGAATGAGATATATTGCATCTGGTCATGAAAGTTTAAAAAATTTGAACATATCTTTAGATGTTCTAAAATCACAAATTTTGTATCTCAGCAATGCAACTTTATGTCTTCGATGTGAGTAATATGGCCTCTCAATGAATCAGATGGTGACTGTGCATATTTAGAAGACCGGTGCGTGAATCTGAGAGCTGGATAACATGACCATATATCAATAATCCAATTGGCGGTAGAAACAACAGGTAGCCAAATCAACGAAACATTTCATCATCATATTAGTCTGCTCAGATATCGCTTAAAACAAACTCAGATTCAGTAGACTATAAAGTCTATCTGTTCAGTCTTCGAAACCGTAGATACCACCGGAAATTTGCTCTGATGAGATTTTGTATAGGCACAAACAATCAAAATTCATTGTATCGTTGCCCATCCAGCTGACACGTCCTAATCAGTCGATGCCATTTAGAGTATACCAAAATAAGGCTATTGTTTATGTTTGGTATATTTGAAAACGTCCAAATTATCAAAGGTTTGCAAGATGCCTAGATATGTCTACCTTTCCTATAAATTTATACATATGTATACTGCATACAGTCGTGCCAACAATGGGACAACAAATTAAGTTGAAGTCCTTCACAATATCTTGTTTCATATACAATGAATAATGAATACCTATGTGTTTGTGTTAATATATCCTTTTATACTTCCAATTAGATTACATATTGGTGTATTGAATAAGAGTAGAATGCGCACAAATGAAGGAGACATTTTTCCATGGAAAACATTTCTATGAATGCCGTATCATTACGTAATGAAAGAACTATTTGTGTTTATTGTCCTTTCCTAAACTGGGGAGAAGCGGTTCATATGAATCACAATTCGATTCAAGGCCATGACACTTTTTAAAAGGTTTAATTTAACATTTAATTTGAAGATTTTATTTTGGTTTTTTGTTGTTGTATGTGTTATCTACCGTGTACAGAGACATCAAAACTTGAAATTTAAAGGGGAATAATTCCTATACAGAGAGATACTTGAAAGAGTTGTGTCCCCATTTGGGCAATTGACTAAAATTTCTTTCTTCCTTTCGTTGTTAAAATTATCAATATATTTAGAATATACAAATCATAATTTTGTTTGTTTTGAAACACTATTTCATTCATTTTTTTCGGTGGTTGGTTGTTTAGAAGAAAGTGTTATTTTGACAATGTTTTTATTAATTTATTTTATGTTTGCTAAATGTTACGATGGGAAATCTGAGCATTATAACATTTTGGTTGAGGAGAGTAGTCATATTGGATAGTTGGGGGAGAATGGGAGTTTCCATCGAAAAAAGGTAGAAAGTATTACTGGGACCATGGGAAATTTAACATGGGAGTAGTACCATGGGGGAGCCTAGGGACAATGGGATTTTACTGTTACAATAAGGTCTATGCACTCTGGGGACAATGGGAATTTAACATGGGGAAATTTAACAGGGATTGTGCCTGTCTAAGGACAATGGAAATTGAACATGGTGGGTCTGTCTAGAGACAATGTAAATTCAACATGGTGGATCTGTCTAGGGACAATGGAAATTGAACATGGGAGACAGATATAACACAGACAATAGACAACAGACATAACACTGATACAACATTTTAAAAAAAATTTGAGGCAAGAAAGTCAATTTCTTTTCGAGATATAGGAGGGGCCCTGAAAAGGGCCTTTGGGTTCTTCTTCTTCTGCTTATTCTTCTTCAACTTTCTCCATTTCTTCATCCATGCCCAGACCTTTCCCAAAATTCCTTTCTTCTTCCTCTTTTCATTTTCTGGTAACCAGTAAGGATGACCCATAGATCTAAACTTCTCCTGTATCTGGATCCAATTCTGATTGAGTTTGTCAAAGGCCTCTTTCTTCTTTATTTTTTCCTTATTCTGTCTTTCTTGACTCCATTTTTCTTTGCTGTTATTCACCTCTTGGGTCATTACTTGCCTCATTATTTCTTCTCCTTTTTTCAACCTGTCCAGGCCCCTCTTCACATAAGACAACTCCGTCCAATACACTATATGTTCTAGGAAGCACCGAACGTGGATTACATGATCTAGTGCTTCCTTCAAACTTCTCACTCTGCCAAAAGACTGGACTATTAATCTTCTCAACTTATTAACTTCTTCTTCTATCATCCCTTCTATTAGATTCCTGGCTACCTTTAGACCTTTGAATTGACTGCTTACCAAGTCTTTGGTATCTCCATACCTCCATTCCTTTTCTATCCTTTCTATAACATATTCTACATCCATCATCCAGAAATATATATCTCTCAATTGATTGAATAAAGCAGACACTCGCGCCATCTTGTCTCGGTTATTCGATAGATATATGTAAAGCACGGACGTGAAGGAAAACATCCCCTACTTTTCTCTTCTCATATTATCTACTATCCACACTAAGGTAATGAGACAGTAAAACATAACCATAATATATTATCCACACACTCAAAGCAGTAAAATCAAACCCAAAATATACTATCCACACACGGGAAGCAGCAAAAACAAACCCAAATCTACTATCCACACATAGGAAACAGCAAAAACCCAACCCATAATCTACTATCCACACACGGGAAGCAGCAAAAACAAAACCATAATCTACTATCCACACACGGGAAGCAGCAAAAATATAACCACAATCTACTATCCACACACGAGAAGCAACACAAAAAACCCCCACCCAAACATACCATCCACCCAGCAGGGAATGTTTAATAACCACACACTCTACTATTCACAAATACGTACTTGATAGCTTACAAACCCCAATAATCTACTATCCACACAAACATACGTTAGCGTTAACGAACACAAACACACACACACACACACACACACACACACACACACACACACAATCATGCCAGGAAACGAGTGAGTGCTTATATTCACACTACTCCACGTTCACACATTGGCAAATTGAAAATTGCTGTCTTTTCTAGAGGTTTGGTTAGCCCTGAAAAGGGCTGGTTTTTTTTATAACTACAGAGGCTCCTGACTAATGCCTACATCTCCCTGGCCTGGCACTGGAGACACATCTAATCCTCCAATCGTTCTCCCAGTTTACTCATGTGGCTGGGAGCGCATAAGAAGGATGATTCGCTTCAGCACCCCAATATTCTGTCTCTGGAATATTGTAGGCTCCCCTCTCTCTTCTCCTATTGCATACTCTTCGATGTCTAATTTCTGGTGCAGCTATTGGTTGTAGCACCCTTGCCTCCTGTGTACGCAGCTGTTTTGGTACTGGCTGTGGTGCTGGTAGAGGCTGCGGTACTGCTAGCGGCTGTGGTACTTGTCTCTGTGGAGGTGTCCTGGCTTAACCTCACACACAGGTTTTCCTATTATGTGTGGCAGGATTCCTTTTTTCTTTTCCTCCTCTTCTTCCTTCTTCTTATTTTCTCCTCTTCCTCTATTCTTGCTACCTCTTCTACAGCCTCCATGGCCATATTCCAGGTGCATCTGAAGTTCTATAAATTTTGTTAGGTGTTCATTTTTTGTTGTTAACGAATCAACAAGGGTACCCAGACTGCCTAGTGTTTTCGTATTTATATCAAAAGCACGGACGTGAAGGAAAACATCTCTTAAGACCCAAAACTTACATTACCTATATGATCATTAAAAACGCGCCGGCCTAAAATAAACACTCACTCACTTTTTTACTACCTATCGCTATTTTAAAATTTTTTGACTAACCACTTAAAGACAATGCTTATACACTCACTTTCTAGCCTAGATAAAAAATGTATGCGCTTATAGATGCACTTCTAATTTTTTCGAACCTATCATAGGCAATGGATTGTTATTTCTTTTCTAGAGCATGGGGTAGCCCTAAAAAGGGCTTTTTTTTGTTGTTGTGTGAACGAGGAGCTATGGCAATCTTTTTAGGATCTAAGAGCGCGGCCTCCTCTGGCGACATCCTTTCTCACAGGATAAGGTCTGCTTCTTCGGAAAGAGAACGGGAACTCTTTCGTGTCGACACGACAGACGACAAAGCCTCTGTCAGGTTCCTGCTGCTGCTGCTGTTGTTGCTGCTCTCTCTGCTGTTTCTGAAGTCTATTCTCTGTCCAGTCTTCTTTCTCCCTGTTAATTTCTTCTCTGAAGAGCTCCTCTATCAGGTCTTCAGTGACATTTGACATTCTAACATTCTCTATCTCTTCAGGCTTCGGTATCAGACTTTGTCTGACACGATGCAAATTCACGTAGGCTTCGTTCAACGTGGCTAATATTGAGCACATCTTCGTAGGAGGATAATCGACAATGGATGGTCAGACTGGAGACTACCCCGTTTTTATGGTCAAAGCGCGGACGCGAATGAAAATATCCCTACACGGTTTTCGAGTCGGAACGCTAAATTAGTGTCATGTGAGGGATAGAGAGAAGTCAAAGAGCATGGTTCATGATACCCATAGCAAAACAAACAAAACGCATTTTTTCAAAAAACATTTTTTATTCCAATAACTCATCACTAACAAGTAACAATAAAATTTTAACATTAACCATTCAATATAACTAACAAACATTTTTTCTTCACAGAGGATGATAAGTGATCAATTCGATCCTGATTTTCTCTTGGAAAATGTCTGACAAGTAAAGGGGTACGAGCTCCGACTTCGGTCCCTGGATCACGAGAGTTTCTTTTCGACGGATCTGAAGAGGCGTTAATGGAGAACAAAAATGTTCACGTAAGCCTTTATACCACTGATAAAACACGTCTCCTATCTCTATGAGACTCCAAGCTTTTTCCAGATACTCGTCCAATTTTTCTTCTTGTATCAACATCTGTTATTTATCGTGTTGAATTTGATTGGGATGATCATAGCAATCCTTCTTGATCAATTCCTTAATTTTATCTGACAGGACTGTAGCAAAAACAGGAGACTAAATGTGCTTCTTGTTCTGGCCATCTGGACTTCATCGTTATTTCTTCTTCGTCTTTGTCTTCGTCTCCTTCGTCTCCTTCCACAGTCTCCTCACATTCCATGTCCAAACAATCTCTACTATATAAACATTGATAAAAGCCTTCCATGGCTTCTAATAGTCTAAAATGACTTCTCACAAACTGATAATTGCTATCGTATTATCGAATTCGGCACATATGATGACGTTCACTGACTTATCTGGGGGTATTGGATTCGCAAATTGAAGTTCCACACGAATCTGACCGGATTTTATAGGCTGGAAATGTCCCTCGTCGCTCGTACGAAATACCGTGACTGGTGTTTGTCCCTAACTGACCGGTGGCTTCGTACAGGGACAAATACGATCTCAAATAATTCCTGTCACCAAACTTAGGCTCGAAGGGTCTGGTACACAAGGTCTTGTCATCGCGACTGACTTCAATTTAGGCTACGTTGTAATGTTGAAACTGGAAAGTGTTTTCGTTGTGAAGTCCATTGAAGGCTGAATTTTTGACGATACCAATAATCAAAAGCTTGGGTAACTGTCCTTTCAACAGATGATCTTCGATCATGGAACGCTGTCCAGCAGTAATAGTGAACGTTTTCACTTCCACTCTTCGTATCGGATACTAGGCGGTCGTTCTGCTCAAAGTGTGACTGATGTCATTTCCCACTTTAGGTAACACTTCCACACGACGCACGTAGAGTCTGGCTTCTTAAATGATAGTTTTGTAATCATTGGCATGGGCCATCAATTGGAAAGCAGCAGTGCTACGATTCAGTCTCAGGCGGATATCCACTCCGTTCAGCAAATACATTTCGTGTAACCACATGTCCAAATGCAAACGATCCAACTGTTCTAAACTACGTCCTTGCAGAGTTTTCTTATGACTGTCTTTAAACCCCACATTGTGAGGATCGTGATCGGCTGTCAGGACTGTGTCTTTAAACGTGTTCTCACCCGCTGTGTCAGGTTTCCATACCACGCAAGCATCCAGATGAGTATTCTTGGCTTCTTTTCCGTACGTCAAGAGATTTTCCAGATACGCTCAATAAGGGTAAGTATCCATGCTGCTGCTGACCAGTTTGTTATTCAGGTAGAAGTCCACTTCGCTGAATAAGGAATGCATGAATTGTTGACAGGAGCTACTCTAGCATCGGCTACTGGATTAGTGTTGTCCGTTTTGATCACTTTGACTTTCAAGTACGGGCAACTGCTATTCAGATCGATCTAATCTTCGGGCTGACCACTGATATCAAACACGATGGCAGCTGAATCCATCAAAGAGGAGACGGGATGAAATTCGACCCACTGGGATTCTTGCATGGTCATCATGGTGGGTGGCATAGCAAACAGATCTAGTTCCAACGTGGAACAGGCGCAAGACTCTCAGTGCATAAATTTTCTGTCTCTCTATAATCTAATAGCCAAAAACGTTTAAATCTCGAACAGTTCTTCTTTTCTTAGTCTTTCTAGCTTTTGAAGTGTGAAGTCTTGTGAAAGGGTGTTTCTTCGTCTTTTTCTACCCTGTCCTTGCTGTGGTTTCAGGGAGGCGGGAATGCCTGACTCGCTAGTGCTCAGGGCATTTATAGGAGTTTCTCGTCGACCCAAAAGGTCTTTGCCCGTTTGCAACAAGACATTTTGGCCTGCTCTCAAGAAAGCTTCTTTAGGGTTTTGTTTGTCGATGATGACATTTTGGAGAAATTCTTTGCCTTGTTTCAGTGCGGCATCTTTCAAGGCGTGCAATCCTCGTGTCACTATCGGTTTCAACACCGGAGCCACCGAACGATAGGCCGATTTTAACATATCTCCTAAACCATATCCTCGCTATCGAGGAACGCTTCGGTACACTGGATACATGACTTACAACTCGTTAGAGAACGTTTATGAAAATGGAGTTTCATCGTGACTTTCTCTTTGGAGAATGAAATATTTTGTCCCAGATCTCCTTTCATAACAATGATTACAGTGTCAAAATACGACTTACTGACGGGCAAATAATGAGGATGTACAAATTCGCGGTGAACGTGATAAGTGTTTCCACCTTCCTCGTCAGTGACCGTGGCAGAATCCACTTTGAAAGGAATGACACTCAGTAACGGTACGGAGGTGTGTCCCACCACATTGTACTCAACCACATCGGAGTAAACAAAGATCAAATTCAGTCCTTGGTTCATTTCCACTGGGAAACGAAATAACTTGGTAAAAGAATCGTTATCGGAAATGACTGGTAATTCGTTTTTCTTCATCACTGCCATCCCCGTGTCGATGTCCCCGCCCGAGATGTCAAATAATTCAGGAAAAAATAAAATAGACATGATTTTACCCCCGTCAAATTTCATCAGGAAGCGACGAGCTACTTTGTGGTACTCCAGGGTGACACTTTTTCTGACACTTTCCAAAGCTTTGAGAAACACGACATTAAATCTGGAGGCAATGGTGCTCACCAAATGTTGACCACTAAAATAATACTCTGTGGGAATTATCAAGTGGTAGGTCCACTTTTGAGTCTGTTCATTATAGGTTTTAATCTCATATTTTAAATTATTCAAGTACTTTTGCATTTGCTGGTCATCTTCCACTTGATTGTGCAGGATATTGAGGACTTGGGTCGGGTGAATGATTTCCACTAAAGCCAGTTCTCAATAGGCTTCGTGATCTAATTGGATGGCCTGAGGTAATTTGACAGTATAACAGCACAAAGTGTTACTGGGAAACACGTTCATGGAACTGTCACTGGGTAAGGTTAAGTAAAATTGGTTATAGTGGCTCATAATTTAAGAGTTCTGTGGCTGTCCGAGGGGTTACTGGAAGTCAGAGGAGTATCTCCGCCCAAAATGGGGCTAATGTTGTTGGAGTGGTGACTGGCACTGGCACTGGACACAAGGTTCCCGTTGTTGCTGTTCGAGATGAATTTCAGGGAGGGATTGGGAAGCAGGTAACCGATGCAGCTGTTTAATAAAATGGTCCACAATTGTTTGTCCCCGTGTTGCAAACTCAAATTGGCAATGGCTGCACCGATAACACAATACACCACAAAGATTTAACAGGAAAAGACGATTTGCGTATTAGGCACACGTTCTCCACACCACACCCACAAGGGTTGTTTCTGTAAATCTTGCAGAGAAGAACTGGGTGAAGGAGTGGTCGCAGAAGTGGTAGCAGTAGCTAAAGCTGTGTGGACGGGCATGATGGCCACTTCTTTTTATAGTCGATGATTTGCAAAGGGTCTATCCAAGGATCAAAACTGGTTGGATATCCTTTCCAACGTATTTTAACTTCTTTGAAACGTCATTTGCCTACTTTACGAGTTCTGCGTTCGAGAATTATTTCGATGTCGTACACGTCGTCTTCTTTTTGGTGACATGCTGTAACTCGGGTAAATTAAACGTTCCTTTTAACACTTCACCGTTCGTGTCTTCCAATTTATTGACGGCAGGATGACGGCCATACACTCGTTCGGTGAAACGAAACAATTCGGTGGTCCAGTTAGGTAAATAACCTTTGTCGAAAGTGCATTTGGTTTTGCCAGTGGGCTCCCAATCTCCCACAGCCAACACATCACCTTTCTTGGGGACAGCCACCGTCGGGGACGTACCAAACAGGCGACCAGAGTGTGGTGATGCGTAAAATATTTCTTTTTGGAAAGCTTGGTTCAGAAATTCGGTACCTTTGTCCGTTTGCCATCGAAGAGGGTGACTACCACTTTGTTTCAACACCCGTTGCAGGGTTCGCACTAACTCATTGCTTCGATTTGGAAGTCAATGGCACGATCCAGGCAAATTTGGAATAGACGTCGATGACACAAAACAAATATTTGTAGCCACGATTGTAGCTGGCCAAATGAGAGACATCAGCTAAATCGGCTTGCCATTGATGATCAATGCCTTCCACTTAGGTGCGACTTCTGGAAAACTTGCGTCGAATGGGTTTGTGTAAAGTGTATGTGGCTTGTTCTTGTAACCATCTTTGTACTTGAGGTAAACGGAGTTTTTCAGTCGAGTTTTGGCAGCCCGATACAATCTTTGAACTCCTCCGTAACCTGCAGGATGGGATGGATTGTAATAAATGCTGGCTAACACCTTTTCCATTTTTTTGTTGTTAATATGTGACACACTCTTCGCTGATCCTACCTTGAATGGGGCGAAATGGTGGCTTGGAAACGAATTTAAGTGTCCGATGGGCTACGGGAATAGAAGTCGAAGTTAGTGGCGGAGGTGGTAATGGTCTTCGTTTCTTTTTTCCCTTCTGGTTTCCCTTCTTTCTTTTTCAGCAGGAGTGGACATCATGTTTTTAACCTAAGCTTTCATTTCTTCTCGTTGGGGTGTGGGGGACGGGGTCAACAAGGATGCTGCAATCTTACTAGAAATGGGAGCTACTGACGGTGTTTGAAAAACTTCTCGTATCCCTTCTTCCTCAGGCCTTCGTGTGCTAGCGTCTCTGGTGACCCCTGGGGATGGTAAAAGTGGTGGTGGTGGTGTGGGGGATGGACTTTTCATCAAGGTCTTAAAATCATTCAGAGTGGGTAGAGCTGTTTCGTCTGAAGCTTTCTGGTGAAAGAGTTGCAGTCGTTGCAAGAGTTGTCCGTACTTTTGCGATTTTTCTCTTTCGGACAAATCTTGGCGATTCATCAATGACTGAAATTCGTGTTGTAACTGGGACATCTCGGTCAAATTGGGATTGTGAGGCAAATGCGGGGTCAGCTGTTCTTGCCAACGATGGTATTCCTTCCATCGTTTTCATGGCAATAAAGCTAGTTTTCGTCCTTCCATTCGATGTCAAGGTTTACGTCTATCTTTGTCTCTTTCTCTTTTGACGATTGTGACGGTGTGTACTTCTTTGAGGTGACATCTTTATGGAGTTTAGGAGCACAAAACACTGATACCCCTATTTTGTCGCAGGCCTTTTTTATACTGGAACGCGTCGCCACTGATTATCTTTACGTCGTATCAACTTGAGGACAGGCAACAGACGTCATGCAGGGGTTCGCAACGGACTAAATTGAGCCAGTTCTTGCTGGGACAAATCCGGTAAACTCTGTAACATCCCCGATCTCTCTTTGACTTTAATTTTGGGAGCAGGTACTCTGTGAATAGCTGCCACTGCCACTAAAGAGGAGGGTCCCGCCACTGGAGAAGTTCTTGGAGACACGGGCTTCCATCGTGTCATCAACGGAGAAGTGGATGAACCTGAGTCTACCGGAGGCGCGGTCACCGTCTTTGCAGGTCGCGGTTTGCGAATGTAAGGTTGCGTCCTGGCCGAAGTGCCTCTCTTGCGACTTGTTTTCTGTGAACTTTTCTTTTTCGGATTACTTCTCTGTTTCTTTTTCTGGAGGCTTTTCTTTTTTTGGGGTTGTGACCTGGTCTTGACACCGTTGCTCTTTTTCTTCTTGGGGCTTCTTTTAACTTTTTTCTTGGGGAGAACTTTGGGAGCATTAAGATCCCACCTTAAGAGGGAGCGAATGATGACACCTTCTAGAGTACCGCTCCCTCCAGGTTTCAAAATGATTTGCTTATGGTTTGAGTGTCGATGCGGGGATCGGCCAGTTGGGTCAGAGCTACTTTGTTTCTATCAAAAACGCGTTTGGTTTGATGAGGAATCTGAATGATGCCTTGTAGTAATTGACGTGCTGTCAGCGTAAACCATCGTAAGACTTCTTTGAGACTGGCTTCTAGGACACGAGACCGTATTTGTGGATTTTGTTCGCCACTGATGCCATATAAGCCACGAATCAATTTAACGAGAAGATGAGACTGAAAGGACGTCATGTTGACGCTGTTTGAGACAAACGAAAAGTGTCCGAAGTTTTTATAGATTTTTTGAGGGCAATGACTAAAGATAGGTTCTTGGATGCACTTCTCGCACGCTCGATGAGCCACGCAGAAATTAGGAATGTGAATGCCAGTCTCCTGCATGCATTCGGAATCGAAAAAGATGAAATTGCCTTTCTTCTTGTGGTCCTCAGTTTCCTCTTGTTGGGGTTGGTATTTATGCATGTAGCATTCGTGTTCCAAGTCCACGATTTGGTGACAAATGTAACATCGTTTCTTTCCTGGACATACGTGGGCTTTGGCATTATTGGTACGTATGCCTTGTCCACACGTAGGGCTCAATCTCAGCAGTTGACAAGCACATTTCTGCTGTAAACCTTGCGTCTTTAGATGTTGTTGGTAACAGGCAGGGCTGACAAACGTGCGCTGACAAGCAAGACAATGCACTCTTTCTTGTTCTTTGTCCAGACAGGGTTGAAAGGTCAAACATCCTGAGCATTTCGATCCACAATGCTTGTGATACTCTCGATTGTTATAGCCATAGTCACATTTCTCACAGTAATAACTGTATCCCAGGAATGCGGTGATACTGGTAATTGTATCAAAATGTTCATAGTGATGACATACGTGAATGTATTTTCCTTCCTTTACGTCTTGGACTCGAAACAACAGAGCTCCACGCACTTCTTCAGGGTGCACTTTGAATGTGTAGCGTGGAGCTAGGGCATCTTGCAATATTTGCATCTCAGGAATGCCACAAGGTGTGTCTTTGGACAGGCCGGCTTGTTGCAACAGGAGTTCTGCTTCACTTCCTTGTTTGGCTCGTTCCGATTTTCGAATGTTCTCCCAGGCTCTTTTCCATTCTGCCGTGTCGTTCTTGTTGGCATAGGTTCGTCCCGCCACGATAGCCTTGGCTAAACACATCTAGTCTTGAGGTTGCTAATTCGGACGAGAGTTGTTTTAGTGTTGCAAAAGTCGTCCACCAATAAGACCTTTTTGCGTCCAGTCCCTTGAGGAGGAGAGACGTGGGTCATGTCCAGTGTGGCTTTTCCATCGGTGATGTCAAACTGGTCGTTGGATTGTTGCACGTGTTGAATCTTGTCCATGACTTTGGAAGGGGTCAATTCTGCGGGGCTGCTAAACTCGATCCAAGCAGAGGATTTCAATCCGTCCTGGTGTATGGAAAGTCTCAAGGGATCATCTTGTTTGGCTTGACATTGCCGTTTCAGTGTGGTTAACAAAGAATCCCACATCTCGGTGATTCTCCCTACTCTCTCGAACGGTACGTCGGACTTGAAATCTTTAAACTTCACCGTGTATTTGTAAGCCGTGATTCTAAATTTTTCTAGAGGAGCGCATTTCCGTCTCTCGAATATGATATTACTTTTCAGGGTTTACTAAGGGTGGTGAAGTTTGGTTAGGTACAGACTCTCTGGGTCTGGATTCTGGTTCACTCATGTCATCTTCAAAGTCACAGGCATGAATTTGTGCCAAGACTTCAGCCCTGGTACGAGGCGATATATCACGTTTCTGCCTCTTACTTCTTTCTTCTGGAATAGATGTGATCGTTTCATCTTGACTGAAAAAAGTCAAATGACTTCATGTTAAACACCATGGGTCATTTTATATCCATAGCAGACCAGCGTATATATAAAGGGTGTGTGTCTTGTCCTTCCACTACTCATTTCTCTCTCAAACTGAGCAAAACGATAGAAGAGACTACATAGATCGAACTTTTCATCAGAGCTTTGCGAGGGGTCATCAGAAAAGTTTCTTCAGACAAGCCGACGGATTACTCACCCTCCTTTCGAGATAAAAGTCATAGTACTTGCTATATCTGTAAGAATAAAGGACATTGGTCTTCAGAGTGTCCAGACCGTCAATAAAGCAAAACAGGGGTTAGAAGAGACAAAAGTCAAGATACCCGTTATCATTGTCAAGAAAATGGACATTGGTCTCCAGATTGCCCTAAGAAACAACAGGAGTAAGAAGAAGAAGGAAGGAGTCATGGAGAGGAAGAAGAGGAAGAAAGCAGACAGGTAAAGACACAAAGAGGAGAAGAAAAAAAATAAGAAGGGAAGAAAGTGAGGATGAAGAGGAGGAAAAAGCTGTGAAAGTGAAGAAATTGAAAAAACAGAGAGAGTGAAGACAGGCACAGAAGAAGCTTGTGAACTTTTTAAAGTGCTATGTTGTGAATTGGATTGTAAAATTTGTACCAGAATAGAGTCTATAAAACGTAAGTGTCTCTTGGTTTTGAATTATAGAATAAGAATCTACACTCACGCACTCAAACATTCACACGTACCATAAGGGTAAAAAAAGGGGCTTTTTAAGTTTTAATTGATGTTGGTAATTGAAATACTCTTTTCGAGAGAAATGGGTGGGCCTGAAAAGGGCCTTAGGGTATTTGTTGATTCAAACAATCAACTTTAACTACCTTAAGCCTTTGCCACGGCCAAGGCCTGCTTCTGGACTGCGTACTGTCGATGATGATTTGGTCGAAATCACTAAGGGTGGTATGGTAGGTGTAGTCACAGGGTTGGGCTGTTTAGCTCGGGAAGGTCTTTTTCTTTTCGGTCGTAATAAAGAAGTCTGATACATTTGTTTCAGTCTTCTTAACTCCGCTAAAATGTCTACCAGTACCGTGACCATTTGACTTTCACACCCTTGTTCTTTGCTGCTTCTTCTTGATGTTTCTTTCTTACCTCTTCATCTTACTGCTGTAGGAGAAAAGCTTGTTCTGCTTCCTTTTGCTGATATATACATTTCTCCAATTCTTCTTTCTGTCTCTGTTTAAAATTCTCCACGTGTGGTAAAGAAGGAGAAGGTGGCGAAGGTACTGGTTCGGGAACAAATTCTTGCGAAGTAAGAAAATCCATAAAATCCCAATTTAAATTCACCTCTTCTGGAAGTAAGTCCGGGTTCACTCGGGTAATCGATGCCATTCCATCGCTTTTCGTTGCTACGACCGGTGCACCCCAATTCATCGTCTTCTGAGTTTCCGTCATGTTTGAAAACTGTCGCATGGATTGACAGCGCACAGACGCTAATGACTCTATATAGGGAATGTGACGTCACAGACTGACCTCTTCGGATTGGACATGGGGTGACTGAATTTTGTAACGTGTGTTTGGATTGGTCAATGAACTCAATCCGTTTCGATCGTCCCTTTCCCTATAAATAAACGTAGTTCGCTGCATTCCTTCACCTGTCATCGTCACCAAGATGTGGACCAACGTGGAATCCTCTACTCTAGTCTCTTCAATGCTGTTCCGGTCGGACTTACCGATGTATGTCCGATCATCGTGGACTATCGTCAGGATGACAGATACAAGCATTTGGAAGAAAAGAATCTACGTGGAGAGGCAAGGTTGTTTAAAGAGGGTTTTAATTTACGGACCAGAAGTGAGACAAAGTTTAAGGGAAGGAAGAAGACCCAAGTATTGCCCTCTATGTTAACATGGAATAAAGTTAACATAAACCCAAAGGCCCTTGTCAGGGCCCCTCCTATATCTCGAAAAGAAATTGACTTTCCTGCCTCAAATTTTTTTAAAAAACTGTTGTATCAGTGTTATGTCTGTTGTCTATTGTCTGTGTTATATCCATCTCCCATGTTCAATTTCCATTGTCCCTAGACAGACGAACCATGTTGAATTTCCTTTGTCCCTAGACAGACCCACCATGTTCAATTTCCATTGTCCCTAGACAAGCTCAATCCCTGTTAAATTTCCCCATGTTAAATTCCCATTGTCACTAGAGTGCATATACCTTATTGTAATAGTAAAATCCCATTGTCCCTAGGCTACCCCACGTTACTACTCATGGGTGACATCATGGTGTTTATAGAGATAAAAGAGTTTATAGAGACATTAGCGTTTTAATGGGACAAAAGGATGTATGGGGATAAACAAAACATAGACAAAAGAAACACTTATACAAGACAAGGACGAAAACATCTGGTAAGAGTAGAAGAGTATACCATTGTGACATGTTGTCGTGGGTCTTCAAATTTGTGATTGGCGAATAAGTAAATAAAAACACTGAGCCTCAAGATATTATTCCTCTATTTATTGTTCTCTGCATTATATTATAATGCATTTAATTTGCAGTTTAAATCAGATGACTTCAGGAAACGATAGATAAACATACACCATGCAGATTCTAGTGTATGAAAGGCGGTTATTCTGGCATCGTGTTAATACAGAAAAAAATGTTTGCGATGGCATATACATGTTCTATTGTTGAGAACTTGATGTATATATGTTGCACAAAGTGTAAATCAACATGGAAGATACATCCATGGAACTCATTCTGCCACCTGTGCCTTTCAACAGAAACTTACCAGAAAGAATAAAAGAAATTCATATGTAACCACATGTGACGAGGAGGGTAGCGCTGGGATGGTCACTGAAAATGGACAACCAACATGAGTATGAAAGTACATGACGATCTCAGACGTTTTAATCAATTCCCAGTGTTCCATTTAAAAGTAATAAATGGTCGACATCAAAGTTTTCAAGTTAAGCCAATTGCGACTTTTTGACTCTTATTTGCTACCATAGATTCAATTTCTTGACAATACTGTGATCATGTAATCTAATTCTTCCATAACATCATTGAACAGGGTTATTAGAAACACCAAAATACACTACACAAAAAATGCACATATGTTGTACCATAATAATTATGAAAATAAATGTATTACAATTTGAATAATGATATAAAAGCACAAAAAAAAAATGATTTCGGTGATTTTTATAAGGATTGTTAATATTTGTATAGGGATTGTTAATATTTTTCTAGTTATGGCTCTAGTCATGCAAATCATAATATCTGGCTGTACACCAATATATACACCCAAAAGCTATAAATAATTGTGCATTTCGGTTTGTGTTTCGTGTTTCGGTGTATTTCTGTTTTTGAGCGTATTTCGGTTTTCCTAGTAACCGCATTGGACAGTATCAAACGACAAACTGGATACATGATTTGTTACAGTGATAGTAATTTTGAGTTGATATAGCTTCCATTTGAGAACATGATGTTCGGGCATTATTTGGAAACAATGATATTCATGGGTGTTTTTGTTAACATATCGAGCATCGCATTGGTCTTCTCTTCCGTAAACTTCGTTTGACAGCGGGACCGTACATCAAGACTCTCCTCAGTCATTATTTCCTCTCGACATAAATATTCTCTTCCAAATAGCCTTATCTGTTATCTTAGTGATAGCCCATGATGATTTCACATACATGTACTTGTACCTTCTGAACAGCATCTCCGAAATTAGAGCAGACGACTCAACGTTTGTTTGTCTTATCATGGGAACAAATAAATTCACTAGGCGAGCCAATGATATTTATAGTCTAAGGTCGGATCGAAATCGAATGACAAGTTTCACCAATCCAAAAGCGCGTTATAAACTTCAGTCAGAGCTAGGGGCCTCTCTTCCAATCTTCCACTGACATGCACTTTGTAGGAGCGTTTGCGTCTGTGCTTACTGACCCGATGCGACATAGTTTGAGAATGGCGGCAACTAAGAAGATCATGTGTTGGGGTGACGGGGAGTGATGGTATGGCAGCTACCAAAACAACCACGGTTCAACTTCCAAAAGAGAATAGTTTTAATTGGGATCTAGTTAATTTTCTTTTCTCTTCACTAGAATTTATACCGGCTCCAACACTTTAAACGCATTCTTCTTCCTGAACTAGGGTATACACTTTCAGACAGAGACATAAAGAAGAATTATATAATTTTTTACAAAAGCGGAACAAAGTTTTGTCATTCAACGGCAGCAGCATGAAGAGGAAATATGAAACTATAGGAAGAAGAAGAGAAGTGAAGATGAAAAGGAGAAAAGAAGGACGATGAAAGTCAAACGGTGACGTTGCTACTAGACATTTTGTCTCCTATTAAGGTATCTGAGACAAATGTATCAGACTTCTTTAACTCGACCGAAGAGAAAAAGACTTTCTCGGGCAAAACTTTCCAACTTAGTCACCACTACCTTTACGTTGACTATCCCTGAGAGGCCATCAGTAGGAGCAATCACTATCAAATCATCCATAGCAGCAGGTGAAGATGTAGTACTTTGCCGTGGCAAGGGTATAAGACAGTTAAAGCTTATCTTCTCCAGCTCATGAGTTTGTTAAAAAACAAATACCTAACGGTTCTCTTCAGGGCCACTCATTTCTTTAGAAAAGAAAGATTAATCAAAGATTGCCAAATCAAGTAAAACTCGAATTATGTAGAACTCAGATCCATTTTCCTATCATGTTTGAATGAAATACGTGTATGCGTGCGTTTTTATAGGTCTTTGTTACAAAAATCAAGACCAAGAGGCACTTAGATTTTTCTTTTTGGTACATTCTCTCTTTTTGAAAAGCACAATGCAAATTCAAAACACAACACCAAAAGTCCTTTTTCTTCTTATTTCACTCTCTCTTTTTCCATTTATACTTCTTCCAATGGATCTTAGACCCTATTGACGACACTTGGAGCCAAGAGGACATTGAACATAATGGAGACTGCAATCGTTGTTCTCCGAGCCCTAGAGAGCTATAACGGGTCCTGGGGTAAGAATCACCAGGGTCTCTCCTAGTTTTTGTTCAAATGGAATTTTTCTTTAATAAAATTAAAATTTGCTGTTCGGCCCGGGTCTTCTTACTGGCCCGCGCATGCGTTATAGGCGCAAACGACTCTAATGCAATATAAGTAATTCTATCTACATTCATTCAAGGCTGAGACGTAGGAGAAGCCAAATTGGAGCACCAGCTGTAGTAAAGAGAGACATATCAATTTGCCGAAATAGTTATGTGTGTGTTTGTTTGTTTGTGTACATATGAGTATTTTTATAAACCAAAATAATTCGCTTTCCCTTCTCAGATGTGTGCTTGTTTGTGAGGGTTTGATGGGGTGTCTATAAACACTAACCAGCTTTGCTTTTGTGATAGTGTGTGTTTGGTATGTTAGAATGTGAGGGTCTGTATTTGAGGGTTTAGTTTATTAACACTTACTACCCTTACTTGTATGATGGAGTATAGTTTAGATCGGTTCTTTGATTGCATTTTATCTTTATCAAAAAATATTTTTCTTTGTACAATATGTGTTGCATGGTGTGTTTGTATATTTTTATTAAAAACGTTGAAAGAGAGTTTCTTTTACGTCCACGCTACTATCTCGTTTTTATGTTTTGTATGTGATTTGTGGTTTTGTGGGAGTTGTAGTTTTCCTTCACGTTCGTACTTCAGATATATCAAATACACATTTGTCCGTCCATCACCCTCGTTGACTCGACAACACTAAAGTTATGCCAGTGATTTATTTAGAAGAAGCATGACATTGGATGGTTGATGTGGAATAGCTTTTAGAAAACAACAGAAGCATATTGGAGTTACCGAGTTACAAAACACCATGTGACAAAACAACTGTCAGCTCCAAAAAATCTAGGGGCTTGTAAAAAAAATGACGGAGAAAGAAGAGCTGAAGATGAAAGGACTCTTTACATATGAAAATTGTAGAGTTGGTAAACTGAAGGAGACTGCGGATGGTGTGGCAGAAGTAAATTATATTTGTTTACAATAGATAGATGCCTGGGTCGGTTGGTTTTACCAAGACTTACACAGTGTAAGAAGAGGGACAGCCGCCTTAAAGAGAGCTGATGTTTTAGTGAGGAAAGTGAAGAAGGAGGAAGTGGCAAAGATCAAGGCTGACTGGGCGTTGGAGAAAAAGGGAAAAGAAAATGAGAAGTAAAACAGACTTTGAGAGATTGAATACTAACTTGATGAAGTTTCATAACAAATTTAGAAGGATTGGGCATCCAGACTGGATACCTGAGGATGGAAAGAAAGATGGTAAGAAGAAGAATAATTTCATCCAAAAACTGAAAATATGTTGAAAGATCTGAAGGAAACAAATAAGAAAGTCAACGCTCCTTTCAATATTACTCGCATGCCTCGAAAAGATATATTCTTTTACTTTTGCCTCCCGAAATAAAATTGTCTTTGTGTTGTAATTATTTTGTTGGTGAATATGTTATTGGTCGCCATAACCATTTTCTGCACAAAAAAACGCTTCTGTCCATATAAACTCTTTTGTGGCTATAAACTCATGATGTCATCCATAATAAATGTCCCATGGTCCCTACAAATAGTTTTCCCTTTTGAATGGAAAATCCCATTGTCCCCCAAGTATCCCATATTGGTACTGATGATGCCTAACTTCTGTTTATTGGACGAGGACAGATTAAGTAGTATGGGTATGCATGTACGTTGTCTTCCTACAATCATTTATTTAGCTCCTTTTCCGATTTCATTCCTCTTCTCTCATATTCAGACAATGACTGGTCGATTTCCTTCTAAACTTTACATTTGAAAACGGCTGAAATGGTTTGGATATAGCATGACAATTGTCAGCCCGAAGTTTGATAAATAATGGGCACGTTTGTTTTTGATTTTTGAAGAATAAGAAAACGTATAGGTTTATCTTTCAGACTTTTCAACGAACTTTAAAGAAATATTGTTTTAAAGCAACCATTGTTTATAGGAAAATAAATTTGTTTATGATATTTCAAATGTAACTGCAAATACATTTTGGAAACATATTTTAAAAGTTACCAAGAGGAGTGTGAAGGACATTGGCCAATTTTAACAAGCACTAGAAGCCAGGTTTACTACACATCCCTTATTTTGCTATCACATACATCACAAGAGCTATGCAAGAGACCCCGCAAATACTTCAACAAAGAATACCTAGCTAATAAATGTGCTGGCGGTAAGACCATACGATAAAGCTGTTGATTTAACACATTGTATTATGGTATTGTCATTAGCAGCAGTAGAATTGAAATGAGAGATTTCCAAAGTATTGTGGACAAAATATTTACGATTATCAAGAATAATGTTTTCAAGATGGTTATAATACACTCAGCCAAACATGAGCTTGCCTTGTCCAACTAAGCTCAGAGCGCAATACATTTTTTTCTCAAGATTCTTGCTGTTTTAATTATAATGCCAATCAAGAAGGATGGTAAGAAGAAAATTAATTTCATCCAAAACCTGAGAATATGGTTGAAGAACTGAAGGAATTATAACAAAACATTCAACGCCCTTTCCAAGGCCACTCGCATGCTTCGAAAAGATATAGTCTTTAACTCTTGCATCCCGAAATAAAATTGTTTTTGTGTTGTAATTATTTTGTTGGTGTGTTTTTCTTTTTTCCCATAACCATTTTGTGACTATAAAACGCTTCTGTCCCTATAAACTCGTTTGTCGCTGTAAACCCCGTGACGTCATTTATAATAAATTTCACATTGTTCCTATAAATAGTTTACGCTTTTCAATCGATAGTCCCATTGTCCCCCAAGTATCCCATATTAGCACTGACGATGCCCAACTTCTATTTAATCCACGAGGCCAGAATAAGTAATATGGATATACGTATATGTTGTCTTTCTACAATAATTTATTTAGGTCTATTTCCGATTTCATTCCTTTTCTCTCATATGCACACAATGACTGACCAATTTGTTTCTAAACTTTACATTTGAAAATGGCTGAACTGATTTGGATATACTCTAACAATTGTCAGCATGAAATATGATAAATAATTGGAACGTTTTTTGGTTTTTGAAGAATTAGAAATATTTAAGTTTTCTTTCGGACTTTCAACCAAAGTTAAAGAAATATCGTTTTGAAGCAAAAGTTGTTAATTGTAAACTTCCAATTATCAAGAAGTGGAAGGATTTTCTGCAGTACAAAGGAATTAGACTGGTAGAGGATATAACCAGGCTGAATACTGAACTTATCAATAAATTATCCAGGCATCAAGAAATTGACAGTGCATGGTACTTTAATGGATCTGTGTATGGTAAAATCAAATCAGGAAAAAGGATAAAATTTGACATCTATGATGAAATTGATGAGAAAATTAGATATAAGTGTAATATGCAATTCTGTGAACTTATGACATTGACCGAACAGGTATGTGAACTTTCGTTTTTATACTCCTTTTCTACTCTAATTTGTTTTAATATTTTGTTTATAAGACATTTCTTTCCCTCACCAATTTTATCCTTAATTAATATGTTTGTTTATTCGCTGGTCCACTGTTATATCTCTCCTTAATAAATTCTCTCACTAGTTTATAAATCATCTTTCTCTCTTATACTCTCATATACATATTTACTCAGTTGTTTACTCACTTTTCTCAACATTACTCTTCCACGATAAATCTCTCAGTCTCACATTTTTTGCTCATACATTCAATCACCCACCACTTCCATGTATGCGCTCTTTCACCCTTTCTTTTTCTTCCCTTTTACCCCTTCTTTCATTCATTAAGTTGTACTTTATATTCTTTTTA
The DNA here is from genome assembly GCA_028554795.2 of Sinohyriopsis cumingii. Taxonomy (NCBI): domain Eukaryota; kingdom Metazoa; phylum Mollusca; class Bivalvia; order Unionida; family Unionidae; genus Sinohyriopsis; species Sinohyriopsis cumingii. The sequence continues at coordinate 28,510,562 of CM068835.1, forward strand.
ATCTGTGCCGTTTGGTTTACAAAACTGTCTTAGCTCCGGAAAGGTCTGTCAGAGGTGCATAAGAGTTATTGCAAATGGAGTTGTTTCACTTGTTGTCCATAGTATACTGTATCAATGTTAAACGCAGCCAAAGCTACAGCATTTACCGTAACACCATGGATGATTTTATTATGAATGTTTGTATTCTGCGTGAGTGTGAGTGTGAAAGCCATGCATATGATAAACTCAAGGTGATAATTACTTCATACATTCCTGTACAAGAATATGTATGTGTAAAATTTCTGCTGTTTTCATGGATAATAACATAAAAATTATATCTATTACTGTTAGAGGCCTGCAAGGTTCAGTCTTAAAACGAAGGGATATTTTCCACTGGGTAAAACAAAAGAATGTATCTATAATATGCTTGCAAGAAACTCATAGTACAAAGAACGATGAAATATATTGGGCAGCTGAATGGGGATACAAATGTATATTAAGCCACTGCTCTAGTAAGAGTGCTGGGGTTGCAATATTTTTTTAGAAATACTTTTGAATTTATAATTCATAGAAAAAGATGTGACAGTCAAGGGAGATTTATTATTTTAGATATTACAATTTATGGCAACAGAATAACCCTCGTGAATTTGTATGGTTATAATGATGATAATCCTAGCTTTTTTAGAAAGTTAAAGGAGGAGACTTTATTTTTTGAGAACTCATCAGTTATAATGTGCGGGTACTGGAATACTGTTCAAGACTTAGATTTGGATGCTTATAATATTTTACATGACAAACACCAACAGTCTAGGGCAGCAATTCAAGACCTGAAAAACGAATTGGAATTAATTGATCCCTGGCGAAATTCCAACCAAGACTTAAAGATGTATACCTGGAGGCAAAAATCTCCCTTGAAACAAAGTAGACTAGATTACTTTCTTGTATCGGATGACATTCATATGAATACAGCTGATGCATGTATCTTACCAGGGTACAAGACTGATCATTCAGCTATTGTTTTGAGTGTGGCGTTTTCAACGTTTCCAAGGGGAAAAGGATACTGGAAATTTAATACCCAACTGTTGAGGAACATTGAGTATACTGATTTGGTCAAAACGTGTATAACTGACACTGTAATGAATATTATGTAGGGGGAAATAAAGATGGCTCTCTCTGTGTTTCTCTTTCCTGTAACGACCAAATGTTCTTTGAAATTTTCAAAATGAAAATAAGATCTGAAACTATATGTTATTCTATTGGGAAATCAAAAGAGAAACGGGAAAAATTAAAGAAAATTGAGCAGGAAATAATAGAAATTCAGGGGGGACTGTCGAATAACATAAATGGGGAAATTCTGGAAAATTTAGAGAGAAAAAAGCAGAATTAGAGGAATCTAGGACAAAATACATAGAAGGTGTTATATTAAGATCTAAAGCTAGATGGTATGAATTTGGGGAAAAAAGCACAAAGTACTTTTTAAATCTTGAAAAAAGAAACTATGTTAATAAGACAATAAAGGAAATTATTTTAGATGATGGGACAAATATATCTGACCAAATAGATATTTTAGAAGCACAAAAACAGTTTTATATGGAATTGTTCAAAAGTAGAATTGCTCAGCTTGATGACGAGGCTACTCAAGAAACTCGAAATAGATTTTTTAATCGCAATATTAAACTTAGTCGAGAGGAAAGAGAATCATGCGAGGGTCTGCTTACAATTAACGAATTCGGTATGTCTCTAAAACGGATGGAAAATGGAAAAAGTCCTGGCTCGGATGGATTCACTGTAGAGTTCTATAAATTCTTTTGGAAGTCTCTGGGGGGATTTATATGTAGATCAATAAATTACGGATATACTGTAGGAAAACTTTCAGATTTTCAGACTCAAGGAGTCATCACATGTCTACCAAAGGAGGAAAAAGACAGAAGATATTTTAAAAACTGGAGACCTATATCACTTTTAAATACTGATTATAAGATTGCTTCGGGAGCAATTGCAGCTAGAATTAAAAAGGTTCTTCCATCAATAATCAGCGATACTCAGAAAGGATATATGAATGGTAGATTCATTGTAGAAAACACCAGACTATTATATGATATCATGGACCAACTTGAGAATGAAAACAGATATGGTTTATTATTGTTAATAGATTTCGAAAAAGAATTTGACTCAATTAACTGGATCTTTGTGGAAGAAGCTCTACAATCTTTTAATTTTGGTGATTCCGTTTGTAAGTGGTTTAAACTGTTTTGTAATGACTCTAATAGTTGTGTTATAAATAATGGACATATGTCATCTTTTTTTAGACTTGAAAGAGGATGTCGACAAGGAGATCCCCTTGCACCTTATTTGTTTATCATTGGGGTTGAGATTTTAGCTATAACTTTAAGGCAAAATGTGGATGTACGGGGAGTAATCTTTGACGCCAGTGAATATAAATTGGGTCAGTATGCCGAAGACGCTTTTATTCTTCTTGATGGATCTAGTTTTTCTCTTGAAGCAACTATGAATATCTTGCAAGGTTTTTCTCTATTATCGGGACTTAAATGTAACATAACAAAAACAAAAGCTATTTGGATTGGAAACAGGAAATTTTCTAATGAAAGAATATGTCCCGAAATGGGCCTAATTTGGTCCTCTTCTAACTTTACACTCCTTGGCATAGAATTTTCTCCAGATTTACAACAGATGGTGGAAATTAATTATGTGAAGAAACTAACAAAGGCAAAACGAATACTGGCAAGCTGGAGTCAAAGACATCTGTCAATAGTTGGTAAACTAATTGTTGTAAAGACTCTTGTTCTGCCCATATTCATACATCTTTTTTCAGCACTTCCTAACCCATCAGCAAAAGTTGAAGCAGAACTAAATCGCACGTTATTTAAATTTGTATGGGGTGGAAAAGTAGAGAGAATAAAACGTGATATACTAGTTTCCCCAGAAAACGAGGGAGGACTAAATATGATACACATATTTTCATTCATTAGGTATATTAAGATAAGATGGGTTAAAAGATTGCTGGAAAAGGAAGATGGAACGTGGCAGAACTTAGTCAATACAACTATACTCAGAAATAAAAAGGATATTTGGAATTTAGGGAGAAGGAAATTAGAAGAATTTAGTAAGTTCATTAAAAACACTTTTTGGAGAGATGTAATTTTGGCAGTATCTAAATGGAAAGAAGAATCGCAAAGTCCTAACGAGTATCTATCCATGAGTATTTTAAATTTTGTCCCCCCTAAAATGATTTATCAATACAAATCCTGGACAGAAGCTGGTTTTGAAATTCTGAACGATCTAGTAGATGATCACGGTAATTTAATACCTTTTGAGATAATAAAACAAAAAACTGGAAGCGATGATTTCTTGAAATACTTCTCCTTAATATCCAGAATTCCTAAAGCATGGAAAGATGCCATAAAAAAACCACCTAGTACATAATAATTTTGATAAGCAGGAGGATAAAATAACGAACTTGCGAAAACAAGATTCACTCAAGTTTGTTTACAAAGATCTTTTACAGGAAGCTAAAAGGCAACACACTGCGAAGCAAGAAACTTGGATGCAAGTATTAAATAAAAATATAAGTAGTGAGGAGTGGTCTGATATATATAGCCGGGCAAAATGCTGTACCAAGGATACCAAGTTGATCTCTTTTAACTTTAAATTAATCCATAGAATAATCACTACTAATGATTTTCTTAAAAGAATTAACATATTTGATGACAACAAATGTACTTTCTGTAAGAGCGAAACTGAAAGTATTGAGCATCTCTTTTATGACTGCAGTATTACTTCACAGTTTTGGTACCGTTTTATTTAAGTTTTTGCACCTTTTTGCCCAAATATTGTACATCTGTCCAAAAAAGAAACATTTTTAGGAAGTGAACAACTGGACAGTTTGGGTAATTTTCTGCTTATTTTGGCAAAATATTATATTTATACTTGCAGATTCACTATGAAAAATCTTTCCATTTTTGCTTTTAAGCAAATAGTTGCAATGCATAAGAACATTGAAAAATACACTGCTAAGGTAAATAAAAAAGAGGACCAATTTCTTCAAAAATGGACCTCAACAATGAAGATTTAACTTGTCTCTGACTTGATGGTAAACAGGAACAAAATATTGTAATATCGCAAAGGCCATGTCACCTAGATTGTGTGCCATATGCATGTGTATATGCGTGTGTGTGTGTGTGTGTGTGTGTGTGTGTGTTTTCTTTTCTACTTTCTCTGTAGATTATATTTATTATCCCTAGATTATCTGATAACCAGAAATGTTTGATTGTAAGGTGACCCTGGGATGGTTCCCCGACCCATTGGTCAACCTATTACGGGGTTAATTAAAAAAAATAAAAATAAAAAAAATTGTTAATTAGAAAATAAATTTGTTTATGATGTTTTAAATGTAACGGCAAATACATTTTGGAAACATATTTTAAGAGTTACCAAGGGGAATGTGGCTCAACTTTAATATAAGCGCTAGAAGACAGGTTTACTACACGTCCCTTATTTTGGCAATCACATACATAAAGAAAAGGTATCCAATGCCCATCTCTATGATATAAACCATAAATACGAACAATTTATATTCGTATTGTTTACTTATCTCCCACTTAGTCGTCGTTGTTAAGAAAATCGATATTTATATTTGAAATGAAAAGATTTTGAATATTTAGATTGTCTTACCTTAGAAACACAACGGCTATGCAATATACCCTGGAAATGCTTCAACAAAGAATGCCTGGTTAACAAGTGTTCTGGAGGTCATACCGTACTAAAAAACGGTTGACTGAAGACATTGCATTATGGTATCGTCATTAGCAATAGTGGTATTGATATTATATATCCTAGGCCACCTGCTATACATTTTACTTTTGTTTTCGATTTCCAAAGTATTGTAGACAAAATATTCATGAATATTAAGAATAATATTTTTATTGTGGCTATGATAATATAATATAATATAATATAATATAATATAATATAATATAATATAATATAACATAATATAATATAATGTAATATAATATAATATAATATAATGATACACACAACCAAACATGAGCATGCCTTGTCCAAGTGCCTACAGAGCCCAAGAAGATCTTTAAGATTCTTACTGTTTAAATTATAATGCCAATCTTGACATGCAAAATGACTTTTATATTGCTACTCCATGGTAACACCTGTTAACAAGTGCAGTCTTTAGATAAATGGATCCTGCTTTTTGTTTTCTCTAAGAATTATTGCTATATTTGTTTGAATAATTCTTGTTATGTTGTCTGTGACGTCCAGAAATGGACGTTGCGTCTGTCACAGTAGTCAAACTGGGACGCATTAATAATCAAACCTAGGCAATGAAGGTTATAAAGAGGCAATACAAAAAATATTAAATTTATAAAACAATTCAAAAGGAAAACGAAATTGATTGGGTAAACACAAAAGGTAAATGATTTAACTTGATATGATGGCGATTACGTCTGCATCAACTTCAGCATTGTATTTTCAGTGCATAGACTTAATGCATGAATAATGCTATTGTCACAATTTTGTAAGTTTAAAACATAACGGAACTAGTTAGCTCACGATAATATGACGTACCTATGGCCATATTCTAACCACTCTGGAATTCTTACTGTTTCATTATTCGACCTACTTACCTAATGGCTAGCCTAATATTGCACCATTTTATTTTCTTTAATTGTACTTGTCATTTTAAACATTACGTACATCATTTTGGGTGCATGCTAATACATGTCATTCAGTCAAATCTAAGTATCAGGTTCTTTGTGGCATTTGTTTTTTTTCTTTAGCGTCCAAAGTATTAATTGTTAGTGTACATGCCAAGATTTAAATGTCTCTTCCTCTAGCTCGGAAATAAATAATAAATGTCCTCTGTTCTACCCAAACTGATAAAAAAAACCGCAAAACACCTTTTGACTTGAAAAAGAAAAGTTTGAAACTTTTTAACCTCACTGTAAAACACATATTACGAAAGAAATCGATGAACTAAAACTTACGATACAAAATAAACCAATCCCTGCAGTAATTGGACTATGCGAAACCTTTATTGACTGTAATGTAATTGACTGTGCTATTTATGCTAGCAGTTTGTAAATGGAAGGACGAGATCAACACCAACGCATGGTCATGTACGTTTCAAACAAAGATGAATGTACTGATTTCGAAATATGCCTTGTAGAATCAGTATGGAGCGAGTTAAGTTTCCCCCAAAATCAATCTATTTATAATTTCTGCTCTTACCGATCCACGGACGCCCTCTCGTCATGGACGGACAACTTTGTACCCGAGCTCTAGAATTCGCTTCAGCTTTTAACAATGAAGTACATCTCATTGGAGACCTTAATATTGATTTTCTCTCTGACAATAACTCTAATTGAGTCTTATGTTACAACTGTACTACCTTACACAAGTAGTCAATGTTCCAACAAGAGTAACTCCATGTGCTTCTACCCTACATCTACACTACCCAATCTGACATTAACGTACCCTGTTTCTCTATTAGTGATCACTATACCATATGTGTAACTCGTAAGCAACTGAGCGCAACGAAAGACAATTCACACTCCTGTATGCATTACCAATACTTAAACATTTGTTGAAAAGGAATGTCTCTCTAAACAATCTCAAATAAGATATTGTAAAGCGTAAGCAATTATTTCTTGAAGAAGCCAACGCCCCAATCTCTGATAACAGATCCATTTGGAAACATTTGCAAGGAATAACTATAACGAAATCAGCACTTCTATGTAAATACTAAATTATTGCTAATGCCTCTAATTATGCTGATGATCACGATATTGCATACAAGCTGAACCTTATTTTTTATTAATATTTCGAAAACACTTAATTGTTTAAAGTCTATCAGAGACAAACTTAGTATCTCCGCGAAAGACAGGGTACCCGATCATGTTAATATGGTAATTTCAAAACTCCCCTAGTTACAATATTTGATAATATTGGTATTATCAATAAAAAAGGAGGCAGACAAATCAACGGGTCTAGATGGTATACACGTCAAAACTCTGAAAATTTGGGCTTTATCAATCTTTAAGTGAAAGAAGTACTTATCAGTAGTATCACATCCTGTAAATTTCTAGAGTCACTGAAATTAGCAAACGTATAGGCAATTCATAAAGGAAATGGAAAGAATAAAACATCAAACTCTCGACCAATAACTGTTCTATCTGTACTTTACAAATGATTGAAAAAACATGTCAGCAGGAAAAAACGTGCTGGCAAACATCATTTGGATATCTTACCTGGTATCAACTGCTCCATAAATCAATGCAGTTTTTCTCCAGAAACATTAATGTCAAATTACAATGACAAAAGTTAGAGACCAGTGGCTACTTTAGATCGAATCAGGCGAACTTACTGACGTAATCCTTATTGATTTTGAAAAACATTTGATTTGTGATCATTAAAAAGCCACCTGCCTGTATGTTTTCTTCAAACTCATTTCATATGTATCTCACTACAAGACCCCAAGTTGTTTTCACCGACAAATTTACTTCAAGTCAATGTTAAGTGGTGCTAATCATGGATCTATATTAGGCCCACGTCTTTTTCTTTTGATGCCTCTAAAACGAAATGTATGAAAAAATAGGAACAAGGCAGTGTTTATTCACTAACATGGATTTATTTCTTGCTCAGTTTATTCTCAGTGTGTGTTGTATTGAAAACAAAAAACGTCTGGGTATCTACATTGATTAACATCTCAACTCGATTACATATATTTGTTACGGTCATCAAAAAATAACTATGAAAATTAGTTGAAATTTCTACCTCTTCACGTCTTGAACGTTTATTTTCGGGATATTTACTAACTCTGCTAGACTACGTCTGTATCATATGCAGAAACACATCCAATTAAAATCTATCCTGAACTGAAAAACTCTAGAAAGAGGTCTCCCGAACAATTATGACTCTGCCGAATATTTTGTTTATAGGTCTTAGGTATACACTAGCCACTTATACAAAAAGTATTATTTATTTTAAAGGAATCCTGACATGTAAGTCTGTAAACGATCTTGCTACAGTTTATATCTCCCACCGAACTGAGCAAAGATCATCAAATACTGACCATCATCTCAGATCAACAGCTAATAACGAACTGTAGATTCCGTGTGTTATCCTTGGTAAATAACGATTATTATTATTATTATTATTAAGAGCTCGATAATGTTGGCGTCAGTCTGTCCGTTAGCAAAAATTTGTCATCTATACTTTGTAGATTTCTATGAAACTTTACACACACACGCACACACACAAATATTCACTATTGTCTAGCTTGTCTTAAATAAAAATTGCCCCTCTCGTGCATCCAATATGGCTATCATAGCAGTCATCTTAAAGGTCATGATATCCATACGCCTTCTGAAACGATGGACACATCATGATGGGGTTTTCACTACAGACTTCTTATTCGGTCTAGTTTGGCCTGTGTAATGAGGGACTGAGGATATGACCGTTACGTTAGCCATCTTGAAATACCTTATTATCGCTAATGCTGCTGAACAAAAAGTCACATTGACATGAGGTGGTATTTTATGGTTGTTACAGAGACCATCTTCAGAAATGTTTCATTGCTAATCTTCTAACTTACGACTCTAGACCTTAAAATAATTAATAGAAACAAAATGAAATATACAATATAAGTAAAATCAACAAGTACTGTTCTTACAAAGTGTAAATTTAAGACACACATTATTGTGAATTAAATCTCAAATCATCCTGAATTTGACAAGATTATTGAATGATCCAAATTATTTGCAATAATCCTGTGCGTCCCGATGTGCTACAATGATGTGACACAGAGTGTGCTTGAATTAGTCCTCATTAATCTAATTTAGGAATGTGGATAATCCATGAAGTGACGAGAACTTGAGTGATTTCAATGAATATTTAAATGATTGATTCCTCTCAAATTAGATCTGAGCACAATTAAAACATGATTCTATATACTGATTTCACAACAGGAATGAAACAGGAATCAATACCTTTTTTTAGAAAGCCTCCATTTATGCACAATTAATAGAATGTTATAGAATTCCCTAGATGCCAGTAATGTCTAACTCGAACATTCCATCAAAATGTTTCTAGAATATTCTGAACTCAGAAAGATATATCGGCATCTTATTTACAACTTACAATCAAGGACAAACGTTAACTACGTAAATATCTTTTTAAAATACAAATGAACATTATCGTAAAGCTTCATTTACAATCATGGACAAAAATTAAGCATACACAATATAAATATAAACATAAATAAATAAATATGTATGCATCAGGAATATAGTATTATAGCTACATTTCCTTGATGACTGGTTACATCAGTATTTGCGGTTTGAGTAGAAGACTTCGTGTGATTTCTGGTTTGTAATGAATGGAATTAGTGATAATCTGGTGTGCTATGTATTGCAGAACTAATCTTTCATCGGAAACCATTTTACATCTTTCAGATACAATTACAATATCATTGACCTTTGGAGCAATTTTTGACAGCCTTCCTCCTGGCCTAATTGCAAGGTATCCACGAAGTGTGGCCTAATTGTGTGAAGTATAATTAATGTTATTGTACTGATTGTACTGAGATTATTTATATTGTCTTAGTTTCATTGACCTTGGTCATTCATGTATGACCAAGGCTTTCTCCTAGATTCTATGTTTCTTTCTAAAAATTGATATTGGGGTACAGGATGGGGCTTTTCAGAGTTTGGCCAGACCGTCCAATTCTTGTCTAAGTTATTTAATAACAACTTTCAATAAACATAAGTATGCAAATGAAATCACGTTTTTTCAGTTTTTATTGTTGACATAGTCACTATTTAGTCTGTTTCGTCAGCATACATCGAAAGCATGTTAAAATTCTGAATTTGTTTGCAACCAAGGATCATTAGTAATTCACTCCAATCGTTGTCGATCAGTACCTTGCTGATTGAAACACAACTGTCGGTGACACTTTTCCATTGGCAGTTATATTAAAAACTGCAACTTTCAAAATCATTCCTAGTTGGGCTTTCCTGTGTCGTAAAGGCACACTGTCATATAAGGTGCGAACCTTTGGCATGTAGATGACAAAAGGTCATCTTTACAACTTCTTTTTTATGGAAAACATCACATCCGATCCCACACAAAATAGTAATGAAAACGTTCGTAAATATGACATGACATGAATATGATATGACATGACACGAATCTGAAAACACCTGTAATATTTTATCCAAGTGCAGTTGGTATTTGTTTTGTTCGTTTAGGAATATCATCTGCAAAAGCGTGTCTCTCTAAGGTACAGATGCTCAACTAAGCGGAAAGAATTTCAAGGAATGCACAACAAGACAATTTCTTCCTTTTAACTACTTAATGTTGAAACAATTTCTGCTATTCTTTAGCGATAGCACGTATTTTCATATTAGCTGCGGTGGTGGAGATATTGGACCTCAGAATGACATCGTTTTCGTATAGTGTTATGTATATTTAAATTAATTGCTTGTCTGTTAGTTTTAAAATATGTTTTATTGCATGACATATTGTTGTAATGTAATATTGTTTACTGGACTTGGTTTTTTTCTTCAGAATTAATTCAGTTCTGTTTTAGTTTATTGATTTTTATAATTTATTTTATTGATGTAAATACCTGATAATATAATCACTGTATCTAGTTGCTGACCTTAAAATCAGAGACAGTTTTGGTAAACAACCTTTTTAATTTTTTTAAAATTCTTTATCAGAGTAAGAATCATTTAAAGGTGTCAAGGTCATACCTGGACTACTTGACCTGTGACACGTGCTAATTCGTAAACCAACTTCTTAACACTTCAGACGTCAAGTTGTTATATGTTGTTTCAAGTTTGGGGCTGAAATTTTATTTTCTTTAAATTATTGAATTCATGTGATTGTTTTCCCTGGAAATACAAAAGTGCTCTAAATTAATTCTTAGACGAAGACATTTACCTGAATTGTGCGGTATTGAAAAACAAACTGGAATAATATTTTCTGTGATTCAACAAGAGACTGTTGACATATTTTGGATTTTTCATTGGGATTTGAACTGTGCTTCACTGAGAACTTTTAATTGAGATGACATGTTTTTGAATTCTTTGATTATTTTTTAATTTAATTCGTAAAACGGAAAGTTGTTTTTTTCTCTTAATTTTTTCAATTTGTATTCTAGGGAAATAAACTATTTGTTAAATTTTACAAACTTGTTGTCTTCACTCTTTTCTATTACTTATTTTAAGAGCACAGACTCGTAACGATATGAGCAAGGAGACATAGTTAGTAGTATTTTGCTCAAAACCCCATGTCATTACGAGAATCAATTCAAGGTGAGCAGAGACAACAAAACTTGTCAACTGAGGCGTCGTGGTATCCATATTGGATTTGCATTTGACACCGTGCTCAATTAGGAAAAAATAGGTATCATAAGAAGTCAATTGGTGAAAATCCCATACTAATACAGCCATCCATTTGATAGAAGTAGAGATAAAGACATTTTGAAGATGGTCACCATGGCGGTCATATTGAGAATCAGTTTGCCTCATTTATTTTAGAATAACTAGACACCACTAGAACCCTTCGTATTAAAAACACCGTCAAAATATCATTTCAGTAAAAAAAAAAATAGGTATCGTTAACATGATTACCAAGATATCGACCATGGTCGTCATATTGGATGTCAGATAAGCAATCCGTTTTAATTTAAGACCAACAAGATTTTATAAGAAGTCGTCTGGTGACAACCCGATGGTCATATGGCTTTCAGTTTTTTCAGAAAAAAAAATGATACGATTTTTAAGGTAGGTCCTTGGGTCTACATGACTAATGACTAATATCATTTCTTTCCTAAACAGCATATTATAAAGCTAAAATTTGTATTACATTGTAAATTATACACAAAGATAGTTATCACGTTTATGGAAGCATACTTACTTAGATTTCAGTTCTATATACAGCATTGATTCTGAAACTAATTTTTTATGGTCTTATGGAAATTTCCATCAAGATTAATCTTATCCTGGCCATCATAGTATCTTGGGTTTTTCGATAATGGCCATGCATACATAAATTCTTTGTTTATATCTTTAACTTCAGTTGTTTTTGGATTTAATTAGAGAGGATTTAATTTTTCTCTGGAATTACAATACAATGTGCTCAGAAATACGTTATGGCTAAATCACTACTTTGAAATTATTGCGAATTCATGCAAGGACATTTTGGATTATGTCATTGTTATACATCACACACACACAGACACACACACACACACAGACACACACACACACACACACATATATATATATATATATATATATATATATATATATATATATATATATATATATATATATATATATATATATATATATATTGTATGCTATTTCTTTTGCAAAATGTTTGCATGAGCTACATTTTCCTTCACAAATAATAATCAATATTTAGGTCATATCTTCGAGAAGTTCATGGTTCATTCAGATTAGGTTTGCCTTTGTGTGTGAAAATAATTCAAACTTTGTGTATAATCTCACCATACATAATCATTTACCGTATCTGTAACAGTATAACTGTCAAGTATAGAAGTTCCTTTCAGTTTATTTTAAGAAGTGAACAATTAAGTTGCACTGATAGTTTAAACACGTACTATGGACTGCACTGATAGTTTAAACACGTACTATGGACTGCACTGATAGTTTAAACACGTACTATGGACTGCACTGATAGTTTAAACACGTACTATGGACTGCACTGATAGTTTAACCACGTACTATGGACTGCACTGAGAGCACTATTTGAGACTAAACAAAATAGTATATCGCTTTTGCTAATCGTGTTTACAATATGAAGAAAGCTACGTTGGTCTCACACGAATTTGTTCTTGGACTTCATTGAAATATTTGCACAATCATATTAAATTTATCTGATGTAATTCAATCTTATTTGCTCGATTTTATCACGCTTCTTGAGACCGTAACACTGACATGATATATCTAAACTAATATATCGTTAATATTTTTATTTAAAAAATCGTTTTCGTTATCTGCTGGAAAATATTATTTTATTTAATCTGCACACTAATTTTTATATATTTGGCAACTCATCAAATTTTAGTATCAGTTGCAACATGTGACGATATAGCATCAACGAAATTGGAATTACGGCCGTCATTTAGCAGGAACGATCTTATGGCAGGAAAACTTATCCTATAGCGACAAGTGGAATTTAATATTAGTGCATTGATTGAACCATGTTGTCTTGTCGCTATACATTGTTTTTACAAAAAATTGAACTTACACGACAATTAGAATTTAACATTATCATCTCCAGCATCCTATTCAATACAGGCTACATCAGTATATGAAATCATCGTATGCTATCACAAAGTTCACAGACACTACTGTTTGGAAGAAAAGAGTATATATTGAAAGGCAAGCATGTCCCATGAGATTGTCAGTCTATAGATCTGTAGCACAGAAAAGTTTGGGTAGAGATTAGTGAAGCAGTGTTCCATGTGTTAACTATCTTTCTGCTTACGATTTTGATTCACTTTGGTTTGGAATTTTCTAAATCACAGATTATTGTTCATATTTGAGATATATTTAGTGAAATCAGCAAGCTTATTACAATATCATCTAAAGTAGAGACCTTTGTTTTGAATCCAACCCAGGAGTGGTTAGAAAGTTTGAAAATGGAATCACAGCTGAAAAGGTTTGAATTAGAGTTCAGACGGGTTCAGTTGTAGGTAGAAATGATAAAAATGCAAAACTAGAGTGAAGACAGAGAAGGACAATGGCTGGTAGAAAGAGAGCAAAGACAAATGCAAAGAGAAAGGAAAAAAACTGGAATTTCAAATTATAATAAAAGAATTAGAACCGACAAATGGAAAACATTCCACTACTTTTGATGTTTTCAGAAATATCAAGTTAGTACACTCCCATTTAGGAAGAAGAAGTAAATTTCGAAATGGTCAAGTAAGCACTGGACTTTATTATTATGATGCGTACTTACTGGCAAAGCTCGTGATATTTACAATTCACTGTCACTACAGCAGGGTGCTGATTAGGATGTGATTAAGGAACACATCTGAAAGAAAGGGTGATGAGTTGGTACACGAGGCCTATCGACAAGGTTTTAGAAATTCTAGAAAATAAACTGACCAAACCTATGTCGAATTAGCATTGAGAAAGCACGACAATTGATAGGTGGTGGTCTTTGAAAAAGGTTAATAAAGATTACGAAAATCTTAGAAAACTCAGGAGTTCAGGAAATGCGTCCATGCTGATATTAGGGTTTATCTTGATGAGCATATGGTCGAAACTTTAGACAATGCTGCTCGTACTGCTGATGAATATTCCTTAAGCGCATATAATTTTATTTGTCTGTAAGTCTTCCACTCAGCCGTCTTCTGATAACAAAGTATTTCAACCTAATATGAGCCCTTCAAAATCTCGATCTAGCACAACTTTAAGATATCAAGATTCTGTTAAGATTGATCAGAAATCCTTGTCTCTTCATACGTGTACCTATTGCAAGAAGAAAGGAGACGTTATTACATATTGAAAAGTATGCAACAGAATCAAGACAGATCTATTTCAAAAGCTATTATATGTAAGATGTAAAAGTAACGGTCATGTATTGAAACTAATACATTTGTTGGGTCTAATAAATAAGAGTATGATTTTATGAAGAAGAATTATGAGTCAGTCATGTCGAAGCTTTCTATATCACTGATGGATGATTCGACCAATCCTATCCATATTAAAATTTAAAGTGACATAGGAAGTTCTCGGTGTCGTTTATTATCAGGTACTTTGCCTTTTTCTGAGAATTCTTCTTCAAATCAGAGTGTTATTATTCACTGAGTTAAGAGCGGTTTCATTAATGTTTCTCTCCATTGTGTAAATTTGTCATCAGACTTAGTCTCAGGACCCGTGACAGTCGAAACAGTCTTTTCTTTACCCATTGAGGGTATTCATTTATTACTAGGCAATGACTTCGCTGGAGATAAGGTGGTGGTTAATTCACTTGTAACTGACGAGAGTTAGTCGGATTAGAATGTCGATCCTATTGAAAAAGAAATCGTGATTTATATCCAGCTTGTGCAGTTACTAGAGCTATGGCAAAGAAAACGCTTGAGAACGATGTTAGTCAGGAATGTATTCCTTTAGCTGACATGTGTATTGGTCAGGCTTTCGATGTGGTCACTTTCGCTTCTCGTTGAGATCAATCAAGTGGTATCACGTTTCATCGAGCAGGAAAAATATTCTGAGATCTGTTTGATTCAAGGGCAATTACTGAAACTGATTATAAAGCAGCATATGTTTGCTATTCGTTAAGAATGGGATTCGTATGAGAAAATGGAGACCACTTGAGGTACCTGCTGGTGACGAGTGGTCAGTGAACTATCAAATTGTAGTTTCAAAATCGTACAGATAAGAAAGTTTTAGTCTGGCCCATGACATCCCGTTGGCTGGTCATTTAGGGATTAATAAGACTCATCACAAGACCTTGAATCACTTTTATTGGCCTAAAATAAAAGTGTAAATACTGCAGATCTTGTCACACTTGTCAAATGGTAGGAAACCCCTATCATAAGATACATTATGCTCATCTGCAACCTATTCCTGCATTTGACGAACCATTTAGCAGAATAATGGTAATTGTGTCGGTCCCTTACCTAAGACCAAGTCAGGTAACCAATACTTGTTGACCATTATGTGTGCGTCAAGAAGATTCCCAGGGGCAATTCATTTGAGGAATATTAAAATTAAAACAATAGTAAACGAGTTGATAAAGTTTCCCAAATCGGCTCAATCTGCATCCAACAATGCAAGTCTTCTGCCTATCGCCCTGAGAGCCAATCGGCTTTAGAAATATTTTATTAAACTTAAAAAATATGATTCTCTCATATTGGCATGATACGGACAATGATTGTGATGATGGCATTCATTTTCTATCGTTTGCTGCTAGGGAATCAGTTCAAAAATGTTTAAGCTTCAGCCCCTTTTAACTAGTGTTTGTACATACTGTGCGTGGACCATTCAAGTTGTTAAAAGAAAAACTTCTTTCTAATGAAAATACAAAAATTATTCTTTTAAATTATGTTTCCAATTTTAAGTATACGTTGTCAAAGGCTTGTGAAGTTGCAAGAACTAATCTGCACTCTCCCCAGTCAAAAATCAAATTAAGGTTTTCTGGACAAACACGTGTTCGCGAATGTAACCGTAATGAAGACCTTTTTTCTCGGTATCACCGGTAACATCAATTAGTATCCATATGGCTCCGACAACAATTGATGTACCTATGATAGTTGCCGTAGGCACAATTCCCGGCACACAAATGCAAACGGGTGTTGCTGCGGCGAGTCCACAAATAGCATCTACAACAACACACGCGTACCGTTTTCTTGGTGATTTCATCTCGCTGCTGTTGTTCTACGTCGGTGACTTTGAGAGTCTATCAAGTTTCTTCTGTTAATGCTGTTACCATGAAGTATAATTGCTCTACAGACTGACTTTGTCACGACATTAATCGAAAACTACATAGATTATGCCCTTAATTTGTGTCTCAAAGGTTCTCGTTTATTCGCAAGAACTGTTATGTACCCAAGTAGTGATTATCAGTGTGACCTTTCTTTTCCTGTCTAAATCAATGCTGGTTTTTTGACATGATTGATTGAAAATGTTATCACGGTAGGCTTGTTAGTGAATGCCACTTTGTTGATGCACTCCTTGGGTTTTTCACGTCTGGTCGTTTAGTCTGCGGCGGGACATTTTCGCTCGATAATTCAATGATTCAATGATTCCAGGGTGAACTCGTGTTGATATTAGTGAATCAGTGTGGTCTCAAAGGTCAATTTATATTTGACCCGTGAAAAGATTATATTTCAGTGTATACCAGGATCTGTAAGTGCCCCTATCAGTTAGATATATGTTGAGAAACGGCGCAAAATCACTATTGATGTTAACATATCCTCTTTACTAGTCAGACACCCCGTCTGAAAATCCCACACCATCGTCATGGTCATTCTGTGGCTGTTCACAATCCATCATGAATATGTAATGACAAATCTTAAGTACAAATTCCTAAGTTGTTTAAGTACCTTTTTAAACGAAAAATTCGAGCAGTGTATTTTCCTATATTGGCATTGTACCCGACTCGCACTGTATTCACATATGATAAAGAAATAAGAGCAAGACTCGAACACAGATGTGAGGTACAAGTATATTAAAGTAATCCCCGTTTCTAACACGGAAAGTACATCGACCACTCGATATAACGTTTTTTTTAATCCTCCCCTTCGTTGATCGATATTCCTTTGATATTTCCCCATGAAGATGCTACGCGTTGTGGTGTAGGGATCATGGCGACCTATACATCTACATATTTTATTTTTTGGCCGCCTCGGAAGCATCGATGTAACTTTTAACAAGTTCTATCGGCACGCTCGCAGTGATTTCGTTCAGGTTTAACGAGATGCGGCCTCGCGGCTTTAAAGACAGATTGGTATGAATGTAAAACATCCATGTAGTCCTACTGGATGACAGATTGATATCACTTTAAAACATACGTGCAGTCATACTGGATGACTGATTGGTAACAACTGGTAAAAATGTTAAACATCCTTGTATTCATACTGGATGACAGATTGGCATAAATTTAAAACATTCGAGTAGTCATACCGGATGAAAGATTGGTATAAATATAAACCATCCGTGTAGTCATACTGGATGACAGATTGGTATAACTTAAAGACATCCTTATATTCACACTGGAGGACTGATCAGTAAAGTACGTAATGATGGAATATTCCTGGTAAAATTATGTCCAAGAAACAATCGGCATTGTAGAACATGGGAGGTATGAAAGATGTATACATCCTTACCAAGGACTAGCGATCCAAGAAGCAAACGGACTAGACATGATGAACGATTTCATGGAAGGATTACTCTCTCTTTCTCTCTCTCTGCATCTGTTGTCGCGGCAGACGAATCAACTGCACACACAAATGCATCTTAACAGTAACAATTTCACTTGTATTTTTTTAAATCGAAAAATGGAATTCAATCAGAGAGAAAGAGAGAGAGAGAGAGAGATGTCGCCAGTGTTGGTTATATTTTAAGTGTTCTAATTTGTTGTCAAGATTTCAGCACCATATTTTATTAAACAACGTTACCTCAGTGTTGACAACATTTAGTAAAACAAGCCAACCTCAGTTTTGACACTAATGTTTTTTTTTTTATTCTGAGTAAATTCAAGCAAATTGCAAATGGTATCATATTAAACACAAGTGTGATCATCAACACATTGACACTGCAATATAACACCTATATATCGACACTGCCACATAACACATATATATCGACACTGCCAACGAACACCTATATCTCGACACTGCCAAAGAACACCTACATCTTGCCATTGCAGGACACCTGTATCTCTCTGTTGTCATAGAACACCTATATCATGCCACTGCCACAGAACTCCTACATCTCGCCACTGCCACACAAAACCTATATCTCGCCACTGCCTTATAATAAAAGTTAATTACGATCAAATTAATTATGAAGAACTCGTTATTTAAGGAGTTAAATTTGATGCGTACATGCCTTGGTCATCAATTTTATGTATTTCCTTCTTTCTCTTTTGTCAGATGTATGTACTCGCTTGTGTCAGATTATATATATATATATATATATATATATATATATATATATATATATATATATATATATATATATATATATATATATATATATTGTGTGTGATATAAGCAATTGTTTTTGTCAGATATACGTACTCGTATGTGTCAGATAAATGTACGCAGGTACTATTCTGTGTTATGTATGCCCAAAATGCTTTTTTCTTATTATATGTTTATTTATTGTTATAAACCCACATCTTGTGCAATATAAAGATTCTTATCTCGATGTTGCATTATTACTGTCAATGACTATTTCACTGTCCGCCTGACCTGTCATTGAATTAATGTCCATAAAGGGCAGAATTAAACACACAACAGGAAAACATAGTAAACAAAGCACATACCCGGAGCTACTAATATAGGCCAAAAACAAAACCCTGGGTAGAGCTTACAATAAAATCACGGAATTTATAAATAACATAGGAAAGTGAGGAGAGGTGTTAAAGAAACACCGAACCAAGGTAGACTAGGGATCCTAAGCCCGCCACGGCAAGATAGATAATATATAGCGGCCAGTATAACTTGGTCGAAGAATAACTTGGGGTAGACAAGGTAAGAATCAACGACATGCGAGAAGCTACTGGCAGCTTTCTCACATACCCAGATCGGCCGAGCCAGAGACTCGAAGCCACGCGGGCAAAGGTGAGATGGCAGTGATCAGTAAAGGGAACGGCTTCAGACCATTCGGTCACCCGCGGCCCCGTTACGGGAAATGATAACACAATCGCACAAACTTAAGATAAAACAACATCATCAACTTGAACGTAACGATCCCAATCGTACTTAACCTAACTATCCTAAGATTCGCTTTGTCCAAGAGACAGACAAAGGTCAAGCGGACAGGGAAAACAAACACACAATAAACACAATGAGCACAACTCACATAATCAAAGCAACCCCGATGGGGAAGGGACTGGTAATAGGAGTCCCGCCACTGTGAGAACTAGTATTCAAATATGATATCAGCCCACCCACCCCAACTCCACTTGCAGCACAAGGTTCGCTATGTCGAAGAGATAGACCGAATATCAAGCGAAGAGGGAGAAAGGGTAAAATAGCAATAATAATAATAGTAATAATAATAATAAGACAATTAGAGAAAGAACAAAGATAGCAAAATAAAAAAATAAAAGCAGCCATCATCAAATATAATGATTTTAACTTAAGTTAGCACAAAAATAACAATTAGGGAAAAGGAACAGATAACTGACAAATCTAAATAGGCAATTAACGTTTATTAACCATATGACCAATCAGACAACGGCAACGTAGACAACAATATTAGAAGACAAAGGGACAAACACGGCGGACAAAGAGCAGAAATAAAGAAGATCAGGACGAAAGAAGCCAAGTACATGAGACCACCACGAGAGAGAATAACACAGACGCTAGGAAGGAGGGAGAAAACAAAAAATATCAGGAAAGACAGTGATAGAAGACCACAAACATCAAGCTAGAGGAAAGGCCCCTCGTCCACCCGCGTACTAAAACAGATAAGTAAGTGTCACACCAAATAATTATCATATATGCCCCAAAAATCCACAAGAAATATTTCCTCACCCCAGTATAGAATGTACGGACAGTCCAGATTAAAGGTGTTACCAATTTAATTATAATAACATCATGTTTTATCTTTATCATGACTAAAAATAATTCAATAAATTATTTGTACAGAATATCACTGGTCTACAGCGAAAATTATTCCGAAATAAATGTAGTCAAACTTTGACTAATTTTAGGTCCCTGAGAATGAAAATGATGCTTAAAATTGTTGATTGACGTAGTGTTCAATATATATATATATATATATATATATATATATATATATATATATATATATATATATATATATATATACGACCATTGACTTCTAATAAACGATTTATAAATGGAGGGGATCTCAATTTAAACCAGAAATGACTAAAATACATCTTTTACTGGATATATGTATACATCTAAGACTGGGTTTGGACAGTACTTGCTTTCTAGCCAGAACAATGAATGATGTAATAGGAAGTTGGTATTGCATTATACATTATGTGAATTACATCATGTTAGTTATGGATGATGCAATCATAACTAAACTTACATCACTCTGCTGAGCAAATTGCCCAATATCAGGTCTAGAAATTATAGTGTCGTGCTCTCTTGTTTATCAGGATTTGATTTTGCGAAAGGACACATTTCCGTTTCAACAAAGTGATCAGAGATAATTCGTACTTGCGTGAACAATGCAGATACCTTCTGCTATGTTTGTGATGAAGTGACTTTGCATAACAAAAGCGCAGTATAAAAACTATGGTTAAGAACGCCTATTACCAGTATTTGGGTTGTAAAATTGGGATTAGGTTAAGAGGAGGACTCCACACATATGCTGCAACACTTGTGCAGCAAATCTTTGCCAGTGGTTGAACAGGGAAAATAAATCTATGCCTTTTGCAGTGCCAATGATTTGGAGAGAGCCAACAGGTCATATCATCAATTGTTACTTCTGCATGGTTCCTCTAGTTGGGAAAGGGGTGTCTTCTGTATCCATGTTCAGATATCTATTATTCCATCCGATAATTTCATATTTTAAATTATTGTATACTCGATCCGGGCAATAACACCGTAGTGGATCATCTCCAAGATAACTATAACCATAGCACCATAACGAGTGCAGACCACACATACCACCCCTGACGGAAATAATCGATATAATCTTTAATTAAAAATATTGTTACAAATATCAATGATTGTGATTTTATTAAGATGTTTGACTAGCTTCGTAAGATGCTTTACCCTCACAAGCAGATTTATTCTTATTAGCACTGTACTATATCCAGTGCCGGATTTAGTCATAAGCTAATCAAGCTACAGTTTAGGGCCTCACAGTCGGAACTCACAGTCTGAAGGGACCATTTAAATTTATTTTTATACCAAATAGAGCCTCTATAGCTTCCCATAGCGTAGGGCCTCGCTATGCCTAAATCCAGCACTGACAGTAGTGAATGGGGTCGATATAGGGTCTAGGGGAATTAGCATTAAAAAACACCCTGGGTCACTATAGGGTCTATGTAAATTTAACATGGACAAAATCCCTGGGTCGATATAGGGTCTATGAGGAATTAGCATTACAGACCTCCCTGGGTCTGTATAGGGTCTATGTAAATTTAACATTAATCACCCTGGGTCTGTATAGGGTCTATGTAAATTTAACATGGACAAAAACCCTGGGTCTGTATCGGGTCTATGTAAAATTGAAACAGGGAGGGTCTCTATTTTTTTTAAAAAAAAAAAAAAAACTAAATAAAAAAGGGGTAGGGAATGGAAAGGCTATCTCTTTTCGAGAAATATGGCTGGCCCTGAAAAGGGCCTTTGGGTTTTTCTTCTTCTTCTTTTAACTTCTTAACTTCTTCCACCATCCTCTTATTTTGTCCATCATTCCTTTCTTCTTTTTCTTTTCTGTTTCCGGCAGCCAGTCCGGGTGG
Organism: Sinohyriopsis cumingii; assembly: GCA_028554795.2. Lineage (NCBI taxonomy): Eukaryota > Metazoa > Mollusca > Bivalvia > Unionida > Unionidae > Sinohyriopsis > Sinohyriopsis cumingii. The sequence continues at coordinate 28,532,741 of CM068835.1, forward strand.
CCCATGGCCCGGAACTTCTCTTGGATTTTCATCCAGTTTGTGTTCAGTTTTTCGAATTCATCCTTTTTTTTTTCTATTTTCTTCTTCTTTTCTTTCCTTTGACCACTTTTCTTTGATCTTCTTGACCTCTTCGGTCAGCACATTCCTCATTAGTTCTTCAGCTTTCTTAAGTTTTTCTAACCCCCACTTCGCGAAACACCAATCTGTCCATTCTACAATGTCTTCTAGAAAGCACCTTGCACTCGTCACATGATCTATCGCTTCTTTTAACTTACCCACTTTGACATACGGTGGGTTAATTAAACCTCTGATTCTCTTCTCCTCATCCTCTATCATTTCTTTTACAATATTTACGGATAAGTGGAGGCTGGTTACTTGTCTTGAGACGAAGTCTTTTGTCACTGCATACCTCCATTCCTGTTCAACCCTTTCTACTACACTCAATCCATCTACCATCCAATACCAACTTCCCATAAGATCGTTGTATAAAGCTGAAGCTGCTGACATCTTCTTGTTTGTTTATTCCGTAGAATGGGTTCCAATGGCCAACACTGTTAGTTTTATACTGAAAGCGCGTACGTGAAGGAAAACATCCCCCTAAAACATAAAATTGATCTTACCTAGATCATGACCCAACAACGCGCGGACGTGAAGGAAAACATCCCCCTACTTTCTCATTTCATATAATATAACCCTAAATATACTCTCTACATACGCTACAAATCAATAAATAAACCCATAATCTACTATTCACACAAACTTACTTCAGCATTTACAAACACAAACACCCAAACACATTCACTTCCACTATTAATAAAGAGTTAGTGTTTATATTTACACTACTCTACCTACACACATTGGCAAATCGATCGTTATTTCTTTTCTAGAGTATTGGGGTAGCCCTGAAAAGGGCTGTTGGTTTCTTTTTTGAACTCCTGATGCACCTATCTAATGGTTACACCGTCCTGGCCTTGCGCCACACACGCATCTTCTTCCCCAGTCTTCTTTCACCTTTCTTCTGGGGAGCGCAGAGGGAGGATGATTCGCTTCAACACCCCAATCCTCTGTCTCGGGAATATTGAACGACATCCTCTCTTCTCTTTTCTTTTCCTCTTCTTCCCTCTCTCTTCTCTTCTCCTCTTCTTTCTTCATTCTTGCTTCTTCTATGATAGCCTCCGCTGATAGTTCGTTTACTATGCGCCTGGCATATTCCAGGTGCATCTGGAGTTCTTGCAGCTTCACAATCCTTGTATTCATTGTCTTGCTGTTAACAGGTCGACGATGGACCCAACTGACGATTAGTTTTTAATTTATACTGAAAGCGCGGACGTGAAGGAAAACATCCCCCTAAAAACATAAAATTCATCTTACCTAGATCGTGACCAAAATCAACAACAACGCGCGGACCTAAAAGAAACACTCACTCACTTTTTTATGCTACCCATCACTATTTTAAAATTTTTTATAAATCACTTCAATAGACTATCCACATAAGCACAGCAATCCAATCTAACCCCAAATATACACCTCAAACACCAAAAAAAAAGACATAATTTTAATCTACTATCCACACCAACCTACTTTATCACTTACAAACACAAACACACAAACACATACCCTCACATTTTTTATAAAAGAGTTAGTGTTTATTTTCACACTACTCTACCTACACACATTGGCAAATTGATCGTTATTTCTTTTCTAGAGTGTTGGGTAGCCCTGAAAAGGGCTGGGTTTTTTTTGTTTGCTATGGCATTCTTTTTTAGTTTCTAAGAATGCGATGTCCTCTGAGGATAGACTTTCTGGCGATAGGTCTGCTTCTTCGAAAAGAGAAGAAGAACTCTTTGGTGTCGATACGACAATCGACAAAACCTCTGTCAGCTTCAGGTTGCTGCTGCTGCTGTTGTTGCTGCTGTTGCTGCTGTTGCTGCTGTCTCTGAAGTCTGTACTTCTCTGTCCATTCTTCTTTTTCCCTGTTCATTTCTTCTCTGAAGAGCTCTTCTATCAGGTCTTCAGTGATTTTTAACATTCTCACATTCTCTATTTCTTCTGGCTTCGGTATCAGACTGTGTCTGACCCTATGCAAATTCACGTAGGCTTCCTTGAGCTTAGCTAGTTTGGAGCACATCTTCGTAGGAGGATGAGTCGACAATGGATGGTTAGACTGGGAACAAACCGGTTCTTAAAGTCAAAGCGCGGACGTGAAGGAAAACATCCCCCACACGGTTTTTCGAGCCGCAACGTTCATGAGAGGGATAGTAAGAAATGAAAGAGCATCAATCCAACATTCTTATAGCTAAACAAAAGACAAAAGCATTTTTTCAAAACACAACATTTTTTATTCAAAAATCACTTAACACTAACCAACAACAACTCTAACATTTTTAACAATAATCCAACACTATAACATCAAACAATTTTTTTTCAAATCACAAACATTTTTTTCTCAATGGACAATCTACTTTAAACAGGGCTGACAACGTTGTGAATGAAATTGTGATTTCCACTGTTGGAAATCATTAGGCCATTGATGGACACTACGTTTCCTAGCTTGAGACAAAAGATAAGCATAATGGTCACAAAACCATCGATCTACTTTCACATCGTTTCTAGAAGAAGAACGAGGATCGAAATGAGTCACTAAATGTTCTAAGGAATAGCCCAGGCTGCGATGATGCAGAAAATACACACAGTACTGTCCACACACCAAGGAATCTGTGCCTTGTAATTTCACATTATTGAATCGGGTGGTTTGAGCATTTCTTCTCATAAAGTCAATGATATCGTCTTCCAAAGGGGGCAATCCGTACGAATCGAAATATTCCACACATCCTTCTTGAGGAAAGTAGACGGCTACCCAGTGGGTTCCTGGGAGATGACTGTCGTCCGTGTTGATCACGTAAGCTTGATGGTCTTTAGGTTTGCGATGAGGGAGTTCATCTTTAGCACAGACAACAGGATTCCAAGAAGCCGTATACGAACTGTGGTTCAAAAGGTAATAAAGTTCCCAGGTATCCATTGATTTGTGTGTGTGTGTGTTTTTCTTCTTCACAGGTAATAATAAGTCGTCAATTCGATCCTGACTTTTTGCTTGAAAATGTCTGACGAATAAACGGTTATTCGTTCTGTTTCCTCACTCTGATTCAGGAGAGCTTCGATACGATGGATCTCTTGAGTGGTTAATGGTGGACAAGAATGTTCACGCAAGTCTTTATACCACTGGTGCAACACGTCTTTGTTTGAGATGAGACTCCAAGCTTCGTCCAGATACTCGTCCAATTTTTCTTCTTGACTCAACATCAGGCATTTATCGTGTTGAATTTGACTGGGATGATCGTTTTGACATCCATAGCAATTTTTCTTGATCAATTCCGTCATTTTGTCGACCAAGTGTTTGGCAAAACAGGAGACTAAATGGGCTTCTTGTTCTGGCCATCTCGACTTCATCATGATCACTTCTTCTTCTTTTTCCACGGTCTCCTCATATTCCATGTCCAAAGTTTCTCCACTTTGTAAAGAGGGATAACAGTCTTCCATGGCTTCTAGTAATCTAGAATGACTTCTCTCAAACTGTTGATTTCTATGGTATTATCGAATTCTGCATACAGGATGACGTTCACCGTGTCTGGTAGACCAGTCGCAAACTGAAGTTCCACGCGAATCTGGCCGGATTTTATAGGGTGGAAATGTCCCTCGTCGCTGCCCTGGTCAGGAGTGAAATCAAAAGCCCACAAAGCATAGCCTCCGTCATAATCGTCGTACGTAGTGCCGTGACTGGTGTTGGTTCCTAACTGTCCGGTGGCTTCGTACAGGGACATGTACGATCTCAAGTAATTCGACTTAGTCCTATCGGCGGTATTAAAGACAGGTTCGAAAGGTCGGGTACACAAGGTCTTGCCGTCGCGACTGACTTCGATCTTGGACACTTTGTAATGTTGAAACTCAAAAGGATTTTCGTTATAGACACCATTGAAAGCTGAATTCTTGACGATACCAACAATCAAACGTTTGGGTAACTGTCCTTGGAACAGATGATCTTCGATCTTGGATCGGAGTCCAGAGGCAATGGTGAACGTTTTCACTTCCACGCGTCGTATGGGATACTTGGCGGTTGTTCTGCTCAATGTCTGACTGATGTCGTTACCTACTTTAGGTAACACTTCCACACGACGCACGTAGAGTCTGGCTTCTTGGATGATGGTTTTGTAAGTGGCATCAGCAGCAGCCATCAAATGGAAAGCAGCACTACTGCGATTCAGTCTCAGGCGGACATCCACCCCGTTCAGCAAATACTTTTCATGTAACCACAAGTCCAAATGCAAGCGATCCATCAGTCCTAAACTACGACTTCCAGCAATTTTCGCTCGTCGTTCTACAAATCCCTTTGAATGTGAAGCATCCGCAGCAAGTACAATAGTGTTGAACTTAGTCGCTGGGTCAGGTCTCCATACCACGCAAGCATCCAGATGACTGTCCTTGGTGTTTTTTCCATACGTCAAGAGATTTTCCAGGTACGTTCGATAAGGGTAAGTATCCATGCTGCTGCTGACCAGTTTGTTATTCAAGTACAAGTCCACTTCGCTAAACAAGGAATGCATGAAATTGTTGACGGGAGCTACTGCATCAGTATTGTCTAGGTTATCGTTGTTCGCTTCCGTTACTTTGACTTTCAAGTACAGGTAACTGCTATTCAGATCGATGTAATCTTCGGGCTGTCCTTTGATTTCAAACTCGATGGGAGCGGAATCCGTCAAAGAGGAGACGGGATGAAATTCCACCCACTGGGATTCTTACATGGTCATCATGGTGGGGGGCATGGCAAACAGATCCAGTTCCGTCTTGGAACAAGCGCAAGACTCTCGGTGCATCATTTTTTTCTCTTTCTCAATAATCGAAAACGTATAAATCTCGAACGGTTCTTCTTTTCTTGGCCTTTCTCGCTTGAAGTCTGGTGAAAGGGTGTTTTCTTCGTCGTCTCTTTCTGCCTTGTCCTTGCTGAATGCCAGACTCGGTAGCGTGCAGGGCATTTATAGGTGTGTCTCGTCGGCCCAAAATGTCTTTGCCCGTTTGCAGCAAGACATTTTTGCCTGCCCTCATGAAGGCTTCTTTAGGGTTTTGTTTGTCGATGATGACATTTTGGAGAAATTCTTTGCCTTGCGTCAGTGCCGCATCTTTCAAGGCGTGCAATCCGCGTGTCACCATCGGTTTCAACACCGGAGCCACCGAACGAAAGGCCGATTTTAACATGTCTCCTAAACCGTGTCCTCGCTGTCGTGCAACCCCTCGGTACACTGGATACATGACTTACTTACGAGTCGTGAGAGAACCGTTTTCGAAAATGGAGTTTCACCGTGACTTTTCCTTTGGTGAATGGAATATTTTGTCCCAAATCTCCTTTTATAGTAATGTTGACCGTGTCCAAATACGACTTGCTGACCGGCAAATAGTGAGGATGGACAAATTCGCGGTGGACGTGTTAAGTGTTTCCACCTTCCTCGTCAGCGTTCGTGGCAGAATCTACTTTGAAAGGAATGACACGCAGTAACGGTACGGAGGTGTGTCCCACCACGTTGTATTCCACCACATCGGAATACACAAACATCAAATTCAGTCCTTGGTTCAGTTCTACTGGGGTACGAAAATACTTGACAAAAGTATCGTTGTCGTAAATGACGGTTTTTTCTTTTAGTGTTTGTTCTGTTTTCTTCTTCATCTTCACGTCACCACCCAACATGTCAAACAATTCATCATCAATAAAATTGAAACCCATGATTTTTTCCCCCTCAGGAAATTTTATCAGGAAGCGACGAGCTGTTTTGTGGTATTCCATGGTGACAGCTTTGGTCTTGACATTCTTAAAAGCTTCCCCAAACACGCCATTAAACTTGGTGACTATGGTGTTGACCAAATGTTGACCACTAAAATAATAGCCTGGGAGAATGGACAACTCATAGTCGGTCCAATTTGGATTGTCTTTGTTTTGTTTTTTATGGGGATATTTGCTATTGTCATTCATCCACTTTTTCAATGTATCGTCATAAACTTCCACCACAAATTTATTTTGATTGGCAACGACATTGAGGACTTGGGTCGGGTGAATCATTTCTACTAAAGCCACTTCCCAATGGGCTTCGTGATCTAAGGGGATGGCCTGAGGTAATTTGGCCGTGTAACAGCACAACGTGTTATTGGGAAACACCTCCATGGAACTGTCACTGGGTAAAGTTAAGTAAAATTGGTTTTGGTGACTCATAATTCCAGAGTTCTGTGGCTGACCGAGGGGTTAGTGGATGTCAGAGGCGTGTCTCCGCCCAAAATGGGGTTTTGGTTGTGGTTGATGTTGTTGTTGGAGTGGTGACTGGCACTGGTACTGGACACAACGTTCCCGTTCGAGGAGAATTTCAGGGAGGGATTAGGAAGCAGGTAACCGATGCAACTGCTCAATAAAATGGTCCACAATTGTTTGTCTCCTTGTTGCAAACTCAGATTGGCGATGGCTGCCCCGATGACACAATACACCACGAAGATTTGGCAGAAAAAGACGATTTGCGTTTTAGGCACACGTTCTCCACACCACACCCACAAGGGTTGTTTTTGTAAATCTTGCACAGAAGAACTAGGTGAAGAAGGAGTGGTCGACGTAGCTGCGTCTGCTGTGTGAAAGGGCATGATGGTCACTTCTTCTTTTTATAGTCGATGACTTGCGAAGCGTCGATCCAAGAATCGAAACTGGGTGGATATCCTTTCCAACGTACTTTGACTTCTTTGACACGTCGTTTGCCCACTTTACGGGTTCTGCGTTCGAGAATGCTTTCGATGTCGTACACGTCGTCTTCTTTTTTGGTGACACGTTGTAACTCGGGCAAATAAAACGTTCCTTTGAGTACTTCTCCGTTCATGTCTTCCAATTTATAGACGGTAGGATGACGGCCATGCACTCGTTCAGTGACGCGAAACAATTCGGTCGTCCAGTTAGGTAAGTAACGTTTGTCGAAAGTGCGTTTGGTTTTGCCAATGCGCACCCAATCTCCTACGGTCAACTCTCCACTTTTCTTGGGGACAGCCCTCGTCGGGGACGTACCGAACAGGCGCTCAAACACCAGCACTTCGTTGTCGGGAGTCACGTCTTGCGGGGCACGTCCGATGCTTCGATGGTAAGATTGGCTGTACGCTTGCACCAGGTGTGGTAAGATGTCGATGTACTTCAGAGTGTGGTGATGCGTAAAATATTTCCACATGCGTTCTTTCAAAGTACGTTGAAAACGTTCCACGATGCTGGCTTTGGTTTCTGGATTCTCGGTGGTAAAAAAATGAATGTCACGTTTCTTTAATTCTTTTTGGAAAGCTTGGTTCAAAAATTCGGTGCCTTTGTCCGTTTGCCATCGAAGAGGGTGACGACCGCTTTGTTTCAGCACTCGTTGAAGGGCTCGCACTAACTCGCTGCTCGATTTGGAAGTCAAGGGCACGACCCAGGCAAATTTGGAAAAGACGTCGATGACACAAAACAAATATTTGTAGCCACGATTGTAGCTGGCCAAATGAGAGACATCGGCTAAATCGGCTTGCCATTGATGATCGATGCCTTCTACTCGGGTGCGACTTCTGGCAAACTTGCGTCGAATGGGTTTGTGTAAAGTGTAGGTAGCTTGTTCTTGTAACCATCGTTGCACTTGAGGTAAACGGAGACTTTTCAGTCGCGTTTTGGCAGCACGATACAATTTTTGAACTCCTGCGTAACCTGCAGGATGGGAGGGATCGTAGTAAATGCTGGCTAAGACTTTTTCCATTTTTTTGTGTTGGTTGGTGTGTTAATAAGACACCCACTCTTGGAGGATGCTACTCTTTTTCTCTTGGGGTATTTTCTTTGATTGCAATGCTTTGCGTGTGCGGCCAGCAATAGGTGTCGAAGAGGAGAAGGATGTCTGAGCGGGGGATATCGGTTCTTGTTTCACTTCTGTCTTCACTTCTGTCTTCACTTTCTTTTTCTCTTGTGAGGAAGAAGGGGTGGCCATCATCTTTTTGATCCATCCAATTCTGGAGGTAGGTGGTGTTGTTAACTTGCGTACTTTTTCTGGTGGAGTTTGAAACCCTTCCTCTTCTTCTCCTTTTTCTGTCTTGGTCACGGGTACTGGTGGTATTGGTACTGGTACTGGTACTGGTGCTGGACTTTTCATCAAGGTCTTAAAATCTTTCAGATTGGGTAGAGCTGTTTCGTCTAAAGCTTTCTGGTGAAAGAGTTCCAGTCGTTGCAAGAGTTGACCGTACTTTTGCGATTTTTCTGTTTCGGACAAATCTTGGCGGTCCATCAAGGATTGCAATTCGTGTTGTAACTGGGACATCTCGCTCAAATTGGGATTGGGAGGTAAATGCGGGGTTCGTTGTTCTTCCCACCGATGGTATTCCATCCATCGTTTGTAAGGCACTAAAGCTAGTTTTCGTCCTTCCATGGGGTTGTTAGGGGTGGATTCTGAGATCTTGGGACTTCCGAGGGCCTTTTTATCTTGCTCCCACCAGTCCTCCCAACATGGTTCCCAAGACTCCTTTCAGTATGGGGCCTAACAAGAGAGGTAAAATACCTCCACGTTGCACTGACATCTTTTTTTGACGAATAGGAATTTTCTTTTGAACCATTTTCCGAAGAACGTGACGATGTTTGCCTAAGCATTGTTTCTGGTGTTTGGACAAAGGGATCGTGCCTTTCAAAACGTTCAAACAACATTCGCACACGGTTTCGATGACCTCTTTGGAGGCCGTTTGAATGAGTTTTTTTCGTAGGGGTGGAGAAGCTTTGGACAGGACAGATAACAGGTCCCCATGTTTGGCTAAACGTGGTGGCAGTCCTTTCCTTTTCTTTCCTTGGGGTTTTCTGGAGGGTGACATCTTTGAGTCTTTAGGAGCACCTAAAAACACTGATACCGTACTCGGTCACAGGCCTTTTTTATACTGGAACGCGTCGCCATTGATTGTCTTTACGGCGTATCAGTTTGAGGACAGGCATGACACGTCGTGCAGGGGTACGCAACGGACTAAATCGAGCCAGTTCTTGCTTGGACAAATCCAGTAAACTTTGTAACATACCCGATCTTTCATGGACTTTGATTTTGGGAGTAGGTACTTTGTGAGCAGCAGCCATTGCCGCTAAATTGGAAGGTCCTGCCACTGGGGAAGTTCTTTTGGGGGTCATCAACGGAGAAGTTCTTGGTGTGATCAACGTCTCCAAGTACTCTTCAGTTCCTGGTGACATCAACGGAGAAGTGGACAAACGTGAGGCTGTCGGAGACGCAGTCACCGCTGTGGCAGGTCGTGGTTTGCGAGTGTAAGGTTGCGTCCTGGCCGAAGTGCCTCTCTTGCGACTAGTTTTCTTCTTCTGTGGACTTTTCTTTTTCTGGGGACTTTTTCTCTGTTTCTTTTTCTGGGGGCTTCTTTTCTTTTTCCGGGGTGATGGTGGTGGTGTCTGGTAAGAGGAGGGTCCCGCCACTGGAGAAGTTATTCTTCTTGGGGACCTGGTCTTTTTCTTTTTCTTCTTGGGGCTTCGTTGGACTTTTGTCTTGGGGATAACTTTGGGGGCATTAGGATCCCATCTTAAGAGTGAGCGAATGATGACCCCTCCTAGAGTACCGCTCCCTCCAGGTTTCAAAATGATTTGTTTTTTGGTTTGAGTGTCGATGCGGGGATCGGCCAGTTGGACCAAAGCGACTTTGTTTCGATCGAAAAAGCGTTTGGTTTGATGAGGAATCTGAATGATTCCTTGGAGTAATTGACGTGCCGTCACCGTAAACCATCGTAAGACTTCTTTGAGACTAGCTTCTAAGACACGAGCTCGTGTTTGTGGATCTTTTTCTCGACTGATGCCATACAAGGCACGAATCAATTTGACGGGAAGATGCGACTGAAGGGACGTCATGTTCACACTGTGTGAGACAGACGAAAAAGGGTCTGAGGTTTTTATAGATTTTTTTTATGGGGAGTGAAATGAAGTCGAGGACGGAGACGTGTACAGGACAGGCCCTCCGTCTTGGCACCAGTGGTGAAACAAGTGGGTACGAAATCGCAAATCCTCGGGAGTGGTAGGTTTCAAATCGACGAGTAAATAGGCGTGTGGCGTTTGAGTGGCATCGTCGTACGCCTGAGTCAGCCAAGGCGTTCCTAACTGTTTGGCTAAGACTTGCACTTGCGATTTATCTCGAGGGCTTTTAAACAAGACCACGTAATGTGCATTGAGACTGATGGTGCGATGGGCTTTACTTTGTTGAAACAAATTTTGGGTGATGTAAACGACACTGGCATTACGGTGATGCCCTTTGCGCGTGAACCACAATTTAATTTCTTCGTCTTCTCCTAACATGTCGTCGAAAATGACCAAATGGGTTTGACGGGAGTCAGAGACGATGCCGTCGTCTTCTTTAGGAATGCCTTCCACAAACACGATGGAATCGCCTTGACTTTCTCGCAAGAGGCTGTACGCCGATTGCCACTCTTTGTAACACCACACGATTCGTTGAGGGGGCCGATCGATCAAATGATGTTTATGTTCGATCAAACGTTTGACGAATTCGGTTTTGCCAGAACCGCTAGGTCCAGCAATGAGCATGTTAAAGGGATGGCGAAGATACAAAGCCTCCCAACTGGCACGATCTAAGTGTTCGTCGATGACTTTGACAGTAGAGGAAGAGGGAGTAGAGACAGTAGAGGTAGTCATGGTGTGAGAAATGTCACTTGTGACACTAAAACAAAGAAGACAAGAGTTTATATACTTTTTCAGAACACGTTCATTGAATGTTTTTTTTTTCAAACATGAATACGAAAGACAAAAATACATAAAAGCCAAAGGCTTAAGTACAACAATAAAAGGCACATGGTAACGATGAACGTGGAATAAACACAAGTGTCTGTACAACAATCACATGTTTTGGGTAATGTTCTAACCAGTTCTATAGTAGGGGGTAAGGTCACACAAGTGTCCTCCCGAAAGGGTCTTTCAGGCCTGTCCACGACAGTCCTGTCCTGGGTGACGGGTTCTTCTGGCACCGTCACTAACACGGGTTGAAAAGTAACTTTTTTTCCTTGAACAACTCTCGTGCATACTGGGCCACTTCTTGGGTCCAAGCCTCAAAACCCCATTCTTTCCAGGCACGGACATCTGTCCAATGGGGATGTAAGTCACAAGCTACACACACATCGTCATACACGTCTTGGGTAGCTAAAAGTTGACGAATCTTTTTTTCCTGTTGAGGTCGAGAAGTATCCAGATGAAATCGCAAGGCTTTGAGCAAAAGGAGTTTTTCGTGACCATTTAAGGCCATTGAGGTGGTAAGTACTGATCGTAAAGAGTCCACAAAGAATCGGCTGGTAAACGAAATCCCAGAAAACAAGTCACTAAGACACACACCACTTGTCGTCCCAAACTGAACGGATACAGTTCTTGTAATAATTGATGGTAATGATCCACGGTTTGAATATGGTCATTGAGTTCCTTCCACGGAATCTGTTGGATGACATGTGACATAAACCGTGGCATGACACGAATGTTCTCTTGTAAAGTATTCATGAATAGGTCAGTCCGTACAATTCACAAAAGTAATCCACATAGTGAGTAATTTCTGACCACTGCCATTCAGGGTAACGTCCAAGAATGTCACTGAACTCTTTTGATGTAAACGGTCTAAAGCGATACAATAGGAGGAATGCACCCTTGACCCAAAGAAATCTAACACACTGGTTGACTTTTTTCACTTTCCTCTTATGAATTTCTCGACACAAAAGTTCTACAGTGACCCATTGAGATTTCACTCTGGCAAACCCCTGCCAAACTTCCTTGTAAATCTTCTCTTGTAGTTCTTTAGGTAATGATTCAATATCGTTTTTGAAATGAAGTTTAAATACTGGTCTCGGTGATGTCCAACATTTGACTCCTAACCAATCTGGTTTCTTCTTCGTCAACGACATGGTAAGTTACTTCAATGTCTCGGTCCCACTAAGGGTAAGTAATGACAATTCGGTGACCATCGAGCATGTTCTACGTAGGCCGAATCTTGCGGTTCCCAGTGGTGAAGTGACACACCGCAACTGAAGCACTTGACTTTATCTCCTTCGCCCAAGTAGAAAAATCCGGCTCTGGCTAATTCTTCAGGGGTCGGTCCTCCCAGATACTTTGGTCATTTTCCTTTGAACGATTGAAGACGATTTTCAAAGTCGCAGTATTCCGACAAACGCACAGGAAACGAATATTCGTCTTTCACAGGTTCGTTTCGATGAGGGTTGAGTGACATGGGTAGGAGTTTGCTCAGGGCTGGATGACATCCGTAGGGGGGTAGACGTGAAGGTGAACATTCCCCTTTAAAACGAAACCCAGTAAAATGTCCAAGAGGACGAGCAGCATCGCTTTCGCATCCCACAGGTTTGACACGCACAGCATCACTTTCCATGATAGGGGTAGGGGCACTAAAGTTCCCATGATGCTTTACGGCATCGCTCAGGTCACAAGGTACAGCATCGTATCCATCGCAAGGCTCACAATCGCACTCGTCTGCAAACTCCGTTACGCAATTACAATGGTAACCACATGGACAATCGCAGTTTCCTTCCGGACATTTTCCGTAGCAATGTCTGGGTCTTATCCATCCAATATTAGTCACACTAGAGGAAGATACAACTTTTTTACAATCCCCAAACTGGAACGATGTCTCTTTCAAAGTATTCATCTTGTTCGCTCGGTCTTGGTAGTCGCAATGAACTATCGATCTTGCCTAGGGTTCCTTTTTTATATACAGACCAATACCGACGTGACCGTACGGTAAGGTGAAATGATTGGGAAGTCGAACTCGCTTCTGGTATACAATTTGATAGACTTTTTCCAAGGGTCGACTAACGATGTGGTGAGTGGGTAAACGTACAATTTTGTTCGGTTGGTAGGTGGTCACTTTAAAGTTTCCATCCTCTCCCGATTGCAAGGCTTCTTTCAATACCCCAAAGTTGACCACTCGACTGGTACGATAATTCAGAGTCAGTCCTTTCACTTTGCACGTCGTGTGCACTTCTCCTTGTTTGTCACGGTATTCGTAGCCGTAATTTTTGGGACCGCCACTGACGAAACTTAGAATCTTGTCGTCGGGATGCTCGTCTGTCCAGGCTCCTAAACGGTCTCCTTCGATGTCAGGGTGATGTTGAATCGGGTGATGGATGTAAATGCAACTGTCCGTGTCAAAGTACAGGACGCGTTCCCCTAACAGTTCTAAAGCTTCGTACAATTTTAAGCGAGCATGAGCTGTCACGTAAGCCGCAATGATGACATTTCCAAAAGGGTCGTCTTGTACAAAGTCCAGATCTTCTTCGTAATTGACCAAGATCAAATTCTCTCGAACGACGTCCACGTGTTTCATGTATTTGGTTTTGTCGTGAATCATCTGGAAGTAGCGGGAAGGTTCTGTCAAATATTCCGTCTTGGGTAAACACGGTCGTTGTGCCATTTTACCCCACAAGCAATTTAACATCACTTTGGCAAACGATCGCCTGCCTTCGTTTTTCTCGATGTGGTCTAAAGAGATGCCTTCTTGTTCGTAGTATTTCTCTTTGAATTGTATTTGGTCTTCGGGAGTGTGACACCAGGAAGGATAGCCGCTGGCTTCTTGTTTCAGTTTCAGAAAGGCATCCACGTAGTCAGCGAAAATGCCTTTCTGACTGGGATCACCCTTGTGGTACTGTTGTGTCTTGGGAAAGTGGCAAATTTCGTACACTTCTAACAGTTGGTATCCCATGTCCAGAGCTTTGAACAATTCCACGCTGACCCATGTCTCTGTCAAGGCCCGTTCTTCATGGGTGTGATGGCAAGGCTGGTCTTGGTTGCACGTTTCGGCACAAGTACGGCACAAGGGAAACATCAGTTTGCCTTGACAATGGTGAGGTAAGACGGGATGGTATAGGTTCGTGGGAGGCAAAACTTTACACTTGATCAAGCCTTCGTATTGTCCAATGTTTTTCAGGTCGAGGTGTTCCGTGAACAATTGCGGGTGCCCTACAGGAAAGCGACAATATTTGCACACGTAGGGATACAGCGAACACACGTCCAAGTATTTGATTTCTTCTCCTTTCTCTTCGTCGGCTTGGTACAGCAAACAAGTGGCATTGGTCCTTCCTCCGTACAAACTATCCCTCGGGTTCAGCGGGTCCATGAACTGGTAACTTTCCACGAGGCGTTTAAACTCGGGATCGGTTTTCATACGGTGATCGTACTCGTGTTCCCACATTTCCACCACTTGGTATCCTTGCTGTTCTAACTTTAGGCGCCGCTGACAAGTGTCCTGGTACAAGTCTTCCATGGTTCGTTGCAAAAACTGATTTTTAGTGCCACGGTCAGGGTAACAGACGGGACATCCGTGAAATAAGCAACCGTTAAACTCGTACACGATCTTGGGGTTTTCTAAGTCCCAGCCATCGACCGAATACGTTCCGATGGTCTTTTCGCCTCCTCCGTTGCGGGCATGCTGAATCCACTTGTCTTCCTTGTCACACAAGTAATGTAACCAACGTAGGGCTTTGACCGAGTATTGACGTTTGACATAGTGGGTCGTTTGAGGACTGATGAAAGCCACGGTGTTTTCAGGCATGAATCGTTGTCGATACACTAAGGAGCACGCTTTGGCAAGGGTGCAAGCTTCTTTCAAAGGATCGACCCCTTCGTGTTCCATGAACAGTTCTCGAAATTTTCCACAGCAACGCCGTAAAATGTCCACGTCGGAACGACAATACTTTAGCATTTCTTCCTGAAAGTCGAAAGGGTCCGAGGCGTGAGCCTGGTACCAAGCGTAGAAAGCTTCTCGTTGTTCGGTAAGCATGTTGTCGGGGTCGTAATAGTGAGTCTCAGGCAAATGTGGTAGAACGGCATGTTGATTGGCTTCCGTATTGAAAAAGTGTGGAAAGTACCCTTTAGCCATTTCTGTCATTCCAAACGTTTTAGGCATTCGACTCAAAGGCATGGCCAAGTAACTCATCGAATCTTTAAACTGCACTTGTCCCACTTGCATGAAAATGATTTTGGCTCCGTTCAAAGTGACTTTAGGACGTTCGGTGCCATGTTCGGTATAGTACCTCAAAAGAAACTGTCCATCGTATCCGGAAAAATTGTGAGCCATCACTGTGGCATGGCGATGACAATCTCCGTAACGTTCGATGTCCTCTTTGCTCCATGTCTTGTCGATGGGGTCTAAGACCCATTTGGCAAAATCGTCTAGCGTCTTTGGTCCTCGAAAGATTTTTTCACGCCCTCCAGGAATTTTGCTGCAGTGAGGGCAATGACTGAAGATAGGTTCTTGAATACACTTCTCGCACGCTCGATGAGCCACGCAGAAATTAGGAATGTGAATGCCAGTCTCTTGCATGCATTCGAAATCGAAAAAGATGAAATTGCCTTTCTTCTTGTGACCGTCCTCTTTCTCTGGTGGGGGTTGGTATTTTTGCCCGTAACATTGGTGTTCCAAGTCCACGATGTGGTGACAAATGTGACATTTTTTCTTTCCTGAACATACGTGTGCCTTGACACTATTGGTACGTATGCCTTGTCCACACGCGGGGCACAATCTCAGCAGTTGACAAGCGCATTTCTTCTGTGAACCTTGCGTCTTCAAATGTTGTTGGTAACAGGTAGGGCTGACAAACGTGCGCAGACAAGTTGAACAAGGCACTGGTTCTTCGCTCAGACAGGATTGAGAGGCCAAACATCCTGAGCATTTCCATCCACAATGTTTGTGTTGCTCTCGATTATTATAACCATAGTCACATTTCTCACAATAATAAACATATTCCAGGAATCCGGTGATACTGGTAATGGTATCGAAATGTTCATCGTGATGATAAACATGAATGTATTTTCCGTCCTTAAAATCTTGCCCTCGAAACAACAAAGACCCGCGCACTTCTTGAGGGTGCACTTTCAAGGTGTATCGTGGAGCTAGGGCATCTTGCAATTTTTGCATCTCAGGAATGCCACAGGGTGTGTCTTTGGACATGCCAGCTTGTCGTAACAGGAGTTCTGCTTCACTTCGTTGTTTGGCTCGGTCCGATTGTCGAATGTTCTCCCAGTCTCTTTTCCATTCTACCGTGTCGTTCTTGTTGGCATAGGTTCGTCCCACCACGATGGCACGGGCTAAACACATCTGGTCATGAGGATTGTGAATTTGGACAAGGCTACGCTTAATGCTGCGAAGGTCGTTCACCAATAACATCTTTTTGCGTCCGGTCCCTTGAGGAGGAGAGACGTGGGTCATGTCCAATGTGGCTTTTCCATCGGTGATGTCAAACTAGTCATTAGATTGTTGCACGTGTTGAATCTTGTCCATGACTTTGGAAGCGGTCAATTCTGCAGGGGTGCTAAACTCGATCCAAACAGGGGATTTCAAACCGTCGTGTTGTATGGAAAGTCTCAAGCGATCGTCTTCTTTGGGTTGACATTGTCGCTTGAGTGCAGTGAGCAGAGAATCCCACACTCCGGTGATGAACCCTTCTGCTTTCTCTAACGGTACTTCGGACTTGAAATCTTTAAACTTCACCGTGTATTTGTAAGCCGTGGTTCTAAATTTTCTAGAGGAGCGCTTTTCCGTCTCTCGAATGGAATAGTATTTTTCAGGGTTGACTAAGGGTGGTGAACTTGGTTTAGAGGTTTCAAATTCTGGTTCACTCATGTCCTCTTCAAAATCACTGGCATGAATTTGTGCCAAGATTTCAGCCCTGGTTCGAGGCGATAGATCACGTTTCTGCCTCTTACTTTCTTCTTCTTCTTTCTTCTCGAATGAATGGGATCGTTTCATCTTGAAAGCAAAAAGTCAAATGACTCAAGTTCAAACACCATGAGCTACTTTATAGTCATAGCAGACCAGCGTATATAAAAGGGTGTGTGTCTTATCCTTTCACTATTCATTTCACTCTCAAGCCGAGCACAACGATGGAAGAGACTACCCAGATGGAACGTTTCGTCAGAGCTTTGCGAGGGGTCATTAGAAAATTCTCTTCAGACCAGCCTACGGACTACTCTCCTTCCTTTCGAGATAAAAGTCAAGATACTTGCTATATCTGTCAGAAGAAAGGGCATTGGTCTTCAGAGTGTCCAGACCGTCAAAAAAGAACAAAAACAGGGACTAAAAAAGACAAAAGTCAAGATACCTGTTATTATTGTAAAGAAAAAGGACATTGGTCTCCAGATTGCCCAAAAAAGAAACAAGAGGAGTCAGAAGAAAAGAAGGATTCTTCAGAAGAAGAGAGGGATTCTTCGGAAGAAGAGAGGGATTCTTCAGAGGAAGAAGAGGAAGAAAAAAGACAATTCTATTTACAAGAGGCAAAGAAACAGGAGAAGAAGAAAAGAAGAAGGGAAGAAAATGAGGAAAAGACGGTGAAGAAATTCAAAAAACAGAAAGACTAAACAAGGAGAAAGAAGAAGTCAATGAACTTTTTATTAAAGTGTTGTGTTGTGAATTGTGAATTGGATTGTAAAAAATGGATAAAAGAATAAATGAATGATATAAGGTAAGTGTCTTTGAGTTTTGATTTTAAAATAAGAACGTACACTCACGCACTCATACACAGACACGTACTATAAGGGTAAAATGGGTGGGGTTTTTTTTTGAGTTATTGGCAAATTGTAATTGTATTTCTTTTCGAGAAATGTGGGTGGCCCTGAAAAGGGCCTTTTTCCTCATGGTGAAGGGGTGAGTTTAAGCAATCAACTTTAACTGCCTTATGCCTTTGCCACGGCCAAGGCCTACTTCTGGACTGCGTAATGTTGATGATGATAATGATTGGGTTGAAATCACTAAGGGTGGTACGGTAGGCTTAGTCACAGGGTTGACGTGTTTAGCTCGGGAAGGTCGTATTCTCTTCGGTCGTGATAAAGAAGTCTGATACATTTGTTTCAGACTTCTTAACTCCGCTAAAATGTCCAACAGTACCGTGACCGTTTGATTTTCACCCTCTTGTTTCTTTGCTGCTACTTCTTCTTGCTGTTGCTGCTGTTGTTTTTTTCTTACCTCTTCTTCTTGTTGTTGTTGCTGTAGGAGAAAAGCCTGTTCCGCTTCCTTTTGTCGTTGTATAAATTTCTCCAATTCTTCTTTCTGTCTCTGTCTAAAATTCTCCACTTGCGGTAATGAAGAAGGTGACGAAGGTTCCGGAACAAATTCTTGCGAGGAGAGAAAATCCACAAAATCCCAATTCACCTCTTCTGAAGGTAAGTCCGGGTTCCCTTGGGCGGTCTCCCCTGCTGGTGCACCCCATTGGATCGTTTTCTGAGTTTCCGTCATGTTGAATCACTGTCGCATAGATTGACTGCACACAAGCGCTAACGAATCTATATAGACTACGTGACGTCACAGACTGCTCTCTTCGGATTGGATGCGGGCTGACTGAATTCTGTAACGCGTGTTCGGATTGGTGAATGAACTCAATCCGTTTCAATCCTACCTCTGCCTATAAATAAGCGCAGTTCAGTGCATTGATTCACCTGTTCTCGTCGCTTCAAGATGTGGACCACAGTTGAGTCATCCACCCTTGTGTCTTCCATGATGTTTAGGACAGACATGCTCATGTATGTCCGATCCAAGTGGACCGTTGTCCACAGGACAAACACCAGCCTGTGGATACGTAGGATCTACGTCGAAAGACAAGGATGCCTGAAAAGAGTGCTAATTTACGGGCCAACAGTGAGACGCAGCCTAAGGACAAGAAGAAGACCAATGCGGTGCCCTTTATGTTAATGAATACATTAACATAAACCCAAAGGCCCTTTTCAGGGCCAGCCATATTTCTCGAAAAGAGATAGCCTTTCCATTGCCTACCCCTTTTTTATTTAGTTTTTTTTTTTTAAAAAAAAAAAATAGAGACCCTCCCTGTTTCAATTTTACATAGACCCGATACAGACCCAAGGGTTTTTGTCCATGTTAAATTTACATAGACCCTATACAGACCCAGGGTGATTAATGTTAAATTTACATAGACCCTATACAGACCCAGGGAGGTCTGTAATGCTAATTCCTCATAGACCCTATATCGACCCAGGGATTTTGTCCATGTTAAATTTACATAGACCCTATAGTGACCCAGGGTGTTTTTTAATGCTAATTCCCCTAGACCCTATATAGACTCCATTCACTACTACTGACAATATCATCCAATGTACACTAAGGTCAACTGATTTTTTACGTAACTTGTACTTATATTTATGAACACTGTACTATATGATTAATTGTATACGAAAACCTCCACAATTGTACGTAATTTATATTAAGTTGTATTGGCCCTGTACCATATTAACACGGTACACTAAGATCGCCACAATTGTCACCAAACTTGTACTTATTTATTTTCCCAATACCACGACGTTTACGAGGAACTGTTTCTTTTTTACACTAGCACCACATCGAGTACACGGAACTGGTATTTATTTGTATGCCACCACCACGACGTTTATACTAAACAGAACTAGCACTGCGATGAACTAAAGCATCGTGTATCCAAAAATATACTTTTATATATCTTCGATCACATCGATCCATTGTACCAATAAAACGTAATTTGCAATTGTTTTGTCCAAATTATGAATGGTCCATTATATTATTAATTTATAGTTCTCTTGCGTACATGATTTGTCTCATCCATAAATTACATACCATCCCATAAACCACATAGCATACCATAAGCCTCAATCCATGCTCAAATCAACAAGCCACATACCATGCCAAAATCTTGGTCCATGTTCAAATCAACAAGTCACATACCATCCCAAATTCTTGGTCTATGTTCAAGTCAACAAATCACGTATCGTCCCTAAAGCTAGGTCGATACTAAAGGCTGAAACTTGATATTACATTGTCATAAGCCTCCAGTTATGTATATAGCTACTGATAGTGTCTTGCTTGACTTTTCAAGAAGACGCTAGGAAATGTATGGAGGAAAGCTAGCCAAGAAATGGAGATGATTTGAATGGCGGAAAGCTAGCCAAGAAATAGAGATGGTTTGTATGGAGGAAAGCAAGACAAGAAAGGGAGATGGTTTGTATGGAGGAAAGCAAGACAAGAAAGGGAGAGATGATTTGTATGGAGGAAAGCAATACAAGAAATTGAGAAGGTTTGTATGGGGGAAAGGAATACAAGTAAAGCAGATAATAACGAGTTAGAAAACGAGGTTGCATACAAGATATCAACGGTGACATACAACTGTGTTGTGTATATCTACAAAACTACCATGCAAAGGTCCTGGTACCAGTGAAGATGCCAACATCAGTGTGAACTGGATTCATTGTTATATGACTAGGGACTTGTTTCTTCTGACATCACTCCAGAAAATAGATGATAATACTTTCATATTTTAGTGCGTTGATTCCCAAGAATACTTATGATCTGTTGGAAATAACTTTGAATTCAGAATTATAATAAGTAATTGTGATCATTGGAATTTTATATTTCTTGTTGATTTGTATTTTTTGTCATCGTTCTTACGATCGAAACTCCTTGGATTTACAGGAAAAATGTCGCAGAATTGTAACCGAGTGGGTTTTTGGACGAAATGAACAAGCCAAACACAATGTAAGAAAGATGGAAATTTATGAATGAGTTAATAATGATAAATATATGATGTAAAAATACAATTTAAAATAAACAAAACAAATACTGAATAAAATGAAGTGCAGATCCAAGAACCCTCATGGGCTGCACTTACCCCTTAAACAGTATGTTGTTCAACAAGAACAAAATTATAAAGATTCAAAAATAGTCTTTGAAACAACTTAAGATTCAACATAATCTTTGACACACCTAAAGATTCACAATAATCTTTGACACAACTAAAGATTCACAATAATCTTTGACACACCTAAAGATTCACAATAATCTTTGACACACCTAAAGATTCACAATAATCTTTGACACACCTAAAGATTCACAATAATCTTATCACGACTAAGATTCACAATAATCTTATCACGACTAAGATTCACAATAATCTTATCACGACTAAGATTCACAATAATCTTATCACAACAGACAGCGTTGTTCTGGAAGCTCCAGATGACTCCAAGAAACTTTAGACTGCTTCGTACAGCTTCGGACCGCTCTAGTTATATTCACAATAACATTTCATATACATTCACGGCTACAGACACGGTCAGCTACCATAATAGACAGCTACTATAACAGTCAGCTACAAGCAGTCAGTATCATCTTCAAACAGTCAGAAACAGCTTCCAACACAGACACTGCTGCCAACACAGACACACAGACGCACAGACGCAGACGCAACTACAGATTCACATAAGCAGCTATAATAAAACCAAATGGGACATAATAGTTTATACATAATTTCTATATATATGATATTACTTTTAAAAACCTGCGTTGTAATAAACATTATTACGCGATAACACAGTACAAACCGAATAAGCTTCGCCTATCAAATAAATAGAATGTAAATTTAACACTTACCCCTATGGCTGGAGAATAAAGGAGAGTGTATACCCATTGACGTGATCCAAAAATGACCAGTGTGGTTTTTCGTGATTCGTCTTACTTAAATCCATAGGAGAGTGAGTACAAGTCGGGGTAGAATAACCGTGCACCTCATGTTAGTCATGATACCCGACACAAGTAATCTGTGGCTAGGTACATGATATACAGTCGCTTACCTGGAAAAACATATTCACCCTATATAACGTTGTACGCATGTACAACGAGAAATAGTCTAATTGTTTTAAGACAAAACCAAGTTATTTCTTTGCCTTATTCTGTGACAACAAACATTGCTGAATAATGTAACATTTCAGAGCGATATAATATATTTGATAATCGGACGTAAGTGCAAAACACTAATATACTACAAGACACACATATGAATGTTGACTTACGTACGGTAAAGCGATTCTACATACATTGTAACTCTGTCAGCTTCAGTCAACAGAGAGTGGCAATGTATGCATAATACTGTATAGCTATATCATCTGCAGTCAACATAGAGTGGTATTTCAAATATTATGCTGAAGAGCTGTTAGTTGTAGTCTTCAGAGAGTTATTCAAAGTATGAAAATATTGCTCAAACCAGATTTCTATGAAGGCCGCATGCATTTCTGGATTAGAAGAAACTTGAGAAAAACAAACTAAGCAAACAAACAATGCCAATATATTGATTTTCAAAGACTTTTCAGGTCCACAATCGATGTCATAACGTCACAAGCTGTTAATCTAGATTTAAGAAAGTAAGCAATCTAACAGTGGAAGCTAGTTGGGGAAAAAACATGTTTGTTGTGGTGATTTATGCTTTTGAGACACAGTATACACTGTTTCAAGTGGGCACATAGAATACGGAACGAAGTGAATAGACTGAGGCATGATGAGGTGATACTTGTAAAGATAATATTAAGTTAGAGCGATTCTTTCTATGCTATGGTTTATTTTGCGACACCATTTATAGCTGGAGACACAAATTCTCGGCCCATGGATGCCCAGCGGATGCAATATTTGTATCGATACTTGTCATGATCATTGATTTCTTACAGCAGATCTGGTGTGACCCGTGGAGATTGAATGAAGTATCCCTCTAGAATGTTGTTGTCTTTCTTAAAAAAAATACTCCTAAGCTCATGCTCAGTCATGTCTGGTTTAAAATGTTCCAGGTAACTATACTTCGCTGCAGCTGTATCCTGATCGCTATTTCCATGCACGCCGTGCATGAGCACGTAAAGCTGCGTATCTATGGCCTTGTTGGGCTAAAAATCCGGCTCTGGCGGTTCAGGACCCGTCACATACACGTCTGGAGCGTTACCCCAACGTTTGTCGAGCTCCAATACCTTCACGATGACATCCAATCTTCGTACTCTAATGCGTCATGCTGAAAAAGTTTTCTTTTGTCCATGTCATTTCGCAGTTTTATGTTTCTGCGACATTGATTTCTCGTTAAGACTTTATCCATGCAGTCATGGTTGTCTATTTTGCGCGCGTCATCGTCTTTCTTTCGTGAAAACTTACTCCGCTTGATATATTCAGTTTTCACGAAGCCATCGACGTATCCAGGATGTAGTTCCTGTGTCATGGTGTGAATGTCTCATTCAGTGTCTTTAGCTAACCTCATAGACTTTCTGTCGTTGCAGAATATAAACACCGCAAAATACTTGCCGATGTCGCATGAGTCCCACGGAAAGGCGAGACTGTTTGACCTCATCGTACTTCTATTTTTCGCAGGTGTCTACGAGCGTAGATTTACACGGATTTCGCACTCGGTTAAAATCCGCATCATATCCCGTGGTTCGCTTGAGTGCGTGCAGATGGTATAAACTATATTACTTGGATCAAGGTTAAATTCTTTTTCGCATAATAGTTATATCAAATCGTCCACGGCACACATTTGGAAATAACTGAGACTTAGGAGTTATTAGGAGTTTCCACCTTCAGCACCATCAATTTAAACGTGGAATACGTGGTGTTCGTGCTGGTGCAGGGGATAAAATCCGCATCATATCCCGTGGTTCGCTTGAGTACGTGCAGATGGTATAAACTATATTACTTGGATCAAGGTTAAATTCTTTTTCGCCTAATAGTTATATCAAATCGTCCACGGCACACATTTGGAAATAACTAAGACTTAGGAGTTATTAGGAGTTTCCACCTTCAGCACCATCAATTTAAACGTGGAATACGTGGTGTTCGTGCTGGTGCAGGGGATTTAAAATGTTCGCGTGGTTGCCACGAAGGATACCGTGCTCTCAAAAAGCACGTCCATGTGTCGGGAACGCATTCTGGTCCAGTACTCCGTCCGCGTATTTGAAATTTCCAGTTAGAGACCACCACGGGGAGCTGGACATTCAGCCGAAACTTTGAAGTGACTCCAGCCATTGCCCATTCGTTTCCGGTGGAGGTTAGCGCGATGTGATGAGCTAAGACATTATAAGCCGTGAAGGAAGATTAAAATTCCGACGACACCGAGATGATCACACCACATCGGTTTCCGGTGTTTCCATTGAATGTTGGAACGTGCCCGGGGCTGCTTTTGAGTCGATGAGTGTACACGCACATTTTCGTAGCTATTTCGTGTTTTGCCACGGGTGGTTAATCTGTCATCACCAAGTCTTTAGCTCCGACAGCCTGGGATAGAGTTCCAGAGAATTGCGTGTCTCCAAAAGAGTTTAGCTAGATTCCAGACTTGCTGACCGTCATCAGTGCCTGACAGGTGTTGTCACTATCTCTGAACCCTTCTTCGCTGATTTACATGGTGATGGGCGGGAAAATTCCTGACGGGTATCGATCGGCCCCGATAAATCTCTCGGAAGGTACCAAAGTAATACAGCACAGTCGCTCCAGGATTGATCCTGATTTATACTCCCACACGTGTTAGTTTCGGGTGTGTTAATGCTGGGCGATGTCATTTATAAATTAGAATTGATTTATGTTGCCACAAAAATTCGTGTCCGTGAAGGACACATTGCAAGCAAGTACATCATCGAGATCCACCATCGAGTCGGCCTGTGAAAATAATGGAGCCTCTTATGTGGGAGCCGGTAGTCCGTACACTAGTTTTCCTCCCATGAAAATGGGTTCCGGTCATCTTTCCTCCATTGAGCGATAATTTAGTCTGTGCCAATCGAATTAAATGCGACCACCGTTCGACGTTAACATCCGGTAGAGAATAGCTCACGTCGTCGAGATTTGTGATATGTCCGTTGACATGGTAAGCGAACCAAAGGAAGTGTAGGACATGATTAAAATACAAACTGTACGTCATTAATTTTGATACCAGAAAGAAGACGAAAAGCAGCACCACCATATTTTCTGCCGGATTGCCATTACATGATCGTGGGTACTACAGACCGTGGCAAAACGAATCTGTTGATGAATCTGCTTCTAATCAACATGCTCTATTACGATCGCGTGATCATTTACACGTTAAATCAGCATCAGCACATATACAAAACTCTGTCCCAGTTTCACGAGTCGTTGTAGAAAATCAATGACAGGCTGGACGAGTTACAAAAAATTCAACACCGATGTGGTTGAAATCGTAGATAAAAGAGAAAAAGAGTACAGATCTGATCCTTATTTATCCGTCCCTGGAACAAGTCATCAGGTGGGCAGACTAGGTAGATTAACATCGTGGTTTATGAACTCTTCGATCCGTTACTATAAAAATGCATCCGTGATTGTTGAGCGATTGCAATTACTGATAGCTTGGAAGGAAGCACGTAATGTTGGTGCAGAAATAGATAGTGAGATTGTATCTTCTGGACAACGCTATGCTCACGCAAGATCGGTGAGAAATTGTGTACGATGATCTGATTATGTAACAGTGGAAATGCTTTGCATTTCTAAACCGATTTACTGGCACTGCCAAATGACGATAAAGTTTTATTTTGTCAACTCACAAAAATAACGATATGCCTCTCGATAAAACCACTATGTTAGTCGATTCGCGATCACTAAATTCTACCGTTCGATACAATCAGCCCCTGGAACTAGATCAGCAGGCGTCGTACGAGATCGCGTCGATTTCCGCCAAAATCTTGGCCAGTTTTTTAACGTCACAGCTAACACCAATCAGTTGTTGTACATGGGTCAGCGCACAACATCAAACGATTACGATCGTTCCAGGCGGTTACAATATTATCGATATCGCCATGGAAATTTCGAGATTGATCACAGCGAAAGAATACATCGCCACAAGGATCAAAATCGAACCCAATTATTTCATGCTTCGCACAAGAAAGCGCTCGCGGATGTTTATCATGTACGAGTTTACATCTTGAATTTCAGCATCGGCAATGTATAATAAAGTAATGATGTGTACTAGGGAGATTTACCTGTGAACATCACCACGTGAACAGTTTACTCATCAACTGCTTGATCGCTCAAGGGTCACTCTATTCGGCCAGTTCGGCTTTCAACGTCATTTACTCCACAGCGATTAACTTGTCTCAGAGATATTTGATTCAGCTTCGGCGTAATCCTCTCGTTTTTTACCTCGTCGTAATCGTATGCGATCTCGGAAATCATCATCTGGCTCCGGATCAGTCCGGGAATGTCGTCGATAACAACAACAAAAGAATCGCGTATCTGCATATACGGCGAAAGGCTGCGAAGATGTAAATGCCTCAGAGACCACTATGGAGTGGGCACCAAAACAGTGATGAATTAAAGTAAAAAATCATCAGACGCTCATGTGTGCAACAACGCAAAATGTTTGGTGGATTTTTATCCAAGTTGTATCCTTCGATTCAATCGGCACTACATGGTATCGTTGCGGAAACCACTCTCATCGCACTCAAACTGCCATCAGCTGCAGAGACCAGAGTCGCCTCTGGCGCTCG
The DNA here is from genome assembly GCA_028554795.2 of Sinohyriopsis cumingii. NCBI lineage: Eukaryota > Metazoa > Mollusca > Bivalvia > Unionida > Unionidae > Sinohyriopsis > Sinohyriopsis cumingii. The sequence continues at coordinate 28,559,061 of CM068835.1, forward strand.
AACAGCCATAGGACAGAAAATGGAAAGTAAGATCACTGTAACAACCATACCCGCACCTGGGACTGTGGCACGAGCAGGACCAAATTCGATGGAAACGTTATCGCGGAAGACCTTTTCTGTACAGGTCAGGCACGCCCTCGAAACCAACCCAAATGACGGTCGCTCTGTACTCAGTCCAGCAGAGTTTATCCGACCTCGATAGAATAGCTTTCATAGAATATGAGTACGTCAAGTACAAGGAAAAAAAACATCACCAATCTCAGTTGAGCACCCATCAAAAATAGAGACGCGAAACGACGATGAGTACTTCTTTCCACACAAAGCCTTCCGGAGGTCTGTGGGAAAATTCAGCCTGTCCTAGGAGGAGATTATGCAGCAGGATCTCAGAACACGCTTTAGAACAACGGATGGTCGCTGTTGAAGTCGGTAAAGTATCATCGGCTGCTTACCACCGGCCAAAATGATCCTGAATCTGATCATCTTTAGCGACTACTATATTAGAGATCGTGTATCACCAGCATAAGGCAGTTCAGGGACACCAGTAACGGTGCCGCAGTGAATCATGAGTTTCTCACAGGTGCATTACATGTAAGAACATTATTTTTCAATGTGAGTAACGCCCTCGCTTACGCGTTAGCACAGGCACGTACTGGAAATTTCAATTAGGGATTTGCCACACGGCGAAATCTCACCGATTCAGCAGGGAAATTTTCAGCACTCTGCCTCTGAGCAGCATTTTCGGAGTGATATTTGCACTTTATTCAGATGCGTCAAATACACTTTGATCATGGAAAGAGATTATTCCACGCAGTACGTACACAAAGCTGCTGAAATGACTAATGGCCTGTTCACCATGACGTTTTAGCGCTGTGAATGCCTAATATCATTATATCGACGTGCCATGCACTCGAGTTAGAAACCACGCTCGTTTGATTCACCATTAAGCTTTACTTGGAGCTACACCGGACGTGCATCCCAATCACGTGCGGGGCATTTTAGTTAGCGGCATTGCGTGTTGACCAAACAGGCAACAAGCATGAGTTTGATCATTTTAATTTATCTCATATTCACGTATCACATTAATTACAGGCATTATTCAGAGAGAGAACTCTAGTGTAATTTTGCAGTTGACACGAGAAATTACACACGCGTGTACATGATAGCTATGGAGGCCATGCAGAAATATCACAACGAGAAAACGGGCACACAGGTATTGCTTAATGATTTCTCGACTTTTTTGTTGTTGCAATACATCGTGAACTAGTACTATCACACCGAGGACAAAACATCAAAATGACGCCCATGGAAGCGTCTTTGGAAATCCGAAAACAGGAAGTGACTGAAACCTCATTTTTAGTAATAAATTTAAGGTGGGTAACCACATGTGGATCATCAGACAAAATATTTTCAAGGAAGGATACACACCCAATTGGACTGAGGAAGTTTTTGTGGTGGATACAGTAAAGAAGACGATGCTAGTCACGTACACACTTAATGATGCCTCAGGGGAGTCTCTTCTTTTCACGAACAGGAATGGCAAAAAGCCAACCAGGACATGTTCAGAATCGAAAAAGTCCTTACATCTAAAAGTAAATAATCTCTCGTCAAATGACTGGGTTATCCTGAGAAATTGATCTCGTGGATTCCGACGGCGGCATTGACGACTTTTACGTTTGAGACCTTGTCGCCGGTGCCAGTGCCTCTGAAATTTTGTATCGTAGGCTGCTGAGACGTTTTTGCTAGAAACTGATTTTCGTTTCTCAGCCTGCTCTGGTAATCCAATCAACTCAAAAATACCCTTGAACACGTAATCAAACTTGACGAATTTCATGCGACATGGAAATCGAGCGTACGCGACCAGATTAATCCAATGCCAAAATTGATCTCGTGATCCAGTCAGGTTAAAAAGCTTGAGCTTATTCCTGATATTATGTTGCTGCTTGTATCGCTACGTGGGTCTCTGATGGCTATAGCAGCTTCTACACTGGTCGTCTTCATACATATCCACATCCTCTACCTCGTTCAAAAAAAAATCATCTCCAAAATATAACTCAGATCCTTATTAGTTATTGGCTAGAAGCTTCCAGAGACGAAGACCTGATCTAATGCTTATGCTGATAATAAATGTCTACTATGCATAGAGTACATAATATGCATATGGTGGTACAGAACCCACATCGATTCGATCACCATCCAGTGGTTCAGAACCACAATGATTTTCTCAATTGAATACATTTGGTTTCAGATCCCATATTTTGTTTACATTAAAACAATACAATTGGTCCAGAACCGCCATGAATCATCTCATAGTTCATATGGTCCAGAGAACTTATCACATAAGATAAAAGGACTATTCTACGTTATGTCTAGAACCCCCATTTTCAAAGGCTACTCCCCGTACGCTCGAGGTTATCCAGGGAGAGTGACGCAAAAGGGCTACTCTATTGAGAGATTCCTTTTCTGATGACGCCACTAGACTATTATCTTAGACACATTGTCTTTTCTTTTCAATGCGGTCCATTGTGTTCTAGATAGCGTAAGACAGGTTCGATCTTTCAAAATCTTGTCAAACGAAATACATTGGTATTGTGTAATTTCACCGCGATTTTTGGGTTCTATTCCTAGAAGATTGAACCGATAATAGACACAGAAGTAGGATTCAAACTACTCCTCTACAGAGAATAATTTTGAAACAATGCCCTCAAGCCTTTGTCTTTGTTTATATAAGTATTTGTCTTTGTTTATTTATTAAGTAACGCTTTAATGATTTTCAGACATTTTCATATATGTAGATTGGCGTGAGAGTCTTTCTTTAGAGAAAATATCATAACAACGGTGGTTGTATCAATGCAAGATTATATATGGTTTTGCTAATACAAATGATAATGACAGAGATGTACATAATTTATGTTATAACACACTCGTCATGTTCCACCTTAGAAAAATAAAAAGCTGCAGATTATATATCTTGTATGCGTTATTTCAAGACAGTCTCATTTACATGCGGCAAGCAAAATAAATGCTCGATCTTATATGTATGTATCAGGCTGACCATGCCAAATTAATAAGGATTCAGTTAGAACAGACTAATAATAAGGATTCAGTTAGAACAGACTCTAATAATAAGGATTTAGTTAGAACAGAATAATAATAAGGATTCAGTTAGAACAGACTCTAATAATAAGGATTCGGTTAGAACAGACTCTAATAACAATGATTCAGTTAGAACATACTCTGATAATAAGGATTCAGTTAGAACAGACTCTAATAATACCGATTCAGTTAGAACATACTAATAATAAGCATTCAGTTAGAAAAGACTATAATAATAAGGATTCGGTTAGAATAGGCTAATAATAAGGATTCAGATAGAACAGGCTCTAGTAACACTGGACAACAAATTTTTACAAAAGTCATGTTACTGAAATAAAATTAGTCAATTCTTATCAATTTTTATGTGCTGAACACGAATATGACAGTCAAATTGCAAAATTGGCTCTAGTTTTTTTGTAATCTGCAAGAAATTAATGTTTACATAACGAAATGCATTCCAATAGTAAAAGGTCAACTGTAATAGCCTACCTATAAAAAATCAAGTCATTGACTACATCTTAGATTTCTTCGCCTGTCTCTTGTACAGCTGTTCGGGAGCATCTCTGAGGAGTGTCCAGCAGTAGTCAGCCAGCATTGTAGTGGACCATTTTCCCTGGTATCTTTGTTCCATTGTTGCGATATCTTGATGAAAACGTTCGCCGTGTTCATCACTAACAATACCACAGTTGCTAGGAAAGAAATCCAAATGGGAATGAAGGAAGTGAATCTTTAGAGACATATTGCAGCCAAGTTTCTTATACTTCATCAACATGTCTTCTACTAGTTCCTTATAGTTTTCTGCCCTAACATTTCCGAGGAAGTTTGTAGAAACTAGGCGAAAAGCATTCCATGCTTGTTTCGCGTCACCTTCCAGCAAGTTGTTGAACCGGTCATCTTTGAAAAGCTCTCGAATCTGTGGACCCACAAAAACTCCCTCTTTAATCTTTGCTTCGCTGAGTCGAGGGAATTTTTCATGCAGGTATCGGAATGCTGGCAAAGTCCGGTCAATGGCTTTCACGAAGTTCTTCATCAAACCTAGTTTGATGTGAAGGGGTGGTAGCAAGATTTTCTGAGCCTCAACCAGAGCTGGGTGTTGGATATTCTTCTCTCCAATGGCTACATTCTGCCTGTGAGTCCATTCCTTCCTCATGTAGTGCATTTCCCTTGCTCGGCTATCCCACTCGCATAAGAAACACATGTATTTTGTATATCCTTGCTGCAGTCCCATTAAAAGGGCAACTACCTTCAAATCACCACAGAGGTGCCAGCTGTACTTGTTATACTCAATGGAATTCAGTAGCTGCCTTAAGTTATCGTATGTCTCTTTCATGTGGACAGCATACGCTACTGGAATAGATGGAAGAATGTTTCCATTGTGCAAAAGCACAGCCTTGAGACTCAGTTTCGAAGAGTCCACAAATAGTCTCCATTCTTGTGGGTCATGAGTGATTTTTAAAGCATTCATGAGGCCCTCAATATCGGAACAGAATATCAGATTACTTTCCTTTCTGAAGAAAGGCTCCAATTGCTGGTGGCGCTTTCGATATGCAGTAATTGTGACATCTTCTTTTAGAAGATTCCATTGTTGGAGTCTTGATCCTAGCAATTCTGCCTTGTTCTTTGATAAGTCCAAATCACGAATCAGGTCATTTAGTTCTTCCTGTGTTATTCTGTGTGGGGTTGATGATGCACCACAGTGAAAATCTGGATCACTGCATGCTGATGGACCAGGAGAAGAACAGGTCGACTCACCTTTGTCTTCGTCAGATGAATCAAGAGAATATTCTGCTGGAGGTTCTGGAATAGGAAGTCCCTCACCATGTGGAACTGGTCTCAATGCAGACGGAATGTTTGGGTAGACTATTCTCGACTTCTTTCGCTTCGTTATTCCGTCGGAAAGAGGAGGAACCAAGCAGAAGTAACAGTCATTTAGGTGGTTGCTTGGCTCTCTCCACACCATTGGGACTGCAAACGGCATTGATGACCTTTTGCAATTCAACCCCTGTGAAAGCTGTGTTGTACATGTAGCACAGCATATATGCGGAGCCCAAGGCTTGTCTTGGTCACCAACCTTGCATCCGAAGTAAAGATGATATGCCTTCTTCACTTGAGAATTGATACTTTTCTTCTGGTTGGCAAATGTCACTTCCCCACAAATATAGCAAAAATTGTCCGCGGTATTAACACACTTTCGAGGCATTACTGTTCTTTATTGTACGTAAATGGATAAAATAATAAGTTTTATGTAACAGTAGCTTGAACTGTCTCGCACAACGTCTAAAATATTTTAAATGCTGAACCTATCTGATTGGGCTTTATATAGTACACTGCTTACGTCAGCTTCAGCAGCCGCCTGGCATTAGTATAATAGGCCTAAACATGTATAGTACACTGCTGACGTCAACTTACTTCAGCAGCCGCATGGCATTAGTATTGCATTGCATCAGAAAATGATGCAATCAACTGTGGATGATGTGAGCATGATGGTATTATGCAATGTTACATCATTATTCCGGATGTTGCTGCAGTCCTACTGGAGAAATTTACACAGTGAAACATAGAAAATGAGGTATATGAATATCTTCAAAACGAGAGCCAATACAAATTTTTCACGGTTATATTCGTGTTCGGCACACCAAAATACTACAGATTAGGGCCTTTTCAAGTCAGTAATGATTTCACTGTTGACCAGTGTAATAAGTATTCGGTTAGAAAATGCTCTAATAAGGATTCGGTTAGAGCAGACTATCAATAAGGATTCAGTTAGAATAGTCTAATAATAATGATTCAGTTAGAACAGATTCTAATAATAAGGATTCGGTTAGAACAGACTAATACTAAGGATTCAGTTAGCCCAGACTATAAGAATAAGGATTAGTTAGAACATACTCTAATAATAAGAATTCAGTTAGAACAAACTCTAATAATAACGATTCGGTTAGAAAAGACTCTAATAATAAAGGTTCGGTTAGAACAGTATAATAATAAGGATTCAATTAGAACAGACGCTAATAATAAGGATTCAGACAGAACAATCTCTAATAATAAGGATTCAGTTAGAACACACTATAATAATACGGATTCAGTTAGAACAGACTAATAATAAGGATTCAATTGGGACAGTCTAATAATAAGGATTCAGTTAGAACATACTCTAATAATAAAGATTCGGTTAGAAAAGATCCTAATAATAAGGATTCGGTTAGAACAGACTCTAATTATACGGATTCGGTTAGAACAGTCTAATAATATGGATTCACTTAGAGCAGACTCTAATAATAAGGATTCGGTTAGAACAGACTCTACTTATATGGATTCGGTTAGAACAGTCTAATAATAAGGATTCACTTAGAAAAGACTCTAATAAAAATGATTCGGTTAGAATAGGTTCTAATAATGATTCGGTTAGAACAGACTATCAATAATGATTCAGTTAGAATAGTCTAATAATAAGGATTAAGTTCGAACAGAGTATAATAATAAGGATTGAAACCCTAATAATAAGGATGCGGTTAGAACAGACTAATAATACACGTTCAGTTAGAATAGACTCTAATAATACGGATTATATATTCTCACCATCATATGTATGCCTCAGGTAGAGAAGTCTCTAATGTAGACAAGGGCCTAATAAGGATTCAGGTACAATATACTCTGATAATCTGTACAATGCATTGTCTCCATCATACGTATGCCTTAGGTAGACCAGGCCCTCATAATAAGGACCCAGGTAGACCGAGGCCCTAATAATGACTAATGTAGATGAGGCCCTAAAAATAAATACCCCTCATCATATGTATGCCCCAGTTATACCAATCTCTAATAAGGACCCAGGTAGATCTGGCCCTAATAATGACCAATGTAGATGAGGCCCTAAAAATAAATACCCCTCATCATATGTATGCCCCAGTTATACCAATCTCTAATAAGGACCCAGGTAGATCTGGCCCTAATAATGACTAATGTAGATGAGGCCCTAAAAAAAACACCCCTTATCATATGTATGCCCCAGTTATACCAATCTCTAATAAGGACCCAGGTAGATCTGGCCCTAATAATGACTAATGTAGATGAGGCCCTAAAAAAAATATCCCTTATCATATGTATGCCCCAGTTATACCAATCTCTAATAAGGACCCAGGTTGTTGTTGTTGTAGGGTTTAACGCCATTTTTCAGCACACGATAGGCTATACATGGCGGCCAGTATTAATGGTGGAGGAAGAACCCGGGAAAATCCCGGAAAGAACCACCGACCCACGAGAAGCTACTGGCAAGCTTTCTCACATACCCAAATTGGCTGAATCCGAGACTCGAACCTACGCAGACAGAGGTGAGATGGCAGTGATCCGTAACGGAGAGCGCTTTAGACCACTCGGCCACTCGGGGCCCCCAAGAACCCAGGTAGATCTGGCCCTAATAATGACTAATGTAGATGAGGCCCTAAAAATAAATACCCCTCATCATATGTATGCCCCAGTTATACCAATCTCTAATAAGGACTCAGGTAGATCTGACCCTAATAAAAAGGACAATACACACAATCGTATGTATGCTTCAGACAGACTCGGCCCTAGTAATAATGACAATACACACTTACCATTATATATAAGGATTCAGGTAAACTAGACTGTAATAATCAGAACAATACACACTCACAATCATATGCATACTTCAGGTACACCAGACCCTAATAACAAGTATTCAGGTATACCAGGCTTTGATAATTAGGTCAATGCATGTAATAATATCTATGCCTCAGGTAGACAGTCCATTTTAGTAGTAACAATACATACCGATGATCATATGGGTGCTTAAGGTAAAGCAGGCCGTGATAAAAAGGACAATAAGTGTTCATCATTTGTATGCCTCAGGTGGACTGGGCCCTAATACTATAATACTAAGGGATCAAATAGGCAAGTCATTCTTGTTAACTTTTGCAGTTGACTATACAGGTGGATACTAGCAGAATGCTTTTGGGTGAGAACTTGGTAGCTTTTTGGTGGGTCAGGGTACATAATATGTTTTAATTGTAGGCATTACGAGTTAATGAAAGAGTTGACTGCTCAGCGATAACAGTTATCTGTTTGGTGAACAGAGGTGAGTTTATTTACTTCTGTGAGAGAACATTTAAAATCATGCTGGTATATAGGGTGGATTCTTTTTAATAGTTATATCCTCCCCCCTCCCCAGCCTCACCCCACACACCCGCTATCAACTGGGCAATACCCTTAGGTTTACTTATTGTTGTTTTTGTCTTGGGTTTTAGCCATTTTTATGTTAGGATATATTATACATGTATATGACATAACAAGTCCATGTGGTGGTAAAGTGTCCATATTCAGACAGACAAGACTAATTTTCACCAATTTCATTCCTGACTCGAATGCTCATTGAAAACAAACATTTCCAGTAGACGTCATTCAAAAGAACTTTTTCCCAGATCTCAGCCAATCAGTAAAGAGAATACTGCACAATAATTTGATGCTCTTATTTCGGACTAATCAGAACAACATAAAGTTCACGGGTAATAATATCAAAAATATTAAACTGCATACAATATATACTCTTATGACAGGCCTCAAGAATGTGGATATTTCTATCCATGAAAATATGACACCCCTAGTTGAATGGCAGTAGTTAAGTGGGATACCCTAGGGACAATGGGACTTAGCATTAAAAAGACCCCTGGGACACTCTAGGGACAATGGAAATTTAACATGGAGAAAAATCGTGGGTCACTCTAGGGACAATGGGAATTTAACATAGAGTTTGGGTCTGTCTAGGGACAAGGGAAATTAACATGGGAATAGAGTTTGGGTTTGTCTAGGGACAAGGGGAATTGAATATGGGATTTTTTTTTTTTTTTTAAAAGTTTTTTTTTTAAATTTAAATTTAAATTTAAATTTAGAAAAGGGGTAGGCAATGGAAAGGCTATCTCTTTTCGAGAAATATGGCTGGCCCTGAAAAGGGCCTTTGGGTTTATGTTAATATTAATATTAACATAGATGGCATCTGTCACATCTTCTTCTTCTTCTTCTTAAACTCCTTCTAACTACCGGTCCATACACAAGTACCCTCTTGAGACATCCTTGTCTTTCTATGTAAACTCTCCTCATCCATTGACTAGTATCTGTCCTATCAACAACAGTCCACTTGGACCTGACATACATGAGCATGTCCGTCCTAAACATCATGGAAGACACAAGGGTGGATAACTCAATGAGCGGGTACAAACACAAACACACAAACACAAACACACAAACACAAATACACAAACACATACGCTAAGAAACAATAAGCAAATCCATAATCTACTATCCACACAATCGTACGTGAGCGGGTACAAACACAAACACACAAACACAAACACACAAACACAAATACACAAACACATACGCTAAGAAACAATAAACAAATCCATAATCTACTATCCACACAATCTTACGTGAGCGGGTACAAACACAAACACACAAACACAAACACACAAACACATACGCTAAGAAACAATAAACAAATCCATAATCTACTATCCACACAATCGTACGTGAGCGGGTACAAACACAAACACACAAACACAAACACACAAACACAAACACACAAACACAAATACACAAACACATACGCTAAGAAACAATAAACAAATCCATAATCTACTATCCACACAATCTTACGTGAGCGGGTACAAACACAAACACACAAACAAAAACACACAAACACATACGCTAAGAAACAATAAACAAATCCATAATCTACTATCCACACAATCGTACGTGAGCGGTTACAAAACCCAAACTATACTCTCCACATACGCTAAGAAACAATAAACAAAATCCATAATCTACTATCCACACAATCGTACGTGAGCGGTTACAAAACCCAAACTATACTCTCCACATACGCTAAGAAACAATAAACAAAATCCATAATCTACTATCCACACAATCGTACGTGAGCGGTTACAAAACCCAAACTATACTCTCCACATACGCTAAGAAACAATAAAGAAACCCATAATCTACTATTCACACAAACATACCTTAGCTCTTACAAGCACCAACACACAAACACATACCCTCACACTATCTTAGAAAAGAGTTAGTGTTTATATTCACACTACTCTACCTACACATTGGCAAATTGATGGTTATTTCTTTTCTAGAGTATTGGGTAGCCCTGAAAAGGGCTGTTTTTTTGGAACTTCATGGACACCTGGTTAATGGTGGCACCTTCCAGGCCTGGCGCCACATACACATCTTATCCCCCAGTTACTTTTTACTTTTTGGGGGAGAGAGCAGAGGCAGGATATGTCGCTTCAGAATCCCAATTTTCGCTCTCTGGGATTCTGAAATTTATTCTTCTTCTCTTCTTTTCCTTCTCCTCCTCCTCTTCTTTGTTTCTTCTCTCCTCCTCTTTGTATCTTCTTTCCTCTTCTTCTTCTTCTTTATATCTTCTATCCTCCTCTTCTTTTTTTCTTCTTTCCTCCTCCTCTCTTATCCTTCCCTCCTCCACAATGCCTTCCGCGGCCAGTTCATTCAACAGGCGCCTGGCATATTCCAGATGCACATGAAGTTCCAACAGTTTAGACAGTCTCGTGTTCATTTTTGGTGTTGATCAATCAACAAGGGTAGCTAGACTGCCCAGCGAGTTTCAATTTATAGTGAATGCGCGGACGTGAAGGAAAACATCCCCCTAAAAAACATAAAATTGATGTTACCTACATCATGACCAAAAACAACAACGCGCGGACCTAAAAGAAACACTCACTCTCTTTTTTATGCTACCCATCACTATTTTAAAATTTTTTATAAATCACTTCATTAGACTATCCACATACGCAAAGCAATCCAATCTAACTCCAAATATACACCTCAAACACCAAAAAAAACATGATTTTAATCTACTATTCATACCAACTTACTTAAGCACTTACTAACACACAAACACATACCCTCACATTTTTTAAAAAAGAGTTAGTGTTTATTTTCACACTACTCTACCTACACACATTGGCAAATCGATCGTTATTTCTTTTCTAGAGTATTGGGGTAGCCCTGAAAAGGGCTGTTTTTTTGTTTGCTATGGCATTCTTTTTTTAGTTTCTAAGAATGCGATGTCCTCTGAGGATAGACTTTCTGGCGATAGGTCTGATTCTTCGGAAAGAAAAGAAGAACTCTTTGGTGTCGATACGACAATCGACAAAGCCTCTGTCAGCTTCAGGGTGCTGCTGCTGTTGTTGTTGTTGCTGCTGCTGTTGCTGCTGTCTCTGAAGTCTGTACTTCTCTGTCCATTCTTCTTTTTCCCTGTTCATTTCTTCTCTGAAGAGCTCTTCTATCAGGTCTTCAGTGATTTTTAACATTCTCACATTCTCTATTTCTTCTGGCTTCGGTATCAGACTGTGTCTGACCCTATGCAAATTCACGTAGGCTTCGTTGAGTTTAGCTAGTTTGGAGCACATCTTCTTAGGAGGATGAGTCGACAATGGATGGTTAGACTGGAAACAACCCGGTTTTTAAAGTCAAAGCGCGGACGTGAAGGAAAACATCCCCCACACGGTTTTTGAGTCGCAACGTTTAGAGAGTGTCATGAGAGGGATAGTAAGAAATGAAAGAGCATCAATCCAACATTCTTATAGCTAAACAAAAGACAAAGGCATTTTTTTTCAAAGCACAACATTTTTTATTCAAAAATCACTTAACACTAAACAACAACTCTAACATTTTTAACAATAATCCAACAATATAGCATCAAACAATTTTTTCAAAACACAACATTTTTTATTCAAAAATCACTTAACACTAAACAACAACAACTCTAACATTTTTTAACAACAATGCAACACTAAAAGTTTCTCCACTAGGTAAAGAGGGATAACAGTCTACCATGGTTTCTAGTAATCTAGGATGACTTCTCTCAAACTGTTGATTTCTATGGTATTATCGAATTCTGCATACAGGATGACGTTCACCGTTTCATCAGGGTCTCGGTCTTTAAACTGAATTTCCACACGAATCTGGCCGGATTTTATAGGGTGGAAATGTCCCTCGTCGCTGCCTTGGTCTGGAGTGAAATCGAAAGCCCACAAAGCGTAGCCTCCTGCATAATCCTCGTACGTAATACCGTGACTGGTATTGGTTCCTAACTGTCCGGTGGCTTCGTACAGGGACAAGTACGATCTCAAGTAATTCTTCTTGGTAAAGTCAGGTTCGAAAGGTCGGGTACACAAGGTCTTGCCATCGCGACTGACTTCGATTTTGGACACGCCAAAGTGTTGAAAGTAGAAAGGATTTTTTTTGGCAGCTCCGTTGAAGGCTGTATTCTCGACGATACCAACGATCAAACGTTTGGGTAACTGTCCTTGGAACAGATGATCTTCGATCATGGATCGCTGTCCCTTGGGAATGGTGAAGGTTTTCACTTCCACGCGTCGTATGGGATACTTGGCGGTCGTTCTGCTCAACGTCTGACTGATGTCGTTTCCCACTTTAGGTAACACTTCCACACGGCGTACGTAGAGTCTGGCTTCTAGGATTTTGGTTTTGTAACCGTCACTATCAGCCATCAAATGGAAAGCGGCACTCCTACGATTCAGTCTCAGACGGACATCCACCCCGTTCAGCAAATACTTTTCTTGCAACCACATGTCCAAATGCAAACGATCCATCAGTTCTAAACTTGTGTCGGCTCCCGTGATTCTCTTTCTTCGTTCTAGAAATCCATCATTGTTGTCTTTCTTTTCATCAGTTTCCAATATTTCAAACTTGGTAGGTTCGTCAGCTTCCCATACCACACAGGCATTGAGATGAGTGTTCTTGGCATCTATTCCGTACGTCAAGAGATTTTCCAGGTAGGCACGATAAGGGTAAGTATCCATGCTGCTACTGACCAGTTTGTTATTCAAGTACAAGTCCACTCCACTGAACAAGGAATGCATGAAATTGTTGACGGGAGCTACTGCTTCATCGTCTATAGCACCTCCAGTCTTATCTATAATTTTGACTTTCAGGTACAAGTAACTGCTATTCAGATCGATGTAATCTTCGGGCTGTCCTTTGATTTCAAACTCGATGGGAGCGGAATCGGTCAGTGAGGAGACGGGGTGAAATTCCACCCACTGGGATTCTTGCATCGTCATCATGGTGGGGGGCATGGCAAACAGGTCCAGTTCCGTCTTGGAACAAGCGCAAGATTCTCGGTGCATCATTTTTTTGTCTCTTTTCTCAATAATCGAAAACGTCTAAGTCTCGAACGGTTCTTCTTTTCTTGGCCTTTCTCGCTTGAAGTCTGGTGAAAGGGTGTTTTCTTCGTCGTCTCTTTCTGCCTTGTCCTTGCTGAATGCCTGACTCGGTAGCGTGCAGGGCATTTATAGGTGTTTCTCGTTGGCCTAAAATGTCTTTGCCCGTTTGCAGCAAGACATTTTTGCCTGCCCTCATGAAGGCTTCTTTAGGGTTTTGTTTGTCGATGATGACATTTTGGAGAAATTCTTTGCCTTGCGTCAGTGTCGCATCTTTCAAGGCGTGCAATCCGCGTGTCACCATCGGTTTCAACACCGGGGCCACCGAACGAAAGGCCGATTTTAACATATCTCCTAAGCCGTGACCTCGCTGTCGAGCAACCCCTCGGTACACTGGATACATGACTTACTTACGAGTCGTGAGAGAACCGTTTTCGAAAATGGAGTTTCACCGTGACTTTTCCTTTGGTGAATGGAATATTTTGTCCCAGATCTCCTTTTATAGCAATGTTGACCGTGTCCAAATACGACTTACTGACAGGCAAATAGTGAGGATGTACAAATTCGCGGTGGACGTGGTAAGTGTTTCCACCTTCCTCGTCAGCACCCGTGGCAGAATCTACTTTGAAAGGAATGACACGCAGTAACGGTACGGAGGTGTGTCCCACCACGTTATACTCCACCACATCGGAGTACACAAACATCAAATTCAGTCCTTGGTTCAGTTCTACCGGGGCACGAAATAACTTGCTAAAAGACTCGTTGTCGTAAACGATGGGTAATTCGTTTTTCTTGATCATGGTCTTTCTCATGTCCTTGTCTCCGCCCAACATGTCAAACAATTCAGGACAAAATAAAATGGACATGATTTTACTCCGTTCAAATTTCATCAAGAAGCGACGAGCTGTTTTGTGGTACTCCATGGTGACACTTTTGTTGACATGCTCCAAAGCTTTCAGAAACACGACATTGAACCTGGAGGTTATGGTGCTGACCAAATGTTGACCACTAAAATAATAGCCTGGGGGAATGAACAAGTGATAGGTGGTGTTCTTTTGATTTTGTGTACGGGTTTTCTTGTCATATTTGACATTGCTATCCATCCACTGTTGCATTTGCTCGTCATGAACTTCCACATCAAAAAAATTTTGATTGGGAAGGACATTGAGGACTTGGGTCGGGTGAATCATTTCTACTAAAGCCACTTCCCAATGGGCTTCGTGATCTAACTGGATGGCTTGAGGTAATTTGGCCGTGTAACAGCACAACGTGTTCTTGGGAAACACCTCCATGGAACTGTCACTGGGTAAGGTTAAGTAAAATTGGTTTTGGTGACTCATAATTCCAGAGTTCTGTGGCTGTCCGAGGGGATATTACTGGACGTCAGAGGCGTGTCTCCGTCTAAAATGGGGTTCTGGTTGTGGTTGAAGTGGTGACTGGCACTGGCACTGTACACAAGGTTCCCGGGGTTCCCGTTCGAGGTGAATTTCAGGGAGGGATTGGGAAGCAGGTAACCGATGCAACTGCTCAATAAAATGGTCCACAATTGTTTGTCTCCTTGTTGCAAACTCAAATTGGCGATGGCTGCCCCAATGACACAATACACCACGAAGATTTGGCAGAAAAAGACGATTTGCGTTTTAGGCACACGTTCTCCACACCACACCCACAAGGGTTGTTTTTGTAAATCTTACACAGAAGAACTAGGTGAAGAAGGAGTGGTCGACGTAGCTGCGTCTGCTGTGTGAAACGGCATGATGGTCACTTCTTTTTATAGTCGATGACTTGCGAAGCGTCGATCCAAGAATCGAAACTGGGTGGATATCCTTTCCAACGTACTTTGACTTCTTTGACACGTCGTTTGCCCACTTTACGGGTTCTGCGTTCGAGAATGCTTTCGATGTCGTACACGTCGTCTTCTTTTTTGGTGACACGTTGTAACTCGGGCAAATAAAACGTTCCTTTGAGTACTTCTCCGTTCATGTCTTCCAATTTATAGACGGCAGGATGACGGCCATGCACTCGTCCAGTGACGCGAAACAATTCGGTCGTCCAGTTAGGTAAGTAACCTTTGTCGAAAGTGCGTTTGGTTTTGCCAATGCGCACCCAATCTCCTGCGGCCAACATTCCACTTTTCTCGGGGACAGCCCTCGTCGGGGACGTACCAAACAGACGCTCAAACACCAACACTTCTTTGTCGGGAGTCACGTCTTGCGGGGCACGTCCGATGCTTCGATGGTAAGGTTGGTTGTACGCTTGCACCAGGTGCGGTAAGATGTCGATGTACTTCAGAGTGTGGTGATGCGTAAAATATTTCCACATGCGTTCTTTCAAAGTGCGTTGAAAACGTTCCACGATGCTGGCTTTGGTTTCGGGATTCTCGGTGGTAAAAAAATGAATGTCACGTTTCTTTAATTCTTTTTGGAAAGCTTGGTTCAGAAATTCGGTGCCTTTGTCCGTTTGCCATCGAAGAGGGTGACGACCGCTTTGTTTCAACACCCGTTGCAGGGCTCGCACTAACTCGCTGCTCGATTTGGAAGTCAAGGGCACGACCCAGGCAAATTTGGAAAAGACGTCGATGACACAAAACAAATATTTGTAGCCACGATTGTAGCTGGCCAAATGAGAGACATCGGCTAAATCGGCTTGCCATTGATGATCGATGCCTTCCACTCGGGTGCGACTTCTGGCAAACTTGCGTCGAATGGGTTTGTGTAAAGTGTAGGTAGCTTGTTCTTGTAACCATCGTTGCACTTGAGGTAAACGGAGACTTTTCAGTCGCGTTTTGGCAGCACGATACAATTTTTGAACTCCTGCGTAACCTGCAGGATGCGAGGGATCGTAGTAAATGCTGGCTAAGACTTTTTCCATTTTTGGTGTGTTGGTTGGTGTGTTAATAAGACACCCACTCTTGGAGGAGGCTACTCTTTTTCTCTTGGGGTATTTTCTTGGATTGCAATGCTTTGCGTGTGCGGCCAGCAATAGGTGTCGAAGAGGAGAAGGATGTCTGAGCGGGGGATATCGGTTCTTGTTTCACTTCTGTCTTCACTTCTGTCTTCACTTTCTTTTTCTCTTGTGAGGAAGAAGGGGTGGCCATCATCTTTTTAATCCATCCAATTCTGGAGGTAGGTGGTGTTGTTAACTTGCGTACTTTTTCTGGTGGAGTTTGAAACCCTTCCTCTTCTTCTCCTTTTTCTGTCTTGGTCACGGGTACTGGTGGTACTGGTACTGGTACTGGTGATGGTGCTGGACTTTTCATCAAGGTCTTAAAATCTTTCAGAGTGGGTAGAGCTGTTTCGTCTAAAGCTTTCTGGTGAAAGAGTTGCAGTCGTTGCAAGAGTTGACCGTACTTTTGCGATTTTTCTGTTTCGGACAAATCTTGGCGATCCATCAAGGACTGCAATTCGTGTTGTAACTGGGACATCTCGCTCAAATTAGGATTGGGAGGTAAATGCGGGGTGTGTTGTTCTTGCCACCGATGGTATTCCATCCATCGTTTGTAAGGTACTAAAGCTAGTTTTCGTCCTTCCATGGGGTTGTCAGGGGTCGATTCTGAGATCTTGGAACTTCCGAGGCCTTTTTATCTTGCTCCCACCAGTCCTCCCAACATGGTTCCCAAGACTCCTTTCAGTATGGGGCCTAACAAGAGAGGTAAAATACCTCCACGTTGCACTAACATCTTCTTTTTTTGACGAATGGGAATTTTCTTTTGAACCATTTGGCGAAGAACGTGATGATGTTTGCCTAAGCATTGTTTCTGGTGTTTGGACAAAGGGATCGTGCCTTTCAAAACGTTCAAACAACATTCGCACACGGTATCGATGACCTCTTTGGAGGCTGTTTGAATGAGTTTTTTTCGTAGGGGTGGAGAAGCTTTGGACAGGACAGATAACATGTCCCCATGTTTGGCTAAACGTGGTGGCAGTCCTTTCCTTTTCTTTCCTTGGGGTTTTCTGGAGGGTGACATCTTTGAGTCTTCAGGAGCACCAAAAAAAAAAAACACTGATACCCGACTTGGTTACAGGCCTTTTTTATACTGGAACGCGTCGCCACTGATTGTCTTTACGTCGTATTAGTTTGAGGACAGGCATGACACGTCGTGCAGGGGTACGTAACGGACTAAATCGAGCCAGTTCTTGCTTGGACAAATCCAGCAAACTTTGTAACATGCCCGATCTTTCTTGAACTTTGATTTTGGGAGAAGGTACTTTGTGAGCAGCAGCCACTGCCACTAAATTGGAAGGTCCTGCCACTGGGGAAGTTCTTTTGGGGGTCATCAACGGAGAAGTTCTTGGTGTGATCAACGTCTCCAAGTACTCTTCAGTTCTGGGTGTCATTAACGGAGAAGTGGACAAACGTGAAGCTGCCGGAGACGCAGTCACCACCGTGGCAGGTCGTGGTTTGCGAGTGTAAGGTTGCGTCCTGGCCGAAGCGCCTCTCTTGCGACTAGTTTTCTGTGGACTTTTCTTTTTCTGGGGGCTTCTTTTCTTTTTCCGGGGTGGTGTCTGGTCAGAGGAGGGTCCTGCCACTGGAGAAGTTCTCCTTGGGGACCTGGTCTTTTTCTTCTTGGGGCTTCGTTGGACTTTTGTCTTGGGGATAACTTTGGGGGCATTAGGATCCCATCTTAAGAGTGAGCGAATGATGACCCCTCCTATAGTACCGCTCCCTCCAGGTTTCAAAATGATTTGTTTTTTGGTTTGAGTGTCGATGCGGGAATCGGCCAGTTGGACCAAAGCGACTTTGTTTCGATCGAAAAAGCGTTTGGTTTGATGAGGAATCTGAATGATTCCTTGGAGTAATTGACGTGCTGTCACCGTGAACCATCGTAAGACTTCTTTGAGACTAGCTTCTAAGACACGAGCTCGTGTTTGTGGATCTTTTTCTCGACTGATGCCATACAAGGCACGAATCAATTTGACGGGAAGATGCGACTGAAGGGACGTCATGTTCGCACTGAGAGTGAGACAGACGAAAAAGGGTCTGAGGTTTTTATAGATTTTTTTATGGGGAGTGAAATGAAGTCGAGGACGGAGACGTGTACAGGACAGGCCCTCCGTCTTGGCACCAGTGGTGAAACAAGTGGGTACGAAATCGCAAATCCTCGGGACTCGTAGGTTTCAAATCGACGAGTAAATAGGCGTGTGGAGTTTGAATGGCATCGTCGTACGCCTGAGTCAGCCAAGGCGTTCCTAACTGTTTGGCTAAGACTTGCACTTGCGATTTATCTCGAGGGCTTTTAAACAAGACCACGTAATGCGCATTGAGACTAATGGTGCGATGGGCTTTACTTTGTTGAAACAAATTTTGGGTGATGTAAACGACACTGGCATTACGGTGATGCCCTTTGCGCGTGAACCACAGTTTAATTTCTTCTTCGTCTTCTCCTAACATGTCGTCGAAAATGACCAAATGGGTTAGACGGGAGTCAGAGACGATGCCGTCGTCTTCTTTAGGAATGCCTTCCACAAACACGATGGAATCGCCTTGACTTTCTCGCAAGAGGCTGTACGCCGATTGCCACTCTTTGTAACACCATACGATTCGTTGAGGGGGTCGATCGATCAAATGATGTTTATGTTCGATCAAACGTTTGACGAATTCGGTTTTGCCTGAACCGCTAGGTCCAGCAATGAGCATGTTAAAGGGATGGCGAAGATACAAAGCCTCCCAACTGGCACGATCTAAGTGTTCGTCGATGACTTTGACAGTAGAGGAAGAGGGAGCAGAGACAGCAGAGGTAGCCATGGTGTGAGAAATGTCACTTGTGACACGAAAAAACAAACAAGACAAGAGTTTATATACTTTTTCAGAACACGTTTATTGAATGTTTCAAACATGAATACGAAAGACAAAAATGCATAAAAGCCAAAGGCTTAAGTACAAGAATAAAAGGCACATGATAACCATGAACGTGGAATAAACACAAGTGTCTGTACAACATGTTTTGGGTAAAGTTCTAACCAGTTCTATAGTAGGGGTAAGGTCACACAAGTGTCCTCCCGAAAGGGTCTTTCAGGTCTGTCCACGACAGTCCTGTCCTGGGTGACGGGTTCTTCTGGCACCGTCACTAACACAGGTTGAAAAGTAACTTTTTTCCTTGAATAACTCTCGTGCATACTGGGCCACCTCTTGTGTCCAAGCCTCAAAGCCCTGGTCTCGGTGATGTCCAACATTTGACTCCTAACCAATCTGGTTTCTTCTTCGTCAACGACATGGTAAGTTACTTCAATGAGCAATGAACTATCGATCTTGCCTAGGGTTCCTTTTCATATACAGACCAATACCGACGTGACCGTATGGTAAGGTGAAGTGAATGGGAAATCGCACTCGCTTCTGGTATACTATTTGATAGACTTTTTCCAAGGGTCGACTGACCATGTGGTGAGTGGGTAAACGTACAATCTTGTTCGGTTGATAGGTGGTCACTTTAAAGTTTCCATCCTCTCTCGATTGCAAGGCTTCTTTCAATACCCCAAAGTTGACCACTCGACTGGTACGATGATTCAGAGTCAGTCCTTTCACTTTGCACGTCGTGTGCACTTCTCCTTGTTTGTCCCGGTATTCGTAGCCTAATTTTTGGGACCACCACTGACGAAACTTAGAATCTTGTCGTCGGGATGCTCGTCTGTCCAGGCTCCTAAACGGTCTCTTTCGATGTCAGGGTGCTGTTGACTCGGGTGATGGATGTAAATGCAACTGTCCGTGTCAAAGTACAGGACGCGTTCTTCTAACAGTTCTAAAGCTTCGTACAATTTTAAGCGAGCATGAGCTGTCACGTAAGCCGCAATGATGACATTTCCAAAAGGGTCGTCTTGTACAAAGTCCAGATCTTCTTCGTAATTGACCAAGATCAAATCCTCTCGAACGACGTCCACGTGTTTCATGTATTTGGTTTTGTCGTGAATCATCTGGAAGTAGCGGGAAGGTTCTGTCAAATATTCCGTCTTGGGTAAACACGGTCGTTGTGCCATTTTACCCCACAAGCAATTTAACATCACTTTGGCAAACGATCGCCTGCCTTCGTTTTTTTCGATGTGGTCTAAAGAGATGCCTTCTTGTGCGTAGTATTTCTCTTTGAATTGTATTTGGTCTTCGGGAGTGTGACACCAGGAAGGATAGCCGCTGGCTTCTTGTTTCAGTTTCAAAAAGGCATCCACGTAGTCGGCGAAAATGCCTTTCTGAGTAGGGTCACCCTTGTGGTACTGTTGTGTCTTGGGAAAGTGGCAAATTTCGTACACTTCTAACAGTTGGTATCCCATGTCCAGAGCTATGAACAATTCCACGCTGACCCAGGTTCCCGTCAAGGCACGTTCTTCCTGGCTGTGATGGCAAGGTTGGTCCTGGTTGCACGTTTCGGCACAAGTACGGCACAATGGAAACATCAGTTTGCCTTGACAATGGTGAGGTAAGACGGGATGGTATAGGTTCGTGGGAGGCAAAACTTTACACTTGATCAAGCCTTCGTATTGTCGAATGTTTTTCAGGTCGATGTGTTCCGTGAACAATTGCGGGTGCCCTACAGGAAAGCGACAATATTTGCACACGTAGGGACACAGCGAACACACGTCCAAGTATTTGATTTCTTCTCCTTTCTCATCGTCGGCTTGGTACAGCAAACAGGTGGCATTGGTCCTTCCTCCGTACAAACTATCCCTCGGGTTCAGCGGGTCCATGAACTGGTAACTTTCCACGAGGCGTTTGAACTCGGGATCGGTTTTCAAACGGTGATCGTACTCATGTTCCCACATTTCCACCACTTGGTATCCTTGCTGTTCTAACTTTAGGCGTCGCTGACAAGTGTCCTGGTACAAGTCTTCCATGGTTCGTTGCAAAAACTGATTTTTAGTGCCACGGTCAGGGTAACAGACGGGACATCCGTGAAATAAGCAACCGTTAAACTCGTACACGATCTTGGGGTTTTCTAAGTCCCAGAAATCGACCGAATACGTTCCGATGGTCTTTTCGCCTCCTCCGTTGCGGGCATGCTGAATCCATTTGTCTTCCTTGTCGCACAAGTAATGTAACCAACGTAGGGCTTTGACCGAGTATTGACGCTTGACATAGTGGGTCGTTTCAGGACTGATGACAGCCACGGTGTTTTCAGGCATGAATCGTTGTCGATACACTAAGGAACACGCTTTGGCAATGGTGCAAGCTTCTTTCAAAGGATCGACCCCTCCGTGTTCCATGAACAGTTCTCGAAATTTTCCAGAGCAACGCCGTAAAATGTCCACGTCGGAACGACAATACTTTAACATTTCTTCCTGAAAGTCGAAAGGGTCCGAGGCGTGAGCTTGGTACCAAGCGTAGAAAGCTTCTCGTTGTTCGGTACGCATGTTATCGGGGTCGTAATAGTGAGACTCAGGCAAATGGGGTAGAACAGCATGTTGATTGGCTTCCGTATTGAAAAAGTGTGGAAAGTACCCTTTAGCCATTTCTGTCATTCCAAACGTTTTAGGCATTCGGCTCAAAGGCATGGCCAAGTAACTCATCGAATCTTTAAACTGTACTTGTCCCACTTGCATGAAAATGATTTTGGCTCCGTTCAAAATCACTTTAGGACGTTCGGTGCCATGTTCCGTATAGTACCTCAAAAGAAACTGTCCATCGTATCCGGAGAAATTGTGAGCCATCACCGTGGCATGACGATGACAATCTCCGTAACGTTCGATGTCCTCTTGGCTCCACGTCTTGTCGATGGGGTCTAAGACCCATTGGGCAAAATCGGCTAACGTGTTTGGTCCCCGAAAGATTTTTTCACGCCCTCCAGGAATCTTGCTGCAGTGAAGGCAATGACTGAAGATAGGTTCTTGAATGCACTTCTCGCACGCTCGATGAGCCACGCAGAAATTAGGGATGTGAATGCCAGTCTCTTGCATGCATTCGAAATCGAAAAAGATGAAATTGTCTTTCTTCTTGTGACCGTCCTCTTTCTCTGGTGGGGGTTGGTATTTTTGCACGTAGCATTCGTGTTCCAAGTCCACGATGTGGTGACAAATGTGACATTTTTTCTTTCCTCGACATACGTGTGCCTTGGCATTGTTGGTAAGTATGCCTTGTCCACAGGTTGGGCACAATCTCAAGAGTTGACAGGCACATTTCTGCTGTGAACCTTGCGTCTTCAGATGTTGCTGGTAACAGGCAGGGCTGACAAACGTACGCAGACAAGTTGAACAAGGCACTGGTTCTTCGCTCAGACAGGGTGGAGAGGCCAAACATCCTGGGCATTTCAATCCACAATGCTTGTGTTGCTCTAGATTGTTATAACCATAATCACATTTCTCACAATAATAACCGTATCCCAGGAATCCAGTGATACTGGTAATGGTATCGAAATGGTCATCGTGATGATAGACATGAATGTATTTTCCGTCCTTAAAGTCTTGGCCTCGAAACAACAGAGACCCGCGCATTTCTTGAGGGTGCACTTTCAAGGTGTAGCGTGGAGCTAGGGCATCTTGCAATTTTTGCATCTCAGGAATGCCACAGGGTGTGTCTTTGGACAGGCCAGCTTGTTGCAACAGGAGTTCTGCTTCGTTTCGTTGTTTGGTTCGGTTCGATTTTCGAATGTTCTCCCAGGTTCTTTTCCATTCTACCGTGTCGTTCTTGTTGGCATAGGTTCGTCCCACCACGATGGCACGGGCTAAGCACATCTGGTCTTGAGGGTTGTTAATTCGGACGAGACTTGTTTTGGTGTTGCGAAGGTCGTCCACCAATAACATCTTTTTGCGTCCTGTCCCTTGAGGAAGAGAGACGTGAGCCATTTTCAGTGTGGCTTTACCATCGGTGATGTCAAACTGGTCATTAGATTGTTGTACGTGTTGAATCTTGTCCATGACTTTGGAAGGGGTTAGTTCTGCGGGTCTGCTAAACTCGATCCAAACAGGGGATTTCAAACCGTCGTGATCTATGGATAGTGTCAAGCGATCGTCTTCTTTGGGTTGACATTGTCGCTTGAGTGAGGTGAGCAAAGAATCCCACATCTCGGTGATAAACCCTTCTGCTTTCTCCAAGGGTACGTCGGCCTTGAAATCTTTAAACTTCACCGTGTAGGTGTAAGCCGTGGTTCTAAATTTTCTAGAGGAGCGCTTTTCCGTCTCTCGAATGGAATAGTACTTTTCAGGGTTGACTAAGAGTGGTGAACTTGGTTTAGAGGGTTCGGATTCTGGTTCACTCATGTCCTCTTCAAAATCACTGGCATGAATTTGTGCCAAGATTTCAGCCCTGGTACGAGGCGATAGATCACGTTTCTGCCTCTTACTTTCTTCTTCTTCTTTCTTCTCGAATGAATGGGATCGTTTCATCTTGAGTGCAAAACGTCAAATGACTCAAGTTTAAACACCACAGACTAATTTATAGTCTTGGCAAACCAGCGTATATAAAAAGGGTGTGTGTCTTGTCCTTTCACTATTCATTTCACTCTCAAGCCGAGCACAACGATGGAAGAGACTACCCAGATGGAACGTTTCGTCAGAGCTTTGCGAGGGGTCATTAGAAAATTCTCTTCAGACCAGCCGACGGACTACTCTCCTTCCTTTCGAGATAAAAGTCAAGATACTTACTATATCTGTCAGAAGAAAGGGCATTGGTCTTCAGAGTGTCCAGACCGTCAAAAAAGAACAAAAACAGGGACTAAAAGAGACAAAAGTCAAGATACCTGTTATTATTGTAAAGAAAAAGGACATTGGTCTCCAGATTGCCCAAAAAAGAAACAAGAGGAGTCAGAAGAAAAGAAGGATTCTTCAGAAGAAGAGAGGGATTCTTCGGAAGAAGAGAGGGATTCTTCAGAGGATTTTTGTTGTTGTTGTGGGGTTTAACGCCATTTTTCAGCACGATAGGCTATACATGGCGGCCAGTATTAATGGTGGAGGAAGAACCCGGAAAACCCCGGAAAGAACCACCGACCCACGAGAAGCCACTGGCAAGCTTTCTCACATGCCCACATTGGCTGAATCTTAGACTCGAACCGCCGCAGACAGAGGTGAGATGGCAGTGATCCGTAACGAAGAGCGCTTTAGACCACTCGGCCACTCGGGGCCCCTTCTTCAGAGGAAGAAGAGGAAGAAAGAAGACAGGTGAAGAAAAAGAAACAGGAGAAGAAAAGAAGAAGGGAAGAAAATGAGGTAAAAACGGTGAAGAGAGACTAAACAAGGAGAAAGAAGACGTCAATGAACTTTTAATTAAAGTGTTCTGTGGTGAATTGTGAATTGGATTGTAAAAAAATGGATAAAAGAATACATGAATGATATAAGGTAAGTGTCTTTGAGTTTTGATTTTAAAATAAGAAGCTACACTCACGCACTCATACACAGACACGTACTATAAGGGTAAAATGGGTGGGGTTTATTTTTGAGTTATTGGCAAATTGAAATTGTATTTCTTTTCGAGAAATGTGGGTGGCCCTGAAAAGGGCCTTTTTATTTTGGTGTAGGGGTGAGTTTAACCAATCAACTTTAACTGCCTTAAGCCTTTGCCACGGCCAAGGCCTACTTCTGATGATTGGGTTGAAATCACTAAGGGTGGTACGACAGGCTTAGTCACAGGGTTGGCGTGTTTAGCTCGGGAAGGTCGTATTCTCTTCGGTCGTGATAAAGAAGTCTGATACATTTGTTTCAGACTTCTTTTGTTTAGCTCGGGAAGGTCGTATTCTCTTCGGTCGTGATAAAGAAGTCTGATACCATTTGGTTTCAGACTTCTTAACTCCGCTAAAATGTCCAACAGTACCGTAGCCGTTTGATTTTCACCCTCTTGTTTCTTTGCTGCTACTTCTTCTTGCTGTTGTTGCTGTTGTTTTTTTCTTACCTCTTCTTGTTGCTGTTGCTGTTGCTGTAGGAGAAAAAGCTTGTTCCGCTTCCTTTTGTCGTTGCATATAATTTCTCCAATTCTTTCTTTCTGTCTCTGTCTAAATTCTCCACTTGCGGTAATGAAGAAGTAACGAAGGTTCTGGAACAAATTCTTGCGAGGTAAGAAAATCCACAAAATCCAGTGTTTCTTTAAGGAGTAAGTCCGGGTTCCGGCAGTTCCTGTGGTGCACCCCAATGGATCGTTTTCTGAGTTTCCTTCATGTTGAATCACTGTCGCATAGATTGACTGCACACAAGCACTAATATATTCACGACGTCACAGACTGCTCTCTCGGATTGATGCCTGACTAGTATAACAAATCCCTTGTATAAGCACAGTTCACTGCATTGATTCACCTATTCTCGTCGCTTCAAAATGTGGGACCACAGTTGAGTCATCCACCCTTGTGTCTTCCATGATGTTAGGACGGACATGCTCATGTATGTCAGGTCCAAGTGGACTGTTGTTGATAGGACAGATACTAGTCAATGGATGAGGAGAGTTTGCATAGAAAGACAAGGATGTCTCAAGAGGGTACTTGTGTATGGACCGGTAGTTAGAAGGAGTTTAAGAAGAAGAAGAAGAAGATGTGACAGATGCCATCTATGTTAATATTAATATTAACATAAACCCAAAGGCCCTTTTCAGGGCCAGCCATATTTCTCGAAAAGAGATAGCCTTTCCATTGCCTACCCCTTTTCTAAATTTAAATTTAAATTTAATTTAAAAAAAAACTTTAAAAAAAAAAAAAAAAAATCCCATATTCAATTCCCCTTGTCCCTAGACAAACCCAAACTCTATTCCCATGTTAATTTCCCTTGTCCCTAGACAGACCCAAACTCTATGTTAAATTCCCATTGTCCCTAGAGTGACCCACAATTTTTCTCCATGTTAAATTTCCATTGTCCCTAGAGTGTCCCAGGGGTCTTTTTAATGCTAAGTCCCATTGTCCCTAGGGTATCCCACTTAACTACTAATGGCCTTTTGCTTTCAATATGACTGCGTGAGCCTGATGGAAATTAATTGGCTGATATTAACTACTGTTATCAGTCTGCATAGTAACCTTACAACACATGACTGATGCTGGCATTCATGATTTAATAGTGAGTGTCGCTTTTTTGTATAAGAAGGTACTACAAATCCTCCTTGCTTCATGTATTTTTCAGTCACAAATGATAATTATAAATTGCTTTATGAACAGTCCATGAAAATGTTGTTATCTCCTATCATTTTTTAATTTGATTGGACACATATAATGATGTACCTATATTTGCGTTTGCAATTTGAATGGATGTGCATTTTAAAAGCAAAACAAAACTTGACAATTTTAGTAACTCTAACATAGTAGACACAAACGTATAAAAAGTTTCTTTGCCATCATATTTACAGTTATAACGGTAGACCTCTATAAAATGATGTTTTATCATCAGTGCAGATTAAACTAATAATTGAAGATGCAATACAAGACCCTTGTTTTTGGTCTTCCTATTTATATGTAAACTTAAAGAATTGTCCAAATTAATATAAACAGTAAATTTCGTAATTAATTAAATCCAGACTCCACTCAGACTAAGTTCTTTACACACATACAAACAAATATTCTTGTGAAACCTACTAAACAGATAGTTTATTTTTACCATCTAAACTGGAACATCTTTATTTTAAACATTTTCGAGTTATACAGATCTGTTTTACTATGCCTTTTATTTATACACGTCATTTACAATTGATTTATGGTTAATTTCCATGAAAGAATGTTTAAGAATTTTACCACAAGAACGGGGATACAAAAATATGCCAAGTTTCAGAAATTATACAATGAAAAATGGAACATTTCATGAGCAAAATGTATTATTTTGATTCTAAATAACTTTCGAATTAATCCAGATGCTGCAGTAGTCTCAACTCTTTCTCACATTTCCCTTTCATGTTAAGAAACTAAATTTAAATATGTTATGTATTTTTAATTTACATTGTTATTTTGTTGCATTTCATTACATGCTATTGTAATATAACATTGTTATTTTGTTGTATTTCATTACATGCTATTGTAATGTAACATTGTTATTTTGTTGTATTTCATTACATGCTATTGTAATGTAACATTGTTATTTTGTTGTATTTCATTACATGCTATTGTAATGTAACATTGTATGTTGGACTTGACCTCCAAAATCGAGTTCATCACCGCTTGACCCAAATTGACTAATAGATAGCTAAATTATTCTCTATATGTGTGGGTTTAAGATCGGTATTGTTATTAATAACATAAGTAAACATTTTTATTTGGCTTAATGTTTTTGTATTTCTTATAGATACTAAGGCCAAGCCTAACTCTGAATTCCATGTGTCTCTCACTAAAAAGAACTGAGGAGTATGGATATTTAAAAAACAAATCCGTCTGTAATTAGCTGGAAAATATTTTGTTTTGGTTAGTAACACAATAACACCACACACTATATATATATATATATATATATATATATATATATATATATATATATATATATATATATATATATATATATATATATATATATATATATATATATATATATATATATATATATATATATATATATATATATATATATATATATATATATATATATATATATATATATATATATATATATATATATATATATATATATATATATATATATATATATATATATATATATTACGTTTTTTTGACAAAAGCAATTATCTTGAGATAAAATAAAATAAAATATCTCAACTCAAATGAAAATCGCAGTTCTGCCCCACCTCCCCAATAGTCAGCAGCTTATTTTGTATGTTACTGTTATTTGCTGCATCAAGTGTGAGCTCAAATCTGGAACTAAAGATGAATGATTCAGCTTACATTATATCTGACACCATGTGAAAGACAATGTGCTAAAATTAAAAAGCTTGCTGATAAAAATGGGAAGTATTGACACCGAAGCCTACAGTAACTTGCTACACTATTGACAAGAAACCTTTTAGTGTGTTGTCACCACCGAGGATATATATTAGGATGATTTTTAGTCCTAAAATATAATTCATGTCATTAATACTTGAACGTACGCTGATAAATAACTAAATTAAATGACATTTTATCACTCCGAAAATTTTCAAAAGTTGGAGGTGTCTAAATATCTTACACAACATCATATTTCCCTTTCCGGAAGAAGAATGCTTAAATTTCATTACAAAGTTATGCAAGTTCTATTCCTCTATAATGTCATGAACAAAGTTGATGTGCCAAGTCATGAACAAAGTTAAGGTGCCAAGTCATGAACAAAGTTGATGTGCCAAGTCATGAACATTATTGAAATGCCAAGTCATGAAAGATCTATTTGTATTAGACCATGTACTTTCATTGATCAGGAAACGTGAGTAATTACATCAGATCCATACAATAAAATATTGAATTTACGGGACATATTGTATATTTTTCTCTTGATTTGCATTTGATGGCAAAATATAGATTGTCGTTTTCTACATAGTTTGGTAGACTGGTTGATTGATGCTCATAACAACATATGATAGGTTAAATCGGTGGTCGTTTTCTAAATAATTAACTGATTGATTGATTCAAGTTCATCAGCAAACCAACATCTGAGCGATTCCGTCGGGTTGAGGCATTTGCAATAAAATCCTTTGCCAAGCGGTAGATCCAGCTTGGTCTGGGAGTGAATCAGTAACCTTCTGGAGCAGCAGAGGGGGCGAATCGGACATTTTGTCCAATCGTTATTTTGCTTAATTATTACTTTCTGCAACTCAACGATCTAGTGTCGTCAGCGCCTGGTAAAAAAAAAACGACGACGTCGTTGGGGAATCGTCGCGTCGTCATTTGGTTTAATTAACACCTTCTGCGCGCCGATCCCCAGCGTCGTCAGCGTCCGGTAAGCACATCGACGACCGCGTCGATGTCATTGCCCCCTCTGCTGCTATGATCTTACAAACAGAGTGATCACTAACTCCTCCTCTTGCAGATCGATTAGGTTATTTGACTGATCGGTGAGTTTAAAATTAATTCTCGTTAAAAACCGATCATGGCATCGCATATAGACCGGATTAATCGGACTCTCAACGATTAAATATCCCGGAGGGGCTGTTGGTGAAAACGAATAAAGGATATACCCCTGTTGAGCTTGATTTGATTGCTTGGTATCCACCTGATAACTCCCTTCGATAACATCACACACTAGATTGATCGCTATCACTGATGCGATATTTACGTTGTATGGAGCAATATGCCTACCACCATCTCCGTTATCGTGTCTGAGGATAGTTGATGGGGGGGTGTCCGCGGGTGGATTCTCAGGCCATCCTAGTATGGTTCTTATTGAACTGTTATAAATATCAACCATATACCCCGGTGTGCTTATTTCAATCGTCGACGATAACGTCGGTTCATGAACCGTAATAGCGATTTTTGATTCCTTTCCTGTGATCGATTTTATCCTGCGTTGAAATTCTTTATTGATTTGCTCTATTTGGTATGACCCAGTTGGTATTGTAACCTCCTCCCAGTTTGGGGTCCCATCGGGTTTATTTGTCCGTGCAAAAACCAGCGAGTTATTAGGTTGTTGTCCGTTAAATGCGTCCGCTCGGATATTAGGCCAACTGTGATATACTCGCAATTTTGCCAGCGCTATTTCCTTTACTGGAACCGGTGATGGAAAGTTTACACTGAATTCGGGTTTCGTTGATGTTATCGATATCATATTTGTTTGTACCGGAGTGGTATTCTCCGCGATCCGCTGAAGTAATTGAGACCCTTCGGGGTTCAGCGACATTATTATTATTCGTTGTCTTTAGTGTCTAATTTCAACAACCAGGTGGTTTCGGCTTCCAGTTGAAAATCCTCGATTTTTGACATCGCGGAGCTATACAACTGGACCATCGTGGAGAATTCAACATCGGATACGAACAAATTATCAATCGATAACGAGATCAACCCGGATAATTTCGAGTATGCGTCGGATACTATTTGATGTTTTACTGTATACTCGTTGAGTTTTTTCTGAAAACACGATGATATCTTCCTAGTGATTGCGTTGGCAACTCCAGCAACTGTTGTCATCGCGGAGATAGCGATTGGAACAGCGATCGGGGTTATCGTGGTCACCGTGGATAAAATAACACCGGCGCCAGCTACTATACCCGATACCGAGTACACGATCGCGTCGATGGCGGTTATTTTTCGGCGGTATTTTTTTATTTTTGCACGGTATTGTTCGGAAAGCGTTTTCAAGTTCGCGGAAAATTCTTTTGCGGTATCGAATCGATATTGATGTGACGTCGGTGATACCTCTGATTCAATTTCCTTGGTGGTCATTTTTATTTTAAAAGAACTAGTGTTTTTAATTACTTAGATTCGCTACAAATTCCACATACCATGTAATGTTTGCCCGGGTTAAATTTCCATCAACGGCATAAATTGTAAACTGTTCAGTTGCGTTCTTGTCTATAATTGTTGATATTGTATTGTTAAACCCGGATGAACTCGACGATAATATATTAAACTGCATCATTGAAACCAGTGTCAATCGATAAATGCCCTTAACAGTTGCGGTAGTATTTACTGTATTCTGTGTAGGAGTCCAATCGAATGATCCATGCCGAATTGTGTATACTGTGTTGATGATGTTCTCATGAGGGATTTTTATTTTTTCGAGTTGCTCTGTTATTCTCGGTAGTTTTTCTTTAATCGCTTCAACATCAGTTATAACTATTCCTACTCCCCGCCAACTCGCGTCTATATTATTCTTGTTCGCTGCAACATTAGTTTTGATTGTTTCTATTTCCCGTGTATTCTCGGTCATACTTTTTTTGTTCGCTGCAACATCAAGTTTGATTGTTCCTATTTCATATGTATGTACGTCTATGCCTTTTTTGTTCGCTGCAACATCAGTTTTGATTATTCCTATTCCCCGCCAATACGCGTCTACATTTTTTTTGTTCGCTTCAACATCAGTTTTGATTGTTCCTATTTCCTGTGTATGCGCGTCCACACTCTTTTTGCTCGCTTCAATATCAGTTTTGATTGTTCCTATTTCTTGTGTATGCGTGTCCATATTATTTATGATCGTTGTAACATCAGTTTTGATTGTTTCTATTTTCCGTCCATGCGAGTCTACATTATTTATGATCGTTGCAACATTAGCGCCGATTATTTCTATTTCCCGTTCATGCGCGTCTACACTCCTTTTGTTTGTTGCAACATCAGTTTTGATTGTTTTTATTTCCTGTCCATACGCAGTGATATCATTTATAGTTATTGTAATCTCATCCGGCTTGGTATTTTTTTTACCAAAGAATTTATCAAAGTTGTCATCGATCCTGTTAACATTTTTTCGCAACGGTTGTAAATTGGCCGACAGTGCCATAAGTTCCGAAATAGTATTTGTTATTGTTGCAAGATTTGGTTCGGTTGCCGTCGGGGGTCCCCGAAAAAAACTATCGACAATGTGTTTCACATCGTCGAAATGCGTTCTTATCGACATTAACTGTTCTCCATGAAAGTTAAATTCACCACGTAAACCTTTTAACGAATTCGAAATGGTTATATAACTGTTGCCAAGTATACTTATTCTTCCATCTATCATCGATATATCTTCACCCGGTTTGAGTCGTCCGTCGCTGGTATACAGCGCGATAGCGTTCTCGGCGGCATCACGCTGTCGTATTAAAACGTCATTCAGTGACACATTACCGGATTTCAATTTACCCTGGCGGTCTTGAAATACAACTATTTCGCCCGGGTCAACACTTGTTAGATTCAACATATCAGCGATTTCATCCTCAATTAGTTTTTTTATGTCGGCGGCGGCCGTTTCCGTGGATTCTTTCAGCGCCGAAACCGGTCGTCCCCAAATATCAATCATTATTATTGTAAATGTTATTCTCTAAAATCCGTTGAGCTTCTACGACCCCACTAGTGTATTCGTTTACAACCACATGAGGTGGTTTTCGCGATGATGAAATCGCCGCGAGTACGTTCAATACCTCACGGCCACATATCGGTGGGTCACTTAATCGCTGTGTTGGCAGCGTGGAATAAAAAACCCGGGCTGAACACGCTCGGGCTGAACACGCTCTGATATACCGCATGAACTCTTTTGGCGGGGCTAACCCGTATGAATCAAAATAGACGATCGCACGCGGATCAATCGCGTACGCAACCCAATGAGTTCCCGCTCCGGCGGACCCATCGAGGTTAATTATGCCTGTTTCAGTATTCCTTGGGGCCGCCGGTAATTGATCCCTCATAAAAACACCTCTGAAGTTTTTTATCGCTAACGCGTTTGCGGCGTCTATTAAATCAAAATTAGACATAGGAGTCATAGACTCAGGAGTCATTGACTCAGGAGTCATAGACTCTTGCGTTAATAAACGGTTCCTGGTAGTCTTAGACCCTTTCCCGAGTACCATGAATACGGGGTTCCCGGTAGTCTTAGACCCTTTCCGGCCACGGGTCGTTTTTTTTTGTAGCCTTTCCCGGTTGCCTTCTTCAATGCCATCCCCGCCGCGGTACCAACGGCTCCTAACGCCGCCGCCTTAGCCACTGCTGGTGCGGCCGCGGCAATCAATGCCGGAATCGCAGCTAACAGCGGAAATATCCCACCGGTCTTTTCCATGTTTTTAATTGCTGCGGCTGAAAAATCTATTTGAACACCCTTTTTATTCTTCATCGCATCATTGAAATGTTTTATTTGACGCGCCGTCAACGATATCTTATGATTACCACCTGCCATCTGTGACGGCTTCAGCGTTATTGTGGTCCCGCATTGTTTAGCCGACTTTGATCGTAATTTCTTGACTTGACCATCAGTCAACTCTACACTGACGACACTATACGACATTTTATTGTAAACGCGTTTTGTGCTTTCAATTACATGTTTTCCACTGGCGCATCAACGATTCTCATTCGTCCACCAACGCCTTCTAGCAGCATTGATTTATCGCTGAGAATGACAGCAACCGCTCTATAATTAACACCACCCGGGGCTATACGAGCTCGAAAGTGTATATCAACGACGGATTGTCTCGTTAAATCAAGATGTTCCAACGAAAAGTAATAAATCGGATACAGGTTTTTAAAATCAAGTTGTGATATTTGCAAACCGGTGTCGACGTTTTGATCACGGCTCATATACGATAGCAATCGATGGTATACACGTGCAATATGGTTATCACCGTAATTAAGCTGTATATCCTCGGATGGTTCCTGTTGTCCGTTTATTCTCAGCGAAACATCCCTGACTCCTAATTGATCAAATATCATATGGCTGCGTTCTTGACTACCCAATCGTTCCCTATTCTGCAGCGCTATGAATATATGACGCGGGGCTGAAACACCTTGTTTTGATGCCAGGTGCCATGTAAACGTATCGGCGACGTTATCCTCTTTAGCATCAGTTGTTACCGCTAGCCAACTCAACAACGATTTTCCCCCCTGTTCCATAAATGCTAACAATCGTGCTTCCGTGGTAACTGATGGAGTCAGCACCGGCATCCACAATGCCATTTTAGTTAAAATGACTTTACCGGCAGCGACGCCAGCAGCACGCCATATTGCATTGTTATCATCGCCCCTTCGCGTCAGGGCAATTGTATGCTTAGCCCCATAGATAACTTTTCTGACATTTCTGCAGAATCCAAATATATGATGGAGTAGAATCGCGCATGAAAACTTTCGGCGTTGTCCTTGCAACATTCCTACTCGTGCTGCGAATCCTAGATTGTAATTATCGTTAAGACTTTTTATAACAGTGAAATTAGCGCCTGGTTTTGCTCTGCGATCTGGATTGGTTGCTTCATCCTGGTCAATTGTGGCATTTTCTTTTATTAGCACGTTAACGTACTGAAAATGGTCAGCGTTATCGGTGGTGTCCTTTGCGAATATTATAGATGGGCCCGCCGATCTTGTGTAATCATCCGAGTATCTCGCCAACCCAATTATCGTCGTTGCAACATCAACCTCGCGTTCTATTGATTCAATTTCTCGCCCGTCAATAAGATATCTGGCGCTCTCAAATAACGCCATGATACCGTTGTTGACGAAGCCAACTCGAACACGATGGTCATCTGCGTATGGTGCATTATCGGCGGCATTTGTCACGAGTTCTCCCTCGATTTCGATAAACGCTTCACACGGCAGAAAGTATTTACTGGTATCTTGGACTTGAAGTTCAATTCGCGATCGTAGGTCGGGTTGCGCTGCATAATAAGAATAATATTGATAATCACGGACAGAATCATCCCTGCGCACTGGGGCATCCATATCAAACGCGGGATCAGCGGTACGCGCAAACATTCTATTATTTATCATGTTGATGTTTTCAATTGCGATTTTTTCGTCGTAAATTCTTTGAATTTAAACCACTCCCCGCTATCGCGTTCATGAGCGCGTTGGTTGCCGCATCGGCGGATGGCGAAGTCGCCAACGACTGAGTCGTCGCCAACGACTCTAATTTTTCTTCCACGGCGTTATTTATTACTTTACTGACATTTGCAGGCATCACTGTCGTTGATGGCATTACCGGTGGTTTCTGTTTTTTTCTCCTGGATTTCACCAACGACATTAGTTTGTCCCGCGCGGCTGAAAGCGCCTTTCCGGCAACATCTCCAATAGCACTAATTCCCTTATCACGAATAACATCAATAGCCTTCATCCCTAATTGTTTGGCTAACGGCGCTACTTTTGGAGCCATTCTTGTAAATAACCCCGCAATGGTGCTACCGAGACCATCTCCATAGTACGCGCGGTAAACAGGCAATCGCGAGTTTACCACGTAGACGAGTACTGGTTTATCGTGGTTGTAGTGTATGATCATCTTTATTATAAAAACACCAGTTTTCCAATTAATCATCCACGAGTTCGTCTATGAGCGTTCGATATGCATTAATGTCCATAATACCGCCTGCAAATAAACGCTTGCAAATATCAGCGGCCTCATTGATTATTTCCGGAGAGTTATTTCCGGCTCGTTTTCCTCCAATTAGTACCTCTAGCCGTGATATATCACTGAGAACACTATTAGGACAGGTAACGCCGTAGGATTCTTTACCAACAGAGTATCCTTTTCCTTTTTTTGGTGTTATACTCTTAACTTCCTTGTGGAATGCGTCGTAATCGGATTTACTACGATGTGGTAATGCATCTTTATGTTTACTCGCTAAATACACTATTCTTGCCCAGTCCTTTAACGACTTTATATTTTTCTCGTAACCGCTATTGATATGCTTCTTATCTCGTATGCTCTTAGCAAAATTGTTGGCAGCAAAATTAATTAATTCTTCCCTGTTGCTGAAGCCTCTAATTTCATCTATTGTGCTCTTCTTGAGTACAATACGGGGTATATTCCCCTCTTTTTCTTCCGGTATTTCTTCTTCTGGTGTTTCTTCGGGTATTTCTTCTTCTGGTTCTTTCGCAGCAGCGCCTAGTTCTTCCTCGTCGGCCATTGTAACATAAGGTTCTTGTGGTTCGGTTATAGCGAGTGGTGGTGGCCTCCGTGTTGTAGCAGCCGCTATTTTTGCAGGGAGTGTTTCTAAAGACCTTTTTGTTTGTTTTGTCTCTGCCGCTATCTTTTCAAGCGCACCAAGAACGGGTACAGTTGCCGCCGTAACATCTTTGGTCGCTTTAGTTACCGGGGCAAATAACTGTTCACTTCCAACAGTAAAATCAGTTTGCATTTGCTGCCGCGTTTGAAGTTGTTCTCGGACCCTGTCTCGTAACGGTATGAACTTTTTAAGCGCTGCTAGCCGCTCTCTGGCTAGCCGAGTAGTAAGTGATTCGCCTACCATTATTGTAATTGCTCCGTAATTTCTAATTTTCCGCCGAGTGTACCATCGGGGGTTCCACGGAGTTTTCGTCTATAATCCTTCTAATGTTTTTAATTTTATTAGAGATTTCTCGACGTCGTTCATAAACACGCCCGAGTTTTTTTCGTATTATTTCAACGGCAGTAAATAGTCCAATGAATGCATTTGCGTCATTGTGGTACAAGTTTTCATTGATCGTATATTGTAATCGTTTTATAAAAAAGTACTCGCGGGCCAGGGTAAAACGCCCCCGTTTCGACTGTTCGTTAATAATCTCATAATCGGATAATATTTTTTCACTGTCAAGACCATCAGATAATTCAATTCCTTGATTTTTTAATTTTGAAATCTCGGCTAATATATTATTGATGTCTTCGATATTCATTATTCTTATAAAACATCTTGTTTTTAAATAAAAAAAAATGAAACCCCGTGTATCAATTCCGAAGGTGTGTTAAGTATTAAACAGACAATTTGTCACGGTGACCTTGTCAGCGCCATAGGCGCTGGTGACCTTGTCAGCGCCATAGGCGCTGGTGACTTCGTCACTCGCTGATTTCTGTTATATATGAAAATCGAATTCTGTGATCCGTCTTTTTTGAAATCGCTGAATTCTGTATTCCTTCTGCTACTCTTCGTATTGAGGCCTTACAAATGTCAAAGTATTTTCCTGCCGCATACATGGAGTGAAATGTTTTTTCCTCGTGCGTTGATGTATTAAACGATTTGACACCTTTTGCTTTCTTTGGGTATTTACCGGTTTGGCCTTTTTTAATATTTTCGCTCTGAGAGATGGCTTGCAAGTTTATAAGAGAATTATCAGTCTTATTATTATTAATATGATCAATCACAAGTCCATTTTCGATTAATCCGTTGAATACCTCAAATACCGCCCTATGAACATAATACTTCTTCTTTCCGGCACCAAACATTAAATACCCCCGATTATTCACGGTACCAACCGGCTTCTTCAGTTTGCGGTTTCTAACAATACCGTCGCGAGATGCCTCGTAATTAACGAGCACGGGATGCGGCTGAAATTCTTGGTCCATTTGCATAATAATACTACTTGTCTAATTTATTATTTGGTTTAATTATAAATCTTTCAACGTAGTCTTGGGGGGTTTTGATGACGAAGTCTGCGGTGGGGTCAATGACGGCGTTTTTAATTCGCTTGTCATAATAGCGTTTTAGTTCCCTGTATCGCTTTCCGCCACAATTAATACACAACTGCGATTTTCCTCTTACACCGACGTGACAAACCAAGCACGGGAGGGGGCCAAGAGAACCATTACGAACGCTTTGTAAATGATATCCGCAGAATTCACCTCTACATGATTTATTGCACGGGGTTATCGACCCAATCATCAACCATTTGCAGTGATTCATTATACTATATTCTTTCATTTAAATACTTGTTTTAATTATATGGATGAGTTCGAGAGATTGGCAGCAATTAAGCCCTGGAAAAATATTAAATTCAATCTCGATAGAGTCCTCAAGGACACACCAAAAGCGTTAATAAACGATAGAACCCTGTTGAGTAAAATACGCGATTGTATCAATGAATTCAAGCGTGATGGTGCATCTCATAGTTGGTCAACATTTCGAATTGATGGCGTTGTTGATGCTACCATGAACGACAACCGCGCAGCAACGATAATATCACAACTTGACGGTAAAAGGTATTTCTTCAGAGTAAAATTCATTGTCCGGGTGGAATCAGGCGATTGGATCATGCGTGATAAATTTGAACCAGTTCTCAGCGACATGAAAACAGTCACTGTCAGCCGCGACTCCAAGCCGGGGTTGTTAACCGGAATTGACAGACCATACTATGAACGAGCGTATCCTGAAACAGCAGTTGTTTATGGAATATACCCGTTAAATAAGAAACCTGATATCGGAAAACTGAAACCGATGAAACAGTCAACTGGGATAAATTGTGTAGCAGAACGAATAATAGAGCATTTTACAAATGCATGTCGAGGAAACAAATTGACTGATTTACGACGCAGCAAAATCAACCAGTGGGAACTAACCGTAAAAGAGCGTGGAGCAACCATCAGCGACATAGCGAGATTAGAAACATCGCTGAGATTTCCAATAACCGTTACAACGATAACCGGTGAAGTATTATACGAATCGAAGTACAAATCGAAGGGAGCCCCAATCAAAATTATTGATCATAACGAACACGCGTGGACGCCCGCGATCACAATATTTCCACGGGATAGAACAGTAAAGTATATACCCGAAGAATTCCTGGGAGAACAATTCTCCAAGGACGGTTTTCTCGCGGAGAGGAAACTATTTGATGCTATTGCCTACTTGTGTAAAAACGACCCTGTATCAATGTGGTTACTTCGCAGCGCTGAAAACGATGCGGATACCTTTGATCAGTTTGTAAGACCAAACGGTGAATTATATCGCACTGAAGCATTTCACAACAGGATGAAAAAAACCGCCATAGAATTTGAAGAGCATGATGAACAACTGCTAACAAATTGTTTTACGATTCCATCGGTTGTAGCTCATGTTGCAGCAAGGAAAAATGCGTGGAGACCAACGCGCAAGGAATTTCTGCCGGATGTACAATCCAGTTGTTTGGAATACTATCACGGTGGACTATGGAACACTGAATACAACCGCGACGCTATGATCTCGGTTGATATGGTTGCCTGTTATCCAGCGAGTTTTCTCGGGTATGGATCCGCCGCTGAGTACTTTAGACGATTTGGACACCCCAGTCATGAAATGACTCGTGTTGCTATTAATGGACCACTGCCTGATTTTGATTTAACCGGATTCGCTCGCATAGTATCATTTGAATTCGCGGCAGGACTCCATCGCTGTTGCTATATTTGGATCGGTAGACACATGGCTGAAAAGAAGTGGCTGCCAATAGCGCTGCTACGGTATATGATTGATTGTAGCATGCTAGTTTCGTTGATTGTCAGTGACGCGATTATATCATACCGGGCACAGACTGAAGTCTGGTTACCAGAACCGGAGCGTCTAGATAGCATAATTGACGAGTCCAGAAAAAACATTGATGCCGACGAGGAATATATCATCGAATGGTCCAGGAGGATATTTAACCAACGAAACCGCGAGGCAAAAGATCTCGGTAGAAGAATAATTGGTAAGTTCACACAAGGTGGAAAAAACCACGACTACAAACGATATTGCTCACGGCTGATTATAGATGACGCAGAATATGATTTCGTAATCAAGGACGCAGTGGCAAAAAATAGATACGTGAACTGCAAAACAGCTTTCTTGTCCAATGGAACAAGGTTGGGTACAGTTGTTACCTACAGCGACGGAGACAGCCCGGCGTATCCACATTTGAGGGCGTCTATGCTGGGTTATGCCGCTATCAATTTATTCTCGATGATAAATAGATTCCCCGATACCGCGGTTAGAGTAGCCGTTGATTCATTTTATATTAACGTAGCGTATAAGGGAAGCGTAGCCGAGTTTACTAGTCCGGACGAGAGTTGGGGTACATGGAGAATTAAAAATGAAATACGACGCGATTATTCCCCGTCAGCAGATGTCACCGTTGAGAACAACTACTTACGCGGTGATAAATTGTCAGAATGGTCTAATGCACCATCGTGTTCTGATCCAATTTGTAGACACAAGACGGTTTATTTAAGCGGCTGTGGCGGGTCAGGAAAGACGACTCGGGCAATTGAATTATTTCGAACGCGGGCAAGTATAATCGTGCTTACACCGACTCATAGACTAGCGCGAGAGATAAAACAACGAAATGTTGACGCCGTTACTTATCACAGCTTCTTTCGATACAGCGGCGGTGAGTGGACTCCTGATCGAATGGGTGAAAAATTTATTCCCGACATTATCATCTGGGATGAGATATGTACTGTTTCGTTAGATACTTTACAAATGTTTCTTGAGTGGTTGCTGCGCGCGAATACAGCGGTAATCATGTGTGGGGACCATGGCCAACCACCACCATTTGTCGGCGAGGGTCCACATGATTGGTTAAGGGGTTTTGTGGACTATTATGAAGAAACCGATACTGATTACCGAGCACTTGATGAACAACTGCGCGAGGTTAAGAAATTAATCAGATTACAGCCGGATAGAATTCAATGTGAAATAATCCGCAAGGTGATTCCGGAAACGCCGTTGAATGAATTCTGGGAAACATGGAGACCAAACGATTTGATTGTAGCGAGTAGAAAGATAGTCAGAGACACACTTCAGCGGAAGTTGTTTACGTTGCATAAGGAAAAGTTTCCAACGCGTCCAGTGCCGTTATGTTATAGACCCGCGGACACACGGCGGCAGAACATTGAAGTTGAAATTCCAGCCCCGACAGCGTCGGGAACAAAAAAACAAATTCTCGTGCTGAATGATATCGTGCTCGTTGATATCAGCGTCGTCGAGGACGCGCTACGTGCTGATAAATCCCCGTGGACGCTAGGATACGCAACAACAATACATTCCTCGCAGGGACTAACCATCACGGACACAATTGTTTGGATAGTTGATAATCGCATCGAATGGTCGAATCTAGTCTATCTTGCAGTGTCCAGAGTACGAAGGATAAATCAGCTTCGAAGAATTGTTATTGACGAAGTCAGTGACGGAGTCACTGACGAAGCCGGCGACAAAGTCACCATCGATGCAAGCGTCATTGATAGAAAACTCTCGGGTTACCGCCAACAGGATAAAAAAAAACAGCGGCGTTTTGATATTGATGCCGAATTAATAATCTCGCTACGACAACAACAGAATAATCACTGCGCGAGTTGCAATTGTATAATGAGTTGGCGTTATTCGGATAAAGACACTCGCCAATTTACCGTGGATAGGATCGATAACAGTCTCGGTCATGTCAAAAACAATGTGAAGTTGACCTGTCTTGAGTGCAATAGACGCAACGGCGCTAGTTAAGACCACGTGGGGGCAATTGAGTATCGTTAGGTATCACTTGTAGTTGCTCGCGTGTAAATCCGCGCTGAGGAGCAGTTGAATCCAGTCTATAGATCGGTGGTCTACCAGTTGATCGTGTTATCGTTGATATGTTATGTGTGGTAACACTCCAAATAGGATCGGTAGCCCTTTTTTTACCGCCTTCAAGCTCTCCTGGTTCATACAGATATCTCACGGTGACATCGCCAAGAATCGGCTTAGAAACGCTATTTATTTTTAATTTTCCGGGTATATACTCGTATTTAATCGCGTCGCTGGGCTTCATGTTGATTACTCGGGTAATCTCGTTATTTAACGCTGCAATTACACCTGGAAACCTTTTAACCCATTCACGAGATCGTTTTTCTTGGATAAATTCCTTCGCGTATTGATATCCAAATAACCGTTCAGCGAGAGTCCGATTGAATCGTTCAACAATTGCCTGATCACGATGTAGCGCAGTATGACCTCGTCGTATCGCGACGCTATGATGTTTTAGCGTTGATAAAACAGCGCCGCGAAATTCACTACCAGGATCAACTTGTAATAGATTTGGCCAGCGCAGAGGGCCTCTTCGATAAATTCTTTCAAACGCAGCGGCTACTTCAGTTGCCGACTTTGTTTTTAACGGCTCCGCTTGTTTGTATCGACTCGCAACATCAACTACGGTTAGCGCGTATTTGTAACCGTTGTCATGCGGCAAAAATAGTATATCTGCCTGATGAACTTCATTAGGTACGCTGACATCAAAGCGCGAGAAGTTGATTTGTTTAGGCGGTGGTAGATAGATTTGCCATATAGCCTGTTTGGATAACCAATTAGCCGCAGTGGTCTTTGTTACCTTTGCAGCGCTTGCAAGCTTACCAATTGCGGCCTTCCCCTTCCAGTATCCTCTCGGAGAATAATAGATGGATTCCATGTTGTTATTATAAACGCTATCGTTTTCAATTACCAGCGCCAGAAGCTCCGCTTCCAATCATTAATTTACCTTTCATAGCCGATTTTACCAACCATGAGGCCAATTTTTCTTTGACGGATTTATCAGGAATAGCATTTAATGCGTGAATTAGTTTTACATCCGCGATATGACGCTGTTGCAGATCGCTACTTTTGTAAGCAACATCATGAGCATGACACGCTTTATCGATAGCGTTTATTGGATACTCACCGGGTTTGGGCTGATTTTGATCATCGAGTCTGATATCTAATCGTGTTCCGGGGCCACAGTAGCTATATCCTGGGAGGTGTTTTTCTCCTGGATACTTTGCCCACGGGGTTCCGGGGAGTTTTGCCAATTTGGCTGCGATGTCACCTCCTCGCTTTTTTTTAAAACATCCCCGGGTTTAATAGAAATAAATCTAAATTTCTTTGTACCGCATTGTACGCACTTGCCAGTAAGCGCCGATCTGTTATTTCTTGTTGTAGCGGTTGTCATATCATTTGTGCCAGTACGCACTCTGCACTTCACACAATATAGATCCATAATTTATGTATAGAGATATGAATATAATTGATTTTTCGGCGACTAAAACGAGAGAACCAGTTAAGCATGTTGCAGCGTTACCAAACTCGATCCGGATGATTATCATCGGACCATCTGGATCCGGCAAGACGCAATTGTTACTCAATTTAATAATGAGATGGATGAAGTGGGATAAGTTGTATTTGGTTGCTCCTAGCGTAGATGATCAACGATGCTACGAGGTGCTGAAAGATTTCAACGAGAATGCATCAGCGATCGCTAAAAAAAATGTTATTGAGTTTATTACGGATATCAATGATGCACCGGGTATTGATGATATTGATGGCGACGTTAACAATCTAGTCGTGTACGATGATGTTATGTTAGACAATCAAAAAAACCCAGCTAGAATATTTTCCAGAGGCAGGCATAAAAACACTGACGTGATATATGTCACTCAACGATACACTCAGATTCCAAAAGTAATTAGAGACAACTGTAATATTCTTGCTGTGTTCAACGGCGTTGATACACACACGCTACGAAATATTTGGCAGACATGGTGCGGCGGTGACATGGACTTTAATACTTTTCGAAACTTTTTTAGTCATGCTCAGTCGACCCCACATGGATTCGTAACGATAAATCTACATGACCCTCGGACACGATATCGTATCGGACTTGACCAAATATTCGGTTAGTTGTAAATAATTTTCATTGTAAATAACCACTTAGCAGCAGAGGGGGCGATGACATCGACGCGGTCGTCGATGTGCTTACCGGACGCTGACGACGCTGGGGATCGGCGCGCAGAAGGTGTTAATTAAACCAAATGACGACGCGACGATTCCCCAACGACGTCGTCGTTTTTTTTTTACCAGGCGCTGACGACACTAGATCGTTGAGTTGCAGAAAGTAATAATTAAGCAAAATAACGATTGGACAAAATGTCCGATTCGCCCCCTCTGCTGCTTCTGGTGGTGAGTCCTGCTCGCTAACCATTGCAGCCATTTTCTTTAAAAAGACTACAATCTTAAAGTGAACTTTCGTAATAGCTCATATCTATCTCTCAAAACCACTAAACCGTAACTGTCTGTAACGTTCTTGTCTCAGTATATTTAAAGGAAACACTCTCGTTAAACATTCTCAAAAACCTTGTTTTGATTGATATATATTGTAATAAATTTGGAGCATTTTCATTCGGTTATAGCGCCACGTTTTAAGGAATTCTTAGATCTGTGTGATTACTTGTTTGCTTATTGGAACTCGGTCACGTGGAGTTATTCCGAGATAATTAGCCAATTACTAGGAACAAATGTCACAGAGTGAAGTGTTAGTGAGCTTCCATGCTGCTTCCATGGTTTACTTTTGTTGAATTCAGGTCTGAGTGTTCCTGTCGTTTCATAGTCCCTAATACAATGTAGTGGTACATTGGTTGAGTGACTGCAGGTTTAGTATTTATGGTTGGAGACTGGCAGATTATACCAATGGAATAAATAAGAAAGGAAACCATGATCCGACTGGCCTAAGATGGCTTAGTAAAAATAGTTCCCTGTGTTTGGGGATATTTGTATAGTTTTAAGGCATGAAATGCTGACGGTACGGAACGTTGATGAAAAGAAAACATGTAGATGTGCGGAAGATAGACAATTCGCAAGTTGTGAGATCCGTGGTCTTGCATTGATTATAGTAATGTTTTTGTATAGAATGGACACGTCGGGCTTTTTAATTCACAACGGAATTTGTATGGAAGTCTTTGGAAATTTGGTGTAAACTTATGACTTCTAGTGGAATCGCGCCAGGGTTTAGCACCGCTCGGTCAAGCAAATACCCATGGCTTGTAAAATTATTACACAAAAGAACATGACATAAATCAATAAATAAAGCAAACTGATCAGACCAGTAATTAACGTACACAGTTTCTAGTTGAATTATCATGAATTCTTTCACCATTACAAATATATAGAATTAGCAGCATTTACCTGTGACCGTTCCGGTGGCCTAGTGGTTAGAACGTCCGCTCAGATGTAAAACATCGCAGGTTCGAACCAAGGCCGAGTCATATTACAGAATTATAAAAATGGTAATAGCAGCTGCCTCGCTAAGCGCTCATCATTAAGAAGTTGGTGTTAGGACTGGTAGGCCGGGTAGCAGGATAATATGACTGGGTGGGACCTTATGCCATATGTCTGCGGCATGATGTCACAGCGGTAGACATCACTATAAACTGTCACACTGCAGACATTGTAGCTAAATGACTGAAAAATCGTTAAAGGTACCTTAAAAGTCCAAATCACACATACACGCACGCGCATTTATCTGTGAACGAAGTTCAAACTTGTACTTTGATGTTTCGCCTATACCGGTAATTAAATTCATCGGGGAAAATATGTGGTGAAATTAGATGAACAGGTACATGTATATATGTGAAACCTCTACTTTGGGCTTTCACATTACAATTACAGACATAAATACATGGTCTTTAAAAGACTGGCTCTGGTGTTTTATGGAACAACAGCACAAGTCAATTATTTAGGGAGTAGAGTGTCTTGCCCAATGT
This sequence comes from Sinohyriopsis cumingii, assembly GCA_028554795.2. Classification (NCBI taxonomy): domain Eukaryota; kingdom Metazoa; phylum Mollusca; class Bivalvia; order Unionida; family Unionidae; genus Sinohyriopsis; species Sinohyriopsis cumingii. The sequence goes on from CM068835.1 coordinate 28,604,020, forward strand.
AGCGACTAATGCTGATCCAGTGATACAATTCGAACTCGTGTCCTTTCGTATAGGAGACGAGCACACTAATCGTTGAGTCACCTTGGCTGATATTCGATTAGTCGCCTCGTACAAGATGTGCGAGGGCGTATCGGGTCTATAATGCACGTATGAGACCACAAGGTGTATCGGGTCTATCTTCATGTTTGAGACTGGATGTCGTTGCAGACCAATTCAACATACTTGAGACCACATGGTGTATCTGGCCCATTCTATACGTGTGAGACCGCATGGAATATCGGACGTATTCTACATGTCTAAAACCGCATGGCGTATCAGACCTTTTCTAGACGTGTAAGACCGTATGTTGTGTAATTCCTATTCTACACGTGTGAGACGGCATGAAGCATACGACCTATTCTACATGTCTGAGGGCGTATCAGACAAAATTCTGCACGTCGGAGACCGCATGGCGTATCAAACATATTATACTTGTCTGAGACAGACTCAAATGTCTTCAAGAAGTAAAAAAGGAAATACTTAAGTTCCTGTACTGCATGTGATTACGTAAAATATTATATCACTCTTCATTTGGTATATCACCAATGGTTCAAAATAAACGTGGGGAAATATCACCATTGCCACAACTACGACAACTAATAGTTCATCTGTAACATCGACAATATATAATGTGTAAGTATGGTATTGACGGTACCTGTAAATTTTGATAATTACAACCATGACTGTTTTGCCATAGATGACAAGGACATCAAACTGTTTTTTAAATTTAAATTGTTATTTATAAAATTTTTAGATACGAAAATATTGTAAGGAAGACTACATCTCCTCCAGGAACAACGTGGTGCCTCCAAAATATATTTTATCGTAAGGAAAAGTGCAGTTTCCGGAACTAAATTCTCAATTTTTGTGAACATTCTAGTTTAAATTCTATTAAAACTATTTGTTCACATTTGTTAATGTTATAGACATATATAGGAGTCACTTAATTATATTAGGGATTCTGGATATATTGCTAAGGATTGAAATTACAACGATTTAAACTTAGTATCAAACGTTCAGTAAAGTAAATAACTGATCTCGTTATGTTAAATATATATAACAACAAGGGTAAGAAATGATTTACAAAAACAAATTAACGATACAGGTTTATGCAATTATTCACTGGCAGTATAGTCATAAACATGTGCGTCCGTTGGGTGTGTGTGTGTGTGTGTGTGTGTGTGTAGGGGGAACATTCGTTATTGTTGACTTTGGCTTTGCCATCACCCACCCGCGCCAACAGACCCAGAACAATTCTTGCTGATGCCCATGGTTATAAAAATCAGAATTAATGTTAGCTTTAGACGAATGAGCACAATGATCAAAATTGCTTGCTAATTTTTTGCCCGGTGGTTTTCAAAAGATTGAATGAACATTCCAGGAAATATTTTTGGATTGTCTTTTATCAACTGCTCATTCATGCTGAACCCAAGAATTGCACTGTAATATCATATTTCTCTTCAAAAGCGTTACAGATTTTATTGACATTATCAGGAGAAGAGAGAGAGAGAGAGGAGCCTTAGTAGTGAAGGGGGATATTATAGGGTCTATGGGATTTATCATTAAAAACACCCTTGGGAACATATAGGGTCTATGTAAATTTAACATGGAGAAAAATCGTGGGAACATATAGGGTCTATGGGAATTAACATGGCCAAAAACCCTGGGACAATATAGGGTCTATGGGAATTAACATGGCCAAAAACCTTAGGACAATATAGGGTCTATGTATATTCAACATGGCCAAAAACCCTTGGGACTGTATAGGGTCTATGTAAAATTGAAACAGGGAGGGTCTCTATTTTTTTAAAAAATAAAAAAACAAAATAAAAAAGGGGTAGGCAATGGAAAGACTATCTCTTTTCGAGAAATATGGGGGCCCTGAAAAGGGCCTTTGGGTTTTCTTCTTCTTCTAATTTCTTCTTTTTCTCCACCAAGTTCTTATTTTATCTCCTACACTCTTCTTCCCTTTCTTTTTTTCTTCTCCTCCTCCTCTTCTTTCTTCTTCTCTTCCTCCTCTTCTTTCTTCCTCTTTTCATTTTCTTCTTCTTTTTCAATTTTTTCGTTCCATTTGCGTATTCTTATTCTTTCCTCTTCATCCTCCTTCTCCTCCTTTATCTCTTTCATAACGCAACTAATCTTGTCCTTTGCTTTTCTTAAGTTATTAATTTCCATCTTTACACGATGGGGACTATAGGAATAATGGTCTTCAACCAGTCTTATTAGCATCTGTTCCATTATTCCTAAGTTGTCTAAAACGTCTTGCAAGGTTTGTATTTTGTCCATTTGGTTTGACGCCATTTTCTTTTTATTCTTTGCAGAATGGTTTGAACAACGAACACTGTGGGTTCTTATAGTGAAAGCGCGGACATGAAGGAAAACATCCCCCTACTTTCTCATTTCATATAATATAACCACAACTATACTCTCTACATACGCTAAGAATCAATGAATAAACCCATAATCTACTATTCACGCAAACTTACTTCATCATTTACAAACAAAAATCACACACTCAAACTCATACACTCTCGCTATAAATAAAGAGTTAGTGTTTCTATTCACACTACCCTACCTACACACATTGGCAAATGGATAGTTATTTCTTTTCTAGAGTATTGGGTAGCCCTTAAAAGGGCTGTTTTTTAAACTCCAGATGCACCTATCTAATGGTTGCACCTTCCAGGCCTGGCGCCGCACACGCATCTTTGACTCCAGTCTCTTTTTACTTTTTGTCTTGAGAGTGCAGAGGCGGGATGATTCACTTCAGCACCCCAATCCTCTGTCTCGGGAATATTGTATGACATCCTCTCTTCTAGTTTTTTTTCTTCCTCTTCCCTCTGTCTTCTCTCCTCTTCGTTCTTTGTTCTTGCTTCTTCTACGATAGCCTCCGCTGATAGTTCATTTACTATGCGCCTGGCATATTCCAGGTGCATCTGGAGTTCTAGCAGCTTCACAATCCTTTTATTCATTGTCTTGCTGTTAACAGGTCGACGATGGGCCCAACTGACGATTAGTTTTTAATTTATACTGAAAGCGCGGACGTGAAGGAAAACATCCCCCTAAAAACATAAAATTCATCTTACCTAGATCATGACCAAAAAACAACAACAACGCGCGGACCTAAAAGAAACACTCACTCACTTTTTTATGCTACCCTTCACTATTGTAAATTTTTTTATAAATCACTTCAATAGACTATCCACATAAGGAAATCAATCCAATCTAACCTCAAATATACACCTCAAACACCAAAAAGACATAATTTTAATCTACTATCCACACCAACCTACTTTATCACTTACAAACACACAAACACACAATCTTATACACAAACACATACCCTCACAATTTTTTATAAAAGAGTTAGTGTTTATTTTCACACTACTCTACCTACACACATTGGCAAATCGATTGTTATTTCTTTTCTAGAGTATTGGGTAGCCCTGAAAAGGGCTGGTTTTTTTGTTTGCTATGGCATTCTTTTTTAGTTTCTAAGAATGCGATGTCCTCTGAGGATAGACTTTCTGGCGATAGGTCTGCTTCTTCGGAAAGAGAAGAAGAACTCTTTGGTGTCGATACGACAATCGACAAAGCCTCTGTCAGCTTCAGGTTGTTGCTGCTGCTGTTGTTGCTGTTGCTGCTGTTGCTGCTGTCTCTGAAGTCTGTACTTCTCTGTCCATTCTTCTTTCTCCCTGTTCATTTCTTCTCTGAAGAGCTCTTCTATCAGGTCTTCAGTGATTTTTAACATTCTCACATTCTCTATTTCTTCTGGCTTCGGTATCAGACTGTGTCTGACCCTATGCAAATTCACGTAGGCTTCGTTTAGCTTAGCTAGTTTGGAGCACATCTTCGTAGGAGGATGAGTCGACAATGGATGGTTAGACTGGAAACAACCCCGGTTCTTAAAGTCAAAGCGCGGACGTGAAGGAAAACATCCCACACGGTTTTCGAGCCGCAACGTTCATGAGAGGGATAGTAAGAAATGAAAGAGCATCAATCCAACATTCTTATAGCTGAACAAAAGACAAAGGCATTTTTTTTCTAAACACAACATTTTTTATTCAAAAATCACTTAACACTAAACAACAACATTTCTAACATTTTTTTAACAATAATCCAACACTATAACATCAAACAATTTTTTTCAAATCACAAACATTTTTTTCTCAATTGACAATCTACTTTGAACAGGGCTGACAACGTTGTGAATGAAATTGTGATTTCCACTGTTGGAAATCATTAGACCATTGATGGACACTACGCTTCCTAGCTTGAGACAAAAGATAAGCATAATGGTCACAAAACCATCGATCTACTTTCACATCGTTTCTAGCAGAAGAACGAGGATCGAAATGAGTCACTAAATGTTCTAAGGAATAGCCCAGGCTGCGATGATGCAGAAAATACACACAGTACTGTCCACACACCAAGGAATCTGTGCCTTGTAATTTCACATTATTGAATCGGGTGGTTTGAGCATTTCTTCTCATAAAGTCGATGATATCGTCTTCCAAAGGGGGCAATCCGTACGAATCGAAATATTCCACACATCCTTCTTGAGGAAAGTAGACGGCTACCCAGCGGGTTCCTGGGAGATGACTTTCGTCCGTGTTGATCACGTAAGCTTGATGGTCTTTAGGTTTGCGATGAGGGAGTTCATCTTTAGCACAGACGACAGGATTCCAAGAAGCCGTATACGAACTGTGGTTCAAAAGGTAATAAAGTTCCCAGGTATCCATGTTTTTTTTTCTTCTTCACAGGTAATAATAAGTCGTCAATTCGATCCTGACTTTTTGCTTGAAAATGTCTGACGAATAAACGGTTATTCGTTCTGTTTCCTCACTCTGATTCAGGAGAGCTTCGATACGATGGATCTCTTGAGTGGTTAATGGTGGACAAGAATGTTCACGCAAGTCTTTATACCACTGGTGCAACACGTCTTTGTTCGAGATGAGACTCCAAGCTTCGTCCAGATACTCGTCCAATTTTTCTTCTTGACTTAACATCATGCATTTATCGTGTTGAATTTGACTCGGATGATCGTTTTGACATCCATAACAATTTTTCTTGATCAATTCCGTCATTTTGTCGACCAAGTGTTTGGCAAAACAGGAGACCAAATGGGCTTCTTGTTCTGGCCATCTCGACTTCATCACGATCACTTCTTCGTCTTTGTCTTAAGATTCTTCTCCTTCCACGGTCTCCTCACATTCCATGTCCAAAGTTTCTCCACTAGGTAAAGAGGGATAACAATCTTCCATGGTTTCTAGTAATCTAGAATGACTTCTCTCAAACTGTTGATTTCTATGGTATTATCGAATTCTGCATACAGGATGACGTTCAACGTTGGATTAGCAGTAGCGGGATCTGGTTGGATTGCAAACTGAATTTCCACACGAATCTGGCCGGATTTTATAGGGTGGAAATGTCCCTCGTCGCTGCCTTGGTCTGGAGTGAAATCGAAAGCCCACAAAGCGTAGCCTCCTGCATAATCGTCGTACGTAATGCCGTGACTGGTGTTGGTTCCTAACTGTCCCGTGGCTTCGTACAGGGACAAGTACGATCTCAAGTAATTCTTGTTTTTAAAGTCAGGTTCAAAAGGTCGGGTACACAAGGTCTTGCCATCGCGACTGACTTCGATCTTGGTCACGTCAAAGTGTTTAAAGTTGAACGGATTTTTATTGATAGCTCCGTTGAAGGCTTCATTCTCGACGATACCAAGGATTAAACGTTTGGGTAGCTGTCCTTGGAACAGATGATCTTGGATCATGGATCGCTGTCCCTTGGGAATGGTGAAAGTTTTCACTTCCACGCGTCGTATGGGATACTTGGCAGTTGTTCTGCTCAACGTCTGACTGATGTCGTTTCCCACTTTAGGTAACACTTCCACACGGCGTACGTAGAGTCTGGCTTCTAGGATTTTGGTTTTGTACTCGTCAGCATTAGCCAATAAGTGGAAAGTGGTACTGCTCCGATTCAGTCTCAGGCGGACATCCACTCCGTTCAGCAAATACTTTTCTTGCAACCACATGTCCAAATGCAAACGATCCATCAGTTCTAAACTCTGTCCATCTTTGATTCTGTTTCTTCGTTCTGTAAATCCCTCATTGTATGGTTTATCTGTTTTAGTTGTATCAATTTCGAAATTTTCAAACTCGTTAGCATCGTCAGCTTCCCATACCACACAGGCATTGAGATGAGTGTTCTTGGCGTCTATTCCGTACGTCAAGAGATTTTCCAGGTAGGCACGATAAGGGTAAGTATCCATGCTGCTGCTGACCAGTTTGTTATTCAAGTACAAGTCCACTTCGCTGAACAAGGAATGCATGAAATTGTTGACGGGAGTTACCGGCTCAGTGTCTATAGCACCTCCAGTCTTATCTTGAACTTGGACTTTCAGGTACAAGTAACTGCTATTCAGATCGATGTAATCTTCGGGTTGTCCTTTGATTTCAAACTCGATGGGAGCGGAATCGGTCAATGAGGAGACGGGATGAAATTCCACCCACTGGGATTCTTGCATGGTCATCATGGTGGGTGGCATGGCAAACAGATCCAGTTCCGTCTTGGAACAAGCGCAAGACTCTCGGTGCATCATTTTGTTCTGTTCTTTCTCAATAATCGAAAACGTCTAAGTCTCGAACGGTTCTTCTTCTTTTCTTGGCCTTTCTCGCTTGAAGTCTGGTGAAAGGGTGTTTTCTTCGTCGTCTCTTTCTGCCTTGTCCTTGCTGAATGCTTGACTCGGTAGCGTGCAGGGCATTTATAGGTGTGTCTCGTGGGCCCAAAAGGTCTTTGCCCGTTTGCAGCAAGACATTTTTGCCTGCCCTCATGAAGGCTTCTTTAGGGTTTTGTTTGTCGATGATGACATTTTGGAGAAATTCTTTGCCTTGCGTCAGTGCCGCATCTTTCAAGGCGTGCAATCCGCGTGTCACCATCGGTTTCAACACCGGAGCCACCGAACGAAAGGCCGATTTTAACATGTCTCCTAAACCGTGTCCTCGCTGTCGAGCAACCCCTCGGTACACTGGATACATGACTTACTTACGAGTCGTGAGAGAACCGTTTTCGAAAATGGAGTTTCACCGTGACTTTTCCTTTGGTGAATGGAATATTTTGTCCCAGATCTCCTTTTATAGCAATGTTGACCGTGTCCAAATAAGACTTGCTGACGGGCAAATAGTGAGGATGGACAAATTCGCGGTGGATGTGGTAAGTGTTTCCACCTTCCTCGTCAGTGGCCGTGGCAGAATTTACTTTGAAAGGAATGACACGTAGTAACGGTACGGAGGTGTGTCCCACCACGTTGTACTCCACCACATCGGAGTACACGAAGATCAAATTCAGTCCTTGGTTCAGTTCTACCGGGTAACGAAAATACCTTGCAAAATGCCCGTCGTTGTCAATCTCTGCCATTTTAATCTTTTTGGTGTCCTTATCCATGACCATTTTGAGGTCTCCATCCAAAATGTCATACAATCCAGGGCAAAATTTAATACGTATACTTTTTTCGTCACTTTCAAATCTGATGAGTAGACGGTGAGACTGTTTGTGGTACTCGATGGTGACACGTTTTTTTGCATTGGTCAGAACTTTGTCAAAGGTTGCATAGAATTTGTCAGCGATGGCTTCCATCAGATGTTGACCACTAAAATAATGGCCTGGGTTAATTTTAAAGTGATAAACGAAAAGAGGAGGAGGAGGAGGAGAAGAAGAGTCACTGCTGCGGGATAATAGCTCCTTTGCAGAATGTGAGTTATGTTGAGGACTGCCCGTCATCTTTTGCTGCAGTGCTGGGTCCAGAATTTCGACGTAAAAAGTGTTCTGAGTTTCAGTGATGTTTTGGATTTGTGTTGGGTGAATCATTTCTACTAAAGCCACTTCCCAATGGGCTTCGTGATCTAAGGGGATGGCTTGAGGTAATTTGGCCGTGTAACAGCACAACGTGTTATTGGGAAACACCTCCATGGAACTGTCACCGGGTAAGGTTAAGTAAAATTGGTTTTGGTAACTCATAATTCCAGAGTTCTGTGGTTGTCCGAGGGGATATTACTGGACGTCAGAGGTGTGCCTCCGCCCAAAATGGGGTTCTGATTGTGGTTGGAGTGGTGACTGGCACTGGCACTGGACACAACGTTCCCGTTCGAGGAGAATTTCAGGGAGGGATTGGGAAGCAGGTAACCGATGCAACTGCTCAATAAAATGGTCCACAATTGTTTGTCTCCTTGTTGCAAACTCAAATAGGCGATGGCTGCCCCGATGACACAATACACCACGAAGATTTGGCAGAAAAAGACGATTTGCGTTTTAGGCACACGTTCTCCACACCACACCCACAAGGGTTGTTTTTGTAAATCTTGCACAGAAGAACTAGGTGAAGAAGGAGTGGTCGACGTAGCTGCGTCTGTTGAGTGAAAGGGCATGATGGTCACTTCTTCTTTTTATAGTCGATGACTTGCGAAGCGTCGATCCAAGAATCGAAACTGGGTGGATATCCTTTCCAACGTACTTTGACTTCTTTGACACGTCGTTTGCCCACTTTACGGGTTCTGCGTTCGAGAATGCTTTCGATGTCGTACACGTCGTCTTCTTTTTTGGTGACACGTTGTAACTCGGGCAAATAAAACGTTCCTTTGAGCACTTCTCCGTTCATGTCTTCCAATTTATAGACGGCAGGATGACGGCCATGCACTCGTCCAGTGACGCGAAACAATTCGGTCGTCCAGTTAGGTAAGTAACCTTTGTCGAAAGTGCGTTTGGTTTTGCCAATGCGCACCCAATCTCCTACGGTCAACTCTCCACTTTTCTTGGGGACAGCCCTGGTCGGGGACGTAGCGAACAGGCGTTCAAACACCAGCACTTCGTTGTCGGGAGTCACGTCTTGCGGGGCACGTCCGATGCTTCGATGGTAAGATTGGTTGTACGCTTGCACCAGGTGCGGTAAGATGTCGATGTACTTCAGAGTGTGGTGATGCGTAAAATATTTCCACATGCGTTCTTTCAAAGTGCGTTGAAAACGTTCCACGATGCTGGCTTTGGTTTCGGGATTCTCGGTGGTAAAAAAATGAATGTCACGTTTCTTTAATTCTTTTTGGAAAGCTTGGTTCAGAAATTCGGTACCTTTGTCCGTTTGCCATCGAAGAGGGTGACGACCGCTTTGTTTCAACACCCGTTGCAGGGCTCGCACTAACTCGCTGCTCGATTTGGAAGTCAAGGGCACGACCCAGGCAAATTTGGAAAAGACGTCGATGACACAAAACAAATATTTGTAGCCACGATTGTAGCTGGCCAAATGAGAGACATCGGCTAAATCGGCTTGCCATTGATGATCGATGCCTTCCACTCGGGTGCGACTTCTGGCAAACTTGCGTCGAATGGGTTTGTGTAAAGTGTAGGTAGCTTGTTCTTGTAACCATCGTTGCACTTGAGGTAAACGGAGACTTTTCAGCCGCGTTTTGGCAGCACGATACAATTTTTGAACTCCTGCGTAACCTGCAGGATGCGAGGGATCGTAGTAAATGCTGGCTAAGACTTTTTCCATTTTTTACTTTTTGTGTTGGTGTGTTAATAAGTCACCCACTCTTCGGTGATGCTACTTTGGGTGGGTCGAAAGGGTGGTTTGGAAACGGATTTACGTGTCCGATGGGCTACGGGAGTAGAAGTCGGAGGTAGTGGTGGTGGAGGTGGAGGTGGCAATGGAATGGCTTTGGTTTTCTTTTCTTTTTTCACTTCTGGTTTCCCTTCTTTCTTTTTCACTTCTGTCGAAGGAGGCGTGGACATCATCTTTTTAACCCAAGCTTTCATTTCTTCTCGTTGGGGTGTGGGGGACGGGGTCAACAAGGATGCTGCAATCTTACTCGAAATGGGAGCTGCTGACGGTGTTTGAAACACTTCGCGCGTCTCTTCTTCCTCAGGTCTTTGTTGGGTAGCATCTCTGGTGACCCTTGGGGATGGTAGTGGTGGTGGTAGTGGTAATGATGATGATGATGGTGCTGGACTTTTCATCAAGGTCTTAAAATCTTTCAGAGTGGGTAAAGCTGTTTCGTCTAAAGCTTTCTGGTGAAAGAGTTGCAGTCTTTGCAAGAGTTGACCGTACTTTTGCGATTTTTCTGTTTTGGAAAAATCTTGGCGATCCATCAAGGATTGCAATTCGTGTTGTAACTGGGACATCTCGCTCAAATTGGGATTGGGAGGTAAATGCGGGGTGCGTTGTTCTTGCCACCGATGGTATTCCATCCATCGTTTGTAAGGCACTAAAGCTAGTTTTCGTCCTTCCATGGGGTTGTCAGGGGTGAAATCTGAGATCTTGGGACTTCCGAGGGCCTTTTTATCTTGCTCCCACCAGTCCTCCCAACATGGTTCCCAAGACTCCTTTCAGTATGGGGCCTAACAAGACAGGTAAAATGCCTCCACGTTGGACCAACATCTTCTTTTTTTGACGAATGGGAATTTTCTTTTGAACCATTTTCCGAAGAACGTGACGATGTTTGCCTAAGCATTGTTTCTGGTGTTTGGACAAAGGGATCGTGCCTTTCAAAACGTTCAAACAACATTCGCACACGGTATCGATGACCTCTTTGGAGGCCGTTTGAATGAGTTTTTTTCGTAGGGGTGGAGAAGCTTTGGACAGGACAGATAACATGTCCCCATGTTTGGCTAAACGTGGTGGTAGTCCTTTCCTTTTCTTTCCTTGGGGTTTTCCGGAGGGTGACATTTTTGCTTGTGGGTTCCGGGACATTCACCGAACAGACACTAACGTCGATGACTTAACGCACACCCTTTTATCTTTTTTTGGGGACTATCGCTTTGTCATAAAGGTGACAATGTTTTTCCGAAAATCGCCAAGGAATCCTCCCCTTTGTTGACGCCTCTTTTTCTTGGAACGACTGTGTCTTTTCTTAGGGTAACGTCGATGCTTGGCTAAGCGCTTTGTCGGATGACGCGTCTGCCTTTGTCTCTTTCTTTTGTGGCTTCTTGGAGGTGACATCTTTTACAAGTTCACTGATACCCCGACTTGGTCACAGGTCTTTTTATACTGGAACGCGTCGCCACTGATTGTCTTTACGTCGTATCAGTTTGAGGACAGGCATGACACGTCGTGCAGGGGTACGCAACGGACTAAATCGAGCCAGTTCTTGCTTGGACAAATCCAGTAAACTTTGTAACATGCCCGATCTTTCATGGACTTTGATTTTGGGAGAAGGTACTTTGTGAGCAGCAGCCACTGCTGCTAAATTGGAGGGTCCTGCCACTGGGGAAGTTCTTTTTGGGGTCATCAACGGAGAAGTTCTTGGTGTGATCAACGTCTCCAAGTACTCTTCAGTTCCTGGTGACATCAACGGAGAAGTGGACAAACGTGAGGCTGCCGGAGACGCAGTCACCGCTGTGGCAGGTCGTGGTTTACGAGTGTAAGGTTGCGTCCTGGCCGAAGTGCCTCTCTTGCGACTAGCTTTCTTCTGTGGACTTTTCTTTTTCTGGGGACTTTTTTCTGTTTCTTTTTCTGGGGGCTTCTTTTCTTTTTCCGGGGTGGTGTCTGGTAAGAGGAGGGTCCTGCCACTGGAGAAGTTATTCTTCTTGGGGACCTGGTCTTTTTCTTTTTCTTCTTGGGGCTTTGTTGAACTTTTGTCTTGGGGATAACTTTGGGGGCATTAGGATCCCATCTTAAGAGTGAGCGAATGATGACCCCTCCTAGAGTACCGCTCCCTCCAGGTTTCAAAATGATTTGTTTTTTGGTTTGAATCTCAATGCGGGGATCGGCCAGTTGGACCAAAGCGACTTTGTTTCGATCGAAAAAGCGTTTGGTTTGATGAGGAATCTGAATGATTCCTTGGAGTAATTGACGTGCCGTCACCGTGAACCATCGTAAGACTTCTTTGAGACCACCTTCTAAGACACGAGCTCGTGTTTGTGGATCTTTTTCTCGACTGATGCCATATAAGGCACAAATCAATTTGACGGGAAGATGCGACTGAAGGGACGTCATGTTCACACTGTGTGAGACAGACGAAAAAGGGTCTGAGGTTTTTATAGATTTTTTTATGGGGAGTGAAATGAAGTCGAGGACGGAGACGTGTACAGGACAGGCCCTCCGTCTTGGCACCAGTGGTGAAACAAGTGGGTACGAAATCGCAAATCCTCGGGAGTCGTAGGTTTCAAATCGACGAGTAAATAGGCGTGTGGAGTTTGAGTGGCATCGTCGTACGCCTGAGTCAGCCAAGGCGTTCCTAACTGTTTGGCTAAGACTTGCACTTGCGATTTATCTCGAGGGCTTTTAAACAAGACCACATAATGCGCATTGAGACTAATGGTGCGATGGGCTTTACTTTGTTGAAACAAATTTTGGGTGATGTAAACGACACTGGCATTACGGTGATGCCCTTTGCGCGTAAACCACAGTTTAATTTCTTCTTCGTCTTCTCCTAACATGTCGTCGAAAATGACCAAATGGGTTAGACGGGAGTCAGAGACGATGCCATCGTCTTCTTTAGGAATACCTTCCACAAACACGATGGAATCGCCTTGACTTTCTCGCAAGAGGCTGTACGCCGATTGCCACTCTTTGTAACACCACACGATTCGTTGAGGGGGTCGATCGATCAAATGATGTTTATGTTCGATCAAACGTTTGACGAATTCGGTTTTGCCTGGACCGCTAGGTCCAGCAATGAGCATGTTAAAGGGATGGCGAAGATACAAAGCCTCCCAACTGGCACGATCTAAGTGTTCGTCGATGACTTTGACAGTAGAGGAAGAGGGAGCAGAGACAGCAGAGGTAGCCATTGTGTGAGAAATGTCACTTGTGACACGAAAAACAAACAAGACAAGAGTTTATATACTTTTTCAGAACACGTTTATTGAATGTTTTTTTTCAAACATGAATACGAAAGACAAAAATACATAAAAGCCAAAGGCTTAAGTACAAGGATAAAAGGCACATGATAACGATGAACGTGGAATAAACACAAGTGTCTGTACAACAACCACATGTTTTGGGTAATGTTCTAACCAGTTCTATAGTAGGGGGTAAGGTCACACAAGTGTCCTCCCGAAAGGGTCTTTCAGGTCTGTCCACGACAGTCCTGTCCTGGGTGACGGGTTCTTCTGGCACCGTCACTAACACGGGTTGAAAAGTAACTTTTTTCCTTGAACAACTCTCGTGCATACTGGGCCACTTCTTGGGTCCAAGCCTCAAAACCCCATTCTTTCCAGGCACGGACATCTGTCCAATGGGGATGTAATTCACAAGCTACACACACATCGTCATACACGTCTTGGGTAGCTAAAAGTTGACGAATCTTTTTTTCCTGTTGAGGTCGAGAAGTATCCAGATGAAACCGCAAGGCTTTGAGCAAAAGTAGTTTTTCGTGACCATTTAAGGCCATGGAGGTGGTAAGTACTGATCGTAAAGAGTCCACAAAGAATCGGCTGGTAAACGAAATCCCAGAAAACAAGTCACTAAGACACACACCACTTGTCGTCCGAAATTGAATGGATACAGTTCTTGTAATAATTGATGGTAATGATCCACGGTTTGAATATGGTCATTGAGTTCCTTCCACGGAATCTGTTGGATGACATGTGACATAAACCGTGGCATGACAGCCTGTTTTTATATTCTCTTTTTTTTGGATGCAATACACGTACTTTCTAGCCAGAGATCTTCGTTCTCCAGTAGGGAATCTAAATCTTGCATACTGTAACCGAAACGTCAGAGTTCGTTTAGAAGTTTCCTCTTCCGCTAAGTAGATTCCACGTAACAAATGTTGGTAATCCTTTACCTTGTCTTCCTCAATGTATTGCTGTAGGTGAATCTCGAAGTAACCATAATTATGAACATGTCGATCATTAGCGACCTCAAAGTGTTGAACAATGTCTGACCATTGAAAGAATTTCTGACGAATCAGTTCTCTTATACCATTCAGGTACCAGTGGTTAAAGATCTGGTGACGTAACGGATGCAATTGTTCTTTACGTTTCACTTGTATTTTCACCAGCTCTCGGTAAATCCTTTCTCTCAACTCCACAGGCAAGCCCAAAATGTTCTCTTGTAAAGTATCCATAAGTATATACACTGTTTTTGGAATCGTTGGGTGGTGACCAATAGCCTCGTTTAACTTTGTGCCTAATGTAATATCCACTCATAATCAGTCTTCTTGTACTTTGGAACAGAGCATAATTTAAAACCGGACGAATCACTTTGAGTTTGGGTTTCACTTGTATTTTGATCAGTTCTCGGTAAATGCGTTCTCTCAACTCCACAGGCAAAGCACGAATGTTCTCTAGCAAAGTATCCATGAATAGGTCATACTAAATCCTCTTTGGTCTGACACAAGAAATGTACTGTTTGCACAAACATGGTTTTACTTCAGTGTCGAATTTAAATCGTTGAGTCACTAATCTACACATTACAATTCGTTCAGAAGTTTCCTCTTTCACCAAGTTGACATTGTGTTCAAAATATTGGTAATTCGTTAACTCTTCCTCTGGAATTCGATGCAGTACGTTTACAATGATGTAGGTAGAATCGTCCATACCAAACCAATACTTTTTAAAACTAGACGATCGTTCATCAATGTCTGTCCGATGAAACACTTTCAATTGAATCAATCCTTGTATAGCCTTCAGGTACCAGTGGTTCAAACACCGGTGACGTAACGGATGCAATTGTTCTTTACGTTTCACTTGTATTTTGACCAGCTCTCGATAAATGCGTTCTCTCAACTCCACAGGCAAAGCACGAATGTTCTCTTGTAAAGTATCCATGAACAGATTATTATGGTAAGAAGTTACTTCAATGTCTCGGTCCCACTAAAGGTAAGTAATGACAATTCGGTGACCATCGAGCATGCTCAACGTAGGCCGAATCTTGCGGTTCCCAGTGGTGAAGTGACACACCGCAACTGAAGCACTTGACTTTATCTCCTTCGCCCAAGTAGAAAAATCCGGCTCTGGCTAATTCTTCAGGGGTCGGTCCTCCCAGATACTTTGGCCATTTTCCTTTGAACGATTGAAGACGATTTTCAAAGTCGCAGTATTCCGACAAACGCACAGGAAACGAATATTCGTCTTTCACAGGTTCGTTTCGATGAGGGTTGAGTGACATGGGTAGGAGTTTGCTCAGGGCTGGATGACATCCGTAGGGGGGTAGACGTGAAGGTGAACATTCCCCTTTAAAACGAAACCCAGTAAAATGTCCAAGAGGACGAGCAGCATCGCTTTCGCATCCCACAGGTTTGACACGCACAGCATCACTTTCCATGATAGGGGTAGGGGCACTAAAGTTCCCATGATGCTTTACGGCATCGCTCAGGTCACAAGGTACAGCATCGTATCCATCGCAAGGCTCACAATCGCACTCGTCTGCAAACTCCGTTACGCAATTACAGTGGTAACCACATGGACAATCGCAGTTTCCTTCCGGACATTTTCCGTCGCAATATCTGGGTCTTATCCATCCAATATTAGTCACACTAGAGGAAGATACAACTTTTTTACAATCCCCAAACTGGAACGATGTCTCTTTCAAAGTATTCATCTTGTTCGCTCGGTCTTGGTAGTCGCAATGAACTATCGATCTTGCCTAGGGTTCCTTTTTTATATACAGACCAATACCGACGTGACCGTACGGTAAGGTGAAATGATTGGGAAGTCGAACTCGCTTCTGGTACACAATTTGATAGATTTTTTCCAAGGGTCGACTGACGATGTGGTGAGTGGGTAACGTACAATTTGGTTCGGTTGGTAGGTGGTCACTTTAAAGTTTCCATCCTCTCCCGATTGCAAGGCTTCTTTCAATACCCCAAAGTTGACCACTCGACTGGTACGATAATTCAGAGTCAGTCCTTTCACTTTGCACGTCGTGTGCACTTCTCCTTGTTTGTCACGGTATTCGTAGCCGTAATTTTTGGGACCGCCACTGACGAAACTTAGAATCTTGTCGTCGGGATGCTCGTCTGTCCAGGCTCCTAAACGGTCTCCTTCGATGTCAGGGTGATGTTGAATCGGGTGATGGATGTAAATGCAACTGTCCGTGTCAAAGTACAGGACGCGTTCCCCTAACAGTTCTAAAGCTTCGTACAATTTTAAGCGAGGATGGGCTGTCACGTAAGCCGCAATGATGACATTTCCAAAAGGGTCGTCTTGTACAAAGTCCAGATCTTCTTCGTAATTGACCAAGATCAAATTCTCTCGAACGACGTCCACGTGTTTCATGTATTTGGTTTTGTCGTGAATCATCTGGAAGTAGCGGGAAGGTTCTGTCAAATATTCCGTCTTGGGTAAACACGGTCGTTGTGCCATTTTACCCAACAAGCAATTTAACATCACTTTGGCAAACGATCGCCTGCCTTCGTTTTTCTCGATGTGGTCTAAAGTGATGCCTTCTTGTTCGTAGTATTTCTCTTTGAATTGTATTTGGTCTTCGGGAGTGTGACACCAGGAAGGATAGCCGCCGGCTTCTTGCTTCAGTTTCAAAAAGGCATCCACGTAATCTGCGAAAATGCCTTTCTGAGTAGGGTCACCCTTGCGGTATTGTTGTGTCTTGGGAAAGTGGCAAATTTCGTACACTTCTAACAGTTGGTATCCCATGTCCAAAGCTTTGAACAATTCTACGCTGACCCAGGTTCCCGTCAAGGCCCGTTCTTCCTGGCTGTGCTGACAAGGTTGATCTTGGTTGCACGTTTCGGCACAAGTACGGCACAAGGGAAACATCAGTTTGCCTTGACAATGGTGAGGTAAGACGGGATGGTATAGGTTCGTGGGAGGGAAAACTTTGCACTTGATCAAGCCTTCGTATTGTCGAATGTTTTTCAGGTCAATGTGTTCCGTCAGCAATTGCGGGTGCCCTACAGGAAAGCGACAATATTTGCACACGTAGGGATACAGCGAACACACGTCCAAGTATTTGATTTCTTCTCCTTTCTCTTCTCTTGGTACAGCAAACAGGTGGCTTTGGTCCTTCCTCCGCACAAACTATCCCTCGGGTTCAGCGGGTCCATGAACTGGTAACTTTTCACGAGGCGTTTAAACTCGGGATCGGTATTCATACGGTGATCGTACTCGTGTTCCCACATTTCCACCAATTGGTATCCTTGCTGTTCTAACTTTAGGCGCCGCTGACAAGTGTCCTGGTACAAGTCTTCCATGGTTCGTTGCAAAAACTGATTTTTAGTGCCACGGTCAGGGTAACAAACGGGACATCCGTGAAATAAGCAACCGTTAAACTCGTACACGATCTTGGGGTTTTCTAAGTCCCAGCCATCGACCGAATACGTTCCGATGGTCTTTTCGCCTCCTCCGTTGCGGGCATGCTGAATCCATTTGTCTTCCTTGTCGCACAAGTAATGTAACCAACGTAGGGCTTTGACCGAGTATTGACGTTTGACAAGGTGGGTCGTTTGAGGGCTGATGACAGCCACGGTGTTTTGAGGCATGAATCGTTGTCGATACACTAGGGAACACGCTTTGGCAATGGTGCAAGCTTCTTTCAAAGGATCGACCCCTCCGTGTTCCATGAACAGTTCTCGAAATTTTCCACAGCAACGCCGTAAAATGTCCACGTCGGAACGACAATACTTTAACATTTCTTCCTGAAAGTCGAAAGGGTCCGAGGCGTGAGCCTGGTACCAAGCGTAGAAAGCTTCTCGTTGTTCGGTACGCATGTTGTCGGGGTCGTAATAGTGAGTCTCGGGCAAATGGGGTAGAACGGCGTGTTGATTGGCTTCCGTATTGAAAAAGTGTGAAAGTACCCTTTAGCCATTTCTGTCATTCCAAACGTTTTAGGCATTCGACTCAAAGGCATGGCCAAATAGCTCATCGAATCTTTAAACTGTACTTGTCCCACTTGCATGAAAATGATTTTGGCTCCGTTCAAAGTCACTTTAGGACGTTCGGTGCCATGTTCCGTATAGTACCTCAAAAGAAACTGTCCATCGTATCCGGAGAAATTGTGAGCCATCACCGTGGCATGACGATGACAATCTCCGTAAAGTTCGATGTCCTCTTGGCTCCACGTCTTGTCGATGGGGTCTAAGACCCATTGGGCAAAATCGGCTAACGTGTTTGGCCCCCGAAAGATTTTTTCACGCCCTCCAGGAATCTTGCTGCAGTGAGGGCAATGACTGAAGATAGGTTCTTGAATGCACTTCTCGCACGCTCGATGAGCCACGCAGAAATTAGGAATGTGAATGCCGGTTTCTTGCATGCATTCGAAATCGAAAAAGATGAAATTGCCTTTCTTCTTGTGACCGTCCTCTTTCTCTGGTGGGGGTTGGTATTTTTGCACGTAGCATTCGTGTTCCAAGTCCACGATGTGGTGACAAATGTGACATTTTTTCTTTCCTGAACATACGTGTGGCTTGGTATTATTGGTACGTATGACTTGTTCACATGTAGGGCACAATCTCAGGAGTTGACAAGCACATTTCTTCTGTAAACCTTGCGTTTTCAGATGTTGTTGGTAACAGGTAGGGCTGACAAACGTGCGCAGACAAGTTGAACAAGGCACTGGTTCTTCGCTCAGACAGGGTGAAGAGGCCAAACATCCTGAGCATTTCAATCCACAATGCTTGTGTTGCTCTCGATTATTATAACCATGGTCACATTTCTCACAGTAATAACCGTATCCCAGGAATCCGGTGATACTGGTAATGGTATCGAAATGGTCATCGTGATGATAAACATGAATGTATTTTCCGTCCTTAAAATCTTGCCCTCGAAACAACAGAGACCCGCGCACGTCTTGAGGGTGCACTTTCAAAGTGTATCGTGGAGCTAGGGCATCTTGCAATTTTTGCATCTCAGGAATGCCACAGGGTGTGTCTTTGGACATGCCAGCTTGTCGTAACAGGAGTTCTGCTTCACTTCGTTGTTTGGCTCGGTCCGATTGTCGAATGTTCTCCCAGTCTCTTTTCCATTCTAACGTGTCGTTCTTGTTGGCATAGGTTCGTCCCACCACGATGGCACGGGCTAAACACATCTGGTCATGAGGATTGTGAATTTGGACAAGGCTACGCTTAATGCTGCGAAGGTCGTTCACCAATAACATCTTTTTGCGTCCGGTCCCTTGAGGAGGAGAGACGTGGGTCATGTCCAATGTGGCTTTTCCATCGGTGATGTCAAACTGGTCATTAGATTGTTGCACGTGTTGAATCTTGTCCATGACTTTGGAAGCGGTCAATTCTGCAGGGGTGCTAAACTCGATTCAAACAGGGGATTTCAAACCGTCGTGTTGTATGGAAAGTCTCAAGCGGTCGTCTTCTTTGGGTTGACATTGTCGCTTGAGTGCAGTGAGCAGAGAATCCCACACTCCGGTGATGAACCCTTCTGCTTTCTCTAACGGTACTTCGGACTTGAAATCTTTAAACTTCACTGTGTATTTGTAAGCCGTGGTTCTAAATTTTCTAGAGGAGCGCTTTTCCGTCTCTCGAATGGAATAGTACTTTTCAGGGTTGACTAAGGGTGGTGAACTTGGTTTAGAGGTTTCAAATTCTGGTTCACTCATGTCCTCTTCAAAATCACTGGCATGAATTTGTGCCAAGATTTCAGCCCTGGTTCGAGGCGATAGATCACGTTTCTGCCTCTTACTTTCTTCTTTCTTCTCGAATGAATTAGATCGTTTCATCTTGAGTGAAAAACGTCAAATGACTCAAGTTCAAACACCATGAGCTACTTTATAGTCATAACAGACCAGCGTATATAAAAGGGTGTGTGTCTTGTCCTTTCACTATTCATTTCACTCTCAAGCCGAGCACAACGATGGAAGAGACTAACCAGATGGAACGTTTCGTCAGAGCTTTGCGAGGGGTCATTAGAAAATTCTCTTCAGACCAGCCTACGGACTACTCTCCTTCCTTTCGAGATAAAAGTCAAGATACTTGCTATATCTGTCAGAAGAAAGGGCATTGGTCTTCAGAGTGTCCAGACCGTCAAAAAAGAACAAAAACAGGGACTAAAAAAGACAAAAGTCAAGATACCTGTTATTATTGTAAAGAAAAAGGACATTGGTCTCCAGATTGCCCAAAAAAGAAACAAGAGGAGTCAGAAGAAAAGAGGAATTCTTCAGAAGAAGAGAGGGATTCTTCGGAAGAAGAGAGGGATTCTTCAGAGGGAGAAGAGGAAGAAAAAATACAATTCTATTTACAAGAGGCAAAGAAACAGGAGAAGAAGAAAAGAAGAAGGGAAGAAAATGAGGAAAAGACGGTGAAGAAATTTAAAAAACAGAGAGACTAAACAAGGAGAAAGAAGAAGTCAATGAACTTTTTATTAAAGTGTTGTGTTATGAATTGTGAATTGGATTGTAAAAAAATGGAGAAAAGAATAAATGAATGATATAAGGTAAGTGTCTTTGAGTTGTGATTTTAAAATAAGAAGCTACACTCACGCACTCATACAAAGACACGTACTGTAAGGGTAAAATGTGTGAGTTATTTTGAGTTATTGGCAAATTGAAATTGTATTTCTTTTCGAGAAATATGGGTGGCCCTGAAAAGGGCCTTTTTTCTTTATGGTGTAGGGGTGAGTTTAAGCAATCAATTTTAACTGCCTTATGCCTTTGCCACGGCCAAGGCCTACTTCTGGACTGCGTAATGTTGATGATGATGATAATGATTGGGTTGAAATCACTAAGGGTGGTACGGTAGGCTTAGTCACAGGGTTGACGTGTTTAGCTCGGGAAGGTCGTATTCTCTTCGGTCGTGATAAAGAAGTCTGATACATTTGTTTCAGACTTCTTAACTCCGCTAAAATGTCCAACAGTACCGTGACCGTTTGATTTTCACCCTCTTGTTTCTTTGCTGCTACTTCTTCTTGCTGTTGTTGCTGTTGTTTTTTTCTTACCTCTTCTTCTTGTTGCTGTAGGAGAAAAGCCTGTTCCGCTTCCTTTTGTCGTTGTATAAATTTCTCCAATTCTTCTTTCTGTCTCTGTCTAAAATTCTCCACTTGCGGTAATGAAGAAGGTAACGAAGGTTCCGGAACAAATTCTTGCGAGGAAAGAAAATCCACAAAATCCCAATTCACCTCTTCTGAAAGTAAGTCCGGGTTCCCTTGGGCGGTCTCCCCTGCTGGTGCACCCCATTGGATCGTTTTCTGAGTTTCCGTCATGTTGAATCACTGTCGCATAGATTGACTGCACACAAGCGCTAGCGAATCTATATAGACTACGTGACGTCACAGACTGCTCTCTTCGGATTGGATGCGGGCTGACTGAATTCTGTAACGCGTGTTCGGATTGGTGAATGAACTCAATCCGTTTCAATCCTTTCTGTCCCTATAAATAAGCGCAGTTCACTGCATTGATTCACCTATTCTCGGAGCCTCAACATGTGGACCAACGTTGAATCTTCAACCCTTGTGTCAACAATGATGTTCAGGACGGACACGCTCATGTATGTCCGATCCAAGTGGACCGTTGTCCACAGGACCAGCAGCAGCCTGTGGATAAGAAGAGTCTATATAGAGAGACAAGGTTGCCTCAAGAGGACTCTGATGTATGGCCCTGCTGTAAGACGAAGTTTGAGGAAAAGAAGATGTCGCAAATGCCCTTTATGTTAAGGGCATATTAACATAAACCAAAGGCCCTTTTCAGGGCCCCCATATTTCTCGAAAAGAGATAGTCTTTCCATTGCCTACCCCTTTTTTTATTTTGTTTTTTTATTTTTTAACAAAATAGAGACCCTCCCTGTTTCAATTTTACATAGACCCTATACAGTCCCAAGGGTTTTTGGCCATGTTAAATATACATAGACCCTATATTGTCCCAAGGTTTTTGGCCATGTTAATTCCCATAGACCCTATATTGTCCCAGGGTTTTTGGCCATGTTAATTCCCATAGACCCTATATGTTCCCACGATTTTTCTCCATGTTAAATTTACATAGACCCTATATGTTCCCAAGTGTGTTTTTAATGATAAATCCCATAGACCCTATAATATCCCCCTTCACTACTAGCCTTTCATATTTATACATAGAGTTCCCTCTTGGACTCTATGCTTAAGTAGCATTTTCGTGCAGTTATTTGTCCTGTTTTTAAATTTAAATAATATTTTTGGAAGTTGTGTGCGTTTGCATATGTGTGTGTGTGTAGTCTCGGCAGAAATTTTAAAGATTATATAGTTTTAAACAACGACAATAACCTGCCTTTGTTTTAAAAATATGGCCGCGTTTGAAGGGTTCGTACTTGACGGCTACAGAGAAAAATCAGCATGTAAATTTGAACATGAGGAAACAGACTGAGCCGCTATAAAGAGACTTTTTGTAAGGAAAATTGTCCTTCCAGAATAAAATTATAAATTGTTTTGAGCAATCTCAGTTAGCATTCTTTTACAACTATTGTCTACAAACTGTTTATAGCATATGGACCTATATAGTAGTTATTAAATTGTGTCAGGTTTTTGAATGTATTGATAAGACTGAAATCACATGGATTTTAGATTTAGTGTCTTGTATCCTGTACAGAAATTCATTGATCTCAATAGCAACAGCATATGTCAAATTAATTTATAAAATAGTTCCTGGTACTGTTTCCGCAAATATTCACGAAGCCATATAATGATAAAAATGTGCACCCAGGGGCTGGGGGAGATAAGTCTTATTCGTCTATTTGATTTTGGCTGTGCGCCCACACAGGGCGGGGGTGATAAGTCTTTTTCGTCTGTTTCTCGTATATTTGATTTTGGCTGTGCGCCCACCAAGAATAATACCTGCTGAAGTCATTGGTTATATAATTCAGAGTCAATATCTTTATACAAGGATGAGTGGGTACAAAGATCCAAATTCTTTTAAATGTTTACGGCTGTGGATTTTCAAAAGACCCATATGGAATGAATCAACTTAATAGATAATAGCTCTTTACTTGACTTTCATCGCAGTACTCATTGGTTTTCACCCCCATGTTTGACACTGTAATTTCAACTTGCATATCACATTTCACTGAAACCACGTTATAGATTTTGTTGACATTATCAACACCTTGCTTAGTCTAAGAGAGAGAGAGAGAGAGAGAGAGAGAGAGAGAGAGAGAGAGAGAGAGAGAGAGAGATGCAGATCGTGATATCTTGGGTTCGGTGGCAAAATAGTATTTGCTTTCGGTTTGGTCATTTGTTTCGCGGCTTTATTCTTGCTGGCAGTCACAGGCGTGCATGTGAGTGCAATCTAGGTAAAAATTTGAAAGTTTATAGACTTTGAACGACGCTTGGTAAATGAATATCTTTGCTTTATGTCAACAGCATGTCTTTGCGTTATGTAAATAGCATGTCTTTTCTTAATGTCATTAGCTTGTCTTTTCTTAATGTCATTAGCTTGTCTTTTCTTAATGCTATTAGCTTGTCTTTTTTAATGTTATTAGCTTGTCTTGTCTTAATGCATATAAAATGTCTTTGCTTTATGAGCATGTGTTTGCTTTATGTCAATAGCCCGTTTTTCATTTATGCCAAGAGCACATCTTCGCTTTATGCTAACATCATGTCTTTGCTAAATATCGATAAGATGTCTTTGCTTTATGCCAATAGCATGTCTTTGCCTCATGTCAAAAGCATGTCTTTGCTTTATGTCATTAGTCTGTCTTCCCTTGCTGACTATATAATGTCTTTGCTTTATGTCAGTGGAATGTCTTTGCTTAATGACAGTATCATTCCTTTGCTTTATGTAGATATACTGTTATTGCGTTAAGTCAATATCATGTCATTGCATTATGTCATAAGCCCATTGTGCATTCATGCCAAGATTCAGTCTTCGCTTTATGCCAATAACATGTCTTTACTTTATGCCAATAGCATGTCTTCGCTTTATGCCAATATCACGTCTTTGCTTTATGTCGATGGCATGTCTTTACGTTGTCATTAGCCTATTTTTCATTTATGTCAATTTAATGTCTTTTCTTTATGCCAATAGCATGTATTTGCTTTATGCCATTATCATATCTTTGTTTTATGCCAATATCATGTCTTTGCTTTATAAGTCCGGCCATATTTCAAGGCTTCTCACTTTACATATGCAGAACAAATCAGCATATAATGTGCGCGTGCTGAATAATATCTGGCTATTTTTCTTATAAGGCGATTTCATGTTACTTGCAATCAATGATGTGCAGTGTACAATCTTACTAGCCTTCTTTTGTCTTTGTCACTGGAGTTCTACTCAGTTTATCGTCCATATTATAACTATGTGGACAAAAGGGGCCGGGATACCAACATGATCCTCTCTAAATACAATTGAACTTAAACTTATATATTTCTTGACTTTAAATTTTTGATGGTAGTGATAACAGGAAACACTTGATAAAAGAACGTCATAAAGGTCATATAGGCTAATGCCTTTACTCAAATTAAAATTAGATTACTATTTTAATGATTGTTCTAAAATTTAATATTAAGATTGTTCAATCAAAGCCTTCTCAGTCGTAATAGTTTAATGTTCTGTTCCGTGTTGAGGCTCAAATAAACGTTAATACAAGAAAGAGTGGAAACGTCAAGCTTTGAGAAATTTAACAAATTATTTTATTTCCCTGGAAAAATGCTGTATAAATGAAGAAAAAATAAGAACTTTCGGTTTTAAGAATCAAATAAAAAAAATAGTCCAAGAATAATCCACGATTTTTTTAGAAGGCCTAATAATAAAATGTTCTAATGATTTCAAGTTCGAGTACCGACTAAGAATCCAAGATGGAAGGCGATGACGTATGCTGTATCCTGTACTATGTTGAAGTCTACAGTTCCTTGTAGAAACACAAGAAATAATACAGTGTTTGAATTAATTGAATTTCTTTGTTCAGGAATTCTGTATGGGCACTAAAGTATTTCAAGAGAAACAAATTAATCCTTTAGAATTTAAATAATTCGAATAAAGATAAAAATGTATTTCCCAAAAGGACACAACAAAAGAAACACCTTTACGTCCTAGTGTTTCGAAGTCCGACTGTGAGATCTCTTTCTAAGCATCCATCTTAAGACTAAGTAATGCGCAATTTTGGAAATGTATAAGTGAGAAATATAAAATCACGTGGCCCCAGTAAGTAGTAAATGGGGCCACACTAGGGACAATGGGAATTACCATTAAAAACACCCCTGGGCCACTCTAGGGACAATGGAAATTTAACATGGGGAAAATTGCTGGGCCACTCTAGGGACAATGGGAATTTAACATGGGGAATAGAGTTTGGGCTTGTCTAGGGACAAGGGGAATTGAACATGGGGAATAGAGTTTGGGCTTGTCTAGGGACAAGGGGAATTGAACATGGGGAATAGAGTTTGGGTCTGTCTAGGGACAAGGGGAATTGAACATATGGAAATTGAACATGGTGGGTCTGTATAGCGTCAAGGGGAATTGAACATGGTGGGATTGTCTAGGGACAATGATGGTAGAGGGTCAAACACAACAGAGACAGAAACATACATACACTAGTACAAGCGTGAGATTTATATATAGAGCATTACCAAGACCTGAAATCTTGCTGGGGTGTTCAAAAATTTGCATAATTGTAATGATGCTATAAATAGCTATAATCAAGGAAATGCTCAACGACAAAATGGATGTGACTAAAAGTAACGCTAAAATGACGAAATTGTCCCAGAATTTAAAGGAAAATAAACATATCCCCGAAAATTAAGTTACAATGGTTTAGACTAAAATGGATAAAATTAGTAACTACTTACAATATCAACTTCTGTGACGATCGTGAATAAATACCTATGTATCTATAATCAGCTGAAATTCCTATGAAATCCCACTATCTATTTATAGCTCCAACTTGTGGGTTTTTCCTTTGGAAAATCCCACTATCTTTTTATAGCCTCAGCTTGAGTGACGTTCCTGTTTATGAATTCTAGTATATATGTATAGCTACAAAATGTGGAAATCCCCAAGTCGATATTTATAGTCTCAAAATTTCCAGCGTCAGTGACGTCACTGTACTGAACACTAGGGGATAAATGTCAACAGTGTTGCAAGTGGCTGACCTGAATACACGCTACTGCAGGTAGGTAGGTAGAGTGTATCTGATAGGGATAAAGTGAGTTTTTATAGGGACAAACAGAGACCAATACACACACACACACACACACACACACACACACACACACACACACACACAACGTACGCGCGCAGACATACGCACACACACACACACACACACAGAGGGAAGAGGAAAAAACAAACCCCAAATATACTATCAATACAGAAGGGAGATAACACAAACCCCAAATAAACTATCAACACAAACGTACGCGAACGCATACAAACCCCAAATATACTATTCACACAACGTCGCTAACGCATACAAACCCCAAATATGCTATCCACACTCGGGAGGAAGAAGAAAAAACAACCAAATATACGATCTACACAACGTACGCGAACACACACACACACACACACACACACACACACACACACGCACACACAGAGGGAAGAGGAAAAAACAAACCCCAAATATAGTATCAACACAGAAGGGAGATAATACAAACCCCAAATAAACTATCCACACAAACGTACGCGAACGCATACAAAACCACAAATATACTATCAACACAGAAGGGAGATAATACAAACCCCAAATAAACTATCCACACAAACGTACGCGAACGCATACAAACCCCAAATATACTATCAACACAGAAGGGAGATAATACAAACCCCAAATAAACTATCCACACAAACGTACGCGAACGCATACAAACCCCAAATATGCTATCCACACTCGGGAGGAAGAAGAAAAAACAACCAAATATACGATCTACACAACGTACGCGAACAAACACACACACACACACATACACACACACAGAGGGAAGAGGCAAAAACAAACCCCAAATATACTATAACACAGAAGGGAGATAATACAAACCCCAAATAAACTATCCACACAAACGTACGCGAACGCACACAAACCACAAATATACTATTCACACAACGTCGCTAACGCATACAAACCCCAAATATGCTATCCACACTCGGGAGGAAGAAGAAAAAAACAACCAAATATACGATCTACACAACGTACGCGAACAAACACACACACACACATACACACATACAGAGGGAAGAGGCAAAAACAAACCCCAAATATACTATCAACACAGAAGGGAGATAATACAAACCCCAAATAAACTATCCACACAAACGTACGCGAACGCATACAAACCCCAAATATACTATCAACACAGAGTGAAGAAGAAAAAGTTTTTTGAAAGCACCTAAGCCCTCACCTGCAATGACCAACTCTGCCAAACTACTACACCCCACCCCCACTCCCAACACTACAAAACCCATTTAACCCGTTATTTTATGGCATCAGTGTGTGATTTAGGAAACATCAAGACACAAAATGATGGATGAATAGACTGACTATTGTTTACCGACTTGCATGCCTAAAGAGCGTGCGTGAAGGAAAACATCCTTCCATTTCAATTCTAACTAAAACATGATCCAGAGGGATAGAGAGAGGTGAAAGAGCACAATTTCATAAAGTGTGAGTAGAAACAAAACACGCCATCCTTATTATACAATGTCAAGACCAAGAGACACTTACGTTTTCTTTCTGGTCTATTCTCTTTTAGAAGGTAGTATGAAATTTCACATCAGGGCCAACGCATCGGCTCATATTGTCAATTTTTCCATTTCCATGTCTTTACTGGCACAAGTTCTTCATCATCTTCAATTTCTTCTTCTTCTGAATCCCTCTTCTCTGTTTCGTCTTGTTTTTGTTTCTTCTCTTTTCTCGTAGGGCACTCTGAATTCCAGTGTCCTTTCTCCTGACAACGATATTAGGTATCTTGACTTTTGTCTCTCTTTCTTAGACGAAGCAGGTATTTTGGAGACAAATACCCATTTACCTTTGCAGATATAGCAAACTTCATTAGCACTTACACACTTTCGTATGACTCTCATCAAATCAACGATCAAAAGAGTAAGTTTTGTTGCCACTTTCGCATGTGAAGTATGCTTTCGTATGACTTTTAGCAAATATTTGACCAGCAGGTCGATCTGTGCTGACTCTTCCATCTTCTTGATCGTTTGAGAGCGGAATGAATACTCTGACGCTAAGACACTCTCCTTATATACAGGGACCTGCTGCGTATGAAACCTAGTCAAATGTAATTTTGCAGTAAGATGAAACGATTTCATTGAGGAAGTAAAAAGCAATGATGTACCGTATCGCCTCACACAAAACCTGAAGTGTTAGTTCAAATCCGTGTCAGCGATTTCGAAGACGACATAACTGAGCTTTAATCAATGCTCTCCAATTATGCCACAAAACCACGAGTCCTGATTCACGCCAAAAGAAATTTCGTTCGGTCCATAAAAAATAGTATCATATCTGAGAAACGCAAAAAGGAACTTCCAGAAAACTGAGAAAGACGGCTTACACCTACAACGTAAATGTATGAGTTCAAGTAGTGCGTAAAACTTAGTCAAATTAAATTTTTATAGACAAGACGAAACGATCTCTTTTCGAACAAGAAAGCAGACACCAAGCGACAATGGCGATCCGTGTCACACAACACTTTTCAAAATGTATATCATCAGAGGTTTGTTCTAGCGATCTGCACGGTTAAACTAAATGTTGATGTATTTTGCAATAAGACGGACACAATTTCCATGGGATCGCCCATGGTACGAATGTTCGTGCATTAGTTTAATTTTTAAAAATATTTTTTTTTATATAAATCACCTATAGGATAGACCCAGTAAAGCATGGCCATTCTCGTCACTGTCTGAATAGCTACTCAAGTCAATTCGAAGCGAACGCGGTAAGAAAATAAGTATAGCCAATGAAATGGCTTACAACGGGTGATGCATTGTTTTGTTCTAGGACTGTGTGGCATAATAATCCCTATGTTCTTGCGTTGTTACCATTACAGTGCAGACAGACTGAAATGTGAACTTACAAGCCCTCTTTGTGTGTGTTGTACCATTTCCTCTTACCACATCAAAATACTGAGCGTCACAGTATTGGTTCGCGTTTTCAAACTGACCATTTTTTTTATATCTCACTTAAACATTTCGACATAAACACTCACACTCACATCGGTAGAGTCAGAACAGACGTGTTACAGTATTGAGGGGCATGTTATCTTTTCGTTTTCAAACTAATAAATTTGGGGCTTGTATGAAGTAAAGAACCGAAAGTACAGTGAAACTCAAAGATGATGACCCAATCTGTCTGTCTATTGATGCGTGTATTTACTTAAGAAGAAATATGACCTCTAAAACACAAAGAGATACGGCAAGCATGATTAGATCAAACACAACGATGTTTTCCTTCACGCCCGTGTAATTTAGAGTTTCAATCGTCTTTGAAGACAAACTTGGTCTCCTTTTGTAGGGCTTGAAATAATAAAAGAAACTGAAAAATCTTAAGCACTTTGCTATAGATAATTTCATCAACAGACTAAACAACATAAATACCGTTACAACAATAGAAAGCCTTAAATCTTCTATCAAAAAGAAATGCATGAAAATAATTTAAGATTAACGATAACTAACCAATGAAACCGAATTTAACAAAGGCAATGACATGTGAAGAAATGCCTCTCACTTTGGAAAGGTAGGCGAATGTACTCTGTCATGCACCATCAACTTGAAAAAAATTATAAACAGAGAGAAACCTGAATTCAAAATTCAGTTGTTTCTTTTTCTTCAAAATTGTTTCGTTTCTTTTTTCTTTTTTTTTGGAACAAATCTAAGCACTAATACAGAGTGGAAAAGGGAAAATGCACATACAAGCTTTGATATTTCTGAAAAAATGAGGGGATATTCCTAACGTTCATAACCACCTATATATGCTTGGACTTGTCTGTGACTTATCCACAAAACAAGATGTACATATTTCTGGTCAAGCTGCAAGTGTGTGCGTGTTTTTGAAAATGGTAAAAATGGGATATACAATTTTCTCGTGACACTTATAAAGTGAAGAGTCTGTGCAAGTGTCAAAAGCCAAAGTCATATAAGTTTTGTATTTTGTACGGCTTGTAAAGATTTCCACTTTAGAAAATGTGAAGTATCACAAGTTATTATCACAAACAGAAGTGGAACATAGGGGCTTGCAAGAAAGAAAATAACCCAGACAGTTGGTGTCATCAAGAGTGCTAGAGACGGTACCCGAACTTGCTTGTTTGCTTACTTGAATTAAAGTGAATTACGCTCTAATGGAGCATGTATCACTGGTTTAATAACGCACCGCGTGATTTTTAATTACTCCTGGGGAAGTAAAGAGAGCCTCATCCCCCCAGGCTTTTATATACTCACAGACTACTTTGTACCCGAACTTACATTATCCATATTATCATTTTTTGGGGGAACTTGAAGCTATGGCGATCGCTTCAAGTTCCCAAAATAAAATTTCAGGGCTACCCCATACTCTCGAAAAGAAATAACATTCCATTGCCTATGATATGTTAGTCAGTTAGAAGAAAAAATACAGAAGTGAGTCTATCAGCACATGATTTCTTTATCTTGGTTAGAA
This sequence comes from Sinohyriopsis cumingii, assembly GCA_028554795.2. Lineage (NCBI taxonomy): Eukaryota > Metazoa > Mollusca > Bivalvia > Unionida > Unionidae > Sinohyriopsis > Sinohyriopsis cumingii. The sequence goes on from CM068835.1 coordinate 28,634,517, forward strand.
AGTGTGACTCTAAGTTGTTCGTTTCCGTCGCTTATCAAAATTTTATAAATAGTAATGTTCTGTAAAAAGTGAGTGAGTGTTTCTTTTAGGTCTGTGCGTTTCTTTGTTTTTTGTTGGTGATAATATGGATAATGTAAGTTCGGGTACAACGAAATTTAAAGAATTAGGCCCAGAACTCGGTGTGGAGGGAAGAAATATACGCAACAGCAGCGGGAGCAAGAAATGCAGACCTAGCCAGTTAGCACTGAGGCATTCTGCGTTTGACAATGCCTTTGATGTCGGACACGTCGTCTTTTTTGGTGACACGACTTGATTTGAAATAAGTACGGGCTAGCGTTTTGGTGAGTACTTAACATCCATGGCTGTCTTACTGAGCACCTTTTTCCTCCTTTACCACGCTCGGACAGAAAAATGTGTGTGTGGTGAGACAATTCCCACTCATGTTTAAAGCCTTTCAGTCAGGTTGTTAAGGACTAGTTAGTCCTACACCTGACTGGCTAAATTTAAAAGTAGTCTGTGAGTACATAAAAGCCTGGGGGGATGAGGCTCTCTTTCCTTCCCCAGGAGTAATTAAAACCCACGCGGTGCGTTTTTAAACCAGTGATACATGCTCCATTAGAGCGAAAATCACTTTAATTCAAGTAAGCAAGCAAGCAGGTTCGGGTACCGTCTCTAGCACTCTTGATGACACCAACTGTCTGGGTTATTTTCTTTCTTGCAAGCCCCTATGTTCCACTTCTGTTTGTGATAATAACTTGTGATACTTCACATTTTCTAAAGTGGAAATCTTTACAAGCCGTACAAAATACAAAACTTATATGACTTTGGCTTTTGACACTTGCACAGACTCTTCACTTTATAAGTGTCACGAGAAAATTGTATATCCCATTTTTACCATTTTCAAAAACACGCACACACTTGCAGCTTGACCAGAAATATGTACATCTTGTTTTGTGGATAAGTCACAGACAAGTCCAAGCATATATAGGTGGTTATGAACGTTAGGAATATCCCTTCATTTTTTCAGAAATATCAAAGCTTGTATGTGCATTTTCCCTTTTCCTCTCTATATTAGTGCTTAGATTTGTTCCAAAAAAAAAAGAAAAAAGAAACGAAACAATTTTGAAGAAAAAGAAACAACTGAATTTTGAATTCAGGTCTCTCTCTGTTTATAATTTTTTTCAAGTTGATGATACATGACAGAGTACATTCGCCTACCTTTCCAAAGTGAGAGGCATTTCTTCACATGTCATTGCCTTTGTTAAATTCGGTTTCATTGGTTAGTTATCGTTAATCTTTAATTTTTTTCATGCATTTCTTTTTGATAGAAGATTTAAGGCTTTCTATTGTTGTAACGGTATTTATGTTGTTTAGTCTGTTGATGAAATTATCTATAGCAAAGTGCTTAAGATTTTTCAGTTTCTTTTATTATTTCAAGCCCTACAAAAGGAGACCAAGTTTGTCTTCAAAGACGATTGAAACTCTAAATTACACGGGCGTGAAGGAAAACATCGTTGTGTTTGATCTAATCATGCTTGCCGTATCTCTTTGTGTTTTAGAGGTCATATTTCTTCTTAAGTAAATACACGCATCAATAGACAGACAGATTGGGTCATCATCTTTGAGTTTCACTGTACTTTCGGTTCTTTACTTCATACAAGCCCCAAATTTATTAGTTTGAAAACGAAAAGATAACATGCCCCTCAATACTGTAACACGTCTGTTCTGACTCTACCGATGTGAGTGTGAGTGTTTATGTCGAAATGTTTAAGTGAGATATAAAAAAAATGGTCAGTTTGAAAACGCGAACCAATACTGTGACGCTCAGTATTTTGATGTGGTAAGAGGAAATGGTACAACACACACAAAGAGGGCTTGTAAGTTCACATTTCAGTCTGTCTGCACTGTAATGGTAACAACGCAAGAACATAGGGATTATTATGCCACACAGTCCTAGAACAAAACAATGCATCACCCGTTGTAAGCCATTTCATTGGCTATACTTATTTTCTTACCGCGTTCGCTTCGAATTGACTTGAGTAGCTATTCAGACAGTGACGAGAATGGCCATGCTTTACTGGGTCTATCCTATAGGCGATTTATATAAAAAAAATATTTTTAAAAATTAAACTAATGCACGAACATTCGTACCATGGGCGATCCCATGGAAATTGTGTCCGTCTTATTGCAAAATACATCAACATTTAATTTAACCGTGCAGATCGCTAGAACAAACCTCTGATGATATACATTTTGAAAAGTGTTGTGTGACACGGATCGCCATTGTCGCTTGGTGTCTGCTTTCTTGTTCGAAAAGAGATCGTTTCGTCTTGACTATAAAAATTTAATTTGACTAAGTTTTACGCACTACTTGAACTCATACATTTACGTTGTAGGTGTAAGCCGTCTTTCTCAGTTTTCTGGAAGTTCCTTTTTGCGTTTCTCAGATATGATACTATTTTTTATGGACCGAACGAAATTTCTTTTGGCGTGAATCAGGACTCGTGGTTTTGTGGCATAATTGGAGAGCATTGATTAAAGCTCAGTTATGTCGTCTTCGAAATCGCTGACACGGATTTGAACTAACACTTCAGGTTTTGTGTGAGGCGATACGGTACATCATTGCTTTTTACTTCCTCAATGAAATCGTTTCATCTTACTGCAAAATTACATTTGACTAGGTTTCATACGCAGCAGGTCCCTGTATATAAGGAGAGTGTCTTAGCGTCAGAGTATTCATTCCGCTCTCAAACGATCAAGAAGATGGAAGAGTCAGCACAGATCGACCTGCTGGTCAAATATTTGCTAAAAGTCATACGAAAGCATAATTCACATGCGAAAGTGGCAACAAAACTTACTCTTTTGATCGTTGATTTGATGAGAGTCATACGAAAGTGTGTAAGTGCTAATGAAGTTTGCTATATCTGCAAAGGTAAATGGGTATTTGTCTCCAGAATACCTGCTTCGTCTAAGAAAGAGAGACAAAAGTCAAGATACCTAATATCGTTGTCAGGAGAAAGGACACTGGAATTCAGAGTGCCCTACGAGAAAAGAGAAGAAACAAAAACAAGACGAAACAGAGAAGAGGGATTCAGAAGAAGAAGAAATTGAAGATGATGAAGAACTTGTGCCAGTAAAGACATGGAAATGGAAAAATTGACAATATGAGCCGATGCGTTGGCCCTGATGTGAAATTTCATACTACCTTCTAAAAGAGAATAGACCAGAAAGAAAACGTAAGTGTCTCTTGGTCTTGACATTGTATAATAAGGATGGCGTGTTTTGTTTTTACTCACACTTTATGAAATTGTGCTCTTTCACCTCTCTCTATCCCTCTGGATCATGTTTTAGTTAGAATTGAAATGGAAGGATGTTTTCCTTCATGCACGCTCTTTAGGCATGCAAGTCGGTAAACAATAGTCAGTCTATTCATCCATCATTTTGTGTCTTGATGTTTCCTAAATCACACACTGATGCCATAAAATAACGGGTTAAATGGGTTTTGTAGTGTTGGGAGTGGGGGTGGGGTGTAGGTGTTTGGCAGAGTTGGTCATTGCAGGTGAGGGCTTAGGTGCTTTCAAAAAACTTTTTCTTCTTCACTCTGTGTTGATAGTATATTTGGGGTTTGTATGCGTTAGCGACGTTGTGTGAATAGTATATTTGGGGTTTGTATGCGTTCGCGTACGTTTGTGTGGATAGTTTATTTGGGGTTTGTATTATCTCCCTTCTGTGTTGATAGTATATTTGGGGTTTGTTTTTGACTCTTCCCTCTGTGTGTGTGTATGTGTGTGTGTGTGTTTGTTCGCGTACGTTGTGTAGATCGTATATTTGGTTGTTTTTTTCTTCTTCCTCCCGAGTGTGGATAGCATATTTGGGGTTTGTATGCGTTCGCGTACGTTTGTGTGGATAGTTTATTTGGGGTTTGTATTATCTCCCTTCTGTGTTGATAGTATATTTGGGGTTTGTATGCGTTCGCGTACGTTTGTGTGGATAGTTTATTTGGGGTTTGTATTATCTCCCTTCTGTGTTGATAGTATATTTGTGGTTTGTATGCGTTCGCGTACGTTTGTGTGGATAGTTTATTTGGGGTTTGTATTATCTCCCTTCTGTGTTGATAGTATATTTGGGGTTTGTTTCTTCCTCTTCCCTCTGTGTGTGCGTGTGCGTGTGCGTGTGTGTTCGCGTACGTTGTGTAGATCGTATATTTGGTTGTTTTTTCTTCTTCCTCCCGAGTGTGGATAGCATATTTGGGGTTTGTATGCGTTAGCGACGTTGTGTGAATAGTATATTTGGGGTTTGTAGGCGTTCGCGTACGTTTGTGTTGATAGTTTATTTGGGGTTTGTGTTATCTCCCTTCTGTATTGATAGTATATTTGGGGTTTGTTTTTTCCTCTTCCCTCTGTGTGTGTGTGTGCGTATGTCTGCGCGCGTACGTTGTGTGTGTGTGTGTGTGTGTGTGTGTGTGTGTGTGTGTGTGTGTGTGTGTGTATTGGTCTCTGTTTGTCCCTATAAAAACTCACTTTATCCCTATCAGATACACTCTACCTACCTACCTGCAGTAGCGTGTATTCAGGTCAGCCACTTGCAACACTGTTGACATTTATCCCCTAGTGTTCAGTACAGTGACGTCACTGACGCTGGAAATTTTGAGACTATAAATATCGACTTGGGGATTTCCACATTTTGTAGCTATACATATATACTAGAATTCATAAACAGGAACGTCACTCAAGCTGAGGCTATAAAAAGATAGTGGGATTTTCCAAAGGAAAAACCCACAAGTTGGAGCTATAAATAGATAGTGGGATTTCATAGGAATTTCAGCCGATTATAGATACATAGGTATTTATTCACGATCGTCACAGAAGTTGATATTGTAAGTAGTTACTAATTTTATCCAGTTTAGTCTAAACCATTGTAACTTAATTTTCGGGGATATGTTTATTTTCCTTTAAATTCTGGGACAATTTCGTCATTTTAGCGTTACTTTTAGTCACATCCATTTTGTCGTTGAGCATTTCCTTGATTATAGCCATTTATAGCATCATTACAATTATGCAAATTTTTGAACACCCCAGCAAGATTTCAGGTCTTGGTAATGCTTTATATATAAATCTCACGCTTGTACTAGTGTATGTATGTTTCTGTCTCTGTTGTGTTTGACCCTCTACCATCATTGTCCCTAGACAATCCCACCATGTTCAATTCCCCTTGACGCTATACAGACCCACCATGTTCAATTTCCATATGTTCAATTCCCCTTGTCCCTAGACAGACCCAAACTCTATTCCCCATGTTCAATTCCCCTTGTCCCTAGACAAGCCCAAACTCTATTCCCATGTTCAATTCCCCTTGTCCCTAGACAAGCCCAAACTCTATTCCCCATGTTCAATTCCCCTTGTCCCTAGACAAGCCCAAACTCTATTCCCCATGTTAAATTCCCATTGTCCCTAGAGTGGCCCAGCAATTTTCCCCATGTTAAATTTCCATTGTCCCTAGAGTGGCCCAGGGGTGTTTTTAATGGTAATTCCCATTGTCCCTTTGGTGGCCCCATTTACTACTCCAGTATGACCTTGATAAAAAACAATCATTTTATTCCGAGAATAAAATTAAGAAAAGTTGTTTACTTCACCAAGAACTACTGACAAGCCTAGGGTCACGTATTTAATACAGCCTCGATCTCATCCTTTTTATTCTCACAATAATAATAAATAAAAAAGAACTTGTTAATGTGACAGTTACTACTTTTTATTAAGGTCGGGAACCAGGTCAGCTATATGTGTTTACTAAACAAAAACAGTGAAGGTCAAACTATTTTCTGGAAAAGAATCGAGTTCCTAGTTAACTAAACTACATTATTTTGAAATATAATGAATTTAAAAAGTAAACAGATTTTAAAACTTACAAACAGTTCAATCAGATATAAATTAAATCAAATATGCATAACATAACCCTTATATGACATAAAACATATCCAGTCGCCAGGTACTAAACTCGGCCATAAAAATAGGACTTCAGATTTATCACAACAAGGAAACAGGATTTTAAGATTTAGTTTTAAGACACGCGCTTTTCTCACTGTGCATGATAGCACGCCATATTCAATTTAGCTTGCACTCTAACACACCTTAATGGAGCATTGAGGTTTGCTTTATGTGTTTGTCGAGGAGTGTAAATAATGACCTTCCAGAGTAATACAGGTATATGAGGATCCAAATAAAGTAAATAGTTGCGATTTAAATGTACGTGTAATTCAATTCTGAAAACCTTTACTGAAATAGTCGGTGCTGAACGCATACACAACCTGTGTGAACTGCACTATACGTGACCGCTTCGATAATGTTATAGGAGGTACAAACATATTTTAATCTATTAAAAACATTATCCAGTTTATTTATTTAAACCTATAATAAGGGTCTAAAGGCAAATTATTTCTGAATCGTTAAATGTCCGAAGGCCGCTGTCCCACCTCTTTGTCTCTGATTGTTTCGCTTGCCAGGTAGCGAACCAATCGACCAACAGAAAAACAATGATGCATAATAAAACATACACTTAAGGTACGTCTGCTAGTACACACACCACGTATCTCTCTCTCTCTCTGTTGGTGAGCCTGTGAACTAATGAGTTTTAATCAGAGGATTATGTGTGATTTGTACGTATTCACTAGATTATGTGTGATTTGTTCGTATTCAGTAGATTAGGTGATTTATACGTATTCAGTAGATTATGTGTGATTTGTACATATTCAATAGATTATGTGTGATTTGTACATATTCAGTAGATTACGTGTAATTTGTATGTATTCCTCAGATTATGTGTGATTTATACACATTCTATGAATTATGTGTGATTTGTACGTATTCAGTAGATTATGCGTGATTTGTACATATTCAGTAGATTATGTGTGATTTGTACGTATTCAGTACATTATGTGTGATTTGAACATATTAAATGAATTATGTGTAACTTGTACATATTTAGTAGATTACGTGTGATTTGTACACATTCAATGGATCATGTGTGATTTATACATATTCGGTAGATTGTGTGTGATTTGTAAACATTCAGCAGATTATGTGTGATTTGTACAAATACAATGCATTATGTGTGACTGGTTCATATTCATTATGTTATGTGTGATTTGTACACAGTCAATGGATAATGTGGGAATTGTACATATTCAGTAGATTATGTGTGATTTCTACATATTCAGTGTATTGTGTGTGATTTGTACAAATGCATTGGATTATTTGTGATTTGTACATATTGAATGGAGTATGTGTGACTTGTACATATTCAGTAGATTATGTGTGATTTGTACATACTAAGTAGATTGCGTGTGATTTGTACATAACCAGTAGATAATGTATGGTTTGTAATTTAGTATATTATCTATGATTTGTACATAATCAGTAGATTATGTGTGATTTGTACATATTGAGTAGAGTGTGTATGATTTGTACATAATCAGTAAATTATGTGTGATTTCTACATATTGAGTAGAGTGTGTATGATGTGTACATAATCAGTATATTATGTGTGATTTGTAAACATTCAATGGATTATGTGTGATTTGTGCATATTGAATGGATTATGTGTGACTTGTACATGTTGAGTAGATTATGTGATTTGTACATATCCAGTAGATTGTGTGTGATTTGTGCGTATTCACTATATTATGTGTGATTTGTACGTATTAAATGGATAATGCGTGATTTGTACACATTCAATGGATTGTGTGTGATTTGTGCATATTGAATGGATTATGTGTGATTTGTACATATGCAGTAGAATATGTGTAATTTGTACATGTTTAGTAGATTATGTGTGATTTGTATTTATTCAGTAGATTATGTGTGATTTTTACCCATTCATTGGGTTATGTGGGATTTGTACATGTTCAGTAGATCATGTATGATTTGTACACATTCAGTAGATTATGTGTGATTTGTACGTATTCAGTAGATTATGCGTGACACATTCAGTGGAGTATGTGAGATTTGTACATATTCAGTAGATTGTGTGTGATTAGAACACATTTAATAGATTATGTGTAATTTGTACACTTTCAATGGATTATATGATTTGTGCATATTGAATGGATTATGTGTGATTTGTAGATAGTGAATAGATTATGTGTGATTTGTAGATATTCAGTAGATTATGTGTGCTTTTTACACATTCAGTTGATTTTTTTTAGATTTCTACACATTCACTAGAACATGCGTGATTTGTACATATTCAGTAAATTATGTGTTATTTGTACATATCCAACAGATTATAAATGATATGTACATATTCTGAACAATCTGTGTGAGTTGTACATATTCAATAGATTATAAGTGATTTGTATATATTCTGTAGATTATGCGTGATTTAAATATACTTAATGGATTATGTGTGATTTCTAGAGAGTGAATAGAGAATGTGTGATTTGTACATATTCTGTACATGATGTGTCATTTGTACATATTCTATAGATTATGTGAGATTTGTACATATTCAGTACATTATGTTCGATTTTTACACATTCTATGGATTATGTGAGATTTTTACACATTCACTAGATCATGTGTGATTTGCACATATTCAGTAGATTATGTGTGATTTGTATATATTCAGTCAATTATGTGAGGTTCATTGGGTTATGTGAGATTTGTACACATTCACGAGATCATGTGTGATGTGTACATATTCGGTAAATCATGTTCGATTTGTACATATTCTATAGATTATTTTTGATTGGAACACATTCTGTACATTAGGTGTGAGTTGTACAAATTCAATATATTATAAGTGGTTTGTACATAATCCGTTTATTCTATGTGATTTTTGCACATTCAATGGATTATGTGTAATTTGTATATAATGAATGGATTATGTGTTTTGTACATGTTCCGCAGATTATGTGTGATTTGTACGTATTCAGTAGATTATGTGTGATTGTTACACATTCAATGGATTATGAGAGATTTATGCATATTCAGTAGATTGTGTTTGATTAGTACATGCTCAGTAGATTATGTGTGATTTGTACATATTGAATGGATTATGTATAATTTTATATTTTACTCAAATAAAACAACAATCAATTGAAACAAACGTGACTCAGTCATTTCTACAGCCGTATGAATCATACATATTTGTAAAACTTGCAAATGTTTCCACTGACAAACCACACAGCTCTCTCGAATTCTAGGGTTAGCCCATACTTGTATTGGCAGAACAAACCCTTCATGAATCCACCATGCGCACACGTTTACAAACTAACGGCTTCGCCTTTCTATGGCCTTGATGTTTACATCATCTTCCATATCCATATAGACACACAGACGGCCAGATAGACAACCTCATATACCCGCACACACATGCGTACGTACAGCACACGGTTCTCCTGAATTGGGTTGGTCCACTTGTATTGGCTACATTCACCCTTCATGGATCCACCATGCGCATATACAAACGTATAGACAGCTATATACAGCACTAGACAGCTACAGGCAGCCCTAAACAGCTACAATAAAAGCAAACTAATCATACTAATAGGTTCGGAATTAAATCTATAGATACATGCTACTAAATTAAACTCTAATAGCAACTTTTATTTCAAAAGTTCACAACGTTTCGAATCTGCGTAGTAGTAAAGGCATCATTTTACGATACGACGTTAAAAACTGAATACGCTTCATATATCAAATACAATACAAATATAACACTTACCCTATGGCTGAAGAAACCAAATGGAGAACATTCGCTCCTTGACAAGATCCAAAGACTAGTGTGTCAGCTAGAAATGAAACATGCCTTACATCCACAGGAAAGTGTGTATTAGTCTGGGTAAAATACCCTTGCATACCGTGCTTTTAATAATTCTCGCCGCAAGCGATCTACGACGAGATACATGCTAGTGTAGTTGCTTAATTAAAAAAACAATTATCCACCCTAGGTAACGTCGTAAGCATGTAAGACGAAAATATTCAAATCGTTTCAAGGCGAAACCAAGTTATTTCTAACCTTATTCTGTGACATTCACTGCGTCTCTTTTTCACTAAGCATTATCTGTTGAAGCTATCCGTTTTTGCCACATTTATCAAAAGCTTATATCTTTATACATGGCGCTGCGTTGTCTTAACAGACTCTCGACCGAAAGGGTACAGGTTTGAATCCTACCATTGTATCAGCCTGATTCAGATACCGTGGTGTTTCCTTGAGCAAGACTCTTTGAAAACTACCAGTAGTTAGTGGGGGCGATACAGTGACAATGCAAATCCCTGTCAAAATGGTCGTGGTACGATATAGCGACAAGGTGGAGTTAACGTGGGGAATATTGGGACTGTATATCGAAAAAAAATACTATGGTTGTATAGCGAAAAAATATTGGGTCTGTATACAGACAATATGAATGCAACAGGTGGGCTTGACGTCACGTTATGGACATTAACAACAATGTTGCAAGTGGCTCATATCAATTGGGCCAAACAGTGACAGCGGAAAAGGCTATATAACGTTTAGCAGGGTGGGAACGAATTTCCGTGAGGTACTGACCAAGAAACACAAATATCGTCTGGCGGGGCGGGAACCCGTACCGTTCATAAAAAAGACATCATCTGGCGGGGCGGGAAATATAACTTGATAGACAGACAAATAAACAAATACACAAATATAAATTGATGAACATCAATCTATCACACTAAAACATCGGCTAATTTTTTTCTAGGCATATGAGTGGCCCTGAAAAGGGCTTTTGGGTTTCTTCTTCTTTGTCTTCTAATTTCTGTCTTCTCGTCTTCTCCTACACCAACATCTTATTTTTTCCACTACATTCTTGTTCTTCTTTTTCTTCTCGTCCTTTTTCTTCTTCTCCCTTTCTCCTTCTCCACCTTCTTTCTCTTATCATTCTTCTCGCCTTTTTAAATTGTTTCTTTCCATCTTTTTATTTGTTCTTTATCATCTTCACCTTTCTTTTCTTCTTTTTTGTTTAATTAGTTCTCTTATTGTGTTCGCTTAGAATGAAAAAGAAAGATAGTAAATCTCACAAAATAGACTATCTATTACATTGCTAAAAGTACTATGTGGAGAAAAACTATTATCTATTTATAGTCACCACTGATATGAAATTCCTTTGAAAAAATATTTTTTATAGCTACAACATGATGGAAATTCCTTTAGAAACACCCACTATATATTTATATCCTCAACTTGTGTGACGTTCCTGTTTAAAACACTAGTATCTATTTATAGCTACAACCTGTGGAAATACCCAAGTTTATATTTATGGTCTCAAAATATCCAGGTCCAATAACGTTTCTATACTGGACACTAGGGGAATAATAGCAACAGTGATGCAAGTGGCTGCCCTGAATACGTGCTACTGTAGGTAGGTAGGTGAAATGAATTTGTTAGGGATAAAGGGATTTTTGTAAGGACAACCAAAGACAAATACTTAAATGAACACACACAAACACACACGTACGTACACGCACACAAACAAACACGCACATACACCCACAAACAAACGTACGCGCGTATGTAACGTAATCGAGCTGACACCCTTTGAGACTGAATTGGTATTTAAGAAATAACAAATACATATGCGAGTGACAATAAAAAGATGTATTATTTTCTCACACTAATGATGAAGTAAGATGACATCAAAATAAATACTAAGGTACATAATATGGATCCAATCGAAAACCAGGATGAAGAACAGATATAATTATTTGAAATGTTCAATAATTATAAAGTTGTCGCAGATAATTAAACACTACCACGCTTTTTGTCTCTATGGTCAACCAATATGCTGACCTTTCCCTGTATAGTCAAAAAACAATGGCATTCTTATAGTCAAACACTATAATGAAATTCTCTTAGTCAAACACTATGACCTTATAGTCAAACACTATAATGAAATTCTTATAGTCAAACACTATAATGACATTTCTCTTAGTCAAACACTATGATCTTCTTATAGTCAAACACTATAATGAAATTCTTATAGTCAAACACTGACCTTTCTCTATATAGTCAAAAAACAATGGCATTCTTATAGTCAAACACTATAACGAAATTCTCTTAGTCAAACACTATGACCTTCTTATAGTCAAACACTATAATGAAATTCGTATAGTCAAACACTATAATGACATTTCTCTTAGTCAAACACTATGATCTTCTTATAGTCAAACACTATAATGAAATTCTTATATGTATGTCCAATGTTTACTTAACATTTCATGTGCCCTTTTACCTGCTTCCTGGCTCGGTCACTTCAACCATCCAAACTTTTCATGCACATATACGTTCGCATTTTCCTGGCAGTCTTTCATCATTATTGCTGCGGCCTCTGGCTACACCTAGTCAGTCCGCACACAGTTATCCATACCTAGACACTCATACCTAGGTATCCACAACTAGCAATCCACGCCTAGTTATCCACACCTAGTTAGCCAACTCGTTGGCTAAAATTAAGTAAGACATACTGGCGATCCCGCCCCGACAGCTAAACACACAAAGAGCTTCTCTCTAATTGCCGTGTCAGTCAAGATCCCTAAGTAACATCTATAGTCGCGCGCGTTAAAATGTATTACGCACGTGCCGCGCAAGCAAAGAAGGCGTCACGCGATGCAAAGAAAAAGTATATTTACAAGATACTATGGCGCGAAAAACACGTCAAATACTGGAATTTATGGTGGTCTAAGCAAGCCATATCAGTTATTTCGTAACAGCGTACACATAGAAACACACAACCACATACACATAAAGACACAATTATATGATAGGCAACTTGATTAGTCTCTCTTGTCATCATCCTAATTGACATTTGTTTTGGGAGTGCAGTGCGGGGTGAGTTGCTTCATTATTCCATTCCCACGTTTGATGGATAGCAAAGACTTGTTCCCTCTGTATTCTTCTATGCCAGACCCGTGGATGTTGTGGTATTCGTGGTTGCTCTTGCTGTCTTTCCATCTCCTCCTTCCAGTTGTCTATCTGAGGGACCACAGTCTCTGTGCTGGTAGTGGCTGTGGAGGTGTCTTCACCATGGGCTTGACTTCACAGGCCTGTCTTAACATCAGGTAAGGCAGGATCTTTCTTTTCGTCTTTTCCTTATCCTCTTTTAACTCTTTCTCCTCCTCTTTAATTCTAGCTCCCTCTGCAACTACCTCTATGGCCAGTTCGTCCACGATGCGACTGGCATACTCCAGGTGTATTTGAAGTTCAAACACATTTAGGAAAAAATAATTATTTTGGGATTATTGTAAATTCGTTTAGAGACATTTTGAATATAACATTGTGATATATCACGACTGATAACACAACCATTAGATGTAAAAAAGTAAAATGTATGGGCAAAGGAACGTAAAATATTCATATGTGACAGCGACTAAGTAAATAGCGTTTTTCGTCTAGTTGCGATTTTGAGAACTAATTCGTCACTGAACAACAGTCGTTATCATTTGGAACGTGTCACATATATGGAACCTAAGTTTGACTGTAATACATGTGGAGCCCATATTGGGTGGTGCATATGTGTAACTTACGTTTGGGTAGCACACACATGGCAGATTAGTTGCATCGCATGTAAGTAGTGTATGGGGCCACCGTAGGGTCAAGGGGACTTTAATGTTAAAAAAGGTATATCCACTATAGGGTCTATATGAATTTAACATGGGGAATTTAAACATGGATGGGACTGTAGAGCGTCAAGGGAAAATGAACATGGGAATATATCGTGGGCCTGTATAGCGTCAAGAGGAAATGGATATGAGAGATGGAGATAACACAGACAACAGACAACAGACAACACTGATACAACATGAATTTGTTGGTTTTTTTATGCAAGAAAGTCATTTCTTTTCCAGACATATGAGGGACCCTGAAAAGGGCCTTTGGCTTCTTCTATTTCCTCCACTTCTTCAGCCATCTCCTAACCTTTCCCACTATTCTTGTCTTCTTCTTCTTTTGGGACTCTAACATCCAGTCAGGGCGGCCCATGGCTCTAAACTTGTCCTGGATTTTGATCCAGTTATGGTTCAGGCCTCTCAACACTTACTTTTTCTTTGTATTTTCTCTTTCTTTCCTCTCCTTTAACCACCTGTCCTTGATCTTCTTCACTTCTACATCTATCGCCTTTCTCATCTGTTCTTCCGCTTTATTCAGTTGTTCACCAACCCTTTTGACAAAGGGCTACTCTGATCATTGCTTTATCTCTTCCAAATAGCATCTGAATTCTATAACCTTGTCCAGAGACTCTTTTATTGTCCCCACTCTGACATAGGGGGATTAATGAATCCTCTCAACCTCTTCACTTCTTCCTATATTATCCCCTTTATCATCTCCCTGATTAATTTTAGTTGGTTGACATAGGCAAAACTGTTTGTTAACCTAAATTCTCTTTCAATTCTTTCAACAGCATATTCCCCATCCACCACCCAAATTAAGTATTTCTTAAATCATTAAACAAAGCTGACACTGCCATCTCCTCTGCTTATTCCGTAGAATTGCGCGAACGATGAACGCTTTGAGTTTTTATATCTAAAGCGTCTTCCACAATCGCCTCCGCTGACAGCTCGTCCAGGAGTCGACTGGCATACCCCAGATGCATCTGAAGTTCTGATGCTCATTCTACTCATTCTGCACTATTGATCAATCAACGATGGGTAGCCAGACTGCTGAGTGTTCCGTATATATACTTGAAGCACGGAAGTGAAGGAAAACATCACCTAAGACCCAAATCTTACATTACCTATATGATTACCAAAAAAACACGCGGACCTAAAAGAACCACTCACTATTTTGTACTGACAATCAATATTTTAAAATTGTTGACAAGCGACTTAAAGAAAAGCTTATACACGCACTTTCTTACCAAGATAAAGAATTCATGTGCTAATGGACGCACTTCTAATTTTTTCTAACTGACTAACATAGTATAGGCAATGAAATGGTTATTTCTTTTCTAGAGTATGGGGTAGCCCTGAAAAGGGCTGATTTTGTGTGAACGAGGAGCAATGGCAATCTTTTATGATCTAAGATTGCGGGTTCGTCTGGCGACAGGCTTTCCCACATAATTGGGTCTGCTTCTTCGGAAAGAGAAGGAGAACTCTTTGGTGTCGACACCGCATTCGACAAAACCTCTGTCTGGTTCCTGCTGCTCTTGCTGCTGCTGCTTTCTTTGCTGATTCTGAAGTCTGTACTTCTCTGTCCATTCTCCTTTCTTCTTCTTGATTTCCTCTCTGAAGAGCTCTTCTCTCAGGTCTTCAGTGACTTTCAACATTCTAACATTGTCCATCTCTTCAGGTCTCGGTCTCAGACATGTCGTGACCCGATGCAAATTCACGTAGGCTTCGTTCCGCTTGGCTAATTATGAGCACATCTGCGTAGGAGGATGAGTCAATAATGGATGGTCAGACTGGAGACTTCCCGCGTTTATGGGAAAAGCGCGGACGCGAAGGAAAACATCCCTACATGATACCCATAGCAACACAAACCACAAACGCATTTTTTCAAAACACAACATTTTTTATTCAAATAATTCATAACTAACAATTCACAATTTAAAAAAAAATATTAACCATTCAATTTAGCAATAAATATTGTTTTCAATAACTCTCTATTTTGAACAAGGTTGACAACATCGTGAATGAAATTGAGATTTCCACTCTTGGAAGTCATTGAGTCATTGATGTACACTACGTTTCCCAGCTAAAAGACAAAAGATAACCATAATGACCCATCTAAAGACGGATAACAGTCTTCCATGGCTTCTCATAGTCTATTATACCTTCTCTCAAACTGTTAATTTCTATGTTAGTATCGAATTTGGCATATAGGAGGACGTTCACCGTCTGAGGTAGAGGTTCTGCAAAGTGAAGTTCTGCTCGCAGTTGACCAGATTTTATAGGGTTTAAATGTCCCTCGTCACTGCCTTGGTTTTGAGTGAAATCACAAGCCCACAAAGCGTAGCCTCTTGCATAATCGTCGTACGAAATGCCGTGACTGGCGTTGGTCCCTAACTGTCCGGTGGCTTCGTACAGGGACAAGTACGATCTCAAGTAATTCCTGTCACCAAACTTAGGGTCGAAAGGTCGGGTACACATGACCTTGCCATCGCTGCTGACTTCAATTTTGGAGACTCTGTAGTGCTTAAGCTGGAATGGATTCTGATCGTGGACTCCGTTGAGTGCTGCATTGCTCACGATGCCAACGATTAAACGTTTGGGTAACTGTCCTTGGAAAAGATGATCTTCGATCTTGGATCGGAGTACAGCAGGAATAGTTGATGTTTTCACTTCCACACGTCGTATCGGATACTTGGCGTTCGTTCTGCTCAAAGTGTGACTGTTGTCGTTTCCCACTTTAGGTAACATTTCCACATTTCGCACTTACAGTCTGGCTTCTTGAATGATAGTTTTGTACTCGGTAGCATGGACCATCAAATGGAATGAGGTACTGCTACGATTCAGTCTCAGGCGGATATCCACACCGTTCAGAAAATACTTCTCTTGCATCCACATGTCCAAATGCAAACGATCCATCAGTTCAAAACTTCGTCCTTGCAGGATTTTCTTTTTACGGTCGTTAAAACATACATTGTGAGGATTGTCATCTGCTGTCAGGGCTGTGTCGTTAAACGTTCTCACCTCCTGTCTCAGCTTTCCATACCACGCAAGCATCCAGATGAGTGTTCTTGCTCTCTTTTCCGTACGTCAAGAGACAAGGTACTCTCGGTAAGGGTAAGTAACCATGCTACTGCTGACCAGTTTGTTATTCAAATACAAATCCACTTCACTGAACAAGGACTGCATGAGATTGTTGACGGGAGCTACTCTAACATCGGCTTCTGGAGCAGTATCGTCCGTTTTCATCACTTTGACTTTCAAGTACAGGTAACTGCAATTCAGATCGATGTAATCTTCGGTTTGTCATTTGATTTCA
Source organism: Sinohyriopsis cumingii (assembly GCA_028554795.2). Lineage (NCBI taxonomy): Eukaryota > Metazoa > Mollusca > Bivalvia > Unionida > Unionidae > Sinohyriopsis > Sinohyriopsis cumingii. The sequence continues at coordinate 28,651,452 of CM068835.1, forward strand.
AACTCGATGGGAGCAGAATCCGTGAAAGAGGAAACGGGATGAAATTCGACCCATTGGGATTCTTGCATCGTCATCATGGTGGGTAGCATGACAAACAGATCCAGTTCCGACTTAAAACAGGCGCAATACTCTTGGTGCATCATTTCTGTTTCTAATTTTGTAATAATCAAAAACGTCTAAGTCTCGAGCAGTTCTTCTTTTCTTTGTCTTTCTAGCTTGAGAAGTGTGAAGACTTCTAAAGGGGTGTTTTCTTCGTCGTCTCTTTATGCCTTGTCCTTGCTGTGGCGTCGGGAAGCAGAAATGCCTGACTCGGTAGCGTTCAGGGCATTTATAGGAGTGTCTCGTCGGCCCAAAATGTCTTTACCATTTTATCAGCAAGACATTGTTGCCTGCCCTCAAGAAAACTTCTTTAAGGTTTTCTTTGTCAATGATGACATTTTGGAGACATTCTTTACCGTGTGTCAATGCCGCATCTTTCAATGCATACAATCCTCGTGTCACCATCGGTTTCAACACCAGAGTCACCGAACGAAAGGCTGATTTAAACATATCCCCTAAACCATGTCCTCGCTGTCGAGCAACGCATCGGTACACTGGATACATGACTTACAATTCGTTACAGAATCGTTTTCGAAAATGGAGTTTCACCGTGACTTTCCCTTTGAAGAATGGAATATTTTGTCCCAAATCTCCTTTCATAGCAATGTTGTCAGTGTCCAAATACGACTTACTGCCGTGAAAATAGTGAGAACGTACAAATTCGCAGTGTACGTGATCGTGTTTGCACCTTCATGGTCATTGGTCGTGGTACTGTCGACTTTGAAAGGATTGACACACAGTAACAGCACCGAGGTGTGTCCCACCACATTGTACTCCACCACGGAGTACACAAAGATCGAATTCAGTCCTTCATTCAGTCCAACCGGGTTTCCAAAAGCCCTGTAAAAATTCATATAACTGTTGAACTTGGGGATCAAATTGTATGCGACCATCTGTGGATGTCCACCCAAAATTTCAAACAAACTACCATTAAATCTGAGGGACAATGTGTCCGTGTCCTGACATTTGATCATGATGCGATGAGTCACTTTATGGTACTCAATCTTCAGGTTTCTTTTGGCTCGGTTGAGGGCTTTGCCAAAGGCTAAGTCGAATCTGGCCGCAATATTGTCCACCAAATGTTCGCCACTAAAATAAAACCCTGACGGAATTTTCAATGTGTAGACACTGAAGGATGAATTGCTTGCTGGTCTTGAGTCCCCTAAAAGCCCGATTTTATTTATTTCTTCTTGCAACTGGGCATTCAGGATTTTCACCTGGAAAGTGTTTTGCTTCTCGGTGACGTTTTTGATTTGTGTCGGGTTAATGAATTCCAACAAAGTCACTTCCCAATAGGCTTCCTGATCTAATTGGATGGCCTGAGGTAATTTAACTGTTTAACAGCACAACTTGTTGTTGGGAAACACCTCCATGGAACTGTCACTGGGTAAGGTTAAGTACAATTGGTTGTTATTGTTCATAATTCTAGAGTTCTGTGGCTGTCTGAGGGGTTACTGGAAGTTAGAGGCGTGTCTCCGCCGAAAATGGGGTTGTTGGTATTCGAGTGGTGACTGACAATGGACGTAAGATTCCCATTGTTCCCGTTCGAGGAAAATTTCAGGGTTGGATTTGGAAGCAGATAACCAATGCAACTGCTCAATAAAATGGTCCACAATTGTTTGTCTCCTTGCTGCAAACTCAGATTGGCAATGGCTGCACTGATGACAAAATACACCACAAAGATTTGGCAGAAAAAAGCGATTTGCGTTTTAGGCACACGTTCTCCACACCACACCCACAAGGGTTGTTTCTGTAAATCTTGCTGAGAAGAACTGGGTGAAGGATAAGTAGCAGTAGCTGAGTCTGTGTGAAAGGGCATGATGGTCACTTCTTTTATAGTCGATGACTTGCGAAGCGTCGATACAAGAATCAAAACTTGGTGGACATCCTTTCCAACGTACTTTGACTTCTATGACACGTCGTTTGCCTACATTACGGGTTCTGCGTTCGAGAATGCTTTCGATGTCGTACATGTCGTCTTCTTTTTTGGTGACACGTTGTAACTCGGGTAAATAAAACGTTCTTTTTAACACTTCTCCGTTCATGTCTTCCAATTTATTGACGATAAGATGATGACCATGCACCCGTCCAGTGACACGAAAATTTCGGTGGTCCAGTTAGGTAAGTAACCTTTGTCAAAAGTGCGTTTGGTTTTGCCAATGGGCTCCCAATTTCCCACAGCCAACACATCACCTTTCTTGGGGACAGCCACCGTCGGGGACGTACCAAACAGGCGACCAGAAACCAGCACTTCGTTGTCGGGAGTCACTTTTTGCGGGGCACGACCAATGCTTCGATGGTGAGATTGGTTGTACGCTTGCATAAGGTACGGTAAGATGTCAATGTACTTGAGAGTTTGGTGATGCGTAAAATATTTCCACATGCGTTCGTTCAAAGTGCTTTGGTTTCGGGATTCTCGGTGGTGAATATTACGTTTCTTTAATTCTTTTTGTAAAACTTGGTCCAGAAATTCGGTACCTTTGTCCGTTTGCCATCGAAAAGGGTGACGATCACATTGTTTCAACACCCGTTGCTGGGCTCGCACTAACTCGTTGCTCGATTTGGAAGTTAATGGCACGACCCAGGCAAATTTGGAAAAGACGTCGATGACACAAAACAAATATTTGTAGCCACGATTGTAGCTGGCCAAATGTGAGGCATCGGCTAAATCGGCTTGTCGTCGATGATCCATGCCTTCCACTTGGGTGCGACTTCTGGAAAACTTGTGTCGAATGGGTTAATGTAAAGTGTAGGTAGTTTGATCTTGTAACCATCGTTGCACTTGAGGCAAACGGAGACTTTTCAGCCGGGTTTTGGCAGCACGATACAACTTCTGAACTCCTCCGTAGCCTGCAGGATGGGATGGGTCGTAAAAAATGCTAGCTCACACCTTTTCCATTTTGGGGGATTTGTTAATAAGTCACCCACTCTTCGCTGATGCTACTTTGGACGGGGCGAAAGGGTGGGTTGGAAACGGATTTATGTATCCGATGGGCCACGGCAGTAGAAGTCGAAGCTAGTGGTGGAGGTGGTACTGCAATGGCTTTGGGCTTCTTTTCTCTTTTTACTTCTGGTTTCCCGTCTTTGTTTTTCACTTCTATTGAAGGAGAGGTGGAGATCATCTTTTTAACGCAAACTTTCATTTTATCTCGTTGGGGTGTGGGGTAATGGGTCAACAAGAACGCTGCAATCTTACTAGAAATGAGAGCTGCTGACGCTGTTTGAAAAACTTCTCGTATCTCTTCTTCCTCAAGCTTTCGTAGTGTGGCGTTTCTCATGACCACTGGGAATGGTGGTGGTTGTGGGGGTGGTGGTAGTGGTGGTGGTGGTGGTGGTGGGGAATGGACCTTTCTTCAACGTCTTGAAATCTTTCAGAGTGGGTAGATCTGTTTGTGTTGTAACTGGGACATCTCGCTCAAATTGGGATTGGGAGGCAAATGCGGGGTCCACTGTTCTTGCCAACAATGGTATTCCATCCATCGTTTGTAAGGCACTTAAGCTAGTTTTCTTCCTTCCATTCGATGTCAAGGGTCACGTCTGAGATCTTAGACTTCAGATGTCCTTTTTATCTTGCTCCCACGAGTCCTCCCAGCATGGTTCCCAAGACTCCTTTCAGCAATGGTCCTAACAATAGTGTCAAAATTCCTCCACCTTGGACCAACATCTTCTTCTTTTGACGAATGGGGATTTTCTTTTGAACCATTTGGCGAAGAACGTGACGATGTTCGCCTAAGCATTGTTTCTGGTATTTCGACAAAGGGGTTGTACCTTTCAAGACGTTCAAACAACATTCGCACACGGTATCGATGACATCTTTGGAGAGGCCGTTTGAATTAGTTTTGTTCGCATGGGTGGAGAAGCTTTGGAAAGGACAGACAACATGTCCCCTTATTTGACTAAACGAAGAGGCAGTTCTTTCGTTTTCTTTCCTTTGGGTTTAGATGAGGGATGTTTTTGTTGGGGTGAAATCTTTGAGTCTTCAGGAGAACGAAAAACACTGATACCCATGCTTTGTCTCAGACCATTTTTTGTACTGGAATGCGTCGCCACTGATTGTCTTTACGTCGTATCAACTTGATGGCAGGCATCACGCGTCGTGGAGGGTTTCGCAACGGACTAAATCGAGTCATTTCTTGCTTGGCCAAATCCATTAAACTCTGTAACATGCCCGATCTCTCTTGGACTTTGATTTTGGGAGCAGGTACATTGTGAGCAGCTTCCACTGCTACTAAAGAGGAGGGTGTGGCCACTGGAGGAGAAGTTCCTGGAGACACGGGCTTCCATGGTGTCATCAACGGAGAGGTAGATGAACCTGAGGCTACCGGAGACGCAGTCATCGTCGTTGCAGGTCGTGGTTTGCGAATGTAAGGTTGCGTCATGGCCGAAGTGCCTCTCTTGCGGGTAGAGGCTCTTTTCTGGGGGGCTTTACTTTTTCTGTGGGCTTTTCTTTTTCTGAGGTTGTAACCTGGTCTTGATACCGTTGCTCTTTTTCTTCTTCGGGCTTCGTTTGGCTTTTTTGGGAGTGGCTTTTTTCTTGGGGAGACCTTTGGGGACATTATGATCCCATCTTAAAAGTGAGCGAATGATGACACCTCCTAAAGTACCGCTGCCTCCAGGTTTCAAAATGATTTGCTTTCTAGTTTGAGTGTCGATGCGGGAATCGGCCAGTTGGGTCAAGGCTACATTGTTTCTATCAAAAATACGTATGGTTGGATGATGAGTCTGAATGATACCTTGCAATAATTGACGTGCTGTCAGCGTAAACCATCGTAAGACTTCTTTGAGACTGGCTTCGCTGACACGAGCACGTATTTGTGGAATTTTTTTGCGACTGACGCCACACAAGGCACGAATTAATTTGACGGAAAGATGAGACTGAAGGGATGTCATGTTGACACTGTATGAGACAAAAGAAAAGTGTCTGAGGTTTTTATAGATTTGGTGGGGTCAAGTCGAGGACGGAGACGTGTACAGTGCTGAAACAAATAGGCACGAAATCACAAATAATCTGGGGTAGTGGGTTTCAAATCGATGAGTAAATAGGCATGTGGAGTTTGAGTGGCATCGTCTTCCGCCTTAGAGAGCCAAGGCGTTCTTAACTGTTTGACTAAGACTTGCACTTGCGATTTATCTCGAGAGCTTTTAAACAAGACCACGTAATGACTATTGAGACTGATGGTACGATAGGCGTTACTTTGTTGAAACTAATTTTGGGTGATGTAAATGACACTGACATTACGATGATGCCCTTTGCGCGTAAACCACAGTTTAATTTCTTCTTCGTCTTCTCCTAACATGTCGTCGAAAATGACTAGATGGGTTTGACAGGGGTCAGATACGATTCCGTCGTCTTCGTTTGCAATGCCTTCCACAAACACGATGGAATCACCTTGACTTTCTTGCAAGAGGCTGTACGCCGATTGCCACTCTATGTAACACCACACGGGTGGACGATCGATCAAATGTTTATATTCGATCAAACGTTTGACAAATTCGGTTTTGCCTGAACCACTAGGTCCAGCAATGAGCATGTTAAAGCGATGACGAAGATACAAAGCCTCCCAACTGGCACGATCTAAGTGTTCGTCGATGACTTTGAAAGTGGAGGAAGAGGGAGCAGAGACAGCAAAGGTAGCCATAGTGTCAGGAATGTCACTTGTGACACGAAGGCAAACAAGACAAGAGGTTTTATACTTTTTCAGGATACGTTTATTGAGGTTTCAAAAATAAACACGAACAACTAAAATACACAAAAGCCAAATAGCTATGTACAACGATAAAATGTACATGAAAACGATCAAAGTGGAATAGAAACAAGTTTCTGTACAACAATTGTTTGGTCATAAGATGTCCTAGTGACGGGGTGTAATGTTCTGACAGGTTTTACATGAGGTATTGTCACAGAAGTGTCCTTCAGAACTGGTCTTTCAGGTATGTTCATGACAGTCCTCTGAACTTCTTTTGTGCTTCTCTGAAAGAAATTATCTTGTTCGTTTGGTCTTGGTACTCACAATACACTATTGATTTTGGACATTGTCCCTTTTTATATGCTGACCAATATCGACGTGACCGTACGGCAAAGTGAAGTGATTTGGAAGAAGCACTCACTTCCTATTACACGATTTGATAGACTTTTGCCAAGGGATTACTGACGATTTGATGAGTGGGTAAACGTACAATAATGTTCGGTTGGTGAGTGGTCACTTTAAAGTTTTCATCCTCTCCAGATTGCAAGGCTTCTTTCAATACCCCAAAGTTGACCACTCGACTGGTACGATAATTCAGAGTCAGTCCTTTCACTTTACACTCGGTGGGCACTTCTCCTTTTCTGTCCCGGTATTCGTAGCCGTAACCTTTAAGTCCGCCACTAGTAAAACTTAAAATCTTCTCGTCGGTTTGCTCATCTGTCCAGGCCCATAAACGGTCTCCTTCGATGTCAGGGTGACGTTGACCTGGGCGATCGATGTAGATACAACTGTCCATGTTAAAGTACAGGACACTATCCCCTAACAGTTCTAAAGCTCCGTACAATTTTAAGCGAGCATGGGCTGTCACATAATCCGTAATGATGACATTTCCAAATTCGTCGGCTTGTACAAAGTCCAGTGCTTCTTCTTAATTGACTAAGATCTAATCATCACGTGTTTAATGAATCATCTGGAAGTAGCGGGAAGGTTCTGTCAAATATTCTATCTTGGGTAAACACGATCGTTGTGCCATTTTGCCCCACAAACAATTTAACATCACGTTGGCAAATGATCGCCTGCCTTTAGTTTTTCTCGATGTGGTCCAAAGGGACGCCTTCTTGTTCCCAGTATTTCACTTTGAATGTATTTTCATCTTCGGAATTGTGACACCAGGAAGGATAGCCACTGGCTTTTTGTTTCAGTTTCAAAAAGGCATCCATGTAGTCTGCGAAAATGCCTTCTGAGTCGGTTCACTCATGTGATATTGTTGTGTATTGGGAAAGTGGTAGATTTCGTACACTTCTAACAGTTGTTATCCCAAGTCCGGAGCCTTGAACAATTCCACGCTGACCCACGTTACCGTCAAAGCGCGTTCTTCCTGGGTGTGATGGCAAGGCTGGTCTTAATTGCACGTTTCAGCACAAGTACGGCGCAAGGGAAACATCAGTTTGTCTTGGCAATGGAAGGTAACAAGGGATGGTACAAGTTGGTGGGAGGCAAGACTTTGCACTTGATCAACCCTTCGTATTGTCGAATGTTGTCCAGGCCGATGTGTTCAGTCAGCAAATGCAATGCGGATGCCCTGCAGGAAAGCGACAATGTTTTCACACGTAAGGAAACAGCGAGCACACGTCCAAGTATTTGATTTCTTCTCCTTTCTCTTCGTCAGCGTGGTACAGAAAATAGGTGGCATTTGTCCGTCCTCCGTACAAACTGTCCCTCGGGTTCAGGGGTTCCATCAACTTGTAACTTTCCACGATGCGTTTAAACATGGGGTCGGTTTTCAAATGTTGATCGTACTCGTGTTCCCACATTTCCACCACTTGGTATCCTTGCTGTTCTAACTTCAAACGCCTCTGACATGTGACCTGGTACAAGTCTTCCATGGTTCGTTGTAAAAACTGATTTTTAGTGCCACGTTCAGGGTAGCAGACGGGACATCCGTGAAATAAGCAACCGTTAAACTCGTACACGATCGTGGGGTTTTCTAAGTCCCAGCCATCCACCGAATACGTTCCAATGGTCTTTTCGCCCCTTCCTTTGCGGGCATGCTGAATCCATTTGTCTTCCTTGTCGCATAAGTAATGTAACCAGCGTAGGGCTTTGACCGAGTATTGACGTTTGACAAAGTTGGTCGTTTAAGGACTGATGACAGCCAGGGTGAATCGTTGTCGGTACACTAAGGAACACGCTTTGGCAATGGTACAGGCTTCTTTCCAAGGATCGGCCCCTCTGTGTTTCGTGAACAGTTCTCGAAATTTTGCACAGCAACGCCGTAAAATGTCCACGTCGGAACGACAATATTTTAACATTTCTTCCTGAAAGTCGAAAGGGTCCAAGGCGTGAGTCTTTTACCAAACGTAGAAAGCTTCTCGTTGTTCGGTACGCATGCTGTCGGGTTCGTAATCGTCAGCCTCATGCAAATGGGGTAGAACGGCATGTTGATTGGCTTCCGTATGGACAAAGTGTGGAAAGTAGCTTTTGGCCATTACTGTCATTCCAAACCTTTTAGGCAAACAAATTCCAAACCTTTCGATTCAAAGGCATTTTTTCTTGTGTGACATGGCACAATTGGTACGTATGCCTTGTACACACGTAGGGCACAATCTCAGGAGTTGACAAGCACATTTCTGCTGTGAACCTTGTGTCTTTAGATGTTGGTGGTAACAACCAGGGCTGACAAAAGGGCGCTGACAAGCTGGAGAATGCATTCGTTCTTGTCCTTGGTCCAGACAGGGATGAGACGCCAAACATCCTGAGCATTTCGATCCACAATGTTTGTGTCGCTCTCGATTTTTATAGCCATAGTCACATTTCTCACAGTAATATATGTATCCCAGGAATCCGGTGATAATGGTAATGGCATTGAAATGTTCATTGTGATGATAGACGTGAATGTATTTTCCATCTTTAAAATCTTGGCCTCGAAACAACAGAGGTCCGCGCACTTGTTGAGGGTGCACTTTCAAGATGTAACGTGGAGCTAGGACATCTTGCAATTTTTGCATTTCTGGAATGCCACAGGGTGTGTCTTTGGACAGGCCGGCTTGTTGTAACAGGAGTTCTGCTTCATATCGTTGTTTGGCTCAGTCCGATTGTCGAATGTTCTCCCAGACTCTTTTTCCATTGTACCGTGTCGTTCTTGTTGTCATAGGTTCGTCCCACCACGATAGCCCTGGCTAAACACATCTGGCCTAAAGTGTTGTTAATTCGGACGAAGCTCCTTTTGGTGTTGCGAAGGTCGTCCACCAATAAGACTTTTTTGCGTCCAGTCCCTTGAGGAGGAGAGACGTGGGTCATGGACAGTGTGGCTTTACCGTCGGTGATGTGAAACTGGTCATTGGATTGTTGTATCTGTTGAATCTTGTCCATGACTTTGGAAGGTGTCAGTTCTGCGGGACTGCTAAACTCAATCCAAACAGGGGATTTCAAGCTGTCGTGAGGTAAAGTCTCAAGCGATCGTCTTCTTTGGCTTCACATTGTCGCTTTAGTGTGATTAACAAAGAATCTCTTATCTCGGTGATGAAACCTTCTGTTTTCTTCAACGGTACGTCGGACTTGAAATCTTTAAAATTCACCCTGTAAGTGCAAGCCGTGGTTTTAAATTTTCTAGAGGAGCGTTTTTCCGTCTCTCGAATGTGATATTACTTTTCAGGGTTTTCTGGTGAACTTTTGCTAGGTGTATACTCTCTGGGTCTGGATTCTGGTTCACTCGAGTCATCTTCAAAATCACTGGCATGAATTTGTGCCAAGACTTCAGGTATTGTACGAGGCGATAGATCACGTTTATGCCATTTACTTTCTTCTCCTTTCTTCGCGAATGGATGTGATCGTTTCATCTTGACTGCAAAATGTCAAATGACTACTTGTTATACGCCATGGGTCACTTTATATCCATGACAGCCCAGCGTATATAAAGGGTGTGTGTCTTACCCTTCCACTATTAATTTTCACTGTCAAACGGAGTAGAACGATGGAAGAGCCTACCCAGATCGAACGTTTGATCAGAGCTTTGCGAGGGATCATTAGAAAATTTTCTTCAGACAATCCAACGGACTACTCACCCTGTTTTCGAGATAAAAGTCAAGATACTTGCTATATCTGTAAGAAGAATGGACATTGGTCTTCAGAGTGTTCCAACCGTCAAAAAAGCAAAACAGGGGCTAGAAGAGGCAAAAGTCAAGATACATGTTATCATTGTCAAGAAAAAAGATATTGGTCTTCAGACTGCCCAAAGAAACAACTGAAGTAAGAAGAAGAAGGAGAAGATAGGAGTTATGGACAGGAAGAAGAAGAGGTACCCTCCTCCAAGGAAGAACCCAGACACGTGCAGAAAGAGAAACAGAAAAAGAAAAGAAGAAATGGAGAAAGTGAGGAAGAAGTGCAGAATAAAACTGTGACAGTGTTGAAATTTAAATAGATAGATAGAGAGAGAGAGAGAGTGAAGACAGACACAGAACATTTTAAAGTGTTATGTTGTGTTGTGAGTTGGATTGTAAAAAACTGGATCAGAATAGACCAGGCATTAAATGTAAGTGTCTCTTAGGTTTGGTTTTTAGAATAATAACCTACACTCATGCACTCATTCACACATGCCATAGAGGTACAAAAGAGAGCTTTTTTTTAGTTTTAATTGATGTTGGCAATTGAAATACTATCTCTTTTCGAGAGAAATGGGTGGCCTTGAAAAGGGCCTTTGGGTATTTGTCTCTTCTGCTCTCTGTTGTTGAAGAAGAAAAGCTTGTTCTGCTTCCTTTTGCTGCTGCATACATTCCTCCAATTCTTCTTTCTGTCTCTCTTTGAAATGATCAGTGAATGGTAAAGAAGGAGAAGGTACTGGCAAAGGTACTGGTACCGGAACAAATTCTTGCGTGGTAAGAAAATTCACAAAATCCCAGTTAAAAGTAGCCTCTTGTGGAAGTAGGTCGGTGTTCACTTGGGTAGTCGCTGCTATGTCATTGATTTTGGTCTCCACGACCGGTGCACCCCCATTCATTGTCTTCTGAGTTTCCTTCATGATTGAAAACGGTGTCGCATTGACTGACTGCACACAAACGCTAGCGCCTCTATATAGGGGATGTGATGTCACAGACTGCTCTCTTCGGATTGGACGTGTGGTGACTGAATTTTGTCACGCGTGTTTGAATTGGTCAACCAACTCAATCCGTTTCGATCCTCCCTTCCTCTATAAGTAACTGCAGTTCGCTGCATTTCTTCACCTGTTGTTGTCACCAACATGAGGACCGACGTAGAATCCACTATTCTCGTATCGTTAATGCTGTTCCGTAAGGACTTACCCATGTATGTCAGATCATCGTGGGTCATCGTCAGGAGGACGGATACAAGCGTTTGGAAAAGAAGAATTTATATAGAGAGACAAGGCTGTTTAAAGAGAGTTATGATCTATGGACCAGAAGTCAGAAAAAGTTTGAGGAAAAGAAGAATACCAATGATATGTCCTCTATGTTAACGGAAGGATGTTAACATAAAGCCAAAGGCCCTTTTCAGGACCCCTCATAGGTCTCAAAAAGAAATGACTTTCTTGCCTCTCAATGTTTTTTTCTCTTTTTGTATCAGTGTTTGTCTCTTGTCTGTGTTATCTCCATCTCCCATGTTCATTTTCCCCTGACGCTATACGGGCCCACGATATATTCCCATGTTCATTTTCCCTTGACGCTATGCAGTCCCATCCATGTTCATTTGCCCTTGACGCTTTACAGTCCCATCCATGTTAAAATTTCCCATGTTAAATTCCCATTGACGCTATAGTGGATATACCCTTTTATAACATTAAAGTCCCCTTGACCCTACGGTGGCTCCATACACTACTTACATGCCCATACTGGGGAGTATGATACAATCCTCGTTGGATTCATGATACGCTGAGATCCTTGCATCATAATTTGTAAAGAATAAATATTTTGACAACATATTTACATGTAACTATTAAAGACACAGCAATTAAACAAACTCAACGTTGCAATGTATTTAATTGCAGAACGAGAGAGAGAGAGAGAGAGAGAGAGAGAGAGAGAGAGAGAGAGAGAGACTTGTGGAATCAATGCAGTTAAAATAACTTGATGTGTTTATGCTACATACATGGTCTTTCTCCATACATGTTTTATCTATTGTATTAAGGAATAAGCTTGCTTGTAAAATCCATATCATGATCTTGGACCGTATTATGTTCAATTTGTAGAGAGTTGTTAAAAAAAGAAGACCCCTTTTATAAACGGTATGATAAAGCGAGAAATGTTGTGTTAATTTTCAATAGGCAGCGACAAAGTTCGAAAACATGCAATTAAACTGTAAGCTTTTCCTCCAAGTGATTGTGTCGTAAGATTGTGTCATAAGATTGTATCATGTTGTCCTGTTCATTTATGTGGTAATACTATGAGACCTACTTGTGAAATACAAGAATAGATTAGCATGTAGAATGTATTTTTTAAGCTGTAGGGTATGCATAATACTTTCAGTCAGGTTTATTTCCTGGACATTGTTTAATGCAGATTTGTCATCCTCCTTGCTTATAATTATGTCATCCTCCTTGCTTACAATTATGTCGTCTTCCTTGCTAGTAATTATGTTATCCTCTTTGCTTATAACTATGTCATTCTCCTTGTTTATAATTATGTTATCCTCCCTGGTTATAATTATGCCATCATACATGCTTACAATTATATCATCCTCCCTGCTAATAATTGTGTCAGAAATACATATGGTCAGAAGAGGAATGGTCAGAAATACTTCACATTTAGAATAGTATCATGCACTTCATATTTACAATAGTAGCGTGTACTTCACATTTACAATAGTAGCATGTACTTCGCATTTACAATATTAGCGCGTGCTTCACATTTACACTAGTAGCTTGTGCTACACATTTACACTAGTAGCTTGTAATTCACATTTACAATAGTAGCTTGTACTTTACATTTACACTAGTAGCTTGTACTTCACATTACACTAGTAGCTTGTACTACACATTTACACTAGTAGCTTGTACTTCACATTTACACTAGTAGTTTGTACTACACATTTACAATAGTAGCTTGTACTACACATTTACAATAGTAGGTTGTACTTCACATTTACAATAGGAGCTTGTACTTCACATATACAACAGTAGCTTCTGCTTCACATTTACAATAGTAGGTTGTACTTCACATTTACGATAGAAGGTTGTACTTCACATTTACAATAGTAGGTTGTACTTCACATTTACAATAGTAGCTTGAACATGAATCTTCTGTCTTTGGAATTCATTAAAGACATCAGTCAGATGGCGTTCTGCTAAACAATTATTAAAGTAGGTCACAGTTATCTAATGTTACTATACTAAACATCTTTCGAAAGTTGGCATCTAACTAATTATCATATGATGCACTAAATGACTTTCACATATGCATGCTGCTTCATTTAGTGAGTGTATATAGAACTTTAAAGACAAATAAAAGCACTAAAGAGAATGTAATACTGCCTTTTCAAGCCCCATATAAAGACACGATTTCAGGTCCTATTGTGAACACTAAGAATGCAGTCGTCATTTAGGGCAAAACTGTTTTACTAAGGACACAATTTATAAACGGTTTTGTAGCATGTACTGAAGGAACGGTAAATACATTAATCTTGAAATTAGATAAGCTTGGAAATCCTGTTGTTGCAGACGAATAAGAATGGGTACTGTAATAAAATCCAAAAAGTGAAAGAATCAATACCAAATCAATTAGAAAGACATATTATAAAATCACCAAATTTAGTATGAATATATATTAGGCATACTACTTGTATTACAACCTTCAAATAAGAATAATAATTACACCCATTTAGATAACACGTCTTATTTCTTCACATAATGAATATCGAGTTGTCTAACACTCATAGAAAGCTAATTTCCGGCCTAACGAATCGATGGCGGAGTTAATGTATATTTAACATTATTGTTTCACTCTGTTACATACACAATATTTTAGCAAGAGAAGCAATAAGTTGTAATATATTGTCTTCTTTTTTGAAGATCGATACAGTTGATCATCTTTTGCAATATAAATTAACAGAAAAACAAAAATCAAAGTTTATTTTCTAACAGTAGATAATTGCCGCATAATGCCGTCGCATTTTGGAGCACTGTAAGAAACACCCACTGCATTCAGATTGGGTTAGAAAGATTCTTTTGTCGGTTAGAGTCCCATTGCTGTAAGCTCTCGGTCCATCTGGCAAGCTGCACAATACCTGCAGCAACACACAGCACACCAGTCTTTGCAGATGGAGCCCTGCAACAAAGTTAAATGCATGAAATATGAAGTTACGGGATGTTTGCCGCTCGATTACCTATACCATTCTTCAAATGACAGGTTGAACACTGGATGATCAATTTGTCTGCACATTTAGAAAATGCAAATTTATACCTGTTTATAAACTGAAATTAGCTTTAGCCTTGCAAGAGAATGTTCGGTGTATGAAAGAAAAGAAATGATTTGAAATCAGGATAGAAGTAGCTCTTTCAAAATCTGCACAACTAATTGTTTTGTATATCTACTATTTGTAACTGTATCTGTATTATGTGTATTTTTTGTGAAGTGTTCAAAGATGTTCTGGACAATGTCATTTGGATACATCAGGACTTTTGGCAGACCAGTACATTCGTGAGTCTGCAATTCATTTGGAACATTCGATTCTTTTAGACCTGAATAGAACTTTTAAGGATTATTTTGGATTCAGTTCATACTATTGTATGTTCCTCTTAAATCTTATTTTAAAACTTTGAAATTATTTCTTAGGTTTTAAAACACCTAATGGTTTTGAGTCGTCGCACAACGATGTTGTGATATTTGAAAACATAACGTACTGAAGATATTTCACAAGTAAAGGTCTCGTGATTCTTTATGTTTCCATGAGTCTACATTTATTGAAGCAAAAGAGTGAAAAGCAAATTGTACCAGCATGTATAAGTTTATATGCTAATGACAGGAATCGATCAGTAATGTTGGAATAAACCGTTAAATTATTTCGATAATAAGGAACCAAAAACAAATGTACCAAACGAGTTTTTGTATATACATAGTTAGAACCTGTCATCAGCCGGGTATTTGTCATTTTCCTGGTGTTACGCCCTAATATCAGCTCACTAGACAGTATTGACCAAACATTACCCATATATGTTGGCTACCAGTTTCTTTCTTCAAGTCACAGCCAGATACAAATGGACGAACTTTCAGCTGCGCTGCTCAGTGAATGCACCGATGTTTTGGGGTCTCTTCTTATTATTCCTAGTGCACTGAGCATCCTCCAGGTCGACTGTGAAAGAATATCCCCGCATCCTACTTTCACCGGAAAGCTCTCTATTAATTACTCGTCCTTCTGCGTCTTCGTTTCATATGCCTCTTCCATTCGTTTTCCCATGGGATGATTAGTTCTACCAAGACGATCCATGTTGCAGTCTGACATGATATGACGATATCTGGAAGAAGTGATGTCTGCATAACTTCCTGGAATATGGGTTTTAGCCCCATTTTTGCTTTCATCGTCCATGCTTCGCCTCATGGAATACTCCAGCAATGCTTGATGTTACAGGTTTTATTTGTCACTATCTAACGAATTCAATAAACCGGGCTCCTGGCCGCATTGTAGTTCAAAACCTTTTGTCGTACTCTCTCAACAAATCTGCCATCTCTCTCAAGACCTAATCATAGCTCCATTTGTATCACAATCTGACATGAGGATAGAGCATTATAGATAGTTGCGTTTTTCTGGTACAACACAACGGGCACGTGGACTGATCTGTCAGGTTCCATCAGTACATATTTTGCGAAGGCAATTGGAACAGATCGTACACGAACCATAGAAGGAACTCGATTTGCAGTGGTATCTATTGCCAATGGTCTGTTCGTGTGAGTTATCTGGCAGATGCCAACTTATCCACATTGCTAGGGACCCATTTGGACTGCTCCTGCTCACCTCACATCATCCTCACCTCTGCGAATTTCTTCCTGGACCGTGGTACTTCGGTCTTCTGAGCTTGATTCATTCCATCGCTCAAATTTAGAATGACACATAAAGCTAAAGAACATATTAATAAAATGTCCTTCTTAAAATGTCGGAAAAGAGCAAAGAAAAAAAGAGAAAGGTTTGATCATAGTTTGTTTCGTTTCGCCGTCTGACTAAAACAACTGGAAAGGAACATGCATGTCCTGTTGTCATTGATATAATCTTATCACCATATTAATATCACATGGAGGACATGCAAAGCTGAGTAGAATGGAACAACATCAATGTAACAGTGTGCGATTTTTCAATGCATGGAAATTAATTAGAAAATCTCTTTAGCAGCCTTTGTTTTGATTCAAACAGTATTGTGTCAATTTCATACTGATATTCATCGGATGTTCAACTGTGCTTTGGTAATCTAATACATGCTCTATTCACTAGATACTCACACTAATGTCCCCTAGGGTCCGAGTCCGGGTTCTCATAGTAACAAGTGCGCCAGGGACAAAACAAGGCATGCAGGCAGAGTCTCCCAGTCGAACGGCCAGCTGCGTTATCATTATTTCAATGCAAAAGCAGGTCATGCACACTAAAATTATAATATAGAGTATCCATTGGTAATTTAGAAATACATCATTTTGGAACTCATGTCAATTTTTTCTAAAATTAAACAATATGAGAGTAGCGTGCACTGGAAATAGATAATGAAAATATGACACCACTCTTAAATAGCAAGGTGTAAATGTGTGTGTGTTTTGTATTTGATAAAGGTATGACAACATGTGTCAATTGCTTCATACCGTTATATCCTAGTGTCATAAAAATAACGGTAATGAAATGGATAAAAGCTAAAAAAATCAGAGATAAAAATATAAATCAACAATGCAGTGAGCTTAAAGTTATCCGTGCCTATCTCTGTTCTAATGTGTCATGCTATTGATCAATCGACTCAAGGACTGATCCCCCTATTTATCTGTCGGCATACACACTACCTGGACATTCATACCAACTTCAAAGACATACTGGAATATGTTCTTTGTAATATATTTTCTATTAAGGATGTTTTGACCCCTCCAAAGGTATTGTCAACTAGGATTGATACGTATTACTGTCTATTCTAGGCATATACAATCATACAAAATTTGGAATAACAACAATCTATAAAGAAAAACCGATAACTGGAAGAATTAAACTTCCCTTCCCTATCCCCATTAAACCAGATATAACAAGATTAGTGGACTACACCTCTATTGATTGTCGGACAACGAAACAATGTGTAATATAGAAATAGTGACATTTCAATATTTCACTTCGCTAATGTGTTTATTTGACAGTTTGATGGATATGTAAATCAAACGTAATTTGATAAAATGATAATTACGATATCATATTACCGGTGTCTGATTGTTATAAAGACTGATTCTGCTTCAGATGTTACGGAAAGAATGAGTAATTTTTAAAGTAAACAACATTATGTCAAAAGCTAATACGCAATAACAGAGTCTGGTTGTAGATCAGTTTCCTCCCTAAAGCATTCAAAGTTGTCAACAAGTTTAGGAATTTCCAAAATATCCTACATTCAGATAGAAGTATAAATATATGCTTCTCTTAATAGTGACCTGAATATGTATTCTGTATTCATAGAAAAATATTAGCAATGTAATATGTTGTTTAGAAAATAAATGTCACTGGTCAGGTACACCATTATCTTGAATCTGGACAAAGGTCAAGTACAAATTACAGATTCGCATAAAATATAATCACTGAAAAAAGCAAACAAACAATATAAATTAAATATGCACAGCATTATGTGCTGGTCATGGTCTTTGAACTGGCTGACTTGCCCGACTAATACACCGATGAAAGGAAGCCTGAATAAATAAATCCAGCGAAGTCTGAGGATGGATGTGTGTGTGTGTGTTTAAAATACTACTGGCATACACTAAGAAAAATACTTTAATAACACTTCCAATTACGTAATTGGACATATTCAAATATACTAGGAAATGTAAGGCATTTGCTGATTAAAGCAATGAAAACTAGAGCCTAATTGATGCAGGAAAAGAAAACACGTGTATGAAGAGTTGAAATTGTGGAGAAAATTTATCCGAATTCAGAATTCTACATGATTAAGGAACTCACTCGAGCCGCAATCCTCAAAGCATCCAAAGAGCCCGGTCGTCCAGTCTCTCGTTCCATTCCTGCTCCCAACGAGTAATTTTGGACCCTGTGCAACGGGTTGATTGATGACAACTGTCGTGTTGCTAATTTGATTCATCTTTGGGTGTCCTCTGCAAATGTTATCTCTGATTTATATCATAGTTGTTCCCATTTTAATTCCTATTAAAGAGTGATGGCTGTACACCATAATAATATAAATAATTTGATGTAATTCCCCTTATGAGTATATTCCCATTAAAACACATTCTTCTTCATTAAAATATACTGCATGTACAACAGAGACCTAAACTTTTCTAAATGACGTGCTCTGTCAGTGTTTTCGATGCGCTATTCGCTGTTGGAGTTTTAGCAATGCACACTTTCATCAGCTACCTAATTTATGTAAAGACAAAACTATGAACAAAGTACGCTGTCAATACGTGTTCACTGTCGGTATTGTATTACAAAACAAGAAACCTCAAAACCGTACATTGATAAAAATTGAAAAGTTTGAATTCTAATCCGTTTAGGTACGGGAATCGTCCTACAAACAGTAATAAAAATAGAAAGGTTTGAATTCTAATCTGTTTTTGGAATCTTTCTATTTAGTGAGAAAATATATCCTAACAATTCATGTCTCAAAGCGAGTAGATTCATTTTCCTTATTGTTTTGGTGAATTTCTTTCAAAAGAAATGGTTGAGGAACATTTCGCTACTTACCTCATATATTTATGGACTAGGAAACTTATAGGCTTAGCAATTGTATAAAATGTTTCGATTTCATCCATCTACTAAAGTGTCATGAAAATATGACGTGGCAAGGTATACCTTCTTTTCAAGATGGGGACATATTCTGGTGGCCTGAACAAGATATTCTTTGAAAATCCATCCATCTTACCTTACTTTTGAAAGCAAAGGCTTTATACAAATGTTGAGTAGATTAGAGTCATTTGTAATTAACTGCAAGCTGTTCGATGTTTGTTTTGGAAATCTGCTTCATATGATATGGGACAACATATATACATGATGTGAGACAGCATACAGACAGGATGTGGGACAACATAATTATATTATGTGGGACAGCATACAGACATAAGCTTTTTCTAGAGGTTATCACGAAGCCACATCTTCGTCTTACTTTTTTAAACATGTTTCTTTGCGCCACGTGACTACTACAGGTTTACAAGCAGACATGATACAGGATAGACGCTACTTTGTCTTTTAGACCCTATACAAGCGACGTTAACCAAGCTTTAATAACCCTAATAACTGGTTCTTTTTCTCTTCTCATCCAGTACATAGCTAACATGAAATGTTTAATCCTTGTTCAAACAATGAGATATATTGCATCTGTTCATGATGTTTAAGAAATTTGAACATATCTATAGATGTTCTAAAATCACAAATGTTGAATCTCAGCAATGCAAATTTGTGTCTTTGTTGTGAACAAGATATGTTCATTAATATGGCCTCTCAATGAACCAGATGGTGACTAAGCAGATTAGAGAACAGGTGCGTGAATTTGAGAGCTGGATAAGATGAGCATATATCAATAGTCCAATTGGTTGTTGAAACAACAGGTAGCCAAATGAACGAAACACTTTATCATCTTACTATTCTGCTCAGATATCGCTCATGATTAAATTAAAACAAATTCAGATAAGCAGATTTCAGATACCATCGGAAATTTGCTATTATGAGATTTTTTATAGGCACAATCAAAATTCATTGTATCGATGCCCATCCAGCTGAGAGTTCTAATCAGTCGATGCCATTTAGACTATATCAAAATAAGGTTATTTTTTATGTTTTGTATATTTGAAAACGTCCAAAGTATCTAAAGTTTACAAGTTGTCTATGTCTACCTTTCTTAGAAATTTATAAGAATGTATAATGCATCATAGACAATAATTAAAAAGTACCTATGTGTTTGTGTTAATATATCATTTTATATTTCCAATTAGATTACATATTGTTGTCTTGAAAAATCAATACTATGAATGTCATATCATTACACATTGAAAAAACTGTTTAGGTTTTTTCTTCTTTCAAAGACTAAACTGTGGAGAAGCGTTTCATATGAATCACAATACGATTCAAGGCCATGACGTTTTTTTAAAAGTTTAATTTAAACTTTAGCTTGAAGATTTAATTTTTGGTTTGTTTTGTTTTATGTGTTATCTACCATGTACAGAGACACCAATAATGTAAACTTAACGGGGAATAATTCCTATAGAGATAGATACTGGAAAGATCAAGAGTTGTGTCCCCGATGGGACTGTTTATTAAAATTTGTTTCTTCTTTACATTGTGTTAAAATTGTCTATAACTAATTTACATATTAGTCGTGTTAAATTTATGTTTTGAAATTGTAGTCATATATTTTGTTTGTTTTGAAACAATATTTCATTCAGTTTTTCCAGTGGTTGGTTGTTTAGAAGAGGGTGTTTGTTTAACAATGTATTTATTTATTTATTTATTGTTTGCTAAGTGTTACGATGGGAAATCTAGTATTATAAACTTTCGGTAGAGGATGGTAGTAATTTTTTATACTTGGGGGAGAACGGGAGATTCCATCGAAGAAAGGTAAAACAATTATGGGGAGCATGGGTAATTTAACATGGGTGACGTCATGGTGCTTATAGCGACAAAGGGGTTTGTAAGGACATATGCATATTAAAAGGACAAAAGGAATTATGGGTATAAACAAAACATACACAAAGAAGAAAAAATAAAACACTAAGAGAAAAACAAATTTGACAAGAGTAGAAGAGTATACCGAAATGCTATGGTGTCGTGGGTCTTCAAGTTTGCAATCGGAGAATAAGTAGATAAAAACAATGACAATCAAGATATTATACGTCTATTTGTTGTTATCTGCATTATATTATAATGAATTTAATTTGCAGTTTAAATCAGATGACTTCAGGAAACGATAGATAAACATACGCCATGCAGATTCCAGGGTAAGAATGTTGTGTTATTCTGATATAGTGGTAATACGGAAAAAATATGTTTGCGATTGCATATACTTGTCCTATTGTTGAGAACTTTATCATATGTTGTACCAAGTGTAAACCGACATGGAAGCTACTTCCATGGAACTCATTCTGTCACCTGTGCCTTCCAACATAAACCTATCAGAGAGAAGTAAAGAAATTCATCTGTAAGCATGTGACGGGGAGGGTAGCGCCGGGATGGTTGCTGATAATTGACAACCAACATGAATATGAAAGTACATGACGACCTGAGACTTTTTAATCAATTCCCATTGTTTCATTTAAAAGTAATAAATGGTGGACAACACAGTTTTCAAGCCTGTCATTTGCGAAATCCACCAGAAAATAAAAAACCATACATAATTCAGATTGTTTCTTAATAAATACGGTACTCATGTAATCTAATTTTTCCATAACATCGTTTGACAGTGTTACTAGAAAAACTGAAATACACCAAATTACACACCGAAATACACATATGTGTACCATAATACTCATAAAAATAAATTTATTATACTTTGTATGTGTTTGAATAATGATAAAAAAGCAAAATAAAATTTGAATTCAGTGATTTTTAAAGGATTGTTATTCTTTTCTAGTTATAGCTCTATTCATACAAATCATAATATCAGGCTGTACACCAATATATACACCCAAAATCTGTAAATAATTGTGTATTTCGGTGTATTTCGGTTTTGGAGCGTATTTCGGTGTTTCTAATAACCAAATTGGACAGTGTCAAACGACAAAATGAATGCATGATTTGTTACAGTGATAGTAGTTTTAAGTTGATATAGGTTCCATATGAGAACATGATGTTCGGGCCTTATTTGCAAACACTGATATTCATGGTGGTTATTTAACATAATATGCTCGTCAGCAATTCCAACATTTTCTCAAAATCAAGTGGTGATGCAGAACTAGTAACTTCTGATCATGTAATGTATATAAGATAAGTACACAAAAGCCGATTCTATGCAGAAAAATGGGATACCACGATACCATAGAACCTAACATATCATAATAGCCTACCATATATCTTTTCGAGGCATAGGATTGACCCTGAAAATTGCCGTTGGGGATTGTTTACTAAAGAATGTAAACACACCGAGCATTGCACTGGTCTTCTCTTCCTTAAACTTTATTTGAGAGCGGGACCGTACATCAAGACTTTCTTCAGACAGCCTTGCCTCTCCACATTAATCATTCTTTTCCAAGTTGCCATATCTGTTATCTTCGTGATAGCTGTTAGAGTTATCCGGGCTGAAAAGCTTTCGTGAAATTAGGGAAGACAACATTTTTCCACGTCTTATCATGAGAACAGATGAATTCACGAGGCGAGCCAGTGGTATTTATAGTCTAAGGTCGGATAGAAAGGGAATGACATGTTTCACCAGTCCGAACGCGCGTTACAAAATTCAGTCATAGAGAGGAGTGTCTCTTCCAATCGGAAGAGAGCTACATGTGACCTCACATGCACTATGTAGTACAGCTAGCGTCTGTTCTCCATGAGTTGATGCGACAAAGTTTGAGAATGGCGGAAACTAAGAAGATCATGTATTGGGCTGACGAGGAGTGAAGGTACGGCAGCTACCAAAACAACCATGGTTATACGTGCAGAAGAGAATGATTTTAATTTGGATCTAATCAATTTTTTTGTTCCCAAGAAATTGTATCGGCACCAGCACCTTCTTGTTCCTGAACTCAGGTAGACAATTTTTGACAAAGACATAAAGAAGAATTAGATAAATTTCTACAAAAGCGGAAAGAAGCAGAAAAACTTCTGTCATTCAACAAGAGCAGAAAGATGAGGAAGTGTGAAATGAGAGGAAGAAGGAGAGAAGAGAAAATGCAAGAGAAGAAGGACGGTGAAAGTTAAACGGTGACTACTAGATAGTTTTGTCACAGTTTTAAGGTATCTGAGACAAATATATCAGACTTCTTTAACTCTCCCGAAGAGAAAACGACTTTCTCGGGCCAAACATTCCAACTCAGTCACCAATCCTCTATGAAGATTATCCATGAGAGGCCATCAGCAGCAGCAATCACTATCAAATCATCTACAGTATTTGGTGAAGATGTTGTCCTTTGCCGTGGCAAGAGTATAAGACAGTTAAAGCTCATCTTATCCAGCTCATGCGTTTGTTAAAAAACAAATACCTAACGGTTCTTTTCAGGGCCACTGAATTCTTTAGAAAATAGAGACTACTCAAAGATTGCCAAATGAAGTAAAACTTAAATCCATTTTGTCATAATGTTTGAACAAACTACGTGTATGAGTGTAGGTCCTTATACAAAAATCATGTCCAAGAGGGACTTACATTTTTTTCTGATACATTCTCTCCTTTTGAAAATCACAATGCATATTTCAAGACACAACACAAAAAGTAATTTGTCTTCTTCTTTCACTCTCTCTCCCTCTCTCTTTCCATTTGTATTTCTTCACTGGTACAGGTTCTTCTTCGACTTCACTTTCTTTTCACAATCTGTGTGTGTTTCCTTTCTGAACTGGTTATGGGTTTTTCTACTCTTTGGGGTTTTTTCTTTTTCATTTTTGAAAGACATCTTCTTTTCCTCCTCGTTTTACTTTGTTTCACCTTTTCGTAGGGCATTCTGACAACTACGCCCTTTATCCTCACAATGATAGCAGGAATCTCAATCTTTGTCTCTCTTTTCTCCTGTCTTCCTTTGACGTTGTGGATATTCTGCAGTTCAGTGTCTTTTCTCCTGACAGATACAGCAAGTCTCCTGAGTAATAGTTCTTCGTCTTTTCTGAAGTAAACTTTTAAATGACTCTACGTTTCTGATTACAATACAGGTCTATTGTACCAAATCTCTGACTAGAAGGGTAAATTTCTTTTACTCTTCCATCTTGACTGCTTGAGTGCTGAATGAATACTCTGACTTTAGGACATTAACCCATTATATAGGGACCATCTGCGTGTAAAATCTAGTCAAAGAGAAGATTCAAATCAGGATGAAACGATCGAACGATTTCAGTGAGAGACAATAATAAAATAAGAGGCCACAACGTGGCATACCACTTCGCACACGAGCTGAAGTCTTTGCTCAAATCCATGATAGCGATTTCGAAGACGACATAAGTGAACCTGAATCAACGCCTTCCACGTCTGCTCCCAGATTAAGAGAGCTTACCACCAGCGAAAGTCGGCCAGTAGCACTTGAAAAGTATTACCTCATTTGAGAAACGGGAAACACTCCTCCAGTTTAAAGGTTTCAAGTTCGAAGTCCCGCTCGAGGTATCAGGTTTCATCACGAGATTTGCGGGATTCCTTGTTAACCACACTGAAACGATTTTACCAAGCCAAAGAAGACAATCGTTTGAGACTCTCTATTTATCGCGACAGTTTGATGTCACCCGACTGGATCGAATTGAGTAGCAAACAGAATTGACACCTTCTAAAGTCATCGAGAAGATTTAATACTTTCAGGAATGCCGGAATCAAGTTCACATTACTGATGGCAAAACGACACTTTATTTGACCCACGTATCCGCTCCGAGACGGGGCGGACACAGAAAAGTGTCACTGGTGGACGAACCGTGCAATAACAAACGCAGCATCGTCCAAGTTAACAACGATCAAGTCCAGCTTCAACCATAGTCAAGATCGGACGAAGCCACACAGGAAAACAGGAGCAGAACTGATACAGTAGGCAGGCTATCCAAAGACACGACATGCGGTATAACTGAAATTTTGCAAGACGTCTTGGCTCTACGCTACGCGTTGTAAAGCAACCTCAAGTGGCCCGCGGACCTCTGGTGTTTTGAGGTCTCGATATCCCAGACCTCGCCTAATGGATCTTAGACCCAATTAACGATGCGTGGAGCCAAGGGGACGTTGAACGTTGGGGAGACTGCCATCGTTGTACCTCGGGCGTAGAGGGCGATGAAGGGCCCTGGGCTAAGAAACACCCAGTCCTCTCCTTGTTCTTGTTCAAACAAAAATATTCTTTAAAAAAATAAAAAAGTGTTGTTTGGTCCGGGCTCTCGTATGGTCCCGGGCCCCGGGGACATATCCCCGGTTACCCTGGTTGTGCCAGTCGATGGCTCACATTTTCTTGGGATACTAGGGACAGTCTCTTTTAAATTGCTATTAGGAACAAAGCACTGAAATACTATTTATAATATGCGCACCAAAGAACGAGAAGCTTTCTATGCTTGGTACCGCTCTCACACTTCGTTCATCTTTGAGTCTCTACACTATTGACAGTCTCTAATTTTTCGCCCGGATTGGCTTTTCATTCGTGTCAATGTCGACAACGATACTGATGTCCAGAATTTGTTTTCCCCTGTGACGGACTCTTCTGGCATATAGCCTCATTCGAGAAAGTCCTTGAGAATTCATCGTCCTTGTGGAAGACTTTTGGATCTTTTCTGACGCGAGTCAACAAACACACCTGGTGACCTTTTACATGTTAGGAGAAGGAGATGAAGAAATTAAACTTTGGTTTACACGAAAAGGGTGTCATCGTAGTGCCAGTATCATTTACCTTACCTAAACTTTGTTTCAACAATATATTTGTTGAAAAGTCCCAGATATAATTCTCAAGTCTAAGTGTTAGCCAAACAATTATAAACTCATTGGCTGACGATGCCACTCAGACACTTCGTGGGTATTTACTCGTAGATTTAAATCCCATCATACTCGATTATTTGCGATTGTGTACCTACCTGTTTCACGACTAGTGCCAAAAGGAGGGTAAATCGTTTACACGTCACTATCGGCTTTAAACACTATGAAAAACCTCTTATACTCATAGTCGTCTACAGAACCTACTTTCCGTCTCACCTTCCAGTCAAATTGATTTGAGCCCTGTACGGCATCTGTTGATAAAAAGTCCACAAATCCGTACCCGTGTCTCGGAAGCCAGTCTCAACGAATTTTTACTATTGTTTACGGTGACAGCGCCGGAGAAACGATGGAAAACAGCTGCTATTGTGATGCAATTTATGCCGGCTTAAGTGTATCGACGTTCGAAGAAGATCTCGTGGCACTGAAACCAATCAATTAATACAACGATTGCCTGTTTGTTACTAAAAACCCTTTGAACAATTTTATATTATTTTGAAGTTATTGATTTGATCCTTGTATACCAACGTCAAAATGTATAGATCTTTGATTTTCATATATTGGATGATACAAAATTTGTTACAAGTTACTAGGACTCACTAGGACTCAGAATCTTGGGTTAAATTTAGGAAATCAATGTACACGTTGTACTCTAAATTTAAAATTGAATGAATAAATATTGATTTGTTTTAACTATAACTGATTGACCTGATTGCACAGGTGGCTTACACATTATTGACTTTTCCATTCTCAGACATGCACAGAGAAGTATTTGGCCAATTCCCACTCGTCTAGTAGTCATATCATCCGAAAGGTTTTTGCGCGCATGGGACCAGAGTGGCACCATGTGTGTGGTTTTAATCCTCACCGGGCTTCTTATGTGCGATACACACACTATATTATAATGGTTGTGCATGTGTGGTTCAATTCCCACTCATTCTAAATGACTAAATGACTAAATCTGACTAATTTAAGCTGCATACTTAGTATGCATAAATGGTGTGAGAGCGTAACTCTGATTCCCTTCCGCACAATCAATGAATTAGTCCACTGTGTGGACACAAGATGGTCGTGCACGCCAGATGGGCAAAACGGAACTTAATTCAAGTAAAGTCAATTCAGTCTGTCTACCCATTGTTGACTAGTCAACGTACAATGAATGAGCCGTATACAGAAACTGTTACAACTAAAGATGCAGCTGGAATATGCTCGCCGAGTCCTTAACGAACTGGCCATGTAGATAATATGGAAGCTGAGAAGAGAAAACGACTTTCTAGGGCAAAACATTCCAAGAAAGAAGAAAGAAGATGACACGAGAAAAAGATACTGCTTCATCGCATAAGGCGACAGACCTGTCAAATCTAGCCTGTGGTAAAGGCACCAGCAAAATCGCACCAACTGCCACAAATAATGGTCGCTGTCCCTCCAATACAAAACTGGGACCTGGAGCTGGAGCGTCAGCGGCAAGAGTTGGAGCCTCAGCGATGAGAATAACAATTACCACAACACCCACAAGGACATCGTATAATTCAGAGGGAAGGAGTCTTCACAATCACTAAACGGAAGAATGAAATTCTGAGGCCACTGAAAGCCCCTCAGCACTCCCAATCACCATTATTTGTTGTGGTGGAGATAGATGGAGGCTACGATGTGTTTGTGGTGTTAAGCCTGGGAGATGCGGGCATGAATCGGGTTCACTGAGGAAAATAAACCTGGGCCTTGTCAGAGCCCAAAGATCTCCAGAAAAGAGAGACTTATCAGTTTGCCAAGATATTTGTGTATGGACGTGTTTCTTTGTGTATGTATGAGTTTTCCCGCACAACAATTTGTTTTCCCTTCTGAGTGTGTTTGTATGTGAGGGGTTAATGTGGGTCTATAAACACTCACTTTGCATGTGTGAAAGTGTGTGTTTGGTATGTCTGAATATGAGGGTCTGCATATGAGGGTTTAGTGGTGTGATTATTAACACTTACTACCCTTATTTGTATGATGGGGTATTGTGTAGATTGGTTGTTTAATTGTATTTAAACTTTATAAAAAATATTTTTCTTTGTATAGTAGGTGTTGTATAGTGTGTTTGTATATCTTTGTAAAATGCAGTTGAAAGAGTTTCTTTTTAGTCCTCGCTACTATCTCGTTTTTGATGTTTTGTATGTAAAATGTGGTTTTGTGTGAGTTGACGTTTTCCTTCACGTCCGTGCTTCAGTTTATTAAGATACACACTTGTCCGTCGGTCACCCTTGTTGACTCGACAACACTAAACTTATGTCAGTGATTGATTTACATGAAGCTTGGTAGTGGATGGTGGATGTGGAATATCTTTTAGAAAACAACATAAGAATATTGGAGTTACCAAGTCACCCAGTACCATGTGACAACAACTGTCAGCCCTAGAAAGAACCAAGGGCTTGTAACAAATTTAGGAGGATAGGCTATCCAGACTATATGCCTGAGGATGGAAACAGGGATGGTAAGAACAAGATGAATTTCCTCCAAAAACTGAGAAGACGGTTGAAAAGCTGAAGGAAATATAAAAGAAAGTCAAGAAGAATCTCAACGGCCTTTCCCAGGGCCACTAGAATGTCTCGAAAAGATATACTCGTTTACTCTTGTTTACCGAAATAAAATTGTCTTTGTGTTGTAATTATTTTGTTTGTTTGGGTTTTTTGGTTTCCGTAACCATTTTGTGCCTATAAATTGCTTCTGACCCTATAAACTCATTTGTCGCTATAAACCCCATGATGTCACTCACGTTAAATTTCCCATTGTCCATACAAATAGTTTGTCTCTTTTCAATGGAAACTCCCATTGTCCCCCATTTATCCCGTATCAGTACTGATGATTCCCAATTTCTGTTTCATGAATGATGCAAGATAAAATAATATGGATATGCATGTATATTGTCTTTCTACAATCATTTATTTAGTTCTATTTCCGATTTCATTCCGTTTCTCTCATTTGCAGACAATGGCTGATCGATTAACTTTACATTTGAAAATGACTGAATTGATTTGGATATAGTCTGACAATTGTCAGCATGAATTATGATAAATAATTGGAACATTTTTATATTTTGGAAGAATAAGAAAAAATAAAGGTTTATCTTTCAGACTTTTCAACCAAAGTTAAAGAAATATCTTTTTGAAGCAAAAGTTGTTAATTAAAAAATAAATTTGTTAATGAAATTTTAAATGTAACGGCAAATACATTTTGGAATTATATTTTAAGAGTTACCAAGGGGAGTGTGAAGGACATTGGCTCAACTTAAATACAATAGAAGCCAGGGTTACAACACATCCCGTATTTTGCAATAACGTATATTGAGAAAAGGTATCGGATACTCATCTCTAAGATAAATACGAACAATTTATCTTCGTATTGTTTTCTTCCCTTCCACTTTCTCGTCTTTGTTAAGAGAAATCGATATTTATATTTGAAATGAAAATATTTTGAATATTTAGATTGTCTTACCTTAGCAACACAACGGCTATGCAATGGACTCCGCGAATACCTCAACAAAGAATGCCTAGCTAACAAGTGTTCTGGAGCTCAGACCATACGATAAAGCGGTTGACTTAACACATTGCAGTATGGTATCGTCATTAGCAGTAGTAGTATTGAAATTATAGATTCTAGGCCACCTACTATAGATTTTACATTTGTTGTCGATTTCCAAAGTAGTGTAGACAAAATATTCATGAATATTAAAAATAATGTTTTCAATGTGATTATAATACACACAGCCAAACATGAGCTTGCCTTGTCCAACCGAGTTCAGAGGCAAAAAAAAAAATGTTATTTTCAAGATTCTTTTTGTTTAAATTGTAATGCCAATATTGACACACAACGTTACTTTTATATTGCTGCTCCATGGTAAAATCTTTTAACAAGTGCAGTCTTTAGACAAACGAATCCTGCTTTTTTTCTCTAAGACTTACTGCTATAATTTTTGGAAACATTCTTGTTCTGTTGTCTGTGGGGTCCAGAGATGGACGTTGCATTTGTCACAGTAGTCAAACTGGGTCGCATAACTGCAAGAACTAATCAAAGTTGAACAACTGATGTTACAAATACGCAATGCGAAAATTAAAAATTATTCTAAAAGAATTTCTTCTATTGGAAATAAGTGCAAACCATTAGTTCTTCAATCTGGTGAAATACATAAAATATTTGACATTGGGACTTCCACTGACGATACTTATGTTGTTACAACAGTCCAAACGGAAAATGAAAATTGATTGGATAAACACAAAGACCTAAACTAGCAATGTGGCCCTAACAAATCACCTAGTCTAGATGTAATTCACTACAAAAGTCTGAAAATTTCGGCTATATCAATCTTTGAGTAGGTGAAAGAAGTACTTTTCTGTTGCATCACTTCCTGTAAATTTATTGAAGTTAGCAAACGTATTGGCAATTCATAATGGAAATGGAAAGAATAAAACATAAATCTCCCGACCAATATATGTTCTATCTGTACTTTCAAAAATATTGAGAAAAAAAACAAACATGTCGGCATGATAAACGTATCAGCAAGCATCATCTGGATATCTTAATAAGTATAAATTCCTTCATAAATAATAACCAGTTTCGTCTACAGAAACATTTATGTCAAATTACATGAGAAAACTTAGAGACCAGTGGCTACTAGCGATGTAATCAAGGGAACTTACTGATGCAATTTCCATTGATTTTGAAAAACATTCTAATTTGGTTGTGATCATTAAAACAACACAGGCCCATAAGATTTCTTCAAACTCAATTTCTTTTATCTCGCTACAAGAACCCAAGTTATTTCCATCGACAAATTTACTTCATGTCATATGTTACGTGGTGATCCTCATGGATCTGTATTAGGCCCACTTCGTTTATATACTGTTGCCTCTAAAACGAAATGTATGAAATTATTCCCATGGATGTATTGCATACTCAATATAGCTCACACTTGTCTAGTATTTAAAATCAGAATGGTCTTCTATCTACATTGATCAACATATCAAGTGGAATACACATATCGATCATATTATGTGCAACGGTCATCAACAGAATAACTCTGTTAAAATTAGTCGAACTTTCTACTTACTCAGTCATTTGAACTTTGATTTTCCGGATATCTACTAACTTTGATAGACTACAGCTGTATCATGTATGGAAACACATTAACTTATAATCTATCCAGAACAGAAACACTTTGGAAAAGGGTCTCCCAAATAATCATTTTTTATTTAAAGGTCTTACGTATACAATGGCTACTTATACAAAAATGTATTATTTATTTTAAAGGAATCCTCGCATATAAGATTATATTTCCAGCCAAACTGAGCAAAGATCCTCAAATACTGAGCGTAATTTTAGATCAACAACTAAAAATGAACTGCAGATTCCTTGGTCGAAAACCAACCTGTTCAAAACTTCCTTTGATGTTTCAGCACCTTCCTTTAAGAACTCCTTCATGACAAACACATGACACAATGGTCTTTCATGACATAATTTAACACGGTAGTGTTAATAAAGGTTATTATTATTATTACTGTTATTATTATTATTATTGGTGTCAGTCTGTCCGTTAGCACAATTTTGTTATCGCTACTCCGAAAATATATTTTAGATTCCAATGAAACTTTACACCCACTCACACACCCACACACACCCACCCCCACCCCACACACATGGTCTATTTTGTCATAAATAAAAATTGCCCCTCTCGTACATCCAATATGGCTATCATACCAGTCATCTTGAAGGTCTTGATATCCATACGTCTTCTGAATGAATGGACACATCATGATGGGGTTTTCACTAAAGATTTCTGATTCGGTATAGTTTGGCCTATGTAATGAAGGAATGAGGATATGGCCATCACGTTAGCCATCTTGAAAATCTTATTATCGCTAATCCTACTGAACAAAAAAATCATATTGACATGGGTTTTCACCACAAAACGTCCTATGTTGTCTAGTTGGTGGTATTTTATGGTTGTTACAAAGGCCATCTTCAGAATCGTTTCTACTTGGTAGATTCCTATGAAAATTTACACACAAACACACGCATATACACACATACATTCACCTATGATCTAATGTGTCTTAAATAAATAATTGCCCTTCTCGGTCTTCCGATATGGCTATCATACCAGTCATCTTGAAGGTCTTGATATCCATACGTCTTCTGAATGGATGGACACATCATGATGGGGTTTTCGCTACAGACTTATGATTCGGTATAGTTTGGCCTATGTAATGAAGGACTGAGGATATGGCCGTCAAGTCAGCCATCTTGAAAATCTTATTATCTATTATCGCTACTCATATTGAACTAAAAATCATATGGACAAGAGGTTTCACCACAAAACGTACTTCGTTGTCTAGCTGGTGGTATTTTATGGTCGCCGGAGAGATCATCGACGTAAATGTTTCATTGCTACTTATCCAAAATGGATAGTCGTTTCATCATGGGATGTTTGCTAAAGGATTTCTTAGAATATCTAGCTGGTTTAAAAGGAAAACGGCAGCGCTCATATTATTCATGATACCGCCACAGTGATAATCTTGAAAATCGTGTCATCACTACTATTCCTGAACAAAGACATCGAGTTTTTCAGCGTTTTAAACAACGACAATAGCCTGCCTTTGTTTCAAAAACATGGCAGCGTTTGAAGGGTTCGTACTTGACGGCTACAGAAGAAATCAGAATGTAAATTTGAACATGAGGAAACAGACTAAGCCGCTATAAAATGACTTTATTGTGAGGAAAATTGACCTTCCAGAGCAAAATTAAAAACTGTTTCGAGCAATCTCAGTTAGTATTCTTTTACAACTATTATCTACAAATTGGTTATAGTATATGGACCTATATAGTAGTTTTTGAATTGTGTCAGGATTTTGGATATATTGCTAAGACTGAAACCGCATGGATTTTAGATTTAGTCTCTTGTACCCTGTACAGAAAATCATTAATCTCGATAGCTATAGCATCGGTCAAATTAATTTATAAAACAGTCCCTGGTACTGTTTCAGCAAATATTCACGAAGCCATATAATGATAAACATGTGCACCCAGGGTGGGAGTGATACATCGTTTTCGTCTATTTCTCGTACATTTGATTTTGGCTGTGCGCCCGCCCATAATAATTCCTGCAGACGTCAATGGTTATGTAATTCAGAGTCAATATCTTTCTACAAGAATCGGTGGGTACAAAGATTCAAATTCTTTTAAATGTTTAAGGCTGTTCATATTGAAAAGACCCATATGGAATGAATTAACTTAATAGGTAATAGCTGTTTTCCATGGAATTGCCCAATTTATCAATTTCAAAGTCTGTCTCACTGGCCATTTCAGTGTTACGTGGCAATTAGTTTGATGATTTACTTGAAGCAGCCTATAAATAATACTTATAGTGTTTAATAGCCATCTGTTTACTTTTACTGCTAGGTACAAGTAGTTATAAGGCAAAGAATCCACACTGCATGCACCACTTCTAGTATACAACATTTTCAGATACTATGTTTAGCTGGCCGAACCTATCCCATTGCCGCATCCGGTATGGTCATGCGCATTTGACGTAGGGCAACTCGAGTGACCTAGACTTCTTACATGAATAGAACATTTGTCATTATAGATCGCCGCAGATAGTAGTGAACAATAATATGCCAGTACACAAGTATAAGAGTTGAAATGTACGTTTTCATCAAGTATTTTTAACAATAAATGAGTATCTATTGCTTTATGTTACTGCATCATGTCTCTCATCTAAACTCAACTAAAATTTGCCCTACGTTGATTGCGCATGCGTTCAATATTGGAGTGGAAAACCCCAGACTAAACTTCCTGAAAAAGGTCTATAGCTAATATATGGCTGTATTTTCTCCAGACATGATTTGTCTACCTTAATTCTACAACTAGACAGTTCACACAACAATTGCGGTCATTTAGTTTGATACTCATACACATCAGATCTCAGTCAAGTTAGCTTTATAATTTTAATCCAGCAAAATACCCCACTCCCCCCCCCCGTGTTTTGCCATCTCAGGCAAAACCACTGCTCTGTCACTCTCTGTAAATGCCATCACCAGCTGTTAATTTTGATCTTTCACACCAGAGACTATTCCCTCTGTTGAAAGTGATAAATAAATGAAATATGGTTACCAAATCTGAATTTTCTCCCTTATGCAAAAGGACTTTTGTTATGCTTTCCTTCAATCTTGACAGACTTAAATTTCTTGCATGGATTATTAAGAAAAGTAGATAGACAGTACTGGCCTTGCATTTTTGTGCTAAAGAAAAATGATAACAGAATATGGACAAAAGCTTAGAGTATGTATGTATGTATGTATGTATGTACAGTGGTTCCTTGACTTAACGAGTTTAATTCGTTCCGTGACGGAAGTCGTAACTCAAATTACTCGTTATGTCAAATCAATTATCCCCATTGAAATGAATTGAAATGCCATTAATCCGTTCCGGATCCCCAAAAAACACCACAATATTTTTGTTACATGTTTTTAAATAAGAAAAATGTACTTATAAATAACGAATATTGTATAAAAACACAATACAATAGAATGTACTGCAATAAACTGGTTTTATTAAGTATAATGTACAGCATTTACCTTGGAGATCAGACGACTTGAAGATGCTGACGGAGGTGGAGGAGAAAGGCTGAAGTTAGTAACTGAATCTTATTCGCTGATTTTTGCCGTTTTCGTTACGCTTTCCTCACTTTCATCTGCAGGGGTTTTCGATAAAAACCTGTCCAATGAGGTCTGTTTCATCCTCTGTTTCAGACTGTTTCTGAAATGAGTTAGGCAAGTGTCATTAAACAGCGCCGTCGCACGCCCAGTTGCAACTTTTTCTGGGTGTTTCTTTTGAATAAAGTCTGAAAGTTTCTCCCACATTCCCAACATTTCCTTTATCTCACTTGTAGAGATAACCTCCTCCGCCTCCTCCGCGTCACCTATTTCCTGCAAAACCTCCATGTGCTGCTGCGTCTGTAGCTCCTTTAGTTCCTCCGTTGTCAGTCCCTCGGAGTGCTTGTCACCTTCATCCATGTCCAGGCCCATGGACTTACCGAGGGATACAATCTCCTCCACCACTGCAGCTTCGTGTTCCAGTCTTTCAAAGTCTGTTTCAGACACAACCTCAGGCCACAGCTTCTTCCACGCAGAGGTCAAGGTCCTGCCAGGCCATATTGATAATTCTGAGGCATATCACGATGTTATAGTGGTCCTTCCAAAACTCTCGAAGGGTGAGGTTTGTGCTCTCCGTCACCTCAAAGCAGCGGCAGAACAGGTGCTTGGTGAAGAGCTTCTTGAAATTAGAAATCACCTGCTGGTCTATGGGCTGCAGGATAGGGGTGGTGTTGGATGGAAGGTAGAGAACCTTTATAAACCTGAACTCTTCGAGGATGTCATCTTCGAGGTTTCGTGGGTGAGCAGGTGCATTGCCCAGGAAGAGAAGGGCTTGCAGCTGTAGGTTATTTTCCTGGAGATATTTCTTAACGTCAGGACTAAAGACCAAATTCACCCACTCCACAAAGAACTTCCTGGTGACCCACGCCCTCGGGTTTGCCCTCCACATAACCTGCAGTTTTTCTTTCAGAATCTTATGTGACTTAAAGGCTCTGGGGCTTCCCGAATGATAAACGAGCAGCGGCTTAATCTTGCAGTCGCCGCTCGCATTGGCGCACAGTGCGAGGGTTAGCCTAGCCTTCATGGGTTTGTGGCCTGGCATCCTCTTCTCCTCTGCCGTTATTGGAATCTTCCAGAAGAGTCCTGTCTCGTCACAGTTGAAGACTTGCTGGGGGATGTATCCTTCTACTGCTATAATTCCAGCAAAAGTTGTGAGGTAATCCTCAGCTGCCTTCATATCCGCGCTCGCTGCCTCACCATGCCTGACAACGAAGTGAATGCCGGTCCTCTTTTTAAAATTCTCGAACCAGCCCCAACTGGCTTTAAACAGCTTGCCCGATGCCTCGTCCGTCGAAGTGCCTGGGGTCTGCTGCAGCAAATCAGCATAAACAGCTCGTGCCTTCTCGCAGAGTATAGCCTCCGTCACGGTATCTCCTGCAAGCTGTTTCTCCGTTAACCACACCATCAGCAGCTTCTCCATATTTTCATGGATAGATGTCCACTGTTTAGAAATTATTTTAACACCCTTGGCTGGCGTTATAGCCTTTATCGACTCCTTTTGCTTCAGTATGGTGCAGATCGTAGAAGTGCTACGCTTGTACTGCTTCGCCAAGTCGACTACACGCACACCTTGGTCATGTTTTTCGATAATTTCTTTCTTTAATTCAATGCACATCATCCGCTTCTTCCTCTCAGCACTGTCCTTCGCACTCACTTTCTTTGGATCCATGGTTGGAAAAACGAAGTTTTGCAAAATAAGTGCAAGCACAAATGCGAGCACAACACTGATGCTTCCACTGCAAGCTACCCGCTTAAAGTGAACGAGGGAGACACGAGATGCTGGGCGGGTGTTGCCACGTTCACTGTTGCGTTCGCTGCGCCAACTAGCGGTGGGGTATCTGAAGATGGCTCGTAACCCGAATTTTTGCTCTCAACTCAAAGCAAAAAATCGGCCGAAAGACGGCTCGTATCTCGAAAAACTCGTTAGTTGGGACACTCGTAAGTCAAGGAACCACTGTATGTATGTATGTATGTATTGTATGTCTGTATGTATGTATGTGTGTGTGTGTGTGTGTGTGTGTGTGTGTGTGTGTGTGTGTTGTAACAGCCGAGCTAGGTCCTGATAATACTACACAGTAGTAGGGCATCAGTGATGAGACTGCTTATTATCATCTAAGGAGGGGAGAATGGAGTAAACTAGAACTCTGATTTCTTTTCAACCATAACACAAAATGATTCATTTATTAAGAAACCTTAAATAAAGTCAGTTCATAACCATGACAGTCTTGTTGTTTGTGTACAAGGCATGAATGCAATCATTGTCTTGAAGTGCAGTTTGGTATATAATAACTTCACACAAGGTCCGGGAAACCATTACCACTATACTATTAGTTCATTATATTATTACTCCTTTAGATAAATGAAAATTATATAAGATTTACCATATTTGGATTTACTTATAATAACGTTTACTACAGAAGAGAAAATATGTTTTGATTGTAATATGTGAAATGTAAAATCTGCAAGGAAAACACCTGCTTGACTTGACACTTCAACTATAGATTTATACTTATTTGATGTGAATTGTTATAGATGGAAGTAAATCGGCTGTAAAATCAGTGAAGAAAACACTTATAATGACTTAGACAATTTGTAAATTATAAAATAGAAACATAAATAAATTATTCCTTTATAGATTGCTAGATTAATCAAGTATTGTTGAATTGAATTTAGAATGTCAAGTCGGTGCGGAAAGAACTCACAATGACTTAGACATTCTATTTCCCTAAGAACATTTTTAGACCTATAATTTAAGAAAGGAATTATATATTTGTAGTGTCAAGAAACGTCTCTTATGATTTTGGCTTCATAACACTAAATAAAAATAAATAAATAAATAAAAGTATTGGTCTGTGAGTACAACAATCACTTGACGGTATAACTGAGTTTCAAATAGCAAATGATATGACAATATCTAGTTTGCTTGTAAAAAAAGCATCCCACAAAGCCTTATATACTCCTGATAAAACCCACAGTCAACAGAGCCCACAAAGCCCACAAATTCAATAAAACCCACGAAGCCCACAGTTCTAACAAAACCCACAACCAACAAAGTCCACAAAACCCACAATTGTTATTGGAATATTCAAGCAAGCAGGAGCTAATATTGCATGTGTAGACTTGTTCAATTTCCTAAAAAGTAAATATTCAAACTTCCACATAAAAGGAAGTCCTATCAGCTAAAGATGAAAAATAAATAACATAATTTCCTAATTATTCAATGTCATATATTATTAACGATGCTTAGTAAATAGCAAAATAACTTAGCTCTCCAAGCCAAAATAACATTCAACACGCTTTAATTATGAAATACAATTTTTCTGATGTCTTTCAAACATAGTACACAAAGAGAAAGAAAATTATTTCATCCTCTAATTTTTTAACAAAAGAATCATCCCTTGGGATAATAGGTGTTTTATAATTGTCAAATCGAATTTTACCATAGGTGTAAATCTCTGGAACAACAATTGTGAAATTAGAAATTTAATTTTTTTTTTTAAATTACATTATGCCGGGAATATTTAGGCCTTAATACTTATTATTTAATTAGCAGAACGAATGGCCAAAATTATCTTTGGAGTTAGTGAACAGTTGGAATCGGAATACATAAACCAATAACATTATGTACATTTAATTTGCATTGTTTTTTGGCTTTTCTCCATGATTATATGCTATGTATATCTATATTATGTTTTTGACCTTCGCCAATAGAGTTAAGGCTCGACCTGACATGTGACTTTATTTGTAACCAACATAATACATATGTATTTCTCTATGATTAACGTTATATATTAAATATTCAGATAATTATTAATGGAGGTTAGCATCTTTATTTGTATCTGAGTATTAGAAAATTAGTTTTTTGTGTTGGAAATTCATAATCTTGTTGACAGCCTAAAATGTTTTAGAAAAGATGTTTACCTTCATCCTGGTTCTGTTATTGTGTTAAAGCTGTTCATATTAATGTTCTTTACTTCAAAATTTCAGTCTTATTGTTGTACTCAGTTTTTAACTTGTGAGGATTTGT
Organism: Sinohyriopsis cumingii; assembly: GCA_028554795.2. NCBI lineage: Eukaryota > Metazoa > Mollusca > Bivalvia > Unionida > Unionidae > Sinohyriopsis > Sinohyriopsis cumingii. The sequence goes on from CM068835.1 coordinate 28,689,690, forward strand.
TACTTTAAATTATTCACTGGAATTATAAAATGCCTCATATTTCCAGACTAAATCAATATATTGAGGTTATTGTGAATTCATTGAAGGACGTTTTTATTAAATCACTATGATACATCACGATTTCTGGCACATTAGCACAGTCAAGGCCATCAGAAAATCAGCATGTTCAGTATTGGAATTTATTCAGAATGCCATTGGAATTCATTTGGAACTCCATATTTTTGAATTTTTGATAAAAGGTTTAGTATTAATTGGGATTTAATTCGCAATCATAACTGTAAGTTCTTTTTAAATTTTCACTTTGTATTCAAGTTAAATAAATTACTTGCTGAATTTTACTAAACTGGTTTTTGCTTTCTTCTGTTACTAAGATTAAGACCATTGAGGCAAAACAATATTAACAACAAATTTAGGAATCCCCACATAAACTAGATGCTTAGCTGCTAGATTGTTTATGACAATGCCTTTGATCCTGTAGTTAAGTTCAGGTGATGATATAATGTGCCACGTTGTGTTTATTCCTACTTGAATTTGATTTGCAATCAATTAAGAAAGTGATTCAAGCAAATAATTAAAAAAGATGTGTGCCACTATATTTTAGAGTTCAGATTCCAACAAAACAATCATCTCTTGCCACCTTCCTTACACTTAAATTGTAACTCATGAAATGAGTCTCTATTCATACTTGAGCAAACTCTTGATGGGTCTTCTGAATGACTGATCTAGCTTCATTTTAAATTTTATATGAACCAACTGCCAATAGCCAGAGTTTGGTCGTAATATTCAACCATTATACAGACATATTGACTATCTCCACTCATTTCTAGAGATTGGAGCAGTGTTTGAGGGTTTGTGAAATATTATTAAGACATGCACTTATCCATGTATCCACATGCAGAATCCATATTTTCTTCTTCAAAATTATCAGAGGAACTAGTAGTTGTACTTTAATTGGATTTTGGACATTGTTGGACAGCTGTAACAGTTTAAAGTATATAATTAGTTTTTTTTATTAAATCAGAAAATATTCTTGTTCATACTTCATTGAGGAAAATATTAAAGTCAATCTCTCTCTCTCATTTAATAATTTAATTAAGCCGCATAGGATTTTGATATCATCTTGCTGGGCAGTTAATAACTTGTTATAACCATCAACCTGCCCACTCCCCAACTTGCTAGCCAAGCTTGCTTTCCTGTTTATGTTTAGCCATTTAGCATTCTCCGTAACAAACTAATATACCTGCTCTACTCCATGGAATTAATGATCTTAGTATTATCCCTATGCTTTGGGAATAAACTAGAGATTATTAAAGTCTATTAACTATATAAATGGTTTTGTTCTTGTTGTTGGTGTTGCTTTTGGGTTTAATGCCATTTCACAGGACGTTCATGGCAGCAAGTGTAACTAGTTGTAGATGAGCAAAGGGAAGCCCCGATAAGAGCCACCGACTCACGCGAAACTGCTGATAGCATTCTCACATACCCACACTGGAATGCACAAGCCTCAAAACTTCATCGAGAGAGGTGAGGTGACAGTGAATTCAGTACCATGAAAAGTTTGTTGATTAAAGGCAACATTAAAAGAAGAAATTTAATTTTTTAAGTTCACGTTTTTGTTGTAAACATATTTGATAAAAACAGCTTTTTAAAATGATATTTATGTGAGGTCCATAAATAACGTTTAGGTTCAGTAAGTGAAAGTAATGAAAAAATAAAAAATAATAAAAATTATTAAATTTTCATATTTACTTTATTTGTACGAAAACAAAAATCATGCAAGGAAAAAATAAGATTACAAAGCTGAGATAGATAACTCTTTCGGTCCTTACAATGGCACATATATCAATGCTATAGAAAGAAGATAATCATGGTCATATAATAAGCTGATTTTGCCAATGTCACTGGCTTTCTATCATATATACATACCTGTTAAATAATGTTTTAGTGATTAAAGTGGCTCTATGTCTCTTGCGATATGTTTGACTTCAGTTTTAAGTCTGTGAATAACATATTCTCAGAATGCAATGCTTTATGCAAACTAATGTACTCTATTAATTTGTTTGCATTTTAGCTGAAATACATTTGAGACTTGCTATAAAATAACCATGCATTATAAAAGAAACTTAAATTTTCCTTTAATCCTCACAAATAATATTGCCCAATGTCTTATGAAAATGCACATATTGTAGACAATAACACAAGGATGTGCAGTAAAAATTGCACAACTTATAAAATGAAACTAAACATCCTACATATAGTTTCTGTGATAAGCTAATTGACTGCAAAAACAGTTTATATAATATTTTGGACTGGTAATGCAATATGTTTTGTTTGTTTGAGATTTCTGCTCTTTTCCAAAAACATAAATGCATATGGGGTAATTTGACACTTGGCACATAATCTAAACTTTCTTCATTGGTCCTGTTTGGTTTTCTATATACAAAATGACAGTCATACAGAATTGACGTTTTTCAATATCAGATCATTACGACCTGAGGCATGAGTCCACAGTGACTTAAAATTTGACTGGGAAATTTATAAAATCCACAAGTGATAATAATTGAATCCATTCAATGTTTACACCCATACAATGCACAATGATTGCTCCCACCTATTTTATTCAACCTGAAAACTATATGATATTATAGTTTTGACTTGACTTGTTTACTGACGTGTGTAGGAAGAGCGACTTGACTGCCCCCACAATTGCTTGTCTCACAAAAGCTGATACAATAACATACAACCTCAAGGCATCAGTGCATAACAATTAGAAGGAACAATGTTGTTGTTGGAAAGCTTTGTTGCAAACATATAGATGATAGAATATGTCTACTACTTAAATTTCTACAACTACTGCTAATTAATAATAATCATATTTCAATCTTTCTTTGTCAGACAGGTGAAAGCCATTATTTAAAAAAGATTTTAATATAATGTTAAAACAATTCTTTTTGACTAACGTTGCTAAAACATTTCCTTCTAAAATGTATGTGTGTGTGATATGGATTTTTAACGCAGCTTTAACATCATATTGCTTTGGCGTCTGCAGTGTGGAAGTTAACAGTGATGTCTAGGACTGGGGCATCATGCCACATATATGTAGCATGATTTCCCACCCCGTCACATTATCCTGACACCAGGCCAACCAGTCCTAACACAAACCTCTTAATGCTGAGCACATAGCGAAGCAGCTGTTAGTAACATTGTTTTATAAGTCTTTGGTATGACTCGATTGGGGTTAAAACCCGTGACCTCCCGCATCTGAGGTAGGAACTCTAACCACTAGGCCACCAGAGAGGTCCTTCTAAAAAGCATTATTTTCGAAAGGTAAACGGACGTGTAAAGCAAATGTAACAAAATTCTCTCAAAAGCAGTAACACCTTTTATGCTGCCAAGTTTGCTCAAAAATTAAAGATAAGATCATTTCTAATCTTTAAGTGCTAACTGTTGAAACCATCTCTGATATTCTACAGCAATAACATGATTTTCAATTTAACTGCTATGTTGGACATATTGGAAGACAGATTGGCATCATTATCATTTAGCACCAAGATGACATCATGATCAGTCTTGTGATGGAAAGTTCATGTTGACACGACTTTCTATTTTAAAGATGGCTGCCATGGTAGCAATACTGGATACATTAGCACCATTTCCACTTTGAACAAATATGAAATCATAAGAAGTCTTGTTGTGAAAATACAATAGATATTACACGATTTTCAAGATAGTCATTGTGCTGACCATATAGGAAGTCAGATTGGCACCATTTTCGTTTTACAACCAACAATACTTCATAGTATTTCAGTGAAAACCCTACGCTGATGTGACTATTCATTCAAGAGAAGTGATATGAACTTCATGATTGCCACTAAAGTCAACAAAAATCAGCTCAGCATCATAAGTTTTCTATTAAAATTCCCATGGCAATATATGTTTCCATCCAAAAGGAGTAGCCATTACAAGATTTTAAGATACTGCAGTGGCAGCCATATTGGACATCAGATCAGTGCCATTTTCTTATGGACCAACTGGACATCCTAGGAACACCTTTACTGGAAACTTCATGCTGATAGGATCATCCATTCAGAAAAAAGTAGCAATAACTAGATTTCAAGAAGGCCATTCTGGATGCCATAGTCGATGTCCACCCATCACCATTAGTGTTGGCACCATCTAGACCATTGGGTGATTGTGTGTGTGTAAAATTTAAATGCAGTGGTCTAAGTAGTTGAAGAGATGTAGTAATAACAAGCTAAAGTCAGAAAATGGACGGACAATATTCAACATATCATACATAAGCCCAACTGGTCTGTGTCAAACAGTGCTAATTTTGATGCAATGTCCTAAAATCTTTACTCCGTGTAACAAATTACTCGAGATGGACAGCGAGGGACATTTTTCCATGTATCCAGCAGAGTCAAGTTTCTTCTTTCACGTTTTGTCAAGTTTCCCCACACATCTCTTCTCACTCCCCTATTTTCATCAATTGTAAAATTATTTGTGTTATTTTATTTTTTCAATATTTTATTACTGCATGTGTGTGTGTATGGGGGGGGGGGGAGCAAAGCAGTTACGTCAAATGTTTTCCTTAAAATCCAGCCGGGCAGGTACTTCTGCATAGTGCGAAACCTACTCAGTACCTGATCACTTCTACAAATTACCATATAAAAGTTCTTTGGTGCTGTAAAATCGCTACTTCATGCAAATAATTCACATCATTGAAACTGTTTTGATAGGGGCCTGATGTTTAGAATAACATTTCTGTGTACACGCTTTATATTTTATCTTTAGATAACTAAAACACTTGCTCCATTCCATGGACTTACATTTCGTAATATAATTTCTTTGCATTAGGAATGAAACGTAAATTATGAACTATATAATTGCTTGGACAGTTATTGCACCACAAGAGTGTAATATAACATCAAAACTAACAGGCACGGAGAGCTAAAAAATATTTATGAATTTGCTGCTGGAATGCTTAATTATATCACATTGATGAAATCTATAATAATAATAATAATAAGAAGAAGAAGAAGAAGAAGAAGAAAAAGAAAACTACTACTAATAATAATTTTAGCTGCTTTTATTGTACATATTTAATGCCAACAAGGTGATGATATGTAAGTAACTTAGGTGATAATATATATCAATGATCAAGTTATTTTGCCATTTGTTCTAGGAAGCTTTTCATCCAAACGTTACCCAAGTCCAAAGTTAAAAATCCAAGTCCAAAAGGTTCAATTAATAAATGAAAAATACTTTTGAAAAATTGCATAATATTCTAAAAACGTAATCAGTGTAGTTATTTATAAGCATGACAAGTCCAAAGTTATATGACTGTAGTTTTTTTATAGCTCTTTGCCATTGTGCTAAAATGAATACAGGATAGACATACAAACAAACACACATAATGACAAAGACACATACTGATGGACATAGGCAACAGGCCATTTATGCTTGTAACGATTCCCTCTTAGTAAGAGGGGTGATTAATTGGATATGGCTGGCGTTATCTAGAGGATGACCTACCTCAATATTATAGCCCCGCAGGAGTGAAAGAAGAATATAATTTCACCAGACAACTGAGCGGGAATACTGGGGAGAAATAAAACAATACCAGCCCCCTTTGACAAGAAAATAACAAATTCAATCAGAACAAATTAAATAGCGGCAATTCCAATGCAAGTTAGATTATATCATTAGAATTAACAGGAGTGTCTAATTTGTATTGATTTCATCATCATGACGAAAGGTGAAAAGGGCGCAATGTCCACGATTGATAAGCATCACCTTGAACGTAGATCAACGTCTCCTAGTTCATCCTTAGTAAGCTCTATGCTTTGCCCCTTCATGGAGTTTTAGGCCCTTTTAGTCTGACCTCGTCCTTCTTTTCCTCGGACTTCTGTCTTCAGACTGTCCCGTCTCTCTCCAAGAATGCTGTTCCTTAAAGAACAAAATTACCCCTAAATTTCTATATACCCCACTCTCTAGACGTACATAAAATTCCCTCACTTTACTCAGATCATGCTGGCTATCCACACACTGCGTAAATTCTGACAGCACGGTAGGTCATTGGCCTCGCTTCCACCGGCAGGTCTTAAATTACCACGTGAGCATCTATCGAATATTACCGTATCCTTTTACATATGCTACTAATGTTCGATTACTATTGCATGAAATTCACAAATTGTAACTCACATCAATCCTTAACCTTCAAGATTATTCAAACATTACAAAATCAGATATAATTAGGTAAGTATCGTTAACTCACAATGATCTATATCGTCCTAACAAACAAAGAAAGTTATTTCATATAACCTATGAAATTCTACACATATGATCTTTTGAATTGCATGCAATCAATTCTAACAATGAACTAATAACTGTAAAATTAAAAGGTAAGTTGCATAACAATTCTAGCGTCAACACTTTCCATGAAATTGAATAAAAATAAATTGCATGACAACTCTAGCATCAACACTATCCTTGACACTGAGTTAAATAAATTGCATAACAACACTAGCATCGGCACATTTCCATGAAATTGAATAAACGAGAAATAATATGGAAACCTAGTCATAGAAAAACACATTTGCATAAAACAAACAATCGAATAATAGAATATTACGTGAAACTAAAATTGCGTACCTTATTGCTGTTCTCTTCCAGAACTTGTGCGTCCTAGCACTAAAACCTGTATTTCCTTTACCAAGACGGCCACCTGGTCCCTTTCTTGTTTAACGAGGAAAGCACTATTCTCTTTAGGCTTCCACGTAGTCGACTACCTCTCCTCTTCCAGGAACATTTAATTTAAAGTCTGATTGCTTCTAAATTGTACACTTTAATGTATTCTGCCCAATCGTAGACAGCGGTCTCTAATTGTTCCCAAAGAAATAATTCAAGTTTTGGCAGCTCGGAATCTGTGAACTACGGTGCGTAACAATTTCCCTTTGAAGAAATAATAAGTGGACATAGGTCCCTATCAAGCGGTTAGGGTTGGTAGCTCAATGGTTTACTTTCTAAGGAACGTGTTAAGATACCCCGGTCAATTTCACTGGGTTGCCCCTTGGAAGTTTACACTGACATGGGGGAGATGAACTAAGAAAGGTCGAAGTGACCCTTCACAACGACTTTTCTCTCTCAAATGCGATAACATTTTAATGCTCAATGCATTCAGCTTTAAAGTTCACTGCAATTCAAAATTCGACACTTCACAATGCTATTGTATAGAGGGTGAAGCAAATAAAAAATAAACATGAAATTGGAATAGTCATACAATCCTGACCCATATTTCTAAACGTATGTGTAACTAGTTAGTTCACTGTATGAACTTGTGGAAAGCATTAGCATATTGGTGTCTAGTATTGTTGTTTTCAAATCAGAAAACATTACTTTATTCCTCTCATGCCCTCTTTCTCTTCTGTTTAAAGAAATTTATTAGATATTAAAGAATTAATAAAAGTCCCATTAGTTGCTAAACACCAGCTATGCACCTGTCATGTACCACCATCACCAACGTACTAAGCAAATATGGACCAGGGGCACACATATAAGTATTTTTTTTTGGGGGGGGGGCAACATGTATTGGTCAGCTATTAAGCTTTACAGATGGAGACCAGGTCATGTTTAGAGATGAACTCAGTTGGAGGGGAGTAAATTAAGGCGTAAAATTTGGCGGTAATGTGAATTTGAAGTGTCGAACTTGGACGAAATTCTTTAGTCCGAAACTTCCTGAAACAGGTGAAGTATGGACCCAAGGAATCCTAAACAGAATAGTGCTTTACTCGTTAAACAAGTTATGGACCAGGTGACTGTCTTTTAAGAAAAGACAGATTTTAGTACTAGGACGCACAATTTCTGAAATAGACCAACATTAAGGTACACAATTTTAATTTTTCACCTAATGTTCTATTTTTGATTGTTTATTTTATGCAAATGTGTCTGGTATGATTATGATCCATATTATGAATCGTTTATTCAATCTCATGGAAATATGTTGATGCTAGAGTTGCTATGCTACTTATCTCTTTAATTTTACAGTTACTAGTTCATTGATAGAAATGACGGATTGCATGCGATCCAAATTGTCATATGTGTATGATTTCATACGGTATATGAAATAATTTCCTTTGTCTGTTTTGTCGATACTGATTATCATGAGTTAACGATAATAGCATATTTATATCTGATTTTGTAAAGTTTAAATAATCTTGTAGGTAAGGGATTGCTGTGAGGTAGAAGTTCGCGAATTTTATGTAATAGTAATCCAGTATGTGGTGGCGTAGGAAAAGAGATACGGTAATGTTAGATACACCGCTTGCGTGTTAATTTATGGTCGGTCGCTGTGAAGCGAGAGTGATGTTCTATCGAATTAGATCAGAATTAATGCAGTGTTTGGATAGCAACTTAATGCTTCTGAGTAACATAAGTGAGGGAATTTAAGGTACGTATAGAAAGTGATCCGTATATAGATTATGGGGTAATTTCGACCTTTAAGGAAACAGCTTTCTGGGACAGACGGGACAGTCCGAAGACAGAAGCCTGTAAAGAGAAGTATTCAGAATAAAAGACTAGGAAGTCCAGAAAAAGATGAAGCATTCAGAATAGAAAGACTAGAGAGGTCAGGAAGACGTGTGATACATGGATCAAGAAAGGAAGGTGATGCAATCAGTCGTGGACATTGCGCTCTTTTTACCACTCGTTATTATGATGAAGTAAATCCAAATTAGAAATTGCGATTATATTCTGTTGACATAACTTAGGTTAAATTGGAATTAATTGTTATTGATTAATTTTTTATTTTTTATTTTTTCTTTTTTGTCTATGGGAGCTCTTATTGCATTATATCTTCCCAATATTCTGGGCTCAGTTCTCTGTTGGTATTCCATCTATCCACTCGCAACGGGCCATACAATCGAGAGAGTTCATCCCCTAGATAACGACAGCCAAATCCAACTAAACACCCCTCTTACTAACAGAGAGAAGTTACATTGAAATATTACTAGAGTGTCATTTGCACGCATGCATAGTACACACTAGGGCTGCATCGGTTGTCAAATTCCTTAATTAGTGAACCATAATGCATTATCTGAACCTAAATTGTTATATTAGATGATTTCTGTTCCAAATTTATATGCATCTAATATATTAATCACATATTTCGACATACTTTTTATAGTGGGATCAGTTTGAATTTCTTCTTATATAGTTTCAAATAATATTTACACAGTAAGTACATTTTGATAGAGAGGTGATCAATGATTTCTGTACACAAGTGATAAGACACATCTTCAACCAGGTTTTTTTTCCCAGTTGTTTATGACGTCAACACTATTTAAGATATTTGATTTTTCAAAACAGAACCAATCAAAATTACTATATGATATAATCATTTAATAATAAGAAACATTAGTGAGTATTCTGAGAGCAGACTGCTAAAATGGTCATACAGTTAACAAGGGATTTGAACAAATAATAGCTACAGCATCTTAGCTTTTGAAGTACTACTTTTACCTATTTGTTTATAAACTGGAGGATCATCAGTATATGAGAGAGAGAGAGAGAGAGAGAGAGAGAGAGTACACAAATTGTGAGGGAAGACTGCAGCTTAAAAAATACTTCTAATAATCATTTTAGAATAGTCACAGTTCTAGATGTACATGATTATGCTTGATATACGTGCTTGAGAAAAAATTCAAGTTATATGATTTTGAATATAAAAGGTTTTCTCTTTTTTTCTTCAGGTTTTTTAAAAAAAAATACTAAACTGCAAGTTCTGTTCTGTTAAGTAATGAACACTTTTACAGGTGTTGGGGAGCATTCACATAAAAGCATTGTTTATATTTACACCTTTATTTCCATCTTCTCTAAACTATCACTGATTCAGAACTACAAGCTCTGTTACTTGAAGACAATGTAACTAAGGCAGGTGCTGATAATTAACAGAGACTAATCTGTCACTGGACAACCAGGACCACCAAATATGTTTATTGACAGATAAGAGATGGCACTGATTGACTGTAATTAAGATTGGCTATAGAACACTTTCACTAAGATCTGAAGTAAAACAACTGTAAATCAAATCTATCTTCAATAATTAATTCCTATGGGGTCAGTGTTGAACAGAGTCAGTGTTGGACACATGGTACTAATTATATGGAGAAATGGGAAACAGCCTGGAAATGGGTGAACATACAATAGAGTATCTATGGGATTGGCTGTCCATCATTGGTTAATAATGCAAGTTTTGTTTTAAGAAAAATAATCTTTTTAGATCTTATCCTAGTTGTAAGTGAAAAAAATATAGACATTGTTTTATTGATGGAATTTCAGTCCTTTAACAGTATTGAATTTGGAACACTCATTACTAAAATTAGCAACTGACTCTTTGGTGTGGAATTGAAAGCACATGTTTCCAACACATGCGGGAAAAGAAAATGCCACACAGAAGCCGTCATCCAGGTTTCATCGATACTGATAAATATACGTTTGATCATGAGCATACAGAAATTTTAAGTTATTGAATTTTTAATTTCATGGTGTTTGCATAGGTTTACTATGGGAACTGAGTTAGTACCGTGATTCTTATAGACGGCTACAGCAAAAAAGTGACTCCACATAAGTAAGTGTGTATAACTTTGCTATAAATGCAATCATATGGTTCTATTTGTGGATAACAAGCACAATTATTACGCTTTATAAATCACAGAGTGATTTTTAGTGGGATATTAAACACATATTCAAATATATCAACTGTTGCCAAGAAGGGGGAGGGGAACAATGTATAGATTTGACCATGTTAGGTGGAGTGTTTTACACTTTAGTTTATATCTAAGTAATACATATATAATATTTATACAATTTACCATTTACTGAGTAATTATATAAAGCAATATTATATTTCCAGGTTGTGTTTTGAAACATAATGCTTCAGATAGGATCTCCTAGGTCTCTTCCACCATGCTTAATAGTAATGACCTGTCATGACTTTGCATCCCACTAATTTCTTTTCGTCTGGGATCAATTTTAAGTAATCTTAGTCATTGAGGTATCTTTTCCTGCAATAATACATGTACATATAGATGGTCACCTTGACCTTTCACTCATTAATTACAGAATATGACAAGGTTGGTAATATATTTTAGTATTAAATTGAAGAGCGATAAATGGTGATATTAAAAGAGATGATTCTTATTCTTTGTTTTAATATTTTTTCCAGATTTTCTTAAATAGAACTCAAATATTTAAATGTTGCCTGAAATGCACCATTGCTCTTTAGGTGAGCATGAACTTGCAATGTAATTTAATATTGACGAATGTAATCTTTGACGAGCAGAACTATGCACATTGCTTACTTATGTATTTACTAGGGCTGTCAATAAAATCAAGGTAGATATAGGACACATGGTACTAATTATATTGAAAATGGGGAACCAGCCTGGAAATGGGTGAACATGAAATAGAGTACATATGGGTTAGGCTGACCAGGATTGGTTAATAATGTAAGTTATGTTGTAGGAAAAAGAATCTTTTGAGAGCTTACCCTAGTTGAAAGTGACAAAATTATAGACATTGTTTTATTGGTGAATTTCAGTCCTTTTACAGTGTTGAGTTTGGAAAACTCATTACTAAAATTAGTAACCACTGGCAGAGATTTCACCAAATGTTTGCTTTTAAAAATTAGCTGGAGAATGACCCCATCAAGGTCGGCTCCTCAGGATGACTCCAGTCTACTTCCCACACCTGACAAGAACTGTCAGTCATGCTTAATATGTGCCAGCATCAGACGATAGTATTAAAATGTGTCATTTAAAACTACTGACATACATTAAACATAATATAAGAGCAGCATTTATCCATTGTCCAGCATGTATATTTAATTCCTGTGTAATAATATTCATTAGTAAATTCGATGTGAACCATTTAAATTTACTTTTCTTAGAAAGAAATTTACAGTTAGCAAAACCTTAAAAGGCCAGATCTTCAATCAAAACTGACCAGAAAGTATTTTCATGAGAGTTTCCTTAGTTTCGCGAGAGTTTCCTTATTCGCTGCATTATATTTTAATGATTTTTTGCTCACTGATGTGACGATGTAACCGCTAAAGTTGTCCACCATATATCTGCAATGTACCCATTCCCCTATGATCTTCGCTTGACGTTTATCAGCATGAAAGTAATGCACTAAGAAAAGTCAATTCCCTTGGATAAGAGTGTTTGCATTAAAGTGAAAAAAAGCCTCACATGCATTGCGCCAAAAAAAACGACAGTGCGATAAAAGAACTGAAAAATCGATGCATTGGTCCTGACTGACAACGTGGGTTTCAAACATAACTATGTTGTTATGCACGAATATATTGCATACATTGAAACCTTTACACCTGCTCTCTCTCTCTTTCTCTCTCTCTCTCTCTCTCTCTCTCTTCAAATAATGGTCACTCCAATTTAAAAAGTCTATAAATACTTTCCTGTAAATTTTTTTATCAAAATCATTTAAATGCAGTCTTTAAATTATGAATATTAATTATACAAGTATTAATCTAAAAGTAATTCTGATATCGAATTCAATTATGAAGAGTGCTTCTAGCAATCCACAAAGTCAGCGTGACTGGGGGATTTGTATTTGATTCTCTGTGCGAACACAAATATGTTGTAACCATGCCCGATTTGTATTACGCCCAATATCAGTATATATTCGGTCTGCAGAGGCATTTACAGACCTAGATATTCGTTTCTAATAATTCCGACTGAAAAAAAATATTGTAATGTTCCCCTTCCTCTTTTCCTTCTCCACTTTTATTTCCACACGTGTATGTATGTACGTGTGTGTGTGTGTGTGTGTGTGTGTGTGTCTTTCAGCAAAACTAAGTCTTTGCATACATTAACGCTAATAGAGGCGAGTTTTGGGGTATAGATGAAAAGTTTAGTGTGTCCAGGCCAGAAGGTCTTATTGTACCTCCAGTGTATCAACTTTTTCTCTCAGTTTTATGATATTTTAACTTAAGACTTTAACCAACTGGATAAAAATGCACAAAATATGGATACGCAGCCATAATCTAAGCTTACTGTATCGTATGTCCTTTCTATGTTGGAGCTTGCTGAATTGTTATATATATATATATATATATATATATATATATATATATATATATATATATATATATATATATATATATATATATATATATGTATATATATATATATATATATATATATATATATATATATATATATATATATATATATATATATATATATAACCTAGATTAGTTCCGAGCTTCGGCCCTCACAGCAACAGACTGAAACGTTGTCACACAGTTTGAAATAGATCTTTTTAATTTGTTTTGGGCAAACACAACAGGTCAATGTTTAGACTACCAGTCTAGACTTGGTTTTCCGACCCACTTCGTTTTCTCATGGCCTTGTGACTTTTTTAATCGATTCCAGTCTAAAAGAAGGGCTCGACAAGAAAAGAAACTTTGGCTCACTGCCTACCTTGCCAGTATATATTTTTGTCTTCATTTATTTATTGAAACCACCCGGTGAACAGCTGTCTTTTAGTAGATAAATAATCCAAAAATCTTATCTTGTTTGAAGGACATATCATGGGCAATGCTCCTAGAATGAGTAATACTTATTACATAGTTTTGATCTTACACGAAGGTGTGAATGAAATCCTACATGTTCTTCCTTTCTCTACATCTGCTAAAGTAATATATATATATATATATATATATATATATATATATATATATATATATATATATATATATATATATATATATAGTTCTACATGTGCATGTCTGTATGTCCAAATGTGCATATAGAAAATACTTATAATAAGTATTAATGCAATGTTTCTCAAGCAACACGTTTATATCAAGCATTAAGAAATGAATAACGCCGCTTATGTCAGCACAAACAGTGTGAATGAAAAAATGTTTGATTTGCGACGGTGTTTAGAAAAGAGGTCACAAATCTTAACTTGCTAAATATCACTCCACTTATGTGTGCTATGGTTTATATACACATGTTAAACCTGCCTGAAAGGCCAGCAGTATTACACACCCATCTGTCTTACAATGCAACTTCTTTAAGGTCTCTTACACCAATTATAGTCAATTAACTTCTGATCAACAACCACCTGTCTTAAGAATACAATATTCTCACTTTCCAGAGACTACTGCTTATCTACCGGTTTGACTGTCTTTGTACGTGTTGTTGTTCTCATGTTCCTTATTTATATAAAGAAACATAAAAACAGAAAAGGCCGTTATTCTGTGCCATTAATGTATGTACATCCATTGGATATTTGTCATAAATTCTATTGTTATCTATAACATGGACTGGTTTATCATTCACATTGCTGTACTGTCGAATTCAGTTTTTGAAATTCCAACTGAGCGTATGCATGAAACGGAACATCCTAATTCGGTTACAAGGTCAACAACTTATATTTTCACATATTTTCACAGAAACAGATGTTTGAGACGACTCTGCTGAATTAGGCATGCTGGTTGAGTAAAATAATAGTCAAACCTGCTAAATCGAGTACCTATATATGAAGACTACACGTGTAATAAAAACGATGTTAAATAGACTCTAATGTATAAAAAAGAACACATTTATCTTCAGATAAGGACCATGTCTTGTTAAATACAAGCCTTAGCCGGGTTCCTCAGCGGTTGTTAAACACATTTTTAGTATATGTAAAGAACAACGAAGTTAATGTGTAATTTAAAGGTAACATTGCAATTCAGACACGGAATACATGAATCGCCTTTCCGCATTTACATATGTGTGCTACATATATTTAAAAGTTTAGACTGAATCCGAAAACGATGATGACACAGCTTGAACTTCTTTCGAAACATGAAATTATACGCATAAGAACATAGAAAAACAAAAACAAAAAACCATCACCCACAGAAAGAAAAACAAAATTACGCTCCTCCCGAAAAAAAACTAAACAACACAACAACAACCCCAAACACAAAAACAGAATCTCTCGTGTCTATGGACCTAACGAGGGAAGCGAGTTAGTTTTAGTGTAAGTCCACACACACACACACACACACACACACACACACACTTGTCTCCGTGTGACTGCACTGAAACTTCAACGCCGCACGAATAAAATATTGATTTTCAAGACAAGTTTGACTAATGAGACCAAATCAGAAGAAATAATATAGGAATAAATAACCTTCTTTCAACATTCGAACTCTGATTTAAACCGAAGATAAAATGTATGACCTCAGCAAGTAATGAAAACTGTATTAACTATGTCGTCATTATTTGTTTGGGGACAGGGTAAAGAATAGTGATGGGTAGGTGGGGATTCTTTTTAAACGTCCTGTAAAGATAGTGATCCACGTATCTCCTCCATGGTCCCTTATTTAACTGGAAAAAATCAATAATGATATTGAAACAGTATAAGTTGTACAGAGAGTTAGCATTAATCAAAAAAAAATTTGTATTTCTTTTTCACAGGATGCTGTAATTAGGACAGCGGTGTGGGCTTTTACGCCTGCGACCACGAAGCTTACACATCTTTCAAAAATCTGTTCGATACAGTCCTCAAAGATTATTAAAAGTTCTTCTGACTATCTGTTTCTTTTCTTCTTCTTGCGCCTCTCTCTCTCTCTCTCTCTCTCTCTCTCTCCTTAAGAATGTCAATTTGATACACTAAATGAAAGATGTCAGAGTTACTTTTCAGACCGTTTCTTGTTCCCCGTATCTTGATGAGGCTGTTATTTCTCATTACACCGGAAGAATCAAAAGCTTGTTACGTCATTTTTTTCTCTCCGTTAACTTCACATGTCAGCCTCATCAATGTGAATTTTTTAACATGAACGTAATTAAATAGGATACGTACAGATTTTCTCCTGACCTTTAAAAATTTCTTGGAATTATGTCGCCATGTTTACCAAAAAGATTCTGTCAAAACACGTTCTTTCCTTGCGCATGATGCACTTCAGAAGTTGCAAGAGCGTATACCCAGATCCACTATCGCATAAAGGTCAAGAAGGTCAGGCCATGAACTGTTCTCTATATTTGAGATCCGCGGTATTACCGGTATACTGGTTTACCACGTTATGTTTTTTTTTTGGTGGTACGTACAAAGGTACTTTTTCACTGTACCGGTATTTCGGTAGTTTTTTCAGCAGGAAGTGTACGTAAATTATTGAGTAATCTTGTTTGGAATTAAATTATATTAACAGCATTTTTCATTTATCATGAGCAAATACTTAAAATTAATTTACTTATCTTATTTTACAAAACAGCTGTATTTGCCTCAAATTAATTTTAAATTTTAATTGTATACCTGTATTTATGAATCTTTTAATCACATATTTGACACGTATCATGTATGCCAACGTGATGGCCAAATGGTATGTTGTGAAGGATATTCGGGCCAAATCCATTTTGGAAACGTTTCGGATTTTAAAAAAAACAAACAAAAATAACCATGCCATTTTTTGCTTACTTACAAGCATATACGAATGTGTTCTATACATATATTCCTTTGTAAGACTGCGAATCATCCTTAAATTTGAATAACTTTAATCCACTAAATATATTCTCGTTTGTTGAGTAAGTGTGTTTTATGTTTACTTATCCTTTCCGATAAATAGTATGCCCATTTGTTTGTCTCCCTCTTAAAGTTTCGCTGCCTCTTATATCAAAATTGATGTTAGTAAATTGTAGGCTTCAGTGTCAGTACTTCCTATTTTTATCAACAAGCTAATTTTTAGCTTACTGTCTTTTATCGGGTGTCGCTATATTGAAAACTTAACCATCCCATTTCAGTTACATTTTTTAGATGTCGACTCATCCAACAATTAACATACACATAGATTTTTGAACCCGCGACCTCTCGCATCTAACCACTTAGGCCACCGTAGCTGTGTTTGTGTGTATGTGTGTGTCTCTCTCTCAGTATTTATTTGTATCTTTGGTGTAATATGTTCTTCGTTTAATGTCAGGTAAGTGGTCGGAACCATCCCAAACCAAATTTTGGTGATAATAAACTTGACTTCAGTGATCTTGACCTTAAAGGAGAAATGATCATTTCTACCCGTGTTCAAGTTGGCAGAAGTCATGACGGCTATTCCTTCCCGCCAAGCATAAAGAGTTCTGAGTTAAGTACACAAAGTAATGTTGCAATGTTGTCAGTATTTGTTTCATGAACTGAAGAAAGATTGTTTGATAATGCGTAGGATTATAAATAGTTGAATAAAAACGATCACACCCCAGAGATATGTTCCGAAACTTTTCCAGATTTAAATACTAGTGATGAATCTCTCATGATTTTTTATAGTTTGAGCTCTCCTTCTTAAAAGTAAAGTTCCACAACTATAACCCCAATATTGTATCTGATTTTGGATGTTTTAAGTTCGAGCTCCCAAAGGAGTTTCGAACATAAACACGTTTAAAAATCGTGTCAAAAATTAATCCTGGCGTTACATTAGCGTTATCACTATCATGTATTGTCGGGGACAGTATAGATCAATCTCGCGCGTTGTTGCAAAAGGAAATTAAATGATATGCCATCAGCATCACCCCATGCCCTATTCTTTATCCACCAGTCCAAAACACCCCAGTTTAGCGTTGTAAGAGTTGTCAAAACAACTCAGTTTATTGCAGTAAGAGTTAACTCAAAACACCTCAGTTGAATGTTGTAAGAGTTAAGTTAAAACACCTCAGTTTAGTGTACCTAGAGTTATGTTAAAACACCTCAGTTTAGTGTTGTAAGAGTTAAGTCAAAACACCTCAGTTTAGTGTAGTAAGAGTTAAGTCAAAGCACATCAGTATGGTGTTGCAAGAGTTTAGTTAAAACATCTCAGTTTAGTGTACCTAGAACTGAGTCAAAACACCCCAATTTAATGTTGTAAGAGTTAAGCATTATCAATTAGCATTATGTTACATAATGTGTTTTCACTAAACTGAAATATGAAGTGTGAACCATGTTAGACGGATGACACCTGGAATACTTTGAACTTGTATATTGGCTTTCAAAGAATTTTCCCATTGTCTTTTCTAGGATCGTAAGGATATGGAGAAAAAGACAATAGAGGCTTTGAACACATTAGAACGGGAACTGAATGGTAAATATTATTCTCTGGAAACGATGTCCAAAGAAAACCAAACACAGCTTGTAGATGATCATTTCTTATTCAAGGATGATGACGGTTTCGTTGGGATTTCTAGCAGTATCATATCTTTGACAAAACAGAGAAAAAACCAATTCTACTACATCATTAAAAGGTTGCCACAGAGAGAAAACCATGAAGGAAACTCGGAAAAGAATCTGTTGATAATACTATACTCCATAATTGGGGGGTGGGCGGTGGACTTCCTGATTTTGTTCACTTTTGACCAGCCCACTGCAAACACCGATCAGATGAATAACGCTTTTTTTTTCGGAGAGACTTCTTGATATTGTTCAACTATTCTCATCTTTATGATCTTGAGTTGCTGTCAGTACTCCTTTCGTCGCCATCTTCATCGCAATAAATTCTAGCCACCTCTGGGTATGGTGTGTCAGCACTGGTATGTTGTTTTTGTAACAACTGTCCATGGATCGCCTTCCTCTGCACACAGATTTTGTTGCTTTACTGTCAAATCGTAGTAGGTCTCTTTACTTTCCTTTTCTTTCAACGGGTCTTCTTAAAGTGTAAGGAGAATGTATTCGTTTTCTCTCACACATTTTGCGAGTTTCTTTTCTCAGCCTAAACACTGTCTTCTGCATTCAAGATGACCCTACCCCTTATCTTCTTGGGAAAGTACAATACTTCTTTATCCGTTCTTTTTGAGTACTGTACCATAGGATGTGTGTATATGTGTGTATATGATGATCGAAACTGTCCTGGTGTAAATGGATTTAATAGTGTCACCATAATTCAATGTCGAGCGGATGCTTCCTTTATTAGTCGAACGTGCTCAATGTAATTTTTCTTTATAATTTATACGTCTTAATACTCCTTGAAACTTCAGCTTACTTCATTATTATTTTGATAACCATAGGTTGTCAGGGTTTAACATATTCCCCAACATCACCACCTCACCTGGCGTACAGAAGTTACCTTAACTTGTATTGCGTCATGCTTTGTACATCTCTCTCTCTCTCACTCACACACACACACACACACACACACACACACACACACACACATGCGCACGCTATTGTACACAAGAACATATACTCATCTAAAAACCCAAGATGTTATTAAATTACCTTGTTACTTGAAATGCAAGATTGCTTCCCTTCTAAGATAGTTTGAAAATGTTAAAAAAAATAATTAAAACAAAACAAAACACGTAACAAAATTATTCTTTCTCTTATTCACCGAGGCTACATATTTTTCCAGCGTTTAATACAAAATTACTATAATTGGTTCAATTAATTTTTTTAGTCATTCTGTGGACACCTGGAAGTTGGCTGTCTTCCGTTCTTAACAGTTTAAAGCGATTGGCAGTCATTATTATTTATAAGTACCCTAATAGTGTTTAGCTGTTATTACGGTTTATAAGTACCATAACAGTTTACAATGAATGACTGTCATTAAAATTTATGAGTACCCCTATAGTCTGGGAAAATGTTGTTCATATTGTCATTATTATCATTAAAATATTGTCATTGTCATTATTATTATTATTATTATTATTATTATTTCAGATTCATGAGGGATGCTGGTGGTTACAGTTTTTTGGCCAGTGGGCAGAGGTATTTTCCACAATTCCAGCAAGACATTCTTGGTCTGGAGCTACTGCAACTCCCTTTACTAGGTGAAAGTTCACACACACACACACACACACACACACACACACACACACACACATATCCCATGCATATTTTTAAAAAAAAATCATGTTCGGTCAATAATGATGTAGATAGAATATTGAATATTGTCAATTTTTGGGGCTCGGAATTTTAAAATAGCAAGTTCAAGTAGAAAATGCAAGGAGCCTGTAATGGCCTGAACATCAAATTGGGTCACTTACATATCAATACATGTACAAGTAATCATATTTTATTTGTCTTCCCCAAATAGTTTTCCTTAATTGTGATAAGATTTTTTTCTCCACAAATGTCTGAAAAGTCTACACCCAAGTGACTAGTCCAATACCGTTTTGATACTGATGGACTATATGTATAAATCCTCCCGCGAAAATCAATATCATCAAGGGTGGAGGGCTGATTTATCGGCCTACCAAGTGACCTGCACAGTTACACAGGAACAACTGCAGAATCACGTAGCAACACATTTGTCTTTGTAGCAATTTTAGTCAATTGGATTCCAGTAAACTGATACTGATAGTGCTGACAATTGTCATGTCCATGAGTCAGCAATTGGGTCTCTCATAAAGGCAAACTGATATGAGTTGTCTGTGGAACTCCAGAGCTGTCTTAAGATGACAATTGTTATTATATGATGTGCAAACTTCTTTAAATGTTGTGCTTTTGTACTTATATGATGTGCAAACTTCTTCATATCTGTGCTTTTGTACTTATATGATGTGCACATGTCTTTATATGCGGTGCTTTCGTCCTTATATAATGTGCAAACTTCTTTATATGCTATGCTTTCGTCCTTATATGATAACCGGGCTGGAGATTTTGCTTAAAATTAATAATGCCCCTATAGATAAAAGTAAATATGCTTTGATAGCATTTTATATATGAATTTGCTGTATTTTGGCAGTAGTAACACAATAAGAGGCCAAAGCAGACCTCCAACCACTCATCGTGTTACGTTAGTCTAAATAATAGCATCTTTTGGGTAATGTGACTTGAATGATATTCTCCATTTTATCATTATGACAGCCACATTTTTATTCACATTGGAAGTATTTGAGGAGAAATAAGTAAACGAAATCTCTTACATATGCTATGAATACTGGATATTGGTAGAGAGATAGCACAGGCACAACATTTGTACAAATTGTTCTTCAGTAAATTCCAGAAAAACTGGTGGATTAGTGTTATAAATGTCATAATAAAAATTTTCACCAGGATGCCATATAAAGCAGAAACCTATATCTTTCCAGCTCTTATAATCGTGTTGATTAGACATGCTATTATTCGATTTCGATGAAAACTATTCTGCTGAGAAAATGTGTATGTACTATAAATGTGTAAGTTGTTCACTTGTAAATTTTCTATATCACAGAATCCACATATGTATTATTAAAATGTGTTTTAAGGGACTATGTATCCTGTACTATATGCTAGAAAGTGTATGTTTCTCAGAACTCACATACTTGGTATTAGCTTCACAGTGGATATGCAGCTGGTTTTCATATTAGAAGTAACCAATTTTTATTTTCTGTTTCATAGCAGGAAGGAGAGGAATAAAGAGTTAGCTCTGGTCGAATAAAACAACAAAACAATTTATTATGGCATTTTTTTCCAGAAGAAACCAACTTTACATTTTGCGACGAACAACAGAAAAACTGCAATATATTGACTTAATATACAACACCTGCAAAATAGCAATAAACTTTGATAAACATGACAAAAATATACATATAGGTTATATATTATGTATATTTTCTGAACATGTTACAACAGGTACAATTTTTTATGAAACAAATTAACAAAGAGAAAGTGGAAAGTGAAATAAGAAATCATTTAATGTAAGGTTAACAGTCTTGTGACTTGTCCCATAAATGGCCATTGACATGTGACATAAAACCGCAAAATGTCTATTAACCATATAACACAAGGCAAATTAGATTTGTAAGATTTGTGTGATTTCCTTTCCTCTGGACAGTTTGATCCTTGCAATACATCACTGTTTTGAGCAATATTTATAAACTTTTTCAATCCCTAATCCTAAAATAATAAAAAATCAGGACGTAATCTATATAGGAATATTTTATATTTTGTCAATACAGTATTTTGACACTTGCACTAGTGGGGGCCCTGAGTGGCTGAGTGATCTAAAGCACTCACCGTTACGGATCATTGCCATCTCACAACTGTCTGAGTCTCGGGTTCGGACAATGTGGGTATGTGAGAAAGCTTGTCAGTAGCTTCTCGTGGGTCGGTGGTATTTTTCTGGGTTTTTCCCGGGGTCTTCCTCCACCATTGATACTGGCCGCCATGTATAGCCTATCTTGTGCTGAAAAATGTGTTAACCCCTACACCAACAACAACAACAACAACAACAACTTGCTGTTTGTAAAGTGTCGAATAAAGGTGAATGATTTGAGCAGTAAAAGTATATCAAGTTTAAGCTAGAAAAGTCTTTGTGATGGGGCACTTTGACTTTTCTTCTTTTCTCGCCCCCGTTGTCAGTATTAAACTTGAAAGGCTAACTTCTATGACTCACCAGGGCATCGCAACGCAGTCTTGATAAAGTAAACATCTGAGTTACCAGCCATAACCGCTCGATAGGAACCCATGTCAAATTATCATTTTTAAAGATAAATTGATTTGCATCGTAGTTCAGAGATTCTAGGCTGTCCAAACTCTGACGAAAGAAATGACTATCTTAGGAAAATTTAGGAACCGCTGCGTACGATTGGTCAGAGTAAATCAAGGTACATACTTTGGAAGTAAGGTGAAATTAAAGTGACGACCTTGGTCGAAATTCTTTAGTCCGAAAATTCCTGAGAGAGGAGAAGTGTGACACCATAGCAAGAAACATTCAATTAGGTGAATGATGTTATTCAACCGGCTAACGAAAATGTTTGTGTGCTTGTATATTTTTATAACTCTCAGTGCCTTCAGTATTCAAAGAGTAATTATTAAAAAAATCCATGGTCTTTTTGACAGTGGAGATATGTGTTTAGAATGTGTTTCCACTTCTATGTCTCCACGTCTCTTCAATGTACTGGTTCACCACTTCTGTGTTTCTATTCATTTT
The DNA here is from genome assembly GCA_028554795.2 of Sinohyriopsis cumingii. Lineage (NCBI taxonomy): Eukaryota > Metazoa > Mollusca > Bivalvia > Unionida > Unionidae > Sinohyriopsis > Sinohyriopsis cumingii. The sequence continues at coordinate 28,712,572 of CM068835.1, forward strand.
TCATGTATTGGGTTTATCACTTCTATGTGTCCATGGGTTTTTCATGCATTGGTTTCGTCACTTACGTGTCTCCATGCATTTTATCTGTACTAGCTTAATCATTGGTATGTCTCAATGAATTTTTGATGTGCTGTGTCCATCACTTCTGTGACTCAAAAACTTGTAATGTACTGCTTTCATCAATATATATCTTTCTGGCTATGGTGAAAAGTTGCTGTCACTGTCCCTATGACTTCATTTTTATGGTGACATGGAGTTTTCACTAAAAGACTTCTAACTATGAATGCATGATCCTACATGAATAGTGTCAATCTGACATCCATTATTTCCACATGGTCCTAAATGAAAATGTACCGATCTGTCATTCATTATTTCCACCCGGTCCTAAATGAAAATGGTGCCAATCTGACATCCATTATTTCCACATGGTCCTAAATGAAAATGGTGCCAATCTGACATCCATTATTTCCACCTGGTCCGAAATGAAAATGGTGCCAATCTGACATCCATTATTTCCACATGGTCCTAAATGAAAATGGTGCCAATCTGACATCCATTATTTCCACATGGTCCTAAATGAAAATGTACCGATCTGTCATTCATTATTTCCACCCGGTCCTAAATGAATAGTGTGAATCTGACATCCATTATTTCCACATGGTCCTAAATGAAAATCGTGCTAATCTAACATCCATTATTTCCACATGGTCCTAAATGAAAATCGTGCTAATCTAACATCAATTATTTCCACATGGTCCTAAATGAAAATGGTGCCAATCTGACATCCATTATTTCCACCCGGTCCTAAATGAAAATGTACCGATCTGTCATTCATTATTTCCACCTGGTCCTAAATGAAAATGATGTCAGTTTGACATCCATTATTTCCACATGGTCCTAAATGAAAATGTTGCCAATCTGACATCCATTATACCAACATTTAGCTACATGGAAATTGTGTTGGTGTGATATCCATTATATCAACATGGTCCTAAATGAAAATGGTGTCCATCTGACATCTATTTATGTCTACATCTGAAGTATTCTTGAGGTAGTGCCATAAGATTATATAAACTTTTCCCATTGTATCAGCAACCCAGAAACCAGATATATGACTAACATATAGGGTCCAAAATGTAGGGTAGACAACTTGGTCATTTGTAGTAAGTATTCAATGGAATAAACGTCGGTCTGTATAAAGAAGTCTTTGCCTCTCACTACAGAACTCAAACAATACAACATCCAGTATGGATGACGACGAAAGGCAACTAATTTGAAAATCGTGTTAGCTATAACAAACATCAGAGACTCAATCACTTATCAGTTGAAAGAGAAATAAGGTATTACTTATATTGCTGGACGTTCTTTGTGTCCAGAGTAGAGCGCCAGTGTTCTGGGGAGTCTTGTCCCTTGTGTTAAACAGAACTGATATTCAGATATACTTATATGGGCAACTTTACGCTGTGTCTGCTTTATGCCATGTTACAGGAAAGACATCAGTGTATTAAACTTACGTAATCTAAAGTAGGACTTAACATTATTATGTGTGATTTGTACATAGTAGAATATGCGTGATTTGTACATATTCTGTGCATTATGTGTGAGTTGTACATATTCAACATATTATAAGTGATTTGTACATTTTCTGTAGATCATGTGTGATTTGTATATACCAATAGATTATGTGCGATATGTACATATTCTGTACATTATATGTTATTTGTATATATTCAATAGATTATGTGTGATTTGTATATATTCTGTACATTATGTGTGATTTGTACATATTCTGTACATCATTTATGATTTGTACATATTCAGTAGATTATATGTGATTTGTATATATTCTGTACAGTATGTGTGATTTGTACATATTCTGTACATCATGTATGATTTGTACATTTTCGGTACATTATGTGTGATTTGTGCACATTCAGTAGAGTATGTGTGATTTGTTTATATTCAATAGATTTTGTGTTATTTGTATGTATTCAGTAGATTATGTCTGATTTGTACATATTCAATAGATTATGTGTGATTTGTACATATTCTGTACATTATGTGTGATTTGTACATATTCTGAACATTATGTGTGATTTGTACATATTCAATAGATTTTATGTGATTTGTGCATAATCAGTAGATTATGTTTGATTTGTACATATTCAGTGTTATGCATGATGTGTACATATTGAATAGATTATGTGTGACATCTGCACATTATATATATATATATATATATATATATATATATATATATATATATATATATATATATATATATATATATATATATATCACGTGCGATTTGTACATATTCAATAGATTATGTGTGATTTCTACACATTCCATAGATTATGAGCGATCAGTACAAATTCATTATCTTATGTGTGACTTGTACATATTCAATAGCTTATGTGTGATTTCTACACATTCCATAGATTATGAGCGATCAGTACATATTCATTATCTTATGTGTGACTTGTACATATTCAATAGATTATGTGTGATTTCTACACATTCCATAGATTATGAGCGATCAGTACATATTCATTATCTTATGTGTGATTTGTACATATTCTGTACTTCATGTATGATTTGTACATTTTTGGTACATTATGTGTGATTTGTGCACATTCAATAGATTATGTGTGATTTGTACATATTCAATAGATTTTATGTGATTTGTACATATTCAGTAGATTGTGTCTGATTTGTACGTTTTCAACAGAGTATGTGTGATTTGTACATATTCTACATTATGTGTGATTTGTACATATTCAATAGATTTTATGTGATTTGTACATATTCAGTAGATTGTGTCTGATTTGTACGTTTTCAACAGAGTATGTGTGATTTGTATATATTCTACATTATGTGTGATTTGTACATATTCAATAAATTTTCTGTAATTTGTACATATTTAGTAGATTGTTTCTGATTTGTACGTATTCAACAGAGCATGTGTGATTTGTACATATTCCATAGATTATGAGCGATCAGTACATATTCATTATCTAGGGTGTGACTTGTACATATTCAATAGATTATGTATGATTTATAATTTCGATGGATTATATTTGATTTTTTCATATTCAATAGACTGTGTGTGGTTTGTACATATCTGTTGCATTAGACTCAACATCAAGACTGAATCTCACTGACGTTCTTGTTAGAGAAACAAATTTCATTATAGACTGATCCGACAATGTAAGGCCACATGTTGACAGAAAACAAATTCCTTTATAGATTGATATGACAATGTAAGGCCACATGTTGACAGAAAACCAATTTCATTGTAGTCTGATATGACCATGTAAGGTGACATGTTGATAAAATCGTTTTATTTCTTTAAAAATGTAAGTTTATGGTCATAGTTTGGTCATTTTATTTTTTATGTTGTCTTTCATTAAATATTTCATTTTAAACTTCTAAAAACAAACACTTGACAAATTTTGACTAAATCTGGGGGAGAATACCGTTGCTTTACGGGGTCTCAATTTTTTTTTTTTTTACAAATGATGACTCTCAACCATCAAAAATATAGCCACCATGACTTAAAGAAAAGAAAACGTGTTGAAAACGTTCCTCCTAAAAACCGTTAGGAAGAAAACTCCCCGTATCCAGCAAACAAAACTCTAATATCTAACAAAGCTGTAAATGGAGACAACTACAAATAGAGCATAGGTTAACTGCGATATAACAAATGCATATGTTGTCTGTTAAAAAGTGCTTGTTTCAACTTCTCAAACCCAATGAAACAATTTTACACTTGGTGAGAACAAAGCAACTGGGCAAATTAGGAAGATATCGGAGGGTATTTCGAATCCACATGGGCCTCTTGCTTGATAGCCCTAGTATGCATATACATCTTATACAGATATCATAGCATAACTCAGGCAAAAGTAGGCCTCTTGCTTGATAGCCCTAGTATGCATATGCATCTTATACAGATATCATAGCATAACTCAGGCAAAAGTAGGCCTCTTGCTTGATAGCCCTAGTATGCATATACATCTTATACAGATATCATAGTATAACTCAGGCAAAAGTAGGCCTCTTGCTTGATAGCCCTAGTATGCATATACATCTTATACAGATATCATAGCATAACTCAGGCAAAAGTAGGCCTCTTGCTTGAGATAGCCCAAGTATCTACACTGGTCGGTCATAATGCACGTGAATGGATCTCTTGCCTATAAATGTGATAGCCCTTGGATGTGAATAAATATTAGGCGAATAACAGAGGGTGTTTCTGGGCCACATGGATCTCTTGCTTATAAATGTGATAGCCCTTGTATGCGCACTGGTCAATCATAATACAAGTGAATGGGCCTCTGTATTGTAAATGTGGTTACGTGATATATGTATACATATATTACGCAATGTCAGAGAGTGACTTTGACACACACAGGTCATTTGCTTGTAAATGTGATAATCTAGTACACACACTGGTAAAAAATAATTCAAAAAAAGATCACATTTAATTCATTCTCTTACTTGTATGTGAAAGCCCTAGTTTGCACACTGGTCAGCCATAATGCATACGAATGTGCCTCTTGCTTGTACATTTCATAGCCCTGGTACATAGGTACATATTAGACAGATATCAGAGAGTGCTTCTGGCTCACATGGGTCACGTCCTTGTAAATGTAATAGCCCTAGTGTGCATATAAACATTAAGCAGGTGTCAGAGACTATCTCAAGCCCACTTAGGTTCCTTGCTTGAAAATTTGATAACGTTGGTAAAATTATAATGAAAATGAATCACATTTTAGTCATTCTCTCCACACTATAGCGCACTGTAACTAATTCTTTCCTTTAATTTCCATTTGATTTTAGTACTGAAGACTTTGCATTATTATGGGATTAAAAGATATGCATTCAGCCCAGATGAGCATCTTTAATGGCTTCGATGAATCCACTAAGTCAATAAATGATGGATTGGGTTGCAGTACTTTGGCAGTAGATTTGATGCCATTGTCAGATGGTAGATGGAGTTGAAGAAAACTGGTAATAGAGTTGCTGGCTTTGTCAAGTGGAACAAGGAGTTGAAGTACTTTGGTAATATAGTTAACGACCTTGTCATGTGCTAGTAGAGCTGCTGGCCATGTCAAATGGTAGATGGGCTTGAATTACTTTGGTAGTAGAGCTGCTGGCCTTGTCAAATGGTAGATGGGTTTGAAGTACTTTGGAAGTAGAGCTGCTGGCCTTGTCAAATGGTAGATGGGCTTGAATTACTTTGGTAGTAGAGCTGCTGGCCATGTCAAATGGTAGATGGGCTTGAATTACTTTGGTAGTAGAGTTGCTGGCCATGTCAAATGGTAGATGGGCTTGAATTACTTTGGTAGTAGAGCTGCTGGTGTTGTCAAATGGTAGATGGGCTTGAAGTACTTTGGAAGTAGAGTTGTTGCTGGCCTTGTCAAATGGTAGATGGGTTTGAAGTACTTTGGAAGTAGAGCTGCTGGCCTTGTCAAATGGTAGATGGGTTTGAAGTACTTTGGAAGTAGAGCTGCTGGCCTTGTCAAATGGTAGATGGGCTTGAAGTACTTTGGAAGTAGAGTTGTTGCTGGCCTTGTCAAATGGTAGATGGGTTTGAAGTACTTTGGAAGTAGAGCTGCTGGCCTTGTCAAATGGTAGATGGGCTTGAAGTACTTTGGAAGTAGAGCTGCTGGCCATGTCAAATGGTAGATGGGCTTGAATTACTTTGGTAGTAGAGTTGTTGCTGGCCTTGTCAAATGGTAGATGGGCTTGAATTACTTTGGTAGTAGAGTTGTTGCTGGCCATGTCAAATGGTAGATGGGTTTGAAGTACTTTGGAAGTAGAGCTGCTGGCCTTGTCAAATGGTAGATGGGCTTGAAGTACTTTGGAAGTAGAGCTGCTGGTCTTGTCAAATGGTAGATGGGCTTGAATTACTTTGGTAGTAGAGCTGCTGGCCATGTCAAATGGTAGATGGGCTTGAATTACTTTGGTAGTAGAGTTGTTGCCGGCCTTGTCAAATGGTAGATGGGCTTGAAGTACTTTGGAAGTAGAGCTGCTGGCCTTGTCAAATGGTAGATGGGCTTGAATTACTTTGGAAGTAGAGCTGCTGGCCTTGTCAAATGGTAGATGGGCTTGAAGTACTTTGGAAGTAGAGTTGTTGCTGGCCTTGTCAAATGGTAGATGGGTTTGAAGTACTTTTGTAATAGAGTTGCTGGCTTTGCCTGATGATAGATGGGGTTGAAATACTTTTCGTAGTCAAGTTGCTAGCTGTATCAGATGGTATATGTTGTTTAAGTACTTTGGTAGTAGACTTTCTAGATTCGTCAGAGGATAGATGGGGTGGAAGTATTTTGGTAGTAGAGTTGCTTTTTGAGTTTGATTCTTGTGTTCCACAATTACATAAAATATCCACAATTACATTAAAGGTCCTTCTGTTTAATCTTGTTATAGTAACAATTCTTGTAATGTCACTAAGTTGATTATTTTGATTCTGTGGTTCCTCGTTGCGCGGTACATTTTCTGGCAAGTATCCCAAGTCTTGGTCATAAGTTACATTTCTTCTCATGTAGCATAATGTCCACAGATGCTTACGTGACTTTATCCTGTTTGTGAGGTAAATTTCCTGACATGTATACTTATGCCCACATATTCTTGTGTGAGTTTACCCTTGTTGGCGGGTACATTTCCTGGTATGTATTCTAATGCCCACATATGCTTGTGTGAGTTTATCCTTGTTGATGGGTACATTTTCTGGCATGTATTCTAATGCCCACATATGCTTGTGAGTTTATCCTTGTTGATGGGTACATTTCCTGGCATGTATTCTAATTCCCACATATGCTTGTGTGAGTTTACCCTTGTTGATGGGTATATTTCCGGGCATATATTCTAATGCCCACATATGCTTGTGTGAGTTTACCCTTGCTGATGGGTACATTTCCTGGCATGTATTCTAATGCCCACATATGCTTGTATGAGTTTACCCTTGTTGATGGGTACATTTCCTGGCATATATTCTAATGCCCACATATGCTTGTGCGAGTTTACCCTTGTTGATGGGTACATTTCCTGGCATGTATTCTAATTCCCACATATGCTTGTGTGAGTTTACCCTTGTTGATGGGTACATTTCCTGGCATGTATTCTAATGCCCACATATGCTTGTGTGAGTTTACCCTTGTTGATGGGTACATTTCCTGGCATGCATTCTAATTCCCACATATGCTTGTGTGAGTTCACCCTTGTTAATTGGTACATTTCATGGCATGTATTCTAATGTCAACAATAGCTAAGGTATGCAGTGTGTGATCTACCGCGGAACTGTTACTTTCCATTGGTCAGGTATTATTAAGTGCTAATTATTCATTTGTGGATCCATCTGCGTTCTCCAGCTATATTAAACTGGCGAGATTTGAGGAGGTGGACCCCTATGGCATCAAAATTGTTTAAAGGATTATATATATGTCGTATTCCCACGTAGTCTGTTGTTGTTTGTATATAACCAAAATCAAATATAATTTCGTTTAAAACTGGAAGGATTCAAATTTGTACCCTTTCAGTCGCAAATTTGGCATATCAACTCTGTTTTATAATTACTTACAATGAGTGTTAGAATAGTCACTGGATATTTTCCAGAAAAAAAACTCCCACCTGATTATATTTAGGTTGTTAATATTATCAACTTTTACCTTTATATAATAGCAGTGACCCCAGGTATCAGTGTCAGTCTAAGTGTCAACTTTTACATTTATATAATACCAGTGACCCCAGGTATCAGGGTCTAAGTGTCAACTTTTACACTTATATAATACCAGTGACCCCAGGTATCAGGGTCTAAGTGTCAACTTTTACATTTATATAATACCAGTGACCCCAGGTATCAGGGTCAGTCTAAGGTGATCATCTTTACAGATCACTCACACAAATCACCTCTGTCTGCATGAGTTCAAGTCTCGGCTCGATCAATGTGGGGTATGTAAGAAAGCCTGATAGTAGGTTTTGGTGGGTCCATGGTTTTCCCCGGGGTTCTCCTGGGTTCTTCATCAACCAAAACATAATGGCTGCCATGTATTACCTACCATGTTTCAAAAAATGGATCTAAACCCCACAAAAATGTATAATAGCTGATTTTTTTTTCTGGGCAATTTAACATTTTAAGTACTTGCCTTACCGGGCAAGTAGATATTTATGGATTTTTTCTGGGCAATTTAAAAGTTTCATTATTGAATAGCGCCACTTTCTTCTTTTTTATGGATGCGTACTTGGTTGTATCCAGACTCCCATTATTTCCTATTCCTGGCCAAAAGAGTTTACGACCAGTGTTTCCTTTCTCAAGGCATTATGTATAATGATACCAATTGGACTCAGGTCACAATTAATTTTCTATATATTGTCTACATTTGTTTCTCTGCAGTGAACTTTACATTGTGTACAAATGATAATAAAACAAATCTTATTTTAAGGTTCCTTCAAAGATGAACTCACGGTGAAGTTCTTATAGTAGGTTATCCATCATCGTTTTGAGCGGCTGGACTGTAAACAAAACACCATGCATTGGGTTACAGACTCGACTTTCGGATCAGCATCAATGCATCAATGATTACGCACTGTGCACTCTCGCAAAATACACACAGTCAACCACACCTATATGCTTAAATTCTAAATAATACACAACTGCCTTAAATCAATACTAAGAATGTACCGATCTAACTCTCGTATCACAACCAAAATAAGAGAGGAAAATGCTCTAATAACAGACTAGGACCTAATTCGTGGGTACTGAATCGGAAGTAAGAATTGGTGACCTGAATGCTATCAAACTGAACAACCCTAGTCGGTCTGAGCTTAATGTAAAGAAATATTGCATTCAGGAGTAAATAACAACACTAACTGTGATTGCAGAATTACGTAAGAGTAGTAGTTTCTTTATAAAAAGTTGAGTCTTTTGGCAACATGTGAAATTATCTTACTACATTTATAAACCTTATTTTGTACTTCTTATGATTTTTAAAAAGTATGATACTCATCATCGAAAATGCATCTCTTATGACTGTATAACTCTTTAGTCGCAGCAGAGTTATCTCTCTTAGATACAGTGGCGCACCCAGTTCTTTCCATGTCAAACTGAATATCTAATATTGCTCTCTGTGACAATGTTTGAAACGTATGCAGGGGTAGAATATAAAATATATTTATTTCACCAAATTTTAGCATTGAGGTATATGAAGAAGAAAACCCCACAAAAAAACAACAATCGGAGCCGTGATACCATTAGTTTTTTTGTCGTGTTTCTTGCCATATTTATTCAAAGTGATCCTTGCTAGAGATCTTGATGACCCAGTGCGTATTCTATGTTTACTAGTATATTTATAGCTATTTTTCTTTTGATGATATGAAGTGGCTTAAGCTGGATCATATTCACAGAGTTGTCTTTAAGTTTATTTTTTGTCAGAACTGCCTGAGAATGGAAAACAAAAGTAATAGAGGCTTCAGAGTTTGGCTTGAGTCAGTTACAGATGGGCACCTCATGGCCACCATCCCCTAGTTGGCATGGTATTCCCATGTGTTCCCATCCCAGGGGCCTTCTTCTTCACTATACTCTATTCAAAGTGGTTATATTTTATATCTATAGTTTTATCTTAGTTTAAATAGTACACGGGTTTGAAAATGAACAAAACAAAACCCACACAATGCTAGACGAATTGTAAACTATATATTTAAGTTTGCATAGTATAACGTTTTCCACATGAAGAAAACAAAAAGAAAAAAACCCAAAAATCAAGACAAAAACAGCAAACTATGATATATTTGTTATATGCTTGCGTGTTATCTATGTATGAAGATTGTTCGCAGTTATTAGCGTAGTGTATTTGTTCCCTGTTTTGTTTTTGTTGTGTAATGATTATGTTATGTTGTACCATCTCTTTAGGAACTCTCATGTAATCCCTACTACTTCGCGTGCGCGACGTAGCTTTTGCATAACACGTTCAACTGTACCTTACTTAGATGGGAACATCCCGAGTCTTCCTTTGTTTAGTTTAGGCTGATTATTTTCTCTGCTAATAAGTTGTATATATGCTTGTATCATTAAGTTGTTTCCATATTGTCTCTTTTTCTCTATATTGAAATATTGTGTCTTTTTTATAAATCTTATGGGTATTTTTATTAAATTTAATAAATTATTTTTCACACACACACACACACACACACACACACACACACACATATATATATATATATATATATATATATATATATATATATATATATATATATATATATATATATATATATATATATATATATATATATATATATATATATATATATATAAGTGCAAAGCCGCCCACGCATATTTCTTATTAAGTACTAAACTGATTATCTCATTTATGATATTTGTTTTGGAATGCATCATACTTGTGGAAGTCCCAACCCTCCCTCTTCTTTGAGTTAAACATGGAACTGCGTTGGTTTAGCAGACTTTGAGCTTGGTCTAGATACCATTGTGTTTCTTTGGGCAAGACACTTTGAATTCTACCACTGGATCAGTCTGGTCCAGATACCGTGGTGTTTCCTTGGGCAAGACACTTTGAATCCTAGCACTGGATCAGCCTGGTCCAGATACCGTGGTGTTTCCTTGGGCAAGACACTTTGAATTCTACCATTGGACCAGTCTGGTCCAGATACCGTGGTGTTTCCTTGGGCAAGACACCTTGAATCCTACCATTGGATCAGCCTGGTCCAGATACCGTGGTGTTTCCTTGGGCAAGACACTTTGAATCCTACCATTGGATCAGCCTGGTCCAGATACCGTGGTGTTTCCTTGGGCAAGACAATTTGAATCCTACCATTGGATCAGCCTGGTCCAGATACCGTAGTGTTTCCTTGGGCAAGACAATTTGCGTCCTACCATTGGATCAGCCTGGTCCAGATACCGTGGTGTTTCCTGGGGCAAGATACCTTGAATCCTACCATTGGATCAGCCTGGTCCAGTTACCGTGGTGTTTCCTTGGGCAAGACACTTTACGCCAATTGCGTCAGAACAAAATAACCTGCTTGTCCTGTTGTGAGTTAAAGCACCAAACCAAAGTGGACAGCAGATAGTTTTATATAATGTCTTAATCCATTTACAAAATAAATATCCAAACCCACATATGTTTTAACCCTCCTCACAGTTTTGATTATTGTTAACAATTGTCCCAATACATGTTTTTAACCCACCCACCCAGCTTTGATTCATATTAACTATTGTGCCCATGCATGATTTTTAGCCTATTTAATATTATTTTGCTTCATATTTTAAAATCTATGATTAATAGAGCTATTGAATGGCATTTTTAAAACGCCTCTTTCCCCTTTACCGTTATAGATTAAATATATGATACCTTCTTTCCTTGTTTCCACCATTTCCTCATTTATTAGCATAATATTATATGTGTTCTAATATAGATTTTCGTTTTGTTTTGGAAATTGATAAAAAGTTAGTTGTTATTCCTTCAGATCCCGGTGACAATTCCTTATTGAGCTGTAAAATTATCTATTATTCTGTAATGACATTATCACATTTCATTCTAGCTTCTTCAGTTATTTGTTTGAAATTTACGCTGTAACAATATTCATTCATTTATTCCTTGTGTTGATGCTGCTTAGTGAACATGACTTTCTAGAAATTCATAATCTATACAATATTTCACCGTATATATCACAGTATTCCTTTTCATGATCTCTGTTTTTCTTTCTTTCCTTTTCTAATTCTTATCCCTCTATATAGTCTGCCTGCTTCTGTGTCAATGGTATTACATTTCTCTGACCTGACTTTAGTACCTTGTTTTAGAAATGCTTGTATTTCCTTCATTTGCTTCATACTCCTTCCTTTGTCTTCGTTTGTTGCGTTATTGCTACCTAATATCTATTTACATGTCTTCTCTGTTCTCTCATTTGAGTTTGTTTGATTTTGCTGTATTTTTGTTTCGCTAAACTTTTAGTTTCTTTGTTAATCTCTTTCCGTTGTTTCTCTCTTAATCTCTTTCCATTGTTTCTCTCTTAATCTCTTTCCATTGTTTTACAATGTTAGTATGTTCTTATTAAGTTTACACTGGTCATGTCCCCAGTATTACGTTTACACTGATATTGTCCCCATTACCAAGTTTACACTGACCTTGTCCCCATTATTACGTGTTGCACTGGCCTTGTCCCTATTATTACGTTTACACTGACCTTGTCCCCAATTATTACCTTTACACTGGTCATGTTCCCATTATTAAGCTTACACTGACCTTTTCCCCAGCTTGTTACATAAGTTATAATACCGTAGCTCTAGACACTTGAGTTACAATACCGTAAATGTAGACAAACTGTAGACACTGTTATATCAGTAGTATGGTGGGACGGTCTAGGGACTAGGGGAGTTCCATGTTAAAAAGGTAATATCCACTCTGGGGACTACGTAAATTTAACATGGGAAGCAATATCCACTCTGGGGACTATATAAATTTAACATGGGAAAAAAAGGCATCCACTCTGGGGACAAGGGAATTTAACATGGGAGAAAGGAATTATCCATTCTAGGGACAAAGGCATTTGAACAATGGGAGAAAAAAATATCCATTCTAGGGACAAAGGCAATTGAACAATGGGAGAAAAAAAATATCCATTCTAGGGACAAAGGCAATTGAACATGGGATTTTTTAAAAATTAAAAAAATAAAAAATAAAAAAGGGGTAGGCAATGGAAAGTCATACTCTTTTCGAGAAATGTGGGTGGCCCTGAAAAGGGCCTTTGGGTTTCTTCTGCTTCCAATTTCTTCTATTTCTCCACCAACTTCTTATTTTCTCTCCTACACTCTTTCTCTTCTTTTCTTCTTTTCTTCCTTTTTTTCTCTTCTTTCTTCTTCTCCTCCTCTTCTTTCTTCCTCTTCTCATTTTCTTCTTCTTTTTCAATTTTTTCATTCCATGCTCTTATCCTTATCCTTTCCTCTTCATCCTCCTTCTCCTCCTTTATTTCTTTCATCACAGCACTTATCATTTCCTTTGCTTTTCTTAAATTGTTAATCTCCATCTTCACTCGATGGGGGCTATAAGAATAGTGATCATCGTTTAACCTCATTAACATTTGCTCCATCATACCCAAATTGTCCAGGACGTCTTGCAATGCTTTCATTTTATTAAGCTGGTTCGAAGCCATCTTCTTTTTATTCTTTGTAGAATGGTTTGAACGACGAATACTGTGGGTTCTTATTGTGAAAGCGCGGACGTGATGGAAAACATCCCCCCAAGACATAAAATTGATATTACCTAAATCATAACCAAACAACGAGCGGACGTGAAGGAAAACATCCCTACTTTTTTCTCATTTCATATGATCTACTATCCACATACGTGAAGCATCAATAAACAAACCCCTAATCTACTATTTACACACGCAAAGCATTAAAATTAAACCCAAATCTACTATCCCTCCACGGTTTTCGAGCCGGAACGTTCAATGAGTGCCATGAGAGGGATAGTAAGAAGTCAAAGAGCATGAATCAACATTCTTATAGCCAAACAAAAGACAAAGACATTTTTTTTCAAAACACAACATTTTTTATTCAAAATCACTTAACACTAACAAACAACTCTAACATTTTTAATAATAATTCAACAATATAACATCAAACATTTTTTTCAAATCTCAAACATTTTTTCAATTCACACTCTACTTTAAACAGGGCTGACAACGTTGTGAATGAAATTGTGATTTCCACTGTTGGAAGTCATTAGGCCATTGATGGACACTACGTTTCCTAGCTTGAGACAAAAGATAAGCATAATGGTCACAAAACCATTGATCTACTTTCACATCATTTCTAGAAGAAGAACGAGGATCAAAATGAGTCACTAAATGTTCTAAGGAATAGCCCAGGCTGCGATGATGCAGAAAATACACACAGTACTGTCCACACACCAAGGAATCTGTGCCTTGTAATTTCACATTATTGAATCGGGTGGTCTGAGCATTTCTTCTCATAAAGTCAATGATATCGTCTTCCAAAGGGGGCAATCCGTACGAATCGAAATATTCCACACATCCTTCTTGAGGAAAGTAGACGGCTACCCAGTGGGTTCCTGGGAGATGACTGTCGTCCGTGTTGATCACGTAAGCTAGATGGTCTTTAGGTTTGCGATGAGGGAGTTCATCTTTAGCACAGACGACAGGATTCCAAGAAGACGTATACGAACTGTGGTTCAAAAGGTAATAAAGTTCCCAGGTATCCATTGATTTGTGTGTTGTTTTCTTCTTCACAGATAATAATAAGTCGTCAATTCGATCCTGACTTTTTGCTTGAAAATGTCTGACAAATAACCGTTTCTTCGTTTCGTCTCCTCACTCTGATTCAGGAGAGCTTCGATACGATGGATCTCTTGAGTGGTTAATGGTGGACAAAAATGTTCACGCAAGTCTTTATCCCACTGATGCCACACGACTTCGTCCGAGATGAGACTCCAAGCTTCGTCCAGATACTCGTCCAATTTTTCTTCTTGACTCAACATCAGGCATTTATCGTGTTGAATTTGACTGGGATGATCGTTTTGACATCCATAGCAATCTTTTTTGATCAATTCCGTCATTTTTTCGACCAAGTGTTTGGCAAAACAGGAGACTAAATGGACTTCTTGTTCTGGCCATCTTGACTTCATCATGACAACTTCGTCTTTGTCTTGAGATTCTTCTTCCCCGGTCTCCTCACATTCCATCTTCAAAGTTTCTCCACTAGGCAAAGAGGGATAACAGTCTTCCATGGCTTCTAATAGTCTAGAATGACTTCTCTCAAACTGTTGATTTCTATGGTATTGTCGAATTCTGCATACAGGAGGACGTTCACTGTGTGATCTGGAGGTGGATTTGCAAACTGAAGTTCCACACGAATCTGACCCGATTTTATAGGGTGGAAATGTCCCTCGTCGCTGCCTCTTGCATAATCGTCGTACGAAATACCGTGACTGGTATTGGTTCCTAACTGTCCCGTGGCTTCGTACAGGGACAAGTACGATCTCAAATAATTCTTTGCGACACCAAAGTTGGGCTCAAAGGGTCGGGTACACAAGGTCTTGCCGTCGCGACTGACTTCGATCTTCGACACATTGTAATGTTGAAACTCAAAAGGATTTTGATCGTAGGTTCCGTTGAAGGCTGAATTCCTGACGATACCAACAATCAAACGTTTGGGTAACTGTCCTTGGAACAGATGATCTTCGATCATAGATCGCTGTCCAGCGGGAATGGTGAACGTTTTCACTTCTACGCGTCGTATCGGATACTTGGCGGTCGTTCTGCTCAACGTCTGACTGACGTCGTTTCCCACTTTAGGTAACACTTCCACACGACGCACGTAAAGTCGGGCTTCTTGAATGATAGTTTTGTATTTATTGGCATGGGCCATCAAATGGAAAGCGGCACTGCTACGATTCAGTCTCAGACGGATATCCACCCCGTTCAGCAAATACTTTTCTTGTAACAACATGTCCAAATGCAAACGATCCATCAGTTCTAAACTTCGCCCTTGCAGAATTTTCTTGCGACGGTCGTTAAACCCCACATTGTGAGGATTGTCATCTTCTGTCAGGACTGTGTCGCTAAACGTGCCTACACCTGCCGTGTCAGGTTTCCATACCACGCAAGCATCCAGATGAGTATTCTTGGCTTCTTTTCCGTACGTCAAGAGATTTTCCAAGTAGGCACGATATGGGTAAGTATCCATGCTGCTACTGACCAGTTTGTTATTCAAGTACAAGTCCACTTCGCTGAACAAGGAATGCATGAAATTGTTGACAGGAGCTACTCTAGCATCGCCTCCTGGATTGGTGTTGTCCGTTTTGATCACTTTCACTTTCAAATACAGGTAACTGCTATTCAGATCGATGTAATCTTCGGGTTGTCCTTTGATTTCAAACTCGATGGGAGCTGATTCCGTCAAAGAGGAGACGGGATGAAATTCTACCCACTGAGATTCTTGCATCGTCATCATGGTAGTTGGCATGGCAAAGAGATCTAGTTCCGACTTGGAACAGGCACGAGACTCTCGGTGCATCATTTTGTTCTGTGTCTCAATAATCGAAAACGTCTAAGTCTCGAACGGTTCCTTGTCCTTGCTGAATACCTGACTCGGTAGCGTGCAGGGCATTTATAGGTTTTCTCGGCGGCCCAAAAGGTCTTTGCCCGTTTGCAGCAAGACATTTTTGCCTGCCCTCATGAAGGCTTCTTTAGGGTTTTGTTTGTCGATGATGACATTTTGGAGAAATTCTTTGCCTTGCGTCAGTGCCGCATCTTTCAAGGCGTGCAATCCGCGTGTCACCATCGGTTTCAACACCGGGGCCTCCGAACGAAAAGCCGATTTTAACATATCTCCTAAGCCGTGTCCTCGCTGTCGAGCATCCCCTCGGTACACTGGATACATGACTTACGAGTCGTGAGAGAACCGTTTTCGAAAATGGAGTTTCACCGTGACTTTTCCTTTGGTGAATGGAATATTTTGTCCCAGATCTCCTTTTATAGCAATGTTGACCGTGTCCAAATACGACTTGCTGACAGGCAAATAGTGAAGATGTACAAATTCGCGGTGGACGTGATAAGTGTTTCCACCTTCCTCGTCAGCGTTCGTGGCAGAATCCACTTTGAAAGGAATGACACGCAGTAACGGTACGGAGGTGTGTCCCACCACGTTGGACTCCACCACATCGGAGTACACAAACATCAAATTCAGTCCTTGGTTCAGTTCTACCGGGGTACGAAATAACTTGCTAAAAGACTCGTTGTCGTAAACGATTGGTGATTCGTTTTTCTTGAGCATGGCCATTCTCATGTCCATGTCTCCGCCCAACATATCAAACAATTCAGGACAAAATAAAATGGACAGGATTTTACTCCCGTCAAATTTCATCAAGAAGCGACGAGCTGCCTTGTGGTATTCCATGGTGACACTTTTTTTGACACTCTCCAAAGCTTTCAGAAACACGACATTAAATCTGGAGGCTATAGTGCTGACCAAATGTTGACCACTAAAATAATAGCCTGGAGGAATGAACAAGTGATAGGTGGTGTACTTTTGATTTTTTGTGCCAGGGGTTTTCTTGTCATATTTGCCATAGGTATCCAAGTACTGTTGCAATGGTTCGTCATGAACTTCTACATCAAAATTATTTTGATTGGGAAGGACATTGAGGACTTGGGTTGGGTGAATGATTTCCACTAAAGCCACTTCCCAATGGGCTTCGTGATCTAATGGGATGGTCTGAGGTAATTTGGCCGTGTAACAGCACAACGTGTTGTGGGGAAACACCTCCATAGAACTGTCACTGGGTAAGGTTAAGTAAAATTGGTTTTGGTGACTCATAATTCCAGAGTTCTGTGGCTGTCCGAGGGGTTAGTGGACGTCAGAGGCGTGTCTCCGCCTAAAATGGGGTTGTTGTTGTTGGAGTGGTGACTGGCACTGGCACTGGACACAAGGTTCCCGTGGTTTCCGTTCGAGGAGAATTTCAGAGAGGGATTGGGAAGCAGGTAACCGATGCAACTGCTCAATAAAATGGTCCACAATTGTTTGTCTCCTTGTTGCAAACTCAAATTGGCGATGGCTGCCCCGATGACACAATACACCACGAGGATTTGGCAGAAAAAGACGATTTGCGTTTTAGGCACACGTTCTCCACACCACACCCACAAAGGTTGCTTTTGTAAATCTTGCACAGAAGAACTGGGTGAAGGAGTGGTAGCCGTAGTAGCTGCGTCTGTGTGAAAGGGCATGATGGTCACTTCTTTTTATAGTCGATGACTTGCGAAGCGTCGATCCAAGAATCAAAACTGGGTGGATATCATTTCCAACGTACTTTAACTTCTTTGACACTTCGTTTACCCACTTTACGGGTTCTGCGTTCGAGAACGCTTTCTATGTCGTACACGTCGTCTTCTTTTTTGGTGACACGTTGTAACTCGGGCAAATAAAACGTTCCTTTGAGCACTTCTCCGTTCATGTCTTCCAATTTATAGACGGCAGGATGACGGCAATGCACTCGTCCAGTGACACGAAACAATTCGGTCGTCCAATTAGGTAAGTAACCTTTGTCGAAAGTGCGTTTGGTTTTGCAATGCGCACCCAATCTCCTACGGCCATCTGTCCACTTTTCTTGGGGACAGCCCTCGTCGGGGACGTACCAAACAGGCGCTCAAACACGAGCACTTCGTTGTCGGGAGTCACTTCTTGCAGGGCACGTCCGATGCTTCGATGGTAAGATTGGTTGTACGCTTGCACCAGGTGCGGTAAGATGTCGATGTACTTCAGAGTGTGGTGATGCGTAAAATATTTCCACATGCGTTCTTTCAAAGTGCGTTGAAAACGTTCCACGATGCTGGCTTTGGTTTCGGGATTCTCGGTGGTAAAAAAATGAATGTCACGTTTCTTTAATTCTTTTTGAAAAGCTTGGTTCAGAAATTCAGTGCATTTGTCCGTTTGCCATCGAAGAAGGTGACGATCGCTTTGTTTCAACACTCGTTGCAGGGCTCGCACTAACTCGCTGATGGATTTGGAAGTCAAGGGCACGACCCAGGCAAATTTGGAAAAGACGTCGATGACACAAAACAAATATTTGTAGCCACGATTGTAGCTGGCCAAATGAGAGACATCGACTAAATCGGCTTGCCATTGATGATCGATGCCTTCCACTCGGGTGCAACTTCTGGCAAACTTGCGTCGAATGGGTTTATGTAAAGTGTAGGTAGCTTGTTCTTGTAACCATCGTTCACTTGAGGTAAACGGAGACTTTTCAGTCGAGTTTTGGCAGCACGATACAATTTTTGAACTCCTGCGTAACCTGCAGGATGGGAGGGATCGTAGTAAATGCTGGCTAAGACTTTTTCCATTTTTTTGTGTTTGTGTGTTAATAAGACACCCACTCTTGGAGGATGCTACTCTTTTTCTCTTGGGGTACTTTCTTGGATTGCAATGCTTTGCGTGTGCGACCGGCAATATGTGTCGAAGAGGAGGATGTCTGAGAGGGGGATATCGGTTCTTGTTTCACTTCTGTCTTCACTTTCTTTTTCTCTTGTGATGATGAAGGGGTGGCCATCATCTTTTTAATCCATCCAATTCTGGAAGTAGGTGGTGTTGTTAACTTGCGTACTTTTTCTGGTGGAGTTTGAAACCCTTCTTCTTCTTCTTCTCCTTTTTCTGTCTTGGTCACTGGTAGTGGTGGTACTGGTACTGGTGATGGTGCTGAACTTTTCATCAAGGTCTTAAAATCTTTCAGAGTGGGTAGAGCTGTTTCGACTAAAGCTTTCTGGTGAAAGAGTTGCAGTCGTTGCAAGAGTTGACAGTACTTTTGCGATTTTTCTGTTTCGGACAAATCTTGGCGATCCATCAAGGATTGCAATTCGTGTTGTAACTGGGACATCTCGCTCAAATTGGGATTGGGAGGTAAATGCGGGGTGCGTTGTTCTTGCCACCGATGGTATTCCATCCATCGTTTGTAAGGCACTAAAGCCAGTTTTCGTCCTTCCATGGGGTTGTCAGGGGTCGATTCTGAGATCTTGGGACTTCCGAGGGCCTTTTTATCTTGCTCCCACCAGTCCTCCCAACATGTTTCCCAAGACTCCTTTCAGCAAGGGACCTAACAAGAGGGGTAAAATGCCTCCACGTTGGACCAACATCTTCTTCTTTTGACGAATGGGAATTTTCTTTTGAACCATTTGGCGAAGAACGTGCCGATGTTTGCCTAAGCATTGTTTCTGGTGTTTGGACAAAGGGATCGTGCCTTTCAAGACGTTCAAACAATATTCGCACACGGTATCGATGACCTCTTTGGAGGCTGATTGAATGAGTTTTTTTCGTAGAGGTGGAGACGCTTTGGACAGGACAGATAACATGTCCGCATGTTTGACTAAACGAGGAGGCAGTCCTTTTCTTTTCTTTCCTTGTGGTTGTTTTGAAGAGGGACGTTTTCTGGAGGGTGACATCTTCGGGAGCACCAAAACACTGATACCCTACTTGGTCACACACCTTTTTTATACTGGAACGCGTCGCCACTGATTGTCTTTACGTCGTATCAGTTTGAGGACAGGCATGACACGTCGTGCAGGGGTACGCAACGGACTAAATCGAGCCAGTTCTTGCTTGGACAAATCCAGTAAACATTGTAACATGCCCGATCTTTCTTGAACTTTGATTTTGGGAGAAGGTACTTTGTGAGCAGCAGCCACTGCCACTAAATTGGAGGGTCCTGCCACTGGGGAAGTTCTTTTTGGGGTCATCAACGGAGAAGTTCTTGGTGTGATCAAGGTCTCCAAGTACTCTTCAGTTCTTGGTGTCATCAACGGAGAAGTGGATGAACGTGAGGCTGCCGGAGACGCAGTCACCGCCATGGCAGGTCGTGGTTTGCGAGTGTAAGGTTGCGTCGTGGCCGAAGAAGTGCCTCCCTTGTGACTAGTTTTCTTCTGTGGACTTTTCTTTTTCTGGGGACTTTTTCTCTGTTTCTTTTTCTGAGGGATTCTTTTCTTTTTCCGGGGTGGTGTCTGGTAAGAGGAGGGTCCCGCCACTGGAGAAGTTCTCCTTGGGGACCTGGTCTTTTTCTTCTTCTTCTTGTAGCTTCGTTTGACTTTTTTCTTGGGGAGAAGTTTGGGGGCATTAGGATCCCATCTTAAGAGAGAGCGAATGATGACCCCTCCTAGAGTACCGCTCCCTCCAGGTTTCAAAATGATTTGTTTTTTGGTTTGAGTGTCGATGCGGGGATCGGCCATTTGGGTCAAAGCGACTTTGTTTCGATCGAAAAAGCGTTTGGTTTGATGAGGAATCTGAATGATTCCTTGGAGTAATTGACGTGCCGTCACCGTGAACCATCGTAAGACTTCTTTGAGACTAGCTTCTAAGACACGAGCTCGTGTTTGTGGATTTTTTTCTCGACTGATGTCATACAAGGCACGAATCAATTTGACGGGAAGATGCGACTGAAGAGACGTCATGTTGACGCTGTGTGAGACAGACGAAAAGGGTCAGAGGTTTTTATAGATTTTTTGTGGAGTGAAATTAAGTCGAAGACGGAGACGTGTACAGGACAGGCCCCAGTGGTGAAACAAGTGGGTACGAAATCGCAAATCCTCGGGGGTCGTAGGTTTCAAATCGACGAGTAAATAGGCGTGTGGAGTTTGAGTGGCATCGTCGTACGCCTGAGTCAGCCAAGGCGTTCCTAACTGTTTGGCTAAGACTTGCACTTGCGATTTATCTCGAGGGCTTTTAAACAAGACCACGTAATGCGCATTGAGACTGATGGTGCGATGGGCTTTACTTTGTTGA
The DNA here is from genome assembly GCA_028554795.2 of Sinohyriopsis cumingii. Classification (NCBI taxonomy): domain Eukaryota; kingdom Metazoa; phylum Mollusca; class Bivalvia; order Unionida; family Unionidae; genus Sinohyriopsis; species Sinohyriopsis cumingii. The sequence continues at coordinate 28,733,870 of CM068835.1, forward strand.
AACAAATTTTGGGTGATGTAAACGACACTGGCATTACGGTGATGCCCTTTGCGCGTGAACCACAGTTTAATTTCTTCTTCGTCTTCTCCTAACATGTCGTCAAAAATGACCAAATGGGTTTGACGGGAGTCAGAGACGATGCCGTCGTCTTCTTTAGGAATGCCTTCCACAAACACGATGGAATCGCCTTGACTTTCTCGCAAGAGGCTGTACGCCGATTGCCACTCTTTGTAACACCACACGATCCGCTGAGGTGGCCGATCGATCAAATGATGTTTATGTTCGATCAAACGTTTGACGAATTCGGTTTTGCCTGAACCGCTAGGTTCAGCAATGAGCATGTTAAAGGGATGGCGAAGATACAAAGCCTCCCAACTGGCACGATCTAAGTGTTCTTCGATGACTTTGACAGTAGAGGTAGAGGGAACAGAGACAGCAGAGGTAGCCATAGTGTCAGGAATGTCACTTGTGACACGAAAACAAACAAGACGAGAGTTTATATACTTTGTTTTCAGAACACGTTTATTGAATGTTTTAAACATGAATACGAAAGACAAAAATACATAAAAGCCAAAGGCTTAAGTACAAGGATAAAAGGCACATGATAACCATTAACGTGGAATAAAAACAAGTGTCTGTACAACATGTTTTGGGTAATGTTCTGACCAGTTCTATAGGGGGTAAGGTCACACAAGTGTCCTCCCGAAAGGGTCTTTCAGGCCTGTCCACGACAGTCCTGTCCTGGGTGACGGGTTCTTCTGGCACCGTCACTAACACTGGTTGAAAAGTAACTTTTTTCCTTGAACAACTCTCGTGCATACTGAGCCACTTCTTGGGTCCAAGCCTCAAAATCGAATTCTTTCCAGGCACGGACATCTGTCCAGTGGGGGTGTAAGTCACAAGCTACACACACATCGTCATACAGGTCTCGGGTAGCTAAAAGTTGACGAATCTTTTTTTTCCCGTAGAGGTCGAGCAGTATCCAGATGAAAACGTAAGGCTTTGAGCAAAAGGAGTCTCTCGTGAACATTTAAAGGCACCACTTTCATGTTGAATGGGTGGTAAATACTGTTCGTAAAGAGTCCACAAGTAATCGGCTGGTAAACGAAATCCCAGAAAACAAGTCACTAAGACACACACCACTAGTCGACCCAAATTGAATGGATACAGTTCTTGTAATAGTCGATGGTAATGATCCACGGTTTGAATATGGTCATTGAGTTGCTTCCACGGAATCTGTTGGATTACATACGATAAAAGTCGTGGCATGGCAGCCTGTTTTTATAGTCTCTTTGTTTCGAAAAGAATACACGTACTTTCTAGCCAGAGATCTTCGTTCTCCAGTGGGGAATTTAAATGTTGCATACTGCAACCGAAACGTCAGACTTCGTTTAGAAGTTTCCTCTTCCGCTAAGTAGATTCCACGTAAAATATGTCGGTAATCCTTTACCTTGTCTTCTTCAATGTGTTGTACTAGGTGAATCTCGAAGTAACCAAAATGATCAACACGTGGATCACCGGGAGCCTGGAAGTATTGAACAAGGTCTGACCACTGAAACAATTTCTGACGAATCAGTTCTCTTATACCATTCAGGTACCAGTGCTTAAAGATCTGGTGACGTAACGGATGCAACTGTTCTTTACGTTTGACTTGTATTTTGACCAGCTCTCGGTAAATGCGTTCTCTGAACTCCACAGGCAAAGCACGAATGTTCTCGTGTAAAGTATCCATGAACAGATTATGGTAAGTTACTTCAATGTCTCGGTCCCACTAAGGGTAAGTAATGACAATTCGGTGACTATCGAGCATGTTCTACGTAGGCCGAATCTTGCGGTTCCCAGTGGTGAAGTGACAAACCGCAACTGAAAAAATTGACTTTATCTCCTTCGCACAAGTAGAAAAATCCGGCTCTGGCTAATTCTTCGGGGGTCGGGCCTCCCAGATACTTAGGCCATTTTCCTTTGAACGATTGAAGACGATTTTCAAAGTCGCAGTATTCCGACAAACGCACAGGGAACGAATATTCGTCTTTCACAGGTTCGTTTCGATGAGGGTTGAGTGACATGGGCAGGAGTTTGCTCACGGCTGGATGACATCCGTAGTGGGGTAGACGTGAAGGTGAACATTCCCCTTTAAAACGAAACCCAGTAAAATGTCCAAGAGGACGAGCGGCATCGCTTTCGCATCCCTCAGGTTTGACACGCACAGCATCACTTTCCATGATAGGGGTAGTGAGAACAAAGTTCCCACGATGCTTTGCGGCATCGCTAAGGTCACAACGTACAGCATCGTACCCATCGCAAGGCTCACAATCGCATTCCACTTCCGAAGCCCCACACTTGAAATGTGCCTGTCTAAACTTGTTTTGTGTTTCTGTGAAAGTATTCATCTTGTTCGCTCGGTTTTGGTAGTCCCAATGAACTATCGATCTTGACCATAGCCCCTTTTTATACTAGTCGCAATGCAGTCTCAAGCTTGTACATCGTTCCTTTTTTATGTTTTTTATGTCTTGTTTTGGAAGGTACCGTCTCTAAGGTACCGTCTTCACTGTACTGTAATGTCATGGGTGGAAAGGCCATAGAAAGGTAAGGGCAGTGCGGAGACCATCGAGTATGTTCCAGAATAGCTGAATCTTTATAGATACATAGATCCATTCGTAACTTCAGGCCACAAGCGAAACACTGTACTTCATATCCCAATCCTGACTCAGGTCCCAAGTAGACAAATCCTGTTCTAGCTAAAATATGCGAAGAAGGTAATCCTTTCCTATCCGTAGGCCATGCTTGAAACGTGTCCAATCGACGGGCACAATCACAATAGTCAGGTAAGAAGACTGGAAAATGGTAGGGTTTGAACTTGGAGTTCTCATCGGGTTTCTCACTCGATTCTTGCTGTGGCGAAGTCATCCTTCTAGTAGGTGGCTATCCGCTTACAACCAAAGTTTAATACCAACATGTCCATACGGCAAAGTGAAATGATTGGGCAGTCGCACTCGCTTCTGGTACACGATTTGATAGACTTTTTCCAAGGGTCGACTGACGATGTGGTGAGTGGGTAAACGTACAATCTTGTTCGGTTGATAGCTGGTCACTTTAAAGTGTTCATCCTCTCCCGATTGCAAGGCTTCTTTCAATACCCCGAAGTTGACCACACGACTGGTACGATAATTCAGAGTCAATCCTTTCACTTTGCACGTCGTGTGCACTTCTCCTTGTTTGTCCCGGTATTCGTAGCCGTAATTTTTGGGACCGCCACTGACGAAACTTAGAATCTTGTCGTCGGGATGCTCGTCTGTCCAGGCTCCTAAACGGTCTCCTTCGATGTCAGGGTGCTGTTCACTCGGGTGATGGATATAAATGCAACTGTCCGTGTCAAAGTACAGGACGCGTTCCCCTAACAGTTCTAAAGCTTCGTACAATTTTAAGCGAGCATGAGCTGTCACGTAAGCCGCAATGATGACATTTCCAAAAGGGTCGTCTTGTACAAAGTCCAGATCTTCTTCGTAATTGACCAAGATCAAATTCTCTCGAACGACGTCCACGTGTTTCATGTATTTGGTTTTGTCGTGAATCATCTGGAAGTAGCGGGAAGGTTCTGTCAAATATTCCGTCTTGGGTAAACACGGTCGTTGTGCCATTTTACCCCACAAGCAATTTAACATCACTTTGGCAAACGATCGCCTGCCTTCGTTTTTCTCGATGTGGTCTAAAGAGATGCCTTCTTGTTCATAGTATTTCTCTTTGAATTGTATTTGGTCTTCGGGAGTGTGACACCAGGACGGATAGCCGCTGGCTTCTTGCTTCAGTTTCAAAAAGGCATCCACGTAGTCGGCGAAAATGCCTTTCTGCGTGGGGTCACCCTTGGGGTATTGTTGTGTCTTGGGAAAGTGGCAAATTTCGTACACTTCTAATAGTTGGTATCCCATGTCCAGAGCTTTGAACAATTCTACGCTGACCCAGGTTCCCGTCAAAGCCCGTTCTTCCTGGGTGTGCTGACAAGGTTGGTCTTGGTTGTACGTTTCGGCACAAGTACGGCACAAAGGAAACATCAGTTTGCCTCGGCAATGGTGAGGTAAGACGGGATGGTATAGGTTCGTGGGAGGCAAAACTTTACACTTGATCAAGCCTTCGTATTGTCGAATGTTTTTCAGGTCGATGTGTTCCGTGAACAATTGTGGGTGCCCTACAGGAAAGCGACAATATTTGCACACGTAGGGATACAGCGAACACACATCCAAGTATTTGATTTCTTCTCCTTTCTCTTCGTCGGCTTGGTACAGCAAACAGGTGTTATTGGTCCGTCCTCCGCACAAACTATCCCTTGGGTTCAGGGGGTCCATCAGCTTGTAACTTTCCACGACACGTTTAAAGTCAGGATCGGTTTTCATACGGTGATCGTACTCGTGTTCCCACATTTCCACCACTTGGTATCCTTCCTGTTCTAACTTTAGGCGTCGCTGACAAGTGTCCTGGTACAGGTCTTCCATGGTTCGTTGTAAAAACTGATTTTTAGTGCCACGGTCAGGGTAACAGACGGGACATCCGTGAAATAAGCAACCGTTAAACTCGTACACGATCTTGGGGTTTTCTAAGTCCCAGCCATCGACCGAATACGTTCCGATGGTCTTTTCGCCTCCTCCGTTGCGGGCATGTTGAATCCATTTGTCTTCTTTATCGCACAAGTAATGTAACCAACGTAGGGCTTTGACCGAGTATTGACGTTTGACATAGTGGGTCGTTTGAGGACAGATGACAGCCACGGTGTTTTCAGGCATGAATCGTTGTCGATACACTAAGGAACACGCTTTGGCAATGGTGCAAGCTACTTTCAAAGGATCGACCCCTCCGTGTTCCATGAACAGTTCTCGAAATTTTCCAGAGCAACGCCGTAAAATGTCCACGTCGGAACGACAATACTTTAACATTTCGTCCTGAAAGTCGAAGGGGTCGGATACATGAGCCTGGTACCAAGCGTAGAAAGTTTCTCGTTGTTCGGTATGCATGTTGTCGGGGTCGTAATAGTGAGCCTCAGGTAAATGGGGTAGAACGGCGTGTTGATTGGCTTCCGTATTGAAAAAGTGTGGAAAGTACCCTTTAGCCATTTCTGTCATTGCAAACGTTTTAGGCATTCGACTCAAAGGCATGGCCAAGTAACTCATCGAATCTTTAAACTCCACTTGCATGAAAATGATTTTGGCTCCGTTCAAAGTGACTTTAGGACGTTCGGTGCCATGTTCCGTATAGTATCTGAGAAGAAACTGTCCATCGTATCCGGAGAGATTGTGAGCCATCACCGTGGCATGACGATGACAATCTCCGTAACGTTCGATGTCCTCTTGGCTCCACGTCTTGTCGATGGGGTCTAAGACCCATTGGGCAAAATCGGCTAACGTGTTCGGTCCTCGAAAGATTTTTTCTGAATCTGAATCTTGCTGCAGTGAGGGCAATGACTGAAGATAGGTTCTTGAATGCACTTCTCGCACGCTCGATGAGCCACGCAGAAATTAGGAATGTGAATGCCGGTCTCTTGCATGCATTCGAAATAAAAAAAGATGAAATTGCCTTTCTTCTTGTGACCGTCCTCTTTCTCTGGTGGGGATTGGTATTTTTGCACGTAGCATTCGTGTTCCAAGTCCACGATGTGGTGACAAATGTGACATTTTTTCTTTCCTGAACATACGTGTGTCTTGGCATTATTGGTACGTAGGCCGTGTCCACACGTAGGGCACAATCTCAGCAGTTGACAAGCACATTTCTGCTGTTAACCTTGCGTCTTCAGATGTTGTTGGTAACAGGCAGGGCTGACAAACGTGCGCAGACAAGCAGGACAATGTACTCTGTCTTGTCCTTCGCTCAGACAGGGTGGAGAAGCCAAACATCCTGAGCGTTTCAATCCGCAATGTTTGTGTTGCTCTCGATTATTATAGCCATAGTCACATTTCTCACAGTAATATTTGTATCCCAGGAATCCAGTGATAGTGGTAATGGTATCGAAATGGTCATCGTGATGATAAAGGTGAATGTATTTTCCATCCTTAAAGTCTTGGCCTCGAAACAACAGAGGCCCGCGCACTTCTTGAGGGTGCACTTTCAAGGTGTAGAATGGAGCTAGGACATCTTGCAATGTTTGCATTTTAGGAATACCGCAGGGTGTGTCTTTGGACAGGCCAGCTTGTTGTAACAGGAGTTCTGCTTCACTTCGTTGTTTGGCTCGGTTCGATTTTCGAGTGTTCTCCCAGGCTCTTTTCCATTCTACCGTGTCGTTCTTGTTGGGATAGGTTTGTCCCACTACGATAGCCCTGGCTAAACACATCTGGTCTTGAGGGTTGTGAATTCGGACGAGGCTCGTTTTGGTGATGCGAAGGTCGTTCACCAATAACACCTTATTGCGTTGTCCGGTCCCTTGAGGAGGAGAGACGTGGGTCATGTCCAGTGTGGCTTTTCCATCGGTGATGTCAAACTGGTCATTAGATTGTTGCACGTGTTGAATCTTGTCCATGACTTTGGAAGCAGTCAATTCTGCGGGTCTGCTAAACTCGATCCAAACAGGGGATTTCAAACCGTCGTGTTGTATGGAAAGTCTCAAGCGATCGTCTTCTTTGGGTTGACATTGTCGCTTGAGTGCAGTGAGCAAAGAATCCCACACCCCAGTAATAAACCATTCTGCTTTCTCTAACGGTATTTCAGCCTTGAAATCTGTAAACTTCACTGAGTATTTGTAAGCCGTAGTTCTAAATTTTCTAGAGGAGCGCTTTTCCGTCTCTCGAATGGAATAGTACTTTTCAGGGTTGACTAAGGGTGGTGAACTTTGTTTAGAGGGTTCGGATTCTGGTTCACTCATGTCCTCTTCAAAATCACTGGCATGAATTTGTGCCACGACTTCAGCCCTGGTACGAGGCGATAGATCACGTTTCTGCCTCTTACTTTCTTCTTCTTTCTTCTCGAATGAATAGGATCGTTTCATCTTGAGTGAAAAACGTCAAATGACTCAAGTTTAAACACCATGGGCTAATTTATAGTCATGTCAGACCAGCGTATATAAAAGGGTGTGTGTCTTTGTCCTTTCACTATTCATTTCACTCTCTAGCCGAGCACAACGATGGAAGAGACTAGCCAAATCGAACGTTTCATCAGAGCTTTGCGAGGGGTCATTAGAAAATTCTCTTCAGACGAGCCGACGGACTACTCTTCTTCCTTTCGAGATAAAAGTCAAGATACTTGCTATATCTGTCAGAAGAAAGGGCATTGGTCTTCAGAGTGTCCAGATCGTCAAAAAAGAAAAACAGGGGCTAGAAAAGACAAAAGTCAAGATACCTGTTATTATTGTAAAGAAAAAGGACATTGGTCTCCAGATTACCCAAAAAAGAAACAAGAGGAGTCAGAAGAAAAGCGGGATTCTTCAGAAGAAGAGAGGGATTCTTCAGAGGAAGAAAGCAGCCAGGTGAAGAAAAAGAAACAGGAGAAGAAAAGAAGAAGGGAAGAAAGTGAGGAGGAAGAAGAGGAAAAGACTGTGACGGTGAAGAAATTTAAAAAACAGAGAGACTAAACAATGAGACAGAAGAAGTGTATGAACTTTTTAAAGTGCTCTGTTGTGAATTGTGAATTGGATTGTAACTATGGATAAAAGAATACATTAATTATATAAGGTAAGTGTCTCTGAGTTTTGATTTGAAATAAGAAGCTACACTCACGCACTCATATACACGTACTATAGGGGTAAAATGTTTTTTTTTGTTGATTTTTGAGTTATTGGCAAATTGAAAGGCTATCTCTTTTCGAGAGACGTGGGTGGCCCTGAAAAGGGCCTTTTTTGGTGTAGGGGTGAGTTTAAGCAATCAACTTTAACTGCCTTAAGCCTTTGCCACGGCCAAGGCCTACTTCTGGACTGCGTACTGTTGATGATGATTGGGTTGAAATCACTAAGGGTGGTACGGTAGGCTTAGTCACAGGGTTGACGTGTTTAGCTCGGGAAGGTCGTATTCTCTTCGGTCGTAATAAAGAAGTCTGATACATTTGTTTCGGACTTCTTAACTCCGCTAAAATGTCCAACAGTACCGTGACCGTTTGATTTTCACCCTCTTGTTTCTTTGCTGCTACTTCTTCTTGTTGTTGTTTTTTTCTTACCTCTTCTTCTTGCTGCTGTTGCTGTAGGAGAAAAGCTTGTTCCGCTTCCTTTTGTCGTTGTATAAATTTCTCCAATTCTTCTTTCTGTCTCTGTCTAAAATTCTCCAATTGCGGTAATGAAGGTGACGAAGGTTCCGGAACAAATTCTTGCGAGGTAAGAAAATCCACAAAATCCCAATTTACCTCTTCTGAAAGTAAGTCCGGGATCCCTTGGGCGGTCTTCACTGCTGGTGCACCCCAATGAATCGTTTTCTGAGTTTCCGTCATGTTGAATCACAGTCGCATAGATTGACTGCACACAGGCGCTAGCGAATCTATATAGACCACGTGACGTCACAGACTGTTCTCTTCGGATTGGATGCGGACTGACTGAATTTTGTATCGCGTGTTTGGATTGGTCAATGAACTCAATCCGTTTCAATCCTTCCTCTACCTATAAATAAGCGCAGTTCACTGCATTGATTCACCTGTTCTCGTCGCCTCAAGATGTGGACCACAGTCGAATCATCCACCCTTGTGTCTTCAATGATGTTTAGGACGGACATGCTCATGTATGTCCGATCCAAGTGGACCGTTGTCCACAAGTCAGACACCAGTCTGTGGATACGAAGAGTGTACGTGGAAAGACAAGGTTGCCTCAAGAGGACTCTGATTTATGGCCCTACACTAAGACGCAGCTTGAGGACAAGAAGATGCCGTAGATGCCCTTTATGTTAAGGGCATATTAACATAAATCCAAAGGCCCTTTTCAGGGCCACCCACATTTCTCGAAAAGAGATTGACTTTCCATTGCCTACCCCTTTTTTATTTTTTATTTTTTTAATTTTTAAAAAATCCCATGTTCAATTGCCTTTGTCCCTAGAATGGATATTTCCTTTCTCCCATGTTAAATTCCCTTGTCCCCAGAGTGGATGCCTTTTTCTTTCCATGTTAAATTTATATAGTCCCCAGAGTGGATATTGCTTCCCATGTTAAATTTACGTAGTCCCCAGAGTGGATATTACCTTTTTAACATGGAACTCCCCTCGTCCCTAGACCGTCCCACCATACTACTTATATCGTAATTCTAGAACTTGACTTATAATACCAAATTCTTGACAACTGAGTAACAATACTGTAATTCTAGACACTTGAGTTAAAGTATCGTAATTCTAGGCACTTGTTGTAATACCGTAACGTTAGACACTTGCTCCTTCTTTCTGTGTTAAATGGAAATGAATCACCACGATCGCTCTGGTCTAGTTCGAAACACGTTCATCATTTGTTACAATGTACTAAAATGTGATATTCAAACACACACACTACTCGCCATAGGAATATAACTATCTCAAGACGAGATCTTAAAGTCACATACAATTATTTTACAAAATTAATGTCTAATCGGTAGGTGAAATATTAATACATTTTGGTTAGGGGTGTTTCGTTAATTATGTGATAACTGTAGTAAATCAATGGAATTTTCATATTCAATATAGAGATAAAACTGGTGCCGTCGACTAAAGCAAAATATTTGTCAACGGAACATTTTCATATTGTATGCAAAGAATGAATTTACCTTGAAATTAGTTCTACCTAAAGCCGTGAATCAGAAGTCATGAATATTTAAATACTGTTCTCTGTTTACCGTGCAGATATAATGTCATTTCTACTGGTCGTAGTTGTAAATATGCCTATTTTAAAGGCAATCGATGATCGTTCATCAAGTCACGCAATTTAGTTTCCAGCGCTTTGCGAAGAGTATCAAATATTGGAAGTCACATGATGAAATAGATAGATTGACTGTCAATAGTCAACGAGATAACTGTTCTCCCGTCGGGACAGCCGCTTGTTCAGGATGGCATTGCTGATATTCCCATTATAACTTTTAAACTTTATTACTTTTCCGACTTCAAGCAAGAATATGCATCATAGACCGTGAACAAATGTCTTTGAAGATTAAATGTTTGAATTATCCAAGCGCAATTGCAATAAAGCTGAATGGATTGAAGATTTTGATTGGTATTTGGGCATAGGTACAGTCTACATAGATACTGAAATCCAAACGGTAACTCCTAATCTGCATCACTCAGGTTGTCTGACGTGAATCTTTCCATATTCGGAATTTGTTCTCGATTTATAAATGCGTGTTTGAAGTGAAGCGTCCATTTTATATATTTTTTCTCGGTTTAAGAATACGTGTGTGCAATCCTCTACACAATGAACACGGAAAAAGCGCGTGTAGAGTCTTGCAACGTTGACTGGTTTTACAGCTTGTTCATTTCCAGGAAGTGTTTCAGATTTCCGTTAATAATTAAAACGAAAGGCTAGGAAAGCTGATCCCGATGACACGCGCGGCTGGCTGTTTGGCTGTCCCAAGGGAGGTACTTGTCATGGCGGAGGTGGGTAATGTGTTTCCAGCTTCACGGTGGTGATCTTATTCAGTCTTATGGAATGCTTTACATTTTGATAGGTTCTCGTGATAGTTTGACGCCCGTCTTCATATGTTGGCCAGCTTCAGGGTTGCCATCTAGGTCTGTATTATCAAGTACTCCACAGCTTAGTGTAGGAGTAACCAAATATGTTGATGACTACTTTGTGGCAGATTCTTTCATGAAGTATGAACTGTTTTCAAAGTTGCACGGTGGTGATCTTCGCATATTTTATAGAGTACTTTACTACTTGACGGCTGTTTAAGTAATCGAACGATATCTCGGAGACTCTTGCTGCAGATTCCGTTAATTAGTATGAACTATTTTCCCAACTAACGTAGCGTATAAGGAACAATATATCCGTATGGATAGTAAAGAGGTATGGATAAATATAGTGTTGTTTGTTATTTCATGTTCCATGGAAACATCTTAAAGAAGTATCGATGTTGCTTTGAAGATGCACACCTTAATAAACTACCTGTGTCGCTTTGTAGATGCACACCTTAATAAACTACCTGTGTCGCTTTGTAGATGCACACCTTAATGAAGTACCTGTGTCGCTTTTTAGAAGCATATATATATATATATATATATATATATATATATATATATATATATATATATATATATATATATATATATATATTAATTTTCATACATTTTTTGAATAATAAAACCTATGTTTCTTTATAATAAATTAGGATTATGTACGCTCCAAAAACTTTCCACTCAGCATTACCGGTCACTGGCTGCATACAGTTTACTTTGACGTCACTTTCACTCTCTCTTCACGTACAACCACTGCATTGTAGGAAAAACACACCTTTATTCCGTAATATTTTCTCGAGAGTCACGAAGCACCTTTTTGGACGAGTGTTTTGATAAACATGACATGCTGCTTCTTTGCATAAATTTCTGAAAGTAGGTGCATAGTTCTTTATTCACACACACACACACATACACACACACACACACACATATATATATATATATATATATATATATATATATATATATATATATATATATATATATATATATATATGGGGGTGTAAGTATGGATCTTTAAACAGTAATATTTACTAACCATTCTTTCGCATTCTTGTTTCAGTGAAACAGTGCAATGTACTTATCTCTACAGTATTTCATGTGATATGCTAGTTCTAGTGTACTTATACCTACAGTATTTCATATGATATGCTAGTTCTAATGTACTTATCTCTACAGTATTTCATGTGATATGCTAGTTCTAATGTACTTATTTCTAAAGTATTTCGTGAGATTTGCTAGCTCTAATGTACTTATCCTTACAGTATTTCATGTGATATGCTTGTTCCAATGTTCTTATCTCTACAGTATTTCATGTAATATGCTAGTTCTTACAGCTTTTGCCGCGACATGTAGTAATTAAATAATTAAATTAAAAATGATAAAATCAGATAGGTGGCTTGACATTAATAAAAAATTATAACATCAGAGAACGTGCAATTTTCATCACATAATAGTCTCCAAAGTCTCAAATGACAAGGTAACATTATCGTCACATGACAGTCTCCAAAGTGACATCCTAGTCAAATGATAGTCTTCAAAGTGAAATTCTCATCCAGTGACAGTCCCCAAGTCGACATTCTCGTCCAATGACAGTATCCAATGTGACATTCTCGTCCAATGACAGTATCCAATGTGACATTTTCATCAAGTGATATTCTCATCAAATGTCAGTCTCCAAAGTGGCATTCTCGTGAAAAGACAGTCTACAAAGAAAGTGACAGTCTCTAAGGTGACATTCTCTTCAAACGACAATCTCCAAAGTGTCATCCTCGTCAGTTGACAGATTAAGGTGACATTCTTGTCCAGTGACAATCTCCAAAGTGTCACTCGTCAAATTACGGCGTATTCAGTCTTTGTCTTCGTTTCTAATATTAAACACCTAATTCGAATCGAAGCAGCGAACAAACAAGATTACCGCACAATTCATTTTAGCGTTGGTTTCGCTATAAAGATCCACCTTACTCCCAGTTTTTAATGATTTTTTTCAAGATTTATTTAACGGTGAAATCAGTGATGAGAAAAATGAATTATATCTCCTTTTACTTAAAGAATTGCTTATGTCAACCCTATGAAAGATATCGCATGCATCAAATAGAGAAATACATGTCCGGCATCCACTTTATCTACACAGGTTGTAGTCAATCAGGTTCTATCGACATCTAAGGTTGCAACAGCTGAATTACTATATCCGATTGTTTCACTAAATCAACAGTACATAATAACAACATTCGAAACTGATCAAAAGCAGATCATAGTTGTGAGGAATCTGTCCTTGTCAAGAATGTACTTTTACACTAAAACATAACTTTTTATCTTAATAACACGTGATCTAGTCTCGTTCGACTACACCTCTCACGTGGTTATCTGAGATCTCCGCCGAATGAGGGTCCGATAAAACAAAAATAAATCTCAGGGAGTTTTCTTTATAGCACCAGAACGAGGCTTTCCCAACTTTCGGAAATGCTGTTTGATTGGTAAATGACATGACCCAATTTTCTCATTTGGAAAACTTTGGTATTTTCAACAAGTAGTTAAATAGCGGCTATCTTGAATACGAATTCGTCTACACTAATGAAAACTGGCATGTTACTGCATCTTATTAAGTGTGAGTTATTTATATAAAGCTTGGCGATTTGACATAATTGTGACGCATGAAAGAATGTAATATTTTAACTATTTTTATTTGTTATACTTGTAATATCTTGAACCATTTTATCAAAGCGTAATTCTGACAAAGATTAACTCAACCAGTAAAGAAGCAGTTCAATGTGCCATTTTTCATGTTTAAATTTCAGTTTTCTGTTTGTCATATATATATATATATATATATATATATATATATATATATATATATATATATATATACTGGACCCAGCATCACCTCTACTAATGAAAATAAGCCGATGTTTGCATCGTAGGAAGGTATTTCGATCATATAAAAATAAGCCACTGTAACATTTGTGTTACATTTGATAGACTTCACTATTTTTACCTGCCAAATCGTTACACCTTCAATATCAATGACAGTATTTCTTGTAAACCCCTGCAAATTGAATGTTTATGCATCTCATCAAGAGTATAAACTACAAATAAAAGGTCAATGCCATCTAATGTTCAAGATTTAAGGACTTTTTGTTTAAATTAAATGCATTTGTTTGTTAAAATCATATCATAGCTTCTTTCATGATCCAATTTCCTCGCTTTTTTTAGATGTAAGTTTGTTACACTCTCAGTACATTCCATCTAGATTAATACAGCATGAAGACTATTCCATCTAGATTAATACAGCATGCAGACTATTACATCTAGATTAATACTTCATGAAGACTGTTACATCTAGATTAATACAGCATGAAGACTATTACATCTAGATTAATACAGCATGAAGACTATTACATCTAGATTAATACAGCATGAAGACTGTTACATCTAGATTAATACATCATTAAGACTATTACATCTAGATTAATACAGCATGCAGACTGTTACATCTAGATTAATACAGCATGAAGATTATTACATCTAGATTAATAAAGTATGATGACTATCACATCTAGAGTAATACGGCATGAAGATTATTACATCTAGATTAATAAAGTATGATGACTATCACATCTAGAGTAATACGGCATGAAGATTATTACATCTAGATTAATATAATTTTGAGTCTGTTGCATCTTAATTATTATAACATTTAGACTATTATCTTGATAAATAAAAATCTTAGACTATGACTACAGATTTATAAAACATTCAGCTTCATGATTACATATATATTAGCACAACTAAGCATACAACATCTAGATTAACACAACTGAGCATACAAGATCTAGACCAATACAATTGAGCCTACAACATCTAGACTAGTACAACTGAGCCTACAACATCATGATTACTACAGCTGAGCATACAAAATTATAATAATACAACTGAGCATAAACCATCTCGATTAATACAACTGAGCATCCAACATATAGACTAATACAACTTACCATACAAGATCTAGATTAATACAATTGAGCATACAACACCTAGTCTAATACAACTGAGCATACAAAATCTAGATTAATACAACTGAGCATACAACATTATAATAATACAGCTGAGCATAAATCATCTAGATTAATACAACTAAGCATAAGACATCTAGATTAATACAACTGTGCATACAACATATAGATTAATACAACTGAGCATACAACATCTAGATTAATACGAATGAGCATACAACATTATACTAATAAAACTGAGCATAAATCATCTAGATTAATACAACTAAGCATAAGACATCTAGATTAATACAACTGTGCATACAACATCTAGATTAATACAACTGTGCATACAACATATAGATTAATACAACTGAGCATACAACATCTAGATTAATACAACTGAGCATACAACATTTAGACTAATACAATTGAGTATAAAACATCTAGATTAATACAACTGAGCATACAAGATTTACATTAATACAACTTAGCATACAACATCTAGATTAATACAACTGAGCATGCAACATCTAGATCAACACCACTGAGCATACAACATTGCGACTAATACAGCTGAGCAGAATACATCTAGATTAATACAACTGAGCACAAAACATCTAGATTAATACAACTGAGCATACAACATTGCGACTAATACAGCTGAGCAGAATACATCTAGATTAATACAACTGAGCACAAAACATCTAGATTAATACAAATGAGCATACAACATTGCGACTAATACAGCTGAGCAGAATACATCTAGATTAATACAACTGAGCACAAAACATCTAGATTAATTTAGCTGAGCATACAACATTTAGACTAATACAACTGAGCATACAACATCTAGATTAATACAAATGAGCATACAACATTATAATAATACAGCTGAGCATAAATCATCTAGATTAATACAACTAAGCATAAGACATCTAGATTAATACAACTGTGCATACAACATATAGATTAATACAACTGAGCATACAACATCTAGATTAATACAAATGAGCATACAACATTATACTAATAAAACTGAGCATAAATCATCTAGATTAATACAACTGAGCATGCAACATTTAGATTAATATAACTGAGCATAAAACATCTAGATTAATTCAACTGAGCATACAACATTTAGACTAATACAATTGAGTATAAAACATCTAGATTAATACAACTGAGCATACAAGATTTACATTAATACAACTTAGCATACAACATCTAGATTAATACAACTGAGCATGCAACATCTAGATCAACACCACTGAGCATACAACATTGCGACTAATACAGCTGAGCAGAATACATCTAGATTAATACAGCTGAGCATACAACATCTAGATTAAAACAACTGAGTATAAAACATCTTGATTAATACAACTGAGCGCAAAACATCTAGATTTATACAAATGAGAATACAACATCTTGATTAATACAACTGAGCAAACAACATCTAGATTAATATGTTACGTGTTTAGGATTTTCCAAACAGTAACAATAAAAAGGTGAAGACAACAAGTTTTGTAAAATTTAACAAACAATTTATTTCCCTAGAAAAACAAGGTCAAAATGAGAAAAAAAACTTACGGTTTTAAGAATCAAATCCAAAAATAATCCAAGAATAAAAAATAGAAGTCATAATAATAAAATGTTCTAACGAGGCTGAGTTCGAATCCCGATGAAATCCAAAATGTTATTTGTCGATTTCAATTATGAAACTAATTTAAGAAAGAAAAATAAAGTTGTTTACTTAACTCATGAATCAAGGTCACGAACCAGATCAACATTAAATGCAAATTTTCTAATATTCGGTTTACGAAAAACTGAACTGAGTTTTTGGAAAATGTCAAATCCAGTAAATAAAATTTCATTTTAATAGCATGTTATGGAATAAATTACAAATATAAAACTAACGATCAAACAATTAAATCAAATGTAAAGTATATCAAATCTATATAACACTTACCAACCGAAAGAAAAAGAAAGATTTATATAGTAAAGCTTTCCATTTACCATAAATTAGTTATACATGAGATTAAATTTTTTAAGAAGAACTCTTTTAAATTATACAAAGTACACATGAATTAATACACTTCTATGCACGAGAAAGCGTATCTGTTTTTAAATTATCTTTTCCCTTAATGTGCATGAGGTCAGTATTATATTCATATAACAACAAACTCCTCTGTAGTAGTCTTTGATTTTTATTTTTTCATCTTGCCGATGAAAGTAAGGTGGTTGCGATCACTAAACACAATAATCGAAGAAGGAGCTGAACTAATATAAACTTCAAAATGCTGTAATGCCAGTATCAAAGCCAAACCTTCCTTCTCAGTTGTTGAATAATTTCTTTGGTGCTTATTTAATTTCTTAGAAAAATAGCACAATAAATGATCAACACCATTTTCGTCTTCTTGAATCAATTCTGCTCCAATCCCAACATCACTTGCATCAACAGACAGTTTAAATGATTGGCTGAAATTTGGAGCTGTAATAACTGGCGCGCTTTTAAGTATGGCTTTTAACTAATCAAAAGCCTCCTGACATTTTTCAGTCCAAAGGAACTTGTTTTTCTTGCTCAGTAAATTTGTCAACGGTTCAGCAATTATGGAACAATTGGAACAAAATTTCCGATAGAATCCAGTCATACCTAAAAATCCTACTAACAGGTACAGAGAATTCAGAGACAGCCTTGACCTTAGCATCTATAGGTTTAACTTGTCCGTGTCCCATGACATTTCCCAGAAATGTCTCACAAGCACGGCAGAACTCATTTTTGGATAAATCAATTATCAAACTTGCATCAGTGAGTCTGTCGACGAATTTCAGAATTGTCGCTAAATTTGTTTTCCAGGTGTCGTTGTTGATGATGACATCATCGATGTAATCATCACAATTATCTAGACCAGAGGTGATCATATTCATTAAACGTTAAAAAGTACTTGGCGAACCCTTCATCCCAAACGCCATCACTTCATATTTATAAAGTCCATCTGAAGTCACGAATGCCGAAATTTCCGTTGATCTTTCCGTCAGTGGAATTTGCCAAAATCCTTTCAGAATGTCAAAGTTGGTGACATATGTGGCATTTACGATTTTATCAATGCAGTCATCGATTCTTGGTAATGGAAATGAATCTGTGTTAGTCACACTGTTCACCTTCCTATAATCAGTGCAAATACGGAAAGTCTTATCTGGTTTCGGAACAAGTATACATGGTGTACTCCAGTCACTCTTACCAGGCCCTATGAAATCATTCTCCAGCAAATACTGTATTTCTTTTTTCAAGTATTGCTGTCTGAGAAGGTTCATCCTGTACGGGTGTTGATTCACAGGTTAGGAATTTACAATTTCATCGTCAAGGAAAATTTTGTTGATTCTTGTAGGAACATCTGGAAATAAGTGCTCATATTCAAGTAATAACTCTTTAAGTTTAATCCTTTCTTGCTGTTGCAATTGTGAAAGTTTCTGGTCCAGATCATTCATAATTTCTGAATTCCGAAGGTTTGTCGCTCCAAAATTAGTATAATTCGATGATATTCCTTCACTTAAATCTTCAATGAGTAGGAAAAGTACATCGAAATTACTTGCATGTTTAACCTGGCTATCTCTCTCAATAAACTCCTTTAACATTTTTATGTGGCAAATTTGTTCTTGTTTTCACCTCCCAGTAGTATTTATGATGTAATTTAAATCATTGCCTTTCTTTTCGACTGTGGAGGGACCATAATAATTGGCCTGAAGAGGATTTGGTGGCATGGGCAAGAGAGCCAGAATTCCATCACCAGTCCGAAAACTCCTTTCCATTGAGTATTTTTATATCTTAATTTCATTTGTGACTGAGCGGAGTGCAGATTCGCTCTTGAAACTATGATCGAGAAGATTAATTTCAGTATCTTCATTAGAAAGAAGCTTCTCTTTCAACAACTTCAATGGTCCACACACAGTGTGTCCAAAAACCAGTTCAAAGGGACTGAATCCTAAAGATTCTTGAACTAATTCCCTAGCAGCAAACAATAGTAAGTGAATCCCTTCATCCCATCCTTTACACGTATTAAAACAATATGATCGAATAATATTTTTTACAGTCTGATGAAATCTTTCTAAGGCCCCTTTGCTCTAAGGTGAAAGGGAGAAGATTTGAGTTGTTGGATGCATAATTCGTACATAACTTGCTGAAAAATTCCAGACAAGAAATTTGAACTTTGATCAGATTGGACAGATTTGGGAAGGCCAAACTGAGTAAAAAAAAATTATCAAAGCTTTTTCTATTGTTTTAGATTTAATATTCCTCAAAGGAATTGCCTCTAGAAACCTTGTTCACGCACACATTATGGTCAACAAGTATTGGTTACCTGACTTGGTCTTAGGTAAGGGACCAACACAATCTACCATAATTCTGCTAAATGCAGGAATAGGTTTTAGATAAGCCTTAGGCATTTTCTGATTGGGGTTTCCTACCATTTGACAAGTAGGACTAGATCTACAGTATTTACAAATATCACTTTTAATTTTTGGAGAATAGAAGTGATTCAAGATCTTCTGATAAATCTTATTAATCTCAAAATGACAAGCCAAAGGAGTTTCATCCGCCAGATTGAGAATTTCTGTCGGTAGGATTTTGAAACCATAAGTTGATAGTTCACTAACCACTGGTCACCAGCATGTACCTCGGGAGGTCTCCATTTTCTCATAAGAATTCCATTTTTAATGAAATAACAGACAGGTACTTCAGTGGCTTCAGTTTCACTAAAGGCCCTTTGAAACAAACAGATCGCAGGATACTTTTCATGTTCGACGACATGTAACTGTAGCTTGTCACCCTGATTAGAATACAGAGAATCAGGAGTTACAAAAGGATCACTGTTATCAACACATTTTGATTGATCTAAACAAGGAGTGACAGTGAAATATTCCATTGTTTGAATTCTGTAAATGTCGATAACTGTCTTTGTCGAAGAATTTAGAGCACAAGTATTTCCAGGGAAACATAATCTCTTGGAATACACATAATTTCTAGAAAAATTAAAAATTAAACTTAAACTGGTCAAAAAAATCCAGTTCGACGTCTCAAGTGTTAAGACAAGAATAAAATTATTTCTCAATACATCAATGTTAAATCTGGTTACCGCGCAAAAAAGATGCCTGAATGCGGGTCAACCATCCACTAAAACCAGACTCTCGAAATAATTGCTACATGTTATTCATCACGTACTTCAAGTACTCCCCCGGGTCTACATTATGGAACTGCTCTAAGAAAGAATTTAAAAAATGTTGTTTACTTCAACTCGTGAATCAAGGTCAGAAACTGAGTCAGCATTAAATACGAAGTTTCTATTATTAGGTTTACGAAAAACTGAACTGAATTTCTCGAAAATATCTAATCCACTAAATAAAATAACACTACAATAGCATGTAATGGAATTTTTGAAAATTAAAACTAACAAACAATCAATTAAATCAAATATAAATTAAATCAAATATACAGAAGAAATACAACGAAGCAGACAACAACTAGATTAATACAACTGAGCATACAAAATCTAGATTAATACAACTGAGCAATCATCATTTACTCTAATACAACTGAGCATAAAACATCTAGATTAATACAACTGAGCATGCAACATTTAAATTAATACAAACATCTAGATTTATACAGCATGGTAATACAACATCTACATTAGCACAATTGAGCATACAACATCTAGGTTAATACAACTGAGCATAAAACGTCTAGATTAATACAACTGAGCATAAAACATCTAGATTTATACAGCATGGTAATACAACATCTAGATTAATACAAATGAGAATACAACATCTAGATTAATACAAATGAGCATAAAACATCTAGATTAATTCAACTGAGAATACAACATCTTTATTAATACAACTGATCATACAACATCTAGATTAAAAAACTGAGAATACAACATCTACATTAATACAACTGAGCATAAAACATATAGATTAATACAACTGAGCATACAACATATAGATTAATACAACTGGGCATACAACATCTAGATTAATACAACTGGGCATACAACATCTAGATTAATACAACTGAGCATACAACATCTAGATTAATACAACTGAGCATACAACATCTAGATTGATACAACTGACCAAACAACAGCTAGATCAATATAACTGAGCATACAACATCTAGAATAATACAACTGAGCATACAACATCTAGATTAATACAAATTTAAGACTATTACTTCTAGATGAATTAAACATTCAGATTATTACAACCTAGATCAATACAACTTTTGGACTATTACATTTAGACTAACTTTGAGTTAACTGCGTCTAGATTAATACAACTTTGAGCATATTAATTTAGCTTAATACAACTTTGTTTCAGTCCTATACTCATGAAAGTGTGCATGTGTAACATAATGAAGCAAATATTTCGTTTCTCCATATGGTAGCACATTCGTTGGCTTAGATTCGCGACTCACCTATATTGTGGGTAACAGGTTCGAATCCTATCAAGACCAACTTAAATCAGCCGTCACTATGTATCCATTTTTGAGGTTCTAAACTCCCATCTGTCGCCATCATGCCAGATTAGGTCGGCTATCATGATGTAGGCATTTGTGAGATTCTAAACTCTCAGTGTGTCACTCCTTGTATTGTTGGATACTCTAATTGTGTTCCTACTGGAGAGGGGATTTGTGTATCAACATAGACATTATCAACTCCCAGAGTAGCGGCATCATGCCATTCTGAATATTGGTGAATATTGTAAATGTGTTTGTGCTTACGAGGGAATCTGTGTCAATTATATATATATATATATATATATATATATATATATATATATATATATATATATATATATATATATATATATATATACATGGAAGTTATTCAGATAAACATAGTGTATGGACCTTCGAAACTTAATTTCAGATCGACATATCATTTTAGTTTCCTTATGTGCCCCAATACAGCACTGTCTATTCATTTATACATGATTCACTGTTTACTGTTTCAGACAGTGTGGCTAGTGATGTTTGTGTCTGTCTTGGTACTGGACATCGCCCTTGTGTTGCTGACAGGATTTGTGTTGACCATATACTTTGCTGTCAGGCTCGCCCACAAGTAAACTGATTATCTTTAACTTCAGTCTGAATGCATATTCTTTACCAATTCATTCATCTTTACGCGATCATTCCCTTTAGTGTTAAGTATTCATAAACAATTCATTCATCTTTACATGACCATTCCGTTTATTGTTAAGTATTCGTAAACAGTACAGTAATCATTACATAATTAATTGGTGTTCAGTATTCGTGAACAGTACAGTCGTCCGTACATGATCATTCCGTTTTAGGTGTTAAGTATTCGTACATGAATTAGTATCTTTACTTAGAATTTACCTACAAATTGCGCGACATATTTAAGACCCAACGCTGCTATTTCAGGCTACACTTCGCGTACTGTAATAAATACTCACGTTTAGCTCATTCATTCGACTTTGTATATGTACTCCAAGTTTAACTTGCTACCATGTCCTTCAGAAATACCAGGTCATATTCCCTCGCTACCGATTGACATGGCCATAGTTGCGTCCGCTTAATATGCAATATGAATTTAATACTAACCTCTCATTGGTCGACTGAAAATGGTATATTGCGCCTCCTGATATCCTGATTTCAGTCGAGACTTAAAGGAGCAGTATTTCATGCAGTGCGTTGTATTTGCATATTAAGGGCAATGTCGATCGGTAGTGTGGGAAAATAGTCTGGTATTCATATTGATCAGATATATTAAATAATATCAACTAAACATTACGCAGCTATATTGTACACCATTCTGTATATTACTCTACTAAATCGTATATCATCACACATAATACGCTGTTAGTATACCATCATACATATTACACTGCTAAATCGTATACCATCATACATTTACGCTGCTAAATCGTATACCATCATACATATTACGCTGCTAAATCGATTAATATTATACATATTACGCTGCTGATTCGTATATCATCAAATATATCACGCTGAAAACTCGTATACTAGCACACATATTACGCTGTTAAACAGTATACAAAAATGCATATCACGCTGCTAAATCGTATACCATTATACATATTAAGCTGCTAAATCGTATACAGTTATACATATCACGCTGCTAAATAGTATGCCATCACACACATTAAACTGCTAAATCGTATACCATCATACATATTACGCTCTTAAATAATATACCATCACACACATTACGCTGCTAAATCGTATACCATTATATATATTACGCTTCTAAATCGTATACTATCACACGTATAACGCTTTTAAATCATATACTATTATTCACATTATGCTGCTAACTCGTATAACATCACACATATTACGCTGTTAAATTGTACACCATCACACATATTACGCTCCTAAATTGTATACTATCATACATATTACGCTGCTAAGTTATCTGATATCATATACATTCAAAAA
The DNA here is from genome assembly GCA_028554795.2 of Sinohyriopsis cumingii. NCBI lineage: Eukaryota > Metazoa > Mollusca > Bivalvia > Unionida > Unionidae > Sinohyriopsis > Sinohyriopsis cumingii. The sequence goes on from CM068835.1 coordinate 28,756,930, forward strand.
TCTATTTTTAATACACACCTACTGATTCTGATTGACTACCTTTGTATTATCGGGCATAATACATACAAATCTCACTTTAAACAAGTAAACAAACTCCAAAAATTTTGCAGTCACGCTGATAAAGACCATTAACTTCAAAACCTCTTCTTGTAAAATGTTCGGTAAATTGAATTTCATGCCAAAATAGAATGAAATTCCAAAAGGTGTCTTGGTAAACAAGGTCTCAAACCTTACGCTTAAATAAATATATAATCTCCCTACCCCTATTTAACTCAACAAAGTCCTAAATAGATACCTAATCTCCGTACCCCTATCTTAGTATACAGAGTCAAAACCTAAATAAAATCCTAATCTCCGTACCCCTATCTTAACATACTAAGTCATAAGCCTAAATATATACATAATCTCCGTAACCTTATCTTAGCATACTGAGTCATAAGCCTAAATAAATACCTAATCTCCGTACCCCTATCTTAGCATACTGAGTCATAAGCCTATATAAATACCTAATCTCCGTACCCCTATCTTATCATACCGAGTCATAAGCCTATATAGATACCTAATCTCCGTAACCCCATCTTAATATATAGTAATAAGCCTGAAAGAAATACTTAATCTCCGTGCCCCTATTTAACTTTATAAAGTCCAAAATAAATATATAATCAGTATACCGCCTGTCTCAGTATACCAAGTCCTAAATAAATATCTAGTCTCCATACCCCCTGTGTCAGTATACACAAACCTATATAAATGTCTAATCCCCTTACCCTATTTCTAGAATTCATGTATACTTCTTATGCTTCTTGACTGTATGTTTGTTTACATAACTCTAGCTACATATTCCTTTTATTCTCTTTACATACATTTTATATAGCTCTAGCTACATATTCCTTTTATTCTCTATGCATACATTTTATATAACTCTAGCTACATATTCCTTTTATTCTCTATACATACAATTTATTTAACTCTAGCAACATATTCCTTTTTTACTCCATACATACATTTTATATAACTCTAGCTACATATTCCTTTTAATATCTATGCATACATTTTATATAACTCTAGCTACATATTCCTTTTATTCTCTATACATACATTTTATTTAACTCTAGCAACATATTCCTTTTTTACTCCATACATACATTTTATATAACTCTAGCTACATATTCCTTTTATTCTCTATGCATACATTTTATACAACTCTAGCTACATATTACATGTATTCTCTATACATACATTTTATATAACTCTAGCTACATATTCCTTTTATTCTCTATGCATACATTTTATACAACTCTAGCTATATATTACATGTATTCTCTATGCATACATTTTATACAACTCTAGCTACATATTACATGTATTCTCTATACATACATTTTATATAACTCTAGCTACATATTACATGTATTCTCTATGCATACATTTTATATAACTCTAGCTACATATTCCTTTTAATATCTATACATACATTTTATATAACTCTAGCTACATATTCCTTTTGTTCCCTATACATACATTTTATACAACTCTAGCTACATATTACATGTATACTCTATACATACATATGATACAACTCTAGCTACATATTACATGTATTCTCTATGCATACATTTTATATAACTCTAGCTACATATTCCTTTTAATATCTATGCATACATTTTATATAACTCTAGCTACATATTACATGTATTCTCTATACATACATTTTATATAACTCTAGCTACATATTACATGTATTTTCTATACATACATTTTATATAACTCTAGCTACATATTCCTTTAATTCTCTATGCATACATTTTATATAACTCTAGCTACATATTCCTTTTATTCTCTATACATACATTTTATTTAACTCTAGCAACATATTCCTTTTTTACTCCATACATACATTTTATATAACTCTAGCTACATATTCCTTTTAATATCTATGCATGCATTTGATACAACTCTAGCTACATATTACATGTATTCTCTATGCATACATTTTATATAACTCTAGCTACATATTCCTTTTAATATCTATACATACATTTTATATAACTCTAGCTACATATTACATGTATTCTCTATACATACATTTGATACAACTCTAGCTACATATTCCTTTAATTCTCTATACATACATTTGATACAACTCTAGCTACATATTACATGTATTCTCTATACATACATTTTATATAACTCTAGCAACATATTCCTTTTATTCTCTATGCATACATTTTATACAACTCTAGCTACATATTATATGTATTCTCTATACATACATTTTATATAACTCTAGCTACATATTCCTTTTATTCTCTATGCATACATTTTATACAACTCTAGCTACATATTACATGTATTCTCTATACATACATTTTATATAACTCTAGCTACATATTCCTTTTATTATCTATGCATACATTTTTTACAACTCTAGCTACATATTCCTTTTATTCTCTATACATACATTTTATTTAACTCTAGCAATATATATTCCTTTTTTACTCCATACATACATTTTATATAACTCTAGCTACATATTCCTTTTAATATCTATGCATACATTTTATATAACTCTAGCTACATATTACATGTATTCTCTATACATACATTTTATATAACTCTAGCTACATATTCCTTTTATTCTCTATACATACATTTTATTTAACTCTAGCAACATATTCCTTTTTTACTCCATACATACATTTTATATAACTCTAGCTACATATTCCTTTTAATATCTATGCATACATTTTATATAACTCTAGCTACATATTCCTTTTATTCTCTATACATACATTTTATTTAACTCTAGCAACATATTCCTTTTTTACTCCATACATACATTTTATATAACTCTAGCTACATATTCCTTTTAATATCTATGCATACATTTTATATAACTCTAGCTACATATTACATGTATTCTCTATGCATACATTTTATATAACTCTAGCTACATATTACATGTATTCTCTATGCATACATTTTATATAACTCTAGCTACATATTACATGTATTCTCTATACATACATTTTATACAACTCTAGCTACATATTACATGTATTCTCTATACATACATTTTATATAACTCTAGCTACATATTCCTTTTAATATCTATGCATACATTTTATATAACTCTAGCTACATATTACATGTATTCTCTATGCATACATTTTATATAACTCTAGCTACATATTACATGTATTCTCTATGCATACATTTTATATAACTCTAGCTACATATTACATGTATTCTCTATACATACATTTTATATAACTCTAGCTACATATTCCTTTAAATATCTATGCATACATTTTATACAACTCTAGCTACATATTACATGTATTCTCTATGCATACATTTTATATAACTCTAGCTACATATTACATGTATTCTCTATACATACATTTTATACAACTCTAGCTACATATTACATGTATTCTCTATACATACATTTTATATAACTCTAGCTACATATTCCTTTTAATATCTATGCATACATTTTATATAACTCTAGCTACATATTACATGTATTCTCTATGCATACATTTTATATAACTCTAGCTACATATTACATGTATTCTCTATGCATACATTTTATATAACTCTAGCTACATATTACATGTATTCTCTATACATACATTTTATATAACTCTAGCTACATATTCCTTTTAATATCTATGCATACATTTTATATAACTCTAGTTCCATATTACATGTATTCTCTATGCATACATTTTATATAACTCTAGCTACATATTACATGTATTCTCTATGCATACATTTTATATAACTCTAGCTACATATTACATGTATTCTCTATACATACATTTTATATAACTCTAGCTATATATTCCTTTAAATATCTATGCATACATTTTATACAACTCTAGCTACATATTACATGTATTCTCTATGCATACATTTTATATAACTCTAGCTACATATTACATGTATTCTCTATACATACATTTTATACAACTCTAGCTACATATTACATGTATTCTCTATACATACATTTTATATAACTCTAGCTACATATTACATGTATTCTCTATACATACATTTTATATAACTCTAGCTACATATTACATGTATTCTCTATACATACATTTTATATAACTCTAGCTACATATTCCTTTTAATATCTATGCATACATTTTATATAACTCTAGCTACATATTACATGTATTCTCTATGCATACATTTTATATAACTCTAGCTACATATTACATGTATTCTCTATGCATACATTTTATATAACTCTAGCTACATATTACATGTATTCTCTATACATACATTTTATATAACTCTAGCTACATATTCCTTTAAATATCTATGCATACATTTTATACAACTCTAGCTACATATTACATGTATTCTCTATACATACATTTTATATAACTCTAGCTACATATTACATGCATTCTCTATACATACATTTTATACAACTCTAGCTACATATTACATGTATTTTCTATACATACATTTTATATAACTCTAGCTACATATTCCTTTTATTCTCTATGCATACATTTTATATAACTCTAGCTACATATTCCTTTTATTCTCTATACATACATTTTATATAACTCTAGCTACATATTACATGTATTCTGTATACATACATGTTATATAACTCTAGCTACATATTCCTTTTATTCTCTATGCATACATTTTATACAACTCTAGCTACATATTCCTTTTATTCTCTATGCATACATTTTATACAACTCTAGCTACATATTACATGTATTCTCTATACATACATTTTATATAACTCTAGCTACATATTCCTTTTATTCTCTATGCATACATTTTATATAACTCTAGCTACATGTTACATGTATTTTCTATACATACATTTTATATAACTCTAGCTACATATTACATGTATTCTCTATACATACATTTGATACAACTCTAGCTACATATTCCTTTTATTCTCTATGCATACATTTTATATAACTCTAGCTACATATTCCTTTTATTCTCTATACATACATTTTATTTAACTCGAGCAACATATTCCTTTTTTACTCCATACATACATTTTATATAACTCTAGCTACATATTCCTTTTAATATCTATGCATACATTTTATATAACTCTAGCTACATATTACATGTATTCTCTATGCATACATTTTATATAACTCTAGCTACATATTACATGTATTCTCTATACATACATTTTATATAACTCTAGCTACATATTACATGTATTCTCTATACATACATTTGATACAACTCTAGCTACATATTCCTTTTATTCTCTATGCATACATTTTATACAACTCTAGCTACATATTACATGTATTCTCTATACATACATTTTATATAACTCTAGCTACATATTCCTTTTATTCTCAATGCATACATTTTATACAACTCTAGCTACATATTATATGTATTCTCTATACATACATTTTATATAACTCTAGCTACATATTCCTTTTATTCTCTATGCATACATTTTATACAACTCTAGCTACATATTACATGTATTCTCTATACATACATTTGATACAACTCTAGCTACATATTACATGTATTCTCTATACATACATTTTATATAACTCTAGCTACATATTCCTTTTATTCTCTATGCATACATTTTATATAACTCTAGCTACATATTCCTTTTATTCTCTATACATACATTTTATATAACTCTAGCTACATATTCCTTTTATTCTCTATACATACATTTGATACAACTCTAGCTACATATTACATGTATTCTCTTTACATACATTTTATACAACTCTAGCTACATATTACATGTATTCTCTATACATACATTTGATACAACTCTAGCTACATATTCCTTTTATTCTCTATGCATACATTTTATACAACTCTAGCTACATATTACATGTATTCTCTATACATACATTTTACATAACTCTAGCTACATATTACATGTATTCTCTATACATACATTTGATACAACTCTAGCTACATATTCCTTTTATTCTCTATGCATACATTTTATATAACTCTAGCTACATATTCCTTTTATTCTCTATGCATACATTTTATATAACTCTAGCTACATATTCCTTTTATTCTCTATACATACATTTTATTTAACTCTAGCAACATATTCCTTTTTTACTCCATACATACATTTTATATAACTCTAGCTACATATTCCTTTTATTCTCTATGCATACATTTTATATAACTCTAGCAACATATTACATGTATTCTCTATACATACATTTGATACAACTCTAGCTACATATTACATGTATTCTCTATACATACATTTTATACAACTCTAGCTACATATTCCTTTTATTCTCTATGCATACATTTTATATAACTCTAGCTACATATTCCTTTTATTCTCTATGCATACATTTTATATAACTCTAGCTACATATTCCTTTTAATATCTATGCATACATTTGATACAACTCTAGCTACATATTACATGTATTCTCTATACATACATTTGATACAACTCTAGCTACATATTACATGTATTCTCTATACATACATTTTATATAACTCTAGCTACATATTCCTTTTATTCTCTTTACATACATTTTATATAACTCTAGCTACATATTCCTTTTATTCTCTATGCATACATTTTATACAACTCTAGCTACATATTACATGTATTCTCTATACATACATTTGATATAACTCTAGCTACATATTCCTTTTATTCTCTATACATACATTTGATACAACTCTAGCTACATATTACATGTATTCTCTATACATACATTTGATACAACTCTAGCTACATATTACATGTATTCTCTATACATACATTTTATACAACTCTAGCTACATATTCCTTTTATTCTCTATGCATACATTTTATATAACTCTAGCTACATATTCCTTTTATTCTCTATGCATACATTTTATACAACTCTAGCTACATATTACATGTATTCTCTATACATACATTTGATATAACTCTAGCTACATATTCCTTTTATTCTCTATACATACATTTGATACAACTCTAGCTACATATTACATGTATTCTCTATACATACATTTGATATAACTCTAGCTACATATTCCTTTTATTCTCTATACATACATTTTATATAACTCTAGCTACATATTACATGTATTCTCTATACATACATTTGATACAACTCTAGCTACATATTCCTTTTATTCTCTATACATACATTTGATACAACTCTAGCTACATATTACATGTATTCTCTATACATACATTTTATATAACTCTAGCTACATATTCCTTTTATTCTCTATACATACATTTGATACAACTCTAGCTACATATTACATGTATTCTCTATGCATACATTTTATACAACTCTAGCTACATATTACATGTATTCTCTATACATACATTTTATATAACTCTAGCTACATATTCCTTTTATTCTCTATACATACATTTTATTTAACTCTAGCAACATATTCCTTTTAATATCTATGCACACATTTTTATAACTCTAGCAACATATTCCTTTTTTACTGCATACATACGTTTTATATAACTCTAGTTACATATTATTTTTATCATATTACTTTTATTCTCTATACATACATTTTATATAACTCTAGCAACATATTCCTTTTGTAATCTATACATATGTTTTATATAACTCTAGCTACATATTCTTTTTATACTCTATACATATGTTTTATATAACTCTAGCTACATATTCTTTTTATACTCTATACATACGTTTTATATAACTCTAGCTACATATTCCTTTTCCGTTTCGGAGACCACCCTGTGGAATGCAGATCCTTTCTCTTTATTCGAAGACCACCCTGTTGAACATGATATTTTTTTTCATACTCAGGATCACCCTGTGGAAAAATCATTTTTTTCCTACACGAGGACCACCCTGTAGAATGTGTACTGTGTAATTGTACTTATATAATGTATGCCTTGTGTTTGTATTAAGAAATGTGTAATGTTCCATTGAGCTAACATTTGCGTGTGCTGTGTGATTTTTGCCGAAATACATGTGTAATTTGTATGTGTATTTGTGCCTGTATACGTGTCTACTGTGTGTTTGTACTTATATATATATATATATATATATATATATATATATATATATATATATATATATATATATATATATATATATATATATATATATATAGACTATGATACGGGTGTTGGTGTAGTGGACTACGCACGGTATTGTTTTTATATATTGTCATTAATGGATTACGCATTACGTAGTACTAAACTTTGGCCAAGTACTGTAATACGTAATTTCTCGTATGTCAATGTCGTCATATACCGGGGTACAGATTTTTGTGCGCTTAACAATGGACAAATACTGGAATATGCATTTTGTCGCACTAACCTATGGCCAAATACTGGGACATGCATTTTGTCGCACTAACCTATGGCCAAATACTGGGACATGCATTTTGTCGCACTAACCTATAGCCAAATACTGGGACATGCATTTTGTCGCACTAACCTATGGCCAAATACTGGGACATGCATTTTGTCGCACTAACCTATGGCCAAATACTGGGACATGCATTTTGTCGCACTAACCTATGGCCAAATACTGGGACATACATTTTGTCGCACTAACCTATAGCCAAATACTGGGACATGCATTTTGTCGCACTAACCTATAGCCAAATACTGGGACATGAATAGACTGCATATCAGGAGCTTAGACGCATGAGCTCCATTCGCAATTTTTTTTAGATTGACGTCACTAAAACATGTGTGTGTTTCTTAGTACTTTGAAGACTGGACTGTTGTAATTGATTCCTATCTGATTTGTCTCAGTATCTACTACAAAAAACTTCAAAAGATCAAAACACGGCTGATCGGATCATACTTAGAGTATAACACACATCCGTCCCTGCTCTTTAACCTTCTCTGTATACGTGTTCGATCTTAAATCATTCCCAAATTCTGTTCACTGTCCTATATTTCGTTGAGTGGCTAAAGTCCAATATTGCTATCTGACCTCAACCAGGTGTATACCCATCTAGAAACTTGCGCTCCTCTTGCGGCACTCCTATTGTTAAACGAAGTCATATGGATAGATTTCTTATACCAGGGCCCGTCTGTGTGGATCATATTACCCATAGACCTTAGACACAAGGACACTGTGATCTCATCCAATAGTGCTCTTAAAACTCTCATATTTCGACTGCAAGAAGAGACTTAAATACTTAATCATGTCTACTTTCTTAAATATTATCAGCATGCTTTTCTTCATATTGATTGTTTTGCAATATTGTCGTGTATTATTTTGTGTTATATAATATTGTAAAACGCATATAGGTTCTAAAGAGTAAGCGCCGTGCTAAGTCCACATTATTATTATTATTATTATTATTATTGATGTTGTTGTTGTTGTTGTTGTTGTACTTAGCATGGCTAAATAATGAGATACGCATTTGGTTGATCTTCATTATTGCCAAATACTGAGATACACGTTTTTGTTATTCTTTACTATGGTCGTGTACCGGGATACGCAATAAATTATATTTAAGTATGACAAAGTACAGGGATACGCATTATGTTATATTTCACTAAGGCTATGAACTGGGATACGAATTGTGTATACGCATTTGGTTGTATTAACTATGACCTGTTACTTGTATACGCATTTGGTTGTATTAATTATGACCTGTTACTTGTATACGCATTTGGTTATATTAACTATGACCTGTTACTTGTATACGCATTTGCTTGTATTAATTATGACCTGTTACTTGTATACGCATTTGGTTTTATTAACTGTGACCTGTTACTTGTATACGCATTTGGTTGTATTAATTATGACCTGTTACTTGTATACGCATTTGGTTGTATTAACTATGACCTGTTACTTGTATACGCATTTGGTTGTATTAATTATGGCCTGTTACTTGTATACGCATTTGGTTGTATTAATTATGGCCTGTTACTTGTATACGCATTTGGTTGTATTAATTATGACCTGTTACTTGTATACGCATTTGGTTGTATTAACTATCGCCTGTTACTTGTATGCGCATTTGGTTGTATTAATTATGACCTGTTACTTGTATACGCATTTGGTTGTATTAATTATGACCTGTTACTTGTGTACGCATTTGGTTATATTAACTATGACCTGTTACTTGTATACGCATTTGGTTGTATTAATTATGACCTGTTACTTGTATACACATTTGGTTGTATTAATTATGACCTGTTACTTGTATACGCATTTGGTTATATTAACTATGACCTGTTACTTGTATACGCATTTGCTTGTATTAATTATGACCTGTTACTTGTATACGCATTTGGTTTTATTAACTGTGACCTGTTACTTGTATACGCATTTGGTTGTATTAATTATGACCTGTTACTTGTATACGCATTTGGTTGTATTAACTATGACCTGTTACTTGTATACGCATTTGGTTGTATTAATTATGACCTGTTACTTGTATGCGCATTTGGTTGTATTAACTATCGCCTGTTACTTGTATGCGCATTTGGTTGTATTAATTATGACCTGTTACTTGTATACGCATTTGGTTGTATTAATTATGACCTGTTACTTGTATACACATTTGGTTGTATTAATTATGACCTGTTACTTGTATACGCATTTGGTTGTATTAACTATGACCTGTTACTTGTATACACATTTGGTTGTATTAATTATGACCTGTTACTTGTATACACATTTGGTTGTATTAATTATGACCTGTTACTTGTATACGCATTTGGTTGTATTAATTATGACCTGTTACTTGTATACACATTTGGTTGTATTAATTATGACCTGTTACTTGTATACACATTTGGTTGTATTAATTATGACCTGTTACTTGTATACGCATTTGGTTGTATTAACTATGACCTGTTACTTGTATACACATTTGGTTGTATTAATTATGACCTGTTACTTGTATACACATTTGGTTGTATTAATTATGACCTGTTACTTGTATACACATTTGGTTGTATTAATTATGACCTGTTACTTGTATACACATTTGGTTGTATTAATTATGACCTGTTACTTGTATACGCATTTGGTTGTATTAACTATGACCTGTTACTTGTATACACATTTGGTTGTATTAATTATGACCTGTTACTTGTATACACATTTGGTTGTATTAATTATGACCTGTTACTTGTATACGCATTTGGTTGTATTAACTATGACCTGTTACTTGTATACACATTTGGTTGTATTAATTATGGCCAAGTACTTGTATACGCATTTGGTTTTATTAACTATGGCCAAGTACTGGGATGCGCATTTGGTTGTATTAACTATGGCCAAGTACTGGGATGCGCATTTGGTTGTATTAATTATAACCAAGTACTGGGATACGCATTTGGTTGTATTAACTATTGCCAAGTAATGGGATGCGCATTTGGTTGTATTAACTATGGCCAATTACTGGATACGCATTTGGTTGTACCTCTGGCTTTAATACTGATATTATATAGCCGACCTTCTTTCACAAGAAACAGAAGGAAACTATAAATTAAACTTCCATGTGTCATTCCTTAATATAGATGTACAATATACACGGGTTTCTGTGACGTGCAAGTATCATGTTAATTTTGATTTTACTCCATATAGTGTATGTGTAAATTGTAACAATTAATAATGCACGACCGTCGATTCCAGGGTTATAGAAAATGGAACAAAATGGAATATTATGGGATATACATAACTATTTTATTGCTTTTCTGTTTTCAAGTGTAAAACTTTTAATTAATTATCTATTTATAACGCACTATTAGGATCACCAATGCATTTTTTCCATTCTTTACTCAAGGCAAGTCATTCCACTATAATGTTAAGTCTTAACTGCGAACTAAGTTTGATACTTTTTATATAAATGAGCATAATTATATATATGTCAATAAAATATATGTTTGCCGAAGCTGAAAGAAAACCGGGTGGTATACGCTTTCTTAAAGCCTTTTCTTTTTTTTCTTCTAGATTCCAGACATATATATATGGCGAGGTTCAGGGGACGGAGGACTATAATCCTGACAGGACCATTAATAAGGTATGGTGGGACAGACTATAAATGTCACGATGGACTATCAGTAAGGTATGGTGGGACAGAGTAATTATACACCAATGACTATCAATCAGGTATGGTGGGACAGATTAATTGTACACCAATGACTATCAATAAGGTATGATGGGACAGAGTAATTATACTCCAACGACTATCAATAATGTATGGTGGGACAGGTTAATTGTACACCAATGACTATCAATAAGGTATGGTGGGACAGACTATAGATGTGACGATGAACTATCAATAAGGTATGGTGGAACGTACTAAACATACACCAACAACTGTCAAATAAGGCGTTGTGTGACCGACTCATTATACACCAATGACTATCAATAAGGTATGGTGGGACAGACTATAGATGTCACGATGAACTATCAATAAGGTATGGTGGGACGTACTAAACATACACCAACAACTGTCAAACAAGGCGTTGTGGGACCGACTCATTATACACCAATGACTATCAATAAGGTATGGTGGGACAGACTATAGATGTCACGATGAACTATCAATAAGGTATGGTGGGACGTACTAAACATACACCAACAACTGTCAAACAAGGCGTTGTGGGACCGACTCATTATACACCAATAACTATCGATAAGATATGGTGGGACAGACTGAATATATGCAAAGATTGTCTATAAACAAAGCGAATAAATGAAGCCATAAATACTACGAATTTTATTTAGTTTATGGGTGATTCATTTCAGCTGTTGCTGTTGGGGTAAGGCATTCAAATATAATTATATTTTAAAATACAAATTTTCTAACAACAACGAAAACTTAAAATTTAAAATTCTCTAACCTGTATGATAATATTGTTTGTATTAAATATGAATTCTGCATACTATTATCAAGCATTCTTCTATAGAAACTAGAAATAGCACTGTCCGTTGTCTGGTGTATATTTGTAATTCCCTATAATTAATTCTATATATCTTGATTTCTTTCATAGGAATCCAGAACGACTGTGTAGATACATGTGAATTAATTACTAGGTCATCATGCGAGTGTGTCTGCTACACACGAATGCATATAACACCGATTGAGAAGCATCATTTGTTTGGTGATGTGTGCTTAGTCGTGAGGGAATATGGGCTTGTGTGTGCAGGCAAGGCGATGGGTGCCGTTTACCTGCGGACCTGGGTTCGAATAAAAAAGTTAACTAACCTGTATGATAGCATTTTTTGTATTAAACATTAATTCTGCCTAATATTATCAAGCATTCTTCCTTAGAATCTAGGGATAGCTCTCTCCGTTATGTTTGGTGTATATTTATAATTCTCTATTATTTATTCTATATACCTTGATTTCTTTCATAGGAATCTGGAATGGCTGTCTAGTTAGATGAGAATTAATTACTAGATCGTCATGCTAGTGTCTGCTACACCCGAGTGCATATAACACCGATTGAGTAGCATCATTGTTTTGGTGATTTGTTCTTAGTCGTGAGGTAATATGGGCTTGTGTGTGCAAGCAAGGCTATGGGTGCCGTTTAACCGCGGACTGGGCTTCGAATTAAAAATTCTCTAACCTGTATGATAATACTTTTGTATTACACACACACACACACACACACACACACACACACGCACGTGTGTGTGTGTGTGTGTGTGTGTGTGTGTGTGTGTGTGTATGTGTGTGTGTGTGTGTGTGTCTGTTTAACTATCTATATATTGACGTATATTTAATTTTAGATTATTTATGTATTCAGGTTGAGAAGGTACCTGGCATAAAAATATTTCGGTTTCAAGCATCCATTTACTTTGCCAATGCCGAGCATTTCAGAGACAAATTGTACAAGAAAACAGGGCTTCATCCCACTAAACTTAAAAAGAAAAAGATGTGGGCGATGCATGAAACGCTGATGCGGAGAAAGCAAGAACTGGAACTATCAGAATTTAAGAGGAAGAGAGAAACAGAGAAAAAGGTTTGATCGAATCATTTGGTTTGATACTTTATGGCACAGCAATACTAGTAGGTTTTTTGGTGCCGAGGCAATTGAAGTGAAGTGCCGTTTCCAAGGACACACCAAGGTTACTGCCTCAGAATGGTCCGGTGGTAGAATTCAAACACTCATCCCTTCTCTTGTCAGTTCGGCACGCTAATCACTGAGCGACCGCATTTCCCAGACTGGATTATAAATCTTCGTTCACAACACAACCGAGCATAGGAAATGGAATTTTCGTTTAATTGTAAAGATTTTCATAATTTGAAAGAAATCTAACAGATTTTATCATAATTGTTAGTATTCGAAATTAGAATATATTTCATGTATTATACTTTAATTAGACCTTTAGACTTTACAGAGTGGAACGAGATAAAAATTCTCCTTTGATTTGGAACTTTCTGAAATCAGATAGACGTATCAGTCAGTAACCATTCTCATGACAATGTCTATTGAGATACGGAGGTGATATATGAACAGTTATTAACTGACCAATCATTCACACACCTACCTATAACATCAGCATCTTCATCAGTCCCCTAGTCTGAGGCACCACATAAGACCCAACAACCAGCTTCCTCCATTCATCTCGATTTTCCGTCTTTCTCAGTGAGTCGCTCAGGGTCAAGCCTGTCCACTCTCGAATGTTATCTTCATAACATACTGGAATTTAAAATACCAATTGACCTCTGAACAATAACATGGCGGTATCGGCGAGACTCATTACATAATCAGAGCTTCACAGAAATCTTGTAATCGCATCTAGAAAATTGTCGTGAAAAATGGAATAACTTGCATTTTCATCAGATTTTTTCAGTGTAATTTACATGCATTTTTTTCTAAGGCACATTCCATGCTAGTTAATAGTGAGGTCTGTTTCCACTTGGATATTTGTTGCAGGCTCTAGGAGTAAAAAAGGGAAGCGCGAAAGAGGTCCTGGTGGTGCACAAAGAGACAGGCTGCTTTGAAAACGAACGGGAAAAGAAACTCGCCCTGTACAGATTTGCGCAGGCGTGGCAGCCTCCAATAAAAGCGGTTATCATAGACATTACAGTCGTGAACCACATAGACTCTGTGGGCATCAAATATCTTATTCAGGTATACTGGCAAAATATATTGTGAATATGATTAGTTGAAATACATTTTCAAAATATATTCCACATATGATTGGTTGAAATACCTTTTAATGATATTAGCGTATTTGCAGTGATATGATGGTTTTAAAACAATGTAAATATTATTTTTAATTTAAGAATGCAAACATAATTAGGATTCGGTGTTAGATTAAATATCTAATTAAAATGTAGGGAGTGCCGCCTATGTGTTGCTTTAGACTGGCGTAATTATTTCGTGCCGAGAAATGTCTGCAAACAATAGGCACATACCTTTCACTTTTGAGAGCGAGTTTGTGTTATTCACTCAGGAGAGAAATAATTTGGGGTTTTCAGAGATTGATGTACAATATTGTCAAATTCACCAGCTATAATGACCAGGAATTGGTGTCAGAGGAGGAACAGTTCACGTACGAAACACATATGATACGATTCCTTTAGGTGATGGGATCAGAAGCGGTGTAGTTGATTGTGAGATGGGACAGGAATTAATGTTTTGTTTCAAAAGTACTATGCCGCTTATCACACCAGTCATATGTAAAGTAGTGAAGGTTTAGCCGCCACATTGATTTTACGCTGGGGAGTAGACAAGGATTGTATTTTGAGACCTTATTATTTTTTTGTTTATCAACTATTTGATTTGGTAACTGAGATAAAAATGTGGTAGAGGTAATTTTTTATGAGAAAATGTCCCTGATCTTTTAGCACTCTTACTTGCTGGTGATATAGCTAACTGAGTCAATGGAGTGATAACATTGATACGGCACGGACACATCATGGGACGCTTTTGCAATACCCTTGGAATGGTATAAACTTTGATAAGACAAAGTTAATTGTGTTTTGCAATAGAGATCTTTTCAGGAACTAATAAAAGTGATTTTAAATGTGTCACAGACTGGTACATTTTTGTTTCAAATGTATGGGTCTTGTGTTCACACCCAAATGATCCCGGACGAAGACTAAATAAACATTATCAGTACAGAGTATTGAATCTTTATGGATCTTTTATTATTATATCAAATGAAATTTAGGTACTTAAGTTCTGAAGATACTTTTAAAATAGTTGATGCTATGCCAAACGTATGCTATGTTATGGTTGTATAATGTGGAGCCATATATATTCAGCACGTAATGAAAGTGATCAAAGTCGCACAAAATATTTAATAATAACAAAATATGTACATGTGCGCTTGAGGTGATAGATTTTGTCATTGTATATATTATTGCATGCCAGTAATTGCCATTATTTCTTCAAAATGAAATTACAAAGATATATTCCGCATTACATAGGTAGTTTTGTAACATTCAATTCAGACGTTAGGTTCTCGTAGCACAGAATCAGAAGAAAACTCCATATGTATTATACATTATCATCCCCACATATGTATTACACATTATCATCCCCATTAGTCTAACCACACTAATAAAGTCTTTGAATCCATTAAGGTTTGATAGATTGTACTAAGTGATATGGGGGAAAAAAACAGATCGTGCGGCAAACCTGCTATTTTTTAATCTCTCTTAATTTTTGTGAGCTAGGTTGCCCAACCATAGAATAGCTAAGCTTTGTTTCACACATAGATTAGAGCTATTATATTTGTGTCCCTTAATCTTTACGTGACATAACTGCAGTTCGTGGCTCAGTCTCTTCTTCCCTCCAACAAAATGTCCGTCACATTTTTGGACTATTGCATAGCTGAAAAATATTTGAAATTACTAGCATTTAACCCTGATGAAATTACTAGTGTATAGTCCTGATGAAATTACTAATATTTAGCCCTGATGAATTTCCTAGTATATAGTCCTGATGAAATTACTAGTATATCCCTGATGAAATTATTAGCATATTAGCCCTGATGAAATTACTAAGCTATAGCCCTGATAAAATTATTAGTATATAGCCCTGATGAAATTACTAGTATATAACCCTGATGAAATTATTAGCATATAGCCCTGATGAAATTACTAGTATATAACCATGATGAAATTATTAGCATATAGCCCTGATGAAATTACTAGTATATAGCCCCGATGAAATTATTAGCATATAGCCCTGATGAAATTACTAGTATATAACCCTGATGAAATTATTAGCATATAGCCCTGATGAAATTATTAGTATATAGTAATGATGAAATTGCTAGTATATAACCCTGATGAAATTATTAGCATATAGTCCTGATGAAATTACTAGTATATAGTCCTGATGAAATTATTAGCATATAGCCCTGATGAAATTACTAGTATATAACCCTGATGAAATTATTAGCATATAGCCCTGATGAAATTATTAGTATATAGTAATGATGAAATTGCTAGTATATAACCCTGATGAAATTATTAGCATATAGCCCTGATGAAATTACTAGTATATAGTCCTGATGAAATTACTAGCATATAGCCCTGATGAAATTACTAGCATTAGCCCTGATGAAATTATTAGCATATAGCCCTGATGAAATTACTAGTATACAAATCCAATAAAATTACTAGCATATAGTGATCCTATGCTTTTTTGTAATATCAACACATTGTTAAATAGTTAAGCAACATAATGTTTTCAGGGATGTTGTTTTCCCTCTTTTAAATTCAAATAGATCATATACAGTTGATCTTCTTGTATATTATTCGCATGTCTTCTCAATGATCTACTTGTCTACAAAGTATATCTTCATCCAGAATGTGTAAACGTATGTGAACTTTGAAGTAACGTCTCTTTTCCTTCTCTCACCACTTTTAGTTTCCTTTGTCACCCATAAAATCTCTTCTGTCACCGCTCTCCAAGTTAAGATGATTCCATACTTCATTCAGATTAAATTTCGTATTTATTTATTTATTTATTTGTTCCAGATTGTAAACGATTACAAAGAAGTTGGAATTAAGGTTTTCCTGGTTGGATGCAAGCGTAAGCAGAAATAATATTATAAATATAGGATATCTCAATATAATTGTATTTTTTCTTTTATAAAGAACATATAATACTCACTATTCATGATCTACACACACACACACACACACACACACACACACACACATATATATATATATATATATATATATATATATATATATATATATATATATATACACACACACGGCATGGGTGAATGTGTGTGCAAGAGTGTATATCGTTTTAGCAAATGATTAATCTGTTCTAATTAGTGCTGAGAGTAAATGTGTTAAGCGAAAATTGACCGTTAAATCAACTGGTCCTTTGATCTGTGATCACACTGTGCTTGAGCTATCAACTTGCCTTAACTTGTTAGTGTACTGTGTATTTTATTTCTTCTTCCAACAGCTTTGAGAGACATTCTGCGCCTGGCAAACTTTCACCTTATCGTAGATTACAACATACTGTACAACTCTGTCCACCAAGCAATTGCCATAGCGCAAGACAAAGACCAGAAAGAAACGGTAACTTGAAATCTTTTTTTTCTAGCCAGTAAGTTTGACGGTAACTTTACATCGAAATTCTTGCCATTAAGTCTGACGGTCACTGTTTACATCCAACTTATTGTCATTACGTTTGACGGTAACTTTACATCCTAATTCTTGCTGTTAGTTTTGACGGTAACTGTTTGCATCGAAATTTTTGACATTAAGTTTGACTGTAACTTTACATCCTAATTCTCGCCATCAAGTTTGACGCTAAATTTACATCGAAGTTCTTGCCATTAAATTTGACGGTAACTTTACATCTAAGTTCTTACCATTAATTTGATGGTAACTTTACATCCAAATTCTGGCCATTAATTGTGACGGTAACTTTACCTCCAAGTTCTTGCCATTAAGTTTGACGGTAACTTTACAACCAAATTCTTGCTATTACGTTTGATGGTAACTTTACATCCAACTTTTTGCTATCATGTTTGACGGTAACTTTGCATATAATTCTTGCCATTAATTTTGAAAGTAACGTTACATCCTAATTCTTGCCATTAAGTCTGACGGTCACTCTTTACATCCAAATTCTTGCCATTACATTTAACGGTAACTTTACATACTAATTCTCGCCATTAATTTTGACGGTAACTTTACATCCAAGTTCTTGCCATTAATTTTGATGGTAACTTTACATCCTAATTCTTGCCATTAAGTCTGACGGTCACTGTTTACATCCAAATTCTTGCCATCACTTTTGACGGTAATTGTTTGTATCCAGATTCATGACATTAAGTGTGACGGTAACTTTACATCCTAATTCTCGGCATTAATTTTGACTTGTAACTTTACATCCAAGTTCTTGCCATCAAGTTTGACTGTAACTTTACATCCAAATTCTTGCCATAAGTTTTGACGGTAGTTGTTTACATCCAAATTCTTGCCATTAAGTTTGACGGTAGCTTTACAAACAACTTTTTGCCTTAAGTTTGACGGTAACTAGTTACATCCAAATTCTTGCCATTCATTCCGACGGTATTTTACATCCAAATGTTTGCCATTACGTTTGACAGTAACTTTACATCTCGCTATTAGGTTTGAAAGCCAACTATATATAACCATTTATGATCACATAATCTCTTTCCTCTATGATTTATTATTCATTTTATCTTTTCCTTGCTAAATGTTCCTAAATACAGATACAACATTAGATCCAATGATGTAGCTTATTTAATACTGATCCAGCATTGAATGAAATGATATAGGGTAATTAAGTAGGTGGAATTCACACAGATTCCAGTGATGCAGGGTAATTAAGTAGGTGGAATTCACACAGATTCCAGTGATGCAGGGTAATTAAGTAGGTGGAATTCACACATTATTCCAGTGATGCAGGGTAATTAAGTAGGTAGAGTTCATAGATTCCAATGATATAGGGTAATTAAGTAGGTGGAATTCACAGATTCCAGTGATATAGGGTAATTGAGTATGTGGAATTCACAGATTCCAGTGATATAGGGTAATTGAGTATGTGGAGTTCACAGGTTCCAATGATGCAGTTTAATTAAGTAGGTGGAGTTCATAGATTCCAATGATGCATGGTTTTTGTATAAATGGAACTCACATATTACAATGATGCAGGGTAACTGAGTATGTGGAGTTCACAAGTTCCAATGATGCAGGGTAATTAAGTATGTGGAGTTCACAGATTCCAATGATGCAGGGTACTAACGTAGGTGGAGTTCATAGATTCCAATGACGCATGGTAATTAAGTAGGTGGAGTTCACATATTCCACTGATTCAGGGTAGTTAAGTAGTTGGAATGTACAGATTAGAGTGATGCATGGTAATTATGTAAGTAGAAATCACAGATTACAATGATGCTTGGTAATTAAGTAAATGGAGTTCACAGATTCCAATGATGCTGGGTAATTGAATAGGTGGAGTTCACGAATTCCAATGATGCAAGGTAATTAAGTAGGTGGAGTTCACATATTCCAATGATGCAGGGCAATTAAATAGATGCAGTGTGAAGATTCCAATGATGCAGGGTAATTAAGTAGGTGGAGTTCACATATACCAATGGTGCAGGGTAATTAAGTAGGTGGAGTTCACAGATTACAATTATGCTGGGTAATTGAATAGGTGGAGTTCACATACAAATGGTACAGGGTAATTAAGTAGGTGGAGTTCACAGATACCAATGATGCAGGTAATAAAGTAGATGGAGTTCACAGACACCAATGATGCAGGATAATTAAGTTAGTGGAATACTCAGGCTACACATGCAATCCAAAGTTTTGTTTAGTAATAGTACAGCATTGATTCCAGTGATACAGGGTAAGTAGAATGAGTTAATGAACTATAATTTAACTGTAATACTTTGTCAAGTATGGAATACATATTAGTCATTATCACGTTAAATCATGACAAGGGAGCCTTTACCCGAACGATGTTAGCATTAGTGCATAGGGCTATTAAAAACCAAAGAAAATATTCAAAGATGGTATGTTTTCTTTTAATGGAATTTAATTCCTACGAGGAGATAGTGTATACGACTATCAAAAGTTAAAGATTGTATGCCTTTTTAATGGAAATGAATTCCTACGAGACAAGTTTTATTCAGCGAATAATTGTTCCCCACTTCATAGTGAGGATACACAGTAATGAAATGTGTACATGACTTAAACGACTGAGCTGAAAAACTACTGGGCAAACATGGAAAGTTGCTGTGCAGACATGGAAAGGTGCTGGGCAGACAGGAAAAGTTGCTGGGCTGACAGGAAAAGTTGCTGAGGTGATAGGAAAAGCAACTGGTCAGATATGAAAGTTCAGAAATGCCTTGACAATACACCAGCTGATCGTGATATGTATTTTTACCAAGCTTCATCCTTTAATCTAAAAAGGTTATTTAGTTACAGTGGGAAAGAAAGTGTGTTTACTATAACTGAGACTGAATATTGACCTTGATCACGGTAGATATAAACCCCAGTACGGTTGCATGACATAACTTCTTATGAATGTTGTACACGTTTACAAAGTTATATACCTTGATCACGGTAGATATAAACCCCAGTGCAGTTGCATGACATAACTTCTTATGAATGTTGTACACGTTTACAAAGTTACATACCTTAAACTCAGACAAACCGAAAGTTAAATAAATTAACCTCAAAAGGTTACCAAGCTACATAAATTACAGTGGGCACTAAAATTACATTCATTAAACTCAAGCGTCTCTAAAGTATCATACTTTAACCCCAAAATGGTTCTAGAGTTACAGAGCTGAAACGATAGTAGTGGAAAATTAAAATATTGTGTCATGACCTTGATCTTGAAGACAGGAACCGTATAACATGGCATGAATATATTGATGATATAACAGCATGGAAACTTTTATCTTTTAGTTACGTATAACATAGCATGCATTCTAGTAATGATAACACAGTACGGAAACTTTCATCTATTAGTTACGTATAACATGCCACCCATTCTAGTAATGATATAACGGTATAAAAGGTTTTATCTATTAGTTACGTATAACATGACATGCATTCTAGTGATGATATAGCATTATGGAAAATGTCATATATTAGTTACGTATAACATGACATGCATTCTAGTGATGATATAACAGTATGGAAAGTGTTATCTATTTGTTACGTATAACACAGCACATATTCTAGTGATATCGTAGATGTCATGTTGGTAAAAAAATATCATCTATTAGTTTTATATAACATGACATATGCTAATGATGCCAAATCAGTATGGGAATTTTACCTAGTAGCTCCGTATAACATGAAAGAAATTCTAGTGGTGACATATCGATCTAAGCAGTTTCATCTATTTGTTTGAAACATCGTTATGTTTATAAAGGAGACGGGAAGTGTGGTGGACAGCTTAAATGTGTTGTGTTGTGACGTTGAACTTAATGATAGGATCGTCAATGTTGTACTCTTCTTCAGGCGCGTGCAACTTCCTCCTGTGTATGGTTTCATAATTGACCCAAAGTTTAAATTTACCCATAATTGTATCCAGGTCACAAGCCGGATGCAGCCCTCTGACCGTAGGTTGAAAATGCATGCCTACGCTTTCTAGTGATCATTCATAGTATGCCAAGTTTCATTACATAATCTCAAACGGCATTATAATTACAGAAAGGATGAAATAGGTGATAGAAAACTTTAAAAAACTGAGCCGATACCTAGACCTTGCGGATAAGAAATTGTATGGGATAACTTTATAGTATTGTGGTATATGTAAGTAATGTTCCAGTCCTTAATCACAGAGTGGGTTCAAATAATGTGACTGACTGACAGACAGAAACGCGGACTCTATGTTCCACTATTTTCTTTCTTAGTAGGGTCACTGTTTCATAACCAGGAAAATTAATGGTAACTCAAAACCTTGTCAGACATGCACTAGGTTAAGATTTGAAGCTGCGTTGTCAGATATACACTAGGTGGTTAAGATAGTTTAAAGCTAAAGCATCTTTGCGCCTCATGCTACTGGAGGTGGAGGCCGAATCGATTATGAGAAGGGGTTGGAGAACGTGCACCCCGTGGCATACATTTAAGTATCTCATTTTATTGCATTATTTGACTTCTTTCATTTTCATAAGTTAAAAGCATCGTCTAAAACTTATATTCATGTGAGTTTGATAGTCTCTGCACCTTCTCCTCCCCTACCCCAGCTCATATAGTTCCGCCGCGAAGGCTCCTACTGAATTTATTAGAGGTCTGTTATATAGAAAAAGAGGACTCTTATATAGAGAAATAAATAGTTTAAGGAAAATATATTTATGCTTCCTTTATTCCTTTTTCTATGACAACTTTTAAATGTCTCTTAATAGTTCGTGAAACCAGTTTCGGCCACTTTCACCAGGCGATGTAAGGAAAAACAATTATTTGAACCAAGTTACCTAATTGAATCTGATGTGTATGGCAAGATAACTTTCCAAAAGTTGAAAATTGTATGTGTCTTTTAAACATAGGGTGTATTTGAATCTCAATTGACGTGGACAGAATCAGTAATATTCATTTGACACATCATATAACGTTATTTTTATGGTACAATATACCCTACAGAAGCCGTCCTTGACGGACATACAGTCAATGAAAGAAGTGTCTGAGAAAACCGAACGTGAGGATGAGGTGGTATTAAATGAGAAGCAAGAAGAGGAGTACGGCATGTCATTAGAAGATGCTCTTGATACCTTGGAAACACAAAATGGCGTACATGACATGGATGATAACGATACAAACGAAGCTGTACATCTGCTTCAGGAAACAGATAATGTGTCAGACACATCCAAAGGACAAGAAACTAGATTTGATTCGGATGTCTTTGAGATGATTGGCTCGCGCTCACGTAGCAAGAGAGACAGCTACATTGTTACTGCGTTCTAGGTTGGCTACATTCCTCAAATCAGATATGTGTGTATGTATGTATGTATGTATGTATGTATGTATGTATGTATGTATATGTGTGTGTGTGTGTATGTATGTATGTATGTATGTATGTATGTATGTATGTATATATGTAATGCTACCAATTATTATTAAAAATTATGTCTGCTATACTGACTGATGTAACACTGTATATAATTTCGGTTTTATAAAGGCTCGTGTCACTGATACGATAGCTGTGCAAGATAAATTAGTATATTTGGTATTATTTTACAATCTTCACCATTTTTTGACGTTAATATTGAACAAGCCACGATTGTGTCACACACTAGCACTGAACTGTCCACCAGTTTAACACATACTAGCACTGAACTGTTCACCATTTTATCATATACTAGCACTGAACTGTCCACCATTTTATCACATACTAACACTGAACTGTCCACCATTTTATCACATACTAGCACTGAACTGTCCACCATTTGATCACATACTAACACTGAACTATCAACCATTTGATCACATACTAACACTGAACTATCAACCATTTGATCACATACTGACACTGAACTATCAACCATTTGATCACATAATAATGTTTAACAGGCCACCTTGTATCACATACTAATATTATACAAGCTACCATTTTGTCAGATACTAAAGTTTACAAAGCCACCATTTAATCGTCTACTAGCTTTTAAGAAGCCACCATTTTATCATATATTTGCATTTATCAAGTCTCCATTCTATCACATACTAGCAGTGAATAAGCCACCATTTTATCACAAGCTAATATCGAACAAGCCACCATATTACGATACACTAGCATTCAACAAGCCACCATTCCATCACATACTAGCATTGAATAAGGCACCATTTTATCACATACTAGCGTTTAACAAGCTACCATTTTGTCGCACATGAACTATAAACAAGCTACTACTTTATTACATACTAGCATTTACTAGCCACCATTTTATCACATACTAGCATTTACTAGCCACCATTTTATCACATACTTGCGTTTACTAGCAACCATTGTGTCACATACTAGCCATTATCAGCCACCATTTTGTCACATACAAGCGTTTACTAGCCACCATTTTATCACATACTAGCGTTTACTAGCCACCATTTTATCACATACTTGCGTTTATTATCCACCATTTTATCACATACTAGCGTTTACTAGCAACCATTTTATCATAATCTAGCGTTCACAAGCAACCATTTTATCATATATTTGCGTTCACTAGCCACCGTGTTATCACATAATAGCATTAAACAAGCTATACGTTTATCTAATATTAGCATTGAACAAGCCACCATTTTCCAGTTGAGATGCGACATTTTAAAAGACAGTAAGAATTTTAGGGCATTTGTTTTGATAAGAATAAAACTAGTTTTGTTGCATTCTTCGGTGACGCTGGTTTGTCATCGCGCCACAAGCTATACTCAAATATTGGCATTGCATGTGGTGATTATGTTCCTTTTTACTTTTGTAAACTCATTGTCTAGCAGGTACCCTTGAAATAATATATTTTGATTAGTCATGTGAACATAAGAATCATAGACAACGTCGTGTTGTCATACATACCTGGGCAACATATTCTGTAATGATCCGTATTGTCACCATTGACAATGTCGTGCTACCGCATATGCACTGGGAACAGATTATGTAGTGGTCCTCGTTGGCGTCATAGTGTCGTGTTGCCACAGATGCACGGGCAACCTATTCTGTAATAGTTCTTACTGTCACCATGCATACTTGTACAACATAGTATGTAATGGTACGTACTGTCACCATAGACATTGTCGTGCTGCCATGCAGGCACGGGCGAGATTGTTTCTAGTGATTGGTTAATTTGAGAATATACTGTCCTATTCTAAGGCTGCAATTAACGAGTGGAGGCATCAAATAATGGTAGATCTATTTAATAACACAACAGGTGATCCGCACAAATTAAGTTACTTATATTGAGTGTTAGCGTGCTAATGTAGGAGTTACAGTATGATATGCTGGTGTACAAGTTACATTACGATATGCTAATGTACGATTTGGCCGAGTGGTTTAAAGCGCTCACCGCTACGGATCACTGCCATCTCACCTCTGTCTGCGAGAGTTCGAGTCTCGGGCTCGGCTAATGTGGGTATGTGAGAAAGCTTGCCGGTAGCTTCTCGTGGGTCGGTGGTTCTTTTCGGGGTTTTCCCGGGTTCTTCCTCCACCATTAATACTGGCCGCCATGTATGCCTATCGTGTGCTGAAAATGGCGTTAAACCCTTTTACAACAATAACAACATGTACGAGTTGCAGTATGATATGCTGATGTACGAGTTACGGTATGATATGCTAATGTACAAATTACAGTATGATATGCTGATACACAAGTTACACTATGACATGCTGATGTACGAGTTACGGAATGATATGCTGATTTACTAGTTACGGTATGATCTGCTGATGTACGAGTTACGGTATGACATGCTAATGTACAGGTTACAGTATGATATGCTGATTCACAAGTTACACTATGACATGCTGATGTACGAGTTACGGTATGATATGCCAATGCACAAGTTACAGTAGGATATGAAATACACGATAAACAGAAACATGGTTAATACACACTGTATGAATTAGAAGCACAAGGGTATGTTCATAAAAGCTGGAAACAAAAGTAGTGACTAATAACAAGCTGCATCAGTTAGAATCACAAGACTTTGATCATTAAGGTTTGTGGAAAAAAAACGTGACTAACAGCAAGAAGGAATGAATTATATGCCTATATGCTGTTATAACTTTAAAGTACTGCTAAATATTTAATACAGGTATACAGAGCTAAATATTTAATGCAGGTATATTGAGCTAAATATTTCATACAGATATACAGAGTTAATATTTAATACAGAGATAAAGAGTTTAACATTTAAGACAGATATGCAGAGCTAAATATTTAATATTAGTATGCATAGCTAAATATTTAATACAGGTATACAGAACTAAAGCATTCATGTACCTGATGATGCAGTGAGTATCACACTACAAACTAACAATAAGGATTAAATGCTCATAGTTAACTGCTTATGTCAAATACGCAGGGCTACTATGCTTTGCAATGAGTCATGCTTGACTGATAATATTTTATATGCAAGGCTACTATGTTACGTAATGAGTCATGCTTGACTGATAATGTCTTATATGCAGGACTACTATGGTTAATAATGAGTCATGCTTGACTGATAATGTCTTATATACAGGGCTACTATGCTTATTAATGAATCATGCTTGACTAATTATGTCTTATATGCAGTGCTACTATGCTTAGTAATGAGTCATGCTTGACTGATAATGTCTTATATGCAGAGTTACTATGCTTATTAAAGAGGGGGCCCCGAGTGGCCGAGTGGTCTAAAGCGCTGTCCGTTACGGATCACTGCCATCTCACCTCTGTGCGTGGGATCGAGTCTCGGATTCAGCCAATGTGGGTATGTTAAAAAGCTTGCCAGTAGCTTCTCGTGGGTCTGTGGTTCTTTCTGGGGTTTTCCCGGCTTCTTCCTCCACCATTAATACTGGCCGCCATGTATAGCCTATCGTGTGCTGAAAGATGGCGTTAAACCCTACAACAACAACAACAACAACTTATTAATGAATCATGCTTGACTGATAATGTCTTATATGCAGGGCTACTATGCTTAGCAATGAATTATGCTTGACTGATTATGTATTATATGCAGGGCTACTATGCTTAGTAATGAGTCATGCTTGACTGGTAATGTCTTATATGCAGGGCTACTATGCTTAGTAACGAGTCATGTTTGGCTGATAATGTCTTATATACAGGGCTACTATGCTTAGTAATGAATCATGCTTGACTGATTATGTCTTATATGCCGGCTATTTTGCATAGTAATGAGTCAGTCTACTTCTCAGTGAATTAAGATTATCACATTTCAGCGTAAAAATGCATTAAAAACATGGTTATTCATAATTGTCTGAAATGTACATTATATGGGCAAAAACGCATATTATGATATTTCAGTGAAAATAAATGCCATGTCGTAAAATGCATGTTTCGATAGTTCAGTGAATGAAAAACGCCATGTCATAGCATGCAAACTACGAACTGCCAGTGAATGAAAAATGTCTTGTCAGAGCATGCAAACTACGAACTAGCAGTGAATGAAAAATGCTTTGTCATAGCATGCAAGCTACGATGGGGCAGTGAATGAGAAGTGTAACATACATGTGGGGGCGCTCACCATGGCCAGTTATTATGTACTTTTGAGAGAGGGACCTGTGTAAGGTGAAGTTGTTCGCATTTGACACATAGACAGCGGTCTAAATGTTGGCGTATCTCTATGCTACTTTGATGTAATGTGGCTGAAATTTGTTTCGATATTGTATTTGCGGAAATTGTACGTGATCTAAGCAAACTGCTAAAATGACTGTTCTCTTGTGTTCAAACAATCAGCCTGAATTAGTCTAAAATACACTATCTTTAGTAGCTATTAAAATAGGGAAAATGAATTTTGCCAGAAGAGACAATACCAGCTTCTGAAAGCACAATGACTGAATTAGAAAATACATAAAATGTGAAAAAAATCTTATCGGCTCTTTTCTTTACAATTTACCACTGAAGTGGAGTTAGCGGGTTTTTGAAAGGTGCGCATCTGGAGTAAGGCCAAGCTCTATTCTCTAACCCATATTACACCCATCAATCATACACCAAAATAAAGGAAAGGAAAGGTTCTTTGAACATTATCTAAGATATATAAGGACATTTTAAAATAACCAGTACAGCCAGTGAGGAAACCAGTGGAAATTCTTTTTCTTTAAAATTCTAACCCTTATGCAAAATACGAAACTGTAGAGCGCCACCTGTTACGATAGTGAAGTGAATGAGAAGTGTCATATCGTAACATGCCTATTACAAGGGTACAGTGATTACGAAATGCCATGTTGTAACATTAATATTACAAGGGTACAGTGATTACGAAATGCCATGTCGTAACATGCATATTACAAGGGTACAGTGATTACGAAATGCCATGTTGTAACATGCCTATTACAAGGGTACAGTGATTACGAAATGCCATGTTGTAACACGCCTATTACAAGGGTACAGTGATTACGAAATGCCATGTCGCAACATGCATATTACAAGGGTACAGTGATTACGAAATGCCATGTTGTAACATGCCTATTACAAGGGTACAGTGATTACGAAATGCCATGTCGCAACATGCATATTACAAGGGTACAGTGATTACGAAATGCCATGTTGTAACATGCCTATTACAAGGGTACAGTGATTACGAAATGCCATGTTGTAACATGCCTAATACAAGGGTACAGTGATTACGAAATGCCATGTTGTAACATGCCTATTACAAGGGTACAGTGATTACGAAATGCCATGTCGTAAAATGCCTATTACAAGGGTACAGTGATTACGAAATGCCATGTCGTAACATGCCTATTACAAGGGTACAGTGATTACGAAATGCCATGTTGTAACATGCGTATTACAAGGGTACAGTGATTACGAAATGCCATGTTGTAACATGCCTATTACAAGGGTACAGTGATTACGAAATGCCATGTTGTAACATTAATATTACAAGGGTACAGTGATTACGAAATGCCATGTTGTAACATGCCTATTACAAGGGTACAATGAATACGAAATGCCATGTTGTGACATTAATATTACAAGGGTACAGTGATTACGAAATGCCATGTTGTAACATGCCTATTACAAGGGTACAGTGATTACGAAATGCCATGTTGTAACATGCCTATTACAAGGGTACAATGAATACGAAATGCCATGTTGTAACATTAATATTACAAGGGTACAGTGATTACGAAATGCCATGTTGTAACATGCCTATTACAAGGGTACAGTGATTACGAAATGCCATGTTGTAACATGCCTATTACAAGGGTACAGTGATTACGAAATGCCATGTTGTAACATGCCTATTACAAGGGTACAGTGATTACGAAATGCCATGTTGTAACATGCCTATTACAAGGGTACAGTGATTACGAAATGCCATGTTGTAACATGTCTATTACAAGGGTACAGTGATTACGAAATGCCATGTCGTAACATGCCTATTACAAGGGTACAGTGATTACGAAATGCCATGTCGTAACATGCCTATTACAAGGGTACAATGAATACGAAATGCCATGTTGTAACATTAATATTACAAGGGTACAGTGAATACGAAATGCCATGTTGTAACATTAATATTACAAGGGTACAGTGATTACGAAATGCCATGTTGTAACATGCCTATTACAAGGGTACAGTGATTACGAAATGCCATGTTGTAACATGCCTATTACAAGGGTACAGTGATTACGAAATGACATGGTGTAACATGCCTATTACAAGGGTACAGTGATTACGAAATGCCATGTCACAACATGCCTATTACAAGGGTACAGTGATTACGAAATGCCATGTCGTAACATGCCTATTACAAGGGTACAGTGATTAAGAAATGCCATGTCGTAACATGCCTATTACAAGGGTACAGTGATTACGAAATGCCATGTTGTAACATGCCTATTACAAGGGTACAGTGATTACGAAATGCCATGGTGTAACATGCCTATTACAAGGGTACAGTGATTACGAAATGCCATGTCGTAACATGCCTATTACAAGGGTACAGTGATTACGAAATGCCATGTTGTAACATTAATATTACAAGGGTACAGTGATTACGAAATGCCATGTCGTAACATGCCTATTACAAGGGTACAGTGATTACGAAATGCCATGTCGTAACATGCCTATTACAAGGGTACAGTGATTACGAAATGCCATGTTGTAACATGCCTATTACAAGGGTACAATGAATACGAAATGCCATGTTGTAACATGCCTATTACAAGGGTACAGTGATTACGAAATGCCATGTTGTAACATTAATATTACAAGGGTA
The DNA here is from genome assembly GCA_028554795.2 of Sinohyriopsis cumingii. Lineage (NCBI taxonomy): Eukaryota > Metazoa > Mollusca > Bivalvia > Unionida > Unionidae > Sinohyriopsis > Sinohyriopsis cumingii. The sequence goes on from CM068835.1 coordinate 28,787,779, forward strand.
CAGTGATTACGAAATGCCATGTCGTAACATGCCTATTACAAGGGTACAGTGATTACGAAATGCCATGTCGTAACATGCCTATTACAAGGGTACAGTGATTACGAAATGCCATGTTGTAACATGCCTATTACAAGGGTACAATAAATACGAAATGCCATGTTGTAACATTAATATTACAAGGGTACAGTGATTACGAAATGCCATGTTGTAACATGCCTATTACAAGGGTACAGTGATTACGAAATGCCATGTTGTAACATTAATATTACAAGGGTACAGTGATTACGAAATGCCATGTCGTAACATGCCTATTACAAGGGTACAGTAATTACGAAATGCCATGTTGTAACATTAATATTACAAGGGTACAGTGATTACGAAATGCCATGTTGTAACATGCCTATTACAAGGGTACAGTGATTACGAAATGCCATGTCGTAACATGCCTATTACAAGGGTACAGTGATTACGAAATGCCATGTCGTAACATGCCTATTGCATGGGTACAATGAAAACAAAATGCCATTTTGTAACATTAATATTACAAGGGTACAATGAATACGAAATGCCATGTTGTAACATTAATATTAAAATTTTGCAGTAAATGAAAAACGCCGTGCCGTAACATGCATGTTACGATGGAGCAGTGAATGAGAAATTCCATGTCGTAATATGCTAAAGATGGTACACTAAATGACAACTAAAACAGTCAGATATTTGCTGGAACTCACTTAAAAGAAACTAAAAAGCTCTTGTTTTTACGTTTAAGTTTGAACATAGCTTCATATGATCTTCACAGGATCAAGGTGGATTTAGTTTAAAGTCTGTAATTTTAACAGCAAGCCGTACACACTTAACTTAAGAATAGTTGTGGGATTGACTAATTCGTGTATTGCTAAACTTTTTAACAAGAAACTTTACGGGAGTTGTAGAAGACACTGCACAAACCATGGCGCAAATATTATGGTGGAAAGAAAATACATCAAACAAATAAACACAAATAAAAGCAAACAACAACAAACAGAAACTCTTGCATTCTGTAAAGAGTGTGCCCTTTAGTAACACATACATTATTCATCAAGGTCTAGCATGGATGTTTGTTTATTGTAGAATGAACAAGGAGCAAATATTTTGGAAGAGGATTTGTCAGCTAAAGAATTAATTGATGAATTAACTGAATATTTATTTCTTTTCCAGGTCAAGGATAAAAAGAAGGAAATAAAAGACCCCACACATGTGCCTTTACTATGTTTTTCAAATTTGCATAACACAGTAATTATGTAGCATTTAGCCTGTGTTTCCGTGCATTATTTGTTTGCCATTTAAGCCCGTGTTTCCATGCATTGTTTGTACGCTATTGAAGCCTATATTTTTATGTGTTTATTTGTAAGCTACCGAAGTCTATGTTTCAAAGTGTTTATTTGCAAGCTATTGGAGACTATATTTCCATGTGTTTATTTCTAAGCTACTGAATCCCATATTTCCATGTGCTTATTTGTAAGCTGTTGAATCCCATATTTCCATGTGTTTATTTTTAAGCTATTGAAGCCCGTGTTTCCATGTGTTTATTTTTAAGCTATTGAAGCCCGTGTTTCCATGTGTTTATTTAAAAGCTATTGAAGCCCAAGTTTCCATGTGTTTTTTGAAAGCTATTTAAGTCAAGAACTTACTCACTTAGTTGCGAAATATGAAGTTTGCTTGAACCTTGTAGACACGTGGTTCATTAATTTAACGCAGCTCATTGTTTCTGTACTTGTTTGAAGTGTCCGGTCTCATTTTCACGACTCTTCGAAATAGATTCAGTTCAAGCGATTAAGAATTAGCTATTGAAAATATTCTGCTTATGTTAAACTTCCATGGATGCTTAGCATGAGTTGGCTTGTTATGTTAAACTTCCATGTACGCTTATCACCAGATGGCTTGTTATGTCAAACTTCCATGTACACGTATCATGAGGTGGCTTGTTATGTCAAACTTCCATGTACGCTTATCACCAGATGGCTTGTTATGTCAAACTTCCATGTACACGTATCATGAGGTGGCTTGTTATGTCAAACTTCCATGTACGCTTATCACCAGATGGCTTGTTATGTCAAACTTCCATGTACGCTTATCACCAGATGGCTTGTTATGTCAAACTTCCATGTACACTTATCATGAGATGGCTTGCTATATCAAACTACGCTTAGGGTCGTCCATTAATTATGTCAACAAAATGGGGGGGAGGGGGTTTAAAGAAGTTTGACAATTGTTGACATGGGGGAGGGGGAGTTCAAGATAAATTGACGTCAACAATGTTATTTTTTACAATAAATTTAATAAATCAAAAAATAGGAAATTAGTCGGTGCGTTAGTATGGCACACACTCGCTCGCCCGTCAACCGCTCCGGTGGCCTAGTGGTTAGAGCGTCCGTCTCGGATGCGGGAGGTCGTGGGTTCGATCCTCGGCCGAGTCATACCAAAGACTTACAAAAACGGTACTAACAGCTGCCTCGCTTGGCGCTCAGCATTAAGAGGTTAGTGTTAGGACTGGTCGGCCCGGTGTCAGGATAATGTGACTGGGTGGGTGCTAGACATCACTATAAACTGCCACGCTGCAGACATCGTAGCGATATGACTGAAAAATTGTTAAAGCTACGTTAAAAATCCAAATCACATCACATCACATCACACGCTCGCCCGTCAACAGTCCACCAGTTTAATCCTAAACCGGTTGAGCTCTTGCCAAGGAAGTCATAGTCTTGCATCATCATATTTTGTTTTTATTCAATGTAGATTGTAGACTGTAGACAGATTAACCACATATGGTATTAATCTGAAGAAATTAATGAATCAGCCACTATGCCCATTATAACAATTGAGGAACATTTGGCTTCCCCATGGGAAGATGATAGAAGCTAGAATATAAAGTCTCGATTTTTTCATGAATTCAAAGTGTTATAGTTAATTTGAAATCTGTTAAACAAGGAGAAAAAATGTATTAAAATTTATTTGTAGACCTATTAATTTCCATAATTCTATTTTTAGCATAAAAGCCAGCCGTATAAAATATTGTTAGTTTGGGGGGGGGGGTAAAAATTTTTTTACATGATTTTATTAAGGGGGTCACTGAAAGTTTGACAGTTGTTGACAAGGGGGGGGGGGGGGAATTGCCTAAAAATTGTTGACATAATTATTGGACGTCCCCTTATCATGAGATGGCTTGTTATGTCAAACTTCCATGTACGCTTATCATGAGATGGCTTGTTATTCTTGACAAGTAAATATGTCAACTTGTTGAGGATACATTGTGTTGCTTCGTAACATGGAAGCATTACAGATGAAAAACGTTTAAAGTTCACATATCGTCTAATTATTTAAATCTAAGAGTAAACATGTTTAATGCAGATTTAGGATGTGGCATAATGTATTTCAATGTCCAGATTTCTATAGCGTCGGAGTAAAAATAAAAGCTAATCCAATATATTCGGTGATCTCATTCACTTATTTGCTAAACACTCACAAGCTTTGTTGTCAAATACATTTAAATCTCATGCGCATTGTATCTGCGATACATTTAAATACACATGTACCTTGTATTTCAAATACATTTAAATCTTTGAAACAACCCAATTTATTAACTTTTTCATCTGTGTACATCCTGCCCAAGAAGAAACAGGGGATCGATATTCTTTGTTCAGACATCTTTCGTATGAAGATAGATTCTGTGCAACGAATTTCCCAAATTCGCGTGGATCGGACAAAATTAATATTAAAAATTTCACGAAATTCTGATATTCGAACCAAACTGTGACACAAAATTCCATGACCTAAACCAGTTGAAACTGATTTAATGTTGTGAAAAAATCTGAGATGAAGTCGGCACTCGGCGTAAGGTAGACACTCGATATAAATTAGACACTTGACATAAAGTAGGCACTCCACATAAATTAGACACTCCCCATAAATTAGGCACTCGACACAAAGTGGGCACTCGACATAATGTAGACAGTCCAATACAATTTGTCTAGATATTGTGGAAGCCTTTAGCTCGCCATAAAGTAGGCACTCGACATAAAGTAGACTGTCCAATACAATTTGTCTGGATATAGTGTAATTCTTTAACTCGAATGTTGCATGAGAAAAATGCGGCAAACATGTCCAACATGCAAATTTATGTCAAATTCGAAATCTCCATCACTTATAACTTTACAACTTTATGTACAAAAGTTTTCAAACTCAACAATATACAATTTATTTAATTCATGCAAGTTAACCAATTGTATTCATTAATAAACACATTTTGCAGTTAGAACTGGAAATTTAAAAAATAAACTTTTTATTTACAATGTAGTCTTATATTGGAATATGTGGGGATAGAATTCTGCTTTTGCAGATGACATTCGCATTACTACCTAAAAGACACGTATCATCGATTTATTTATACTAATGAAAAGACAAGGATCATCGATATACAGTATACTAATGAAACGATATGTATCATCGACCTTTTGTGTACTACTGAAAGACATGTATCATCGATTTATGGTATACCACTGAAAAGACAACTATATCGATATACTTTATATTACTTGAAATACATGTAACTTTTATTTCCTGAGTACCACTGAAAAGAAACGTTTCATTGATTTACTGTATACTACCAAAAGACATGTATCACCAATTTACTGTATGCTACTGAAAAGACGCGTTTCATTGATTTTCTGTATACCACTGAAAAGACAGGTTTCATTGATTTACTGTATACTACCAAAAGACATGTATCACCAATTTACTGTATGCTACTGAAAAGACGCGTTTTATTGATTTTCTGTATACCACTGAAAAGACGCGTTTGATTGATTTTCTGTATACCACTGAAAAGACGCGTTTGATTGATTTTCTGTATACCACTGAAAAGACGCGTTTGATTGATTTTCTGTATACCACTGAAAAGACAAGTTTCATTGATTTTCTGTATACCACTGAAAAGACAAGTTTCATTGATTTACTGTATACTACCAAAATATACGTTGCATTGATTTACTGTACACCACTGAAAAGATATGTTTCATTGACTTACTTTATACTGCCAAAAGACAGGTATGATCCATTTACTTTATACCACTGAAAAGACATGTTTCATTGACTTACTTTATGCTGCCAAAAGACAGGTATGATCCATTTACTGTACACCACTGAAAAGACATGTTTCATTGACTTACTTAATGCTGCCAAAAGACAGGTATGATCCATTTACTGTATACCACTGAAAAGACATGTTTCATTGACTTACTTTATACTGCCAAAAGACAGGTATGATCCATTTACTTTTTACCACTGAAAAGACACGTTGCATTGATTTACTGGATGCCACTGAACAGACATGTATCATCGATATACCGTATACTACCAAATGATATGTATCATCGATTTACGGTATCCTACTGAAAAGACGTATCATTTATTTACTGATTACTACCAAAAGACATGTATCATTGATTTGCTGTATAATACCAAAAAGAAAACATCATTGATTTACTGTATACTACCAAAAGATACGTATCGTTGATTTACTGTATAATACCAAAACACGTCATTGATTTACTATATGCTACTGAAAAGACACATTTTAATTATTTACTGCATACTACCAAAAGACACGTATCATTGATTTACTGTATACAACGAAAAGACACGTATCACTCATTTAATGTATACTGCTAAAAGACACGTTTCGTTGATTTACTGTATGGTACCGAAAAACATTCATCATTGATTTACTCTATGCTGCTGAAAAGACACGTAACAGTTAGTGACTGTATACTACCAAAGTACACGTTTCATTTATTTACTGTATACTACCAAAATAAATGTATCATTGACTGTATACTAACAAAATACATGTATCATTGATTTATTGTTTACCACTGAAAAGACACGTAACATTGATTTACTTTATACAACCAAAAACAGGTATCATTGATTTACTGTATACTACCAAGAAACACGTATCATTGATTTAATGTGTGCTACTTAAAAGACACGTATAATTGATTTATTGGATACTACCGAAGACATGAATCATCAATTCACTGCATAGTACCAAACGATACGTATCATTGTTACGAAAAATCGATTATTGTTTACTAGTGGAAAGTCATGCATGATCTATGCATTATGTACCATTGAAAGATACGTATCATCGATTTACTGCATACCACTAAAAAGACACATATCATTGATTTACTGTATCCTACGAAAAGACACGTACGATTGATTTACTTTATACTACCAAAAGATACGTTTCATTTATTTACTGTATACTACCAAAGACACGCTGCATTGATTTACTAATATACCATTGATAATACACATTCATTGATTTACTGTATACTACTGAAAGCACCCGTATCAATGGTTTACTGGATACTACCGAAAGACATGTATCATCGATTTACTGTATACTATCAAAATACAAGTATCATCGATTTCCTATTTACTACCAAAATACATGTGTCATCGATTTACTGTATACTACTGAAAACACCCGTATCAATGGTTTACTGGATGCTACCGAAAGACATCTATCATCGATTTACTGTATGCTATAAAAAGACGAGTATCGTCGATTTACTGGATGCTACTGAAAATGCACGTATCATGGATTTTTACTATGTACTAGTGTAAACACACTTATAATCAATTATTGTTTACTACTGGAAAGTCATGCATCATCGATTTATTATGTACCATTGAAAAGACACGTATTATTGATTGACTGTATGTCACTGAAAAGACACGTATCATTGATTTACGGTATGTCACCGAAAAGACACGTATCATTGATTTACTGTATGTTACTGAGAAGACACAACATTTACTCTATGTTACTAAAGACACGTATCATTGATTTACTGTATGTTACTGAAAAGACACGTATCATTGATTTACTGTATGTCACTGAAAAGACACGTATCATTGATTTACTGTATGTTACTAAAGACACGTATCATTGATTAATTATATACTAATGAAAAGACATCCATCACCGATTTGCTGTATACTATTGAAAAATTACGTGTCATCGATTACCACTGAAAAGACAGGTAACATTGATTTACTTTATGCAACCAAAAACACGTATCATTGAGATTTGTTTTGTTTTACTTTGCATTTCTTCCAAACTAAATCTAGCTCATTATGGTGGACAGGACGATTGCACCAATCATGGACTCCGCTCAGTATACTGCCATCAGGAACGATATTATTTTATGTTTTAATTTATTGATAAACAAATTTTATTCAAGCTATAGAGTAATATGAAAACGTGCTGGACGATTTTCAGATAATTAATTCAAGTTAATACGAAAGGGAGCTAGACGATTTCACGAGTTAGTTATAGCGCGTAACTCTATAGCTTGAATACAGTTTGTATCTTTAATCGATTTTCTGAAAATCGACTAGCACGTTTTCATATTAACTTAAAGCGATTATCTGAAAATCTGTACCAGAATGATATCTCGAATGTTTTAATAGTTATTAACTGTCAAGACAGGCAGATGGAAGGACACACTATTTTTGACGATGATTACTTTTAAAATGCTAATCAGACAGAGGTAATTATTTTACAAGACACACTTTCTAATCACGATACAAGCACGTGCCAAGTTTTCCCCAAGATAATGCAAATAGTTATGGATACATGTCAAACTTAGGGAGAAAACTCTAATTCTACTAAAACTGACAACTACGATTCTTACACGGGTTATAAACTCTTGTCATGGTATAAATGCATATCACATTTCATGAAGATCTCTCACGAGGTGTTTTCGATAGTAAATAAACATTAGTGCGACAGACGAACAAGGTGACTCCAGGAGTACCCTTCTTCCCAAAGAAATAAACAAAATAATAAATAATGTAACTTCATTTCCGGGGGCACAGTGAATGTTACCATTATATTTTACTCATATTTATCGCGAGCGGTACTGTGTTAAGCGAAGGGTTAAATCCGTCATCACATTACTATGTCATTCTACTGTAATACATTTGGAGTATGCGCATTTTGTTATAGCGCCCCATTTTAAGGAATACTTAAATTTTTGTGATTACTTGTTTGATTATTGGAATTTGGTGCAATGGAAATATTCCTTAACTCGAAATAATTAGCCAATTACCAGGAGCAAACGTCACGGTATGACGTTTTAGTTAGTTTTTATGATGCCAATGTTCACTTTTAGTGAATTAAGGTCAAAACCGAATGATTGTCCCTGTTGTACCATAGTCACTATTAAAATCTAGTGGTGTATATTGGTGGTGTGACTGCATTGGCAGTATTTACGGTAGGGAACCGGTAAATTACACAAAGGAATAAACAAGAAGAGACTCAGCAGATACCGTTTAATTCGCCGTGGTGGTAAATGTGATGTGGTTTGACTGGCGAAACGTGTCTTCAAGCTGTGAGTTGACTGGCCTAAGGTGGCATAATTAAATAGTTCCCGGTGTTAGGGAATAGTTGTACAGTTTCTACGCGTGAACTGCTGAAGGTACGGAAAGTTGATGAAGAGAAACCATGCAGATGTGCGGTTGATATATATTTGGCAATTTGTGAGATATGTCGTCTTGCATTGATTAGAGTAAAATTTATGCATAGAATGGACACGTCGGGCTTTCTAATTTGCAACTAAAGTTGTATAGAAGTCTTTGGAAATTTGGGGTAAATTTCGTCAGGGTTTGACACCGCTTGGTCAAGCAAATACCCCATGTTTGTAACACTATTAACTTCGAATATGTTCCTTCTACAAACGAGCATCGCAGTACTTAAACCTGCAGTAACATTTTGCTGCGATAGAGATGTTGAGGCTTGTTATATACCGGTAGATACTGTTTTCATTGCGGGTTAAATACTAGTAGACCTGCGTTAACACTTGTTATACACTGGTAGATACTGTTTCTTGGCGGGCAAGTTTAGGAGTTGCCATTTTACATCAAGAGCGGATTACCTGACCCTCTTGTTTGTTTAAAAAATTATTTAACGTCACTTTTCCTGCTTAAAATAAGTAAGCAGGAATCAAACAAAATGTATTTGGCCTGATCATGAACAAACCAAATATTGATAATGTTACAGGTTTGTTTTATATACAAACAAGACAGAGAGAAAACAATTTTCGAATTCAGTGGATGGTCAGTATTTTTAATAATAATTCATAAAACTGAAATCCAACCCTTTAAAGTCTGCTTTTGTGACTGTTTTCCAACCAAACAACATAATTTTATACGAGAAAAGACCAAATGTTATACCTACTTTTGGCATTAAAACGTATTCCTGTCTTGACTATGCAAAATTTGCCCTTGTTTCGGTAACATATCCATATCCTCTAAAACAACCACAAATATTTTTTACTCTTCATAAAGGAAAAGAAAGAGACACATTCATCAATTTTTCGTACCTCTATTGACCTGACAAGTCAATGGGAATTCATTGAAAAAAAAAGTTGATTCCCCCACCCCCAAATTTAAACATGCAATTTTCATGTCCGAAGGCCATTGTTGAGAACGCGTTCCGCTCTCAATGCAAACTCAAGCCCTTTCCTTGGGTGATAATTTTGAAAACCATTGTGTATTTAGTAGTCTAATGCAAGTCAAAATAGTTGTCATCCAGGCAGTTTTTGAGATATTAGATATTATACTTGTCTTGAATCAGCGTGTCTACTGCTAAAAGCAGCTAGCTCTGCTTCCAAGCCGATTATTGGTATTTCACTGGCTACATTCTGTACAGTGACTACGTGAGGTGAACACGCCTCACATCAGTTTCAAGAACAACACAAACCGGAAAGACCAAATTCACAAATATATCCAGATCTTTAATTATTACAAAACAATAGCCCAAAAAGTCACACCATAGCCTTAAGTTAAGAAATTTGCCAGGGGCCAATTTACAAAACTGTCCCCTGCCACCAAACATTTCAAACACCGAGTTAAATACATCGCACAATATACAATGGTTACACAGTTATTAAGCACTGATTTGAATACATCGCACAATATACAATGGTTACACGGTTATGTGGTTATATAGGGTAACGAAAGAACAGTCCGCGCTGCCAAAATACTTATATGATTGCTAGCATCTCTTTTTTTTTAAATGTCATGCACTGATTTTTTTTTTACCTTGCATCAAAATGTACTTTTTAGTAGCTGGCAGGCAGTATGGAATAATGCTGTCAATAACAGAGCCACATGAGGTCAAACCCATTTTAGGCGTAGGGACTCTCCTACAGACCATCCGTAAAGAGGACTTAACCATTGTAAGATTTATAATTGGTCATATCCATATAACCCATTTTTACATATTAAAGGGCGAACATCCACATGAATATGTTTCTTGCAACAAACCCTTTACAATGAAATACTTTCTGATATATTATTTCTGTCTCCAACCTATATTGGATCGCTACTGCAACGCTCAGTACACGAAGAAGCTGTTTGATGCAGTAAATGTGTCTGGTATTTTAAATTTCTAGAAGGAAGTTAAGATTTATTTTTTTAAAAAGCTAATGTGCGACCTCTTTTTGCTCGAGCATTCGTAAGCTGTGTGTACTGTCAGTCCTCTTAGAGAATCAGTGTATTGTCTAATTAACGTTTATAAATACTATTTACATTACCCGTTGATCGGAAATTTTCATATATTATTACGACCATCTAATTTATTTACCACTTGTTGATCCTGAACCACTTTACATACATTACTCATATATCATATCACATTTTTGTAGCGCTATATACCTGTACAAACACCCTAATTACTCGAACACTCTGATTACACGAACTTTGTTTCCAATACGAAAGAAGTAATAAGGTAAACAGTGATCGCCATAGACCTATGATCCTATACTCGGCAACACAGTCATAGGCCTTCACTTGCAAAATACCAAATACCTATCCTGAACAATATCGGCATGGCCCTTCAGCTGCCATGTACTGTGACCCTATGCTCGGCAACATCGTCTTAAGCCGTCACTTGCCATGTACTGTGACTCTATACTCGGCAACATCGTCTTAAGCCGTCATTTGCCATGTACTGTGAGTCTATACTCGGCACCATCGTCATAAGCCTTCACTTGCAAAGTACTCAGACCCTACACTAGGCACCATCGTCATAGCCATTCTCTTGCTCTGTACCGAGACCCTATACTAGACAACATCGTCATAAGCCTTCACTTGCCATGTCGTGTGACCCTGTACTGGGCACCAACTTAATATGCTTTCACTTGCATTCTAAAATGTGACTCTTTAATGGGTAACACCGTCATATGCCTTCATTTGCAATCTACTGTTACCCTGTAATGAGCAACATCGCCAAAGACCTACACTTGCAATCTACTGTGACCCTGTACATGGCAACATCGTCATAAGACTTCACTTGCAATCTACTGTGACCTTGTACTGGTCAACATCGTCATAGACCTTCACTTCCAATCTACTATGACCCTGTACTGGGCAACATCATCATAGGGCTTCACTTGCAATCTACTGTGACCCTGTACTGGGCAACATCGTCATAGGGCTTTACTTCCAATCTACTGTGACTGTGTACTGTTTAACATCGTCATAGGGCTTCACTTGCAATCTACTGTTACCCTGTACTGGTCAACATCGTTATAGGCCTTCACTTCCAAAGTACCGTGACCCTATACTGGGAAACATCGTTATTGGCCTTTCACCTGCAAACTACTGTGACGCTTATCCTGGGAACTATCGTCATTGGCCTTCACATGCAAAGTTTTGTACACCTATACTGGGCAAGAAAAAATGAAGAAAAATAAATAATAAATAAAATAATTAATTTTAAAAGAGTAATAAACATTACTCTTTTTAATGTCCCTGTAAATTTTCGAAGCTTGTAACCCTTTTCTTCCTGCAGTCATACCTTTGAACCTCTATATTTAATCACGCCAATGGAACTTGCACGGAGGATAGACGACACATATTTATGGATTCTTACGGAGATCGTATTCGTTCTCTCCTTACGTATCTTCGCCGGATTCGACATTGCATTTATGGATAACGTGAAGCGCCGGAAGTCAGTTACATTAAAAACAAAAATCATACTTCCTATAACTCTGTCTGGGCTATTAGTGTGGCTAGTTTGATGATCTTTTAATGCAGGATTCACCTTTGCTAATTTAGGCGTTAAAGCATGCGGATTTCACCATATAATGGACTACTTTTTCATTCATACCGTTCTGATACAGGGGACTTTTTGTTTCCATTGAGCACTTATAGATAAATTCAGTCTCTCAATATAATTGTCACTCACGAAATTCGTTTACTCTGTGCCATATGTATCTGGTTAATGAACATCGCTAATCATATTATCCCATATTCTGGGGAGATTGTAATAGCCGTTCATAGTATCCAACAGTGTGGGGAGACTGGAATTGCCGTTCATATTATCAAACTGTCTGGAGAGACTGGAATAACCGTTTATATTATCCCACAGTCTGGAGAGACTGGAATAACCGTTCATATTATCCAACAGTCTGAGCAGCAGGGAGGGCGAATCGGACAACTTTTTCGACAAAATTTGATTGAGGTTTTAAAACGACAAATAGAGCCTTCCTTCGAAATCTCACTTTTCAAACAAAAAAAAATAAAGTCTCCGTTTGGCAAATGGAGCCTTAGTGTTTTTTGCTCGAAAACGCTATATTTCGCGACAACATCCCGTTGGTGTTTTCCCGTGGTAATCATCGGGCGTCCCGCGTCGATGTCATTGCCCTCCCTGCTGCTAAGAGGTTATTTACAATGATCTTACAAACAGAGTGATCACTAACTCCTCCTCTTGTAGATCAATTAGGTTATTTGACTGATCGGTAAGTTTAAAATTAATTCTCGTTAAAAACCGATTATGGCATCGCATATAGACCGGATTAATCGGACTCTCAACGATTAAAAATCCCGGAGGGGCTGTTGGTGAAAATGAATAAAGGATATACCCCTGTTGAGCCTGATTTGATTGCTTGGTATTCACCTGGTAACTCCCTTCGATAACATCACACACTAGATTGATTGCTATCACAGACGTAATATTTACGTTGTATGGAGCAATATGTCTACCATCCTCTCCGTTATCGTGTCTGAGGATAGTTGATGGACCGAGAAAATCATTAAGAGATTTTCTTAGTTCTGGTGCGTTGTATCCTGGAAACTTGAAATCGGGTAAATTGGCTTCTGTGATATTATACTCGGTTAGGAATTTTTGTTTATTATCATCGCTGTTAGCGGATACTGTTTTAACGATTCGTTCATTAATATATTCCATGTCTGATATAAGTTGATTTAACACCTCAACGTGTTTTCGTGCTTTTGTTTTCCGTAGCTGTTCTAGTTGTGATTGGTAATTACGATTAATCTCGGCAAACGCACCAGTGATATCGCTGAAAACGATGCGGATACCTTTGATCAGTTTGTAAGACCAAACGGTGAATTATATCGCACTGAAGCGTTTCACAACAAGATGAAAAAAACCGCCATGGAATTTGGAGAGCATGATGAACAACTGCTAACAAATTGTTTTACGATTCCATCGGTTGCAGCTCATGTTGCAGCAAGGAAAAATGCGTGGAGTCCAACACGCAAGGAATTTCTACCGGATGTGCAATCCAGTTGTTTGGAATACTATCAGGGTGGACTATGGAACACTGGATACAACCGCGACGCTATGATTTCCGTTGATATGGTTGCCTGTTATCCAGCGAGTTTTCTCGGGTATGGATCCGCCGCTGGGTACTTTAAACGATTTGGACACCCCAGACATGAAATGACTCGTGTTGCTATTAATGGACCACTGCCTGATTTTGATTTAACCGGATTCGCTCGCATAGTATCATTTGAATTCGCGGCAGGACTTCATCGCTGTTGCTATATTTGGATCGGTAGACACATGACTGAAAAGAAGTGGCTGCCAATAGCGCTGCTACGGTATATGATTGATTGTAAAATGCTAGTTTCGTTGATTGTCAGTGACGCGATTATATCATACCGGGCGCAAACTGAAGTCTGGTTACCAGAACCGGAGCGTCTAGATAGCATAATTGACGAGTCCAGAAAACACATTGATGCCGACGAGGAATATATCGTCAAATGGTCCAAAAAGATATTCAACCAACGAAACCGCGAGGCAAAAGATCTCGGTAGAAGAATAATCGGTAAGTTCACACAAGGTGGAAAAAACTGCGATTACAAACGATATTGCTCACGGCTGATTATAGATGACGCAGAATATGATTTCGTAATCAAGGACGCAGTGGCGAAAAATAGATACGTGAACTGCAAAACAGCTTTCTTGTCCAATGGAACAAGGTTGGGTACAGTTGTTACTTACAGCGATGGAGACAGCCCAGCATACCCGCATTTGAGGGCGTCTATGCTGGGTTATGCCGCTATCAATTTATTCTCGATGATAAATAGATTTCCCGACACCGCGGTTAGAGTTGCAATTGATTCATTTTACATAGACGTAAAGTATAAGGGAAACATAGCCGAGTTTACTAGTCCGGACGAGAGTTGGGGTACATGGAGAATTAAAAAAGAAATACGACGCGATTATTCCCCGTCAGCAGATGTCACCGTTGAGAACAATTACCTACGCGGTGATAATCCATCAGAATGGTCTAATGCACCATCAATATCCGACCCCATCTGTTTATACAAGACGGTTTATTTAAGCGGCTGTGGCGGGTCAGGAAAGACGACTCGGGCAATTGAATTATTTCGAACGCGGGCAAGTATAATCGTGCTTACACCAACCCATAGACTAGCGCGAGAGATAAAACAACGAAATGTTGACGCCGTTACTTATCACAGCTTTTTTCGATACAGCGGTGGTGAGTGGACTCCTGATCGAATGGGTGAAAAATTTATTCCTGAGGTTATCATCTGGGATGAGATATGTACTGTTTCGTTAGATGTTTTACAAATGTTTCTTGAGTGGTTGCTGCGCGCGAATACAGCGGTGATAATGTGTGGCGACCATGGCCAACCACCACCATTTGTCGGCGAGGGTCCACATGATTGGTTAAAGGGTTTTGTGGACTATTATGAAGAAACCGATACTGATTACCGAGCACTTGATGAACAACTGCGCGAGGTTAAGAAATTAATCAGATTACAGCCGGATAGAATTCAATGTGAAATAATCCGCGAGGTAATTCCGGAAACGCCGTTAAATGAATTCTGGGAAACATGGAGACCAAACGATTTGATTGTAGCGAGTAGAAAGATAGTCAGAGACACACTTCAGCAAAAGTTGTTTACGTTGCATAAGGAAAAGTTTCCAATGCGCCTAGTGCCGCTGTGTTATAGACCCGCGGATACACGGCGGCAAAACATTGAAGTTGAAATTCCAGGCCCGACAGCGTCGGGGACAAAAAAACAAATTCTCGTGCTGAATGATATCGTGCTCGTTGATATCAGCGTCGTCGAGGACGCGCTACGTGCTGATAAATCCCCGTGGACGCTAGGATACGCAACGACAATACATTCCTCGCAGGGACTGACTATCACGGATACAATTGTTTGGATGGTTGATAATCGAATCGAATGGTCAAATCTAGTCTATCTTGCAGTGTCCAGAGTACGGAGGATAAATCAGCTTCGAAGAATTGTTGTTGACGGAGTCAGTGACGAAGCCAGTGACGGAGTCATCGATGCAAGCGTCATTGATAGAAAACTCTCGGGTTACCGCCAACAGGATAAAAAAAACAGCGGTGTTTTGATATTGATGCCGAATTAATAATTGCGTTACGACAACAACAGAATAATCACTGCGCTAGTTGTAATTGTGTAATGCGTTGGCGTTATTCGGATAAAGACGCTCGCCAATTTACCGTGGACAGGATCGATAACAGTCTCGGTCATGTCAAAAACAATGTGAGGTTGACCTGTCTTGAGTGCAATAGACGCAACGGCGCTAGTTAAGACCACGCGGGGGTAATTGAGTATCGTCAGGTATCACTTGTAGTTGCTCGCGTGTAAACCCCCGCTGTGGGGCAGTTGAATCCAGTCTATAGATCGGTGGTCTATCAGTTGATCGTGTTATCGTTGATATGTTATGTGTGGTAACACTCCAAATAGGATCAGTAGCTCTTTTTTTACCGCCTTCAAGCTCTCCTGGTTCATATAGATATCTAACAGTGACATCGCCGAGAATCGGCTTGGAAACGCTATTTATTTTTGATCTTCCGGGTATATACTTTTTTTTAATCGCGTCGCTGGGCTTCATGTTGATTGCTCGGGTAATCTCGTTATTTAACGCGGCAATTACGCCTGGCAACCTTTTGACCCATTCACGAGATCGTTTTTCTTGGATGAATTCCTTCGCGTATTGATACCCAAATAACCGTTCAGCAACAGTCCGATTGAATCGTTCAACAATTGCCTGATCACGATGTAGCGCAGTATGACCTCGTCGTATCGCGACGCTATGATGTTTCAGCGTTGATAGAACAGCGCCGCGAAATTCATTGCCAGGATCAACTTGTAATAGATTTGGCCAGCGCAGAGGACCTCTTCGATAAATTCGCCCAAACGCATCGGCTACTTCAGTTGCTGACTTTGTTTTTAAGGGTTCCGCTTGTTTGTATCGACTCGCAACATCAACTACGGTTAGCGAGTATTTGTAACCGTTGTCATGCGACAGAAATAGTATATCAGCCTGATGAACTTCATTAGGTACGCTGACATCAAAGCGCGAGAAGTTGATTTGTTTAGGCGGTGGTAGATAAATTTGCCATATAGCCTGTTTGGATAACCAATTAGCCGCAGTGGCCCTCGTTACTTTTGCAGCGCTTGCAAGCTTACCAATTGCGGCCTTCCCCATCCAGTATCCTCTCGGAGAATAATAGATGGATTCCATGTTGTTATTATAAACGCTAGCGTTTTCAATTACCAGCGCGAGAAGCTCCGCTTCCAATCATTAATTTACCTTTCATAGCCGATTTTACCAACCATGAGGCCAATTTTTCTTTAAAGGATTTATCAGGAATAGCATTTAACGCGTGAATTAATTTTACATCCGCGATATGACGCTGTTGCAGATCGCTACTTTTGTAGTAAGCAACATCATGAGCATGACACGCCTTATCGATAGCGTTTATTGGATACTCACCGGGTTTGGGCTGATTTTGATCATCGAGTCTGATATCTAATCGCGTTCCGGGGCCACAGTAGCTATATCCTGGGAGGTGTTTTTCTCCTGGATACTTTGCCCACGGGGTTCCGGGGAGTTTTGATAACTTGGCTGCGATGTCACCTCCTCGCTTTTTTTTAAAACATCTCCGGGTCTAATAGAAATAAATCTAAATTTCTTTATACCGCATTGTGCACACTTACCAGTAAGTGCCGATCTGTTATTTCTTGTTGTAACGGTTGTCATATCATTTGTGCCAGTACGCACTCTACACTTCACACAATATAGATCCATAATTTATGTATAGAGATATGAATATAATTGACTTTTCAGCGACTAAAACAAGAGAACCAGTTAAGCATGTTGCAGCGTTACCAAACTCGATCCGGATGATTATCATCGGACCATCTGGATCCGGCAAGACGCAATTGTTACTCAATTTAATAATGAGATGGATGAAGTGGGATAAGTTGTATTTGGTTGCTCCTAGCGTAGATGATCAACGATGCTACGAGGTGTTAAAAGATTTCAACGAGAATGCATCAGCGATCGCTGAAAAAAATGTTATTGAGTTTATTACAGATATCAATGATGCACCAGGTATCGATGATATTGATGGCGACGTTAACAATCTAGTCGTGTACGATGATGTTATGTTAGACAATCAAAAAAACCCAGCTAGGATATTTTCCAGAGGCAGGCATAAAAACACTGACGTGATATATGTCACTCAACGATACACTCAGATTCCAAAAGTAATCAGAGACAACTGTAATATTCTTGCTGTGTTCAACGGCGTTGATACACACACGCTACGAAATATTTGGCAGACATGGTGCGGCGGTGACATGGACTTTAATGTTTTTCGAAACTTTTTTAGTCATGCTCAGTCGACCCCACATGGATTTGTAACGATAAATTTACATGACCCTCGGACACGATATCGTATCGGACTTGACCAAATATTCGGTTAAATTGTAAGATCATAAAGATCCTCATTGTAAATAGCCACTTAGCAGCAGGGAGGGCAATGACATCGACGCGGGACGCCCGATGATTACCACGGGAAAACACCAACGGGATGTTGTCGCGAAATATAGCGTTTTCGAGCAAAAAACACTAAGGCTCAATTTGCCAAACGGAGACTTTATTTTTTTTTTGTTTGAAAAGTGAGATTTCGAAGGAAGGCTCTATTTGTCGTTTTAAAACCTCAATCAAATTTTGTCGAAAAAGTTGTCCGATTCGCCCTCCCTGCTGTCTGGATAACACCGATCTACAGTCGAGTGATTAAATATATCAATAGAATGAGAACAGTAGACCCTGTTCGGCCGGCGTAGTATTGTAATAACACATCTTGATCTACCATTTTCACGGCGTAGTAATATGATAACACTTGTTTGATTACATTGGTTAAGAGCATTGTTTCCAGCGGCAATTTGCCATAGAGTTACAGCCGCGATTGAGAGTTAAGCCACAGTGAGGAGAATGAGACCGAAGAGGTAACTCTTTTTTTTTTTACATCAGATTTGACAGGAAAGAGCTATTTTGAATATTGTCCTGTGGCAATACAGCTATAAGAATCAGCATGTGCCTTATGCATGAATAAAGTTCACTAGTACTATAACAAATTAGCATAATTTGCATCACCCCTCAACCATCTAGTTTTTATTTTTTATATAGATATTTACCTCTCTAGCAGACACACTTAAATATGTAAACCAATTCGGCTGCTCATTTGCAGCGCAAGTTACGCATTTGATCTCCAATGCTCGCCTACCAGTGACAGACAGTCCCCAAGAATCCAACCCTTTTCCAAGCCTAACTCAAAGTAAATGTAAACCACGTTACATCATTAGCTTATTTGTGAGTTTATAAATGCTAGGATTGTGATAATTTGGCTCATGCCGTCTACTTTAAAAATTATGGAAGTGTCAAAATACGAAACTATCAAGTGAGACCTAACACGTCTCGTTACCATAAAAGCACAGCGCCATTTTCCGTACAATCTGTGAGTGCACATCGCGGTATTTTCCTCGAGAGATTCTGAGCCCACACCACGTAACGAAGTTTGCGTGCAAAATTTTGTTATCGGAACACACTTTGCTACGTTCTTGTAATATAGATAATATAGACACCGCCAAGCCCAGTACACTCTTTTCATTATACTACCAGTTAGAATTGCCTATGCTATTATTTACACATAAATGACCT
Source organism: Sinohyriopsis cumingii (assembly GCA_028554795.2). Classification (NCBI taxonomy): domain Eukaryota; kingdom Metazoa; phylum Mollusca; class Bivalvia; order Unionida; family Unionidae; genus Sinohyriopsis; species Sinohyriopsis cumingii. Next base: position 28,807,160 of record CM068835.1, read on the forward strand.
CAAAATATGAATCCAATATTTTTAATTAGACAGAAATGAAAGTGGACGCTTGGCAGATGACGCTTGCTTATACGATGATTTTCCCAAAGAAAATGATAAAAAGCGCGTTGGGTTACTTCCCTTTCCTGGATAAAGGTTGCATGAGTTACATCCTTTGCCTACATACAAGAATTACCTCCTTGCCTGCGCACACTAGGTATTTGCCCTGTCTCTGTCATATTATTAGCAATACAAAGTATTAATTTGCCTGACCTCAAAATTGGCAATATATTTTAGTGCTTATTTATATAACCTGAAATCTTTGGAATATAATTATTGTCTGGTCTGATGTCTCACAAGGGAGACCACTCTGTTTTGACTTTCGGGCTGAGCGATGGTTGTTAGGACTGTCTTAATTTTATAAGTGAACATAATAATAACGATGTGGTAAGTTGACAAGGTTAAGTGACAAGAAACTGCATTTGAAAGGCATTCACAAAAGCGACCGAATGCAGTACGATATGAATTCCGATGTTACTTAGCTGCTTAGGAACTAAAAGATTTGGCAGGGCCAGCACCCGGTACAAGACTAAGCATTTGCTTAGTAAAAAATCGCTCGCATGCATGAAATACTATATTTTGGAGTCATACACAAGTTGAAATTATATGTTGCTTTCAAAATGGAATGTTTTCTGCTTAATTTACGTGTGCGGATTTTAAAAATGAACCATCTTTATGATATCTTTTCAAATAAATGCACAGGAAGCATTCAAATACATGTACCGTCCACCATTTTTAATATTGGTCTTTGGCAATTTTTGAAAATTCTTGACCTCATGTTATTTCAAGTTGAAATTTTCATATTTCTTACATATATTTTATATAGAAATGTTTTGTGAACATTTAGTTTTAAGAATAAATTAACATTTTATGTTCCAGGTAATTCAGGAACCCCCTGTGCCTTTTTATCACCCCACCCTCCAACTTTTTTGCATGAAATACTATATTTTTGAGTCATACACAAGTTGAAATTATATGTTGCTTTTAAAATGGAATATTTTCTGCTTAATTTGAGTGTGCAGATTTCAAAAATGAGCTCATCTTTATGATATCTCTTCAAATAACTTCACAGGAAGCATTCAAACACATGTACCATCCACCATTGTTAATATTGGTCTTTGGTCACTTTTTGAAAATTCTTGACCTCATGTTACTTCATGCTGAAAGCTGCATATTTTTTTACATATAGTTATATATAAATGTGTTGTGAACATTCAGCTTCAAGAATAAATTCGCTTTTTCTATGTTCCAGGTACTTCTGAAGACTTTCTGTGCCTTTTTATCACACGCCCCTTAACATTTTTGCATGAAATAGCATAATCATGAGTCATACCAAGTTTAAATTGTATGTTACTCTTAAAACCAATAGTGCATATTCATTACAGTGTTCTTGTACATATATACATTTATCTGAAATCACAATTTAGTAAATAACAATTGCTATTTTAGAATTTAGTTATCATAAGATATATTTGGTCAGTTTTCATATCTATAAAATAAAATCAATGACAAAAGGTTTTCTACTAAGTTTTCAGTACAGTAAGTCAGGATTTCTATAGTGTCAGCTTAGGATGGTGCAACATTAAATTTAATATTACATAGTTCATGAGGTAAATACAATTGTGGTATCAGAGATAGAGAAGAAACTGGCACTGAGTCGGTTCTCAAGAAATATTTATAATTATGTATTTGTTTAAATGGAGAAATACTACAGATCTATTCTTGGCTTATGACGACAATATTCATATTGATATTCACAAACAATGGCATGATAATTTTAAATGAATTAAGTTTTCATTCTTCAAAAATCTGAAAAATAATGGAACTTTTACCTCTTTTCCGTCCCTACTAAACATGAACATTTTAATTTTAATACCAGTGTCTCTAGATAAGAATCGTACGTAGAACAGATAACCTGACAATGATAATATCTCAGTGATCACTATCACATAATATTATCAATACGTCTAGTATCACTGAGTCGGTGAGTGATACTCCCGTCGAATCTCCAACCTCGAAAATATATTACACAACAAAAGTTGTACAAATATTTTGTAATAAGTTTGGTATAATGAATGACAGTACGTCTGTATAATCCGATTCCTTGCTATAAACGTCTGCCTTTTCATATAATCAAGTTTTCGTGTGTTTTTGAACCCAAATTATGTCGTATTGTTGTCATTGTTTACATTTTGTACGTTACCGTTCTTGCTAACTTGGGTGACCTTTGAAAAAGACGTAATTCGTGGGTTTTCCGCAAATATTCGCACACATTTTACCATTATTCTCGTAAAAATAACTCCAAAGTATTTAAAAAGTGGGCGTAGGTGAGCGTTTATGTTCGTTTATTTAGTTTTTCAGCGTTTTGAAAGATTCGTTTTTCGTTTTTTCGCGCTGAATAAGTTGTAGAAATGGCCCAGTGTCATATACGCTAAATATAGACAATTGACCTTTCAACCATGAATACAGTCGGATGTAATAATGTCGGCTTTTCGCATATTAAAGCAGAGAACGTACCGGATGTAATGAGGCTGACATTTTGAGAAAACGTTAATCTTGATCGTTAGTGCCCTCTAGCGGCGTCCCCTGTTGCTACTACCGGCAACAATTTAGATCCAAAATGTTGTCGACTTCAAATACACTCCAGACGGATACATAATAAACACCAATACCATTTTGCTTCTGAAACTCAAGTGTATATTTACAGGATATAAGAAGTATTCGATCGCTATCGGTATCATAGGATTCTCTGCTGACCACGCTAATTTTGTTAAATTAAGCGATTCCTCTAGAGCGCAGTTATCAACATGACAGCATCAAGTCTTGATATTGTTATGCATATTTGATTTAATTTATATTTGATTTAATTTAATTGTGTATTGTTTAGTTTTTGTAATTCCATTACATGCTACTGTAATGTAACTTTATTTACTGGATTTGTCATTTTCCATAAAATCAGTTCAGTTCTATATGACCAGGCTGATTTTCATAAGTATCTAATAATAGAAACTTTATATCTAATACTGACCTAGTTCCTGACCTTGATTCAGAATCAATAAGAAGTGAAGTAAACAACTTTGTTAATCTTTCTCAGAGTAAGGTTCATAAAGTGAAATCGATGGCATACTGGGAGTACGTGATATTAGCCATGTAAGAGCTTCTATGTTGTTCCAGAAGGGTGATCATGTGCCTTTGATACAAGAATCTGTTTTGCGTCTTAAATTAGTGTATAACTGCTTTCTGTAGAGAATTTAGGCAGTCGGGCTTTAAACCATTAACACTTAAAGGTGTTTTGTTGTGACCAGTTTGAGCTTAATTTTTAATTTTTCTGCAAATTATTTGGATTCGAAGAAATTGCTTTTCCCTGGAAATACTTGTGCTCTAAATTAACTCTTGGACAATGACAACTATCGAAATTTACACAGCATTCAAACACTGGAATATTATTTTATGTGATTCAACAAAAAAATAATGACACATTAGTACGACACTGACCACAGCAAACGTCATCACCATCCATTTTGGATTTCATCAGGATTCGAGCTCAGTTTTATTGGGACATTTTATTACTATGACTTTTAATTCTTGGATTATTTCTGGATTATTTTTGTATTTGATTCGTACAACCGTAGGTTCTTCTTCTCATTTTAACTTGTTTTCTAGGGAAACAAATTATTTTGTTAAATTTTACAAAGCTTGTTGTCTTCGCCCTTTTCTTGTTGTGTTTTGTAAGAGCCTAGCCGTAACCATATGAACTTGTAAAGATCAGTTTCGACGGCATCAAATTTAATTCAGGCAACACTTGTGTTTCTCGTCTATGTTTGGTAGCCACCATCAGGATCAGCCACAACGCATTTATTTTGAAAGCTGTGTTGTTGTTGTTTTGTTTTTTACATTAGTTATTTCATACTTTCTGGCACATAATCGCCTTAGTTCCACACGATGTGTTATGCTAAATTGTTTTAGACAAATCTGCCATATCTATTGGAGCGCCACCGGCGAATGTCCTAATTTGATTAGACTTTTGGTAGACGTTATTTTGAAGAGCTATATAACTTGAAGTCTAATATATCTTTCTGAAATCAGATCAAGGCGTCTGCGAGGCAAGCTCTGATTAAATAAGTTTGGCCAAAAGTTTTTTTGTATATTCTATATCTACGTTTTATGATACATTTCTGTTGTTGCTGATGATCGTTTTATAAGCGTGTTCTCGCTTCCAAAATCTGGGTCTGTAAAAATTAATAGCAACCTAAAGCTCATTGGTAGAATATATGCTTTGGTATTGTTAATATATATTAAGCCTCAATTGTTTTGATTTTTGTTTGCGAAACACGTTGCCACTCAACATCCATAGCCCAAATATACTGCCCCGTTTCTTTGTACCCCCTACTGATTTCAATAACTGAAATTTTTAATGTGATAAAAAGCGCACATAACTTAGTCAATTCATTCAATTGACTGTGATCAGAATGGCCGGAACGCTTACATCCACTGCGCATTTTCATGCTTAAGGGACTTTCCATACTAACACGGTGAAATATTGGTTACATTACGAGCTAGTCTTTTTCCTCAGACAACAGAGTGATGTAGTTCATTCTTTTAGGAAACTGCCGGATAATTCCGTAAAGTAACATAATCTTGAGTGTTTAGAGTTATTTTCCTTTTCATACATAATACAGAAATTACACCCCTTATTAATCCTCGCTATGATCCTTTTCTTGTTTTGTGTCCTGTTTTCTGGGTCTGATATTTGTTTCTAGAGACCTTGTATTGATCCCGCTTATGATTTTTCTTACGTCGGCTCTGTTTGCTTAGTGAGGCTTGCAGCAGGTTAAATCTCGTGTCAGCAACAAAAATGAGGTTTTTTAAATCAGCGTCTACTCTGATCGCTGCAGAACTCAGACGAAATTGATTGTACACATTTTTCCATAAAGTCTATGTTGTTAAAGTATGCTTTAGGACGTACGCCGTCAAATTTTGTTCCTTCATTCTCATCCTCAAACAACAACTCTTAAAGGTTGTGCGCAAGCTATATATGATATATATTATGCTGTATACAAAATGTCACGAAGCATAAGGATTTTAAAGTAAAAATGAAGATGGTTCGCTGGAGTTAGTTGCAGAAACATCCTGCCTTTCGCCGCGCCTGCATTCCAGATGTCAAATCAAGATATTGTAAAGCCTATAATTTATGTGTCTGTCGACAGTGACATCTGACAACATAATTCGAAGCCCCAAGTCTGCAGTTATACATAAATTTCTCATCTATCTGTCTTAACACTAAGAGAAAAATACCAGATGCATACCGCTGGTAGACAATCTGTATCTGGTATTGGCATTGACTATGGAAAGTCGCCGGAAGATGCTGAAATATTCGGACGAAGCCTGTGCTTGAAATTCACTTTTGTTCAAAACATTATTTGACAGAGGAGGAATATGTCTAGTAGTATTTTTACGTACTTCAAATCAATATACAGGTGGTACGCTTGCAATCTTTAATCAAACAATCAATTTTATATGAGTTCAGCAAGACACAATCCAGGTTTGTCAAAGCCATAGTGTCCTATACTACTGCGAAATGACGCGCCCAAGTTTACAAACATCAATATATTCATAGGCATACTTTCCTCGAAAAGGACATCAGCGGCCGAATTTCTGTCATCACAAAGCGACATCCTCCATCCAACAAATAGTACCTGCTTAAGTATGAAAAGACGAAAGTAATTTGTTTGGTGTCGCCATATGACAAGTAGCTTCTTGTGAACGATTTTGCTTGGATGCCACCAGAATATTTACTTAATATAATATTAAGTGGCGATGATTACACAAGCTATCTTCTCGAGGTTGATCTTGAGTATCCCGCTGATATGGATGATGTGAACAACGACTATACTCTGGCGCCAGAACGCGTGATGATAAGTGACACAATGCTAAAAGTCCTTATTCTGTAGCGCGAAAGAAACAACTTCTCGTTGGCAAGTTTAAATTGCCTAAATTGATTCCAAACTTGCTTTGCAAAACGAGCTATCTTATCCACTACAAAAATCTAAGACAGTGTCATGACTTGGGGGCATAACTGTCACAGAATAAGGCAAGACATAACTTGGTTTAGCCTTAGAACGATTTGATCATTTTCGTCGTACAACAATTTGATCATTTTCGTCGTACATACGTACAACGTTACCTAGGGTGAATAATTGTTTTTCTAGGTAAGCAACTGAACTAACATATACCTCGTCGTAGATAAGATTGCGACGAGATCAACTAAAAGCACGGTATGCATGGGTATTTTACCCTGACTAATACTCACTCTCCTGTCGATTTACGGCAAGTTTCGTTTCTAACTGACACACTGGTCTATGGATCTTGTGATTGTTGTTGTTGTTGTTGTGGGGTTTAACGCCATTTTTCAGCACGATAGGCTATACATGGCGGCCAGTATTAATGGTGGAGGAAGAACCCGGAAAACCCCGGAAAGAACCACCGACCCACCAGAAGCTACTGGCAAGCTTTCTCACATGCCCACATTGGCTGAATGGATCTCGTGAAGCAGTGAACGTTCTCCGTTTGTGTTCAACAGCCATAGGGGCAAGTGTTACATTTTTATTTTATTTTATATTTCAAGCGTATTCAGTTTTTAATGTCGTATCGTGAAATGATGCCTTTATTACTACGCAGATTTGAAACATTGTGAACTTTTGAATTACAAGTTGCTATTGGTTTAATTTAGTAGCACATATCTATAGATATTAATTCCAAACCTATTATTATGACCAGTTTGGTTTTAGTGTAGCTGTTATGAGCTGTTTAGGGCTGTCTGAAGCTGTTTAGGGCTGAATGAAGCTGTTTAGGGTTGTTTAGGGCTGTATGAAGCTGTCTGTAGCTATTTGTACGTATGTCTGTGCGCATGGTGGATCCATGAAGGGAGGGTTTAGCCAATACAGGTGGGCCAACCCAGTCTAGAAGAACTGTGTGCTGTCGGTTCGTATGTATATGCGGGTATATCAGGCTATATGTATGCCAGTCTGACTGTCGATATGGAAGATGATGTAACCATCAAGTCCACACGAAGACGAAACCGCTAGTTTGTAAACTTGTGCGCATGGTGGATCCATGAAGAGTGTCTACGGCCAATACAAGTGAGGGTCAATCCAGAAATTCGGGAGAGCTGTGTGGTTTGTGAGTGGGCACATTTTGCAAGTTATACAAAGATATATATAAACCATAAGGCTGTATAAATGACTAAGTTATGTTTGTTTCAATTAGTTGTTTCAATTGAGTACAATGGAGTCATTTTGAGTGTGTGTGTGTGTGTGTGTGTGTGTGTGTGTGTGCGTGTGTGTGTGTGTGTGAAATTGTTAGCTTTTGCAAGGTATTTATTGCTAGGTAATATTAATTATGGAAATCTGATAATTTCGTTTTGTTACAAATTAAATTATCATATCCGCAGGAAAATTCCAATTTACATCTTTAAACATAATACTTCCGAAATTCCCAAAACAAACACCAGTGGTGTAAAGAGCTATGCCTGTGAAACGTAAACTGTGCTCAGCAGGTTACTTGTTTGCGCTGAAAGCTTTATCTAACCTGTCAGAGAAAATGTCCAGTTAGATTTTCTTTCTTTCACCTCAGTTACAAATAGGCTGACAGATGTTAAATATTACAAACGATTGCATATATAAATGCAGACATGTACACGCGCATATATCCTTACACAGCTTATTTTTCTCTACCAATCTGAGTAGTGAAGTGGGGCACCCTAGGGACAATGGAAATTACCATTACAGACACCCCTGGGCAACTCTGGGGACTATGTAAATTTAACATGGAGAAAAATCGTGGGCAACTCTAGGGACAAGGGGAATTAGAATTACATGGGAATAGAGTTTGGGTCTGTCTAGGGACAAGGGAAATTGAACATGGGGAATAGAGTTTGGGTCTGTCTAGGGACAAGGGGAATTGAATATGGGATTTTTTTTTTTTTTAAATTTTTAAAATAAAATTTTTTTTAAAAAAAAGGGTAGGCAATGGAAAGTCATTCTCTTTTCGAGAAATATGGGTGGCCCTGAAAAGGGCCTTTGGGTTCATGTTAATGTATCCATTAACGTAAAGGGCATCTGCGGCATCTTCTTGTCCTCAAGCTGCGTCTTACTCGAGGGCCATAAATCAGTGTCCTCTTGAGGCAACCTTGTCTTTCTACGTACATTCTTCGTATCCACAGACTGGTGTCTGACTTGTGGACAACGGTCCACTTGGATCGGACATACATGAGCATGTCCGTCCTAAACATCATTGAAGACACAAGGGTGGATGATTCGACTGTGGTCCACATCTTGAGGCGACGAGAACAGGTGAATCAATGCAGTGAACTGCGCTTATTTATAGGTAGAGGAAGGATTGAAACGGATTGAGTTCATTCACCAATCCGAACACGCGTTACAAAATTCAGTCAGCCCGCATCCAATCCGAAGAGAGCAGTCTGTGACGTCACATGGTCTATATAGCTTCGCTAGCGCTTGTGTGCAGTCAATCTATGCGACAGTGATTCAACATGACGGAAACTCAGAAAACGATCCATTGGGGTGCACCAGCAGTGGAGACCGCCCAAGGGAACCCGGACTTACTTTCAGAAGAGGTACATTGGGATTTTGTGGATTTTCTTACCTCGCAAGAATTTGTTCCGGAACCTTCGTCACCTTCTTCATTACCGCAAGTGGAGAATTTTAGACAGAGACAGAAAGAAGAATTGGAGAAATTTATACAACGACAAAAGGAAGAGGAACAAGCTTTTCTCCTACAGCAACAGCAGCAAGAAGAAGAGGTAAGAAAAAAACAACAGCAACAATAGCAAGAAGAAGTAGCAGCAAAGAAACAAGAGATTGAAAATCAAACGGTCACGGTACTGTTGGACATTTTAGCGGAGTTAAGAAGTCTGAAACAAATGTATCAGACTTCTTTATTACGACCGAAGAGAATACGACCTTCCCGAGCTAAATACGTCAACCCTGTGACTAAGCCTACCGTACCACCCTTAGTGATTTTAACCCAATCATCATCAACATTACGCAGTCCAGAAGTAGGCCTTGGCCGTGGCAAAGGCTTAAGGCAGTTAAAGTTGATTGGTTAAACTCACCCCTACACCAATAAAAGGCCCTTTTCAGGGCCACCCACATTTCTCGAAAAGAGATAGCCTTTCAATTTGCCAATAACTCAAAAAAAAACCCCACCCATTTTACCCTTATAGTACGTGTCTGTGTATGAGTGCGTGAGTGTAGCTTCTTATTTTAAAATCAAAACTCAAAGACACTTACCTCGTATAATTAATTTATTCTTTTCTCCATTGTTACAATCCAATTCACAATTCACAACAGAACACTTTAATTAAAAGTTCATTGACTTCTTCTTTCTCCTTGTTTAGTCTCTGTTTTTTGAATTTCTTCACCGTCACACTCTTTTCCTCTTCTTCCTCGCTTTCTTCCCTTCTTCTTTTCTTCTCCTGTTTCTTTTTCTTCACCTGTCTTCTTTCTTCCTCAGAAGAATCCCTCTCTTCCTCTGAAAAATCCCTCTCTTCTTCTGAAGAATTCCTCTTTTCTTCTGATACCTCTTGTTTCTTTTTTGGGCAATCTGGAGACCAATGTCCTTTTTCTTTACAATAATAACAGGTATCTTTACTTTTGTCTTTTTTAGACCCTGTTTTTTTTTCTTTTTTGACGGTCTGGACACTCTGAAGAATGCCCTTTCTTCTGACAGATATAGCAAGTATCTTGACTTTTATCTCGAAATTAAGGAGAGTAGTCCGTCGGCTGGTCTGAAGAGAATTTTCTAATGACCCCTCGCAAAGCTCTGACGAAACGTTCGATTTGGCTAGTCTCTTCCATCGTTGTGCTAGGCTTGAGAGTGAAATGAATAGTGAAAGGACAAGACACACACCCTTTTATATACGCTGGTCTGCCATGACTATAAATTAGTCTATGGTGTTTAAACTTGAGTCATTTGAAGTTTTGCACTCAAGACGAAACGATCCTATTCATTCGAGAAGAAAGAAGAAGAAAGTAAGAGGCAGAAACGTGATCTATCGCCTCGTACCAGGGCTGAAATCTTGGCACAAATTCATGCCAGTGATTTTGAAGAGGACATGAGTGAACCAGAATCCGAACCCTCTAAACCAAGTTCACCACCCTTAATCAACCCTGAAAAATACTATTCCATTCGAGAGACGGAAAAGCGCTCCTCTAGAAAATTTAGAACCACGGCTTACAAATACACAGTGAAGTTTAAAGATTTCAAGGCTGAAGTGCCGTTAGAGAAAGCAGAAGTGTTTATCACTGGGGTGTGGGATTCTTTGCTCACCGCACTCAAGCGACAATGTCAACCCAAAGAAGACGATCGCTTGAGACTTTCCATACAACACGACGGTTTGAAATCCCCTGTTTGGATCGAGTTTAGCACCCCTGCAGAATCGACTGCTTCCAAAGTCATGGACAAGATTCAACACGTACAACAATCTAATGATCAGTTTGACATCACCGATGGTAAAGCCACACTAGACATGACCCACGTCTCTCCTCCTCAAGGGACTGGACGCAAAAAGATGTTATTGGTGGACGACCTTCGCAACACCAAAACAAGTCTCGTCCGAATTAACAACCCTCAAGACCAGTTGTGTTTAGCCCGTGCCATCGTGGTGGGACGAACCTATGCCAACAAGAACGACACGGTAGAATGGAAAAGAACCTGGGAGAACATTCGAAAATCGAACCGAGCCAAACAACGAAACGAAGCAGAACTCCTGTTACAACAAGCCGGACTGTCCAAAGACATACCCTGTGACATTCCTGAGATGCAAAAATTGCAAGATGCCTTAGCTCCACGATACACCTTGAAAGTGCACCCCCAAGAAATGCGCGGACCTCTGTTGTTTCGAGGCCAAGATTTTAAAGACGGAAAATACATTCATGTTTATTATCACGATGACCATTTCGATACCATTACCAGTATCACTGCATTCCTGGGATACAGTTATTCCTGTGAGAAATGTGATTATGGTTTTAATAATCGAGAGCAACACAAGCATTGTGGATTGAAATGCCCAGGATGTTTGGCCTCTCCACCCTGTCTGAGCGAAGAACCAGTGCCTTGTTCAACTTGTCTGCGCACGTTTGTCAGCCCTACCTGTTACCAACAACATGTGAAGACGCAAGGTTCACAGCAGAAATGTGCTTGTCAACTCCTGAGATTGTGCCCTACGTGTGGACAAGGCATACTTACCAATAATGCCAAGGCACACGTATGTCGAGGAAAGAAAAAATGTCACATTTGTCACCACATCGTGGACTTGGAACACCAATGCTACGTGCAAAAGTACCAACCCCCACCAGAGAAAGAGGACAGTCAGAAGAAGAAAGGCAATTTCATCTTTTTCGATTTCGAATGCATGCAAGAGACCGGCATTCACATTCCTAATTTCTGCGTGGCTCATCGAGCGTGCGAGAAGTGCATTCAAGAACCTATCTTCAGTCATTGCCCTCACTGCAGCAAGATTCCCGGAGGGCGTGAAAAAATCTTTCGGGGACCGAACACGTTAGCCGATTTTGCCCAATGGGTTTTAGACCCCGTCGACAAGACATGGAGCCAAGAGGACATCGAAAGTTACGGAGATTGTCATCGCCATGCCACGGTGATGGCTCACAATTTCTCCGGATACGATGGACAATTTCTTTTGCGGTACTATACGGAACAAGGCACCGAGCGTCCTAAAGTGACTTTAAACGGAGCCAAAATCATTTTCATGCAAGTGGGACAAGTACAGTTTAAAGATTCGATGAGTTACTTGGCGATGCCTTTGAGTCGAATGCCTAAAACGTTTGGAATGACAGAAATGGCTAAAGGGTACTTTCCACACTTTTTCAATACGGAAGCCAATCAACACACCGTTCTACCCCATTTACCTGAGGCTCACTATTACGACCCCGACAACATACGTACCGAACAACGAGAAGCTTTCTACGCTTGGTACCAGGCTCACGCCTCGGACCCTTTCGACTTTCAGGAAGAAATGCTAAAGTATTGTCGTTCCGACGTGGACATTTTACGGCGTTGCTGTGGAAAATTTCGAGAACTGTTCATGGAACACGGAGGGGTCGATCCTTTGAAAGAAGCTTGCACCATTGCCAAAGCGTGTTCCTTAGTGTATCGACAACGATTCATGCCTGAAAACACCGTGGCTGTCATCAGTCCTCAAACGACCCACTTTGTCAAACGTCAATACTCGGTCAAAGCCCTACGTTGGTTACATTACTTGTGCGACAAGGAAGACAAGTGGATTCAGCATGCTCGCAACGGAGGGGGTGAAAAGACCATCGGAACGTATTCGGTCGATGGCTGGGACTTAGAAAACCCCAAGATCGTGTACGAGTTTAACGGTTGCTTATTTCACGGATGTCCCGTCTGTTACCCTGACCGTGGCACTAAAAATCAGTTTTTGCAACGAACCATGGAAGACTTGTACCAGGACACTTGTCAGCGACGCCTAAAGTTAGAACAGCAAGGATACCAAGTGGTGGAAATGTGTGAACACGAGTACGATCACCGTATGAAAACCGATCCCGAGTTTAAACGTCTCGTGGAAAGTTACCAGTTCATGGACCCGCTGAACCCGAGGGATAGTTTGTACGGAGGAAGGACCAATGCCACCTGTTTGCTGTACCAAGCCGACGAAGAGAAAGGAGAAGAAATCAAATACTTGGACGTGTGTTCGCTGTATCCCTACGTGTGCAAATATTGTCGCTTTCCTGTAGGGCACCCACAATTGCTGACGGAACACATCGACCTGAAAAACATTCGACAATACGAAGGCTTGATCAAGTGTAAAGTTTTGCCTCCCACGAACCTATACCATCCCGTCTTACCTCACCATTGTCAAGGCAAACTGATGTTTCCTTTGTGCCGTACTTGTGCCGAAACGTGCAACCAAGACCAACCTTGCCATCACACCCAGGAAGAACGTGCCTTGACGGGAACCTGGGTCAGCGTAGAATTGTTCAAAGCTCTGGACATGGGATACCAACTGTTAGAAGTGTACGAAATTTGCCACTTTCCCAAGACACAACAATGCCACAAGGGCGACCCCACGCAGAAAGGCATTTTCGCCGACTACGTGGATGCCTTTTTGAAACTGAAGCAAGAATACAGCGGCTATCCGTCCTGGTGTCATACTCCCGAAGACCAAATACAATTCAAAGAGAAATACTATGCAAGAAGGCATCTCTTTAGACCACATAGAGAAAAACGAAGGCAGGCGATCGTTTGCCAAAGTGATGTTAAATTGCTTGTGGGGTAAAATGGCACAACGATCGTGTTTACCCAAGACGGAATATTTGACAGAACCTTCCTGCTACTTCCAGATGATTCACGACAAAACCAAATACATGAAACACGTGGACGTCGTTCGAGAGGATTTGATCTTGGTCAATTACGAAGAAGATCTGGATTTTGTACAAGACGACCCTTTTGGAAATGTCATCATTGCGGCTTACGTGAGAGCTTATGCTCGTTTAAAATTGTACGAAGCTTTAGAACTGTTAGAAGAACGCGTCATGTACTTTGACACGGACAGTTGCATTTACATCCATCACCCGAGTCAACAGCACCCTGACATCGAAGGAGACCGTTTAGGAGCCTGGACAGACGAGCATCCCGACGACAAGATTCTAAGTTTCGTCAGTGGCGGCCCCAAAAATTACGGCTACGAATACCGGGACAAACAAGGAGAAGTGCACACGACGTGCAAAGTGAAAGGACTGACTCTGAATTATCGTACCAGTCGAGTGGTACACTTTGGGGTATTGAAAGAAGCCTTGCAATCGGGAGAGGATGGAAACTTTAAAGTGACCACCTATCAACCGAACAAGATTGTACGTTTACCCACTCACCACATCGTCAGTCGGCCCTTGGAAAAAGTCTATCAAATCGTGTACCAGAAGCGAGTTCGACTTCCCAATCATTTCACCTTACCGTATGGACACGTCGGTATTGGTCTGTATATAAAAAGGAACCCTAGGCAAGATCGATAGTTCATTGTGACTACCAAGACCAAGCGAACAAGATGAATACTTTCAGAGAAACACAAAACAAGTTGTTTAGAAAGGCACAATTCAAGTGTGAGGCTTCTGAAGTGGAATGCGATTGTGAGCCTTGCGGTGGGTACGATGCTGTACGTTGTGACCTTAGCGATGCCGTAAAGCATCATGGGAACTTTGTTCTTACGACCCCTATCATGGAAAGTGATGCTGTGCGTGTCAAACCTGAGGGATGCGAAAGTGATGCCGCTCGTCCTCTTGGACATTTTACTGGGTTTCGTTTTAAAGGGGAATGTTCACTTTCACGTCTACCCCACTACGGATGTCATCCAGCTCTGAGCAAACTCCTGCCCATGTCACTCAACCCTCATCGAAACGAACCTGTGAAAGACGAATGTTCGTTCCCTGTGCGTTTGTCGGAATACTGCGACTTTGAAAATCGTCTTCAATCGTTCAAAGGAAAATGGCCTAAGCATCTGGGAGGACCAACCCCCGAAGAATTAGCCAGAGCCGGATTTTTCTACTTGGGCGAAGGAGATAAAGTCAAGTGCTTCAGTTGCGGTGTGTCACTTCACCACTGGGAACCGCAAGATTCGGCCTACGTAGAACATGCTCGATGGTCACCGAATTATCATTACTTACCCTTAGTGGGACCGAGACATTGAAGTAACTTACCATAATCTGTTCATGGATACTTTATAAGAGAACATTCGTGCTTTGCCTGTGGAGTTGAGAGAACGCATTTACCGAGAGCTGGTCAAAATACAAGTGAAACGTAAAGAACAATTGCATCCGTTACGTCACCGGTGTTTGAACCACTGGTACCTGAAGGCTATACAAGGATTGATTCAATTGAAAGTGTTCCATTGGACAGACATTGATCAACGATCCCCTAGTTTTAAAAAGGATTGGTTTGTTATGGACGATTCTATCTACTACATCATTGTAAACTTACTGCATCGAATTCCAGAGGAAGAGTTAACGAATTACTAACATCTTGAACAAAATGTCAACTTAGTGAAAGAGGAAACTTCTGAACGAATTGTAATGTGTAGATTAGTGACTAAACGATTTAAATTCGACACTGAAGTAAAACCATGTTTGTGCAAAGAGTACATTTCTTGTGTCAGACCAAAGAGGATTTAGTATGACCTATTCATGGAAACTTTGCTAGAGAACATTTGTGCTTTGCCTGTGGAGTTGGGAGAACGCATTTACCGAGAACTGATCAAAATACAAGTGAAACGCAAACGCAAAGTTATTCAACCGTTTTTAAATTATGCTCTGTTTCAAAGTATAAGAAAACTGATTATGAGTGGATATTACATCAGGCACAAAGGTAAACGAGGCTATTGGCCACCACCCAAGGATTCCAAAAACAGTGTATATACTTATGGATACTTTACAAGAGAATATTTTGGGCTTGCCTGAGGAGTTGAGAGAAAGGATTTACCGAGAGCTGGTGAAAATACAAGTCAAACGTAAAGAACAATTGCATCCGTTACGTCACCAGATCTTTAACCACTGGTACCTGAATGGTATAAGAGAACTGATTCGTCAGAAATTGTTTCAGTGGTCAGACCTTGTTAGTGAGTTAGTGAATGAACGAAATGTTCATCATTTTGGTTACTTCGAGATTCACCTAGAGCAACGCATTGAGGAAGACGAGTTAAAGGATTACCAACATATGTTACATGGAATCTACTTAGTGGAAGAGAAAACTTCTAATCGAAGTTTGAACTGTAGGTTACAGTATTCTAGATTTCCTTCTGGAGAACGAAGATGTCTGGGTAGAATGTACGTGTATTGCTTCCGAAACAAAGAGAGTACAAAAACAGGAATCCATGCCACGGCTTATGTCACAAGTGATTGAACAGATTCCGTGGAAGGAACTCAATGACCATATTCAAACCGTGGATCATTACCATCGATTATTACAAGAACTGTATCCATTCAATTTGGGTCGACTAGTGGTGTGTGTCTTAGTGACTTGTTTTCTGGGATTTCGTTTACCAGCTGATTCTTTGTGGACTCTTTACGATCAGTACTTACCACCTCAATGGCCTTAAATGGTCACGAAAAACTCCTTTTGCTCAAAGCCTTGCGTTTTCATCTGGATACTTCTCAACCTCAACAGGAAAAAAAGATTCGTCAACTTTTAGCTACCCAAGACGTGTATGACGATGTGTGTGTAGCTTGTGACTTACATCTCCATTGGACAGATGTCCGTGCCTGGAAAGAATGGGATTTTGAGGCTTGGACCCAAGAAGTGGCCCAGTATGCACGAGAGTTGTTCAAGGAAAAAAGTTACTTTTCAACCCGTGTTAGTGACGGTGCCAGAAGAACCCGTCACCCAGAACGGGACTGTCGTGGACAGGCCTGAAAGACCCTTTCGGGAGGACACTTGTGTGACCTTACCCCCTACTATAGAACTGGTCAGAACATTACCCAAAACATGTTGTTGTACAGACACTTGTGTTTATTCCACGTTAATGGTTATCATGTGCCTTTTATCCTTGTACTTAAGCCTTTAGCTTTTATGTATTTTTGTCTTTCGTATTCATGTTTGAAACATTCAATAAACGTGTTCTGAAAAAAGTATATAAACTCTTGTCTTGTTTGTTTTCGTGCCACAAGTGACATTTCTCACACTATGGCTACCTCTGCTGTCTCTGCTCCCTCTTCGTCTACTGTCAAAGTCATCGACGAACACTTAGATCGTGCCAGTTGGGAGGCTTTGTATCTTCGCCATCCCTTTAACATACTCATTGCTGGACCTAGCGGTTCAGGCAAAACCGAATTTGTCAAAAGTTTGATCGAACATAAACATCATTTGATCGATCGACCACCTCAGCGGATCGTGTGGTGTTACAAAGAGTGGCAATCGGCGTACAGCCTCTTGCGAGAAAGTCAAGGCGATTCCATCGTGTTTGTGGAAGGCATTCCTAAAGAAGACGACGGCATCGTCTCTGACTCCCGTCAAACCCATTTGGTCATTTTCGACGACATGTTAGGAGAAGACGAAGAAGAAATTAAACTGTGGTTCACGCGCAAAGGGCATCACCGTAATGCCAGTGTCGTTTACATCACCCAAAATTTGTTTCAACAAAGTAAAGCCCATCGCACCATCAGTCTCAATGCGCATTACGTGGTCTTGTTTAAAAGCCCTCGAGATAAATCGCAAGTGCAAGTCTTAGCCAAACAGTTAGGAACGCCTTGGCTGACTCAGGCGTACGACGATGCCACTCAAACGCCACACGCCTATTTACTCGTCGATTTGAAACCTACGACCCCCGAGGATTTGCGATTTCGTACCCACTTGTTTCACCACTGGTGCCAAGACGGAGGGCCTGTCCTGTACACGTCTCCGTCCTCGACTTAATTTCACTCCACATAAAAAATCTATAAAAACCTCAGACCCTTTTTCGTCTGTCTCACACAGTTTGAACATATCGTCCCTTCAGTCGCATCTTCCCGTCAAATTTATTCGTGCCTTGTATGGCATCAGTCGAGAAAAAAATCCACAAATACGAGCTCGTGTCTTAGAAGCTAGTCTCAAAGAAGTCTTACGATGGTTCACGGTGACGGCACGTCAATTACTCCAAGGAATCATTCAGATTCCTCATCAAACCAAACGCTTTTTCGATCGAAACAAAGTCGCTTTGGTCCAACTGGCCGATCCCCGCATCGACACTCAAACCAAAACACAAATCATTTTGAAACCTGGAGGGAGCGGTACTCTAGGAGGGGTCATCATTCTCTCTCTCTTAAGATGGGATCATAATGCCCCCAAACTTCTCCCCAAGAAAAAAGTCCAACGAAGCCCCAAGAAGAAGAAAAAGACCAGGTCCCCAAGAAGAACTTCTCCAGTGGCGGCACCCTCCTCTTACCAGACACCACCCCGGAAAAAGAATAGAAGCCCACAGAAAAAGAAACAGAGAAAAAGTCCCCAGAAAAAGAAAAGTCCACAGAAGAAACTAGTCGCAAGAGAGGCACTTCGGCTAGGACGCAACCTTACACTCGCAAACCACGACCTGCCACGGCGGTGACTGCGTCTCCGGCATCCTCACGTTCATCCACTTCTCCGTTGATGACACCAAGAACTGAAGAGTACTTGGAGACGTTCATCACACCAAGAACTTCTCCGTTGATGACCCCAAAAAGAACTTCCCCAGTGGCATGACCCTCCAATTTAGTGGCAGTGGCTGCTGCTCACAAAGTACCTTCTCCCAAAATCAAAGTTCAAGAAAGATCGGGCATGTTACAAAGTTTACTGGATTTGTCCAAGCAAGAACTGGCTCGATTTAGTCCGTTGCGTACCCCTGCACGACGTGTCATGCCTGTCCTCAAACTGATACGACGTAAAGACAATCAGTGGCGACGCGTTCCAGTATAAAAAAGGTGTGTGACCAAGTAGGGTATCAGTGTTTTTTGGTGCTCCTGAAGACTCAAAGATGTCACCCTCCAGAAAAGCACAAGGAAAGAAAAGGAAAGGACTACCACCACATTTAGTCAAACATGGGGACATGTTATCTGTCCTGTCCAAAGCTTCTCCACCTCTACGAAAAAAACTCAATCAATCGGCCTCCAAAGAGGTCATCGATACCGTGTGCGAATGTTGCTTGAACGCCTTGAAAGGCACGATCCCTTTGTCCAAACACCAGAAACAATGCTTAGGCAAACATCGTCACGTTCTTCGCCAAATGGTTCAAAAGAAAATTCCCATTCGTCAAAAAAAGAAGACGTTGGTCCAACGTGGAGGTATTTTACCCCTCTTGTTAGGCCCCTTACTGAAAAGAGTCTTGGGAACCATGTTGGGAGGACTGGTGGGAGCAAGATAAAAAGGCCTTCGAAGTCCCAAGATCTCAGAATCGACCCCTGGCAACCCCATGGAAAGACGAAAACTGGCTTTAGTGCCTTACAAACGATGGATGGAATACCATCGTTGGCAAGAACAACGCACCCCGCATTTACCTCCCAATCCCCATTTGAGCGAGATGTCCCAGTTACAACACGAATTGCAGTACTTGATGGATCGCCAAGATTTGTCCAAAACAGAAAAATCGCAAAAGTACGGTCAACTCTTGCAACGACTGCAACTCTTTCACCAGAAAGCTTTAGACGAAACAGCTCTACCCACTCTGAAAGATTTTAAGACCTTGATGAAAAGTCCAGCACCATCACCAGTACCAGTACCAGTACCAGTACCATTCACTACCAGTGACCAAGACAGAAAAAGGAGAAGAAGAAGAAGAAGGGTTTCAAACTCCACCAGAAAAAGTACGCAAGTTAACAACACCACCTACCTCCATAATTGGATGGATTAAAAAGATGATGGCCACCCCTTCTTCATCACAAGAGAAAAAGAAAGTGAACACAGAAGTGAAGACAGAAGTGAAACAAGAACCGATATCCCCCGCTCAGACATCCTCCTCTTCAACACCTATTGCCGGTCGCACACGCAAAGCATTGCAATCCAAGAAAATACCCCAAGAGAAAAAGAGTAGCATCCTCCAAGAGTGGGTGTCTTATTAACACACAAACACAAAAAATGGAAAAAGTCTTAGCCAGCATTTACTACGATCCCTCTCATCCTGCAGGTTACGCAGGAGTTCAAAAATTGTATCGTGCTGCCAAAACTCGACTGAAAAGTCTCCGTTTACCTCAAGTGCAACGATGGTTACAAGAACAAGCTACCTACACTTTGTACAAACCCATTCGACGCAAGTTTGCCAGAAGTCGCACCCGAGTGGAAGTCATCGATCATCAATGGCAAGCCGATTTAGCCGATGTCTCTCATTTGGCCAGCTACAATCGTGGCTACAAATATTTGTTTTGTGTCATCGACGTCTTTTCCAAATTTGCCTGGGTCGTGCCCTTGACTTCCAAATCCAGCAGCGAGTTAGTGCGAGCCCTGCAACGGGTGTTGAAACAAAGCGGTCGTCACCCTCATCGATGGCAAACGGACAAAGGCACCGAATTTCTGAACCAAGCTTTCCAAAAAGAATTAAAGAAACGTGACATTAATTTTTTTACCACCGAGAATCCCGAAACCAAAGCCAGCATCGTGGAACGTTTTCAACGCACTTTGAAAGAACGCATGTGGAAATATTTTACGCATCACCACACTCTGAAGTACATCGACATCTTACCGCACCTGGTGCAAGCGTACAACCAATCTTACCATCGAAGAATCGGACGTGCCCCGCAAGAAGTGACTCCCGACAACGAAGTGCTGGTGTTTGAGCGCCTGTTTGGTACGTCCCCGACGAGGGCTGTCCCCAAGAAAAGTGGAGAGTTGGCCGTAGGAGATTGGGTGCGCATTGGCAAAACCAAACGCACTTTCAACAAAGGTTACTTACCTAACTGGACGACCGAATTGTTTCGTGTCACTGGACGAGTGCATGGTCGTCATCCTACCGTCTATAAATTGGAAGACATGAACGGAGAAGTGCTCAAAGGAACGTTTATTTGCCCGAGTTACAACGTGTGACCAAAAAAGAAGACGACGTGTACGACATCGAAAGCATTCTCGAACGCAGAACCCGTAAAGTGGGCAAACGACGTGTCAAAGAAGTCAAAGTACGTTGGTAAGGATATCCACCCAGTTTTGATTCTTGGATCGACGCTTCGCAAGTCATCGACTATAAAAAGAAGTGACCATCATTGCCCTTTCACACAGACGCAGCTACGTCGACCACTCCTTCACCCAGTTCTTCTGTGCAAGATTTACAAAAACAACCTTTGTGGGTGTGGTGTGGAGAACGTGTGCCTAAAACGCAAATCGTCTTTTTCTGCCAAATCTTCGTGGTGTATTGTGTCATCGGAGCAGCCATTGCCAATTTGAGTTTGCAACAAGGAGACAAACAATTGTGGACCATTTTATTGAGTAGTTGCATCGGTTGCCTGCTTCCCAATCCCTCCCTGAAATTCTCTTCCAACGGGAACCACGGGAACCTTGTGTCCAGTGCCAGTGCCAGTCACCACTCCAATAACAACCACAACCCTATTTTGGGCGGAGACACGCCTCTGACGTCCAGTAACCCCTCGGACAGCCACAGAACTCTGGAATTATGAGTCACCAAAACCAATTTTACTTGACCTTACCCAGTAACAGTTCCATGGAGGTGTTTCCCCACAACTCGTTGTGCTGTTACACGGCTAAATTACCTCAAGCCATCCAGTTAGATCACGAAGCCCATTGGGAAGTGGCTTTAGTAGAAATGATTCACCCTACACAAATCCAAAACATCACCGAAAAGCAAAACACTTTTGAGGTCGAAATCCTGAACCAACAATTACAATAAGCCATGAATGACATTGGTTTTTCAGGGGACACAAGACCATCCAACAATTCACCCTTCAATATCTACACCTTGAAAATTCCGGCAGGGTTTTATTTTAGTGGCCAACATTTGGTGGACACCATTGCTTCCAGGTTCGAGTTAGCCTTTGGCAAAGCCCTGAACAAAGTCAAAAAAAGTGTCACCCTGGAGTACCATAAAGTGGCTCGTCGCTTACTGATGAAATTTCAGGATACCCAAACGTTGTCCATCAGTTTTAATCGTGACTTGTTTGATATTTTAGGTGGAGACACAAAAATGGCTCCAAATTTTAAACTGAAGATCAACAGCAATACGGAATTTTACAAGTTTTTTCGATTCCCTGTAGAACTGAACCAAGGACTGAATTTGATCTTTGTGTATTCCGATGTGGTGGAGTATAACGTGGTGGGACACACCTCTGTGCCGTTACTGCGTGTCATTCCTTTCAAAGTGGATAGTACCACGACCAGTGACCGGGAAGGTGGAAACACTTATCACGTTCACCGCGAATTTGTACATCCTCACTATTTGCTTGTCAGCAAGTCATATTCGGACACGGTCAACATTGCTATAAAAGGAGATCTAGGACAAAATATTCCATTCACCAAAGGAAAAGTCACGGTGAAACTCCATTTTCGAAAACGGTTCTCTCACGACTCGTAAGTCATGTATCCAGTGTACCGAGGGGTTGCTCGGCAGCGAGGACACGGTTTAGGAGATATGTTAAAATCGGCCTTTCGTTCGGTGGCCCCAGTCTTGAAACCGATGGTGACACGCGGATTGCATGCCTTGAAAGATGCGACACTGACGCAAGGCAAAGAATTTCTCCAAAATGTCATCATCGACAAACAAAACCCTAAAGAAGCCTTCATGAGGGCAGGCAAAAATGTCTTGCTGCAAACGGGCAAGGACCTTTTGGGCCGCCGAGAAACACCTATAAATGCAGGGACATCCTTTCACCAGACTTCACACGTCTAAAGCTAGAAAGACCAAGAAAAGAAGAACCGTTCGAGACTTAGACGTTTTCGATTATTGAGACACAGCAACAAAAAAAATGATGCACCGAGAGTCTTGCGCCTGTTCCAAGACGGAACTGGATCTGTTTGCCATGCCACCCACCATGATGACCATGCAAGAATCCCAATGGGTGGAATTTCATCCCGTCTCCTCACTGACCGATTCCGCTCCCATCGAGTTTGAAATCAAAGGACAGCCCGAAGATTACATCGATCTGAATAGCAGTTACTTGTACTTGAAAGTCAAAGTTCAAGATAAGGATGGAAATGCTATAGACACTGAGCTAGTAGCTCCCGTCAACAATTTCATGCATTCCTTGTTTAGCGGAGTGGACTTGTACTTGAATAACAAACTAGTCAGTAGCAGCATGGATACTTACCCTTATCGAGCCTACCTGGAAAATCTCTTGACGTACGGAATAGACGCCAAGAACACTCATCTCAATGCCTGTGTGGTATGGGAAGCTGACGATGCAGGCGAATTTGAAACATTCAAAACTGATCCAGCCAAAGACCACAATGCAGGATTTGTAGAACGAAGAGACAAAATCAAAGACGGACACAGTTTAGAACTGATGGATCGTTTGCATTTGGACATGTGGTTGCAAGAAAAGTATTTGCTGAACGGGGTGGATGTCCGCCTGAGACTAAATCTCAGCAGTACCGCTTTCCATTTAATAGCTGATAGTGACGATAATTACAAAACCAAAATCCAAGAAGCCAGACTCTACGTACGCCGTGTGGAAGTGTTACCTAAAGTGGGAAACGACATCAGTCAGACGTTGAGCAGAACGACCGCCAAGTATCCGATCCGACGTGTGGAAGTGAAAACCTTCACCATTCCTAGGGGACAGCGATCCATGATCGAAGATCATCTGTTCCAAGGACAGTTACCCAAACGTTTAATCGTTGGTATGGTCGAGAATACAGCTTTCAACGGAGCTATCACTAAAAATCCTTTCTACTTTCAACACTTTGACGTGTCCAAGATCGAAGTCAGTCGCGATGGCAAGACCTTGTGTACCCGACCTTTCGAACCTAACTTTGACAAGAAGAATTACCTGAGGTCGTACTTGTCGCTGTACGAAGCCACAGGACAGTTAGGAACCAACACCAGTCACGGCATTACGTACGAGGATTATGCAGGAGGCTACGCTTTGTGGGCTTTCGATTTCACTCCAGACCAAGGCAGCGACGAGGGACATTTCCACCCTATAAAATCCGGCCAGATTCGTGTGGAACTTCAGTTTGCAAACCCACTGGACGAGACAGTGAACGTCATCCTGTATGCAGAATTTGATAATACCATAGAAATCAACAGTTTGAGAGAAGTCATTCTAGATTACTAGAAGCCATGGAAGACTGTTATCCCTCTTTACCTAGTGGAGAAACTTTGGAGATGGAATGTGAGGAGACCGTGGAAGTAGAATCTCAAGACAAAGACGAAAAAGTTATCATGATGAAGTCAAGATGGCCAGAACAAGAAGCCCATTTAGTCTCCTGTTTTGCCAAACACTTGGTCGAAAAAATGACGGAATTGATCAAGAAAAATTGCTATGGATGTCAAAACGATCATCCCAGTCAAATTCAACACGATAAATGCCTGATGTTGAGTCAAGAAGAAAAATTGGACGAGTATCTGGACGAAGCTTGGAGTCTCATCTTGGACGAAGACGTGTGGCACCAGTGGTATAAAGACTTGCGTGAACATTCTTGTCCACCATTAACCACTCAAGAGATCCATCGTATCGAAGCTCTCCTGAATCAGAGTGAGGAGACGAAACGAAGAAACGGTTATTTGTCAGATATTTTCAAGCAAAAAGTCAGGATCGAATTGAAGACTTATTATTACCTGTGGAGAAGAAAAAAACAAACAAAACATGGATACCTGGGAACTTTATTACCTTTTGAACCACAGTTCGTATACGGCTTCTTGGAATCCTGTCGTCTGTGCTAAAGATGAACTCCCTCATCGCAAACCTAAAGACCATCAAGCTTACGTGATCAACACGGACGACAGTCATCTCCCAGGAACCCACTGGGTAGCCGTCTACTTTCCTCAAGAAGGATGTGTGGAATATTTCGATTCGTACGGATTGCCCCCTTTGGAAGACGATATCATTGACTTTATGAGAAGAAATGCTCAGACTACCCGATTCAATAATGTGAAATTACAAGGCACAGATTCCTTGGTGTGTGGACAATATTGTGTGTATTTTCTGCATCATCGCAGCCTGGGCTATTTCTTAGAACATTTAGTAAATCATTTTGATCCTCGTTCTTCTACTAGAAACGATGTGAAAGTAGATCGATGGTTTTGTGACCATTATGCTTATCTTTTGTCTCAAGCTAGGAAACGTAGTGTCCATCAATGGCCTAATGATTTCCAACAGTGGAAATCACAACGTTGTCAGCCCTGTTTAAAGTAGAGTGTGAATTGAGAAAAATGTTTGTCATTTTTTTTGAAGAAAAAAATGTTTGATGTTATCATGTTGGATTATTGTTAAAAATGTTAGAAATGTTGTTGTTTAGTGTTAAGTGATTTTGGAATAAAAAATGTTGTGTTTTGAAAAAAATGCCTTTGTCTTTTGTTTAGCTATAAGAATGTTTGATTGATGCTCTTTAATTTCTTACTATCCCTCTCATGACACTCACTGAACGTTGCGGCTCGAAAACCGTGTAGGGGATGTTTTCCTTCACGTCCGCGCTTTGACTTTAAGAACCGGGGTTGTTTACAGTCTAACCATCCATTGTCGACTCATCCTCCTACGAAGATGTGCTCCAAACTAGCTAAGCTAAACGAAGCCTACGTGAATGTGCATAGGGTCAGACACAATCTGATACCGAAGCCAGAAGAAATAGAGAATGTGAGAATGTTAAAAGTCACTGAAGACCTGATAGAAGAGCTCTTCAGAGAAGAAGTGAACAGGGAGAAAGAAGAATGGACAGAGAAGTACAGACTTCAGAGACAGCAGCAACAGCAGCAACAACAACAACAATAACAGCAGCAGCAGCAGCAACCTGAAGCTGACAGAGGCTTTGTCGATTGTCGTATCGACACCAAAGAGTTCTTCTTCTCTTTCCGAAGAAGCAGACCTATTGCCAGAAAGTCCATCCTCAGAGGACATCGCATTCTTAGAAACTAAAAAAGATTGCCATAGCAAACAAAAAAAAGCAAAAAACAGCCCTTTTCAGGGCTACCCAATACTCTAGAAAAGAAATAACCATCAATTTGCCAATGTGTGTGTGTGTAGGTAGAGTAGTGTGAATATAAACACTAACTCTTTTTTAATAGTGTGAGTGTATGTGTTTGTGTGTTTGTGTGTTTGTGTTTATAACCGCTCACGTACGTTGGTGTGGATAGTAGATTAAGATGATTTTTTTTTGGTGTTTGAGGTGTGGGAGAGTAGATTTGGGGTTGGATTGCTTTGCGTATGTGGATAGTCTATTGAAGTGGTTAATGAAAAAAAAATTTTAGAATAGGAATGGGTAGTATAAAAAGTGAGTGAGTGTTTCTTTTAGGTCCGCGCGTTGTTTTGGTCATGATCTAGGTAAGATCAATTTTATGTTTTTAGGGGGATGTTTTCCTTCACGTCCGCGCTTTCACTATAAATTGAAACTCGCTGGGCAGTCTAGCTACCCTTGTTCATTGATCAACACCAGAATGAATACCAGAATAAGCAAACTTCTTGAACTCCAGATACATCTGGAATATGTCAGGCGCCTGTTAAATGAACTGGCTGCGGAGGCTATAGTAGAAGAGGAAAGAATAAAGAAGGAAGAGGAGGAGAGAAGACAGAGGGAAGAGGAGGAAAAGAAAATAGGAGAGAGGATGGCTTACAAGATACCAGAGACAGAGGATTGGGGTGATGAAGCTAATCATCCTCCCTCTGCGCTCCCAGCCAAACGTGTCAACTGGAAAGACTGGAGTAGAAGATGCGTGTGTGGCGCCAGGCCAGGAAGGTGCCAGCATTAGATAGGTGCATCTGGAGTTCAAAAAAACCAACAGCCCTTTTCAGGGCTACCCAATACTCTAGAAAAGAAATAACTATTAATTTGCCAATGTGTGTAGGTAGAGTAGTGTGAATATAAACACTAACTCTTTTTTCATAGTGTGAGTGTATGTGTGTTTGTGTTTGTGTTTGTGTTTGTAACTGCTCACGTAAGTTTGTGTGAATAGTAGATTATGGGTTTGTTTATTGTTTCTTAGCGTATGTGAAGAGTATAGTTTGGGTTTTATTATACGAAATGAGAAAGTAGGGGATGTTTTCCTTCACGTCCGCGCGTTGTTTGGTCATGATCTAGGTAATATCAATTTTATGTCTTGGGGGATGTTTTCAATCACGTCCGCGCTTTAAGTATAAAACTAACAGTGTTTGCCATTGGAGCCCATTCTACGGAATAAGCAAACAAGAAGATGCCAGCAGCTTCAGCTTTGTATAACAACCTTATGGGAAGTTGGTATTGGATGGTGGATGGATTGAATGTAGCAGAAAGGCTTGAACAGGAATGGAGGCATGCAGTGACAAAAGACTTCGTCTCAAGACAAGTAACCAGCCTCCACTTAGCCATCGATATTGTAAAAGAAATGATAGAGGATGAGGAGAAGAGAATCAGAGGTTTAATTAACCCACCGTATGTGAAAGTGGGTAAGTTGAAAGAAGCGATAGTTTATGTGACGAGTGTAAGGTGTTTTTTAGAAGACATTGTAGAATGGACAGATTGGTCTTTTGTGAAGTGGGGCTTAGACAAGCTTAAGAAAGCGGAAGAAGTAATGAGGAATGTGCTGACCGAAGAGGTCGAGAAGATCAAAGAAAAGTGGTCAAAGGAAAGAAAAGAAGAAGAAAATAGAAAGAAAAAGGAAGAACTAGAGAAACTAAACGCTAACTGGATGAAAATCCAAGAGAAGTTCCGAGCCATGGGTCACCCGGACTGGATGCTAGAAACAGAAAAGAAGAAGAAAGGAATGATGGAAAAAATAAGAGGATGGTGGAAGAAGTTAAGGAGTTAGAAGAAGAAGAAAAAAACCCAAAGGCCCTTTTCAGGGCCATCCATATTTCTCGAAAAGAGAATGACTTTCCATTGCCTACCCTTTTTTTAAAAAAAATTTTATTTTAAAAATTTAAAAAAAAATCAAAAAAAATCCCATATTCAATTCCCCTTGTCCCTAGACAGACCCAAACTCTATTCCCCATGTTCAATTTCCCTTGTCCCTAGACAGACCCAAACTCTATTCCCATGTAATGCTAATTCCCCTTGTCCCTAGAGTTGCCCACGATTTTTCTCCATGTTAAATTTACATAGTCCCCACAGTTGCCCAGGGGTGTCTGTAATGGTAATTTCCATTGTCCCTAGGGTGCCCCACCTCACTACTAATCTGTTTCTAAACTCCATTCGTTTACTGGCCGAACATACCATATGTTACATTTTAATAAAGAAACTGAATACATGAATTTAAGATCTGTTAGATTTTTGTTTCCGTTGCGTTTATATTTAAAAACATAATCACCGAAATATTCTAAATTAAATCATGAATATTGTGATAAACCAATTTAAAATATTTTTGCTTTAATATTTATAAGCAATGAAATTATAATTGTAGTTCAGGTAGTGGACTGTGAAAATGAATCTTCTGAAGATAATACCGGATCAGAAAGAATACCATATCGAAGCTCCTCACACCGAAAGAAACTAAAATATTGAGCTCCCCAGACTGAAGGCCAAGTGAGTTTATGACACGGTCCTGACTATATCGTGTCCATCTGTCTTCTAACAGGTATTCTTTTTCAAAACATTGTCAGCAAGAAGGGTGAAGACCTTAGTCAACACTTCTGAGTGTGCCATCCTGAATGTCGTAAGAGCTGACTACAGACGCCACGGTTTCTCAGTTGTTATAGTGCCGGTCTCGTGACGGAATAGAGTTTGGCTTCGAATCATACCATCGTGTCAGCCCATGTTAGCTACCGTGGTTTGCCTTGGAGAAAAGAATTTAATTTCAATTGGTTGAGCACTGAATAACCTGTGCTGCTCTGTAGTAGAACACCAAACAAACACCAATATCTATAGGGGGCCCCGAGTGGCCAAGTGGTGTAAAGCGCTCTCCGTTACGGATCACTGCCATATCACCTGTCTGCGTGGTTTCGAGTCTCGGATTCGGCTAATGTGGGTATGTGAGAAAGCTTGCCAGTAACTTCACGTGGGTCGGTGGTTCTTTCCGGGGTTTTCCCGGGTTCTTCCTCCACCATTAATACTGGCCGCCATGTTTAGCCTATCCTCTGCTGAAAAATGGCGTTAAACCCTACAACAACAACAACAACAACAACAATATCTCAACAAACGTATTCTTTATAGAATATCTTAGGACATTTTGACTCTCAATATTAATCTTGGCTCTGATGTAAATTGATCAAAGGTAAATAGATTTACTCTGCTACCATAGTTTCCCATGATCTTGAAATGCATAATACTTAGTCCTGTCAGGGATAATAGGGCTCTTTTATGTCTTTTATTGTCATCGAAATAAGTAGAATATTTTTGTGTTTGGGTGAAAATGTCAATGATAAATTGTCGCATTGAGTTTGAAACATTTTCAAAGACACTCAGCAAAGCAGTATCTAAATTTCAGGAGACACTATACTGCTGACTGATAGACGTTAATGTCAAGATATATCATGCTTAACGATAGTTGATTGTATAAAACGTTCATGTGCCATCAAGCACAATGCCTACAAATAAAACGGTCACACTACTGTTTGAGCGAGCTAGGACGTGCAAGTCGCCTTTAAAAAAGAAATAAAAATCAGTCACTATTTTCGTTAGATATATATAGGTTTCATTTTAAAGCTATGAAATACATGTGTCTTAATAGTAAATTACAAAAGTATTTTCAGTTATATAGGTTTGCTTGATTTTATATAATTGAATTACAACTATATTTTAGGTAGCAGACATTGACGGAAGTAGCTATATTGAGGAAGACGTGGGTTCAGAATCAATACAAAGCCAAACTGGCTTTCCAAACAATCAGCCAGTAAGTGTCTTTCACATTAAGCGAAGTTGGTGACTTTTAATGTTTTAGTTCCATTTACAAGATAAAATCTTGAGGAAAAATATTGCATGGCTATCCTAATCTCTTGTCTTCGGGAAACTAAAAACTGTAATTAGACAAAAGTTGATGTTAAAATATATCCTGCTAGACGGCTGTACATTTTAGAACACATGAATATGTAATAATGATGATGTTAAAATATATCCTGCTAGACGGCTGTACATTTTAGAACACATGAATATGTAATAATGATAAAAAACGGTTCTCAAATGTACCCGTGAAGCAATAATAATAATAAGGAAAACGCTTGTTATAAACATGATGTATTTATAAAATTTCTCTAAACGAATCTACCATCAAACGCTACTTTTTAGTGACTTGAAAAATACATTCATATTATGACTATGGCAGCAGATTTTTCTATTATAACCAGAAAATCATACAATGAGTCATATTTCATACCTCAAGGATAAATACGGACATAGTATTAACTTAATTCAGGTTGCAGCGTAAGTCACCACCACTAAAAACACCTGAAGCAATGTAAAACTGGACAGTAGCTGTGTTTCTTCAATTAATCCTGACAAAATGTATACTAATGGGGGAGAATATTAAAAAGATCAACAATTCAGCATGTATTTGGCTCCTATGTCCAAGCATTAATTTACACAGGCTGCTCACTCCACTTTATTAAAGGAATGCCGATATGTGATATAATATATAAATCAAACCACAACCGTCCTATCTAAAGGTGTTTGGTTACAAAAATTACAATATGGCAACATAGTGTAGCAGAAAAACGAAAATGAACCAAGACAAAGACTTGCATTAACTTTAGAAACATAATCAAATCCTGTTTCATTAGCAATGTAAATCGATATGAGAATTCCTAAGACTTTCCGTCTAACAAAAGATGTGTAGATCTTGTTTAAAACGAAAGCTAAATATTCCAGACAAATCATCTAATCTTTTACAAATGCAAAACTTCAGACCGTTTCGTTTCCTTTATTACGTGTGTTCTTGTGCTGTGTTTGTTTTGTTTCTTTCTGTGCCTTCTGTTTTTCACATTTGGGGCGAAATAGAGGCCCAAAACCTAAAGTGTGATGCTGACATATCGTCTCCAGCTATGACACTTGACGAAACTTTAAATACTAAATCCACCCTGAACTCCGCTTTCTTCGGAACATGTAGAGGTCGCTTTGGTAATCATGACTTGAATCACGCGATAACTATCTAATCCAATACTCGCTGTCGTTACATAAATTGGAATTGATTTTGATAGAACATTTCTCTTGTCAATACATCATTCTGAAACTATCGTGACACGACACATAGTCCATTTCAAATGCCCATCAATCCATATTTATCTGCTGAAAGTAGATCGTTTCTATTTTCTCGATGATGATAATAGCTATGCATTAGGGTTTGGATTGCAAGTTATTTAAATAATGCAAAAAATTGTATGCAATATTAGATTCATGTCTACGTAAAACAAGATTAACATATTCATGCCTTCATTTTGATATTGTTTTAGATTTTTCATTATTACAGTCATTGTGTACTGATCTAACATACTTTTTGACATTGATTCCCTAACCTATTTTGTATCTGTTCCTCAATCTTGGTTCTTTTATTTTGTTTCAAAGTTATGAAGGATGCTACGAATACAGTTTTCTTTTCTTTCATATAAACGTTTTGTTTCGCTTCGATTCTACAAGTTCATGAGAGAGCGCGGGATATAGAGCAAATGGGTTTCAATTGTTATAACTTTTAATTCCTTTTTATTTTGTATATTTAAAGAATATTGAAAATATATAATGATCCATTTAAATAAAGAGTACTTATTAAAAATATATTCTCATTTTAATTTATACTACCGTGTTTTCTGTACAGATAGAACTCAACCCCAGATTGCTGTGCAGCTAAGTCAACTGCAACAGGAATAAGAGATTGGACTAAATCTCATCATTGTTTTATTTGTGGAAAAGATGTAAAGAAGATATCAAAACATCTAGAACAAACATATAGCTAATCCACAAGTTTCAGAAGCCTTGTCAAAGCCTAAATGATCCAAAGTACGAAAACGTTATTTAAAAAATCACAGAAATTATGGTGATTATAAGAGGAACATCAATGTATTGAAATTGGGAGGTCAGATGATAGTTCAAAGAAGACCAGTTGAAGACAGCAATTAAAGAAAGTATGATTATGGATGCTCACACTGCTATGGATTTTACAAAGAGAGAGATCTATGGAGACATTCCAAGGTATGTTCGGTAAAACACCCAGAAATGACTCAGTTACATGATCGAACATTAAAAGGACCTGCCAGCAGATTATTTCCATGGCAACTGGAGGAATACAAAGTTTCAAGACCTTATTTTATCAAAAATGAACAAGGATCAAATTTCTTATTGTTAAAAATGTCACTTTTAAAATTTATATGAACAGACACTCTTGGACACAGTGGTTATGGAGCGCAAGGATGAAATGTCAAACAAAGTCAGGAATGTAGGTCGCCTTTTGCAAGTCTTGAGATCCTTAACAAACAAGTGCTCAGCCAAAATGGAAAGTTTCATCGATCCTGCATTTTTATTTTATATGGTCGTTGACTTTACAACGGAACTGGCGGGCAATACACTGGATGAGCAAGGCATACACATACACACACCAAGCCTTCTGCGGATAGGATACAGTTTGAAAGCCTTAAGGGTTATCCTAAGAGGGAAAGCAATAAAGGAAAATAAAGAAGAATTGATAACAAAGAGTAGAAACTTCGTAGAGCTGATGGATGGTGAATGGACCATTCTGAGCACTAATGCACAGAAACAGCTACACGAAAACGAGATGATATTCCGGAGAAACCATCACTGACTGAAGATGTTAGAAAACTCAGTACTTTTTGTCAACATGAGATCAAAAATCTCTGCGACAGCGCTGATCGACAGAAAACGCTGAATGAAGAGGACTGGATGGCTTTAAATGGATATTTGTTGTGGCTTTTGGCTTCCTTTAATACCAGAAGAGGTGGTGACTGTGCACAGTTGCCGATACATGTTTGGATTAGAGCAGAAGAAAGGCAGTGCATACAATATTTTGAATTGATAATTGACGACACAGAAATTGTTGGCCAAGAGACTCAAGGTTTGCTCCATTTCAGAGAAAAGACGAAAGAAGGTGCCAATAATATTAACACCTGACGTTACGCGGGGAATAAGGATTACAATAAAATATAGCCATTGCTTGGGGTTTTCAACACGAACAAGTTCGTTTTCGCAATACAAAGATTGAAAGTGGGCACATTCGTGGGTGGGATAGTGTGAGACATTGTGCACATAAATGTGTTGCAAGGTATCCTGAACTTTCAACCTCTACCAAGAAAAGAAAATACCTGGCTACTGTTCTTCACTTGTTAGACATGACGGATCCAGAACTTCGATGGGTCACGGAACATCTTGGACATTCAATTGATGTCCACAAGTGGTACAGGCTGAATGACACAACAGTTGAACTAACCAAAGTAGTAAGAGTACTTTGTGCCGTAGAACGAGGAATAGTCAAAGCAAACTTGAAACAAAGTTCTCTTCAGATAAAAGGTACTGATTAGAGTTAAAAGATTGTATGTTGTCAAATAAAATAAAAAAGCGTGCACGTTGTCATGTGAAATACCTTTCATGTATCTTAATGTACAATTTTTAAAAAATTAAAACTTTCGTTACCTGTGATAAAAATAGGAATATCAAAATACAGATAAATACCAAACATTTAATAAGCAAATGTAAACTCACTCTACTTGCATAATCGATGAATAAGTTTGCAATATTGCGGTTTTTAACATAGGGATCAAATTGTATGTGTAAAAGTAATTGTATTGTTGAAGGAATCTAGTAAGGGATTCTTCTAATACAGCACCTTGAACATTTACTATCGCAGTTTTCGAAAATAGTTGATGTACATCAAAGTTAAAACTTATATTGTATTTCAGCTATTAATGTTATCAGCATTCTTCACATATGATTATTAAAAGGTTTGTACTGATAATCTTTATGAATCAGTAACATAGTTAATGTTGTTGCATTTTACACACCCTTCATTATTCTCCTGCAATCTGGCCATAGGTAGCAATATTGATTGTATATGCTTGGTTGTTGTTGTTGTTGTTGTGGGGTTTAACGCCATTTTTCAGCACACGATAGGCTATACATGGCGGCCAGTATTAATGGTGGAGGAAGAACCCGAGAAAACCCCGGAAAGAACCACCGTATATGCTTGGTAAACTTATGTGTGTATGCTTTATTTATATCAGTCTCAAAAATGACTACATATTGTTTTCATAGCACCCAGGACAGGCCTGACGACTGTCAAAAGTGATGTGCAGAAAGACATAAAAGTCATAAAGAAAGGTATGAACTCTATCTCTATGGCGCGGGGTACGCATTATAGCCTTATTTTTGAGCTAGGCAAGTATTCTACATGGAACAAAGAACACTTATAAAGATAAAACACTTACCACAAAAGGTATTAGTGGCGACAGAATCTTAACATTGTGGTACCAGAAAAACAACCGTATGAAAAGAACGACAATGGCGAGAACACTAACTCTTTGAGAAATAGGTATATAAAGAACAATACATAATGACGAGAAATAAAAAAGATCAATGGTCATGACCATTTAAAGTATGTGATTTCAAGGAATAAGCTTTGCAGTATCAAAGAATGTGCTCAGAAAGATAAACACAATGTTCTTTCGCATCTAGTCTTTTAAAGCTTATTCAAACTATTCATCTTCCAAACAGCGTTCTATTTTGTTATGACTTATGCGCTTTTTCAGCAAAGAACGCTCTAAGTGGAACATGCAGCGACAGCACAAATAATGACAGAAACTGGGCTCATGTGGCAGGTAAGACCAACATTTGTTTGTCAGGCTGAATGAAACTGTTTCAAGATTGTACAAATTATGCTGACCTGCCATTCAATACAAGTTACTTTACTAAACTCGGAGAAACCTGTCAAGGTCAGAAAGCATCATTCTAACCGAAATTGGTGAGCGAATTACTCTGGCGTTTGAGGTAGTTTTAAGTCGGGCAAGAGATCTCAGACCCACTTGGGACTCTTTTTTGCTGACTTTATACCATTTTTTTTACGGAAGTTATTACAATTCATACGCATTGCCTCTTATTGCATTTACAGATATATCAATGCAAAATGTCAGTTTTAAGGAAATTTACAAACAAATTGAAAATAAACACATGTTCTTTCCAGTTTAATTAGTTAAAGCTTATACAAACAATTTTCCATTTCAAATAAATTGTTTTTGACCAAACATCATATTATTTGCACGTGTTACTGCACTATTAGTTCATATACTAAATGTGCTTCTTCAGCAAAGGACTCGCCAAGATTGACGTGCAGCACAAGTGCATGTAAGGAAATAGACCAGGCTCACACAGCAGGTAAGACAAACGTTTGTTTTAGTGAGGTCGAATGAATCAAGAGTTAATTTACTTTATAGCAATAGATTCATATGACGTTTAATGAACCCAATATATATATATATATATATATATATATATATATATATATATATATATATATATATATATATATATATATGAGTACACTTTTCAGATTTTTTTAAAGTTAAATATGCAATTTCTACAAATGTGTTTTACTACCACTATGTAAACAAAAGTGAAGATATGCATGAATCTGTAAAAAGTACGGGTGCGGGTTCGAATCTTGCCACTAGATCAGCCCGAGATATGTTTTTAGGCAATGTATTTGACCAGTTACCTCGGTACAAAATGACCTACCTATGTTGTTGTGCTATAAGCGACCAAACCAAACGATAGATATAGAGAAGCGAGTCTATCAGAAAACAGTACTTTGGTCAGCATGCGCCATGACGTTAAGGGAAGAAAACAGTACCGAGGACAGCATGCGCTATGACGTTAAGACAAAACCTTTGGATATATAAGCCCGGTGAATATGGTACCTGTATAATTGAATAGCCCTTCACTTAATAATGAGAAAAGTTGTGTATGTATCATACATTCATCTTAAATCAATTACAATGCAATTAACTTAATAGTGGTATATATATATATATATATATATATATATATATATATATATATATATATATATATATATATATATATATATATATATTCTCTCTCCAGAGGAAACGAAATGGACGAAAGAAAAAGATGCACTATTAGCTGCATTTGAAACGTGTTTTCTAGCAGACAGAGTGCCTCGAAAGAAAGATTGCCAGGATGCTATGAGACAGTTTCCTCTATTGGCTGGTAGAAGCTGGCGAAACCTAGTTTTTCAAGTGAAGAATATGATTGTAACAAAGAAACTTAAAAAGACAGCATTTGTAACAAAATTAACCTAGTTTTCTTCTTGTGACGCTGTGTTTTTCAGCACTATATCTAATATACTAGATGTGAGCTTACTAAACAAGCGTCAACAGCGATGGAAGCAGAAAACACTGCAACAAAGAACGGCGTAGCACCAAAATGGCTACCTGCCTTTGCAGTAATACCACCTCCAGCACTAAGGGCCAAAAGAGCACTTGGTAAAAAGCAAGATACCATTTGGAGTTTGCGAGCAGGAGAAAAGAGAACAACTCTACTACTGGTCTGGACTTCCAACAATGAGGGTGAGGACCTACATGTCGGAGATGAGCAAGACTATTGTTATGACCAAGAGGAAAACTAGCAAGAAGTATAAACAGAAGGAAACCACAAGTAATGCCACCACCATTACGGAAATAGAGGAGCAGAAAGTAGAAGAACTAACAACATCGGAAGAAGAAACCACAGATGAGGAAAAAGAGGAAGGGGTTACGATCGAACAAAGCTCTGAAGAATTGGGTCTAGAGAAAACTTTAAGTGACCCCAAAAAGGCCAAAAATGTTATCAACTCGATAAAATATATGGCATGGAGGTCACTTAAACCGAAAAGGAAACTCAATACACAACAATGGCTATTCGCCCAGCGTATCCCCTCTCAACACTTCTGAAGGCATATGACTCTTCATCCTTGTGGATTACGCCACTGCACTAACAAAAAGTGTATGGGTATGAGGCATTTCCCGCGGAAGAATAGGAAGACCAACATAACAGCAGAAGACACATGGCACACAGAGAATGGCCGCAACCCCTTCAGGCTGTCGACCTGAATAAGAAGCCCTTTTTAGGCCCAAAATTACCTACTATTTAATAGAATTCCATTTTGGCTAGAAATCCCGATTCGATAAAACTACAAAAACTAATTTGATCCTTTTCTACCACCGCTTCTAAATTAACAACTTATCATGCCTAACAATGACTGCAAAAAAAAAAACAACATATTTTGAAGTCGCTCAAGACACAATAATTTGAATTCTCAGGGCACACAACGTACACTACGTACTAGTTTCTTATGGAACAGTTAAGATTTAGAAAAAATATTGCAAAACTCAATTATTTTTGGGGGGGCACCAGACAGATCCCCCATTTAAAAAAGTGTTTTTATGTGTATTTGTATCCCCGGCAGGTGTGTAAGTTATCTTTTATACAGAGAATTTAGTTCAAAATTTGTTTATTTAGAAATTGAGTGGGTATTTTGTTCCCTAGTGTTATCTAAGGGGTGGTTCTTCCGCCATAGGTTTTGTTCCTAGTCAGAAACTCCTTTCCCCCTTTGTTTTTTTCTGTGACTTTTGTGCCAGAGGTGTCCTGTGTATATTGTGTTCTCCTATATTGTATGTTTTGTTACAGAGTTTGTGTTAGGACGGCAGTCTATCGTATTTCCCCTTTAGTTTTTCCATTTTTTAAATATATTTTTTGAATCTTTTATTTTTTCTTAAACATCTGTATTTTGGAGGCAAGAAAATTTGGTCCGAGTTGGAGGATGAAATGAGGGTTGCAGTCCGCATTGGCGGCGACATCCTTTTATTTGGTGTCTTACCGAATGCCTTTCTCATCCCCCTACTCATCTCCTTTTTTTTTCTTCCTTCAAATTTTGAATTTAGTCGAGAAAACGGTGCATTAAATTAAAGCTTTTGATAAAAACAAAGCTAATGTCTAGTATGACTGCGGCGTCTGTGCGTCCTACTTCTCCCAGAAGGTGTTCCCTGTACCTAGTTTCCCCTTGAAAGTTTTCTATTTAGAATATATTTTAAAAAATTAAAAAAATTGACTAAGTTTTTATTTTTTATTTTTATCACTTGGCCACAAGATAACATTGTCGTAATTATGTAGTTTATTATTTGTAAAATTGTTTTATTGTCATACTTTACATCCAAATATAAAATATTATTTCTCTGATATTTATATTTTTTGCCTATTTCCATAATTAGTGTTTGCCTATTAATTTGTTTTATCACATTCAGTCATCGCATGGAGTTTGGTGAAATTTGCTATTTTGCATAGCGGACATTTTGGTATAATATTTATCATGCGACGTTTAACAGCTTCTTCACCCGTAAGCCAGGCGTCGTGTAAGTATTTGAAGATTAAACTTTGTGTCAAACAATTCGACGCAATTACAGAGGCGACTTTCACACTATTGGATTTATTTATCGTCCACTAATACAATATTGTCAGGAAAGCGAGCATGATCATTTA
Source organism: Sinohyriopsis cumingii (assembly GCA_028554795.2). Lineage (NCBI taxonomy): Eukaryota > Metazoa > Mollusca > Bivalvia > Unionida > Unionidae > Sinohyriopsis > Sinohyriopsis cumingii. The sequence goes on from CM068835.1 coordinate 28,845,281, forward strand.
TTGATGACGTACCGGTAATGAAGTTTGTAGAATTTTAAAGCACCAAAACAAAGTGCCTTCTTGTGCTATAACAATAAATATTACAGTACATATTGTACTATGACTCTAGGAATTCAACAATGACTAAAAGTTTCCAAAACGTTTATATAATATCAACATCATTTCTGATGTGATGAAGAGTAACTTAGAATATTTAGAGGCTATCAAATTCAATACCTTAAAATAATACTCAATACTATTATTGAGTAAAACTTTGATATTTTTAAAAACAAATTCTGTAAGACTTTCTTGTGCATGTCTTGTTATATTGCAACGCGAAATAAAGTTGTCCGCTAATAAACATTCCAACGGGCTTACGTCAAATGTTGGGTATTATTCGCTTTTGCCGGGTAGAAAACTGGAGAAACACTTCAGTTTCAAGTCATGAATATGGAGAAGTTCAAATACGTCATTGTTTGTACTAACTTGCACATTCTTGAGTTTATTTTATGAGGTGTATACATAATCCTAACATAACTTAATCAAATGAATTGATGATTTTCTCAAGTGCATTACATTCCAAGGATTACACTAACGTGTAACACCTCAAAACCGAGCACTGATATTTAAATTTTGGACTAGCGCTTCTGAAATTTGATAGCATTTATTTAGTGACGTCTGGGCAATTGAGGACAAGTGCTATTTTAATAGTCCAATGAACTGCGTGTGCGTGTCACTATTACCAAGGTCATACTTGCTAGTTTTAATATTAATTTACTACTCTCGTTTAAACATCTTAAAACCTAACAGAAAAACGAATGTTCTTTGCTTACATTTAAAGACCAAACTCTTGTGAAGATTAGTTATTATTTGGTCAAAAACTGATCAAAATATGAAAATATATACAAAAGGAAGACTAACAATAGCATTAGAACTGGTATGAAAGAATAAATTGTATTTATAGTCCTCATAATGAAGAGATTGAAATTCTACAATTATTTATAGTTCTAATAAAAACGATATTGAAATTAATCGGTCTTACTCTTGATATATGCAAATATATGCCTTAGCGTTATTCTAAAACATCATGTACTTGGAATAAAAACGAGTTAAAAGGCAGTTATATTGCATTTAATTGCGCTTAAATAGCCTGCTTGATTGCACCCGTTGTGTTGCGGTTTGTTCAGCGCAGTTAAGAATGTATTTTTCGAAACGGGTCTTGAAATTTATTTTTTCAAAACCGTTTACTCTTGACCAGCGACTAGAAAGTAGTCTAAACTGTGTTTTATAAGGAAAATATGCAAATGAACGAAATAACTGCGTACAATGATTAGTTTACGCTTGGTCTGCAAATTTTATTCGTCAGTAAATCAGTTTAGTAGACTGGTCTGCGTTTTATCACGAACTCTATTCATATTTAGATTATTTCACACCATGCTGCACAGATCCACTAGGCTTCCGAAACATTTTACAGCATGTTCGAAACATTTTAAACACCATCTGCAAACTTAAATATATGAACTTGCAATGTCAAACATGTAATTTCGCACTTGTTATAGGTATTTTGACAACCACACATGATACATACCTGCAGGGTGGTATGTATTTATTTGTAGATGTATGAAAGTTTTAACAGCACATCAGCGCACTATTGGCTATATGTGTATAATATAACTTGCAGACCTAGGAATCCTCCAGCACTGTGTAAACTTCAACATTGTGATATTTCAATACTTAATTTGCTGACACATCTATATTGCGAGGTCTTGTGATATGTATACACATTACCATTGCGAGGTCTTAGAAATGAAATCATCTAGAAATGTTAACAATTATGTATCGTATACTAAAAGAGTAATATCGGCATTTAAAGCCGTTTAGTGTTAAAACAGATCAAGGCATTCACATGAATCATATACGTGTTTCCTGTGTTAACGCATTTTTTTAAAAATTTGTTTAACCTCACTTGTAGGCAAAGATAACTATTATATGCCGAAAAGCCGTATTAGAAATGATAATTATATGGAAGTGCGAGTCCTTTCTGTATGTATGTATGTCTGTCTGTCTGAGTTGGGTTTAACTGCCAGTTATGCTTTATAATTATTTTGCCAATCTTAAAACTCATCTGAATGTACCAAGCAACAATTCTTCAACTAGAATGAATTATTACCATACTTCTACGGTTACATTAGACATATTACAAAGTCATCTCCATACATGAAGACAATATTAGTAATAAACGCTTCTAAGTATCAGTACCTATAATACATCAAGGGAATTGTACAGAAAAAAATGTATGGTACACGGGGTTTCTAAACTGTTTTATTTTATTCGCATTAAAATTAAGGAAGAAGGATCTGTTATGAATGCGAGGTGCGCCTCTGGGCAAGATATTATCAAGATCAAAATTTACAATATAGTAATATACCTTAACCCAGATACTGCTCGTTACTTAAACTTTTTAAGCCTCAATTATCTATATATACTTAAATAAAGTTTAAAAATGGGCAGACTAAAATGGACTCAAACCGTACAGGAACGGGAAAACTAAATATTGCAAAAGTTTGGAAAATTATGTGTGCCAAATCAACGTTGTGGCTATAAAAGCCTCCTCAATTTGATTTTATCAAATATTTTGCAACAGTCCACTCGTTCTTCAGAATAAGTTCAATTAAGTCACAGCATCAAATCGTGTCTATGCGCCCCTACATACAGACAGTTCGAAAGCCGGAAACAAGTGCTAAACCCCCAGGCAGTATCTCGAGTTTGTTACTGTGTAAAGCCCTAATTTTCCAGCCATACTAGATCTTTAATGTACAGTGAAATCTTTTGAGAAAAATATCCTCTATTCTGTATATTTTTGCAAACGGAGCCTTGCAAAAGCTAAACTTTGGCAAGCCTGTAAAATCTAAAATCTTACAGAAACATGATTCAAGCTACTACATTACCAAAGATGAATGGCTGATAAATTCCAAATTGATTAAACTTATTTCCTACTCAGAAAGGGACTAATTAACTGTTTTAGTAATCACATTTTAAAATGATAAGGCCTTTTGTGTGACCGATCATATTAAACAAGTAACTAAAAAGAGATTACGTATGTTACACATTTTGCAGACAAAATACACGCTAGTGATTTCAGAAATAATAATTAAAATATAATAAATGTGCTAGTCTTGTCATTCACAAAGTGTTTCTAAGAGTCTCCTCACAGGTGGAGCGTTGTTTCCTTAACCTGGACCGTTGGTTTCATTTTGTTTTACCCTGTAATACTTCAATAACTGGACTGCAGTCATTGTAGACGTTCTAACAATACAGAGAAACGTAGATTCTAGAAGCTGTATCAACTTTTTTTTTCTCAGATCTAAACAATTAGATATTAGTGAAATAAGGACATGTCTCTTTTTTTAAGGTACTAATGACAGAAATTTTAAGCATTGAATATATTTTTAACCGAACGATATAGGCAGAAAACCTAGAGTTCGCGTACATTGTATTCTAAATTTGATACTTATCACCAGAATCCATTTCATGCAGATATTTCAGTGAAAATCTACAGAATTATCTACATTGTTAGAAAATATTACAATTATAAAATATATGTTGTAATGAATGGTTTAATTAAAGTGAATTTTTCTTGAACTGGGGGAAAACGAACGAACTTCTAGAACCAGATAGCAAACCACCAAAGTATTCTATTACAGACTTTCAACTCACATCATCATAGCAACACAGCCATCTGCTGTAGCTGAAGCAGTGGTGTTATGCAAAACTAACGGTTAAGTACAGATCAAGTCGGCACTGAAGATGACATTTTCTAGCCTAATGTTTTGAACTGATTTAGAACTTACTGTTCTATACTGATAAAATAAAGTTTGGTACATAATTTAAAACGGAAGTTTTAAAGTAATGTTATGTATTCAACGTTTACGAGACTTTAAATGAGTATAGTTTATCTTTCAAACTTTTATACACGTTTTTAATGGAGTTGCATTAAGTTAGTTGAAGTTCGTGGCAAATAAATAACTATATGAATGTAATCAGACCAACTATAGTTATTTTTTATGATGACGTGTTGGAAAACTTGCATCTTCCCTAAGTGAAAGCGGTGTATCATAACCTGTTTTAATCCCATTTAGAATCTTTCGATGCCAGTTGAAATTGCCGACATATTCTCTTCGGTACATAAAAAAACTTCTTTCAAATAAGATTACGGCAGATATTATAGAGAAGAAAAAAAAAAACGCTACGTGTATTATAGAACAATCAATCTAGAATATAACTGATTCAGCACAACACTATCATACAGATGTTTACGTGATTTTAGAGGCATTCCAAATGAATATTCTTTCTTTGCCAGGGGGAAAACCTAAACAAAACTTTACAAGTTCCAAAGAATGCAGAATTACTATTATTCTCGTTAGAACGATTTTATCACAGCGCATAAGCAATAACTATTTACATAAGCACATATTTGTGTTGTGATGAGGGAAACTATATGCATTAACAAGGGTTTTTACAATTTATTCCCCAAATAAGATTGTAATAAACTCACTACTTAAGATTTCGATGAACATAAAGTTTAATATTCTCTAAACCATTACTAGATCTTTAACCCAACAAATACAAAAATTTACAAGACAGCAATACTTGACGCGTAGGGCAAGTAATACACAGTTTAAATGCGAATCTTAGTATTCATTCAATGCTTATTTAATCATAAATGTCAAATTTGCAAACGCTTACAAATAATTCATATTCTTTAAACTTAATTTTTCATACAGTTAAAAACATGAGTTGGCATCTGCTTAATACTTATATCAGGGAAAATCTTTAATTACATTTAAATCTATACATGTTACTGACAAACGTTTGACCTTATCATCATAAACAATTTGGCCCAAAGACAATTCGGCCCAAGACAAGTCGGCCCAACTCGAAAGACAATTCGGCCCAACTTAACAATAGTTGGAACAAGTTCTATTTCTTGAAACAACAAGTATATACTATGTAAGATAGGTTTTAAGAATAGGTTTTAAGGAAAAAACTTAACTTTAAACAAGCCAAATTATCTTGATATTCTTTAAAAGAAAATAATTAATCATACTTAGAGAGAAAACACAAACTGACATATCTTGCTCGTTTTAGTTAAAATATTTATATACATTTTTTTAATGCTAATAAAACACGTGCATCTGCACAACGATATTCTCAATATAAGTCTTCCAATCAAATTATTGATATTGATTTATAAAACAATGCTACTTAACAGGTACTATTCTATATAATACGTATAAATGTTATTCTATATAATACGTATACATGTTTCTAAGGGTAGCGTAATGAGATATTATAACAAATATCTTAAATTTTAGGCTTCAGGCACTAACACTGCTGCATATAATACACACTCGATTACACATGAGAGAGAGACAGAATAATGTTGAGCCTTTGGTCAGTTTATAGTTGCTGCAATATGAAGTTCTTACCATTTAATTTTATTGTTTGTTTTTATTTTTCAAGTTGTCTTAGTGTGTGCGCACGTAAATTGAAAGCTTGTCATTACTAGTCAATATATCAATCATATTTGCTCCATTATTCCATGCAAATAAGAATGGAACTAATTTAGTGTTTAATTTGTGCCCTCCTCCCCCCCCCCCCGGCACGGTACAATACAATTTATAAACAAATTTTTTGTTTGAAAATAAAATGAAAGTGACTAACCTTGCATTGTTATCATTTATTCCTTCTTTTTTCATCATGCAAAATTTACTGAACAAAATATAACCACGAACTCCGTATATGTAGCAGATGCCAGCTTGCGTATGCATCCTTTCTGTAGTGTGTATCGCTTATGTCAGATAAAAAATCGCAAAAGAGACGAAAATATCATCTGATTGCTTGAAGGTACCTGCCATTCACGCATGATAAGTTACAAGGTGCAAACTCACCAAGATTGTATTGTATCCAGGTTAACTATACTACGATATCTCACAAATAAAAAATTATTATTTTAAAATACATTCAATGTGAGTGCAAATGATAATCTTTTCGCTAGCATGGGCTACGAAAGTATTAATAAAGCAAGTGTGTACTATTTGCACTGCAAACATTAATTATGATTACATATGGCAAACAAATAGAAGCCCGGGCGATGGATAAACAGAGCTGGCAGCAAGCAATAAATTCCTTGCTTAAACTTACCGACAGGATACCAAGTACAAAGGTTATTTTATTACAAAGCAAACCGACCCCGAAAACTGACTTTGGTATCTTTTAAGTGTACCGATGTTTTCTTATGAAGTCGGCCGACATAAGGAGGCCAAGTTTGGTTTCTTTGGATTCTTTTAATTGTCCCGATTTCTTTCTTGTAGAAAGTCGGCCGACATAAGGAAACCAGCAATGATTCCTATTTACCGGTATTAACGGGATTTTTCAAAATAAATTTAAACAATGGAACAGTTTTGAAATCGACACAATCTAGTGCGTCGGGCACATCCATATAACGCTAAACAGTAAATTGGTTTTCAGTAGTTTCATCTAAATGTCCCCTATTCATAGTTTATAGTGTTTTATTTTCCGACAAGAAGCATGTACTTCGTCTTGTGGGCATACATGTACGTCATTTCCTGCTGGCATCCTCTATAGGTGGAAAATCGTAGCTAAGGGGAATGAACAGCGTTGTATACTTCTATTTCAAGTACTTAAATTATTATTTCTTCTTTACTATTGACAAGACTTTGTTCTTTTTGTGCGAGTATAACTACTTGTGATCATGTTCTTCAAAATTTGATGTAAAAAGAAAAATGTTGGAGCATGGCCGGTAACCGAGAACAACTCGATAACCGTCTGCGTTCATTGCTTGACAAACATGCCCCAGCTGCCAAGTGCAGAGTATCAATTCAAAAGTGTTCTTCATGTTATAGCAGTGTTAGGGATCAGCTTCCCACTGCTAAAAGAGACCGCCATAAAGCTGAGAGACTCTGGCTTTCCACCAGACTCACTATTCATAAGCAAATCTATGAAGTCGCTAAGAAGAATGTCACATATATAGTCCATGCAGCGAAATCAGCCCACTACACTACTAAGATCATGGAAAGTTCCAGCTGCAAAGAGCTCTTCGAGATTACTAACAAGCTAATGTCAAGGAACAAATCAACACCACTTCCAACCACCTTCTCTCCAGTCGACCTTCCGGACATATTTGCAAATTTCTTCCGTGACAAACTACAAACCATTAGAGATAAGCTTGATACCACAATTTCAATTGACTCGTCGTCACCATACAGTTGGGATACAGAATTGGAGCGGCAACCATTAGCAGCATTTGAACCTGTCTCTATGGATTTCGTACGAACAATCCTGATGAAGAGTGCACCAAAGTCATGTGAACTTGATCCAATTCCAGCATCACTGCTGCTTGAGTGCTTAGATCCAGTATTGCCTTCACTAACTGATGTTATTATTACCTCTCTCTCATCCAGGGAATTCCCATCATTTTTGAAAGCTGCCATTGTAAAGCTTCTGTTGAAGAAACCAACACTAGACCATAACGATTTAAAGAACTACCGCCCAGTTTCTAATCTCCCATTCATATCAAAAATCTTAGAAAAGGTTGTTCTATCCCAGCTTGTATCTCATCTAAATTCCAACAGTCTTTTTAGCAATGTACAATCTGCATATCGCTCTTGCCACAGTACTGAAACTACTCTTCTAAAAGTAGTTATTGACATTCTCTCTGCGTTGGATAGCGGAAAGATTACAGTCCTCACCCTCCTTGATTTGTCTGCAGCGTTTGACACAATAGACCATGATATATTACTTCATCGTCTCCAGCATGTATTTGGCATTCATGATACAGCCCTACTGTGGTTCAAGTCCTACTTGGTCAACAGGACACAAATTGTATCTGCAAATGGAATACACTCCAGCCCAGCTGATCTATGTTGTGGTGTTCCACGGGGGTCTGTTCTTGGACCTGTTCTGTTCTCTTCATTCTGTATACTCAGTCGCTCTCAAGTGTCATAGATCATCATCCAGTGTCTCACCAATTGTACGCTGATGACACCCAAATATACAAATCTAGCCACCCAACTGAAGTTGATGCTACCATCCAAGGTGCAGAGAGGTGCATTTCTGATGTGAAATCATGGATGACATGTAACAAGCTGCAGATGAATGATGATAAAAATGAGGCCATTCTGATCACAACACAAAAACTTTCTCATTCAACATCCTTTACCTCAAACAATAAATATCAGCAACACCAACATTAAATTCACACAATCAGCACGAACCCTAGGTGTTACTCTGGACAGTACTCTCACGTTGCACCAACATGTCGTGAACATATGCAAGGCTGCATATCTTGAGCTGAGATTCATCAGCTCAGTTCGCAAATATCTTTCAGTTGATGCCAATAAAACACTTTTGTGTTCATTAGTACTTTCAAGACTGGACTATTGTGACTCAGTTATGTCTGGTTCATCTCAATATCTACTCCAGAAACTTCAAAAAGTTCAAAACACAGCTGTACCACGATTAGGGCACACCTCCCCGCTGCTCTGTACCCTACACTGGCTATACATTCGATCCAGAATCAAACACAAAATGTGTTGTCTGTGCTACATTTCACTGTCGGACTCTATTCCAACATACCTATCCGATCTCATCCATGTGTACACACCAACAAGATACTTATGCTCCTCTTCTGACAATCGTATACTCATTATTACCACTATGAAAACAAAGTCATATGGACAGCGTTCTTTTGCATACCAGGGCCCAGCAACGTGGAATGAATTACCCACTGAACTTAGACACAAAGACACAGTGATCACATTCAAGAGGGCTCTCAAAACTCACTTATTTCGACTGCAAGAACAAACTTAAAGACCTAATAATGTTTCCTACCTGAAATATTCTCAGTATGTTTTTTATTTTTTAATGTTTTTCTAATTTCATGGTGTTTGTTTTTGTAATATTAATATTATATGTTTTTTTTTATCTTATATGTGTTGTCTAATGTTGTAAAGCGCTTAGAACTTCTAAAGATTAGGCGCTATACAAAGTCCTCATTATTATTATTATTATTATTATTATTATTATTTTGCGTCCTGGCAACGGAAATTAAATTCCGCGCGTGCGCATTTTGTGTGGGGGCTAAACCCACACAACAACAAGCAAGTGAATTCAAATATCTATTAAAACGAGCTATTACGTGAAAAATTGGCCTGAAAAGAGCAAATATAGGTACTATAAAAGGTTGTCAAGTCTTGGATTCGGCAATCCTGAGTTTTTATGCTGATGAAACATTTTCAGTAGAAAAGAGGGGAGGTGTGGGAGGGGGTTACCCTCTACCGCTAGAAGGAGTTCGGGGACCTCCCCCAAGAAAAAGATAAAATAAATCATTAACAAAGCATTAGAATAATTGGTTTGAAATACATCATTGTTTGTTTTTTGTCAAAATTTTCATACGCAGCTATGTATTTGCCTATATCGTAAAGAAATTGCAAAAAATGTTATATCCAGGTTTAAAGTTATAAAGTATTATTTTTATTTTATTTAATTTTATATTATATTTCACTGAAGTCAACAAGTTAACAATACCTTTCACATCATATACTTTTTAAAAGTATTTCTAATAAAGATGCGATGTTGATAAGGGAGAAGGAAAATAATTGAATTATTGCATTTGAGCTAATCGGACTTTAACTAAGGAATTGTCATACTTACAAGTTTCTGGTCTGTATCACAGTTTAGTCAGTCCATATGTGATTAATTTAGTGAATCTACCATTAGATCAAGTTATGGAATGGGGGGGGGGGGGTGAGAGGAGCGGGTGTTGGTTTTGACCAAACCTTTTCCATGTTAAAGCGTGTTTTCAATGTTAAAGATGGAGCGAAATTATCATTATAAGCAAAACGAACCACTCCCATTTTAATATCGAGTACCATTAGAAGAAATAGCCTTAGCCCGTCAGATAAATGACATACTGCGGCAAATATAATGACAACGGCATATGAATACCGTCAGAGCCGTTTTAAGGTGTTTGGGTGCCCTAGGCACAAACCCTAACCTTAAACGTAACCCGATTGTTCCGCCTCAGTCTCTCAGTCTCAGATATAGAGTATTGCATTGCATTTCCATGTGCATGTGTGTCTTTTTGTTAAATTTATTAATATAGTACTAAACTGCTGACACAGCAAACTGCGTAGGCTCTACGAGTGTAAAACAAATAAAAGTTTAGTTAAACATACGCTAAAGTTTGTATTGTTAATTAAATTGAAAGCGAGATTGTATTACTGTAATGAGTAAATGTTTGCTTACTTAGCTATACATTGTCTGGACATTTTCTTACAAACATCGCTTTCGTGTTTTGCTCTCAGCAAAGCCTCCGATAATATCATCGAAATTCAAAGACTCATGCTCATGACAGACAGGCAGTTTAGTCGTTCTAGCATCATACGGCTGCGAAGCTCGTTCTTGATTTTAAGTTTTGAGAAAGAACGTTCACTGGTACAGTTTGTCACCATCATTGACATAAACATTCTTATTGCAATTTCAACGTCTGGAAACGTTGATTCCAGATGGTCGTTCTTTATCATGGCATAGATTACTGACATAGATGGCACTGATGTTTTCGCACATGACACTGACATAGAGCGTTTCAGGTGTACACATTCTGAAATTAGTTCGTGTTGGTCAAGATCTTGAGGATATTACTTTGCAAGTTTTTCACTGTATTCTGTTATTTGTTCAACATTCAAATGGTCCAGTTTGATTATGAATATAAATCTGCTGCTGATTTCTTCATAAGCTTCTCCACGTTTGTTTAGTTCTGTGATCAATGAGTCTATGATTGGCAAGTAGGTTTGAATTCTAAATTTTCTGCTCGCATCCATAACAGTGTCTATTGCAGGACCTTCCAGAAATGTAATTCGCATATTTCTTTTAGTCACTCGTCTTTGGCTGTCGTTGTACTCTGCGTTGTGAGTTTGTGTTTTGGCTCTGCGTTGATATTCTTCAAACTCCCCCTGCGGGTCCGGGGTTGTAGAATTGGCCCGACGTGTCTTGCTACGTGTCGTAAAAGGCGACTATGGAATATAATAGCCACAAGAAATTCCGTGGTGACGGCCCTGCTATTAACTGTGCAGAATAAGGTACTGAAATGTCTACCTCGACAAATACAAATTCCTAACAGAAATATACTTCATCTTTTACTGTTGTCGGCTGCGTATTTTACGATTTGTGAGTAAAACTTAGTTTAGAGGAGAGATATTTACTTATAGCGGTACGCGCTTGTTTCATAATCGTGAATGAATTTACTTCACGTGGTTTTCTGAAAGATACCGCAATACATATTGTTTAAACTAAACAATTTACACATTTGAATCAAATGTATTTTCGAATACAGGAAAAGTAATCCGGATCATTAATTTTGTTTTTCTCAGGCATTTATTTCAAATACTAAAGTTTCTGAGAAAACAAGAACACAATAAGAAAACCAACTTGTTATTTCGGAGACACTGATCGAGTATGCCAAAGAACCAACTTTGAATGGACTGAAGCAAGCTGGAGACACACTTAGACGGGCTACGAATACAAATGGACGAGATGAAGATAATCATACTCTCTGCAAGGACGGAATGGCTCAAAGCTCGCGATTTAAAGAGACGAAATGAAGTTCGAAGACCAATAAAATACAAGGAGGAAAGTCTGCGACAAAACGGAAATTCGTTGGATCATGGCGTGGATAGGCAGAGCAAGGCCGATCATACGATGAGTAACTATGAAGATGCATTAGGGCATGCTGGAGATACACTATGGCAAGGTGAGGATACGCTAGAGCAAGCTCAAACTATACAACCGGAGGATAGTTATATAACGAGGGATAAAACTAATGAACGAAGCCACGCCAGGACAATTGATAATAAGAACGTGCATCATCAGCATTACCAAGAGCTATGGAGTGAATCTGAAGATGATGAATTTCACGAAAAAACAGGTTCATTGAACATATTAAAAAGGAGCGCTGTCGTCATTTTGCACAGTTATGGAATAGTAAATTTTTGCACATGATTTGATACCTAACATACTATGCAAATATATTGAGGTTAGAACCTATGTCAGTATGGTAATTGGTAGTCGTCTGTTTAATATTGTATCGTATAAAATAGTTCTCTGTCAGCAATTATTTATCATCGTCGTCGTCTTCGTTGTCATCGTCTTCATTATAGTAATCTATATAGAAGTATCAATAAATCAATATGGAATCAAGGGTAATAAGTTATATAATTTAGATACCATGCAAGCGTAAATTGTACGCTGATAATATCTGCCTGGAACGAATATGAAATACAATGCATGACATTTTAATAGAATGTATAACGTACTAACATTAGACTTAATAATTTCATATACAAAAGCAATATTAATGAAAGGATTGCACAACACAATTTAGCTTTATTAATAGACTCTGTACTTAGCTACTGATAGAACAACTACTATCACAATGATACTGTGAATTCAGTTTATTGCGATACCAATTTCAGTGGATTTTATAGTAGTTTCCCACACCGTGAATTTAAGGTACGAAGGAAACTATTATTCATTTATGTAAACAGTTTGAAACCTATATCAAACCATGAAAATAAATTCCAACTGAAATTTAATTTGTTGCAAACGCACGGAAATTAATACCCGCTTGGAAATACATTGATATAAATAGCAAAGACTATCAATTACAAGCAACAAATGAATTCTATACTAATGGGTCAGTCAATATGTTTGAATGTGCAATGAACAATAATATGGTACATTTAAATAATATGCTTTGTTTCTTCAGTTTTGAATATGCTTTTAATATAAAGAATGCCATTCATTGTAAATAATAAAAGACGTGCACTTTTGTTTTGTGTTTAGCAAATTTCACTCCAAAAATTAGGCCTCTGAAGAACTATTGCACACTATCTACATTAGACAGAACCGTGATTATCTGATTCTTATATAACAACATGCACAGTCAAAATAATTTTATTTACAACGCTATGTTTTTCTTACAATTTTAAACATATCAATATCAAATGCATTGTTTATAATATCGCTGTTTGAATCTGCATTTCAGCAAAAGGTATAGGTGTACACATCTGAAAACTGTCAAAACTGAGTACAGGTGACGTCTGCTATATACCAATTAGATTTACGTACTTTCATTTTGACGTCTTTTATAATGAAATGACATTCTTTTTGCTACACAGTGCTCGTTGTTACGTCATCGCTGACATCACGTGATATAACTTGTGCGCAGTTCGCGTATATATTATATGAATTAATTGGCTTGAAAATCATGCATAAATAATTATCACTTGAAAACTTAAGAGAATAAATTTACACAAGAACATACTTAAGTATCAAGTATAATATGCGGGTAAAATTACTTTCGATTTATGCCAAATTTCGATTTAAGCCGTGACTTCAGGAACACATCTATGGTGTAAATCGAGCATCACCTGTAAACAACTATAATGTATTATGTAAATTTTCTCATTAAACATAGCTCCCACCCAGTATAAAGCAGGAATTAATTTTTTTTATGTATATAACTGGCATGTTCTTATTACACCAACATATTTTGACTATTTTCTCAATTAAATGCAGCCCTCTTTTTCAATGAAGTTTTCAATACGCGAGAACGACGTTTATAAGTATTACGAATCTAGTTTATGTGTAAATATTTGCTTGATAATTTTCACTCATGTGATGGGTGATGGTATGATAAGTAATATTTATTTGTTTATTTCGGAGTATATGTATATTCTGATAGTGAATAATAGTCTTCAGATGATGAACAATATGTATCGGATTCACAACCTACTGACTCGTGTGATTCTGATATAATACCCAACCACCTTAAATTGGATTCCTTAAAACTAGAGGACTATCTGGAGCTGAAGCCTTCAAAGAAAACGAAGACCTCTCAAAAGACATCCTTAAATGAAATCCTGTCAAATGAAATGTCGGATTCAGACATAGCTGGTCATATCAAGAAACAGATCACATAAAAATAAATTGGTTCTTACGTTGCGAAATCAATTCAAAACAAAGTAGTTTCATCGATCGGTTTGGAGCCAATAGCAAACAATGTGGCCCCATTGACAGTCCCCAAAACAAGCAATGCCGGGCAGAGATCTTATGACAAAAAGTTTTCTGTTTATATTGTAACAAATCACAAACAAAATTACCGAGACCTCTGATTTGGCAACATGAAGACGAAACAGAGGTAATATAACACATTATGGAAAAGGTTCAGGGGAAAAAGAAAGAGCTTCTTGATAAACTTAGGAATATAGGAAATCATATTCACAACCGTGACATGCTAAAGAAGGGGGAAGGAGAACTAGCAGTACGCTATCACCAACATTAGACAATTCCAAAGCTGATGACTATGGTCTATATCCATATTGCTTCCGCTATTTTGTACGCAGAGAGCTCTGGAATCATAACTGTCCTTTCAAACCTTCGAAAGAAGCGGGAAGGCGACACATGATGGCTAAGTCAAGTTCACTGCTCCTGCCCTGCACATCCGGAGTGACTGTCAATCTTCGAACCGTTATCGCAAGTTTGAAACAGGATGATATTAGAAGGATTGCAAAAAGTTACGATATCATTTTTGCATTCGGAGAAAAACTCTGCTGTCATCACGGCCATGACAAAGAACAACATAGTTACATACGACAAAATTGAGAGAAATGGGGCGTCTAGTTAAGGAGCATAGAAAAACGGAAAATAAGCCAGATCAATCGATAAAGGATTTTATAGATCCAAAATATTTTCGAGCTGTGATGGATTCTAGCAAAGCAATATCGCTATTTGATATACATTTCAACAGGTACGGCACTCCATCTCTTGCCCTGAAATTAGTCCAGTCCTTGCAGAAATGTGCAAAAATCAAAGTAAGTCAAGCCATCGAAAATCAAGACAAAGCCCTTCAGGCAAAAGGGGAAGAGTTCGCGAAACTCTTAGAAATAAATTGGACATAAGAAATCGCTTCTAATGCTCTAAAGACATTACATGAAGGGAAGTGAAATACAAGTTATAAAATGCTCCCCCTTGCAGACGAAATAAAGTCCCTGACAGACTATTTGAAAAAAACGTCAGAAGAAACATACGAGTCCCTGATAAGTTCCACAGAGAAGGAAGCAGTCAAACAATACTGGGTGGAACTATCAGAAATTTTGTTAGCGCAAACGATTTTATTCAACCGACGTCGTGCCGGGTAAGTTTCGAAAATGACCACAGAAGAATAATCAAATACACACAAGGCGGACATAGATGGTCCAATTAAAGATTCATTGACAGAACTGGAGAGAAAGCTGTGCATGACTTTGACTAGGATTGAAACAGGGGGAAAAAGGACGAATAGTTCCGGTTTTATTTAATACTCAAACCACAAAGTACCTGGATACACTAAATGAAAGAAGATCATTAGTTGTGAGAGGATCGAACCAGAATTTATTCCCGAGAGCAACCTGTGGAAACTCACATTTACGAGGTACAGATTGTCTCCACAAGTTTACTGCCAGGTGTGGCGCAAAAACAACCCCAAAAATTAACGTCAACCAAGTTGAGAAAGCAAATAGCGACAATGTCGCAACTAATAAATATAAAAGATAACGAACTCGACATTTTGGCCAATTTTCTCGGTCATGATATCAGAGTTCATCGAGAGTATTTTAGGCTGCCAGAGGCTACTATCCAGGTGGCAAAGGTCAGTAAAGTCTTGTTAAGGATGGAGAAGGGCGGAAAAGGCTTGGGGGCCAGGCAATCCCTAGATTCCATAAATCTGGAAGAGGAGAGTGAAGTGGACGACGTAGACGACGAGGAATTCGAAGGTAAAATGGGTACCATTAATATATGAGTATATTTCCTTTGCAATCATTTTTTTCTTTGGGTGATATTTAAACAGCAACATGGTTATATTTTAATTTACAGAATGTTTGCTACTAGCTAAGTGTCACAAATTATTCATTGGTATTATCATATCAACTCTAGATGTGAGAACAATCAGCAACACACCTTTTGTAGATTGATAAACAACGTAAACAAAATCGTTTGGTAAAATATAGCTTTAAAGTTTATTTTTCAGTCATGGTTTCCTGTAAAATTACAAATTAGAATTTTTCTTGAATTCTAGCATAATTTTAATTTGAATCATTAATAATCCTTGTTTCAAATAACCAGTTATATAGACAGTAACATCATATATATATATATATATATATATATATATATATATATATATATATATATATATATATATATATATATATATAATTTTGTTGTAATATTACAGAATAATTACAGAATATGTTATGGTAGAAAGGAAATAATACATGAAATTCATTCACAAATTTGTTAGTAAGATACTGATGTTAATTTCTTACGACTCATAAATGAAATAAATCTTGATAAAATCAGGCTGTTGTATTGCAAACCATCATTAATCATATTTATATTCATTTGTTTCAGAAGAATCCGAATCTGAGGAGGAAAAGAATGACCATGAAGAGCAGTATGGCGAAAGTAATGAAAAGGAACAACAAAGAAAGAAATATCCTACATGTAATTTAATTACAACCATTTTATGTTTGTATCTATCTGAACGACAAATCATGTAATGCTCGTGGTTTTCAGTGTACATTATGTTTTCCATATTTCTCCAACTCTAACTGTACTTATCACAAAGATATAGTATGACCCTAATGAAGCAAACACGATAGACAAGTACCATGCTATCAATGAAGTCCGCTTCTTGTTGATCGAACGAGTAAAATTCTTTCTTAATCAGAATCATCAAACCTTGTTTCATTTGTTAAAATATAATGTGATGATAACAGGTTAATTTACAAATTTTTCTGATAAATATGATTAGGGTTAATTTTGTATTAACATGTACAAAGAGGATGCAGGAAGGTGAAAGAAAAAAACCAGTTAAGAGGATGAAGATCAGACTCCACCTCCAAAAGGGTAGAAAAAGAGCTTGGGTGAAGGAATAACAAGATGCTGTCCTAAAACTCCACAGTAAATTCATCCTAATGAAGAGAATTCCTGGGAAAAGGGATATTGATAATTGCATCGCAAAAGAACCAGCACTAAGCAGAAGAAGTTGGAAAAATGTAAAGGACTTCTGCAGAAATAGAGTACCTTCTGCTCACAGAAAGTAATGACTAGTCACTGGGTGAATAAGGAGATTTAAGAACACATCTTTCATAGCCTCCTAATAATGCTGCAGTGTCCATGCAAATACTTTTTGGTCTTAAGTCGTTGATTGTATGACGGCTTTACAACATAACACTGTTCTATAACCTTTTCAATAGGAAGACCCTTTTTTCTAACTTTTTTTTTTTGGATTGGATATCGCTGTGGACCGATCCAATGAAACTTAGTGGACAATGTCCCTCTCGCTGTCTGTTAATGTGGGGACGGATAAGAACACCCCGTCGACTTCCTTTTGATTCTTGATCCAACCTTTAACATATAGATGTGATAACGGCAATCCTTTGTTAAGTGATGCGACCGGTCGCCTTTGCCAACTCAAGTTTCAGATCTTTGGCTGGTTATGGTAACCTTGCGTGAGAGTTCAACACTAACCCCACGGTATTGTTTAGTGATCAAACACAAGACCGCAGTAATATTCCCAAGACAGGTAGATTGTAGCTTATACATGACTCTATAGCTGGGGCTTAGCAAACGTGACACCGATTAATGTAATTGGTTAATATCAAAGATTGGCATTTTATTGAGAGGTGGGTGGTTCGTGTTTACTTAATATTCGAGAGCATTTGAAGAGAAAACTGAGACACAAACATCACTCTTTGTTCTTATTCTATTTTTTTTACATTACCTATTCTTTATAAACTGTCTTGTCAAGTAGTCTTTGTTAATAATAATATATAATTGAAAGAGAAATGCTAAAGTAATCGGAGCTGAAAGAAATTGTTAGCTTTCTTTTAATATATTTTAAAAGACAACACATAATAATTATCATTATGAAACTGCTTTCTGTTGAAACCGTATATGCCAGAGGCTGGATCCCTAATATACAAGAGAAAAATATTGAATAATTTCATCACTGATACGGGGAGTATCGATACTTTTCTGGAGTCAAGTATATAACAAGCAATAACTATAAAGAGAACAATGATTTGCTGTTTGCTGGACAGGAAAAACTTAAGAGAATATATGTTTAATTTCTCCTCATGAATTATGTATTATCTTTGTTTAAAATTTTTTGTAAGTTGGTCAAACCCGAAATATTTTCACATTCATTATGCCCAAAATGGACCCAAATTTAATCTTTTCTAGCAGGATTTCTGGGTGGCTCATGAGACTGAATGAGATTAGATTTATACCTTTATCATGATGCTGTTTTTGATGTACTTTTTTACGTTATGGTTCAAACTAAAATGTGGTAGGGTCGGTCTCTTTCAGCATTTCATACACAACTTTACTAAGTAAGTACATTATAATACCGAGCACATTTCATATTTTTTCGCAAGGTGGTGAACGGGTATGTCAATTACAAATGTTGTGTTTTTATTAAGAAACAAGTAAAATTATGTCAAGCTTTGCTTTTTATCTTCATTCAACTGTGAATATTTTTCATGCACACATACGGTACATTATTTTAGACACAAAGAGTCATTCCCACCTATAAAGTACATGTGTTTTTTCAAACTATGAAACGGGCGCAGTTTAGTTGTAGCTGGCATTTTTTGGACGGGGGAGGGGGTAGGTGGGATGGGTGGCTTGTGGTAACTGCACTTTAAACACATAGTTGTCTATATCATGCCCAGGAAATGGGAGCTAAGTGTCAGCAACACTCTAAAGCAGCCGTCGGGTATTGAACCTGTGATGAGGTTAAGTCCAGAATGGGGGATCTTGCATTTTTTTAATGGGCATTTTCATGCAAACGATCCTGATCTGGTACACACCAATTGAGAATATTTTTGCATACATAATACTGAAGTGGCGTACAGAAAATTAGTCAGTTAGATACACACATCTTTGATGCTGTATATACAAAAGGGATTATTTTAATACACACAACCGTGACATGGTAAATACAAAGTTGGAATATTTTCATACTCACCACTTTGACGTGGTCCATGCATACTGTGGACATTGTCATGCCCACAACTTTGAAGTGGTCCATGCATACTGTAGACATTGTCATGCCCACAACTTTAAAGTAGTACATAAAAAATGGTATAGTTTCATACACACCAGTTTGTTCTGGTACATAATAAACATAACCTAGCCTTTTGCGTATTATACAAGGATATTTTCTTATGCATATCATTGAAAGAATACAATCATAAACAAGGACATTTCATGCATGCAAACATAGCATATGGTACATAAAAAACGGGAACATTTATATGCACAGAATCAATACATATTGCTTACAAAAGGGGCTGAGTTGAGACATTAACATATTCTTGGTATGTTACATCGAAGAGATACTATCTTGTATTCAGTTATTAAGGACTTGGATCAATAAGGCAAATTTTAATACTCAAAGCTTAAACTATTTTGTAATTTTATGAGACATTTTAAATTCTAAAATGTATTAATTTAAGTAAAAGTATTATAGATGAACAACATCTCACATGCAGATTTTCGACTGTTTCTTCAAAATCGTTAACATACTGTTTCATTTAATAGTTACGTAGAATCACAATATATATTTATAGAATGTCCCCGATTCGATTGCATAATTTCTAACACTGTGTATATTTGTGCGTTCCCGTTCTGATGGCAAAATTTCTGATACAATATTTGTTGGAAATCAACCACAAATCAATTATAAATGACATATATAAATCAAATGCATGGCAAAATAAATCTTTCTCTCCCAAAGTTTGATAAAGTAACGATGTCCCCGTTTTGATGGTAAAAATCTTATGTCCCCGTTTTGTAGGTTTTACAAGTGTGTGTGTGTGTGTTCTTCTTATCAGGACGACCTGGTGACTAGATGGGAGTGCGCTACACCCGATGCACAAGGCAGATGTACCAGCATGCTGAATAAAGGTTCGATACATCATGCCCTATCGAGACCTAAAACTCTACACATTTTAATGGCGCATCACCAAGATTCTCAGGGCGTTAGCAACTCCCAACGAATGGTACCTAACATCCAGAGGAACTCATGCATGAAGACTAAGACCACGATATATTTCAAGTAGGACTTCTTTAACCTGCTTAAAAAGCCTGTCTTTGGCAACACCATGGAAAATCTGCGGAGCGTTTACGCGTCAACTTCTTCCAATGGAAGGCGAGTAGGACATGCTGCAACGCCTGATCGCCAATCCATCCTTACAATCACTCAAGATATTCGACGATAATCTCATGTTAATAAACTCCACCAAGGACAGACTCATTCTTAACCGCCATGTCTACACATGTCAGGTCCTTCTTGATCTATGGAAATAATGTTTGCAAGCCTCTTACTATAACCACGTAAAGACGAGTTACGGTGCTAAATAAATGTCAGCTACTTTGCACCGGTACCATTTGTGGAGATAAAGACTGACGATGAATATAGGGAAATGGCGGAGGACCCCGACATCTTCTAGACAAGTAACTTCGCAGAAGGTCACCCCGTACATAGTGACCCTACCTATAGGATTGTAGGAAAGTTTAAGGACATATATAACAGAGTTATTATCGCTGAGTTTATGCGTTTACCATCCAAGATGTACCATAGCCTGCGAGCAGACAATGTAGAATCCTAAAGGGCTAAGGGCGAAGTAAAATCCATGGTTGATAGTTATTAATGCCATAAACAACACATCGAGAGCCTCATGCTTATGAAAGATTTTCGAAACATCATCACGGTCATACGTAGCAACAATAAGAAATACCAGATAGGGGTGTATAGCCTGACAAAGTCGAGCCTGTAGAAAACATTCGTCTAATTAGATGGTATCAGGATCCGAGTTTATGGCCACGTTCAAATACAGGTGGAGGATCACAAAGAATTTGAAGAGCTTATAAACTCCCTATTTGAGACCTAAGCATTTGCGGATTACGTACCAAAACTACGAGCCGTCACAAAACCATGTTTTAGACGATGTACCATCATTGTAGAAAGGTTCTTTTTTGTGCTCATCTTGTTGGTTGCTGAAGGAGTGTGTGAACATATTTGCAGTACGCATGGCAGTGTTGTTGTATA
Source organism: Sinohyriopsis cumingii (assembly GCA_028554795.2). NCBI lineage: Eukaryota > Metazoa > Mollusca > Bivalvia > Unionida > Unionidae > Sinohyriopsis > Sinohyriopsis cumingii. The sequence continues at coordinate 28,866,498 of CM068835.1, forward strand.
CGACCAAGCAACATACCCCGCAGGATTCTCGTATCCTGCATTGACCGAATCTTCATTCTTTTCTCAGGTACCCGATCGATATGGCGAATAGCTTGAGACAGCCATTTTTACTCGATAAACTTTTTACAGGGTGAGAAGACCCGTGGTAGGTAGTTGAGTATCTTCCAGTACGCCAGCGTCTATTATCTGAGGAATGCAGGGCGACGCTTCTGATCATCCACCACAGCGATTGACCTTTACGGGGGTAAAATGACGTGCAGGCCAGAGATTTACAATTGGCCGGTTATAAAGTACGTATCAAGCGCTCCATGGTGCGTCGGGTCCCCTACCCCGAGTTCTCCAGACGTGTGCAAAGAGAGCACCATGGCTATTTCATTGCGCGTCTGGCCGTTCTGGTATCTCTTACGTCACGAAAGTGTTGAAAGCTAGGTGCAGACATCGTTGAATGGACACACGTCTCATTCAGAACAGACACCATAGCCGTTAGTCTCCGACCCGAGTCCACGCTCTGTGTGGTCATCACTTTCTCAGTAAGTAACAGCTCCTTTGGGTAAGGAAGCCGACATAGCTCTATAAATCCACTCCATTATGCCGGGGGTTCCGGTTTTGCTGAAACTCATGCAAATGTCACGCCTAGTCAGCAGTGTTACACGGCACAAATGAACACCCGTCTGAATCGACCTACAACAACTTATCCTAATTGAGTGGATACAACATTTAGATATGCGTCAGCAATTGGACAACCCAGGAGGATTTCTTACTGATAAACGGTTCTGGCGCCCATTAGTGGCTGGTGACTTTAAGCATGGCCTGGACATATCTGTAGACGTGCCATCGATTCATGTCGTGCGACAGGAACAAGACGTCGGCTTGGTGAACCTCGATGGATATCGAGATGATAAAACAATGGCTGACGACTTTGGGCGTCCTAGCTTGACAGATCAGCCAAGCGGCCTAAATATTAGTCACTCACTGCAGTGTCGGTCGGCACTCTGATAGAAGCTACAATATTTGTAGCGCCATCAGCTACATTTAGCAACCTTTTCGATATTAGTAGACTGATGTAAGACGAACTTCTGTCACTAAAGCTTATTGGACCTAACTTTAAATGGCAGAGAGCTTGGGCTTTGTCTTCTAACTAACATGCTGTCGAGTCCTTCGCCGAAACAGTGTCCCCGGATGACGTTAAGATCGGGGATCAGGTCCACGTTGACCTTGTGGTGTTCGCGTTGTTGCGTGCACACAAGCAGTTGTGCAGTATCACGTGGCGGCTACGCGCTTTACTGGCACAGTAAGACGTTTGATGTTGATGAGAGCTTTTAGTTGCCTATCGCAGGCCTGCAGAAGTTTAAGCGTGGCTGATCCTTTTCCCCTGGATACTTTCTCCAAACAATCTTGGTTGCTCTCCGAGACTGGCCGACGTTTCGTCGCTGCGCTTTTCTACCTTGATGGGCCGACGAATATACCATTTCTCGCATCGCACATTGCGAAGGCTTAAAGGTGGGTACGTGAGCTTTGGCCCAGGAAAACCACGTTGACACTCGCCGCCTGGATTGGGCTTTGCTAGACAGAGTAGACAAAATACGTGATTTTGTAGAAGTCGGAAGTGTTCAATGAATATGGACCTCTTTGATTTACTCCGCCAAACGGAATATTAACAAGTCGCGTCATCATAGATGCCTACCGCGGACCGCGTTCCCTGAGGCCTTGCAGTCAGAGGCTCGACCAAACTGCTAAAGAATCTCTTGACCGGCTTGATGAAATGGGAACTACAGTATGCTGTCGACTAGTGCGGACAACCAAGCAATGCTTCATGTAGAGACAGATTAGCGACGGAACCAACGTTGCCGTGTACAATAACGTGATACTAAAAGGACAAAAGACTCTCACCAGCTTATTCGCACGTAGAAGGTACAAAATCACCGACGCTATGTACCCATCCCATAGGTACGGTTATATCCCAAAGGTGATTCGCAATAATGACTGTGGTACCGATGCACCCGATATGTTTCACGTCTATGCAAGAAGTGGGCTGCCGATATGGACTGGCTCGACTGAGCATTGGCATTTTACCGAGGCATGCGCAACACCGCACAGCTTCGCCACCAGGGATCTGACCAATATCGTCCCGGCAAAGTTTCGCGCTGACATTGATCGTGTGTAGTTATGTAATTTAAGTGAATATGTGGACTACCAACTTACTGCAACCTTCCTTCAATCTATCGTAAACTGCCTACAACTTGACGCAACTCCAACATAATGTCTTATAAGAAGAACACTCAAAGCAGAGACCAAAGCACTTGCATTAGAAAAAGACAACTGAACGAATAGACCTTGATAACAAAATGACAACAATCAATGTATAAACCAAAGTACCATGATTAGAAAATGAAAACACCCAAAGCATAGACCAAAGTATTTTTTTTCAGAAAAGGACAGCACTCAATGGATAGACCGAGGTACCTTGATTAAAAAATGAAAGCACTCAATGGACAGACCTTGATAAGAAAATGACAACACTCAATGTATAGACCAAAGTACTTCGATTCGAAAATAACAACACTCACTGGATTGACCTTGATTAGATAATGACAACACTCAATGGATAGACCAAATTACTTTGATTAGAAAATGACAACACTCAATGGATAGACCTTGATAAGAAAATGACAACACTCAATGGATAGACCGTCATAAGAAAATGACAGCGCTTAATAGATTGACCAAAGTACCTTGATTAGAAAACGACAGCACTCGAAGCATAGACCAAAACACTTTGATAAGAAAATGACGACACTCAAAGCATAGACCAAGGTACTTTGATTAGAATATGATAACACTCACTGGATTGACCGTGATTAGAAAATGATAACACTCAATGAATAGACCTTAGTTAGAAAACGACAGGGCTCAATGGATAGACCAAAGTACTTTGATTAGAAAATGACAAGACTCGAAGCAATGTCCAAAGTACAATGACTAGAAAATGGCAGCACTCAATGTATAGACCAAAGTACTTTGATTAGAAAATGATAATACGCAATGGATAGACCAAAGTACTTCGATTACAAAAATGACAACACTCACTGGATTGACCTTGAATAGAAAAAGACAACACTCAAAGCACATACCAAATTAGTTTAATTAGAAAATGGCAACGCTCAATGGATAGACCAAATTACTTTCATTAGAAAATGACAGCACTCAATGTATTGACCAAATTTCTTTGATTAGAAAATGACAACACTCAATGGATTGACCTTGATTAGAAAATGACAACAGTTAGTGGATAGACAAAGTACGTTGATTAGAATATAATAACACCCAATGGATAGACTAACGTGCTTAGATTAGAAAATGACAACACTCAATGTATAGTACAAATTACGTTTATTTGAAAATGACAACACTCAATGCATCGACCAAAGAACTTTGATTAGAAAATAAAAACATCATTGTTTAGTCCAAAGTACTTTGATTTGAAAATGACAACACTTAATGTATACACCAAAGTACGTTGAACAGAAAATGATAACACTCCAATGGATAGACCAAAGTAATTTGATTAGAAAATGAAATGACTCGCTTAATTAACGTATTTACAATATCGGAAGATATTGCATATTTTTGATGTCCAAACAGATGACACGAATTCACGAACGATTGAATACTTTGTTTGGTTGATGGAACAACTCAAAATGCTCATCTGAGTTATGAACAGGAACAAAAGAGCACGTAATAAAGTCATAAAGAATGTGAAGCATTCCAGCGCGGTCATTTCAATAAAACTGTCCAGCACCTAAGTGATACCAGCAAGTGTGATTACAATAATAAATCAAGCAGTTAATGAGCGTTTGAGAGAATTAGCTAGAGTGCCACCACCGACAACAGAAGCCGAGGCTGAGATAGAAAAAAACACATAACCGCAAACCTGATAGTGGATAATGGTCTGGCCCGTCATCGTTGGCCATACTGAACAGTGTTAGAACATCGTTTTACACAACAAAGACTGATAATAAAATGTTTAAACGTGTACTTGATCCATCACTGGACATGGATGCATCGGTTCTCAAAGATGAATCAGCTTCGGTGATTATCAGTATTATTCTTATGATGTTCATTTACCTGATGCGCGTGGACAAATCGAATTACAAGTTCATGATACAAGCATATATTTTCTGCCCGCCGAGTCATTCATTGAGATCGAACGCAAACTTTTCAAAACAGATAATACAGAATATGGACTTGGAGATCGATTGGTTTTGTTCATAGGCAACGGCGGCAAGTCAACGCTGTCATGGTTGACTATGATCACAGACAGTATCAAGAGTAACGTTGTTGGGTTATTTACATGGCAGATAGCATCGGCGCCACAACATATATTTATAGTGTTTAAGGAAAACGCCAGAAAAGATCTACAAGAGCGAACCAAATGGTGTTTGATACTCTCGGAATTAGTGAAATATCTCTGAGAATAAATAGACATCGAGAATTATCAGAAGAAGTGTTATTGAATTTTGAAAACTAGAAAATGATTAGAAAATGATAACACTCAGGTTTCCAGATATCTGAGCGTGATATCTTAACTCTGTATCCGATCTATTATTTCTCACTGGAACAGTTGGACTTATTTAGACAATCTGTCGTCGACATAAACTTCCGATCTCGTCTATCACGATTACTAGCTGGTGGTTACAGAGCAATCACTGTTATACTGTCAGACAAAACAATGTTACTTGAAAGTGTTGACGGACGAATGAGAGTGATTGATGCACCCTCTGAAATTTGAATGTTTTCCAAACATGTAAGAGTTTTCCGAACATGTAATTGGATCGCAAGATATCCGTAATTTGATCATTCATGATGTTATATTGTCCTATCATCACGTTAACGTTACTCTGACCCCTGGTAAGATGAAAAACTTCAATCCCCATCGAAGAAGAAATCTGGGGCAAACATGAATCTGAAATCACGGTGTTGCAGGTCCAAAATAAATTATTGTTTGACTGAACGTCAACTCAGACATTTGGTAATTTGATAGAAACAGAGTACAATAGACTCTTCCCTCGATGGTCAAGACTGGATAACAGAACACAAGTTCCTCAAATAGACAAAATCGCCAATATGATTAGGCAGGAAAATGAAAATACACTGCGCACTCTTTTTGATCAGTATGTGATTTAATATCGGAATGATGATCTTAAAACAAAGTTATTAGCACAATAAAAAAATCTGACGATAGTGGGTGGCGACGGTTTAATAGATAAGGTTGTCAGGGCAGCCCGTAGTTATCCCGATTATAAAAGGATATTTCTTGAATATTTTAACATCACTGAAGACCAATTGCGTACGTTCAAAATACCCGGGTTGCTCGATAACGCTGAAATGGAGAAGAACTTCAATCACATAATTGACTAACATTTTCCAAAGATCTAATTCGCATGGGAGAAGTTACGGTCCCCTCCAGAGATTCTTCGACATAACAACGATCAAGCAGGTGGTGGTCGTCATGTGTTGCCGAGGAAGAAAACAAATTTGTTTCACGGTGACATCAATATGCCCTAGAATTACTGCACTTTCAGGAAAGATCTAGTAAATGAGTTGCGAGACTGCCTCATGCGGTGGCCGCGTTAAACAATGATATTACGAGTAGAATTAACATGAGACCTGTCGATGCAATACCGAAAAAAACACATGCCACGACGAAAATCACCTGATAAGCTACAACAACCAGTGTTGGGTAGTAAAGACACAGTGAGGTATTTCTAGGAACCTGGTGAACGTGAGGGTAGTTCTGCAAGAGCAACCGATCCCGTGTGGAGTGTAACAACACATAAAACGAACAGCGTGGTAAGATCTACTACGCAGCCACCAAATATACAGACTATATTCAACAGCCCCTTAACGTGGATTTGTACGTGAACAATTACAGGTAATTCCTAAGAACACCCAGTTACCACCAAATTGGATATGGCGTCGCGGACGCTAGCGACTGACTCCCCACTCACGCTAACAAAAACGCTAAGAAGAGTCACACGCGTTGAGCAACGAAGCTCCTCTACGTTTGTTACATTCAAGACATGTCAGAGAAACATTTTTGCTCGTGTGACCTAGACTACTATCAATTCTGCCCACGGTAAATTGTCTTACGTAATTATGAAAATATTGCCACAACATTACTGTGGTTCAGCAGGAGCAGTGATTATTTTATCATTGTTTGAGCGTCATGATAAATTCGACACCAAGTTCAAACTGGCATAATTTTTATTGTGTTACCTGGCGCATAATTTGTCAATTTTGTCTTCACTTCGTTGATAATTCCTGGTTATTATGTTGGTGTTTGTGACCTTATTTTCAACTCCAATATTTGGACAACCATTTGTAATTGAGATATTTTTGCTACTCTAGACACAGCCAGATAAACTAAATTTGACCATTCGATGCAATCATCGACAAACCAGATGTTGGTATCTGATATTGTTAATCCCTTAGACGAATGGATTGTTATTGGATATCCAAGAGTCCAGCACGATTAATTTAACGACAATGCCTGTTGTACAGCTTCCACTAGAACATCGACGATATCATGAAGAACGGGTTTTTGTTTTACGCGGACACCACTTGCTGATTTGGAAATTTTTCCTTGTGAAGCTCAAATAATATACGCTGAAGTGAATCACAGACATTTTTCCTCTGAGTAACGATTTCAGTTGTCGTATAGTTGTTCATCCTGCGATTTATGGTCGTACAAAACGTCTTTGTAGTAGCTAACATAATTGATCAACCATTCGTGTGTTGATTCATCTGTAAACTGCGGAGGCTGTCCATGATAACCAAACACGATAATTGCAGTAGATTTTATTGATAAGCAATCAAGAAACATTTCTAAAACATTTTCGGATACTGTACAAATCTCATTCCAGATAATTATTATCGGGATATATTTCTCACCCATTCGTTCGGGAGTCCTTGCATTACCTCGCCATCTAAAGAAACTATACGTGCATGCGCTGACACCACGTTGTCTTGTCTCTCTGGCAAGTCGGTGAGTTGGAATCAACACAATCATGTCAGAGTTTTTAAATAATTCTATCACACGTGTTGTTTTACCAGAACTACCTAGACCATCCAAACAGACCGCGCTATATCTCTTGACTGGATCGTTCTCTGACGGTGGTGATGATGGTTCTGATAAATTATCGTTCTAATAAATAAACATCAGATGTTTTAACATTAGCAGATTCATAAAATGTACGTATTTGTCATTTCGTGTGTTGGGTGCCCATATCTTTCAAAATGACGATGGCACTCGCCTAATCCAAGATAAGCCGCCGGATAAGCAGCGATATTGTCAACAGAAATCATGTCAGAGGAATTATATATTGTGTTCCAAAGACCGCCATAGCCAAACTCAACACAAGATTTGTGATACATCTTTGCGAAATTGTTTTGGAGTTGGACGTCATTTATTTGTTTGTTGGGCTAAATGAGCCACAACATACGACGTAGTAAAACAATAAATACGTAAATCATCGTTGTAACCGTCATATTTTATTCTGAACATATATTTGCTGTCATCAACATGATTATTGACGATGGCAGATGCTCGTTTGTAATTCATGGTGGAATCAATAAATATTACATCGCCATCAATCTTAAACGTCGACCAAGCTTGAATAGAACGATCGCTGATAATTTCGTTCTTCGCCATTTTGATAAAATCATACAGTTGTAACTCAATTGGTATTTGTTTTCTCTCATGCGGATAATCTGTGAAAATCGGATTTGGTGACGTGCTCTGGCTCAATAGCAGATAACCTTATGAACTCATCTTGTGTTGCTTCTAATGGTCCGATGTAATTTTTGATGAGATTTATATCTATTTTTGATTTGCGTAACATCATTTTGTTTCCGGAAAAATTTTGATACTTTTGTTGCAGTAATATGATTTATATTCTTTAATATACATAACAGTATTTCTCTAATTAGGCTTTCGTCTAATGAGACTTTTACTAATAGTATAATGATCAGGTAACCATATAACAGTTGCAAGTGGCTGATGATATGGTCCTCGACACCTTGTAAACAAAAATGTCCCAGTCATTATTATGCGCTTCAGTTACAGAGTGTTCGACGTGGAAATGCCGGCCCAGAACCTGTCTGGTTTGTGGAGTTGGCGTTAAAAGAATAACACACTTGTGTGTAGCTTGTGGTGGGAGAAAATATCGTGCGTTGAAAAGATACTTCGAGATAATAAATGCCTCAATCATGCAAAAAATAAAACTCAGCATGATTAGGCCGATATAGACCGTTATATTAAAACAATAAAATTGATCAAATTAGCGAGGAATCTGTTGAACAAGTTAGTGAAGACTTGTCCGATGCCCCTTAGGTCGATTATCCCCTCCACCCATGTTGCTCATATCATATAAAAATATTCATATTTTATAGCACATAAAAAACATCACGGTGTGTCATATATATTATGTTACTGTTCGTTGTTTATTCCAACGGTCCCATGTATTTTTTTGCCTCATTTTGTTCACACCCCCACCCTACCCCACCCCCCACCCCCGCCACCATTTGGTCAGATCACTTGCTTAACTATGATTAGTTGTTAGTTTTTTTTGGTAACAAAAATATAGCCCATAAAAAAACATCATGATATGTCACATATAGTTTAGGTTGCCCTGCGTTGGTCATTTCAACGTTTATATGTGCTTTTACGTCGTTTTTTCACCACCCCCACCCCCCGCCTGCCAATAAGTCGGATCACCCCCTCTTGCTGCTATTTTTAAATCTCAAGTAAACAGTGAATTTGTTTGGAAACCTGACGATTCGTATTTCAATTAGCAATCAATTACACGTGTAGACATAGTAAATGACCTTTAGTAACTATCAGAACATTAACGTAAACACAAAGAAACACGCTTATTCATGTATGGGTGTATAATGGATTTGGTTATACCATATACACTGGAAATGAAAAGCTAGTAATTTTGCTGCCTGCGTCGTTGCACAAATGCAATATTTTTCTCGACCATTTTCAATTAAAATGTCTTTATTTAAGAAGAAAGGATATCTCAACAATCAAGATGTAAAATAGAGTGTTGCTTAAAACTATACTTTACAACTACCGTGGAGAGGTAAAAAAAAAAAAACAATGAACGTCCTGAGATCAAGCTGTCTCACCGTCGCCCTTGACCCATTTCACGGTAAATTTCCAGGATGGAAAAGGAGATGAGATAGTGGTGATAACAGTGTCGAGTTCAATGAATATTTTGCTTATATATACATGTTATGCTTTTATTGACTACTTCTGTTCTCGTTTTGCCCATTCGTGTGTGTTTGTGTGTCTGAGAGAGAGAGAGAGAGAGAGAGAGAGAGAGAGAAGAGCCTTTTCCGTAGATGTGTTGGTAGAGAAAAGATTGGTACTAGGCGGTATATATCGAGTGTGTGAACGTGATATTACAAACTGTAGCACTTGACAGCCTGCTGATTTGACCTCGTGACACTGAGATCCATCTGTCATTCATGAATTTACACCGTCTTGTCCAAACACATATATAGATACTCTGTACATATTTGTTCAAACGTTGTCAAGGATGCATCAGCCTTTCGATCGGTGGGAGAGCTATCTTATCTGCCTATGGGATTAAACTATACGCATTGTTATTTGAAAAACAATTTAAAAGTTTTCATTATGTAACATTTTGTATTGATTTCTTGTCAAGATTCAGTTTTGGATGCGTCACCCGTTCCTAATGTAAATATCCAACAGACTGAAAAGTGTCCATGTTTAGCAGTGTATCAAGATGAAGAAAATTTTAATTACAACTACAACAAAGTTTCAAAATTTAAACTGCCTTGACTAAAAAAGACAATTGTTGGAATAAAGAAAGTTGGTTGTGAGTGTATATATATATATATATATATATATATATATATATATATATATATATATATATATATATATATATATATATATATATATATATATATTTATATATATAATACAAATCCAATGGCGAATAACAGTCCTTTCAAATGCACTGGATTCAGCAAGGGATCACATGTGTCAGGGATTGATTAAGATAAATGCAATAGTCTGACAACGAACAGTGTAAAACTATTATCTAACTAGCATGAGCGCTTTCGACTCCTAATGCGTGTTTTTTTCAAAGGCAAATACAAAACATAGACAAAAAAAAAAAAACAACAAATAAAACAGAAAAACCGTTGGATTTGCATAGCTTTATATGACTGTGTCTATAGGAATTAAACATTTAAATGTATTATGTTTCAACTAATTTATTTCAACTGGTTGAGGATGTTGGAAAATATTTATATTGACCTAGAAATCGATGAGCCATAACGACATCTGTTATTTTATGCATATTAATGTAAACACAAAATTTTATCCTTAATATTTGATTGTTATAGTAGTACTTATAGGATACTAAGAAAATTTAGAGAATTATTTAAAAGAAACTGTGTCGGCTGCAAAAAATAATTTTATTTGTGCATGGCTTTCTTTTCATTGTCTTCTTGGTTTAAACCGCATGGTTTCAATGTTCTAAGGCGGCGTACGCACTAAAATTCCTTTTCTTTCCTGGTTTCAGCACTCCAGTTAGGGTTGTGATCAATTGCACTACGTGTAATATCACTGAAAGTGTGGCCAGGGGAGGAGAAGTGTTCCGCGACCGGGCTTCTGTTCAGCTTCTTTGTCATCCAATCAGATCTATGAAGGTTGATCCTTTTGTGTAGCTTTTCAATTTATCCGACATACTGAAGGCTACAGATCTTACATGCAATGAGATAAATTACATTCTCTGTTTTGCGCGTTTTGTTTGGACCAATAATGTTTATCTTTTCTCTAGTTACTGTGCTAGAAAATGTCCTGGTCTCTATCATATGTTGACAGGTTTTGCACCTTTTATAGACACAAGGGCCAGATTTACTAGGATGGTCTTGATTAGTGATTGGCGTTAGCTTCGCCATGACTAGGGTGTCCTTGAGGTTTTCTGGTCTCCGGTAGGCTACTACAGGTTATTTGGGAGGATTAACTTTAGTGCGTCGACGAACACCAGTATCTCCTCCCAACCATCTGTCATCCAAGACACTGCATTAGGAACATTCCATATAGCTAGGCACTGAAAATACGCAGAATTTGCTCCGACAATGAAACGTTCCTAAAAAAGATCTCAAGAGCTATCTGAATATTTAGTTTACCGAGGCTATGTCAAAGACCTGATTGCGGAGGCAACCCAAAGAGCTAAACAAACAAACAGCTATGACCTACTAAAATATGGAAATAAATAAACTAAAATAATTAAACAATTACATAATAAATTTTAAGGTTTAATTTCTGTAGAAACAACCATGTAAAATTTTGCAAACACTCCGGTTATTGTTTTCTTTGTTGGTCTTGTCTATGTTTTGCATTTGCCTTTGATAAAGACTCATTAAGTCGAAAGCGCTCAGGCTAGTTAGATACCAGTCTGGCACTGTTCGTTGTCAGTTTATTGTTTATATACTCACATACACACACGCACAAACACACACACGCATATATATATATATATATATATATATATATATATATATATATATATATATATATATATATATATATATATATATATATATATATATATATATGAATACGAGTACAGAATTCACTTTTGCTAGTTACTGCCATATATTTCATCTTTTCATATAGATAATTTATTGGAAAAACTTAATTGCAATTATTACGTTGAATATTTGGTAAAACAACAGAAATACTAACCCCTTTAATGTATTACCTTATATCTAGTATACAGTGACATTTTGTTTTAAAATTTAACGATTTCAATTAGAAATTATTACACGAATTACACGTGTATATATATATATATATATATATATATATATATATATATATATATATATATATATATATATATATATATATATATATATAGATAGATAGATAGATAGATAGATAGATAGATAGATAGTAAGTGACCATTGGTTAATAGCATGCCATTAACGTCAACGCACAGAAACACGCATATCTAAGTCCCAAAAACACATGAATGTGTGTATTTTTATTTGTCTTTCAAAGCTCAAAAACACATGTAATGGTGCATATTGATTTTTTTATGCCATACATATTCGCAATCAAAACCTTGCAACGTTGCCTGTATCAATGCCGAAATGCGCTGGTTTCCTAGTCCTTTTTTGCGATAAAAATATCTCCGCTTATGTGGAATTATAATAAGGCATTGAGAAGACATTAAAAAGCAGAGAAAAGTTTGAGTTAGAAGAAAGTTTGTACCAAAAATATATTTTACTACTGCCATGGGTATCCATGGCAGTAGTAAAATATATTTTTGGTAGAATAAATAAGCCACGTCCTGACAAAGCTGCCTCTTCTTTGGCATATACTTATTTTAAAGTATATATTCAAGATGGAAAAGGAGGAGGGCCGATGGGGATGGTGCAGTGCAGAGATTAGTCAATTTATGTTTGTCCTCTCTCTCTCGATCGATCGATCGACCGATCGAGATCGAGACAGAGAGAGAGAGTCTCTGGTCTTAAACTTAGGTTTGTATGACTAAGCGTTGTAAATCAAGATGCTAATCCTTTTCATAAGTGACCATTCTGAAAGAGACGTTCGTAGAGAAAATAGAGGTAGTTGTAAAACTGTCGAGTGTGTGAACGTAAGATAACCATAGCACTGGACGGCACGCTGAAACATCCTCGTAACACTGAAATTCACGACATCGGAGTCATTTCTCTGAGTGTTTTGTAGGCTCCCCATTCATGTATATACACGGTAAGTCCAAATACGTAATCAGATAAATACCTACTCTAAGTCCAAATAAGTAATCAGAGATATATATATATATATATATATATATATATATATATATATATATATATATATATATATATATACTCTGTAAATATTTGTTTATACGTTGTCAAGGATGCAGCCAGCCTTTCGATCGGTGGGAGAGCTATCTGATCTGCCTCTGGGATAAAAATACACACATTGCTATTTAAATATAACTTTCTCATTTTGTGTGCGTGTGCGCGTGTGTGTGTGTGATTTAGATTTTTAATGTAGCTTTAACAATTTTTCAGTTATACGATATCTGCAGTGTGGTAGTTTATAGTGATGTCTAGCACTGGGGCATCATGCCGCAGACATGTAGCTTGATGACCCACCCAGTCACCTTATCCTGACACCAGGCCGACCAGTCCTAACACTAACCTCTTAATGCTGACCGACAAGCGAGGCAGCTCTTAGTACCATTTTTAGAAGTCTTTGGTATGACTCGGCCGGGGATCGAACCCACGACCTGCTGCATCCGAGGCGGACACTCTAACCACTAGGCCACCGGAGCGGTCGTTCTCATTTTATACTTCGTGGTGATGATTTAATGTCCAGAATAGGCTTTGTATATATCGTATGTTTCTAATATAAATATTCAGTAATGTGGAGAGCGTCCATGCGCAGCACCTTCCTGGATTAACCGACTCGTGTCACAGTCAGCTCGATCACACTGCAGCAGTTATTGTAGACCCTCTAGCCAATAGTTAATGTAGACCCTCTAGCCAACAGTTAGTGTAGACTTTCCAGGGAACAATTGCTGTAGACTCTCTAGCCAGCAGTTACTGCAGATCCATCCAGCCAACAGGCCAACAGTTACTGTAGGCTCAGTAGCCAACAGTTGATGTAGACCATCCAGCCAACAGTTATTGTAGACCTACTATTCAACAGTTACTGTTGATCCTCTTGGTAACAGTTACTGTAGACCTTCGAGCCAACATATACTGTAGTCCCTCTAGCAAACAGTTACTGTAAACCCTCTAGCCAACAGTTACTGTAGACCCTCTAGGCAACACTTACTATAGACGCTCTAGCCAACATTCACTGTAGACCCTCTAGCCAACAGTTACTGTAGACTCTCTAGCCAACATTTGCTGTAGACCCTCCAGCCAAAAGTTATTGTAGACCCTCCAGTCAACATTTTCTGTAGACCCTCTAGCAAACAGCTACTGTGGACCCTCTAGCCAACAGACAGTTTATGTAGACCCGCTAGCCAACATTTACTCTAGAACCTCTAGCCAACAGTTACGATAGACCCTCTAGGGAACATTTACTGTAGACCCTGTAGCCAACAGTTACTATAGCCCTCTAGCCAACTGGTATTGTAGACCCTCTAGCCAACAGTTACCGTAGACCCTCCAGCCAACAATTACTGTAGACATTCTAGCCAACGGTCAATGTAGACCATTTAGCCAAACAGTTACTGTGGACCCTCCAGCCAACATTTACTGTAGACCCTCTAGCCAATATTCACTGTAGACCCTCTAGTCAACAGTTACTGTAAACCCTTTAGCAAACATTTATTGTTTACCCTCTCGCCAACAGTTACTGTAGACCCTCTAGCCAACTGTTACTGTAGACCCTCTAGCCAACATTTACTGTAGACGCGCTAGCCAACATTTGCTGTAGACCCTCTAGCCAACAGTTACTGTAGACCCATCCCGCCAACGGCGACTGTAGACAATACAGCTAATATTTGTACAATCATTGAGATGCCGTAAGAAATGCGTAAAAGTGATCTCCAAACAGCAAAAGGTAGGAAGCTGTAAATGATTGAACAACATGACCTGTTGCTAAATATGTCTTACTGTATTGTATATCTGTAACGTTTGCAACAAACAATACACATTTTTCAGAAAACGCTATTAAACATAGCAATACAACTTGTTTAAATATCACCTTTAACCATCATCACAGTCGGGTTTTTTTTTAATACGATGGGAAAATAAAACATTGATTAGTGTTGATTGCAAACCGAACTTATTTGACAATCGAAATGAATACAGATTCCACTACTGAGTTAAACTTCTAGTTTTCGATGGCCACTGAGCCAATGAAACATTTACTTTCGAATGAAGACATGAACAAAATGAAGAACAAAGATGTTTGAGGTAAAGACTCAATGATTAAAGTTTCTTTTTTAAAGATGTTACGTTCTTCAAATTCAACGGCTCTGTTATATTTCTAGGTATCCTACCAAAATAGTATCAGTCCACACATAACGTGCTGACAAAAAAGTATTATCTTATAAATCTTTGACACATTATACGTATTAAAGCGTTATATATATATATATATATATATATATATATATATATATATATATATATATATATATATATATATATATATACATGTCCCAACATTATTGTAAAATATGCAGAAATTTCCTTTTATCCATGTATTAATGCAGCTATTAATCGCGTATTGGCGTAGACTGGAGAAAACACATGCAAATCGACAAATCACACGCTTTTATAAATCTACGTTTTTTTAGTAGATATAAGAAAATACGTCACTCGTGAATTGAAATTGTTTTGTAGTGTGACTCGTGACAATACAATGTTTCTACTGCACTCGTGTAATATTTCGGTATATCGACTTAAAAAAAAAACGTATTTTCGTATTCTATACAGTATAACAGTATATACACCTGTAAGGATAATACACAGATCCAGTTATGTCCTCGGTACAGTACACACACTTAAAGTACATGTAGGGATAAAACATAATTCAAGTTATGTCCTCAGCAAGCGTTGCAATGGCAATGTTGAAAATACAGACAGAGTGATTTAAATAAGCAGCTAATACTTGCAAGGGTGCAACTGCACGGTACTTTAAAGCAAAGACCTTCAGAAATGTAATGTTAAGAACGTTCGGCGCTTCTATCGCTAGTTTTCCTAGAACTAGGATATTTTCCCCTTAGAATATCCATAATTCCCCAGCAATGGAATCCGAGCTTAATTCCTCACTCTTGAATTACTTCATCCAAGAAAGGCATAGATGACGCGATGTCCCCAAATATATTGTACTGATAGATTTCAGCATTGGTTGAGTTTGATGTGGGTAATTTGTTAATTATACACTCATAAAGATAGCAGAGACATCTGTCCAGGTACTAATGTTGCTAATTTGTATTACAGGTACACAAAGGTAAAACACGAATCCAAACAAAACGATACGTTTATTATTAGGGTCGTTTTCTAAACATTTATCAGATTTGACCTTTTTATTTGTATCTTTAATTGATGTGGGAATGTTTGCACTCAAAGTTTAAATGCATTTGCAAAAAAACATTCCAATGAAATTAACTAACACTGCCTTGAAGGGTGTGAACCTAATCATATAGTGAGTTGTTATTTCCCTTCTTGAAAGACCGGTAGCTCCCCATTTAACCTGATGGAGGAACTGCAGTCGAATTGACATGTTAGCTGTCAACAGAAAGACTACTGGTTTACCACTTATGTCTACTGATCTAACTATTGAGGTAGCGCATATTGCTGCTTGCCTAAATGGGTTATGCGAGTAGTCTCTCGGTTTCTCCGTTGAAGGCACTGATTTGGAACAGTGATGCAATGGATTATTTTCAGCGTCATAACATTTGTTTGAATAACAGACAATGACCTTTACAAAACCGTGTCAGCAGGAAAATAAGTGGTAAAACTTTACATCTTGTCACAAATACTAAATCATCATCGTCGTCATCATCAGTATCATTAATGATATCATCAAAATGAATATCGTCAAAACGAATATAGTCTCATCATGTGCACTATCGTATTATTATTATTATTATTATTATTATTATCATTGGTAGTAAAATTAGTAGTAGTCGCTCCTTCAGTATTCTTATATGTTAGCAAGTATAAAACAAGCTCTACTTTAAGTTAACATATGATTAAACAAAGAAACTTAAGCTTCGAAGAGATAATGAGAATCAAACTACAGAAAGCTGCTTTTATTAATAAATTATGTAATTTGCCATGCATATTTGTTTTTGTTAAACAAATGTTGTATTGGGTAAGTGTGTCAATTTTGAAACGTTTCTACAAGGGATAGGAGCGGTTGTAACGTTTACAATTGTGAACGAAATCTAGAATACATAGTACTTAAATGACATGAACTATTAACACCAATAGCAGCTACCGGTAGCTTCACCTCCTCGCAGAGTAATACCACAATAAGCTCGTTTCTTGTTGCAATTGAAACAGGTGTGTTGTAGGCTGACAGCCTCTTTAACACCACGTTCAAAACGGCATGGTCAGTTTGATAAGAATCATCAACTAGCGAGTTGATCCTCATAGCGTCACTTATTTTAATTAAGTGATTATGCATGCATGCCTAATATCATGCATAATTAAACAAAAATATGTCTTTCTGAATTTACAAGTACAGAAAAAATTTCAGTAGCAATCTCTAAGTAAAACCATGGTCCTTAAGAACAGTAGCAACAATAGTTAGTGGAGATGCTTGCAGGAGCTATGCACCTTGATTGATTAATGACAGAAATTACTACTGAGCCAAGAATTGCCATGATCGTGACTCTTGTTGAGTTCAGCTGAACTCCGATCAATAATCCGTGCGTCAAAAGGGTTTTACTTCATTATTTACATTGGTTGTCGTGTCGGTACATATTCTTCTTTTGCAGTTTGTCTTCCAGCTCATGATCAGAGAAATGAAAATCAATCAAAACCAAAAAAATAACATATTTCCCTGGAATAGCATCGACATTAAAACAATAGATTTATTTTTCAAAATAGGTATATACAGTTTTTGCGAGGCGCGAACAATATATGCAAGCATACGTTTATCGATGTCAACCCCACTGTCAATCAAATATACTGGAACTTCTTGTTGATCACATAACATTCTTTTCATTTCCCTATTTGAATGGCAAATATCAACATAACAACAAGACCATCAGCCAAATAATTTTATTTAATACAGAAACAGTGTGACGCATCTCTAGATACTTAAATGTATTTTAATACTAAATATACATTGTTCCCGTGTCCATTTCATTGGAATTTGTGGTACGGTATCTCAAAGCCTAAAACACATGGCTCTTTACCCTTGTCGCATCAGTTTTATGGTGTAAATGAAATTTCGCGTCTTTCACACTTTTTTGTTGCTAGTAAATTGCTGAATAAAGAAAATCTGTCCCATCTACAAGGACCAAACAAAGATTCAATGGAAGATTATTATGCGTGTTCCAGAATTCAAATGACATATCCAAATACCATAAAATCTATTCTGCGGAAAATTCAACTGCAAATCAACAGGAAAGACACGAGATAAAACATTGAATTAAATATGAACATTTGTAAGAAAAGCATGTAACCTTTATTAAGACCACTAACATTTAATTGCAGATATTTTAAATCATATATCTTATCAAACTATGCAAATAATGCCTAATGGTCTAACACACACAGAAAGCTCTTTACCGACCAAACGGTCCGTAGGGGAGTTTATGTATATCTAACACTGTTGCTTAACTCTGTTACATATGTACGTTTAGCAACGGATGTAACACATTTAATACAGTCTTTTGTGACGATTGAGAAAGTCTGTCATCGATTACGATACAAATTAATAGAAGCACGAAACGCAAAGTTTATTTTCTAATATTAGATAATTGTTGCACATTGCTGTCACAATTAGGTCACACTGCACGTCATACTGGCTTCACACTTGTGTTCTATAGCCCCATTGCCTTCAGCTCTCGCTCCATCTGGCAAATTGCTAACGGCGTGCAATAGTACACAGCAAACCAATCACCGCAGATAGAGCCCTGCAAGAAAATTTGTTTTATTTCAGACTCATGAAATAGGAAGATATGTGATATCTGGCACTAGAGCACCTATATCTTCCATTTAATGACTGCACGACCACATAATATAGGATTTCTCAGCTTACTTAAATAAACTCCATTTATGTAACTATTTATCTGTGGGCATTATTCATAAAACTGCAATTGAATGATGGCTGTACGAAAGGAACGAATAACTGATTTTAATAAGAACGAATGTCGGTCTAACTAATGATGCTAGCAATATATGAACACGTAAATACCATCAAAGTATTTGACAGATAAAGTTGACATGATCCATTATTTTTCTAAAATTCTACCTTAATTTAGTGTAGAGGATATAAAGCAAACTTTACCAGTTTGTGCAAGTATAATTGCTCACGTAATGAAAATCTTGAAATAAACCCTAAGTTATTTCAACGTTAAGCAATAAAATCACAAAAATCATATCGGAGTGTTTAGAATTTCACATGCTAAGGAAATCATTAACAAAATCTCCGTGTTAAAGTATCCAAGAAGGGAAACGAGAATAGTGAAATATATGTCAAGTATCACTGTCTGGCAGAAGGAAGTGGAAAGAAACGCGCATGTCATGTTGTTATTGGTATAATCTCATTAATATGTATAAATCAAGCACAGCGGAACAACGTCAATGTAACTCAGTGGTATCAAAATCATAGACATCAATTAGAAAATCGCTGTAGCAGCTTTTGTTTTGATTCAAATTGTATTATATTATTCGCTGAATCATACAAATCGAATGTCCAACTGTACTTTGTCCACCTTATACATGTTTTATTAAGTAGATACTCACACTAATGTCCCCTAGGGTCCGAGTCCGGGTTCTCATTGCTAAAAGAGCACCAGGGATACAATAAGGCATGCACATACAGTCACCTAGGCGACTGGACAGCTCAAGTATCGTCCATTCCATGCAACAGCAGGTCTTCACCACTGAAATAATAATATAGACCACCCTTTACTAATTTAGTAATATACATCGTTTCAGAACCCATATCAAAATGTATCGAGAATTAATCGATATGACAGTCACATGCAGTGAAGAGAGATATTGAAAATAAGCAGTATTCTTAAATAAGAAGGCTTTAACAAACTTCGTTTTCCTACATATAATTATTTTATTTGATAAACAGTTCTGACAATATCTAGTAATTTTTCTATATCATAATGGCTTATTAAATAAAATGGGGAGACGGGGTGGCTTTTTAGTTATCGGGCTGAACTCGCCACCGAAAGGGAGCGGGTCCGAATCCTAGCATCGGTCAAGCCTGGGTCAGTTACCATGGTGTGTCCCAGGGTAAGGCACTTTACTCAAATTGCCTCAGCATTAAATAGCCTATTTGTGTTGATGTGCCGTAAAGCACCATACCAAATCATTAATTCAACGGTAATACGATGAATGGAAGCCGAGAAATGAGTGATCAAAAATGACGTTATTAATCAGTGGCTCGATGAATTGATATCACTATTTATGTTAGCCTGCATGTATGAAGTATGACTAATATACTATCGATCTGAGAAGGGCTCATGTGAGCAACAATTGACATTCGTACTTTAAGATATAATCTTTTTAATTATACCTCTGTTAACATAACTGGATATATTGTAATATACTTTACAATGCAGCGTGCTTGCTGATTGGATCAATGAACATCACGTCTACTTCAAGCAGAATTAAAGACACGTATCGGAAGAGCTGACGCTATTTAAACGTCGTGAGATTAATTCTTACGTAGTACCACAGAAAATTACATTTTAATATTATTTCTAACAAAATCTTGAACATTTTCTTCGAGTCGATAAAACGTATCCACAACCGTCAAATCCTCATCAACGCCAGGCCCGGCCCTAGGATGTACGGGGCCCAAGGCAGCATGCGGGGCCCCGATGCAGCAAGCGATGAGCCGGGCGTCAAGCATTAAAATTGCATTGCGGCGTTGATTTCCTGAAAGTGCGGGGCCCAAGATGGTTGCCTCATTTGCCTTGCCCTAGGGATTGATCAACGCTCTAACATTCTCAAACATATTGACAGTTCTACATCATAAAGGCACTCACTCGACCCGCAATCCTCGAAGCATCCACAGAGTCCGGTCGTCCAGTCCCTGATTCCATTCCTGCTCCCAACTAATAACTTTGGACCCTGTGCAACGGGCTGATTTATGATAACTGTCGTGTTTACCTGGTTGCTTATTTGATTCATCCTTGGGTGTCTTCTACAGATGTTTCCTTTAAAAACAAATGTTTGATAAAAATGCCTGATTTTATGCATGGGTTTTAATCAATTGTATTTGCATTAGAAACTCACTTCATCAGGTTGTGGGACAAAATGCAGACGAAAGCTTCGGCTGAGGTTCTCGTGTGAGCATATCTTTGTCATACATTAGAAATGATTATTTTTACCACAAGACTACTGCATGGTAACAACTAGACATGACACAGGATTGACGTTACAGTATATTTAAAAACCCTATACAGCAAAAATGAAGCGAAATTCTAAAATTAATAACCGTATTTTCTTTCAAAATATGATATCTATTACACCCTAAACATAAAATGTTTAATCCTTATTCATATAATCAGATTTATTGCGTCTTTTTGTGATATTCTTTAGAAAACAGTGGGAACCTATGTAGAAATGCTTCTGAAATCACACGTTTTGAACTCGGAATAATGCAACTTTGCATCTACAATAGGAGCAAGATCTGTTTAGATATATGGCTTCTCAAATAGTCAGAATTATATCTAACTAGATTAAGATTTTACCCGATGTGGACCACATGCCTCTTTACTGTGAGCAAGATCTGTTCATAAATATGGCCTTTTAAATAGTCAGATTGTGACTAATCAGGGTTAGACCACAGATTCAGACTTTATTTGCTGACTTGATAATATCTTTATGCAGCCATAACCCGACTGACAATCTAAACTGTAGGCAATGCAGTGAATGCTTTAATATCGTGTTATTCTGTTCATATTCCTTAAGAAGGGCATACACTGTATGCAGATGCAATCGTTCTAAACTAAGTAATTGTAGACGGAGTCTTATTTCCAAAGACATAGATATTTTCTTAAATTGATTTCATTGTATGCAAACAAAAACGTGATTTTCGATAAATGCTTTCACTATTTTTATATACAATATGTTGTGATAAAATTTACTTATCTGGTATACCACATAACATCAGATCACATCACATAGATAGTTGTTTAAGTATTTGTTTATTGTTTTATAATAAGTGTTTATTTGTACACAGTTGATATTGTGTGCATGACCTTTATCCGTGATTGAATGTATATTTCGTGCCTACCCGAGTAAGACCTAGCATTGATTATGACCGTAGAATGTTCTGGAAGCAAACTTGTTGACAATATTTAATGAAATTTTCCATTAAAAAAGAAGCACATCCAGAGCATTTTGCTGTGTTAGAGGTCAGCTGACATTCTGTATACAAAGAACAAGGTAAATAATTCTTCATTCCTGTTTTAATATCAGTGTGTTAACACTTTTAGTTGTGTTCAGATATAATTTGAGAGGAATAGTTTATTGAAATTATTCATTGGAATTTCAGAGTGATACGGACTCTTTGGACTACAACACTGATTTGGGATTATTGAAGACGCATTCACATACATTCCAGATTATATCATTATGATACAGAAAGATAATTGGTACATCAGCACATTCAGGATTATTGGAATTCATTCCGAACAGTCTATGCTTTTGGACTTGTGATAGAACATTTAGGATTATTTGGGTTTTAATTTACAATACAGTAAGTTCCTTTTAAATATTCACTTTATATGCTACGGAAATAAATTGTTTGCTGAGGTTATTGAACGTTTTGGTTTTGCTTTTTTCTGTTACATAGGTTAAGATCGTACACTCGTAGGTACAATAAAGAGACTTTGCCTATAAATCCGAATAACCAATACAAGAATCTATTGTTTTAAAAAAATATAGATCGAAAGGTTTGGCCACGTTCCACATTATTTCTTTTTTTAACTAATGCAAATTTGTTAGGAAAATTTATGCCACTAACATTCTAGAGCCTAGATCATTTCCCCAATAAATCGGTATAATCTTAAACATACACATTTCTGCTTGAAAGCGAGTTAATTCCATAACATGTTATTCATATCGTCAGAGATTGTTTGGACACAATAGTTAGAATAAATTAATTTACTCATTGATTGCCATTGACTTTGTAGAATATCCGATAAATAATATATATGAGTTAAACGTTTGTAGGTAACCATTTTTAAGATTGGACAAACTATTGTCGAACAGAACAGAAGAGAACTAAACATTTATTAATAAAAGTAAATCTCAGGCCACACATATGTGGTATATGAGAATACCTCAACTTCTAAAATACCGTAAGACAACGTTACTAACATTTGGAGATACAAATCACAGCATAGATCAACATTTTCAATCATAACAAGAATAAACATTCGGACGTAATGTGAGATCATTCTGGGTAAATAAATGTAACGTTGATTTGGTAGAGTACAATATCTTGCACTGAATGTACAAAAGTTGTAAGAGATAAAAACATTAAATGAAGTTCGAATGACTTTATGTTAAATTTGTGAGTGATTAGGTAAAGTTTACACATCGATAAATACCCAACCATGATCATTTAATCTTTATAATTCCAGTTGCGTCCTTTCTTCGTCAAATCAACTTATTCCATCAACAATTCATTCCAACTTAAGTAGCGCGTACTTTCCTTTCATTCGCCGCTTCACATCGCCAAATAATACATAACCTGTACAGAATCACACGAACATATTGGCTACTGTCACCGTTACGTTTATTCAGAAACTTCAGACTTCACATCTTAGGCATAGGCTATCGATGGTTTCAACACATTTAGTTCATTTAAAAAACAAGCAGGCTGACTCTCTCTTTTTGGAGAAGTTTCCGAATCTTCTGAACTATGGAAATTCGATAGGTGGCAACCTGGTTATTCTTGGAGATTTCAACTTTCACTTTGACTGCCCCGGAAACCCAAATACATCAAACTTCATCGATACCATTAATGTTTTCAACCTGAAACAGTCAGTTAACCAACCCACCCATAAACACAGTCACATTTTAGATTTGATTCTTCATAGACCTGATGATAACATTCTACGGTCCTCCCTGATATCCCATGACCTTGCAACAGATCACCTCTGCGTTATATGCCATCTTGACGTATCAGTCCCTAACCCTCCACCTTTATCTGCTACTAAGAGAAACCTCTGTATGATAAATAGAACCAAACTAATGCATGACATCCAAGCTAACTTAACAACTTGCTTACCTCCTACCGCAGAACAACTCGATAACTGCCTGCGTTCATTGCTTGACAAACATGCACCAGCTACCAAGTGCAGATTATCAATTCAGAAGTGTTCTCCATGGTATAGCAGTGTTAGGGACCAGCTTTGCGCTGCTAAAAGAGACCGCCGTAAAGCTGAGAGGCTTTGGCTTTCCACCAGACTCACTATTCATAAGCAAATCTATGAAGCCTCTAAGAAGAATATCACAAATATAGTCCATGCAGCGAAATCAGCCTACTACACTACTAAGATCATGGAAAGTTCCAGCTGCAAAGAGCTCTTCGAGATTACTAAGAAGCTAATGCCAAGGAACAAATCTACACCACTTCCAGCTACCTTCTCTCCAGTCGACCTTCCGGACATGTTTGCAAATTTCTTCCGTGACAAAGTACAAACCATTAGAGATAAGCTTCACACCACAATTTCAATTGACTCGTCGTCACCATACAGTTGGGATACAGAATCTGAGCGGCAACCATTAGCAGCATTTGACCCTGTCTCTATGGTGAAGAGTGCACCAAATTCATGTGAACTTGGTCCAATTCCAACATCAATGCTGTTTGAGTGCTTAGATCCAGTATTGCCTTCACAAACTGATGTTATTAATACCTCTCTCTCATCCGGGGCAATCCCCATCTGTTTTCAAAACTGCCATTGTTATGCCTCTGCTGAAGAAACCAGCACTTGACCATAACGATTTAAAGAACTACCGCCCAGTTTCTAATCTCCCATTCATATCAAAAATCTTAGAAAAGGTTGTTCTATCCCAGATTGTATCTCATCTGAATTCAAACAGTCTTTTTAGCAATGTACAATCTGCATATCGCCCTTGCCACAGCACTGAAACTACTCTTCTAAAAGTAGTTAATGACATTCTCTCTGCGTTGGATAGCGGAAAGATTACAGACCTCACCCTCCTTGATTTGTCTGCAGCATTTGACACAATAGATCATGATATATTACTTCGCCGTCTTCTGCATATCTTCAGCTGAGACGCATCAGCTCAATTCGCAAATATCTTTCAGTTGATGCCACTGAAACACTTGTGTTTAGTACTTTCAAGACTGGACTATTGTAACTCAATTATGTTTGATTCATCTCATATCTGCTCCAGAATCTTCAAAAAGTTCAAAACACAGCTGCTCGGATCATACTTAGAGTACAACGATCAGAGCACACCTCCCCGCTGCTCTGTACCCTACACTGGCTATCCATTCGATTCAGAATCAAACACAGAATTTGTTCTCTGTGCTACGTTTCACTGTCGGACTCTAGTCCAACATACCTATCTGACCTCACCCATGTGTACACACCAGCAAGGTACTTACGCTCCTCTTCTGACAATCGTATACTCATTTTTCCCACTATGAAAACAAAGTCATATGGACAGCGTTCTTTTGCATACCAGGGCCCAGCAACGTGGAATGAATTGCCCACTGAACTTAGACACAAAGACACAGTGATCACATTCAAGAGAGCTCTCAAAACTCACTTATTTCGACTGCAAGAACAAACTTAAAGACCTAATAATGTTTCCTACCTTAAATATTCTCAGCATGTCTTTTTTAAAGTTTTCTAATTTCGTGGTGTTTGTTTTTGTAATCATATCATTATATGTTTATCTTATATGTGTTGTCTAATGTTTTAAAGCGCTTAGAGCTTCTAAAGATTAGGCGCTATACAAGGTCCTCATTATTATTATTATTTACAACATTCTTGTTCAGTTTTAGTCAGTCCCATCTGCTACGTCAGATGACCATGACCTTACGTAATAACAGCTGATACGGAATGAACTTGTGTGCTGGATTAAATTTCCAATCAAACCTAAAATCATAATGGATTTTGTCAATGAACAACATGGAAATATGAACAAGATGATGCTATCCCTTACTAACAAAGGTAACAATTAAATAAATTGTATATAGAAATAACATTGTATATCATTCTCAACAGCGTTAATATTTGTGAAGACCCGTTCAGTGATCTAATGTCAAATGAAATGTAACTACTCTCACAGTTAGGTTTATTCGGCAACTTCATACTTTACATCTTAGGCAATGACTACATGTAGTGTCAGCACATTTCTTTTCATATAAAAAAAATATTCTCTTTTTTAATTATAGTATGTCCTATACAGGGACAACATTTTATATCTTTTTCATCAGCGTTAATGCTTAACAATACCCTTTCAGCTATCTAATGTGAAATTCAATGTGCAGTTGTTAAATGTAGAGTTGCTCGCAAAACCGGCCATATATTTTGTTTGGTTGCATAGTTGAGTGCTGGATTGCTGGACTACACATCCAAAATAATTTAAATTAGCAAAACAATCATCTTTATGGATTATTATGTACATTTTGCAATGGTGTTAAGTCACTTTGGTGGAGATGGTAGTTATACCGTTTTAAAACTTTATTCAGTCTTTGAATAATTTTCTCATAAATATTTGTTTTTATTTTTATGTAAGTGGTCATATTCACCAAGCCACCAACATCCACACACGTTTCACCTTTTTTAAATAACAAAATTAAAATAAAAAGTTTTTAAAAAATTACCATTGAAGACACCAATAACCCATTTTGTGTTTCGTTTAGTAGCCTTTAAGTGTTGATTTATTTCAATAGCTTTTAAGTCATCTGAGGTCATTGTGTGCCATGTGAGGGAATTTATCAATCTCTATTGTTCTGTTTCAATTTCAGCGTTTGTAACATCCATCACATTATAGTCAAATCCATTTTGATCTGCTCCAATCACTGCTATTATTTCTTTTAACTCTTTGTCATCTGATGGTTCAAAAAACTCCGCAGAAAATTGCAGTGAAAAATCACCGTAATCGGCCATTTTGCGCGACTATGTAGCGGACGAACGCCAAATTGTAAACAATGCATTTCAATCAAAGAATATTTGAAAAAGTAAACAGTAAAAAAAAACCGAAAGTAGTCCCAGAATTTATCGATGTTTAAAAAAAAGTCCAGATCAGTATTACGTGACCGTTTACAGCCAATTGTATTGCGGAAAATCCTTTTCGTGTATAAAAATTGGAATTATTATATTTTTGGATCAGTTCACAGAAACAAGTGTAAAATGTTTACGTTTAAGACAGCAATCATTTAAAGATGCGCATTCGATATCTTTCTTTCACAGACTGTATATACCCCAGTTTTGAGTTTTATTTGACATTCATGAGGAAACATCACTACGATCGTCCTTTAAACACTCCGTATACTCCAAAATGGTAATAGAGACACAACGGTCTGACTCACCGTCTGAATTCTCTGGTGGTTTATCGGAAGGTTCTGTAGTTTCTTTCTCTGGTGGTTTTTCTGTACGTTATACCGGTTCTTTGGACCGTATAGTTCCGAATGCCATTTCTTTCAAATCTGTGATAATTAGTGGTGTCGTCTGATGCAAGTCATCATTACTTTCCACAATTATGTCTTCAGATTGGACATCTGAGGTTAAAACGGTTCTAGGTGCAACAGTTTTTTGTTTGTCGTCATTATCTTCTCTAACGTCATTGTTTCATAATTTATATCAACGACCTGTGAGGTTTGTGCGCTTTTTGACTCTTTCTCGTCCTTGGTAGTTAGCAAAGGACCGTGGGACACGTATATGCTGTTCAGTCTGCTTCTTCTAATAAGTTGATTCCAATCTAGAAGAATATCTTTGCTTCACCATTGACGGTTAATTTCGCCAGGAACTTATTGGTAACTTTTGATGGTGGATACTTGGTTTTCAGTAGTTCTAGCTCACTGATCAACGATTTCCGAGCGTCTGTAATTTCTTGTGGATAATCGCCTTTAATGCCAAGTTCGGTGTCTTTCAGTTTTAAAGCATTTGATAATATCACTTCAACATCCTGATAATCACGCAAGGCTACTATTATTGGTCTGTGTCTAAATGTAGCAGAACGGCTGATATGATTAATATGATTGCCGTTGCAAACTCTTTCCAATGGTGGGTCATAATACATGTTGTCCATTACACGGCACCTTTTGAATTTTTTATCATCAATACGTCTACACAAGCCTTTTTTTATTGGTTCAACACTTTAAATACATTTAAAATCAAATGGTTTCCTTCCTTAATTGAGATTGGGTTATATGCTTTGACTAAAATTCTTTCAACAATATACATTCCTCATTCTGCTGTACATTTATCTTGTTGATTATCTTGTTTATTTTAGCTGATGCAATTGCTGATAGAGGCTTTGGTGATGTTAGTGAATTTAATTCCTCTAACTCATTTGTGTGTTTGTTTCTAACGTTCATGTGTACGTTCCACATGATTTTATATGCATGAGTTCAATGAAGTCACTGCTAAGGCATTTCGTTTCTATTTAGTGAAACCATTAAGACACGGATGTATAAAATAGGTACTGTTTACCATAAAAAGTTTACAAACTCAGTAGCATGGACCGTATTTTTCCAGGGTGAGTACCAAAACTTTTAGTCTTAACCTTTTCGCAAATAAAAACCATCCCCACCCCGCAATAAGGGATACAAAAATTGTATATAACCCCACAACCAACACACTTTTTCTAGAATAATCCCAGAGCTCCACACCCTCCTATCCAAACTTTCACTTTCTAACTTCTAGACCACTGTGTCCCTCTTTAAGAACCCCATGAACTAAAGCTTAAAAATATGCATTAAACAGCATACATTGAAAATTGGACAATAAGTATGAAAAAAGCAGCTATGAGGTTCTTAATTCTCATTGTTATAGCACATTCAACTTAGTAACTCAGTGAGCTTGTAAACACCATCCATTAAACGTTATTTTAAACACTGAATATTGAAAAAGTAAAAGGAAACATTACATTATATCGCCAGCTATTGGCTTATTAATTGGCTAATTAAGTACTTAATAAATCTTTTTTAGAACTGACCTACCTGGATAGCTAAAATGAAATAAGTGCTCAATTGTATATATATATATATATATATATATATATATATATATATATATATATATATATATATATATATATACTCTAACACTTACTGGTACATATATGTATACTCACTAAGTCATATAAAAACAATAAAAAAGTAAAATATATAATAATATATATCATATTCGTAGATGGAATATATAAAGTCTTCTTTAGTCAGTGAGTGAAACTTTAACGCCCCCTCAATCGCCTACACACACACACACACACACGCACTAACTACATAAGGGAATAATAAATGAAAGCAGTACGTCTTATCATTGACTTAAGCTCGGTTTATTGCCTGAGACAGGAAAGTTTATACGGGAGTTGTTCAAATATTGAATGCTGTTTACTTGGCCTCACTTTGTTG
Source organism: Sinohyriopsis cumingii (assembly GCA_028554795.2). NCBI lineage: Eukaryota > Metazoa > Mollusca > Bivalvia > Unionida > Unionidae > Sinohyriopsis > Sinohyriopsis cumingii. The sequence continues at coordinate 28,895,854 of CM068835.1, forward strand.
GCAAAATTACATAAATAGAGAATATGTGTCGGATACTCGACATAAAGCCATCGCTATCAACAATTTTTTGTCTTCATATAGTTTACTTCCCTCTCACCTTTTTCCACAAGATTTCTTAGAGGTAATTTGAGTTCTTGTTCAGTTTGTTAAGCAAATAATACGTGTATGAATATGTATTCATTATTAATACAAATCATATCGACTTTGTTCAGTGGTATACTTTGCAAATGTTTTACCATGACATGAATGAACAGTCGCACGCAATTGCTGTCTGTTTGAGGATTAATGAAGATTCGTTATTCCTACATTATCGATCTTAAATCAACCACACAACACGGACATCAGTAAAGTATGACGCTGATCAATATAAGGTACACTCGCAAAAATTTCCCAGGCAAACCAATATTAATCGTACATCAAAACGGATTATTATAACCTATCTTGTGTTGTTTTCATTTCTAATAACATGTAGGTGTTATAAAGCAAATTGTGTACATCAGTTCAGTGTATTCATTTATATACATTTTTTAAATTGACATAGAGATAAATGCTACATACATGTAATACATATTTCTTAGGATATTATTTAAACCAGAAGAGGAACATGAAAGGTAAGAGGGGTGAAAAAGAGAAACTATAAAAAGAAAAGAAATAGTTTGCATTAAATAATTTCAAGATAATATATTAAAGCGTATGATCATATTTATATTGTAAAGAAATAAATATGAGAGTATGCATAAACAGTTATATTCGTGTACAAAAAAGTTCGTAAACGCATACATACATTTATCTATGTTCACATCAATTTGCATATATGTGCATCCTTGTCCGCATACATGCACGAAAAAGGTGTGAGAGAAAAAGGGTTATATTTTCCCGAGTCAACATTACTTTCAGTATTCACCTTGTTCCACTATCATAGCAATTACTCTGATTCCCATTAAAATATGTTTTTATAGGATTCCATTTAGTAAAACATTTGTACTTTGGATCTTCCAGGTCAGACTTATTTGTTTTAGATTCAAAATGAAATATCAAATCATTTGTAAAGCTATTGCAGGTTTGGTTTTAGTTTTGATAGTTCAATATAAATATAATATATTTTGCTATTAATAATACCAGATTTACAAAATTAGACTGGCAAGATTCATTTAAATTTCCAAACAAAATAAGATTTTCAGAAATCTAGAAATTCTATCTAATCTCAGCTCCACAAAAATGTAAAATCCTACCCCAAAAATGTTTTACAACACAGCTGCCTAAAAAAATGTTTCGTCGATTCTTCCCACTATTAAAGAAAAAAAACAACACTTTTTTTCAGCTACGAAACCAATTTTGAATAGAAAAATGTTTGTAGTCAGTATGTTATGGTTGATTCTAAACTGGAGCCTCCATAATTCTGTATCCAAAGTAATCTTATACGAATCAAATCTACGGTATTACACCAAATTTTGTCTTTAGGAATGTTTAATCTAATAAAAAAAGGTTTCTTGAACTTTGGAACAATGTAATAAAGACTTTATTAGATTATTGTACATCTTTCTGCATCTTTTTTATTTTTGAATAGAACTCCAATATTCTTCAGGAAAAAGAGGGTGCAGATTTTTTCTCTCATGTTGCAAATTAAATATTTTTAGATATAGTCTGATGGCACTTACACTACCGTAATATTGTGTAGTCTGGGATGAAAGATCATATAGGACTCAAAATCCTTCATATGTTAAGTAAAAACCTTGTTCATCCTAGAAATGATACATAAATTTTACCCCCTTCGACAGTCCCGATCGGTACAAAACGGGTCTGTTCTTAATCGTAAAAAAAAAAAATTCTATTCAACTTTATGCGAAATTTGAAGGAAGTTTCTGTCTTTTTCTATTGTCATAAATTCTGCCCATACTAAAAGAACATCCGTCCAAAACAATCTTGCAAAAATATTTTTGGTTAGTCTCTATATTTGCAAATCAGTTAATTGAAGAAATGTGTAATATGACAATTCGTATTTATCCAGAAATTAGTCTATTATATTTTGCCATTCAGAATGATTAGTCACGAAACGCTTTATCGAAGATGATTTTAAAGATCTGATAAAAGATGCTAGATGCTTCATGCATAATCCACCGTTTAGCTAATTCCTAAGTGTTGTTCTAGTTATTTTATCACGACCGTTCTTCCACATAAATTAAAAAAAAAAATATTTGTTCGATTCTCTTTAGAATACTTGCTGCTGGATTTGGTAACATTAAGAATAAATATGTCAGTTTAGATAAAGCCATTGATTTTAGAACAACAATTTTCCTATATGTTGTTAATTTTCTTCGATTCCATTCCCATAACAGTTTCTGTACATCTTGATTTTTTTTAAATTCATATCTACAATGTCTTCTGTATTTACAGATAACTCAATCCCTAATAGAGAGGAATTTGAAACCCAATAAAATTATAAATTTGTTCACATCTGTGCCTGTGAATTTTTGAATGACCATTACTTTTTAACTTTTGTTTTATTGATGTTCACCTTTAGTCCCGACAATGATGCTAATGCGTCTAATGTTTGTACTGAGGCATACAAAGAATTCTCGGATTCATCTAATAGGAACGATGTGTCATCAGGATAATGAGGCTGTTGAATATACCTTTAATGTCATTATTGTCACGAACCATAATTCCAAACATTTCTTCCACTAATAAAACTAGATAAGGAGAAAGGGGATCTCCTTGACCACAACCGCGTCCAACATAAATAAACGGCGACGCTAATCCATGTGCGTCACAAATACCGTTTGCATTTCTATAGAATGACAACGCTTCCTGTATAAAACTCCAAGAGACAGAGTCAAAAGCTTTTATTAAAATCAACCTGTAAAATTATACAATTGATATTATTCTCTTCTGTAAATCATATAGTATAAACATGTCAGTTTAACAACCTCCCTTTTAAGAGTAATAAAATAACGAAATATACTTGAAATGAAAGTTGTTGATATGTTAATTAATTAAATTGTCTTACCTTAAACTGAATAACAGCTATTAAATAGACTGTGCAAATACCTCAACAAAAAGACCGTGTGGATGTCGTTCTGGAGAACAAACAGAAAGATAAAGTCGCTAGCATAACACGTTGATGACATCGTAGCCATTAGAATCAGTAGTATGAAAGTTATGCATCACAGGACACCTGCTATGAAGGTTTACTTCGTGTTTAATCTTCTATTCTATGCTATACATGTCAAAATTGTATTTTATAACAAACCACTATTTATTAAAAAGTCCTTGAGCAACTGAAGAAACTTACATTTACATTTTGCTTCGATTGACCTTTCGAAACTTATTTTGTATGATGGTCCAATTTGTAAATACGTAGCTTTATTAGGAAGATAGTATATGATATGATGACACTGTCTCGAGTGACGAATGATATATACACAAAACTGAATGCGCGTTTTGTTGTGAGTGGAAGAATTTGAGATAACTTTGGGATGCATTAAATCCGTTAGACTAAGACATCTTCGTAACTGTTTGTTTTGTTTATGTACACAAGTGTGATTTTATATTTATTAATTACCCCTTTCTCACGTCTGATATGGACGTAAATATTAATATCTAACTACAGATCAACCACATACGATTAAATAGGTATGTCCTTTTTAGTTAGCTCTTTTACTACAGCCTAATATATAAAATTTCAAAGCATTTCTTCACATCTCATAAACCAACTACATTGGATTTTCTCGATGAATCCCAGATATCCATATCCGTAATATCCACAGTTTGCTCGTTAAACTCCTAAACCACTGTGTCCCTATTTAGGAGCATAAACAACTAAAACCAAAAACAATGAATTACACCGTATATATTAAACAATATTCAATACACATTAAAACTCCTAGCTCTAAGTTTGTAACTTTAATTGTTTTAGTAGACTGAAACGTAGAACCTCAATCAAACAAAATTGTAAGCATTATGCAATAAACATTAGCAACTCAAAAAAAAAAATGAAACATTATACCACCAGCTGTTTGGTCACTAACTGGCTGGTTAAGTCTTTAAGTTGGAAGTTTGTTTATTTAATTAAAACTGACGTACCCCGGTAGCTGATACTCAATAGACAACAAGCAGTACAGACTGTAATCCACTATTTTATATAAAGCTTTCAAGTACTATCACCTATAAAAAATAGAAGCGGTTAAACTAAAAAATAATAAGCATTAACAGAATGGATAAAAATATCACTTATTCGATTATAATTGTATACAAATAGTACAAACAGGTGTACATTATGAAAATCGATCACTAGTCTAGATTTTAAATTCCATTGAAAGAAAAGCCCAAGCAAAACATTTATGGGGAAATTAAATTCATTATCTTTAAGTAACAGAAAATACTAAGGTTTCATTTATGTGATAAACAGTGTTTACTAAACAAAATTTCCAAATATTTTGTCTTATTCTCTATGTGAATTTTGATTCATTGGGCCAGCAACCAAAGTGTTATAACTGCTTAAAATCAACTATGTATATTAAACACATACCTTGGAGACGTTCAAGACTAATCTTGCTTAAAAATACACTTTACTCTATTTGAAGATGATTTATACTTTAGGGAGATGTGAGTGTGGTTTATTATACTTCACTTGCGCAGATCTGGGTGCAAGTCTTTAAATAAAAAAGCAAAGTAAACATAACCAATCACAACCATTAACAACATTCAATCCATTCCTTTGAACTGTCGACTCCAAAAGTACTTAGCACATGTGCAGGGTTTGATTTATTGGGTCCATACCGGTTGTTTAAAAAAAAAAAAACTAGATGAATAAATACGGGTGCATAGAGTACTGGGGTTGGGTAAATATTCTAAAGAGAAACCTGGTAAGCTATGTCCAGTCGATATTTAATATTAAATAATCTAACTGTACTATAACATTAAGTGGACATCTTCACACATACAACAGTGACTTTTCCGTCACAAACCGTTGAGAACTATCTAAGATTACCTTTGACATTTGCATATTGTTGATAAATGTACTAGAAAAATACATACTTCTTAAAGATTTTCAAAATCACTACATGAATACGTGGGAGGTGGAGAAAAACGTTGATTCGGTCTCATAAAGAAAGTGTTCTTCATTTTAAAAGTGAGAGCATAATAAAAGCAACAGTACAAAGTTTTTCCCTTCAAATGGTTCAAATCTGTTAATTTTAAAAGCTTTACAAAGAGAGAGAGAGAGAGAGAGAGAGAGAGAGAGAGAGAAAGAGAGAGAGATAGAGAAAAAGAGAGAGATAGAGAGAAAGAGAGAGAGAGAGATAGAGAGAAAGAGTGAGAGTGTATCAGAAACTCCTCTTCAAGGCTGAAAGCCATCACTCTAAATATGTTATGTTTGTGAGGTTTCCTTCCCTCAAACATATTTTTCCTCAACATTTCTTAAAGAAAAATTGAACAAATATTTCAAATGAAATTTGTTAAAACTCGAAATTGATCAAATTGTCTTACTTTAGACCGAAGAACGGCTATGCAATAGATGATGCAAATACCCCAGGAAAGAATGACTAGTTGCTGGTCGTTCTGGAGAACAAACAGGAAGACAAAGCCGCTAGTTTTACACATTGAATGACATTATCGTCATTAAAATCAGTAGTATGGAAGTTACCTATCTCAGGCCACCTACTATGTTAAACGTTTTACTTTTTGCATTTTTCAGTGTGATGTGGGGAAAATAGACTAAATCCAAACTTCAAATGATGTTGGAGCAGCTTTGGTTTACTCTGGTGCTATACAAACACCAAATTAAATTGATCCATACTTATTAGAGCTTGCAAATTGCAATAGAACATAAGTCAAAAACACTAGCAGAAACTTAAAACGCGCCAGATTGATACTTATATATTTGTATTCTCTTGACAATGACCAGTCTAGTGTAATTCTCTGACTACTACAAGAGCACAATTATGAAATTTACCACGCGAAATGATGGGTGGCTTAGTAATATTGTCATATTCTTACATGAATGCATACTTAAAAAATCAGCGATTGGAGAAACGAATCCCACTTACTGGTATTTCCCTATTTTATATTATATTTGTCAAGCTTCTATTTGGTAACAAACCACCACTTATTAAAAGGTCCTTGACCAACTGGAAGAAGCTTACGTTCAAAATTCGCTTCAATGAACTCTTCGAAATTTTATTATGTATGATGATCCGATATTTAAGTGCATATCTTTATTAAGAAGGTAGTATATGATATGATGACACTGAATCGAGTGACGGATGATATATATACAACATTAAATGTCTTGCTGTAGTTGACTGAGCGAACGAATTAGGTATAACGTCGGGATTCGTCCAGACCGTACGACGGAGACATATTCGTTAGTCATATTAAACGAGGCTTGTTTTATGTGTCCCCTACACTTGTGCGGTTTTCCATTTATTAATTTATTTCGCTTTATAAATAATTGTAAATTTCCAGCTTAGTCAGAGATAAACAATATAATTAATATAGACTTTAAATATACTTTATTCATTTGTTAAATGACCATCTATTACTGACTTTATTTTTCATATTTTCTTTTAGTCTTTATGCTCTCTTGTTCTTTTCATTTTGTGGTTTGCTTATTCTTATTTCATTCTCTTCTTATGGATGGAACAAACTGGTAATGTTTCCGTCTTGAAAAGATCAGCTTTCTAAAAACATATTTAATATATTCATTTCATTGTCAAAATCAATATTTCCCATCTTAAAATCATACTGTGTTTCTCTTCCAGCGTTTACAGTTCTTTCAACTCTGCTTCATCATCGTATATTGTCGCTTTCCTGTTGGTTTCTTTTTTCTCTAATGCTTCATTTGTTTTAATTGTTCGCCTTTACTCCTTGTTGGGAACCTTTTGTCAACTTTTGGATTCCATATATTTCCTTCCCTTGTCGAATCCAAAGCCTTCCGAAAAATACTTCCGCATTTTTTGACTAGCTATATCATTTGTTAATAACATTTTATTTGGAATATCCTTATTAGAAATTTGTTTTGGTTCATCACCTCTTTCTTTGGCACCTTTAATATCTCAGTGTGTGCTCTTCGTTGATTAACTTGGGTTTAATTGTTTTATATTAATGTTCATATATTTTAACCCAGGTTTAATGACACTTTTATTTTCGTCTGATCCTTTTGAATCGAAAAGTACCTGAAGAGCATTTAAATATCGGAAGAGCTAAACAACGACAGCAGGCAGGAATATAGAAAGAAATGGTGTGTGGTATTCCTGAAATGAACCAGCTTCAAGTCGTCTTGGCTCTACACTACACGTTGACATTTTATCCTCAAGTAGTTTAAGGACCTCTGGTGTTTTGATGGCCCAGTTTCCCAGACGAGAATTAAAGTCAAGTCAATCGCCATTAAGAACAGTTCGATGCCATCACCAGTATTACTAGATCTATCGTATATAATAATTATTGTGGGAAAGGTGACAAAGAATTTAAAAGTCGAGAGTAATACAATCATTGCAGATAGAGAGATGTGAGTGTGTTTAGCTTCTAAATCCTTCAGCTTGGAAAGAAACAAACTAATTCATTACATTTGTAGCCAGCGATCCAGTGTCAGTCCTACATGATACCAAAAACATCGCATGACGCAAGGTCGACAGCAGAAACGTGCTTACCAATTATTGCGGTTTTGCTGTACCGATGAACACCTCCTACGCACTAAGAACCACTGGGCTCACGTTTGTCAAGGCAAGAAACGATGCCGTATTTTGTCGCCACATCGTCGACTTTGAACATGATTGTTATATCCAAAACACAATACTGAGCAGGATGACGTAGAAAGGAAAAGACGCAAGTGGATTTCATCTTTTTTATTCCTAATGTATGCAAGAGACAGTCATTCACGTTCCTAATTTATGCGTCGCTCATCGAGCTTGCGAGAAGTGCATCCAAGAACCCATCTTTTTCATTGTCCCTACTGTAGCGAGATTCCAGGAAGGAGTGAACAACATTTGTTGAGGATCCAACATTCTTTCCGAATTCACTCAATGAATCTTAGACCCTATGGACTACACTTGGAGCCAAAAGGACATTCAACGATACATATACTGTAATCGCTATGCCACGGTGATGTCTCACAATTTGTAGGTATGCGATGGAAATCTATGCTAGATCAATTGCAGTTTAAAGATTCAATGAGTTCTTTGGCTATGCCATTTGGTCGAGTCCCTAAAACATTTATAATGACAAAAATAGAAAAGGGTATTTTCCACACTTTTCGAATGCCGAAGCCAATCAACATGCAGTTCTGCCGCATTTGCCTGATGCTGAGTATCACGACCCGACAGTATGTGCTCCGAACAACGAGAAGCCTTCTACGCTTGCTACCATTCTCACGCTTATTACCCTTCGACTTTCAAGATGAAATGTTTAAGTATTACCAATCCTATGTGGGCATTTTACGCCGTTGCTGAGGAACATTTCAAGGAAGCCTCTACCATCGTCAAAGCGCGTTCCTTAGTTTACCACAACCGGTTCATGTCCAAGAATACACTAGCTATCATACACTCTCAAACTTTCCAGCGCATCAAGAGTCTATTAACGGCCAAAGTTCTGTGTTGGTTTAATTTCTTGTGCGCCAAAGAACACAACTGGATCCGACATGCCAAACATGGACGAGGAGTAAAGCCTAAGGAAATATTTTGGTGGATCATTGGGATTTTGAAGACCCCAATTTCGTCTCCGAATTGTATGGATGCTCATTTCATGCGAGAAAACTTACAAACGACCCCTGAAGTTAGAGCAACAAGGATACCGAGTGATATAAATGTGGGAACGTGATTACAGTTGCGTTTTAAAACCAATACCAAGTTTAGACGCATTGCAGAAAGTTAAGACGTGGTGAACGTGGAACATCTGAACCCTCGCGAAAGTTTATTTGGAGGAAAAATTAATGTCACATGCTTGCTATACGAAGCGGACGAATCTCAAGGAAAAGAAATCATATGCCTCGACGTGTGTTCGATGTATCCTTGGTTTCAGCAAACAATGTTGCTTTCCGATAGGACACCCTCAGTCTTATCTCCCACCGAATTTTGTCATCCCGTGTTACCACACCATTGCCGAAAAAAACTTTTGTTTCCTTTGTGTCGTATCTGCGCCGAAACCTGCAAAAAGACCAACCTTGTCGTCCCACCGAGGAAGAACACGCTTTGACAGCGTGGGATTGTTTCGTCCACGAAATTTACCACCTATTTTATACAAAGTGTGACGACTCCCAGAAAGGGATTGTCTTGGGCTACGTCAACGACTTTTTGGTACTTTCCGGCGTTAGACTCCCAAAAAAACGAAAGAAGGCTCTATAACCAAACGTCACGCTGAATTGCTTGTTGGAGAAACATGACGGAAGGACAGTATTTACTGAAGACTGAGTATTTGGCAGATTGCTACTGCAAACTATGCTCTGGTGGACGACAAATTAAAAGGAATGAAACACGTGGACGTCGTTCGCGAAGACTTCATCTTGGTCAGTTACGAGGAAGAATCCGAGTTTGTACATCCTGAAGAATTTGGAAATGTCATTATTGAAGCATATGTCACAGCATGTGCTCGCTTTAATTTATGCGAAACCTTATTGTTTTTTGGAAGATCGCGTCGTATACTTTGATACGGACAGTTGGATCTACATTCATCACCCTGATAAACGATCGTTTAGAGGTATGGATGGAGGTGCACACCGAAGACAAGATTTTGAGTTTTGTTAGTGGTTGTTCCAAAAATTACAGCTACCAATACCAAGACCCACTGGGAGAAATGCATACCGACTGCAAAGTCAAAGGATTGGCGCTGAACTATTGAACAAGTGAAGCGGTGTACTTTTGTGTGCTGAAACAAGCAATACAGTCTGGAGATAGTCAACAGTTTAGCTAGACGAGCTTTGAGCCCCACAAAATTGTAAGCGTACAAAACCACCAAATCGGCTGTCGACCTCTGAAGAAAAAAAAAACATGTATCAAAACATATACCTAAAAGAGTTCGCTTTCCAAACCACAACACGTTACCTTAAGGACACGTGGATATCGACCAGTACAATAAAAGGAAAACTTCCAAGACCAAAACTTCATTACGACTACAAACGCAGAGCTGGAAAGATTAATCATTTTACACAGACACAAATAAATGAGGGGTTCATATTTAGTGATAACCTAGAAACCACTTTACTTTTAAGTGGCATTCATGTGAAGAACTGTGCAATGATGATGTACTGCATAAGAAGGGACCAGTGTGCATATAGCAAATTGCATGAGTGATAGTGTTATAATGAGGTGCTGTATAGTTAGAGACCAGTGAACTTTGAGTGATATTCAAGAGAAATAGTGCTATAATGAAAAGTGTCGTATAATCAGGGACCATTGTATTTTGAGTGATATTCATGTGACAGTGCTATAATGAGGTGCAGTATAGTTAGGGACCAGTGTACATAAAGTGACAGTGCTGTAATGAAAAGTGCTGTATAGAAAGTGATGCTCTTTGTGTACCACCCTAAGGATGCAAAAGCGATGGCACATATTACACAACTCGGAATATTACCGCCACCTCAACGAAATGCGCCCGTGAAAGAAGAATACATGTTGCCTCTGGCTTTCCCTGGCTACTGCAACGTTGAAAGTCGATTCAAAACGTTCAAGGGTAAATGACCTCAATATATGGAAGGACCTACATCCGAACAATTGCCCAGAGTTTGAATTCTCTACTTGGGTGAAGAAGATTAAGTCAAGTGTTTTACTTTTGGTGTGTAACTTCACCAATGGGAGCAGAAATACACCGCTTACCTGGAACATGCTCGATAGTTTCCGCACCGTCACTAACTTCCTTTGGTGGGACTCAGGTAATATGTCTCGAACCAACTATCACGTACCATGTTGTTTAAGAAACCAGATTTGCTATCAATCGAAAGTTGTGCAACACAATTTACGCATTGAAGCTTAGTCTTTAATCCAAATTTTGAATTGTAATCACCAGGGATTGACAAGAGGATTGCAAGAAAAGATGTAGAAAAATGTTTGGACCTGCCTTAAGGCCATATAAACATTTCAATTTGTGACTGCATAACTCTTGTGTCAAGAAATTCTCATGAGCAAAATAAAGTGAACAAAGAAATTACATTCATCTTAGTCACGACTCTGTTCTCCAGAGTATACATCTTCTAAAGGGCTTCCATTACAATAATTAATTGACATTCTTGAAAGATAACCTCGTGGATACTGGTCAGAAGTTAATCGCTACATCGATGTCTTCAACTTTGCCACAAGAGTATGAATACATAAGGACATTCAGAATCTATCTGACATGGATATACCGCCAAGTAACGACCTTTATCAGCAATGTTCCAACAGACTCGATTACCAAAACCTTTTACAACATTTGTTTCCATTGAATTGTGGACGCCATCTAGTGTGTGTGTGTGTGTGTGTGTGTGTGTGTGTGTGTGACTACGTTTCTGTGATTTTGTTTAATAACAGATTCCTAGTGGACTATTTACGAACAGTTCCTGCAAAGACAGCATGATCACTACACGTTTAAATGTGCACGAGAGACTCGTTCTGCTAAAAGTGTTGCTTTCGTATCAATACCTTTATGCCTTCTTGTGAAGAAAAGATTCGTGACAATTTATTCACTTTAGATGCTTACGGAGATGCTCGTGTAGCTCGTTGGTTACAGAAACATAGAAAAGATGTACTTGACCGGAAAGGTTTGGTTTCCATACTTGGAAGCAAGAACTAGCTAACTATGCCAAATGGTTGCGCAATTGACTTAAAAAGTGAACACAACTGTCACAGACTAAGGCAAGAAATATACTGGCTTCGCCTTAGAACGATTTGATCATTTTCGTCGTACATTACCTGGGGTGGATAATTGTTTTTCTAGTTAAGTGACTGAGATAGCACGCATCTCGTCGTAGATCGCTTGCGGTGAGAGACAAAACAAGCATGGTATGCACGGGTATTTTACTCCTGCTACTATTCATTTTCCTGTAGATTTAAGGCAAGTTTCTGTTCTAATCGACACATTGGCCTTTTGGGATCTTGTCAAGGAGTGTATCCTCTCCATTTCATTATACAGCCATAAGGATAAGTGTTACAATATATTTTATTTGGAAATATGTGAAGCATATTCAATTTTAATTATGTAGCGTGAAATGTTGCCTTTATCATTTCGCGGATTTGAAACTTTGAACTGTTAAAAATTGCTATTAAAAGTTTAATTTAGTAGCATTTATGTACATATTTTAATTCCATACCTGTTATTACGACCAGTTTGGTTTTATTCTAGATGTGTGTTTGCGGGTGTTGGTATTGGGATGGAAGCATGTGCGACCATCAAGGCCATACGAGGACGGAAGTGCTGTGCTGTAAACTTGTGCGCATGGTGCGCATGGTGGATCCATGAAGGGGGTGTGTGGTCAATACAAGTGTGGGAAAACCCAAGAATTTAGGAGAAATGAAGTCTGAAAATTCACATGTGAACCAGGTCAAAATTTTTCGTTTACAAGGTCTACAAGTATTTAAATGAGACATACGTTATTATGAATCGTATGTGCTGTACAAATAACTATATGAGTCATGAGTCATATATTCGATACAATTGTTATATTTATTTTAGTTGACCATGTTTGTTTCAATTGATTTTGTTGTGTTTTAATTGAGTACGTGGAACATATGTGGTGTTTCAGTTGAGTATATTTGAGTACAATTTAATTACACCTATTTGCATGAGATTATATGAATCTTACTTTTAATACATAAGATTATGTGAATCACATCTTGGTTTTCCTGTATCATGTGTCTACAATTTTCAATATATAAATCAGCATTTTTGTTTCCCCATTTTTGAATGATTGTATGAATTAATGTTTCTTTTATGTCAAAAGGTTTCTTAAAATCACAAATTCATTCAAATATAACAAATAAGTAATTGAATGAGTCGTATCTTTAGAGCTTGAAATAATCACACTGTATATGTTTACGAGAATATATATATATATATATATATATATATATATATATATATATATATATATATATATATATATATATATATATATATATATATATATATATATATATATATATATATATATATATATATTTCTTAATTTATTTAATAAACTTCCATCTTTCTTCACATTGTGTTTGTGTTGTCATTTAATCCAGGCATCCATTCAGGTCAAATCATGTTATAATAACATTCATACAATGTTAGAAATAGTGGCAGACAAACACGACACAGAGTAAAATCAGCTTCAAGACTGTACTGTCGTCGACATCAAAACGAATGAAAACCCATTTTAGGAGGAACATTCAGAGACTGTCAATAGAGTAGACACTTAAAGACCATTACAGCGTGTCACTAGAAATTGTAAAGCACACTCTGATCAACGATGTCTTATAATGACATGTTTGCATTTGACTTTGATCATTTTGCTTTGTACTGTATCGATGTACTGGACCGGTTGTCTGTTAAGTGTTTTTGTAGTTTATGTCAATTGTGACTTTGAACACTCAATAAATGAACCCTCAAATTATATTACAAAACCTTTTGTATTTAAATTTAAATCCATCACTGTATCGATATCTTCCACCTCCTCTTCTTCCTCTGCTATCAATGCTCTCGACGAAAAGTTAGATCGTCCATGTAGGGAGGCATTGTATCTTCGACATCTCTTAACATGTTAATTGCTGGACCGAGGGCTTCAGGCACAAACTAATTTATCAAAAATGTCAGTGAAAACAAACCCATTTGACCGATCGTCCTTTCCATCGCATCGTGTGGTGTTACCGTAGTGGCAGTCGGCTTACATCTTCCTTCAAGAAAGTCAAAGAGAATCCATCGTCTTTGCGGAAGTCATTTATCACAAAGACGATGGGATTTTGTCTGACATAAGACAAACACATCTGGTCCTCTTCGAGGACTATTTAGAAGAAGAGGAAGAAATTAAACTTTGGTTTGCACGCAGAGGGAATCATCATAGTTCCTATATCATTTATATTACCCAAAATTTGTTTCATTAATGTAAAATCCATTGTATCATCAAGCGCAATCCCATTGCATGGTCTTGTTTAAAATCTCTAGAGATAAATCTTGAGTGCACTTGTTAGCTAAATATGCGTACCAAGACACCACTCAAATACCTCATGCCTATTTATTCGTTATTCGTCGATTGTAAAAGAGACCACACCCGAGTTTTTGCGATTTGGATCCATCTTTTTAACGAATTGTGTCAAGAAGGAGGGCCAGTCATTTATACATCCCCATTAGCATACAAAACTATAAAATCCTCCGGCATTTCTTGTCTGTTTCATAATCAACATGGCTTCAAAATTGATTCATGCCCTGTACTGTAAATACTTGCTTGTGTCTTAGAAGCCAGTCTCAAAGAAGTCTTACTATATTTTACGCTGACAGCACATCCGTTACTTCATGGGATCATTCACATCCCAACATCACGCCGAACGCCTTATGATAATTATAAAGTTGCCTTGTCACACGTGAGGGATCCAAGAATCGATACTTAAATAAAAAAGCAAATCATTTTGAAACACGGAGGCAGTATTCCTCGATGAGAAACCATTATGTGTTCCCCCTTAAAATGGGATCCTAATCCCCATGAAGTGGCAAAGGAAACAAAACTCCCAAACGACATCCAAATAAAAACAGTGGCACGTTAAGTTGACATCCACAATCAGTAGAAAACAGCTTCAGCCAAACAAAGAGGCACTGCTGCTCGGACGCAACCGTCCTGGTCCAAACCACGCCCCACGGTGATCCTGTCTCCAGCTTCTTCGACGTCGCCGTTGCTCGTGATGCTCTCACTACTCGATTTACCTAGCGACTTTCCCAACTTAATGAAAAAAAAGAAACCCGTTTCTAAACGAGCTTCTGTGTTACCAGTGCCCTCTTTTTCTTTAGTGGCAGCGGAGGCCAATAAAAAGAATCCTTCCCTAAGATCAAATACAAGAGAGATCGGTAATATTACAAAGTTTACTGGATTTATCAAGACAAGAACTTTCACGGTTTAGTCTGTTGCAAACATCTTATCGTAGCGTCATGCTATCTTGAAAATTGTACGAAATACCGACCATTAGTGGAAATGAATTCCAGTATAAGACATACGTGTGTAAGTTGATTCACTTCAGAGTTTTCATAGCTCCTGAAATAAACGATGTTATTCCCCAGAAGATAACACCACTCTCTTCCCAAAGAACAAAATGAAAAAGGACTTCCTCCTCGTTTGGACAAACATTGGGACGTGTTATCGATACTGACGTAAATCGATCCACCCATGCGTAAACAACTCATTCAATTAGACACCAAAGATACCGTGTTTGAATGTTGTTGGAATGCTTTGAAAGGTTCCTTGTCCGAGCACTAGAAAGAACGCTAATGAGAACATCGAAACGATCTTCGTACAATTGTCAAAAAATATCCATCAGTCAAAAGAAAAGATTTTAGTGCAAGGCAGAAAATTTCTACCCATGTTGATAGGACCCTTGCTAGAAGTGTCTGCTTGTTTGTAAGGATCGGTTGCTGTACCGCTTTTGAGAGGCATCACTAGAAGATAAAAATGGTCCCTTTCTGGAAAAACCTAATACGTGTACCCTCGAAACTCATGGAAGGACGAAAGTTGACTTTAATATTCTAGTACCAGCGTTAAAACTGATACTGAAGCAAAGTGGTCGTCAGCCTCTTCCATAGAAAACAGAAAAGGCACAAAATTCCAGAACCAAGCTTTCCAAAAATAATTGAAGAAAAGTGATTTCCATTTTTTCACCACCGAGAATCCTGAAACGAAAGTCAGCGTCGAGGAACGTTTACAACGCACTTTAAAAGAAGGCATTTGGAAATATTTTGCGCATCAACACACGATCAAGGGCATCAACGTCATACAACGTCTGGTCAAGCTTACAATCAATTGTACCCTTGCAGCATCGGATGCACCTCAAAGAAGTAGCCCCCGACAACGAAGCGGTCATGTTTGATTGTTTGTTTGGAACATCCTTACTGCGCCAATAAATGTGGCCTGTTAACACCGGGAGACTTGGTACACATCGGAAAACCCAACGCACTTTCCACAAAGGTTATTTACCTAACTTGACCCCGAATTGTTTGATAACTTTGACGAGGGCGTGATCGTCATCTTCCCGCCTAAAATTGGAAGACATAAACGGCGATGTGTTGAAAGGAACGTTTTACTTGCTCGAGTTACAACGAGTGACCGAAGAAGAAGACGAAGTAATCTCAATCGAATAACCCATACAGGAGGCAAACGCCTAGTCGAAACAGTGAAAGTGCGTTGGAATGGATATCCCCTGAGGTTTGATCCTTTCATTGCCGATTGGCAAATGTTACCATCATGACGTTGAACACAGCAACAGCGACCGCTCTTTCTCAGAGTTCCTAAAACGCAAACCGTCCTTTTTTTTTACTAATCCCTGTGGTTTATTTTTGTTATTGGTGCCGCCATCGCCAAGTTTAGCTTGCAACAAGGAGACGAAAAATTGTGGACCACTTTACCCAGCAAATTACGTATTATGAGTTACCAATTTTATTTAACTTTATTTAAATTTACTCAGTGACCGCTGTATGGATATATTTCTAAGACACACCCTATATTGTTTCACAGCCATATGACCCCAGGCCACCCAATTTGATCACGAAGTGAATTGGGAAGTCGTTTTCGTAGAAATCTTTCATCCCATGCATCTCATAAGTATCACCAAAATTAAAAATACTTTCGTCGGCGGTTGCGATTTTTTGGTCTGATATCTTTCTGTTGAGAATAGACTTTTCTTTAGCAGCACAGGAGGCGAACAGATCTTTTGCCGAAACGTAACTTTGAAAACTAAAACCTCATACGAAAAATTAAAAATGCTAAGGACAATAACGTCAAACCGAAGCTTCTAAGTTATCAAGAGTTTTTTCTCCCAGAGTCTCTCTTGTGGGTTAGTTTCTTTTTGTTACTTTATTTTTGTCATTAGTGTTTTTCTAAATTTGTATGGATTTTTTTTGTTTACCCACCGGACGTTTCATTGAGGTCGCGCCACCTCTGGTGCTATAATTAGATCATTATTATATCAATAATGACACCAGATACGGAATCTTATACAGCTAGATTAGCTAGAGAAAGATTGGAAGCAATCAAAAAGTTTTTGCCTGTTCGTGGTTCTCTTAAACAAAAACCTCAAGAACGTCAAGAAGCACACGTTGAATTTTCAGAAGGTACAGAAAAGTTATTTAAACCCATGACAAAGGTTACTGAAAAAGCTGCAGTAGTTGCTAAAAGTCTTCGTCCAACGTTAGAACAGACTGCTAAATATACTAAGGGAACAAAAAGACGTTTACAAAAACTTCCAGCCGCAATAGTTGCTGTTCAGCCTCTTCCTGCTGATGCATATGAAGAAATACTTGATGAATGGCTGATATAAAAGAATCTGTATAAAAAAAAACAAGAGAGGATAAACCAAAGGGAAGAAAAGGTGTTATATTTATTGTAAAATTATCTGATAAAGGTGTTAATAAAATAAAAAGTCAAAAAGATATAGTTAAATTATCTGCGTTTGCTGTGTTAGGTTATCCTCGAAGAAGAAATTTTTTAAACCCTAAACATCTTAAAGGTGTTAATCATAACACATGGTATAATTGGGTGTATTGGGCACATCAAGGACTTGATCAGATAGATAGTAACGATATAAATACATTAATTATTCTAGGGGAATAAATAATTTTCTACAGCAGTAAGAAGACGAGAAACAAAAACTACCAATATATTAGAAGTTCTGATTGGAGGAAAACGCGCAGGAAATAATTCGCCGGAAATTATTAATGAAATCTCTGATATTTGTCGAAGGTTGTTTACTGGCGGTATTATAGATCGCAACATTTATTTTTCTCTCATCGACTAAAAAACAAGTAATTAATCAACATGAATTTAAAAAATGATTATACACAATGCACAACGTGGACCTGTAATGATTAGCAACTTACAAATCGATTTACAGAGATGGACTTGGTGATGTTGTCGATGTTCTATTTAGAAGGATAGCCCCAAAAGCAATACCGATTGCATAACAACTAGGAATGAAGGCTATTAAGGCTATTCGTGATAAAGTTATTAATGCTATTGGTAATCTTGCTGTTAAAGCGTTCTCGACAGTCAAGGATAGATTAGCTCCATTATTACGAAGAAAACCACAGCCCGTAAAATTACCTAGCACTGAAGTTATGCATGCAAATGTCAGTAAAATAATAAATCAAGCTGCAAATAAAAAAACTATCAGAGTTGGCTCAAACGTATATCCGATCCAGCGTTCGATATAGACTCACCAGTTATCAAGGATGAATCTGTATGTGATTGTCAATTTTATTCTTACGACGCAAGACAACCAAATCGGCGTGAAAGAAACGAATTACAACTTCAAGATACAAGTAACATTTATTGAAGTAGAAGGTAGCATTTTACAAGATGATGGTGCAGTAGTTCCACTCGGTGATTCTCCTTGTTTTGTTAACAATGGTATTATGGCGTTGCTTGACAGCGCAACATATATGATTGATGGAATAAATATTGAAACAATTCAGAAGGACGCCGACGTTGCTACAACGATAATAGGTTCAGCAAGCTATTCAGATGATTATACAAGATCAGCCGGCCCATCAATGATATTTGCTAAAGATACATATAATAAACCTAAACATGCAAACTTAAGAGTGGAAGCAGCTGGAACTGAAGTTGCATCGATGGACGATAATTTCAACATAGGCTTTGCTACACGTTGAGCAATGTTAAATGATGAAGAAACTTTTTCATGTGCAACTCAAATATCTCATATCTTTGGATTTTGTAGAAATGTTAGAAAAGGATTTTTTGGAGCTAAAACTAAAGTTGTACTTGTAAGGAAAGCCAATGACAATCATGCAATCTGGCTTCCTGCTGCTGCTCACAACTGTATGATAAGATTAACAAAACTTTCATTATGGATGCCATTGCTTGCTGATGAGCAAAAATTAATTTATTTCATGGACCAAGGTGGTAACTCATTGTTATCATGGTTAACAATGAAAATAGATAGCTTTCAAAGTAATATTTCTGGGTTATTTACATAGTAAATAGCATCACAACAAGGAGTTTCTGCGCCGAGGCATATATTTATCGCTTTACAATATACTAATCGACAAGATTCACAAGAACGTAGTCGTATGATATTTGACAAACTTGCAGTTAGTGAAGTTTCCTTACGAATAAATGGACATCAAGAATCGTCTGAAGATATATTATTAAGTTTTGAACACAATCATGTAGCACATGCATATCATCGTTTGATGACATTTATGGGACGTGATCAAAATATAGATACCGGTTTACAATATCGCAGTTAGATTTTTTAAATATGTATCCGATCTATTACTTTTCATTGGAACATCTTGATTTATCTAGACAGTCTGTTGCTTATATTCACTTTGGAGAGCAATTGCAGTTATTCTTTCAGATAAAGTAATGTTACTTGAAGGTGCTGGTTGAAGAATGAGAGTTATTGACGCACCAGTAGAAAACATGTAATTAAATACTTATCATATTATAAAATGTTGTATGATCACGTTAGAGTCACTCTGACTTCCGGTCAGGAGACAAAATTACAATCAAATCTTGCAAGTAAATGCGGAATAAAAATATCACTAAAATAAGATCAAATTTGATTTTCACGCAAGCACGTTTACAGGACTTCGTCGAAACTTTCAAAAACTTAATGAAATCGCAGATAATTTCTTTGGCACTCCGTTGACTGTTGACGTAAAACTCCGATATTAACACAAAACTTGGCAATATTAAAACAGTTATATCAGATATTGAAATGATTAGAAAAAGACTAGAAGATGTTATAAGTGGAATTCCTTATATCGTTAATAAAATTAATCACATTAAAATTCCCCACAAGCAAATTAGCAACATAGTATTTACAGCAGGGTCTGACCAAGCAGTATGGTCACCAGTCAATAAAACCAATAAACATTGTGCTGAGGTTACCGGTAAATACAGGTTCTCAGTAATCGGTGCTGTAATATCTACCACGATTTCACGGCGTTATTCGTCAGGTGGGTCCATGTTAGTGATGTTAGATCAAAACGACGAGATAACATTTAATGTGGAACCTGAAGAAGAAAAAAATCTCGGTTTGATTTCTTATTGGTGCCTTGAATTAGTAGCTACGTTCTCACCTAATTAAAATATAATGAGTATTCAACGTGATGTTGCAGCGCAAAATTATAGATATAATCAAGCACGTGAATGGCAAACAAATTTTTTAAAAAATATCGTTGACGAGAATGTAATAAATATAAAGAAATATCGCAGACGTGTAGTTATTGTTGATATAATTGTTTATTCAGCGTCTGCTGTTATTGCTGGAATCGGCATGATATTATCATCAATAACATGGAACCAGTAGTTGTAACAATTTGTGTTTCAACTGCAACAACGATTGCCGGTATTCTCAACATCGTTGCAAGAAACTACGTGCATGGAACAACTGCAAAATTGCATGATTATATAATAACATTACATACAGCAACGTTAGCATACTCCAAATTATCCTCGTTATTATCAAAGAGCCTTAGTGATGGGAAAATATCAGATTTTGAGTTCACGGAGATGATCAAAATCTACGAGGAACCAATGACAGTGATTGATTTAGAAAATCAGGATTTAAAAAACAATGTCAATTCCACTGACATAGCCAAGCGAGCTACTACAACGAATCGAAGCGAATACGACTCCGTCAAAAACGACAATGATATCGGTAAGCTTAACTCATCGAAAATTTAGTATTAACTTTCCAACTGCAATTTCAGTGAAAGAAATCGCACTTGCGCAATTACGAGTATATTACAGCTGGCCAAATATAAGATGAAAATCATTTGGTGCATTACAGGCGAATAATTCGTTTGTATTTGCAAATAGTAATAAAGATAATGGAACACCTGATTGGAATGTTGTTTCTATTCTTACAGGAAGTTATCAAATCGAACAAATCAATGATGAATTTCAGCGCAGACCAAAAACTATAAACGAAAAAGAAGCGAAAATAGCTAATTTCAGTTCACCAACCAACTTTATCATCTGCGATTGAAATATATTCTCCAGATTACGTTGTAGATATTTATCACTCGTCAATCAGATCTGTTTGATTTGAACTATTAACATATACTACAAAGTTATTTCTCATTCCTTCAGGTCATTGACTTTAAGAAAGTGAGGTAACCGCTAAATTACTCTGTCAAGGAGAGGAGAGTCATCTCCCTTCAATAATACTGAAATTGGATTAATATATCAGATAAAAACACAATTATTCTATCTTACATGTTTTGTGAGTGGGGAAACTTCCGTTTTCATATATATACATAATTATAAAATTTCCTCTTCAACGATAAAAGTCTTGAAATGGTAAAAATAATCGTTCTATCACTATTATTTTAACAATGACATGATAATACAAAAAAAAAAAAATTAAATAGTTTAGTAATATAAGCGGCATAACTACTTAATACCTCTACCGGATAGAGACAGAGTTATCTCTCTTAACAATAATGGAAAATGTTTTTTGTTTATATTTCTTAGAGAGAGCAGATTTGGTTATATTTTCTGTGACAAAGTATACGGAAGACATGAAAATACCAAAATATCATTTCTTCGTATTTGTAGATTTAATTGATCTTGCAATGTTTGAATATTTGCCAGTATTACCGGATTTACAATTTTGCCTTTTTGTGACAGTTCGTAAATTTGATAAAGAGTTATATTTTGGATTTGAGTCAATATGATCGATCACAAGACCGTCTTCGAGCACTCCGTTGAAATACTCGTAAATAAATATATGACAAAGATATCTTTTTATATTATTTTCCCGATACTGAATATGAGATAACATTGATTATTAACATAACCGACTGGTATTTTGCGTCGACAGTGCCTCATTACACCATCAGGATTTGCTTCATAATTTGTTATAATAGGGTGTCTAACAAATTCCTTTTGCTCCATTAATATATAATATAATTTGTTTAAATAATAATGTGTCTAAATCATCGCTTTGAAAATCTTGTTAGGTAATCGTCTACATCTTTTATAACTTCAAAACTGTCATTATTTGTTTTAGCATAATATCTTTTCAGTTCTCTGTATTTTTACCACCACATTGCAAACACAACCGCGTTTCTCAGCTCACTCCAAAATCGCATTTCAAACGCGGTTTTGGCCCTAGACTTACATTACGTACGCTTTGAAAATGATGTCCGCAGAATCCGTTTACGCAAGCTTAGCTACAAAGGGTCTTAGAACGTATCATTAATCACTTGCATTTGTCCTTTTTATTAATCATTATATATATATATATATATATATATATATATATATATATATATATATATATATATATATATATATATATATATAATATTTCAATTTAAATATGTGCCTTAATTATAAATGGATGAATTCGAGAGATTATCTACGATTAAGCCTTCTAAAATAAATTTAATCTTGACAGAATATCCTCTGACTTACCAATAAAAACTCTGGTTGATCCGAAGAATAAAACCTTGATTAATAAAATTCACGACGCCAGGAAAGAATTTAGCAAAGATGGCGCGTCTCATGTGTGGTCAACATTCAAAATCACCGAGGATGTCGATGCAACGATGAATGACAAAGGAGCAGCAACGATCATTAATTCTCTCAACAATCGAAAATATCTTTTTTTTTTAAATTTTTTGTATTAGTAGAAACACAATAATACCTGGATTATCCGTGACAAATATGACCCTGTCCTTCATAATGAAAAAATTGCAATACTGAGTAAAAATTCCCAACCAGGAAAGTTGACTGGTATTGACAAACCGTATTATGAAATAGCGTATCCTGTAACCACGGTTATTTATGGAATTTATCCGATAAATGATAAACCCATCGTTAATAATCTAAAGCCAATTAAATTTTCAAGACTGAATTGTATAGCCGAAGGAGTAGTGGAAACGGTCTAACGGATAAAAGACGTAAAATAATAAATGAGTGGGGAGAAATAATTAAGGATACCGGAGCGTCTGTCAAAGATATCACTGAGCTAGGAAAAAAAATATTCCCGATAACATTAAAAACAATAAACGGAGAAATTTTATACGAATCAAAATATAAATCGAAAGGTGCTTCGATTGAAATTATTGATTATAGTGTGCATGCGTGGACTAATGCAGAAACAATCTTTCCACGAAATCAAACTGTTAAATTTTACCAAGTAGATATGTTTGATTTTATTAACGAAATAAGTAAAAACGATCCTGTATCAGTATGGTTATTTCAAAATTCTGATGATGGAAACTATGATCCGTTTGGACGACTTAATTGCGTTATTTGTCGCATAGATTCTCTCCACAAAGAAATGAAACATCTTGCGTGGAAATATACCGATGATGCTGAACAATTACTCAGCAATTGTTTTACTGTTCCTTCAGTCGTGGCTCATTTTGCTAAAGTGAAAAATTCGTGGAAACCAACTCGATTGATTTTCTCAATGATATAATATCGAGTTCTGTCGAATATGGACACGGTGAGTTGTGGAATAGTAAACACAGTCATAAAGATGTTATTTTGGTTGATATGGTTGCATGTTATCCTGGAAGTTTCTTGGTATGAGAGAGTGTTCTCTATATTTTAAAAGATTTTGTCTTCCCACGCAAGAAATTACCAGAGAATCGATAAACGGACCATTGCCAGATTTTGACTTGACTGGATTCACTTGTATTGAGTCATTTAAGTTTGCTAAAGGTCTTCATACAATCTATTACGCTTGGTTTGGCAATCATTTTTCAGAAAAAGATGTGGGTACCTACAATATTGTTACGATCTATGCTCGACATAAAAATACGGATATTTCTGACAGTGAATGAAGCAATTATATCATATCAATTATAGCAAATATTCTGATGATGAAAATCCTGATACAACCGATTACGAAAATAAAATCGCAAAAGATCTCGGCAGAAAAATAATCGGTAAATTCACCGTGGGAAGATCATATGATCATAAACGACATTGTACATGATTGATTATAGACAATGCTGAGTGAGATTTAAAATTGCTGATGCAACGAGAAAAAATACATTTATAAGTCGAAGCAATGCTAACTTATCGGACGGAACCAAATTAGGTATAATTGTGAGTTATATGGACGATGAGTCACCGCAGTTTACTCATTTAAGATCTTCAATGCTCGCGTACGTTTCGATAAATCTATTATCGATGATAAATAAAAATTCTGTTTGATGTCAGAGTCGCTACAGATTCGTTTTTTATCAACAAAAAATATTCAGGATTGTTGGAAAAATTAAATATCGGCACTTATTCATCATGGGGCGAATGGAGAATACAATAAGAAAATATACTTGATTATTCTGAATCCGCCGACGTTGAAATCAAAGATATTTATTACAAAAAAATCAGATATTAAAGCTATCATCTGCACCGTCAGTGTATGATCCCGTAGCTAGACATTAAACAGTTTATCTCAATCGATCTTGGGGTTCTGGTAAAATAACTCGTGTGATTAAACTATTTGAGAATGTTATTATGGTAGTTTTAACCCCTACACACAGATTCGAGAGAAAGAAATATTAAATCATGTACTTATCATAAATTCTTTCGATGGAAGGGAGATAAATGGACTCTTGATCGAATGGGTGAAAAATACGTTCCAAAGATTATCGTTTAGGATGAAATATGTACAGTGCCGCTAGAAACATTAAAAACATTTCTTGATTGGTTATTAACAAAAAATACTGCTGTGATAATGTCCGGCGATCATGGTCAACCACCACCTTTTGTTGGATTGTTTCCACATAAATGGCTGAGGACTTTTGTTGATTATTATGAAGAAATAACTGATGACCATAGAGCACTTGATCCAGTATTAAGAGAGTTTAAAAAATGAATCAGTCTACAACCGAATAAAGTTCAGTGTGAAATAATGCGTGAAGTAATTTCAGAAACCCCTATTAACACTTTTTGGAATTTGTGGAGACCAGATGATTTGATAGTGGCAAGTAGAAAGATAGTTCGTGATACACTTCAACAACAATTATTTATGATACATGAAGAAAAGTTTTCAAATCTACCCTTACCATTATGTTATCGACCAGTTGATACGCGACGACAGAATATCGACGTTGATATACCAGAATCGTCAGAAAAACAAAATCTTGTACTAAATGATATTGTTTTTGTTCCTGTCAATGTTGTTGGAGATGCGCTAAAAATGGACAAATCTCCGTGGACGTTAGGATTCGCGATGACAATTCACACATCTCAGGGGTTAACCATCTCTGATACTCGAATTTGGATCGTCGATGGTCATATCGAATGGTGAAATTTAGTTTATATCGCATTGTCTAGAGTTAGGAAAATATCTCAGTTGCGGTGGGTTATCATAGACTTTACAAAAACCAACGGCGATGTTATTGACAGTGATATAATAAGAAAAAAAAAAATAGTTATAAATAGTGTGACACAAAATATAAGCGCGAATTTGACCTTGATGCTGAATTTATAATGATGCTGAAACAACAGCAAAATTATCATTGTTCGAGCTGTAAAATAGTAATGTTGCGGAGCAATTGTCTTAATGATCCAAGACAAATAACGTAGACAGAATTAATAATAAGTTTGATCATCCACGCGAAAATGTAATGCTGACCTCTCTTGAATGTAACTGACGACGAGGTGCTAGTTTACATAAAAAGAATGCAGTGGTAATTGTGTGTCTTTAGGTATTACTTGTAATTGTTAACGTACAAATGCACGTTGAGGAGCAGTTGAATCTAATCTGTAGATTGCAGGTCTACCCGTAGATCTTAACACGCTAGATATTTTATGTGTCGTTACACTCCAAATAGGATCAGTCGCTCTTTTTTTTACCACCTTCAAGTTCACCAGGTTCATATAAATATCTGACAGTAACATTACCTAATACTGGTCGGTTTGAAAAATCATGTCGTTGTATTGGTATCTGTTTTTTTTTTTCTAATTGCATTAATAGGTTTCATGACGGTTGGTCGAGTAATTTCCTTACTTAATGCAGCTATCACACTTGGTAATCTTGCAACCCATTCACGAGATCTCGTATCTTGAAGTATTTCCTTCGCATACTGATATCCAAATAACCGCTCAGCAAGTGTTCGATTAAATCGTCCAACAATTGCTTGATCTGGATGTATTGCAATATGTCCTCGTCTGATTTTGACAGTATGTTTTTTCATCAGAGATAATACTGCACCAAGAAATTCCTTACCAGGATCAACCTGTAATAGTTGTGGCCATGCTAAGGGTCCTCGTTAATAAATTCGCTCAAAAGCAGATACAACGTCAGTTGCTGTTTTAGCTGATAGTGGCTCTGCTTCTTTATATATACTTGCAACGTCAGCGACAGTTAACGCGTATTTCTATGTTAATTGACGTCTTCCAATTTCGATAGTATCGTGTGGCAAAAATAAAATATCAGCCAGATGAACTTCATTAGGAATGCTGACATCAAAATGTGCATGCTAAATTCGTTTAGGTGGTGGTAAATAAATTTTCCAATTGCCTGTCGTGCTAACCATATTTCAGCAGTAAAACGTGTAACATTTGCTGCATCAGCAAGTTTATTAGTTGCTGCTCTACTCTCCAATATCCCCTTGGCCTATAGTAAATTGATTCCATTATTTTAATAATTGGTTAATTAATTACCAGCCCCTAATGCTAGTTTACCTTTCATCGCGGATCATACCAACCAATTATCTAATGAATCTCTGATATTTTTATTTTGTATGAAATGTAACGATTGAATCAACTTCACTTCTGTAATATATCTATCTTGTAGGTTTTTACTTTTATAAGCTACATCATGAATTTGACACGCTCTATCAATAGCATTTATAGGACGCTCTCGTCAATTCGAATATCAAGTAGGGTTCCAGGACCACAATAATTATATCCTGATATATGAAGATATGGATGAATCACCGTCCGTAGATGAATTATTGGGGTTTATTAATAATTTCGTAGTATATGATGACGTAATGTTGGACAAACAATCAAATCCAGCTAGAATATTTTCTCGAGGAAGGCATAAAAATACAGATATAATTTATGTCACTCAACGATACACACACATACCAAAAGTAGTTAGAGATAACTGTAATATTTTAGTTGTGTTTAATGGAGTTGATAGACATATTCTGATAATTATTGATCAGACTTAGTGCAGCGGAGATCTGGACATAATTAGATTTAAAACTTCTTTTCAAAAGCACGATCTCCTCCGCACGGATTTATAACAATAATGTACACGATACTATAACAAGATGTCGTGTAGGTCTTGATAAAATATGTGGTTGATCTAATTAGAGCAGCAGAGGAGGCACGACCTTAATGCGACGTCAGGTTGGTAAATGAGAACATATATACTTTTTAGAAAACACGAATGACAAAAATAAAGTAACAAAACCTAACCCCAAGAGAGAATCTGGGAGAGAAACTCTTGGATAGAAAATCTTGCTAAAATTAGATGCTTTGGTTTAGCGTTGTTGACCTTATTATTTTATTTTTTTCGTATGAAGTTTTAGTTTTCAAAGTTACGTTTCAGCAAAAGGTTGTTCGCCTCCTCTCCTGCTTCTTTGTTATATCGCAAGTTTCTACATTCGATATCTACTGTTTTATATTTCTTTAATTAAGTGTGCCGTGAAAAGTGTCAATTAGAGAAACAAAAAAGACAATAATATGTGATGGAAAATTTATGACAGATGCCGATGATCATCACAAATCTTGCTAGACATCAAGAGATTTTCTGTTGTCACAAGAGGTATATTTTTTTGCTGGTAAAAGGCTTGGCGTTGTGATAAACATAAAAACAAAAAATGCAATCAGAATCTCAACGCCGGCGGGTCATAATATGAAACTGAAAGTCGTTAATAATAGCGAATACACCAGGATGTTCTTACACGATTTTATCTGGACCTTGTTTAGCGGTGATGATATTCCAGACGGAATGAGAGCTTTCCCTATCGACAGCAGTGTAACAGACAATAACATCGCTAACTTGTCATTGCAAGACGAGTTTCAACCACATTCGATTTATATTTTTTACGAGGCCAACGACAGAGGTATGCTAACATATATTAAAACAAGGAAAGTTATAGAAAATCTAAATAATCGTGGTTACTTGCAGGTGATGATCCGTGGAACTAATACTAATCAGGTTTGTTACAGATCCCACATATTTATCGACGAAGTGTTTCGTGGTTTAATTCCTGATGGATTAGTTGTTGATTGTCTTAATAATATTAAAACAAATAACCGTTAGAATAACTTGGACCTTGTTACACAACAAGAGAATAATAGGCGGTTAATGTTGGAAATCCTAACACTTTTAAAAATCTAAGACCGGTTGTATCACCTAACTCTGAAACAAACGAACAAATGTCGTTTCCTTCTATCACATCAGCCTCAAAGTATTTTAAGATTAATCCAAGATCAATTAAATGTGTCGCAGATGGTATCACTAAATCTGCGTCAATATCAACAGGATATAAAATTGTCTTTCAATAAGAATCACCTGCTATTTAAAATATTAGCGACGTCGTTGTTGTCAAACATTAACTGAGATATTTGTTTAAGGTTTCCTTGTCGTATTGTACAAATATTTTGCCGTATTTCAGCATGTGAACAAATTCTATTACTGCCTACAAAAATCAAATTATTTTTTCTCTTTCTACCTCAAAGCAAGCTACCACGTTGTCGTCACCGGGGAACATATTTCTTACAACCTCTTCCAGCTGCAAGGGATTTACAACATTAGCTCGAGTAACAAATCTGTTCATATTTGATAATTAACACAAAACTAGAATGCAAGGCAGTCCATTTTCATATCATTATTTAGAATATTTCCAAGATTTTCCCTTGTCAAGCGGCAGTGAGCCCACTTAGTAACAGTATCCCTATCATATCTAACAAATATTTTTGAATATTTCTCAAGTTCTAATACCTCAAAATATGTCAGTAATATATCAAACGCCGAATAAGAATCGTATTCAACGATAAAATTTGCATACATTTTTCTGTTTTCTTATCACTCATAAACAGTTTGGCAGCGTCGAATAAGAAGTTCATATTTAAGATTTTAGCTTGGACGATTCTTCTTATTTCGTCCGGCATTTTATTACAGTAAATTAGATAAACGTATTATGTATAAGATGTCTCAGACAAATTTCTCGTTTGCGAAAAATTTGTCAGATTTTTATAATGACTTCGATTGTGATGCAGAGCATAAAAAATTCTATGAATGCCAATACTGACATTAATGCAAAACATCTCGAGTTCGATCTAGAAATATATTTATTTCCTGTCGTTGGGAATAAATTTGCCGATGAGCCAGGTATAATACAAGAACATGAACACGTTTATATCGCAGCAAAATCACAACATAATGTAAACTATCTCCTCCCTACAAAGATTTAAACGATTAATTTTACTGTATCTGGACGGACATCAGATATTCTGGGAGTTGTTAAAGCCATTTATGAATCGTGGACAGTTAGAGCTTTGTGGTGGTCGGAAAAATCTAAAA
The DNA here is from genome assembly GCA_028554795.2 of Sinohyriopsis cumingii. Taxonomy (NCBI): domain Eukaryota; kingdom Metazoa; phylum Mollusca; class Bivalvia; order Unionida; family Unionidae; genus Sinohyriopsis; species Sinohyriopsis cumingii. Next base: position 28,925,535 of record CM068835.1, read on the forward strand.
TTTGATATTCTGTTTGTTAAGATTTTTATCTGGATCGGAGAGTTCGCACTAACAACAACACGAAGATAAATATTTAATATCGTTGTACAGGCCAGTGAAATGTAAATATGTCCTTTTGAAATACGAAAAGATTTATGGTAAGTGGATTGGATAGCTGGATTATATGAATTACGCGGTTGGATTGCTAGCGATTTCATTAAAGATTTTTGATATTTCACTGTTGGTCTCCAGCTATTAAAACTATCACCGTAACTTGTCCATTTGACCAAACTTTTCTTATCTTTTCGTGGTATCACTCGCTCGACGACAAATATATCCTGCCCTGTCCGCTGTAGCTCCTGTTTGTAGAAATTTCCAATAATTTTATCTCCGGCAGGTATTATCGTTAAAATTTTATCTACCACGAATACGTCCGCGGAGTAAATCCTTTTTCGAATGTTTTTGTTTCACTAGTGAAATTCTAACTCTATCACTAGCGCTAAACCTGTGTCTGCGGTAAATTTTCTCGTTCAAAAGTATTGGGTTATTTACAGCTTCATTTGGTAACAGTCGAAGTGTTTTATGTTTTGTGTTAATGAAATCTGATACAGTCTTTGGCAGATCATTAACATATCTGTTAGTGTTTTTGGCTATGAGTTGCTTATATATATTTTATTTTAGCGTACGATTAAATCTCTCGACAATGACACTTTTCTAAGACTATCAACTACGATCATAAGGTACCTGCTATTGTCAATGTGCTTATCAAATTTTTTTTTAGGTCAGCGAAGTTCATGTGCTAGAGCGCTCTGCGGTCCTTCGTTCATAAAGTACATTTCGAAATACTCCATGAAGTCCGCTTATATTTCTAACTTTATCTAACATCTCAAAGTTGCTCAACGGGCTTTCGGGAAATATTAGTCCTCTCCAAAGTCCGATTCTCAGCAGACTGAGAAGTAGAATTACCGCCATTACTGCCAGCAATGGACATATGAATCCACCGTGGATCGCTTTCAGGTCTATCTTTTTTCTTCGTTGTATTGCTTTTCTTTGCTGTTTTACGTTTATGAACTCTTCGTGTTTTGGGCATTTTTATTTATAATCGTTAGACGAAAGTGAAATGCTTGCATTTTACACTAATTGATACCGTCAAAGAAAATAGCCTTCTTCATGGCACCGGATATGGCCCCCGAGGCAGCAGCTATCCGCAATGTGCCTGATACTGGTAATAATCCGCGTACATTGCAGTAACTTGCGCTGCTGACTGTCAGCATCAGTTTTGCTGACAAAACGCCATCTCTCTGGTTTCTGAAAACTATCTTCAGCGAAACAGACTGTCGTTCAATAATAGCTTGTGTTATTTTTTTTAATTGTCGAGGCGTTAAATTCACTTGATGTGTAATGTAACTCATTTTGTGTTTATTTTTCTTCTGTTTGATACAATTTGTATTGAGGTCATTCCGCTGCTTGTTTGTGAATTAATATATTCCGCCCGCTTGTCTGATAAAATTGTAAAGTACAAGGCACCTGGTAGTCAGTCTAGCCAGTAAATCAATACATTCCACGGCTTGTTTGATAAGGTAATACCGCCAACATTGAAACTAGGACGGTCATCACGCAATTGGTTGAATATGTAGTTAAGAATATGTCAGCTACAATCAGTACTTATGCATAATACACATTATCTGGAGCAACTGGAGCCTGACTAAGTGACCACGTCACTTCAATGTCAGAATTTGACCTGATAGCTCGTTTGCTATGCTTACTGACATCAAAGTGAAATATCGGATAAAGTGTTCTAAATTCTTCGATTGAAAGGTTGGATCAGCTATCAGCATCTTGATATTTTTGCATAGCTTCCATTAGGTATATGTACACAGGAAATACGTCTCTGTTAGCTAATGCAACAGCATCAGCTGCAAAGTTACATTCCATCGCTCGTTATGGATACTACTTTGAATTTATTCTAACAAATATTCTTCTGACATCTGGACTATCAAATACATATTTATTTTGAAGCTGACTTCCACGTTTATCCTGTCGTTGAAACACATGAAATACATGCCTTGGTAACTGCTCACTTGGTTATGTTGTTATCCGCCATGTGTTTTGGATCGAATTCAGTATTGTGGTTTGATAAACTTTGTTCTCCATAAAATGAATCTTTTGCGTAAATGTTGTTAGCATCGTCTCAAGTTCTATTGATTTATAGATCGATGAAACTACACGTGGCATTCTCAATGCTAGCATTATCACCACAAGTTCCATCAAACAATCGTTTTGATCTACTCGGTCAAGTATAATTGTATGTTTTATCCTACGAAATACCTTAATGTAGTCTCTTCAAAATCCGAATATTGCGCTAAGCGGAAGCATCATAGTTATTTGATGTGAATTATCTGTTAATTTTCGTCGTTTAACAAAATCCTCGCTGTAATATTGAACTCTTTTTTTAAATTCCGTTTACAGTTAATAACATTGCGATTTCGTTAGCATCATCAGCTGGTGTAGGAGTTCCATGGAAATTTTCTAGTTCTATATTTTTTATCAGTTAAAAACATAACACCACCAATAAACCTAGCACGCATTTTATTATTCAAATCTAAAAATTATACTTCATCTTCTGCTTTGTCAAAATGTCTTTTCTTTCAGCTTGTGATCCAATATTTTGAATATGTTTCAGCTTATCATTAATTTTTTTGTCTTTGTCCACTAGCTATTCGCGAATTTGAAAACCGTTATGCTTGTCAATAGGAATATAATCGATCAAAAAATTGTTGTAATCTTCTTGTAATATTGGTTCTCGGGCAGATTATTTTAAAAAAATAATTTGATTCTCATTTGGCATTTTTGTGACTACGATGTCGGTAAAAGCTTTTTGTTTCCCTGATAATACCTCCTGACGTTGTATCGATTCAAAAATTACATTTCTTTTACCTCTTTTTGTAGCGCACTATGGACTCCTATTCGCACAATAACTTTCTTCTGTCGTTCTTCAAGTAGACCAAGTAATCATTTCTTTGATAACTTTTTAAGATCTTCAGGTGATACTGCAGAAATATCTGGCTGTTTGCCAAGTAAGGTTTCGGTCAATGGTCTGAAAAGTCTAGCAGTTTCTTCTGCAGTTTGCTGTAGACCCTGAATTTCCTTTTCAATCTTCTTCTTGAATGTGGCTCTATTTGGAACAACTTTCATTAGAACCTCTATTCGCTGTGCGTCCATTTATTCGTTTTATTTATTTTGTTAGACTAATTTTAGATTTTGGCTGAAAGACCAATTTTTAGATGTTTACCGTTAGATTCATTTTCAGTCCAAAAACTACTCTATTCCACATCTCAACATACGATTGCGATCTCGTGCTAGCTTATCGAACAATAAAAAGTTGTGTCCGCCATCACCAGTAGCGTTATGATAAAGTTCAGCACATTTGTCTTTTTATACACCCCCGCACTGTTCTCGGGCTATATTTTGTACGTCGATATTGTCTAGTCCAGCGAATATTATGAAACAACATGTATTTTGCCTGGTTCACCGATCCACGTTATAAAATCTGTAAGCTAGGTAAACTGCATTTCATTTTGTGTTCCGCGATAATGAAAAATAAGATTTTATCTTATTCATCTCTGCATTGCTTAGCGGAATTTCATCAAAGACGATTATTTTATGCTCGTCAGAATCTAGTTCAGCAACGGGAATTAAATCTTCGGGTTGTTTTATGATAAATATATCATCGCAAACGCGTAGCTAAGTTTCCAGTTTTTAATTGTATTCGCAGAGCAGCCGTATTTATCTAGATGTGGATTGATCGTGCAGATATAAGCTCAATCGTAGTTGAAGAGGTCGTTAAGAAACAGATTCATCAAAAGATTAGTTTTGCCCGATCCAGTTCGTCCTACTATCAGATAATGGCAGTCCGGTAGATCATCGTTATGTTTATCTTTGACTATGCGCTCCATGTCAAAGTCGATTACGCTCATTCTACACCAGGTATTCACAAACTTTTATCTCGCAGTAATAATAAAAATGAAATACTACTCAAAATTTGGTACGTTAAATGACAGCTTAACCGACATCAGAGTTTCAGCTACATCCACTACGGCTGGAGTAGTTTTAACAAATTATCTATATAAAAAAATACGGCCATAAAATGACCGGTAACTTAAATATGTCAGGCCAGCGAGTGCTAGACCTTGAAACAACATATCCACCAATCAACGTAGCTGACTCACAAGCAGTAATCTTCGCACACCTTATCACGGTAAGCAAATGTAAGTTTATCATTGTCAGGTGGAAAGTTGACCGAAAATGTCAATATGAGTCAAAAGCATGTAAATCTTGAGACAGAATACCCCCCCCCCAACATAGATAACTCAGATGTCGTATGTTTTGCACAACTTAATGTTGTTAATAATATCAAGTTATCACTAAATGGTGGGACGATGGCTGAAAATGTAGATATGGGTGGGAAAGTATTTAATGCTAAACTTGATAACACAACTTTGACTAATAACGATTCTGTAACAAATGTGAAGTTTGTCAAAGACAAGTTTGTTATAAAATCCTGTGATACTATGGTGGAAAATCTGGACACGGGATCGAATAAGAAAACAACTAAGGGCAATTCCATCAGCGGTATGAGATTTAACAAATAAAAATTACGTTGAGAATAACATAGCAGGGAATATTGCATCACAGTGTCCAGTGGCTGTTGGGATTTTGAAATTTCAACTACAAGGCGTATTAAAATTAAGTGTCATACATATATATATATATATATATATATATATATATATATATATATATATATATATATACACAACTGGAGATTAGAAGGATCGAAGGATGATTTAAGATACCTTACGCCATATGCGGCACCAAGTGTTTATATTGTTGATTCTCAGCAAATTATATTTGATCCTACAGCACCCACAAACAAATACTTGTATTTCCGGATTTATGTTGTCAAAGCTGGAAGTTCTTACCCAGGTTAGTCGACGTTTCAGATATATTCACTCGATGACCTAGTATAGGTCTGGCGTGCTAGAACGCTGTCATTGTAATATACAATGTATGTTGATCCTCCGTCGATCAGAGTCGCAAAAGAGTTTTATAATTTCATACTAAACTAGAAAACAGAGATCGAAAAAGCCGATTTTCATCACCTAGATCCAGACAGTGTGGAGGAGACAAGATCAGTAAATAATTGCTCGAATGAAAATTTAACTTTAAAATCACCCGGTTTCATTATGGTAAAAAATCAGAGCAAGAGCGACAAAATAAAGATTCACGACGAGCTTGACAAACTAGCTGTAACAAGGAAACACAAGTTTCTTCAAAATCGTAAGCTCAAGAACACATTTGTTGAACGTCTAATATTTTGTGTGCTTGGCATGGACTATTATGACAAAACGGATGCTATTAGAAATAGTGAATAACAGTCCTGACACTAACCTGCTAACATTATCATATATATTTCTAGTAGACTCTCTCACCGGCGATAAAGAAAAGTATGACATATATCACATTAATGCTGCACTAAACGCAGTAGCAGATATTTAGTATAGGATTGAGTTAAATTAAGATGTCGAACAAGACATATTTTATCAAGAGATTGACGCTATTATAGATGTAAAATCTGGAATTTATAAAGATTATGAAATACATAATAGTTCTAAAACTTTGCTTGCAAAAACTATTTTGAAAAGAAGCTGGAAAGTTACTGACAGAAAACAAATACAGAAATATCAAAGAGCTGATGGTTGGATACCTAGACATACCCACCATAAGTATACAGTAAGCTGATATTCGCGGTCTTTTCAGTTTCGCAACAACATGCAATTCTTAAGCATCATTTATTACTATAAAAATTTAAGCTGGATCAGTTATTGTTATGTGTGAAATATAAAATGTAATGGAAGATATTACAGTGGAAGATACCAAGTTAAAGATGAAAAGAATTATTTTCCGATGTAAGCATATGACGATTGAGCTTGACAATGAAAAGTACAGCACAGCACGTATTTCAAAAACAGAAATAAGATAAAGCTGTCTCTGGTTCGCACGAAAAATTGGGATTATTTTAGTAAGCTACCTGAGTTACAGATTCATTTCTGATGCTGCTGATAATCTTTACAATCCAAGATCACTGGATAAATACACTAATGTCACAGTCCACGACGAATTGAAAAAATGTTATGTCGTTAAATTAATCGTCTCACATGGAAATTTTATTAAGATGCTAGAACACGGATCTCCTATCAGCGGTAACGTTAATCTGTACTTGTTTCGTCATGAGGATGAGACTTATACACAATAGAGAAAGACGAGATTCTAAAAATATCTCGACAGGTGGCTTTATAAATTATCTTTTTTTGTTTTTTTGTAGAATCCCAGATAATTATTAATAGCATATTCATTAGCAGTCAGACGTGTGACCTGCAAATCACAGCGAGTTATTAATAGCGGGTTAAAAATTAATGTGAATGTTAGGATAGTAATTTTGTGTAAAATATAAATATAAATCGGTAGCGATTTCAAGTAAAAACCGCAGTAGTAAGCTTACAAGGGCGTATCTTAGTCAACCACTAATTTGTATGACGACGCTGATGATTCACTGATGGGTCCTTAACAGGTGACCAATAATGAAATTGAAGTTGTTGCCTCAACAAAGTGTTTTCGTAATTTGTTTGAACTAACATCGGGGGCCTGAAGGAGGGCAATCATGTGGTCGTTGTAATAAAATGAGGGCTTTGGATTAGATACCCCCTTTAAGCTAACTACTTCGATTGTTTGAGAATATATTGAATGCTGCATATACATGCATACTTATCGATTACTTGTGCCTATATTTGAAGATGCTTATACATGTATATTTATCGATTACTTGTATCCATATTTAAAGTTACATATACATGTATACATATCGATTACTTGTACCTATATTTAATGCTGCATAAAGATGTATACATATTGATTACTTGTACCATTATTTAATGCTGTATATACTTATATGCGTATTTATTTCATTCTAGAAATGTTGGTACAACTTCCCCCGCTTAAAACTTACGGATCTTTCCTTTATTGCGACTAATTCAAAGACTAATTGAAATAAGGCTTCTTTCATCTTTCCTTGTTGCTAGCAAATTTATAAAATGGAAAATATGTTTAATCTACACGGACGAAACGGAGATTAATGCTTCTTTAAGAATCAGATTCAGAATTTTGTACCCAGAATGCCATGGCGATGTTATCAAATTGAAAAGAACAATATAATGCAATCTGTCTCTGGCTTTTGTGATATAGCTGTGGGTTAAATGGGGTGACATGAAAGAGAACCAAGTAGCACGAGTCCATCTCAAACGGCATTAAAAGAAATCCCATGGACTGGGACAAAATTAAAAGTGGTGTTGAATTTGAAGATATAATCATGACTGGCATACATGGACGCCATCATACGTATATCCCGGGTCATCCCTGTACTTCAAACAAAATTTAAGATGTCAAGAAACCAAAGAAACCGTGAAGTATTGACCTTTGCATTATAAATACGACACTTGATATAAACGTAGCATATATTTTGCTGACAAAGATCAAATTATTCAGCTTCATATGTTTGTCATAGACATCTTTCTATAGAGCGAAAGGTAAAATATATACGAAACCTAATGTCATTTACCCTGAAATCTTAAAATTAAAAACAGCACCCAAAATATGATGCGCGACATCCTTTTATTTATAATATACAAGAATAACAAATTTATCCACAAATTTCAATGGATTTAAAAGTTAACAACAGTAAACGCGAGCGTGATGGAAAACAAAAATATTTATCCCAGACTTTAACATCAATGCACTTTTGGGTGCCAGTTGCCGCGTACAGCGTTAGCCACGGAGTATGATTTAACCTTGGCCATGCCGAAATAGCGATTTATGTTCAGTTACTGCAGCACACACGAAGTGTTGGCAGCGACCGACGGGGTGTTTACCCCGTGTCTTTTTGCCCGTAAGTTGATTACATCCTTAGTAAGTATGGTGCTATTTTTCACTATATGATGATAAGTCACATCTAAAGGCAGCTAGAATGGTCAAACGTTATTCTTTCTTACTATTTATTAAATGTTATTAAAATTTTGTAATATTTTGAATGTGTCGGAATTATTCTGCATTCCTAGAAAGTCAGAGCTATGTCACATAGGATCATGCTACTGGTTTCAATATAGCCTGTGTTATGTTAGACATTTTATTGCTGAACAAACAAGCTAAATTCAATGTGATGCTGTACGTATTAAATATCCAGAAGAGTTCTAGCCTTTATAATCCAGTATGATTATTTCTGTCATAAAAAAATTCATGTGTAACCGTGGTCATTATTTTAATAATCTCGTACTGATCTTCTTTTGAAAATGTTTCGCGTGTAAGACAGTCATTTTATGTTTTACGCATGTGTAAGGTACATCACTCTATTCGTTCTTTAGCAATTGTATAGTGTTCAAACCCGAATTCTGTAGTCAATTTTGACTTCGGCAATGTTCCTTCGCCGAATGATACTGGTCGGCTGAGTATGAGGGCCAAATGAAGGTTCTGGACCAACGGGTGTGCGGATAGGTAGGATCTAGTGGCGTCTACAGCAGGCCTGGAGGGTTCGATCTTCACCCATTCATCACGAGCCGTGGACTGGGAGTATTCAGCATTTTCGTTGGGGATGTTGTAAGATAAATGCGTTATATTTGTTGGTGAACATTACGATACTTTTCATCTAAAATCAGTATCATTAAATGTGTGACACGATAATGCATCATAATACTTGTTGATTAATAATACGTTGACCCCATTTGTTGATAAATCCAAACATTAATCTTGTCTGTTGGTACCAACACTGATCGTATCCGTTGGCAAAAGATACCGTTTGTTATATCCATTCATATACTTTGTTTGCAGGTGTAGTTTTCAGCAATTTGGGTTTGGTCTGTTACAGATAAGCATCAGGGTGTGTAGATTCAAATATCATTAAATTGCGTATATCGATAAACATGCACGTGCTTTACTTATGTGAATTCAATAGATCCAGTTCCACCCGGTTTCATCCTGTTACATCCAGTATGGTATGAGGCACACATTTTATTAACGATGTGTACACATCAGATTTATGTTAATAATCTAAAATGGCTTTGAGCATTTTTTCCAGAAATAAAAGTATGATTACAAATTAAATGTTTGATCTCCGACTTTGACCTTATAGATTGCATACAATAAATGGGACGAGATTTTCAATTTTTGTTATGATGTATATTTACACTTAGTTTCCTCCCTTGACCTCAAATGGCTTTTTCGTTCTAAGCAGAGAGGAACGCGTGATGGAAATTCAAAATATTGACCTTGGGCTTTGATCTTTCGGATAACACGCCCGATGAACTACGCATAACACCTATTAGAATGATATGTATTCATACTTTGATTTCATCCTTCAGCCTCAAAATCAACATATGCGAAATGCAAATTCCACACAGAAGCTTTGGCTCATCAAACCCATCATTGTAAAGTGACATCCCTCATAGAAACCAAATCAAAGAGATGACATGGTATTGAGTATATTGCGTGTTTGACACATATGTGTCTCATGCGTGTGTTCTAAAGAGTGAAACTCGACCAGAGTGCATGACATGCCAGTGTCAACTGACGATGAAGCACATTATTGTCGAGCGTGTCGATTTCTACACTGCGACTGAGTATAAAAGAAAACTTGATGGCCAAAACGAAGCAATGATCGGTCATCTTGACCTAGACAAACCGTAGTTTGATAATGTGAAATGATACGTTTCATGTCTAAATCTCACACAGAATAAATGAAGGTCGTGTCAAATGCCGCATACGTCATCTGTGGTTTTATATGGAAATATTGTGTGGTACAGACCCATAATGTTGACAAGTGACCTTGACATTCATCAGATTAGAAATATTGTCCTAGAACAAAATTATATTAATAACGTGTAACCAAAACAACTTTGAAATACAGAGCGGTTAAAATGGGTCTCGTAGACTACATTAGGTTGGGGTGGGATGCTCCCAGTATTATCTTTAATTATTACAGAAGACCCACCCTGGCTCGTTTTTGTTAGAAATTGAAGTAGTGATAGAGATGCAAAGCTCCGAGCACCCAGTCAGCGATGCCGACAGTTAATTTACTGAATACACAAAAGGTGAAATTCAAATAAACAACAAATTTAATGTCATTCAATAACAGATATTCCTTCCTCAAATGAAATTCAATATTCAAAACCCTATCACTCGTCTTTCACTCGACCAAGAGACTGCCTATTTCATCATCTGACTTAGTGTGATAGAGTTTCCTCCTGTCCTGTGTTTCTACTCATCTGTAGTATTTCTTGACTGGTACCCAGTACCCCTTCAGTCCAACAACCACGTTCTTCACCCTTCCACTTCCTCCACTTCCGTTCTCTCCTTTTCTTGTCTCCCAGAGACTCGGGACCAACTGTACCAGGGTATTTACCTTTTCTGTTTCCTACAGCTCCTCCGGTCCCTAAAAACTTCATTGCCGTAATAGATTGCGACAATCGAGCAAATAAGTCACTAACCTTTCCGAAGCTCTTTTGTAATTCCCATAATAACAATGTTTACCGCCAATTTCGATTGACGTCGGAGTAGCTTATAACTTCCTTATGTAATTCCTGCAAGATGGTTTAGCGACTACTGACGTTTAGTTCCAAGACACTAGATTTAATCTTGCGATTCCAATGGTGGCCAGGCCTTACTCAATTCCAAGTGGATGTCGATTCACCCATGGTTTACATCATTAGCAGACATTGCCCCCTCCCCAGCAGTCTGTCAAGGGTGGATTTACGACCCTCACTTGATGTTCCTTTGATCCCAAACTGGCAATTCATGCCACTTACCTGTGAATCGCACGCTACAGAATAAGGCGCCAGTAACAAGTTCCTATGGCCATATAATATAAAAATGGCTTCCCATCCGTCTTTTTTTATGTCGGCTTACACTCGCAACATGTATGAAGCGAATAGTTAGCCACGGGGTCTATCATATACATGTTGCAATCTGGCTATTGTTCCTTACTTATAACGTGACAAGCGGAAAGAAAAATGTGATGAAAAGCTTGAATAATGACCCACGACCTTGAAAACTTCTAATAATGGTGCATGTATATTCGAAACACTTCTAAATTGTGACTTAAACTATACCATGTTTCACACACTAGTATCAGGTTATGTAGATTTAATCTGTATTGTGTGATTGATCTTTGTGTATAACTAAGAGTATGAGTTTGAGCCTTCCAGACTAATGTTTAAGTTTTGTAAACAACATTTTACATTGCTAATTTTTGTTGATAATTGTAAATTTTATATGAAGATAAATATTGCTTGTTGGTGAAAATGTTTACTTGGATTTGAGTTCAGGACATTTGTATTACCCTCGAGAAAAATGGTCTATATGATCATTGACAGGTAGCATACAAAAATTTAAGTCATATGCCTGATCTTGTTGACAGGTTAGAATGTTCTTGAAATGAGCGTTTGATCCTCTTCCTGGTCCTCCTATTGTGTATTAATGTTTTATATAAAGATAATGATCAATATAACTTCTCATTCCTACTTTAACATCTACCTAGTGGAATGGGTATTTTGGATATGCTTCAGTTATATTTGAGAATATTTATTTATTTCAATTATTTGTTGGCTTTACAGAGTGCTCATTAATAGTTTTGGGACAAAATCATTAATTTGGTATGATTGTGAATTCATTTATAGGCATTTTGAATATATCATTGTGATATATCACGACTGATAGCACAACAACTTTGTTCCGAGCTTATGTTCCTTCAATACATTCAAGATTTGAATTAATTTGGAACACCAATGAAATTTATTCAGAATGCTTATTCTTTTGGACTTGTAATATAATTTTAGGACTCTTTGGGATTTAATTCACAATGCTGTAAGTTCATCATAAATTTCCACTTTGTATTTCAGACAAATAAATTATTTGCTCAATTTTACTTACTTTATTGGTTTCGGTCTTTTCTGATACTTAGTTTAAGACCATATAGCCGTAATAAACAAATGGCTTTAGGTTATAAAGTGGAAAAAACAGTCCGATGGTGAACTCAACTATTGAATGCCATCTTGAATTTGAGGAGAAAAAACAAGCGTGGTACCCAATACAATGCCTTGAAATGCGACGTATAAGTCTGGAAAAATGTGTCCTATAATCTACATCGACTTATGACTTAATGACTTAAGCGGGACTGAAAGCGTCAAAGGAAACTAGAAATATTGAAATATAACTTTAACCTTGAAGACAAAACCGCCATTTGTGTACTTGATGATGTAGGCATAATCAAAGTTCCTTCCCATAATTTACAAGGGCCTTAAATGTATAATCGAGGAAATGTATGGGCAAAGGAACTTAAAATACTCATATGTGGCAGAGACTAAGAAAAAAAAAAGCGTTTTCCGTCTAGTTGCGATTTCGAGAAGTAATTTGTCACTGAACAGCTGTCATTATCATTTGGAACGTGTCACATATGTGGAACCTAAGTTTGACTGTAACACATGTGGAGCCTATACTGGGTGGCACATATGTGTAACTTACGTTTGGGTAGCACACACATAGCAGTTTGTTTGCCTCGCATTGTCCATGCTGGACATTATGATATAATCCTCTTTGGACTCAGGATACACTCTGATCCTTGCAACATAATTTGTAAAGAACAAATAATGTGGCAACAGAACTACAGCTAACTATTAAAGATACATCAATTGAACCAACTAATCGTTGTTTCACTCAGTATAATTAATTGTATGCAAGGAGAGAGAGAGAGAGAGTTGTGGAAACAATGCATTGGTAATAACTTAATGTGTTTATGCTACAGACATGGTCTTTCTAAATACATGTTTTGTCTATTGTATTCAGGCTTGCTTGTAAAATCCATATCATGATCATGAACCTTATGATTTTCAATTTGTAGATAGTTGTCTTAAAACAGACCACCCCTTTTACAAACGGTATGATAAAGAGCGAAATGTATTACTTTTAAATAGGCGACGACACAATTCGAAAGCGTGCAATAAAACAGTAAGCTTGTACCTCCAAGTGATTGTCGTAAAAGTGTGTCGTAAGATTGTGCCATAAGATTGTGTCATGTTCTCTTGTTCCATTTATGTGGTAATACCATGAGAGCTACGTGTTAAATACTAGAATAGATTAGCATGTAGAATGTATTTTTTAAGCTGTAGGGTATGCATAACACTTTCAGTCAGGTTTATTTCCTGGACATTGTTTAATGCAGATTTGTCATCCTTCTTGCTTATAATTATGTCATCTTCCTTGCTTATGATGTCATCCTCCTTGCTTATAATTATGATATCTTCCTTACTTATAACTATGTCATCATCATTGCTTATAATTATGTCACCATCCTTGCTTATAATTATGTCATCCTCCCTGCTTATAATTATGTCACCCTCCTTGCTGATAAATATGTCATCATCCTTGCTTATAATTATGTCATCCTCCTTGCTTATAATTATGTTATCCTCCTTGCTTATAATTGTGTCATCATACATGCTTATAATTATGTCATTCTCCTCGCTAAAAATTATGTCATCCCCCTTGCTTATAATTATGTCATCCTCCTTGCTTATAATTATGTTATCCTCCTTGCTTATAATTATGGCTTCCTCCTTGCTTATACTTATGTCATCCTTCTTACTTATAATTATGTCATCCTCCTTGCTTATAATTATTGCATCCTCCTTACTTATTATTATGTCATCCTCCTTGCTTACAATTATGGCATCCTCCTTGCTTATAATTATTGCATCCTCCTTATAATTATGTCATTATCCTTGCTTATAATTATGTCATCCCCCTTGCTTATAACTATGTCATCCTCCTTGCTTATAATTATGTTATCCTCCTTGCTTATAATTATGGCTTCCTCCTTGCTTATACTTATGTCATCCTTCTTACTTATAATTATGTCATCCTCCTTGCTTATAATTATTGCATCCTCCTTACTTATTATTATGTCATCCTCCTTGGTTACAATTATGGCATCCTCCTTGCTTATAATTATGTCATCCTACTTGCCTATAACTATGTCATCCTCCTTGCTTATAATTATGTTATCCTCCTTGCTTATAATTATGGCTTCCTCCTTGCTTATACTTATGTCATCCTTCTTACTTATAATTATGTCATCCTCCTTGCTTATAATTATTGCATCCTCCTTACTTATTATTATGTTATCCTCCTTGCTTATAATTATGTTATCCTCCTTGCTTACAATTATGGCATCCTCCTTGCTTATAATTATGGCATCCTCCTTGCTTATAATTATGTCATCATTCTTGCTTATAATTATGTCTCCCCCCTTGCTTATAACTATGTCATCCTCCTTGCTTATAATTATGTCATCATACATGCTCATAATTATGTCATCCTCCTTGCTTATAATTACGTTAGAAAGACGTGTGGTCAGAAGAGGTATGGTCAGAAATACTGCACATTTACAATAATAGGTTGTACTTCACATTTACAACAGTAGCTTGTACATGCATTTTCTGTCTTTGAATTCATTCAGGACATCAGTCAGATGGTGTTCTGCTAAATGATTATTAATGTAGGTCACAGTTATCTCATTTTAATGTATCAAAAAGTCTTTTGAAAGTTGGCATCTAGCTAATTCTCACATGAAGCACTAAATGACTTTCGTATATGCAGGTTGATTCATGTAGTGAGTGTGTTTGTAACCTTCAAGGTTAAAATAATATTGAGAATATATTACTACCTTTTAGAAACCCATGTACAAGACACGATTCCATGTCCTATAGTGAGCACGTAGTCTGCAACCAACATTTAGTGTAAAACTGTTTTACTAACGACACAGGTTTGTACATGGTTTTGTAGCATGCACTGAGCGTTCGGTAAGTAGTTTATACTTGAAGATAGATCAGCGTGGAAACTCTTGTCGTTACAGATGTACAAGAATGGGTGCTCTCATAAAATCAATTCAGGGAAAAAAGTAGTACCAAATCAATTAAAAAGACACATTATAAAAACACCAAATTTAATAGGAAGATACATTAGTCATGATGTTTGTATTACGACCTTCTAAGAAGAGCAATAATTGCGCACGTTTAGATCACATATCTAATTACTCTATACAGAGAATGCCGAGTTATCTAACTGTCACAGAAAGCTACTTTCTGGCCAAACAAATTAATGTTTATTTAGACTATTGTTTAACTCTGTTAAATACGTATTTCTTTGAGCAAGAGAAGCAATAAATTGTAATAGATTTGCTTATGTGACGGTCGATAAAGCCGATCATCGTTTGCAATACAAATTAATAGAAACACGAAAGGCAAAGTTTATTTTCTAATGGTACATAATTGCTGCATATTTGACACATTTAGGAGCTGTGTGAGAAGCACACACTGTATTCAGATTGGTTTAAAAAGATTCTCTTTGTTGGCTAGAGTCCCATTGCTGTTAGCTCTCGGTTCATCTGGCAAATTACGCATTCCGTGCAGAAGGTCGCAGCGCACCAGTCATTGCAGATAGAGCCCTGTAAGAAAGTTAAACGTATGAAATATGAAGTTATGGGGTGCTTGCCACTTGATTACCTATACCATTCCTCAAATTACAGGTTGAACACTGGATCATCCATTTGTCTGCACATTTCGAAATGCAAATTTATACCTGTTTATAAACTGACATTAGCCTCAGCCTTGCAAGTGAATGTTCGGTGTATGAAAGGGAAAAAAAATGATTTGAAATAAGGATAGGAGTAGCTCTTTTACGATGTGTACGACTAATTGTTATGTATATCTACTATTTGTAACTGTATCTATATTATGTATATAAATTTAAGTGTTCTAAGAAGTTCTGGACAATGTCATTTGGATACATCAGGACTTTTGGCAGACCAGTACATTCGGAACACTCGATTATTTTGGACCTGAATAGAACTTTAAAGGATTACTTTGGATTCACTTTATACTACTGTATGTTCCTCTTACATTCTTATTTTATAACTTTGAAATTATTTGTTGAGTTTTACAACACCTGATGGTTTTGCTTGTTTCTGTTACTTAGTTTTTAACCACAGAGTTGTAATACAGTGATGTTGTGATATTTGAAAACAAAACGTACTGAAGATATTTCACAGGTAAAGTTCTCGTCATTCTTTATGTTTCTATGAGTCTATATTTATTGAAGCAAAAGAGTAAAAAGCAAATTGTACCAGCGGTTGTTAAGTCTAGATGCTAATGACAGAAATCGATCAGTAATGTTGGAATACCCGTGAAAGTATTGCGATATTAAGGAACCAAAATACAAGAAACAAACTGTGTTACGCTCCTAATCTCGGCTCACTAGACAGTGCTGACAAGACATTACCCATACGTATTGGCTGCCAGTTCATTTCTTCACTTCACAGCCAGATCCAACTCGATTCACTTTCAGATGCCTTGATCAGTGGCTGCGCCGATGTTTTGGGATCTCTTCTTCTTATTCCTAGTGTACTGAGTATCCTCCAGGTCGACTTTGCAAGAATCTCCCCGCATCCTACTTTCACTGGGAAAACCCCTCCGTTTTTCCATATTGTTCTACAGCTCTCTACTAACTACTGGTATTTCTCCGTCTTCCTTTCATATGCCTCTTCCCGTTCGTTTTCCCATGGGACGATTAGTTCTACCAAGACGATCCATTTTGCAGTCTGACATCATATGACGATATACGGACGAAGTGATGTATGCATAACGTCAGGGAATATGAGTTTTAGCCCCGTGTTTCCCGTGTTTGCTCTCATGTTCCATGCTTTGCCTCATGAAATGATTCAGCATTGCTTGATGTTTACAGGTTTCATTTGTCACTATCTAACAAATTCAATGAACCGGGATCCTGTCCGGAATGTAGTTCAGGACTTTTTGTCGTTCTTTCTCCAGCAAATCTGCCGTCACTCCCAAGACCTTATCGTATCTCCATCTGTGTCACTCTTGCGTGAAAGCAATCTGACCTGAGGATAGAATATGCTGGAGTGTAGCACTTTTCTCGTACAACACAACGGGCATGTGGGACGATCTGTCAGGTTCCATCTGTACAGATTTAAAGGCTATGGGAGAAGACCGGACACGGACCAAAGAAGGAACTCGATTCGCAGTGGTTTCTATTGCAAAAGGTCTGTTCGTTTATGTTATCTGGCAGATCCCAACTTTTCCACATTGCTAGGAACCCATTTGGACTGCTCCTTTTCACCTCACATCATCCTCACCTCTGCGAATTTCATCCTGGACCGTGGTGCTTCGGTCTTCTGAGTTTGATTCATTCCATCGCTCAAATTGGCACATCAAGCTAAAGAATATATTAACAAAATGTCATTCTTAACATGTATGAAAAGACCAAAGAAAAAAGTGAAAGGTTTGGTCATAGGACACGCATGTCCTGTTGTCGTTGATATAATCTTATCAGCATATTAATATCACATGGTCTATCTGGAGGACATGTAAAATTGAGCAGAATGGAACAACATCAATGTAACAGACTGCGATTTTAAATGCATTAATTAGTAAATCTCTTTAGCAGCCTTTGTTTTGATTCACACTGTATTGTGTTAATTTCCGACTGATATACATCGGATGTTCAGCTGTGCTTTGGTAACCTAATACATGCTTTATTCACTAGATACTCACATGAATGTCCCCTAGGGTACGAGTCCGGGTTCTCATTATAACCACTGCGCCAGGGACACAAAAAGGCATACAGGCACTGTCCCCCAGACGAACGGACAGCTGAATCACCGATACTCCCCCGCAACACAAGGCCATGCACACTAAAATTATAATATAGAGTGTCCATTCGTAATTTAGAAATACATCATTTCGGAGTTCATATCAAATATTTTCTAAAATTAAAAATTATGAGAGCAGCAAGCAGTGGAAATAGATAATGAAAATAGGACACCACTCTAAATACCAATGTTTAAATCAAAATGTATATATATATATATATATATATATATATATATATATATATATATATATATATATATATATATATATGGGTGGGTGTTTTGTATTTGATAAATGTATGATAACTTGTGCTAATTGCTTCATACCGTTATATCCTAGTGTCATAAATAAAACGGCATTGAAATGGATAAAAGCTAAAAAATGAGAGATGAAAAGTTAAATCAACAATGCAGTTAGCTTAAATTTGTCCATGCCTATGTCTCTTCTGATGTGTCATGCTATTGATCAATCGATTGAAGGACTGATATCCCTATCTGTCGGCACACACACACACACCGGACATTTTCACCGTCTTCAAAGACATACAGGAATGTGCCTTTTGTAGTATATTTTCTTTTTAAGATGTTTTGACCCCTCCAAAAGGTATCGTCAACTAGGACTGATACTTATTACTGTCTATTCTAGGTATATATAAGTCTAACAAATTTAGAATAAGAATAATCTATAATGACAAACCGATAATTTAAAGGATTAAACTGCCCTTCAATATCCCCATTAAACCTGCTAACTGTTAGCAGCATAGCCTTCAAGTAGCTGAGCTATAATAATATTAGTGGATTACACCTCTTTGGATTGTCGGACAACGAAACAATGTGTAATATAGAAACAGTGATATTTCAATATTTTACTTCGCTAATGTGTTTGACAGTTTAATGGATATATAAAGCAAACGTAATTTGATAAAATGATAATTACCATATCCTATGACCGGCGTCCGGCTGCTCACAGTATTGTTAAAAATCTATGATATTTTGATGTATCGAAATGATATAATCAAAAAGGTCCCTGTCTGAATTCACAATAATTTAAAATTAATGTTTTAGTCCATGAATGGTATTGAGCGATTTTTATTCCAATAAATAATAATCTCAGCAAATTTATCTAGCCGATTACAAATGATCACTTCAGTAAGACTGATTTTTAAAGTAAACGATATTATATGAAAAGTTAATACGCAATAACAGAACCTGGATGTAGGTCACCTTTCTCCCTAAAGCATTCAAAGTTGACAACAAGTTTAGGAATTTCCAAAATATCCTACATTCTTATAGAAGTAAAAATATACGCTTCGCTTAATAATGACCTGAATATATATTCTGTACTCACAGAAAAATATTAGCTATGTAATATGTTGTTTACAAAATAAATGTCACTGGTTAGGTATACCAGTAACTTGAATCTGGACAAAAATCAAATACAAAATGCAGATTTGCATATAATATAATCATTGAAAAAAGCCAACAAACAATACAAATTAAATATATACAGCAGTATGTGCTGGTCATGGTCTTTGAACTGGCTGTCCTATCCGACAAATACACCTAAGAAAGGAAGCCAAAATAATAAATCCAGTCAAATCTGAGGATGGTTGTGTGCGTTTAAAATACTTCTGGCATACCCTAAGAAAAAATTCTTTAATAACACTTCCAGTTTCGTAATTGATAATATTCAAAGATACTAGGGAATATAAGGTGATTGCTGATTAAGGCAATGAAAACCAGCGCCTAATTGATGCAGGAAAACGAAACACGTATAGGAAGAGTTAAAATTACGACATGCGTAGTACTACAGAGAATTTGAATTTTTAAATAGTATTTCCAACAAAAAATTTAAACATTTTCTTAGTATGGAGAAAATTTATCCACAACTGTAAAATCACCATAAACACCATAAAATCCTTAAACATATTCAGAATTCTACGTCATTACGGAACTCACTCGACTCGCAATCCTCGCAGCATCCAAAGAGCCCAGTCGTCCAGTCTCTGGTTCCGTTCCTGCTCCCAACTAGTAACTTTAGACCCTGTGCAACGGGTTGATTGATGACAACTGTCGTGTTGCTAATTTGATTCATCTTTGGGTGTCCTCTGCAAATGTTATCTCTGATTTATATCATAGTTGTTCCCATTTTAATCCATAATAAAGAGTGATGGCTGTAACTATAATAATATAAATAATTTGATGTAATTCCACTTATGAGTATGTTCCCATTAAAATACATTCTTCTTCATTAAAAAGTACTGCATGTACAACAGAGACCTAAATTTTCTAAACGACGTGCTCTATCAGTGTTTTCGATGCGTTATTCGCTTTTGGAGTTTTAGCAATGCACTCTTGCATCAGCTACATAATTTATGTCAAGATAAAACTATGAACAAAGTTCGTTATCAATACGTGTTCATTCTATGCATTTTGTTACAAAATAGGAAACTCCAAAACCGTACATTGATGAAATTTGAAAGTTTTGAATTCTAATCCGTTTAGGTAGGGGAATCGTCCTGCTAACAATGATAAAAATAGAACTGTTTGAATTCTAATCTGTTTAGGGAATCTTTCTACTTAGTGAGAAAATATATCCTTACAAATCATGTCTCAAAGCGATTATATTAAGTGTTGTTTGGTGAATTTTGTTTCTTCAAAACAATTGTTTAGGAAATTTTTGCAACTTATCTCATATGTTTATAAGACTAAGAAACTTAAAGGCCTTGCACTCTTATAAAATATTTCGATTTCATCCATTTAAAATTTCATGAAAATGTCACCTTCTTTTCAAGATGGGGGATTATTTTGGTCCTGGAACAAGATATTTTCTGAAACTCCTTCCATCTTGACCTACTATTGAAAGCAGATGCTTTATGCAAATGCTGAATAGCTGAGAGTGGTTCGTAATTAAATGCAAGCCGTTCGATGTTTCTATTGGAAATTCGCTTCTTAGGTTGTGGTTTAATATACAGACAGGATGTGGAACAATTTATACATACAGGATGTGGGACAACATACAAACATGATGTGGGACAATATACAGACAGGATATGGGACAACGTACAGACAGGATGTGGAACAACATATAGACAGGATGTGGAACAACATACAGACGTGATTTGGGACAATATACAGAGAGGATCTGGAACAACATACAGAGAGGATGTGGGACAACATACAGACAGGATGTGAGACAGCATACAGACAGGATGTGGGACAGCATACAGACAGGATGTGGGACAACGTACATACAGGATGTTGGACAACATTTAGACAGAATTGAGAAAACATACAGACAGGACGTGCGGCAACATACAGACATATGCTTTTTGTTGAGGTTATCACGAATCCACACCTTTATCTTACTTCTTTAAACATGTTTCTTTGGACCACGTGACTACTACATGTTTACAAGTATACATGATACAGGATACACGCTACTTTGACTATTAGACCCTATACAAGCGACGTTAACCAAGCTTTAATAACCCTAATAAGTGGTTCATTTCTCTCAGTATCCAGTACATAGCTAACATGAAATGTTTAGTCCTTGTTAGAACATTGAGATATATTGCATCTGGTCATGATGTTAAAGAAATTTGAACATATCTTTAGATGTTCTAAAATCACAAATTTTATGTCTCAGCAATGCAACTTTGTGTCTTCGATGTGAGCAAGATTTTTTCATTAATATGGCCTCTCAAAAAATCAGAAGGTGGCTAAGCAGGTGTAGAAGACAGGTGCGTGCATCTGAGAGCTGGTTAGCATGACCATATATCAATAATCCGATTGGCTGTTGAAAACGTAGGTAGAAAAATCAAGGAAAAACTTTATCATCGTACTGTTCTGCTCAGATATTGCTTATGATTAAATTAAACCAAATTCAGATAAGCGGATTTCCGTAGACTATAAAGTCTATCTATTCATTCTTCGAAACTGCAGATACCACCGGAAATTTGCTCTTATGAGATTTTGTATAGGCACAAACAATCAAAATTCATTTTATTGTAGCCCATCCAGCTGACGAGTTCTAATCAGTTGATGCCATTTAGAGCATACCAAAATAAGGCTATTGTTTATGTTTGGTATGTTTGAAAACGTCCAAATTATCGAAAGTTTGCAAGTTATCAAGATTTACCTTTCTTATAAACTTATATGAATGTATAATGCGTACAGTTATGCCAACAATGGGACAACAAATTAAGTCCTTCACAATGGCTTGTCATCACATACAATATGTGTTTGTGTTAATCTATCCTTTTATATTTCCAATTAGATTACATATTGTTGTATTGGATGGGAGTAGAATGCACCCAAATGAAGGAGACAATTTTCCATGAAAAAACATTTCTATGAATGCCGTATCATTACGCAATGAAAGAACTGTTCATGTTTATTGTCCTTTCAAGGACTAAACTGTGGAGAAGCTTTTCATATGAATCACAATAGGTTTCAAGGCTTTAAAGTTTAATTTAAATTTTAGTTTGAAGATTTTATTTTGGTGTGTTTCTTTGCATGTGTTATCTACCATGCACCGAAACATCAAAAAAAAAAAATTGAAATTTAAAGGGGTATAAATCCTATATAAATATATACCTGAAAGATCAAGAGTTGTGTCCCCGATTGGACAGTCGATAAAATGTGTTTCTCTTCTTTTCGTTGTGTTAGAATTATGAATAACTAATTTACATATTAGTCGTGTTAAATTTATGTTTTGAAACTTGTAGTCATATATATATAGAATATACAAATCATAATTTTGTTTGTTCTGAAACAATATTTCATTCAGTTTTTCCGGTGGATGGTTGTTTAGAAGAGGGTGTTCGCTTAACAATATATTCATTTATTTATTTATTGTTTGCTAAATGTTACAGTGGGAACTCTGAGCATTATAACCTTTCGGTAGAGGATGGTAGTAATATACGATAATTGGGGGGAATGGAAGTTTCCATCGAAAAAAGGTAAAAAAAAAAACAATTATGGTGACCATGGTAAATTTAACATCTGGTGACTTCATGGGGTTTATAGCGACAAAAGGGTTTATAGGGACAGAAGCGTTTTATAGCGACAAAAGTATTTATGGAGATAAACAAATATACACCGAGAAGCACTTATATAACACAAAGAGAAAAACAAATTTGACAAGAGTAGAAGAGTATACCGGAATGCTATGGTGTCGTGTGTCTTCAAGTTTGCAATCGGCAAATAAGTAAATAAAAACAATGACAGTCAAGATATATTATGTCTATTTGTTGTTCTCTTCATTATATTATAATGCATTTAATTTGCAGTTTAAATCAGATGACTTCAGGAAACGATAGACAAACATACGTCATGCAGATTCTAGTTTATGAATGTTGTGTTATTCTGATATAGTGGCTATACCGGAGAAAGATGTTTGCAAAAGCATATACATGTTCTATTGTTGAGAACTTGATGTATATGTTGCATAAAGTGTAAATCAACATGGAAACTACTTCCATGGAACTCATTCTGCTATATGTGCCTTCCAACAGAAACCTATCATAGAGAATTAAAGAAATTCATCTGTAACCACATGTGACGGGGAGGGTAGCGCCGGGATGGTCGCTGAGAATGGACAACCAACATGAGTATGAAAGTACATGACGACCTCAGACTTTTTATTCAGTTCCCAGTGTTCAAGTGAAAAGTAATAAATGCTGAACAACAAAGTTTTCAAGCCAACACCTGTCAATTGCGACAGCCACCAGAAAATAAAAACAATATAGATGTTACACGGGGGGAGTGAATGTCCCTCCGTATTTGGTTTTCGTTATCTAGGGGTTGACCGCCCTCGATGTTATTGCCCGGTTCGAGTAAATATAAATATAAGTGGTGAAACTTATAGGTGGAATAGATAGAGATCTGAGCCGGTATATAGAAGAAACCAACACGAGCCCCCGTAAATGTAAACAAACAATTTAATCAATTACATACAAACACTGTGAAAATTCATTACATCAGGAATGTACTCTGCTTTTAGAAATTTAACTTTCACCGAAATACAAAGAAAACGCAAATAGATTAAAATAAGATAGTCGATCTGTTACTGATAGATTTAGTTCATCATAGGATCGAGTGACCAATCGAAGTCAACGTCTTGTACGGTTTCATAACCTGCTCATCCTCAGTCTGTTTTTGCTTCCTCTGTCGCTGTTCAGACCCTTGGATCTCGGGATGATACTTTCTACCACCCGTCTCAGGACACTCTCAAAATACTTCTTCAGAAATTAATACGTCGCAGGATTGCGTCACAGGATTATACGTCTCACTGCACTCTTCTCTATGCTTCTCCGTATAGGTCTCAGAATAACATCACCTCATTCGTTCCATACGTCTCTGGAGCTATTTTCTCCCTTTTAAATAAATATAAATAGAGACAACCTAAATTTCCCGTTATTTATGAAACGGTTAATTCTTCATTATTCTCCCTCGTTATCAGATTTCACTATCAGTGCTAAACAGACGCTAAGGCTATCAATCGACTCCACATGTCCTATAATGACCCTAGTTAGTCAAATGGCTAATTCGTTACGCCTTGACCTTACACATTACCACATACACAGCGAATAAATAGGATACATCACGTCAATCAATTACTAGATCATTTCCGTCAATACACACTTATTCTTAATCATACGTGAAATCTTCTAAATTCGGCGAATTCACACGGATTCTTGTAATCATATTAACTAATGTAATGCATTAAATTCTTAGAACATAATTCTTATGCAAACAAGACGACAAATTCAAACAATTCGTCAAACTTATCTAAAGAAGATTAATGTACAACTTCCTATGCATAAACTCAACACAGTTATACTTCATAAAGCAAATTATTACACGAATGTAGAAAAAAGATTCATGCAGATACAAATAAATAACTTCAGCAAAGCATTATATATGGCATCAACAAATTACATGGAATTGTCACACTACCTTTGCTGTCAGCATTTCTCCCTCTAATCGGTAAATTAGTTCGTCGGATCCTTTCGACAATCGTCCCCTTTTTGGACAACAGTTTTACGGAAATTTCTTGCAAATTCCTGGAGTAGTACTTTTTGGGTCTCCTCTCGTAGGAAAAGCTTAGACTGATTAAAATTCGATTCGGGCGATATTAAAACCTATGAAATTTTGTGTTGGAACACGCCCTCTCATTTAACGTACCAATCAGAATCAAATACCTCTGCCGCCTTTTTCCAGAGGCGCCAGAGTCAGGGTAAACTTGACCCTGGTAGGTTGAGTAACAGAGTTTCTGCGTTCTCTCAATTGTGACAACTTTACCATGAAAATGAAGTTTTCCTTGTCCTGAATTGTCCGCCTGGCTGCTGTATAAACAAATGTTTAATTAGGAACAGAATTCTCCCTCTAAAGGACATTACCGTACACGGTAGTATGGCGATATGATACGCGCTTGTCTCCATAAATCTAATTAATGGTTGTCTGGTCTCAGCTAATGTATTCTTGTTAGATCGACATAAAATTTGCCACTTCACAATAGAATTCACATTTTGACTCTTATTTGCTACCACATATTCGATGTCTTGTTTCTTGACAAAAACGTTAATCATGTAATCTAATTCTTCAATAACATCACTGGACAGGGTTACTAGAAACACCAAAATACATTTTTAATGTATTATAATTTGTATGTGTTTGAATAATGATAAAAAAAGCAAAATAAAAGTTGTTTTCGGTGATTTCTAAGGGATTGTTTTTTTTTTTTTTTTTTTTTGTCTAGTTATAGCTCTATTCATATAAATCATGATGTCATCCTGTACACCAATATATACACCCAAAAGATATAAATAATTGTGTATTTTGGCGTGTGTTTCCGTGTATTTCGGTTTTTGAGCGTATTTCAGTGTTTCTAATCACCGCATTGGACATTATCAAACGACTAACTGGATACATGATTTGTTACAGTGATAGTAATTTTAAGTTGACATAGCTTCCATATGAGAACATGATGTTCGGGCATTATTTGAAAACAATGATAATCATGGGTGGTTTTTTTAACATAATGTACTCGACAGCAATTCCCACATTTTTCCAAAATCAACCGGTGATGCAGAACTAGTAACTTGTGGTCATGAAATGTATATAAGTACACAATAGGTGGCGCTATGCAGAAGAATGCAGAAAAATGGGATATCACGATACCATATAACCCAATATATCATAATAACCTACCATATATCTTTTCGAGGCATAGTAGTGGCCCTAAAAATTGCCGTTGGGGATTGTTAACTAAGGACCGTTAACATACCGAACATCACACTGGTCTTCTCTTCCTTAAACTTCGTTTGACAACGTGACCGTACATTAAGACTCTCCTCAGACAGCCTTGCCTCTCCACATAAACAATTCTCTTCCAGACAGCCTTATCTGTTATCTTAGTGATAGCCCATGATGATTTCACATACATGTTATTGTCCGGTCTGAGCAGCATCTCCAAAATTAGGATAGACGACTCCACGTTTGTCTGCGTCTTATCATCAGAACAAATTAATTCACGAGACGAGCCAGTGATATTTATAGCTTAAAGGAGACCAGAAACCAATGGTAAAATAGAATAATAATAAAAGCACTATAAAATAAAATCTTATTCTGAAGTATCATCTGCGACCGTAATGCCAATATTTAAATATTGGCATATCTTGGCATATCTTCTAGGAGACGAATTTCCGTGACCTCGTATGCAAACTTTCCGCACCTATTCGGTTACTTTCGGGATGTGACATAATAGCAGAAATTCCAGCATGCCAACTGGGAGTTGCCAGAGTAAAAGACAATGATGTTTTGCGCTGCTTTCGGGCACAGTAAGAAAAGCCTGTGGACAACATTTTATTTTTCTTTTCCAAAAGATAAAGGCATAAAGAAAGTATGGATACATGATTACAAGCGAGTCAATTTCAAAACAACACAATACAGAACTCTGTGCTCATTTCATTTCATAAAGGAATGTTACGAGAGGGATCCTGACAAAAGTGGCAGCTCTAGGATACGCAAATGCTAGGCCAAGACTAAAAGTTAGCGCTGTTCCAGACATACCGTTGGAAATTTTAAATCCTGGGAAATGTGTTAAACGTGTGAGTTACGAAAATAGGCAGAAGGCGGAGTAAGTGACCACAAAAAGCATCAATCAATTCACAGTTTTATCTAGACTAGCAGTGCATAAAAAAATCTGATAGCCCGACACCCGGAGCCATTCTGATTTTAGTTCGGGCCCATCCTGTAAGTGAGGTGCCCGTCGGGATTGTCGAATCAAGAATTGTTTGCCTGAGGAAACTTAGATGGCGCTGATGAAATGAATAAATGTATTTTCAAGATGTTGACATACATGTCTTAACACGGCACAATCTAAATCAAATCACCAAACCTGTCGTGTTTCGAGAAAACACAATTTTCAGTAATCTTATAAAGAAATGTTTTTTTATATTTTTTGTTCTATGTCTGTTACATGTAGTATGTATAAACGGTAATCAGTAATGATTGTAAGTGATATAAAACTATCCCTTGGGCAGTTAAATAGCAGCGATTAAAAGAAAAGAGGTCATGTATAAAATCAAAGTTTCACATTAACTGGCTGACAATAGAAATTGAGGGGAGGCTACTATTAACCCCACCCCTTGCCCCAATGTGCGCGCGCCCATGGGACGCGCCATTTCTCCCTGTGATACGCCTTATTATTCCCCAGGGCAAGCCCCTTTTTCAAATTCTGTTCAGCTGTAGCTAAACTACAAAATAGCTAAAAGTTTTTATTAAGTGCACAAGCAATAAAGCCAGCATGACTAATTAACTGTTAATCCTTATCCTTGCATTTATCTATTTTGAATTACACAGCGGTGGTTGAAATTTCAATACCATATGTCAAGAATTCCTATTTCACACGTTGTATGTAACTGTTTGTGATGAAAGTTCCATTTCATATGGCGAGTATTTAGATTTCATCTGTTGAATTTCACAGCAACAATAAACAGCCTCCTTGTTTAAAAAGAACGCGGTCCGTTCACGAGAGCGACCTCTAGCGAAGAAATTTATAGTAATTCTCGAGATGTAATGGTAACTTTCAAATTGTAAATGCATGAAATGTAATGGCACCTCATAATTGAATACACGAATGATGTATCTTAATACTCGATATTATATTGAATTGTTAAAGTGGACATTGTGTAATGTTACTTGTAACACTAACACATCATTTCACCATATAAAAATAACAATTCTGACAAGCACAATAAAATATCCAGTCACCGCTGTGTAATTCAATAGATACAATATGAAAATTCAACATACGAAACAGAACTTTCAGCACAATCAGCATGGTTCAACATGCTAAAGTGAAACTCTCGACTTACGGCATTAAAATTTCAACAATTGCCGTGCACTTCAGAAGATACAGTCTAAAACAACTCTACATTGGACATCGAATTTTCAACCAGCGCTCTGTGTGTGTGTGTGTGTGTGCGTGTGTGTGTGTGTGCGCGTGTGTGTAATTCAACAGATGAAATGGAACTTTCAACAAAAACTCGTTGAACCAATAGATAAATTATGAATTCTCGACGTATGACATTGAAATTTCAACCACCAACGTGTAATTCAAGCGACACAATCTAAAACCTCGACATAGAAAATATAACTTTCAACCACTACTGTTTAATTCAGCAGATACATTCTAAAATCTCGACCTAGAAAATGGAACTTTAAGGACAAGCATTTCTGATACAACAAGTGAAATTGGAATTCTGGACATATGACAGTACAATTTCAACGGGAGCATTCTGATCGGACCAGCTTTTGTCCGCTACATCGCCTCATACGATGTCCTATTTTGTTGTAACCTACGATGCCTAGGACTTCATTCTAACAGTGTTAAAATAGAATATGACATCTGTGGATTGCATACGTTATATCTCTATATGTGGGGGGGGGGTTCTCTTCTTCTGATAAATGAAAATTGACAGACATAATTAATAATCGGGAGTTCTCTTCAAAAGGTCGGGAAATATCACGAGATCGGTGTGGAAATACCCCCCAAAATCGGGAGATTTTTCTCCCCCTGCTTGAGAGTTGACATATAAGAACTGTCCGGGCTTGTGGAATTTCAGTCAGGGCTAGTGAGTTTATTTAAGTCACCAGCCCTGGGCCTGTGCCTAAAAACATTTCTTTGAGCACTGACCAATGCAGTACATAAACTATTTATACCATCCATGTATATACTATCAGATTTGTCAATATGCTAACTATAGCCTGCGTGTAAAATACACTGTAATTGACTACTAGGAAGGAAGTTTCTTGATGTTTAAATTAATTACTTATAATTTCTGATTTGCAGATTTACTTGTGGGAAGGCGGTGGGGGGGGGGGGTGTGTGTGAAAACTAATGCCCGTAAGGCCTGGTTCGATTGGTCTTACCAAAACTTAAACAGTGTAAGAAGAGGGACAGTTGCCGTAACGAGAGCTGAGGTTTTAGTGACAAGAGTGAAGTATTAGGAAGTAGCAATGATCAAGGCTACCTGGGCGAAAGAGAAGAAGGAAAAAGAAAATGTGAAAAAAACAGACTTTGAGAGATTGGATACTAATTGGATGAAGGCCCAGAACAAGTTTAGAAGGATTGGGCATCCAGACTGGATACATGAGGATGGAAAGAAGGATGGTAAGAAGATGAATTTCATCCAAAAACTGAGAACATGGTGGAAGAACTGAAGGAAATATAAAAAAAAAATTCAAAGCCCTTTTCAAGGCCACTCGCATGCTTCGAAAAGATATACTCTTTTACTCTTGCCTCTCGAAAGAAAATTGTCTTTGTGTTGTAATTTTTTGTTGGTGTGGTTATTTTTCTTCCCATAACCATTTTGTCACTACAAAATGCTTCTGTCCTTGTAAACATTTTTGTCGCTGTAAACCCCGTCATGTCACTTATAATAAATTTCCCATTTGCCCTATAAATAGGTTACCTTTTTCAATGAATACTCCCATTGTCCCCCAAGAGTCCCACATTAGAAATGACGATGCCCAACTTCTGTTTAATCAACGAGACCAGATTAAGTAATAAGAATATGCATATACGTTGTCTTTCTACAATCATTTATTTAGTTCTATTTCCGATTTCATTCCTGTTCTTTCATATGCAGACAATGGCTCATCGATATAATTCTAAACTTTACATTTGAAACTGGCTGAAATGGTTTGGATAATGTGTGACAATTGTTAGCCTGAATTATGACAAATAATGGGAACGTTTTTTGATTTTTGAAGAATAAGACAAATTAAAGTTTTCTTTCGGACTTTTCAATCAAAGTTAAAGAAATATCGTTTTGAAGCGAAAGTTGGTAATTAGAAAATAAATTTGTTTATGATATTTTAAATGTAACGGCAAATACATTTTGGAAACATATTTTAAGGGTTAACAATGGGAATATAAAGGACATTGGCGCAACTTTAATATAAGCACTAGAAGCCACGGTTACAACACATCCCTTATTTTGCAATCACGTATATTGAGAAAAGGTATCGGATGCTCATCTCTAAAATATAAACCATAAATACGAACAATTTATCTCCGTATTGTTTACTTTCATTCCACTTTTTCGTTGTTGTTAAAATAAATCGATGATTATATATTTGAAATGAAAATATTTTGAATAATTAGATTGTCTTACCTTTGCAACACAACAGCTATGCAACAGACCCTGCAAATACCTCAACAAAGAATGCCTAGCTAACAAGTGTTCTGGAGCTCAGACCATACGAAAAAGCGGTTGACTTAACACAGTGTAGTATGGTGTCGTCATTAGCAGCAGTAGTATTGAAATTATAGATTCTAGGCCACCTACTATAGATTTTACATTTGTTGTCGATTTCCAAAGTAGTGTAGACAAACTATTCTTGAATATTATGAATAATGTTTTCAATATGGCTATAATACACTCAGCCAAACATAAGCTTGCCAAGTCCAACTGAGTTCAGAGGCAAAAAAATGTTATTTTCAAGATTCTTACTGTTTAAATTATAATGCCAATCTTGACATGCAAAGTTACTTTTATATTGATACTCCATGGTAAAATATGCCAACAAGTGCGGTCCTAAGATAAACGAATCCTGCTTTTCTTTCTCTAAGAACTATTGCTTTATTTGTTTGAAATTTTTTTGTTATGTTGTTTCTGACGTCCAGAAATGGATATCGCGTCTGTCACAGTCAAAATGGCTGCATAACTGCAACAACTAATCAAACTTTAGCAACTAGGTTTGCAACGAGGCAATACAAAAAGGTTAAATTATCTACGTGAATTTCGTCTAATGAATGATTGATTGATTGTTTTTATTTTTAACGGCGCATCAGCACTGTTAGGCTATTTAGCGCCAAACAAAATGTTATTTGTATAATCTTTTAAAAAATTATAAAAGGTCCTATATCGACCAGCGATATAAAAGAACAAATGGTTGAAATTAAAAACGGTAAGATGGTATCGGTGCAAAATAAAGCTTCCCGATCAACGGGGGGTGTAAATGTTCTATGTTAATAAAAAAAGATGAAAAGGTATTAAAATGGGACGGTATATATACTGCATAAAACTGCACAAGGTGATAGCATAAAAGTTAGAGTTTAGAGTAAATATTTACGGCTTTCAGGAACTCTATAATACGAGTGATGTTTATAGTATCAAAAAGTTCTTTCATGTCATGCACAGTGTAATAACGATCGCGCGTAGGTTGCAGGTCAAAACACTCTATCATAAAGTGCTTAACAGTGAATGGTTCATTGCAAGAAACACACTCTGGTGGGTCTTCACCTTTTAGTATGTGGGAGTGGGTGATATAAGTATGACCAATTCGGATTCTTGCAATGACTATCTCCTCCCTACGAATGGTTCTGTAGGAAGGAGTCCATTCTCCTAGAGTTGGCTTGATTGCATGAAGTTTGTTATTTACAGCATCATTCCATGATGCCGGCCACTTCTGACGTAAGGACTTTCTGATACAAGGTTTAAAATCAGTATACGGTATTTTAAAATCAGATGGTTCTAGAGTAAGGGCCATTTTAGCAGCGCGATCCGCTTTTTCGTTGCCTTTAATACCAATATGGCTAGGTAACCAGCAATATATTATATCGTGGGAGACACTCATCTCGGTATTTTTGACGAGTATGTTTTTCAATAATGGATTCTCCAGTTTTCTATTGTGTAGTGACTGAAGTATTGATAGTGAGTCGGAGAAGATCATACTGTTTAAAATACGTTTGCTTGCTATATGTTGCAGAGCAAGGTCTATTGCTCTGATTTCGGCTGGAAAAAATTGATGTTCCATTTGGTAAGCAAACTTGTGTTATGTGATTTCCACAAACGAAGGTTGCAGCAGCCTTTTCCTCATCCTTTGATCCGTCGGTATATATTCTTATGTAATTTTTAAATTCGTTGAGGAGTTCTTGATAACAGTTGTGGAAGACGGAAGGGTTTGTCTCAGATTTTTTTCCATGGTGTAGCTTAAAAAGTACTTTTGGTTGTTTAAGTAGCCAGGGTGGAGTTTCGGAGATGGACGTTTTCTGAATTCTAGAGAGATCTATTTTTGTACTGTCAAGGCTGGATGATATTCTAATGCCAAAGGAAGGTATGGCGTTTGGTTTATTTTCGTACAAGGTTTTGTATTTGGGTTGAAAAACAGTCGAAAAAGCAGGATTCAAAGAGTTTGATTTTAATTTGAGTGCATACAGTGTGGAAAGCATTTCTCTACGAAACGATAACGGTGGTTCGTTCGCTTCAGCTAGTAGGCTTTCACACGGGGATGTTTTAAATGCTCCCAAAGCCAGTCTTATTCCCTGGTGATGAATTGGATCAAGCATTTTAAGATAAGATTTTCTGGCTGATCCATACACAATGCAACCATAGTCCAGTTTGGAGCGAATAAACGTTCTATATAAATTCAGGATGACTTTTCTATCAGCACCCCAGTCAGTGTGCGCTACTACTTTAAGTAGGTCAAGTGCTTTTAAGCATTTGGCTTTCAAGTGTTTTTAGGTGTGGACTAAAGGTCAGTTTTCTGTCGTCTATTGAAAATAAGTGCAAACCATTATTTCTTCAATAGTTCCTCAATCTGGTGACATATAGAAAAATATTGACATTGGGACTTCTACTGACGATACTTAAGTAAGTTACAGTAGTATAAAACAGTTCAAAAGGAAAATAAAAACTGACTGGGTAAATACAAAGACCTAAACTAGCAATGTGGAGGTGGTATAAATTATAAAAACACTACTAAACTATACAATAATGAGATTACCAAGTTATTTCATCAAAAGGTAAATGATTTAACTTCATAAGATGGTGATTAGGCCTGCATCAGTAGTGAAAGGGGTGAGATTAGCGTCAATGGGAATTAGCATTAAAAACACTCCCTGGGCGAGATTAGCGTCAATGGAAATTTAACATTAACCAACCTGGGCAAGATTAGCGTCAATGGAAATTTAACATGGGCAAAAAACCCTGGGTAAGATTAGCGTCAATGGAATTTAACACTGGAGAAAGGAAAAAAAAGGAAATATTGAGATTAGCGTCAAAGGCATTCGAACAATGGAAAAAAAATATCGATTCTAGGGACAAAGGCAATTGAACATGGGGAATAGAGTTTGGGTCTGTCTAGGGACAAGGGGAATTGAACATGGGAATAGAGTTTGGGTTTGTCTAGGGACAAAGGGGAATTGAACATGTTAGAAAAAAAAACTACTTTAGGGACAAGGGGAATTGAACATGGGATTTTTTTTTTTAAAAAAAAATTTTATAAAGGGGTAGGCAATTGAAAAGTCATTCTCTTTTCGAGAAATATGGCTGGCCCTGAAAAGGGCCTTTGGTTTCTTCTTCTTCTTCTTCTTCTTCTTCTTCTGCTTCTAATTTCTTCTTTTTCGCCACCAACTTCTTATTTTCTCAGCTACACTCTTTTCCTTCTTTTTTTTCTCCTCCTCTTCTTTCTTCTCTTCCTCCTCCTCTTCTTTCTTCCTCTTCTCATTTTCTTCTTCTTTTTCAATTTTTTCATTCCATTTTCTTATTCTTATCCTTTCCTCTTCATCCTCCTTCTCCTCCTTTATTTCCTTCATCACACCACTTATCATGTCCTTTGCTTTTCTTAAGTTGTTAATCTCCATTTTTACTCTATGCGGACTATAAGAATAGTGGTCTTCATTGAGTCGTACTAGCATTTGTTCTATCATGCCCAAATTGTCAAGGACGTCTTGCAATGTTTGAAATTTATCGAGGTGGTTCGAAGCCATCTTCTCTGTAGAATGGTTTGAACGACGAATACTGTGGGTTCTTATACGAAAAGCGTGGACGTGAAGGAAAACATCCCCCTAAAACATAAAATTGATATTACCTAGATCATGACCTAACATCGTGCGGACGTGAAAGAAAACATCCCCTACTTTTCTCATTTCATGTAATATACTATCCACATAAGTGAAGCAACAATAAACTAACCCCAAATCTACTATTTACACACGCAAATCATTAAAACAAACCCAAATCTACTATCCACACAATCGTACGTGAGCTGTTACAAAACCCTAACTATACTCTCCACATACGCTAAGAAACAATAAACAAAATCCATAATCTACTATCCACACAATCGTACGTGAGCGGTTACAAAACCCAAACTATACTCTTCACATACGCTAAGAAACAATAAAGAAACCCATAATCTACCATTCACACAAACTTACGTGAGCAGTTACAAACACAAACACACAAACACATACACTCGCACTATGAAAAAAGAGTTAGTGTTTATATTCACACTACTCTACCTACACACACACACACACACACACACACACACACACACACACACACACACACACATTGGCAAATTGATGGTTATTTCTTTTCTAGAGTATTGGGTAGCCCTGAAAAGGGCTGGTTTTTTTGGAACTTCATGGACACATAGTTAATGGTGGCACCTTCCAGGCCTGGCGCCACATACACATCTTGTTCCCCAGTTGCTTTTTACTTTTTTGGGGGAGAGAGCAGAGGCAGGATATGTGGTTTCAGAATCCCAATTTTCGGTTTCTGGGATTCTGAAATTTCTTCTACTTTTCTCCTTTTCCTCCTCCTCTTGTTTGTATTTTCTCTCCTCCTCTTCTTTGTATCTTCTCTCCTCTTCTTTGTATCTTCTTTCCTCCTCTTCTTTGTATCTTCTCTCCTCCTCTTCTTTATTTCTTCTTTCCTCCTCCTCTCTCATCCTTCCTTCTTCCACAATGGCCTCCGCGGCCAGTTCGTTCAACAGGCGCCTGGCATATTCCAGATGCACATGAAGTTCCAAGAGTTTCGCCAGCCTCGTATTCATTCTGGTGTTGATCAATCAACAAGGGTAGCTGGACTGCCGAACGAGTTTCAATTTATACTAAAACTGCGGACGTGATGGAAAACATCCCCCTAAAAAACATAAAATTGATCTTACCTAGATCATGACCAAAAAACAACGCGCGGACCTAAAAGAAACACTCACTCACTTTTTTATACTACCCATTCCTATTCTAAAAAATTTTTTCATTAATCACTCCAATATACTATTCACATACGCAAAGCAATTCAATCAAACCCCCCAAATCTACTCTCCCCACACCTCAAACAGCCAAAACAAACATGATCTTAATCTACTATCCACACCAACGTACGTGAGATGTTACAAACACAAACACACAAACACATACCCTCACACTATAAAAAAGAGTTAGTGTTTATATTCACACTACTCTACCTACACACATTGGCAAATTGATTGTTATTTCTTTTCTAGAGTATTGGGGTAGCCCTGAAAAGGGCTGGTTTTTTTTTTGGTTTTTTTTGTTTGCTATGGCAATCTTTTAGTTTCTAAGAATGCGATGTCCTCTGAGGATATACTTTCTGGCGATAGGTCTGCTTCTTCGGAAAGAGAAGAAGAACTCTTTGGTGTCGATACGACAATCGACAAAGCCTCTCTCAGGTTCAGGTTCCTGCTGCTGTTGTTGTTGTTGCTGCTGTCTCTGAAGTCTGTACTTCTCTGTCCATTCTTCTTTCTCCCTGTTCACTTGTTCTCTGAAGAGTTCTTCTATCAAGTCTTCAGTGACTTTTAGCATTCTCACATTCTCTATCTCTTCTGGCTTCGGTATCAGACTGTGTCTGACCCTATGCAAATTCACGTAGGCTTCATTTAGCTTAGCTAGTTTGGAGCACATCTTCGTAGGAGGATGAGTCGACAATGGATGGTTAGACTGGAAACAACCCGGTTCTTAAAGTCAAAGCGCGGACGTGAAAGAAAACATCCCTCCACGGTTTTCGAGCCGCAATGTTCAATGAGTGTCATGAGAGGGATAGTAAGAAGTCAAAGAGCATGAATCAAACATTCTTATAGCCAAACAAATCACAAAGGCATTTTTTCAAAACACATCATTTTTTATTCAAAAATCACTTAACACTAACCAACAACTCTAACATTTTTTAACAATAATCCAACAATATAACATCAAACATTTTTTTCAATTTACACTCTACTTTAAACAGGGTTGGCAAAGTTGTGAATGAAATTGTGATTTCCACTGTTGCAAGTCATTGAGTCATGGATGGACACTACGTTTCCTAGCTTAAGACAACAAAATAAGCATACTAGTCACAAAATCAACGATTTACTTTCTCATCGTTTCTAGAAAAATCACGATCAAAATAAGTCACTAAATGTTCTTTTGCTGATAATAAGTGATCAATTTCGATCTCGACTTTCTCTTTGAACTTGTCAAAGAGGGTTTTGATGTAATGGATGTCTCGAGTCGTTAATGGAGGACAGAAATGTTCACGCAAGTCTTTATACCACCAACGTAACACGTCTTTTTTAAACAGACTCCAAGCTTCGTCCAGATATTCGTTGAATTTTTCTTCTTGACTGATGTTTTGACATCCATAGTAATCATGCTTCATCCATGTCGTAATTGTGTCTGCCAGGTATGTAGCACAGTAGGAGACCAATTGCTGTTCTTGTTCTGGCCATCTCGACTTGATCACAATGTCCTTTTCGTCTTTGTGTTGGGATTCTCCTTCCACGGTCTCCTCACATTCCATCTTCAAAGCTTCTCCACTAGGTAAAGAGGGATAACAGTCTTCCATGGCTTCTAGTAATCTAGAATGACTTCTCTCAAACTGTTGATTTCTATGGTATTATCGAATTCTGCATACAGGATGACGTTCAACGTTACATCATCATCACCGATTCTGTTTCCGAACTGAATTTCCACACGAATCTGGCCGGATTTTATAGGGTGGAAATGTCCCTCGTCGCTGCCTTGGTCTGGACTGAAATCAAAAGCCCACAAAGCA
Organism: Sinohyriopsis cumingii; assembly: GCA_028554795.2. Lineage (NCBI taxonomy): Eukaryota > Metazoa > Mollusca > Bivalvia > Unionida > Unionidae > Sinohyriopsis > Sinohyriopsis cumingii. The sequence continues at coordinate 28,962,705 of CM068835.1, forward strand.
TAGCCTCCGTCATAATCGTCGTACGTAATGCCGTGACTGGTGTTGGTTCCTAACTGTCCCGTGGCTTCGTACAAGGACAAGTACGATCTCAAGTAATTCTTCTTCTCAAAGTCAGGTTCGAAAGGTCGGGTACACAAGGTCTTTCCATCGCGACTGACTTCAATCTTGGACACGTTGAAGTGATGAAAGTTGAAAGGATTTTTAGTGATAGCTCCGTTGAAGGCTTCATTCGAGACCATACCAAGGATCAAACGTTTGGGTAGCTGTCCTTGGAACAGATGATCTTCGATCATGGATCGCTGTCCCCTAGGTAACACTTCCACACGACGTACGTAGAGTCTGGCTTCTTGGATTTTGGTTTTGTACTCGCCAGCATCAGCCAATAAATGGAAAGCGGTACTGCTCCGATTCAGTCTCAGGCGGACATCCACCCCGTTCAGCAAATATTTTTCTTGCAACCACATGTCCAAATGCAAACGATCCATCAGTTCTAAACTTTGGTTGGGTCCTATGATTCTCTTTCTTCGTTCTACAAATCCCTCGTTGGTGGTTGTTTTTGATTTGGGGTCAGCTTCAAGACCTGTTTTATCAAATTCGCCCGCTTCGTCAGGTTCCCATAGCACGCAGGCATTGAGATGAGTGTTCTTGGCGTATATTCCGTACGTCAAGAGATTTTCCAGGTAGGCACGGTAAGGGTAAGTATCCATGCTGCTGCTAACCAGTTTTGTTGTTCAAGTACAGGTCCACTGAGCTGAACAAGGAATGCATGAAATTGTTGACGGGAGCTACTGGCTCAGTGTCTATAGCATTTCCATCCTTATCTAGAACTTTGACTTTCAGGTACAAGTAACTGCTATTCAGATCGATGTAATCTTCGGGCTGTCCCTTGATTTCAAACTCGATGGGAGCGGAATCGGTCAATGAGGAGACGGGATGAAATTCCACCCATTGGGATTCTTGCATGGTCATCATGGTGGGGGGCATGGCAAACGGATCCAGTTCCGTCTTGTAACAGGCGCAAGACTCTCGGTGCATCATTTTTTTGTTGCAGTGTCTCAATAATCGAAAACGTCTAAGTCTCGAACGGTTCTTCTTTTCTTGGCCTTTCTAGCTTGAAGTCTGGTGAAAGGGTGTTTTCTTCGTCGTCTCTTTCTGCCTTGTCCTTGCTGAATGCTTGACTCGGTAGCGTGCAGGGCATTTATAGGTGTGTCTTGTCGGCCCAAAAGGTCTTTACCCGTTTGCAGCAAGGCATTTTTGCCTGCCCTCATGACGGCTTCTTTAGGGTTTTGTTTGTCGATGATGACATTTTGGAGAAATTCTTTGCCTTGTGTCAGTGTCGCTTCTTTCAAGGCGTGCAATCCGCGTGTCACCATCGGTTTCAACACAGGGGCCACCGAACGAAAGGCCGATTTTAACATATCTCCTAAACCGTGTCCTCGCTGTCGTGCAACCCCTCGATACACTGGATACATGACTTACGAGTCGTGAGAGAACCGTTTTCGAAAATGGAGTTTCACCGTGACTTTTCCTTTGGTGAATGGAATATTTTGTCCCAAATCTCCTTTTATAGCAATGTTGACCGTGTCGAAATACGACTTGCTGACAGGCAAATAATGAGGATGCACAAATTCCCGGTGGACGTGATAGGTGTTTTTACCTTCCTGGTCACTGGTCGTGGTACTATCCACTTTGAAAGAAATGACACGCAGTAACGGTACAGAGGTGTGTCCCACCACGTTATACTCCACCACATCGGAGTACACGAACATCAAATTCAGTCCTTGGTTCAGTTCTACAGGGAATCGAAAAAACTTGTAAAATTCCGTATTGCTGTATCAAATATCAAACAAGTCACGATTAAAACTGATGGACAACGTTTGGGTATCCTGAAATTTCATCAGTAAGATACGAGCCACTTTATGGTACTCCAGGGTGACACTTTTTTTGACTCTGTTCAGGGCTTTGCCAAAGGCTAACTCGAACCTGGAAGTAATGGTGTCCACCAAAATTTTGGCCACTAAAATAAAACCCTGCCGGAATTTTCAAGGTGTAGATATTGAAGGGTGAATTGTTGGATGGTCTTGTGTCCCCTGAAAACCCGATGTCATTCATGGCTTCTTGTAATTGTTGGTTCAGGATTTCGACCTCAAAAGTGTTTTGCTTTTCGGTGATGTTTTGGATTTGTGTAGGGTGAATCATTTCTACTAAAGCCACTTCCCAATGGGCTTCGTGATCTAACTGGATGGCTTGAGGTAATTTAGCTGTATAACAGCACAACGTGTTGTGGGGAAACACCTCCATGGAACTGTCACTGGGTAAGGTTAAGTAAAATTGGTTTTCGTGACTCATAATTCCAGAGTTCTGTGGCTGTCCGAGGGGTTAGTGGATGTCAGAGGCGTGTCTCCGCCCAAAATGGGGTTCTGGTTGTGGTTGTTGTTGGAGTGGTGACTGGCACTGGCACTGGACACAAGGTTCCCGTGGTTCCCGTTCGAGGAGAATTTCAGGGAGGGATTGGGAAGAAGGTAACCGATGCAACTGCTCAATAAAATGGTCCACAATTGTTTGTCTCCTTGTTGCAAACTCAAATTGGCAATGGCTGCCCCGATGACACAATACACCACGAAGATTTGGCAGAAAAAGACGATTTGCGTTTTAGGCACACGTTCTCCACACCACACCCACAAGGGTTGTTTTTGTAAATCTTGCACAGAAGAACTAGGTGAAGGAGGAGTGGTTGACGTAGCTGCGTCTGTGTGAAAGGGCATGATGGTCACTTCTTTTTATAGTCGATGACTTGCGAACCGTCGATCCAAAAATCAAAACTGGGTGGATATCCTTTCCAACGTACTTTGACTTCTTTGACACGTCGTTTGCCCACTTTACGGGTTCTGCGTTCGAGAATGCTTTCGATGTCGTACACGTCGTCTTCTTTTTTGGTCACACGTTGTAATTCGGGCAAATAAAACGTTCCTTTGAGCACTTCTCCGTTCATGTCTTCCAATTTATAGACGGCAGGATGACGGCCATGCACTCGTCCAGTGACGCGAAACAATTCGGTCGTCCAGTTAGGTAAGTAACCTTTGTCGAAAGTGCGTTTGGTTTTGCCAATGCGCACCCAATCTCCTACGGCCAACTCTCCACTTTTCTTGGGGACAGCCCTCGTCGGGGACGTACCGAACAGGCGCTCAAACACCAACACTTCGTTGTCGGGAGTCACGTCTTGCGGGGCACGTCCGATGCTTCGATGGTAAGATTGGTTGTACGCTTGCACCAGGTGCGGTAAGATGTCGATGTACTTCAGAGTGTGGTGATGCGTAAAATATTTCCACATGCGTTCTTTCAAAGTGCGTTGAAAACGTTCCACGATGCTGGCTTTGGTTTCGGGATTCTCGGTGGTAAAAAAATGAATGTCACGTTTCTTTAATTCTTTTTGGAAAGCTTGGTTCAGAAATTCGGTACCTTTGTCCGTTTGCCATCGAAGAGGGTGACGACCGCTTTGTTTCAACACCCGTTGCAGGGCTCGCACTAACTCGCTGCTCGATTTGGAAGTCAAGGGTACGACCCAAGCAAATTTGGAAAAGACGTCGATGACACAAAACAAATATTTGTAGCCACGATTGTAGCTGGCCAAATCAGAGACATCGGCTAAATCGGCTTGCCATTGATGATCGATGCCTTCCACTCGGGTGCGACTTCTGGCAAACTTGCGTCGAATGGGTTTGTGTAAAGTGTAGGTAGCTTGTTCTTGTAACCATCGTTGCACTTGAGGTAAACGGAGACGTTTCAGTCGCGTTTTGGCAGCACGATACAATTTTTGAACTCCTGCGTAACCTGCAGGATGAGAGGGATCGTAGTAAATGCTGGCTAAGACTTTTTCCATTTTTTTTGTGTTTGTGTGTTAATAGGACACACACTCTTGGAGGATGCTACTCTTTTTCTCTTGGGGTACTTTCTTGGATTGCAATGCTTTGCGTGTGCGACCGGCAATAGGTGTTGAAGAGGAGGATATCTGAGCGGAGGATATCGGTTCTTGTTTCACTTCTGTCTTCACTTCTGTCTTCACTTTCCTTTTCTCTTGTGATGAAGAAGGGGTGGCCATCATCTTTTTAATCCATCCAATTCTGGAGGTAGGTGGTGTTGTTAACTTGCGTACTTTTTCTGGTGGAGTTTGAAACCCTTCTTCTTCTTCTTCTTCTCCTTTTTCTGTCTTGGTCACTGGTAGTGGTGGGACTGGTACTGGTACTGGTGATGGTGCTGGACTTTTCATCAAGATCTTAAAATCTTTCAGAGTGGGTAGAGCTGTTTCGTCTAAAGCTTTCTGGTGAAAGAGTTGCAGTCGTTGCATGAGTTGACCGTACTTTTGCGATTTTTCTCTTTCGGACAAATCTTGGCGATCCATCAAGGACTGCAATTCGTGTTGTAACTGGGACATCTCGCTCAAATGGGGATTGGGAGGTAAATGCGGGGTGCGTTGTTCTTGCCACCGATGGTATTCCATCCATCGTTTGTAAGGCACTAAAGCTAGTTTTCGTCCTTCCATAGGGTTGTCAGGGGTCGATTCTGAGATCTTGGGACTTCCAAGGGCCTTTTTATCTTGCTCCCACCAGTCCTCCCAACATGGTTCCCAAGACTCCTTTCAGTATGGGGCCTAACAAGAGAGGCAAAATGCCTCCACGTTGCACCAAAATCTTCTTCTTTTGACGAATGGGAATTTTCTTTTGAACCATTTGGCGAAGAACGTGACGATGTTTCCTTAAGCATTGTTTCTGGTGTTTGGACAAAGGGATCGTGCCTTTCAAAACGTTCAAACAACATTCGCACACGGTATCGATGACCTCTTTGGAGGCCGATTGAATGAGTTTTTTTCGTAGAGGTGAAGAAGCTTTGGACAGGACAGATAACATGTCCCCATGTTTGACTAAACGTGGTGGTAGTCCTTTTCTTTTCTTTCCTTGGGGTTTTCTGGAGGGTGACATCTTTGAGTCTTCAGGAGCACCAAAAAAACACTGATACCCCCGACTTGGTCACAAGTCTTTTTTATACTGGAACGCGTCGCCACTGATTGTCTTTACGGCGTATCAGTTTGAGGACAGCCATGACACGTCGTGGAGGGGTACGCAGCGGACTAAATCGAGCCAGTTCTTGTTTGGACAAATCCAGTAAACTTTGTAACATACCCGATCTTTCATGGACTTTGATTTTGGGAGAAGGAACTTTGTGAGCAGCAGCCACTGCCACTAAATTGGAGGGTCCTGCCACTGGGGAAGTTCTTTTTGGGGTCATCAACGGAGAAGTTCTTGGTGTGATCAACGTCTCCAAGTACTCTTCAGTTCTTGGTGTCATCAACGGAGAAGTGGATGAACGTGAGGCTGCCGAAGATGCGGTCACCGCCGTGGCAGGTCCTGGTTTGCGAGTGTAAGGTTGCGTCCTGGCCGAAGTGCCTCTCTTGCGACTAGTTTTCTTCTGTGGACTTTTCTTTTTCTGGGGGCTTCTTTTCTTTTCCCGGGGTGGTGTCTGGTAAGAGGAGGGTCCCGCCACTGGAGAAGTTCTTCTTGGGGACCTGGTCTTTTTCTTTTTCTTCTTGGGGCTTCGTTGGACTTTTTTCTTGGGAATAACTTTGGTGGTATTAGGATCCCATCTTAAGAGTGAGCGAATAATGACCCCTCCTAGAGTACCACTCCCTCCAGGTTTCAAAATGATTTGTTTTTTGGTTTGAGTGTCGATGCGGGGATCGGCCAGTTGGACCAAAGCGACTTTGTTTCGATCGATAAAGCGTTTGGTTTCATGAGGAATCTGAATGATTCCTTGGAGTATTTGACGTGCCGTCACCGTGAACCATCGTAAGACTTCTTTGAGACTAGTTTCTAAGACACGAGCTCGTATTTGTGGATTTTTTTCTCGACTGATGCCATACAAGGCACGAATCAATTTGACGGGAAGATGCGACTGAAGGGACGTCATGTTCGCACTGTGAGTGAGACAGACGAAAAAGGGTCTGAGGTTTTTATAGATTTTTTTTATGTGGAGTGAAATGAAGTCGAGGACGGAGACGTGTACAGGACAGGCCCTCCGTCTTGGCACCAGTGGTGAAACAAGTGGGTACGAAATCCTCGGGGGTCGTAGGTTTCAAATCGACGAGTAAATAGGCGTGTGGAGTTTGAGTGGCATCGTCGTACGCCTGAGTCAGCCAAGGCGTTCCTAACTGTTTGGCTAAGACTTGCACTTGCGATTTATCTCGAGGGCTTTTAAACAAGACCACGTAATGCGCATTGAGACTGATGGTGCGATGGGCTTTACTTTGTTGAAACAAATTTTGGGTGATGTAAACGACACTGGCATTACGATGATGCCCTTTGCGCGTAAACCACAGTTTAATTTCTTCTTCGTCTTCTCCTAACATGTCGTCAAAAATGACCAAATGGGTTTGACGGGAGTCAGAGACGATGCCGTCGTCTTCTTTAGGAATGCCTTCCACAAACACGATGGAATCGCCTTGACTTTCTAGCAAGAGGCTGTACGCCGATTGCCACTCTTTGTAACACCACACGATCCGTTGAGGTGGCCGATCGATCAAATGATGTTTATGTTCGATCAAACGTTTGACGAATTCGGTTTTGCCTGAACCGCTAGGTCCAGCAATGAGCATGTTAAAGGGCTGGCGAAGATACAAAGCCTCCCAACTGGCACGATCTAAGTGTTCGTCGATGACTTTGACAGTGGAGGAAGAGGGAGCAGAGACAGCAGAGGTAGCCATAGTGTGAGAAATGTCACTTGTGACACGAAAACAAACAAGACAAGAGTTTATATACTTTTTTTCAGATCACGTTTATTGAATGTTTCAAACATGAATACGAAAGACAAAAATACATAAAAGCCAAAGGCTTAAGTATAAGGATAAAAGGCACATGATAACCATTAACGTGGAATAAACACAAGTGTCTGTACAACATGTTTTGGGTAATGTTCTAACCAGTTCTATAGTAGGGGGTAAGGTCACACAAGTGTCCTCCCGAAAGGGTCTTTCAGGCCTGTCCACGACAGTCCCGTCCTGGGTGACGGGTTCTTTTGGCACCGTCAGTAACACAGGTTGAAAAGTCGCAAGACTTACAATCGCATTCCACTTCAGAAGCCCCACACTTGAATTGTGCTGTCTAAACTTGTTTTGTGTCTCTCTGAAAGTATTCATCTTGTTCGCTCGGTCTTGGTAGTCACAATGAACTATCGATCTTGCCTAGGGTTCCTTTTAATATACAGACCAATACCGACGTGTCCATACGGTAAGGTGAAATGATTGGGAAGTCGCACTCGCTTCTGGTACACGATTTGATAGACTTTTTCCAAGGGTCGACTGACGATGTGGTGAGTGGGTAAACGTACAATTTTGTTCGGTTGATAGGTGGTCACTTTAAAGTTTGTATCCTCTCCCGATCGCAAGGCTTCTTTCAATACCCCAAAGTTCACCACACGACTGGTACGATAATTCAGAGTCAATCCTTTCACTTTACACGTCGTGTGCAATTCTCCTTGTGGGTCCCGGTATTCGTAGCCGTAATTTTTGGGACCACCACTGACGAAACTTAGAATCTTGTCGTCGGGATGTTCGTCTGTCCAGGCTCCTAAACGGTCTCCTTCGATGTCAGGGTGCTGTTGACTCGGGTGATGGATGTAAATGCAACTGTCCGTGTCAAAGTACAGGACACGTTGCCCTAACAGTTCTAAAGCTTCGTACAATTTTGAGCGAACATGGGCTGTCACGTAAGCCGCAATGATGACATTTCCAAAAGGGTCGTCTTGTACGAAGTCCAAATCTTCTTCGTAATTGACCAAGATCAAATCCTCTCGAACGACGTCCACGTGTTTCATGTATTTGGTTTTGTCGTGAATCATCTGAAAGTAGCGGGAAGGTTCTGTCAAATATTCCGTCTTGGGTAAACACGGTCGTTGTGCCATTTTACCCCACAAGCAATTTAACATCACTTTGGCAAACGATCGCCTGCCTTCGTTTTTCTCGATGTGGTCTAAAGAGATGCCTTCTTGTTCATAGTATTTCTCTTTGAATGTCTTTTCGTCTTCGGAAGTGTGACACCAGGAAGGATAGCCGCTGGCTTCTTGCTTCAGTTTCAAAAAGGCATCCACGTAGTCGGCGAAAATGTCTTTCTGACTGGGGTCACACTTGTGGTATTGTTGTGTCTTGGGAAAGTGGCAAATTTCGTACACTTCTAACAGTTGGTATCCCATGTCCAGAGCTTTGAACAATTCCACGCTGACCCAGGTTCCCGTCAAGGCCCGTTCTTCCTGGCTGTGATGGCAAGGTTGGTCCTGGTTGCACGTTTCGGCACAAGTACGGCACAATGGAAACATCAGTTTGCCTTGACAATGGTGAGGTAAGACGGGATGGTATAGGTTCGAGGGAGGCAAAACTTTACACTTGATCAAGCCTTCGTATTGTCGAATGTTTTTCAGGTCGATGTGTTCCGTGAACAATTGTGGGTGCCCTGCAGGAAAGGGACAATATTTGCACACGTAAGGATACAACGAACACACGTCCAAGTGTTTGATTTCTTCTCCTTTCTCTTCGTCGGCTTGGTACAGCAAACAGGTGGCATTGGTCCTTCCTCCGTACAAACTATCCCTCGGGTTTAGGGGGTCCATCAGCTTGTAACTTTCCACGGCACGTTTAAACTCGGGATCGGTTTTCATACGGTGATCGTACTCGTGTTCCCACATTTCCACCACTTGGTATCCTTGCTGTTCTAACTTTAGGCGTCGCTGACAAGTGTCCTGGTACAAGTCTTCCATGGTTCGTTGTAAAAACTGATTTTTAGTGCTACGATCAGGGTAACAGACGGGACATCCGTGAAATAAGTAACCGTTAAACTCGTACACGATCTTGGGGTTTTCTAAGTCCCAGCCATCGACCGAATACGTTCCGATGGTCTTTTCGCCTCCTCCGTTGCGGGCATGCTGAATCCATTTGTCTTCCTTGTCGCACAAGTAATGTAACCAACTTAGGGCTTTGACCGAGTATTGACGTTTGACATAGTGGGTCGTTTAAGGACTGATGACAGCCACGGTGTTTTCAGGCATGAATCGTTGTCGATACACTAAGGAACACGCCTTGGCAATGGTGTAAGCTTCTTTCAAAGGATCGACCCCTCCGTGTTCCATGAACAGTTCTCGAAATTTTCCACAGCAACGTCGTAAAATGTCCACGTCGGAACGACAATGCTTTAACATTTCTTCCTGAAAGTCGAATGAGTCAGAGGCATGAGCCTGGTACCAAGCGTAGAAAGCTTCTCGTTGTTCGGTACGTATGTTGTCGGGGTCGTAATAGTGAGCCTCAGGCAAATGGGGTAGAACGGCGTGTTGATTGGCTTCCGTATTGAAAAAGTGTGGAAAGTACCCTTTAGCCATTTCTGTCATTCCAAACGTTTTAGGCATTCGACTCAAAGGCATGGCCAAATAGCTCATCGAATCTTTAAACTGCTCCGTTCAAAGTGACTTTAGGACGTTCGGTGCCTTGTTCCATATAGTATCTGAGAAGAAACTGTCCATCGTATCCGGAGAAATTGTGAGCCATCACTGTGGCATGACGATGACAATCTCCGTAACGTTCGATGTCCTCTTGGCTCCACGTCTTGTCGATGGGATCTAAGACCCATCGGGCAAAATCGGCTAACGTGTTCGGTCCCCGAAAGATTTTTTCACGCCCTCCGGGAATCTTGCTGCAGTGAGGGCAATGACTGAAGATAGGTTCTTGAATGCACTTCTCGCACGCTCGATGAGCCACGCAGAAATTAGGAATGTGAATGCCAGTCTCTTGCATGCATTCGAAATCGAAAAAGATGAAATTGCCTTTCTTCTTGTGACCGTCCTCTTTCTCTGGTGAGGGTTGGTATTTTTGCACGTAGCATTCGTGTTTCAAGTCCACGATGTGGTGACAAATGTGACATTTTTTCTTTCCTGAACATACGTGTGCCTTGGCATTATTGGTACGTAGGCCTTGTCGACACGTAGGGCACAGTCTCAGCAGTTGACAAGCACATTTCTGCTGTGAAACTTGCGTCTTCAGATGTTGTTGGTAACAGGCAGGGCTGACAAACGTGCGCAGACAAGCAGGACAATGTACTCTTTCTTGTCGTTCGCTCAGACAGGGTGGAGAGGCCAAACATCCTGGGCATTTCCATCCGCAATGTTTGTGTTGCTCTCGATTGTTATAGCCATAGTCACATTTCTCATAGTAATAACTGTATCCCAGTAATCCAGTGATAGTGGTAATGGTATCGAAATGGTCATCGTGATAATAGACATGAATGTATTTTCCGTCCTTAAAGTCTTTCCCTCGAAACAACAGAGGCCCACGCACTTCTTGAGGGTGCACTTTCAAGGTGTAGCGTGGAGCTAGGACATCTTGCAATGTTTGCATTTCAGGAATGCCACAGGGTGTGTCTTTGGACAGGCCAGCTTGTTTCAACAGGAGTTCTGCTTCGTGTCGTTGTTTGGCTCGGTCCGATTGTTGAATAGTTTTCCAGGTTCTTTTCCATTCTGCCGTGTCGTTCTTGTTGGCATAGGTTCGTCCCACCACGATGGCTCGGGCTAAGCACATCTGGTCTTGAGGGTTGTTAATTTGGACGAGACTCTTTTTGGTGCTGCGAAGGTCGTTCACCAATAACACCTTATTGCGTTGTCCGGTCCCTTGAGGGAGACTTGGGCCATTTTCAGTGTGGCTTTACCATCGGTGATGTCAAACTGGTCATTAGATTGTTGTACGTGTTGAATCTTGTCCATGACTTTGGAAGGGGTTAGTTCTGCGTGTCTGCTAAACTCGATCCAAACAGGGGATTTCAAGCTGTCGTGATCTATGGATAGTGTCAAGCGATCGTCTTCTTTGGGTTGACATTGTCGCTTGAGTGCGGTGAGCAAAGAATCCCACATCTCGGTGATAAACCCTTCTGCTTTCTCCAATGGTACGTCGGACTTGAAATCTTTAAACTTCACTGTGTAGGTGTAAGCCGTGGTTCTAAATTTTCTAGAGGAGCGCTTTTCCGTCTCTCGAATGGAATAGTACTTTTCAGGGTTAACTAAGGGTGGTGAACTTGGTTTAGAGGGTTCGGATTCTGGTTCACTCATGTCCTCTTCAAAATCACTGGCATGAATTTGTGCCAAGACTTCAGCTCTGGTACGAGGCGATAGATCACGTTTCTGCCTCTTACTTTCTTCTTCTTCTTTCTTCTCGAATGAATAGGATCGTTTCATCTTGAGTGCAAAACGTCAAATGACTCAAGTTTAAACACCATAGACTAATTTATAGTCATGACAAACCAGCGTATATAAAAAGGGTGTGTGTCTTGTCCTTTCACTATTCATTTCACTCTCAAACCGAGCACAACGATGGAAGAGACTACCCAGATGGAACGTTTCATCAGAGCTTTGCGAGGGGTCATTAGAAAATTCTCTTCAGACCAGCCCACGGACTACTCTCCTTCCTTTCGAGATAAAAGTCAAGATACTTGCTATATCTGTCAGAAGAAAGGGCATTGGTCTTCAGAGTGTCCAGACCGTCATAAAAGAACAAAAACCGGGGCTAGAAAAGACAAAAGTCAAGATACCTGTTATTATTGTCAAGAAAAATGACATTTGTCTCCAGATTGCCCAAAAAAGAAACAAGAGGAGTCGGAAGAAAAGAGGGATTCTTCAGAAGAAGAGAGAGATTCTTCAGAGGATGAAAGCAGCCAGGTGAAGAAAAAGAAACAGGAGAAGAAAAGAAGAAGGGAAGAAAGTGAGGAGGAAGAGGAGGAAAAGACTGTGACGGTGAAGAAATTGAAAAAAAAGAGAGAGTAAAAAAAAGAAACAGAAGAAGTGAATGTAATTTATAAAGTGTTCTGTTGTGAATTGTGAATTGGATTGTAACTATGGAGAAAAGAATACATTAATTATATAAGGTAAGTGTCTTTGAGTTTTGATTTTAAAATAAGAAGCTACACTCACGCACTCATACACAGACATGTACTATAAGGGTAAAATGGGTTTTTTTTTGTTGATTTTTGAGTTATTGGCAAATTGAAAGGCTATCTCTTTTCGAGAGAAGTGGGTGGCCCTGAAAAGGGCCTTTTTTGGTGTAGGGGTGAGTTTAAGCAATCAACTTTAACTGCCTTAAGCCTTTGCCACGGCCGAGGCCTACTTCTGATGATGATGATGATTGGGTTGAAATCACTAAGGGTGGTACGATAGGCTTAGTCACAGGGTTGGCGTGTTTAGCTCAGGAAGGTCGTATTCTCTTCGGTCGTAATAAAGAAGTCTGATACATTTGTTTCAGACTTCTTAACTCCGCTAAAATGTCCAACAGTACCGTAGCCGTTTGATTTTCACCCTCTTGTTTCTTTGCTGCTACTTCTTCTTGTTGTTGTTTTTTTCTTGCCTCTTCTTGTTGCTGTTGCTGTTGCTGTAGGAGAAAAGCTTGTTCCGCTTCCTTTTGTCGTTGCATAAATTTCTCCAATTCTTCTTTCTGTCTCTGTCTAAAATTCTCCACTTGCGGTAATGAAGAATGAGACGAAGGTTCCGGAACAAATTCTTGCGAGGTAAGAAAATCCACAAAATCCCAATGTATCTCTTCTGAAAGTAAGTCCGGGTTCCCTTGGGCGGTCTCCACTGCTGGTGCACCCCAATGGATCGTTTTCTGAGTTTCCGTCATGTTGAATCACTGTCGCATAAATTGACAGCACACAGGCGCTAGCGAATCTATATAGACCACATGACGTCAAAGACTGCTCTCTTCGGATTGGATGCGGACTGACTGAATTTTGTAACGCGTGTTCGGATTGGTGAATGGACTCAATCCGTTTCAATCCTTCCTCTACCTATAAATAAGCGCAGTTCACTGCATTGATTCACCTGTTCTCGTCGCCTCACGATGTGGACCACAGTTGAATCGTCCACCCTTGTGTCTTCCATGATGTTTAGGACGGACATGCTCATGTATGTCCGGTCCAAGTTGACTGTTGTTGATAGGACAGATACTAGTCTATGGATGAGAAGAGTTTACATAGAAAGACAAGGATGCCTCAAGAGGGTACTTGTGTATGGACCTGCAGTTAGAAGGAGTTTAAGAAGAAGAAGATGTGACAGATGCCGTCTATGTTAATATTAATATTAACATAAACCCAAAGGCCCTTTTCAGGGCCACCCACATTTCTCGAAAAGAGATAGCCTTTCGATTGCCTACCCCTTTATAAAAAATTTAAAAAAAAAAAAAAAAAAATCCCATGTTCAATTCCCCTTGTCCCTAAAGTAGTTTTTTTTTTCTAACATGTTCAATTCCCCTTTGTCCCTAGACAAACCCAAACTCTATTCCCTTGTTCAATTCCCCTTGTCCCTAGACAGACCCAAACTCTATTCCCCATGTTCAATTGCCTTTGTCCCTAGAATCGATATTTTTTTTCCATTGTTCGAATGCCTTTGACGCTAATCTCAATATTTCCTTTTTTTTTTCCTTTCTCCAATGTTAAATTCCATTGACGCTAATCTTACCCAGGGTTTTTTGCCCATGTTAAATTTCCATTGACGCTAATCTCGCCCAGGGTGGTTAATGTTAAATTTCCATTGACGCTAATCTCGCCCAGGGGGTGTTTTTAATGCTAATTCCCATTGACGCTAATCTCACCCCTTTCACTACTTGCATCAACTTCAGCATTGTATCTTCAGTGCATAGACTTTAGGTATGAGTAATGCTATATTCTCAATTTTGTAATTTTGAAACATCACGGAAATAGTTAGCTGACGATAATATGACGTGCCTATGGCCATATTCTGACCACTCTGGAATTCTTACTGTTTCATTATTCGACCTACTTACCTAATATTGCACCATTTGATTTTCTGTGATTGTACCTGTCATTATAAACATTAGGTACATCATTTTGGGTGCATGCTAATACATGTCATTCAGTCAAATCTAAGTATCAGGTTCTTTGTGGTATTTGTTTTTATTCTTTACCGTCCAAAGTATTAATTCTTATTGTACATGCCAAGGTTTATATGTCTTTTCCTCTATCTTGGAAATAAATAATAAACTGTACTATATTCTATATAATAAATAAACTGTCCCCTATTCTACCCAGACTGAGAAAGAATTACGCTGTACACCTTTTGACTTAAGAAAGAAAGATTTGAAACTTTTTAACATTAGTGTAAGACACATCTAAATATTAAAAATATTTTCATTTCAAATATAGTTAACGATTTCTCTTAATAATAACGGGAATATGGAAGGGAAGTAAACAGTAAGAAGATAATTGTTTCTTTCTTATGGTTTATACCTTTGAGATGAGCATCCAATACTTTTTCTCTATATATGTCGTTGCAAAAAGGGAATGTGCAGTAAACCTTGCCGTTACATTCAAAATATCATAAACAAATTTATTTTCTCATTAAAAACTTTTGCTATTCTCTACAAATCTTTTATATCTGAGCATATTTAAAACGATCCAGTGTTTGACATTCCAATACTTTCTTACTTTTCTAGTTGGAAAACTATTCTCCTCATCATACTGTATTCTCCTCATCATACTGTATTCTCCTCATCATACTGTATTCTCCCCATCATACTGTATTCTCCTCATCATACTGTATTCTCATCATCATACTGTATTCTCATCATCATACTGTATCTTTGTAGGGCTTTATATCACTTAATATTCCTCTAAATGCAACGCGTATGTCATCTCCATTTTTGTTTTCACTTTTAAGATGGCATATATTACTTTCAAGATATATTTGAATCAGATATTAAACTTTTCATATGGTTGGATGACAATGATGTAAGCCCGACACTGACCAATTACGTGAAAAATATTTCTCAAGTGAAATTGTTTTGTAGAATGCTTATGGATCGAAAAAAATTCAGTTACCATTTTATTAAAAACTTACTTTGTCAATTGTCTTTTTGTCCCGTTTAAGCTTGCTTTCACAATTGATTGACAGTTGCATAATCAATTTAGCTTGAATATGCTACACGAATTGTCAAAATTATTGTTTTTCTCTCTCTTGCTTTCCCTAGTTTACCTTTGGAGATATTCCACCTCACTCTTTAGACGATGCCACCACAACTGCAACGTCTGCCATTTTGAACGATGTAAAACCATGGAATATATTGTCCTTACATGCAAAATGACAGACATCAATTAACAATGTGAATTTTTATTTCAGCAATTGGCAACATTTTACAAAATCCGTTCAAACGTGTTAATGATTTCTGCCAGATATTAACACTCCGCTGCTTAATTCAAGGACAACTGATCAATACAATTAGCCACCATGTTCTGTTTTAAAATACATTTTGTCTCCGTTAGTTATATCTCTGTTTATGTTTCATCGTTGTACAGCGATCTTGTGAAGTGTACAAGATTTTTAATTTGTGCTATAAATTTAACTTTACACAAATCTGTTTATGTACATGCAGTATGTAATTTATTCCTTCTTTGTCTCTATTATGGTCATCTCGCTACCTGGACTACCACAGCTTGTCAAAATCATCAAATGTAACATGTAAATTTATATCTTTTATGAAATATTGCAGATTATCTTATTTTGATGATTGAGATGACCAATTAAACATGTATTTTGTACCAACTCGTTTTCACCATACTCTCATGACATCCATACGTATAAACAAATGTGTGTTATATCTTCATACCAGCATTGTAGTTTGTATGATAAACTCCTTAAATGTTTTGTATTATACCTCTAAAATTGCTAATGTGTTTCTGTTTAACTTTATGCTTATAACTATGCTGTGCTAAAATGTAAAGTCATGTTATTTTGTGATTTACACACGCTGTTGTTTCACATTCATTGTGATAGCTGTAAGATAACCAGGTTGTGGTCGGATTATAACAGAGCATTAATGATGGTTAAAATAATACATTGTTTATTTATGAACGGTTCAGTGAAGAAGATTATGTTTGATTCGTGCGCCGACAAAATCCCAAAAATTTGATACTTAACAAAATAGGCACGAACCTGATAATATATTGCGATTTGAATGAAATGTGAACTGATATGCAAAATTAACCCTAAATAGTAAAATGATACAGTGACTAACGATTCGATACAGTGACTAACGATTCGAAGTGATTCCAGACAAACAATGGGGAAAAAATTATTCAAGTAAACATTGACAACTTCCGCACAAATAAATGATATAATTCACTCAAAAATGAAATGTGACACGCTTTCACGCAAATAGTGAAATGTGAAGGGCTTTTACTCAAATAGAGCAATATGACGAGGCTTTCACTCAAAATGGTAAAATATGACAAGATTTCACTCAGATAGTGCAATATGATATGAAACATTGGAACATGTATCTTTTGGAGTCGAATACAAATTCGAAAGGTCTTCTCAGCCCCAAAACTCTGTCGAATAGTTGAGGAGCCACCACAAACGGTCTGCCCCTCCTGGTCTGCCGAAAGATTCGTAAAATCTTTTGTTCGCTGCAGACACGTTGGTCCGGAAGCCTTGGTTCTTCACCAAGTGATGACCTTTATCTTCTTGCGGGCCAACGTCACCACCGACTGCAGCACTCTGGGTATAACATAACCCAAATTAGCACCATCGCTAAACAACGCATACAATAGTAGTTAAGTGGGGCACTATACGTACAATGGAAATTAGCATTACGGAGACCCCTGGGTGAATATACGTACAATGGAAATTTAACATGGCGAAAAATCGTGGGTTAATATACGTACAAGGGGAATTAACATGGGAAAAAATTGTGGGCCGATATACGTACAAGGGGAATTTAACATGGGAATAGAGTTTGGGGGTTGTTTAGGGACAAAGGGGAATTGAATATGGGATTTTTTTTTTAAAAAATTTTTTTTTAAAAAAGGGGTAGGCAATGGAAAGGCTATCTCTTTTCGAGAAATATGGCTGGCCCTGAAAAGGGCCTTTGGGTTTTCTTCTTCTTCTTCTTCTGCTTCTAATTTCTTCTTTTCCTCCACCAACTTCTTATTTTCTCTCCTACACTCTTTCTCTTCTTTTCTTTCTTTTTTTTCTCCTCCTCTTCTTTCTTCTTGTCTTCCTCATCTTCTTTCTTCCTCTTCTCATTTTCTTCTTCTTTTTCAATTTTTTCGTTCCATTTGCTTATTCTTATCCTTTCCTCTTCATCCTCCTTCTCCTCCTTTATCTCTTTCATTACACCACTAATCTTGTCCTTTACCTTTTTTAAGTTATTAATTTCCATCTTTACACGATGGGGACTATAGGAACAACCAGTCTTATCAACATCTGCTCCATCATTCCTAAGTTGTCTAAAACGTCTTGTAATGTTTGTATTTTGTCCACTTGGTTAGAAGCCATCTTCTTTTTTTATTCTTTGCAGAATGGTTTGAACGACGAATACTGTGGGTTCTTATACTTAAAGCGCGTACGTGAAGGAAAACATCCCCCTAAAACGTAAAATTGATCTTAAATAGATCATGACCAAACAACGCGCGGACGTGAAGGAAAACATCCCCTACTTTTTCATTTCATATAATAAAACCCAAACTATACTTTCTCATTTCATATAATAAAAACCCAAACTATACTCTCCACATACGCTAAGAAACAATAAACAAAATCCATAATCTACTATCCTCACAATCGTACGTGAGCGCTTACAAAACCCAAACTATACTCTCCACATACGCTAAGAAACAATAAACAAATCCATAATCTACTATTCACACAATCGTACGTGAGCGGGTACAAACACAAACACACAAACACAAACACACAAACACATACGCTAAGAAACAATAAACAAAATCCATAATCTACTATCCACACAATCGTACGTGAGCGGTTACAAAACCCAAACTATATTCTCCACATACGCTAAGAACAATAAACAAATCCATAATCTACTATCCACACAATCGTACGTGAGCGCTTACAAAACCCTAACTATACTCTCCACATACGCTAAGAAACAATAAACAAAATCCATAATCTACTATCCACACAATCGTACGTGAGCGCTTACAGAACCCTAACTATACTCTTCACCTACGCTAAGAAACAATAAAGAAACCCATAATCTACTATTCCCACAAACATACCTTAGCTCTTACAAGCACCAACACACAAACACATACCCTCACACTATCTTAAAAAAGAGTTAGTGTTTATATTCACACTACTCTACCTACACATTGGCAAATTGATGGTTATTTCTTTTCTAGAGTATTGGGTAGCCCTGAAAAGGGCTGTTTTATTTTTGTTTGGAACTTCATGGACACCTGGTTAATGGTGGCACCTTCCAGGCCTGGCGCCGCATACACATCTTGTCCCCCAGTTACTTTTTACCTTTTTGGGGGAGAGAGCAGAGGCAGGATATGTCGCTTCAGAATCCCAATTTTCGCTCTCTGGGATTCTGAAATTTCTTCTTCTTCTCTCCTTTTCCTCCTCCTCCTCTTCTTTGTATCTTCTCTCCTCCTCTTTGTATCTTCTTTCCTCTTCTTTATATCTTCTCTCCTCCTCTTCTTTGTTTCTTCTTTCCTCCTCCTCTCTTATCCTTCCTTCCTCCACAATGGCTTCCGCGGCCAGTTCATTTAATATGCGCCTGGCATATTCCAGATGCACATGAAGTTCCAACAGTTTCTCCAGTCTCGTGTTCATTTTTGGTGTTGATCAATCAACAAGGGTAGCTGGACTGCCGAACGAGTTTCAATTTATAGTAAAAGCGCGGACGTGATGGAAAACATCCCCCTAAAAACATAAAATTGATCTTACCTAGATCATAACCAAAAAAAACAACAACGCGCGGACCTAAAAGAAACACTCACTCACTTTTTTATGCTACCCATCACTATTTTAAAATTTTTTATAAATCACTTCAATAGACTATCCGCATACGCAAAGCAATCCAATCTAACCCCAAATTTACACCTCAAACACCAAAAAAAAAAGACATCATTTTAATCTACTATCCATACCAACTTACTTAACCACTTACAAACACAAACACACAAACACATACCCTCACATTTTTTTAAAAAAGAGTTAGTGTTTATTTTCACACTACTCTACCTACACACATTGGCAAATCGATTGTTATTTCTTTTCTAGAGTATTGGGTAGCCCTGAAAAGGGCTGTTTTTTTTGTTTTGCTATGGCATTCTTTTTAGTTTCTAAGAATGCGATGTCCTCTGAGGATAGACTTTCTGGCGATAGGTCTGCTTCTTCGGAAAGAGAAGAAGAACTCTTTGGTGTCGATACGACAATCGACAAAGCCTCTGTCAGCTTCAGGTTGCTGCTGCTGCTCTTGTTGTTGTTGTTGCTGCTGTCTCTGAAGTCTGTACTTCTCTGTCCATTCTTCTTTTTCCCTGTTCATTTCTTCTCTGAAGAGCTCTTCTATCAGGTCTTCAGTGATTTTTAACATTCTCACATTCTCTATTTCTTCTGGCTTCGGTATCAGACTGTGTCTGACCCTATGCAAATTCACGTAGGCTTCGTTGAGTTTAGCTAGTTTGGAGCACATCTTCTTAGGAGGATGAGTCGACAATGGATGGTTAGACTGGACACAACCCGGTTCTTAAAGTCAATGCGCGGACGTGAAGGAAAACATCCCCCACACGGTTTTTGAGTCGCAACGTTTAGTGAGTGTCATGAGAGGGATAGCAAGAAATGAAAGAGCATCAATCCAACATTCTTATAGCTAAACAAAAGACAAAGGCATTTTTTTCAAAACACAACATTTTTTATTCAAAAATCACTTAACACTAAACAACAACTCTAACATTTTTAACAATAATCCAACAATATAACATCAAACAATTTTTTCAAAACACAACATTTTTTATTCAAAAATCACTTAACACTAAACAACAACAACTCTAACATTTTTTAACAATACTTCAACACTAAAAGTTTATCCACTAGGTAAAGAGGGATAACAGTCTTCCATGGTTTCTAGTAATCTAGGATGACTTCTCTCAAACTGTTGATTTCTATGGTATTATTGAATTCTGCATACAGGATGACGTTCACCGTTTCATCAGGGTCTCGGTCTTTAAACTGAATTTCCACACGAATCTGGCCGGATTTTATAGGGTGGAAATGTCCCTCGTCGCTGCCTTGGTCTGGAGTGAAATCGAAAGCCCACAAAGCGTAGCCTCCTGCATAATCCTCGTACGTAATACCGTGACTGGTATTGGTTCCTAACTGTCCGGTGGCTTCGTACAGGGACAAGTACGATCTCAAGTAATTCTTCTTGGTAAAGTCAGGTTCGAAAGGTCGGGTACACAAGGTCTTGCCATCGCGACTGACTTCGATTTTGGACACGCCAAAGTGTTGAAAGTAGAAAGGATTTTTTTCGGCAGCTCCGTTGAAGGCTGTATTCTCGACGATACCAACGATCAAACGTTTGGGTAACTGTCCTTGGAACAGATGATCTTCGATCATGGATCGCTGTCCCTTGGGAATGGTGAAGGTTTTCACTTCCACGCGTCGTATGGGATACTTGGCGGTCGTTCTGCTCAACGTCTGACTGATGTCGTTTCCCACTTTAGGTAACACTTCCACACGGCGTACGTAGAGTCTGGCTTCTAGGATTTTGGTTTTGTAACCGTCACTATCAGCCATCAAATGGAAAGCGGCACTGCTACGATTCAGTCTCAGGCGGACATCCACCCCGTTCAGCAAATACTTTTCTTGCAACCACATGTCCAAATGCAAACGATCCATCAGTTCTAAACTTGTGTCGGCTCCCGTGATTCTCTTTCTTCGTTCTACAAATCCATCATTGTTGTCTTTCTTTTCATCAGTTTCCAATATTTCAAACTTGGTAGGTTCGTCAGCTTCCCATACCACACAGGCATTGAGATGAGTGTTCTTGGCATCTATTCCGTACGTCAAGAGATTTTCCAGGTAGGCACGATAAGGATAAGTATCCATGCTGCTACTGACCAGTTTGTTATTCAAGTACAAGTCCACTCCACTGAACAAGGAATGCATGAAATTGTTGACGGGAGCTACTGCTTCATCGTCTATAGCACCTCCAGTCTTATCTAGAATTTTGACTTTCAGGTACAAGTAACTGCTATTCAGATCGATGTAATCTTCGGGCTGTCCTTTGATTTCAAACTCGATGGGAGCGGAATCGGTCAGTGAGGAGACGGGGTGAAATTCCACCCACTGGGATTCTTGCATCGTCATCATCATGGGGGGCATGGCAAACAGATCCAGTTCCGTCTTGGAACAAGCGCAAGATTCTCGGTGCATCATTTTTTTTTTTGGTCTCTTTTCTCAATAATCGAAAACGTCTAAGTCTCGAAGGGTTCTTCTTTTCTTGGCCTTTCTCGCTTGAAGTCTGGTGAAAGGGTGTTTTCTTCGTCGTCTCTTTCTGCCTTGTCCTTGCTGAATGCTTGACTCGGTAGCGTGCAGGGCATTTATAGGTGTTTCTCGTTGGCCTAAAATGTCTTTGCCCGTTTGCAGCAAGACATTTTTGCCTGCCCTCATGAAGGCTTCTTTAGGGTTTTGTTTGTCGATGATGACATTTTGGAGAAATTCTTTGCCTTGCGTCAGTGCCGCATCTTTCAAGGCGTGCAATCCGCGTGTCACCATCGGTTTCAACACCGGGGCCACCGAACGAAAGGCCGATTTTAACATATCTCCTAAGCCGTGTCCTCGCTGTCGAGCAACCCCTCGGTACACTGGATACATGACTTACTTACGAGTCGTGAGAGAACCGTTTTCGAAAATGGAGTTTCACCGTGACTTTTCCTTTGGTGAATGGAATATTTTGTCCCAGATCTCCTTTTATAGCAATGTTGACCGTGTCCAAATACGACTTACTGACAGGCAAATAGTGAGGATGTACAAATTCGCGGTGGACGTGGTAAGTGTTTCCACCTTCCTCGTCAGCGTTCGTGGCAGAATCTACTTTGAAAGGAATGACACGCAGTAACGGTACGGAGGTGTGTCCCACCACGTTGGAATACACGAACATCAAATTCAGTCCTTGGTTCAGTTCTACCGGGGCACGAAATAACTTGCTAAAAGACTCGTTGTCGTAAACGATGGGTAATTCGTTTTTCTTGAGCATGGCCTTTCTCATGTCCATGTCTCCGCCCAACATGTCAAACAATTCAGGACAAAATAAAAAGGACAGGATTTTACTTCGTTCAAATTTCATCAAGAAGCGACGAGCTGGTTTGTGGAACTCCATGGTGACATTTTTGTTGACATGCTCCAAAGCTTTCAGAAACACGACATTAAACCTGGAGGTTATGGTGCTGACCAAATGTTGACCACTAAAATAATAGCCTGGGGGAATGAACAAGTGATAGGTGGTGTACTTTTGTGTACGGGTTTTCTTGTCATATTTGACATTGCTATCCATCCACTGTTGCATTTGCTCGTCATGAACTTCCACATCAAAAAAATTTTGATTGGGAAGGACATTGAGGACTTGGGTCGGGTGAATCATTTCTACTAAAGCCACTTCCCAATGGGCTTCATGATCTAACTGGATGGCCTGAGGTAATTTGGCCGTGTAACAGCACAACGTGTTCTTGGGAAACACCTCCATGGAACTGTCACTGGGTAAAGTTAAGTAAAATTGGTTTTGGTGACTCATAATTCCAGAGTTCTGTGGCTGTCCGAGGGGTTACAGGACGTCAGAGGCGTGTCTCCGTCTAAAATGGGGTTCTGGTTGTGATTGAAGTGGTGACTGGCACTGGCACTGGACACAAGGTTCCCGGGGTTCCCGTTCGAGGTGAATTTCAGGGAGGGATTAGGAAGCAGGTAACCGATGCAACTGCTCAATAAAATGGTCCACAATTGTTTGTCTCCTTGTTGCAAACTCAAATTGGCAATGGCTGCCCCGATGACACAATACACCACGAAGATTTGGCAGAAAAAGACGATTTGCGTTTTAGGCACACGTTCTCCACACCACACCCACAAGGGTTGTTTTTGTAAATCTTGCACAGAAGAACTAGGTGAAGGAGGAGTGGTCGACGTAGCTACGTCTGCTGTGTGAAAGGGCATGATGGTCACTTCTTTTTATAGTCGATGACTTGCGAAGCGTCGATCCAAGAATCAAAACTGGATGGATATCCTTTCCAACGTACTTTGACTTCTTTGACACGTCGTTTGCCCACTTTACGGGTTCTGCGTTCGAGAATGCTTTCGATGTCGTACACGTCGTCTTCTTTTTTGGTGACACGTTGTAACTCGGGCAAATAAAACGTTCCTTTGAGCACTTCTCCGTTCATGTCTTCCAATTTATAGACGGCAGGATGACGGCCATGCACTCGTCCAGTGACGCGAAACAATTCGGTCGTCCAGTTAGGTAAGGAACCTTTGTCAAAAGTGCGTTTGGTTTTGCCAATGCGCACCCAATCTCCTACGGCCAACTCTCCACTTTTCTTGGGGACAGCCCTCGTCGGGGACGTACCAAACAGGCGCTCAAACACCAGCACTTCGTTCTCGGGAGTCACTTCTTGCGGGGCACGTCCGATGCTTAGATGGTAAGATTGGTTGTACGCTTGCACCAGGTGCGGTAAGATGTCGATGTACTTCAGAGTGTGGTGATGCGTAAAATATTTCCACATGCGTTCTTTCAAAGTGCGTTGAAAACGTTCCACGATGCTGGCTTTGGTTTCGGGATTCTCGGTGGTAAAAAAATGAATGTCACGTTTCTTTAATTCTTTTTGGAAAGCTTGGTTCAGAAATTCGGTACCTTTGTCCGTTTGCCATCGAAGAGGGTGACGACCGCTTTGTTTCAACACCCGTTGCAGGGCTCGCACTAACTCGCTGCTCGATTTGGAAGTCAAGGGTACGACCCAAGCAAATTTGGAAAAGACGTCGATGACACAAAACAAATATTTGTAGCCACGATTGTAGCTGGCCAAATCAGAGACATCGGCTAAATCGGCTTGCCATTGATGATCGATGCCTTCCACTCGGGTGCGACTTCTGGCAAACTTGCGTCGAATTGGTTTGTGTAAAGTGTGGGTAGCTTGTTCTTGTAACCATCGTTGCACTTGAGGTAAACGGAGACTTTTCAGTAGCGTTTTGGCAGCACGATACAATTTTTGAACTCCTGCGTAACCTGCAGGATGGGAGGGATCGTAGTAAATGCTGGCTAAGACTTTTTCCATTTTTTTTGTGTTGGTTGGTGTGTTAATAAGGCACCCACTCTTGGAGGATGCTACTCTTTTTCTCTTGGGGTATTTTCTTGGATTGCAATGCTTTGCGTGTGCGACCGGCAATAGGTGTTGAAGAGGAGGATGATGTCTGAGCGGGGGATATCGGTTCTTGTTTCACTTCTGTCTTCACTTCTGTCTTCACTTTCCTTTTCTCTTGTGATGAAGAAGGGGTGGCCATCATCTTTTTAATCCATCCAATTCTGGAGGTAGGTGGTGTTGTTAACTTGCGTACTTTTTCTGGTGGAGTTTGAAACCCTTCTTCTTCTTCTTCTTTTCCTTTTTCTGTCTTGGTCACTGGTACTGGTACTGGTACTGGTGATGGTGCTGGACTTTTCATCAAGGTCTTAAAATCTTTCAGAGTGGGTAGAGCTGTTTCGTCTAAAGCTTTCTGGTGAAAGAGTTGCAGTCGTTGCATGAGTTGACCGTACTTTTGCGATTTTTCTGTTTCGGACAAATCTTCGCGATCCATCAAGGACTGCAATTCGTGTTGTAACTGGGACATCTCGCTCAAATGGGGATTGGGAGGTAAATGCGGGGTGCGTTGTTCTTGCCACCGATGGTATTCCATCCATCGTTTGTAAGGCACTAAAGCTAGTTTTCGTCCTTCCATAGGGTTGTCAGGGGTCGATTCTGAGATCTTGGGACTTCCAAGGGCCTTTTTATCTTGCTCCCACCAGTCCTCCCAACATGGTTCCCAAGACTCCTTTCAGTATGGGGCCTAACAAGAGAGGCAAAATACCTCCACGTTGGACCAACATCTTCTTTTTTTGACGAATGGGAATTTTCTTTTGAACCATTTGGCGAAGAACGTGACGATGTTTGCCTAAGCATTGTTTCTGGTGTTTGGACAAAGGGATCGTGCCTTTCAAAACGTTCAAACAACATTCGCACACGGTATCGATGACCTCTTTGGAGGCTGTTTGAATGAGTTTTTTTCGTAGGGGTGGAGAAGCTTTGGACAGGACAGATAACATGTCCCCATGTTTGGCTAAACGTGGTGGCAGTCCTTTCCTTTTCTTTCCTAGGGGTTTTCTGGAGGGTGACATCTTTGAGTCTTCAGGAGTACCAAAAAAACACTGATACCCTACTCGGGCACAGGCCTTTTTTATACTGGAACGCGTCGCCACTGATTGTCTTTACGTCGTATCAGTTTGAGGACAGGCATGACACGTCGTGCAGGGGTACGCAACGGACTAAATCGAGCCAGTTCTTGCTTGGACAAATCCAGTAAACTTTGTAACATGCCCGATCTTTCATGGACTTTGATTTTGGGAGAAGGTACTTTGTGAGCAGCAGCCACTGCCACTAAATTGGAGGGTCCTGCCACTGGGGAAGTTCTTTTGGGGGTCATCAACGGAGAAGTTCTTGGTGTGATCAACATCTCCAAGTACTCTTCAGTTCCTGGTGTCATCAACGGAGAAGTGGACAAACGTGAGGATGCCGGAGACGCAGTCACTGCCGTGGCAGATCGTGGTTTGCGAGTGTAAGGTTGCGTCCTGGCCGAAGTGCCTCTCTTGCGACTAGTTTTCTTCTGTGGACTTTTCTTTTTCTGGGGACTTTTTCTCTGTTCCTTTTTCTGGGGGCTTCTTTTCTTTTTCCTGGGTGGTGGTGGTGTCTGGTCAGAGGAGGGTCCTGCCACTGGAGAAGTTCTCCTTGGGGACCTGGTCTTTTTCTTCTTGGGGCTTCGTTGGACTTTTGTCTTGGGGATAACTTTGGGGGCATTAGGATCCCATCTTAAGAGAGAGCGAATGATGACCCCTCCTAGAGTACCGCTCCCTCCAGGTTTCAAAATGATTTGTTTTTTGGTTTGAGTGTCGATGCGGGGATCGGCCAGTTGGACCAAAGCGACTTTGTTTCGATCGAAAAAGCGTTTGGTTTGATGAGGAATCTGAATGATTCCTTGGAGTAGTTGACGTGCCGTCACCGTGAACCATCGTAAGACTTCTTTGAGACTAGCTTCTAAGACACGAGCTCGTGTTTGTGGATTTTTTTCTCGACTGATGCCATACAAGGCACGAATCAATTTGACGGGAAGATGCGACTGAAGGGACGTCATGTTCACACTGTGTGTGAGACAGACGAAAAGGGTCTGAGGTTTTTATAGATTTTTTTATGGGGAGTGAAATGAAGTCGAGGACGGAGACGTGTACAGGACAGGCCCTCCGTCTTGGTACCAGTGGTGAAACAAGTGGGTACGAAATCGCAAATCCTCGGGAGTCGTAGGTTTCAAATCGACAAGTAAATAGGCGTGTGGCGTTTGAGTGGCATCGTCGTACGCCTGAGTCAGCCAAGGCGTTCCTAACTGTTTGGCTAAGACTTGCACTTGCGATTTATCTCGAGGGCTTTTAAACAAGACCACGTAATGCGCATTGAGACTGATGGTGCGATGGGCTTTACTTTGTTGAAACAAATTTTGGGTGATGTAAACGACACTGGCATTACGGTGATGCCCTTTGCGCGTAAACCACAGTTTAATTTCTTCTTCGTCTTCTCCTAACATGTCGTCGAAAATGACCAAATGGGTTTGACGGGAGTCAGAGACGATACCGTCGTCTTCTTTAGGAATGCCTTCCACAAACACGATGGAATCGCCTTGACTTTCTAGCAAGAGGCTGTACGCCGATTGCCACTCTTTGTAACACCACACGATCCGTTGAGGTGGCCGATCGATCAAATGATGTTTATGTTCGATCAAACGTTTGACGAATTCGGTTTTGCCTGAACCGCTAGGTCCAGCAATGAGCATGTTAAAGGGATGGCGAAGATACAAAGCCTCCCAACTGGCACTATCTAAGTGTTCGTCGATGACTTTGACAGTAGAGGAAGAGGGAGCAGAGACAGCAGAGGTAGCTATGGTGTGAGAAATGTCACTTGTGACACGAAAACAAACAAGACAAGAGTTTATATACTTTTTCAGAACACGTTTATTGAATGTTTCAAACATGAATACGAAAGACAAAAATACATAAAAGCCAAAGGCTTAAGTACAAGAATAAAAGGCACATGATAACGATGAACGTGGAATAAACACAAGTGTCTGTACAACATGTTTTGGGTAAAGTTCTAACCAGTTCTATAGTAGGGGGTAAGGTCACACAAGTGTCCTCCCGAAAGGGTTTTTCAGGCCTGTCCACGACAGTCCCGTCCTGGGTGACGGGTTCTTCTGGCACCGTCACTAACACGGGTTGAAAAGTAACTTTTTTCCTTGAATAACTCTCGTGCATACTGGGCTACCTCTTGTGTCCAAGTCTCAAAACCCTGGTCTCGGTGATGTCCAACATTTGACTCCTAACCAATCTGGTTTCTTCTTCGTCAACGACATGGTAAGTTGCTTCAATGAACAATGAACTATCGATCTTGCCTAGGGTTCCTTTTTATACACAGACCAATACCGACGTGACCGTACGGTAAGGTGAAGTGATTGGGAAGTCGCACTCGCTTCTGGTATACAATTTGATAGACTTTTTCCAAGGGTCGACTGACGATGTGGTGAGTGGGTAAACGTACAATCTTGTTCGGTTGATAGGTGGTCACTTTAAAGTTTCCATCCTCTCCCGATTGCAAGGCTTCTTTCAATACCCCAATGTTGACCACTCGACTGGTACGATGATTCAGAGTCAGTCCTTTCACTTTGCACGTCGTGTGCACTTCTCCTTGTTTGTCCCGGTATTCGTAACCGTAATTTTTGGGACCACCACTGACGAAACTTAGAATCTTGTCGTCGGGATGCTCGTCTGTCCAGGCTCCTAAACTGTCTCCTTCGATGTCAGGGTGCTGTTGAATCGGGTGATGGATGTAAATGCAACTGTCCGTGTCAAAGTACAGGACGCGTTCTTCTAACAGTTCTAAAGCTTCTTACAATTTTAAGCGAGCATGAGCTGTCACGTAAGCCGCAATGATGACATTTCCAAAAGGGTCGTCTTGTACAAAGTCCAGATCTTCTTCGTAATTGACCAAGATCAAATCCTCTCGAACGACGTCCACGTGTTTCATGTATTTGGTTTTGTCGTGAATCATCTGGAAGTAGCGGGAAGGTTCTGTCAAATATTCCGTCTTGGGTAAACACGGTCGTTGTGCCATTTTACCCCACAAACAATTTAACATCACTTTGGCAAACGATCGCCTGCCTTCGTTTTTTTCGATGTGGTCTAAAGAGATGCCTTCTTGTGCGTAGTATTTCTCTTTGAATTGTATTTGGTCTTCGGGAGTGTGACACCAGGAAGGATAGCCGCTGGCTTCTTGTTTCAGTTTCAAAAAGGCATCCACGTAGTCGGCGAAAATGCCTTTCTGAGTAGGGTCACCCTTGTGGTACTGTTGTGTCTTGGGAAAGTGGCAAATTTCGTACACTTCTAACAGTTGGTATCCCATGTCCAGAGCTTTGAACAATTCCACGCTGACCCAGGTTCCCGTCAAGGCCCGTTCTTCCTGGCTGTGATGGCAAGGTTGGTCCTGGTTGCACGTTTCGGCACAAGTACGGCACAAGGAAAACATCAGTTTGCCTTGACAATGGTGAGGTAAGACGGGATGGTATAGGTTCGTGGGAGGCAAAACTATACACTTGATCAAGCCTTCGTATTGTCGAATGTTTTTCAGGTCGATGTGTTCCGTCAACAATTGCGGGTGCCCTACGGGAAAGCGACAATATTTGCACACGTAGGGATACAGCGAACACACGTCCAAGTATTTGATTTCTTCTCCTTTCTCTTCGTCGGCTTGGTACAGCAAACAGGTGGCATTGGTCCTTCCTCCGTACAAACTATCCCTCGGGTTCAACGGGTCCATGAACTGGTAACTTTCCACGAGGCGTTTAAACTCGGGATCGGTTTTCAAACGGTGATCGTACTCGTGTTCCCACATTTCCACCACTTGGTATCCTTGCTGTTCTAACTTTAGGCGTCGCTGACAAGTGTCCTGGTACAAGTCTTCCATGGTTCGTTGCAAAAACTGATTTTTAGTGTCACGGTCAGGGTAACAGACGGGACATCCGTGAAATAAGCAACCGTTAAACTCGTACACGATCTTGGGGTTTTCTAAGTCCCAGCCATCGACCGAATACGTTCCGATGGTCTTTTCGCCTCCTCCGTTGCGGGCATGCTGAATCCACTTGTCTTCCTTGTCGCACAAGTAATGTAACCAACGTAGGGCTTTGACCGAGTATTGACGTTTGACATAGTGGGTCGTTTGAGGACTGATGACAGCCACGGTGTTTTCAGGCATGAATCGTTGGCGGTACACTAAGGAACACGCTTTGGCAATGGTGCAAGCTTCTTTCAAAGGATCGACCCCTCCGTGTTCCATGAACAGTTCTCGAAATTTTCCACAGCAACGTCGTAAAATGTCCACGTCGGAACGACAATACTTTAACATTTCTTCCTGAAAGTCGAAGGGGTCAGAGGCATGAGCCTGGTACCAAGCGTAGAAAGCTTCTCGTTGTTCGGTACGTATGTTGTCGGGGTCGTAATAGTGAGCCTCAGGCAAATGGGGTAGAACGGCGTGTTGATTGGCTTCCGTATTGAAAAAGTGTGGAAAGTACCCTTTAGCCATTTCTGTCATTCCAAACGTTTTAGGCATTCGACTCAAAGGCATGGCCAAGTAACTCATCGAATCTTTAAACTGCACTTGTCCCACTTGCATGAAAATGATTTTGGCTCCGTTCAAAATCACTTTAGGACGTTCGGTGCCATGTTCCGTATAGTACCTCAAAAGAAACTGTCCATCGTATCCGGAGAAATTGTGAGCCATCACCGTGGCATGACGATGACAATCTCCGTAACGTTCGATGTCCTCTTGGTTCCACGTCTTGTCGATGGGGTCTAAGACCCATCGGGCAAAATCGGCTAACGTGTTTGGTCCCCGAAAGATTTTTTCACGCCTTCCGGGAATCTTGCTGCAGTGAGGGCAATGACTGAAGATAGGTTCTTGAATGCACTTCTCGCACGCTCGATGAGCCACGCAGAAATTAGGGATGTGAATGCCAGTCTCTTGCATGCATTCGAAATCGAGAAAGATGAAATTGCCTTTCTTCTTGTGACCGTCCTCTTTCTCTGGTGGAGGTTGGTATTTTTGCACGTTACATTCGTGTTCCAAGTCCACGATGTGGTGACAAATGTGACATTTTTTCTTTCCTCGACATACGTGTGCCTTGGCATTGTTGGTAAGTATGCCTTGTCCACACGTAGGGCACAATCTCAGGAGTTGACAAGCACATTTCTTCTGTGAACCTTATGTTTTCAAATGTTGCTGGTAACAGGCAGGGCTGACAAACGTGCGCAGACAAGTTGAACAAGGCACTGGTTCTTCGCTCAGACAGGGTGGAGAGGCCAAACATCCTGGGCATTTCAATCCACAATGCTTGTGTTGCTCTCGATTGTTATAACCATAATCACATTTCTCACAATAATAACTGTATCCCAGGAATCCGGTGATACTGGTAATGGTATCGAAATGGTCATCGTGATAATAAAGGTGAATGTATTTTCCGTCCTTAAAATCCTGGCCTCGAAACAACAGAGACCCGCGCATTTCTTGAGGGTGCACTTTCAAGGTGTAGCGTGGAACTAGGGCATCTTGCAATTTTTGCATCTCAGGAATGCCTCAGGGTGTGTCTTTGGACAGGCCAGCTTGTTGCAACAGGAGTTCTGCTTCGTTTCGTTGTTTGGCTCGATCGGATCGTTGAATAGTGTTCCAGGTTCTTTTCCATTCTGTCGTGTCGTTCTTGTTGGCATAGGTTCGTCCCACCACGATGGCACGGGCTAAACACATCTGGTCATGAGGATTGTGAATTTGGACAAGACTACGCTTAATGCTGCGAAGCTCGTTCACCAATAACATCTTTTTGCGTCCTGTCCCTTGAGGAAGAATGACGTGGGCCATTTTCAGTGTGGCTTTACCATCGGTGATGTCAAACTGGTCATTAGATTGTTGTACGTGTTGAATCTTGTCCATGATTTTGGAAGGGGTTAGTTCTGCAGGTCTGCTAAACTCGATCCAAACAGGGGATTTCAAACCGTCGTGATCTATGGATAGTGTCAAGCGATCGTCTTCTTTGGGTTGACATTGTCGCTTGAGTGCGGTGAGCAAAGAATCCCACATCTCGGTGATAAACCCTTCTGCTTTCTCCAAGGGTACGTCGGCCTTGAAATCTTTAAACTTCACCGTGTAGGTGTAAGCCGTGGTTCTAAATTTTCTAGAGGAGCGCTTTTCCGTCTCTCGAATGGAATAGTACTTTTCAGGGTTGACTAAGGGTGGTGAACTTGGTTTAGAGGGTTCGGATTCTGGTTCACTCATGTCCTCTTCAAAATCACTGGCATGAATTTGTGCCAAGATTTCAGCCCTGGTACGAGGCGATAGATCACGTTTCTGCCTCTTACTTTCTTCTTCTTCTTCTTTCTTCTCGAATGAATGGGATCGTTTCATCTTGAGTGCAAAACGTCAAATGACTCAAGTTTAAACACCATAGACTAATTTATAGTCTTGGCAAACCAGCGTATATAAAAAGGGTGTGTCTTGTCCTTTCACTATTCATTTCACTCTCAAACCGAGGAGAACGATGGAAGAGACTACCCAGATGGAACGTTTCGTCAGAGCTTTACGAGGGGTCATTAGAAAATTCTCTTCAGACCAGCCGACGGACTACTCTCCTTCCTTTCGAGATAAGAGTCAGGATACTTGCTATATCTGTCAGAAGAAAGGGCATTGGTCTTCAGAGTGTCCAGACAAAAAAAAGAAAAAAAAACAGGGGCTAAAAAAGACAAAAGTCAAGATACCTGTTATTATTGTAAAGAAAAAGGACATTGGTCTCCAGATTGCCCAAAAAAGAAACAAGAGGAGTCAGAAGAAAAGAAGGATTCTTCAGAAGAAGAGAGGGATTCTTCGGAAGAAGAGAGGGATTCTTCGAAAGAAGAGAGGGATTCTTCAGAGGTTGAAAGAAGACAATTCTATTTAAAAGAAGCAAAGAAACAGGAGAAGAAAAGAAGGGAAGAAAATGAGGAAAAAACGGTGAAGAAATTCAAAAAACAGAGAGACTAAACAAGGAGAAAGAAGAAGTCAATGAACTTTTAATTAAAGTGTTGTGTTGTGAATTGGATTGTAAAAAATGGATAAAAGAATACATGAATGATATAAGGTAAGTGTCTTTGAGTTTTGATTTTAAAATAAGAAGCTACACTCACGCACTCATACACAGACACGTACTATAAGGGTAAAAAGGGTGGGGTTTATTTTTGAGTTATTGGCAAATTGAAATTGTATTTCTTTTCGAGAAATGTGGGTGGCCCTGAAAAGGGCCTTTTTATTTTGGTGTAGGGGTGAGTTTAACCAATCAACTTTAACTGCCTTAAGCCTTTGCCACGGCCAAGGCCTACTTCTGATGATTGGGTTGAAATCACTAAGGGTGGTACGATAGGCTTAGTCACAGGGTTGGCGTGTTTAGCTCGGGAAGGTCATATTCTCTTCGGTCGTGATAAAGAAGTCTGATACATTTGTTTCAGACTTCTTAACTCCGCTAAAATGTCCAACAGTACCGTGACCGTTTGATTTTCACCCTCTTGTTTCTTTGCTGCTACTTCTTCTTGCTGTTGTTTTTTTCTTACCTCTTCTTGTTGCTGTTGCTGTTGCTGTAGGAGAAAAGCTTGTTCCGCTTCCTTTTGTCGTTGCATAAATTTCTCCAATTCTGTCTCTGTCTAAAATTCTCCACTTGCGGTAATGAAGAAGGTAACGAAGGTTCCGGAACAAATTCTTGCGAGGTAAGAAAATCCACAAAATCCCAATGTACCTCTTCTGAAAGTAAGTCCGGGTTCCCTTGGGCAGTCTCCCCTGCTGGTGCACCCCAATGGATCGTTTTCTGAGTTTCCGTCATGTTGAATCACTGTCGCATAGATTGACTGCACACAAGCGCTAACGAATCTATATAGACCACGTGACGTCACAGACTGCTCTCTTCGGATTGGATGCGAGCTGACTGAATTTTGTAACGCGTGTTCGGATTGGTGAATGAATTCAATCCGTTTCAATCCTTCCTCTACCTATAAATAAGCGTAGTTCACTGCATTGATTCACTTGTTCTCGTCGCTTCAAGATGTGGACCGATGTGCAATCTTCTACGCTTGTGTCTTCCATGATGTTCCGGACGGACATGCTCATGTATGTCCGATCCAAGTGGACCGTTGTCCACAGGACAAACACCAGCCTGTGGATACGTAGGATCTACGTTGAAAGACAAGGATGCCTGAAAAGAGTGCTGATTTACGGACCAACAGTGAGACGTAGCCTAAGGACAAGAAGAAGACCAATGCGGTACCATTTATGTTAATGAATACATTAACATAAACCCAAAGGCCCTTTTCAGGGCCAGCCATATTTCTCGAAAAGAGATAGCCTTTCCATTGCCTACTCCTTTTTTAAAAAAAATTTTTTTAAAAAAAAAATCCCATATTCAATTCCCCTTTGTCCCTAAACAACCCCCAAACTCTATTCCTATGTTAAATTCCCCTTGTACGTATATCGGCCCACAGTTTTTTCCCATATTAATTCCCCTTGTACGTATATTAACCCACGATTTTTCGCCATGTTAAATTTCCATTGTACGTATATTCACCCAGGGGTCTCCGTAATGCTAATTTCCATTGTACGTATAGTGCCCCACTTAACTACTTACAATACAGCGCATGTACGTAGACACAGCATAACTATCACTCCGTCCCTCCTTCAGTACTACACTCCGCATTCAGAAGTCACCCGTCATCAATCAATCAACCACCAATCACCAATCAGTCAGCTGAAAATATAATATCCGAATCCGTGTACTACAAATGTCATGTATTAGAGCACGTAATGACGTTATGTACTGTAAACTTGAGTTGAGTGTTTTATACAAATTATATTATCGGGACTAATGTACAAGGTGATAATCAAGTTCAGAAGTGAACCTGTGTAAGACAAGAATCTTACAGAATGTAACGTAACGCCTTCTTTTCCTTAATAAATACCACATTATTGCGAATATGATCATTCTATTAAGTTACATACAAGTAAACTAGAAAACAGACTATAACATTGCATTATACGACACGAGCCGGAATTATCTAAAATACAAGATAAAAGTGATAGTAAAATTATATTCTATGCTACAAAAAAGAAAATAATATTTAACTCACATACATCTAAAGCTGGAGATCGCGTGTCGAAGAGTAAACTGCTCACTGACAAGAGTTATTGTAATGTGATGTAAGTTCCTCTTAAATCTTCATTTTATACCTTAGAGAATTAAATTCTTTGTTGAATTTTACTATATTTACTGGTTTTGCATTTTCTGTTATTTAGTTTATGACCACAGAGTTGTAACCTTATTGGAGGCAATTTATGAGCAGAAGTCTCAGACATTAATTTAAACATTTTTCAATCAGTTCTACGCCTGCGTTTTCCGAGTTTTCTTCTATATAAAGAGTTTGAAAAATTTAAATTTCTTTGAGTCTTGAGACAACAGATGCCATTGGAGGATCTCAAATGGGTAATGATTTAATACTGTATTTATGAAACGAGTTGAATAATATCGAGCTTTTGCCAGACAAGGCTCGCAAAAGCTCAACATCATGCAACGAGTTTCATAAATGTGAAATTCAATGTATAACATGGTTTGTTACAGTTTTCATTTTGATGGAAATGGAGGGACAAAAGAAATAATTTCGTTCATTCTGACACAGATGATGCACCTTTCATTTGTTGCGCGTAAAAATAGTCCCAAATGCTTCTCGTGCGTTTGTGTGCCGTTTTAAACCCAACAACATTTAAAAGCATATTTTCTTTTAAAAATTATAATTTAAAGAGCAACAATCCTTCCGAATATATGAAACATTTCACTCAGACATCATTTTCAACAGAATGTATGTATATGGAAGTTCCGTGGGATGTCGCATAGTTTGATTCATTTTGGTCAGATGATCAATGTAACAATGTTTACCACCAAGGTATATCTGCTTCACTACTGAAAGCTGTTGGATATTCATGTCAAAAGGATGATTACTGGAGTAACAAATTCCATACTTACTGCAATGTAATAGTTGATTTGAAACATAAATCAATCCGAATTGCATTACGTAAGACACATTAAATGTTTGAGGTATTTTACTACGTAAAAATGATGTGCTTTGACAGGCTTAACGTTCTGTCTATGAACGGGTGAGTTTAATCTAGAGGTTAACATTTAAACCACTTGTATATACGGCTGATTCCATGTCACATGATTACCTCCCACCCACCCACTCACGCTCGCTATTTTTGACCATTACTCAAAGATTTATTTGTTGTTGTTGTATGGGATCTTACGCTGTTTTTCAACGCATGATGTGGAATACACTGCTTAAAGAGCCCCTGTGTGGTAAATTCGCAACATTCAGAAACACGTGACCTTTCTCCACAATTCCATTTGTGTAGCCGATTAAAAGAAAGGCCACCAGAACAATGTTCATAATTCCTTCGTTTGTCTGTCGTGTCGACGAGGACCACTCTAGTCATCCGAGGGTTGCGGGACTAATTATATTCTGTGCGTGCGCAGATGCACGGAGTGTTTGGTTGCGTTAGGTAGAAGGGATGAGTGGAACATCTCCAGGAGGGTTGATAGCACCACTTTTCAGGCTTGCCTCTTCAGATCTGCACCTGCTGTCCTGCTTGATTCGCACAACTTGGAGCCTTTGTGCATGGAGGAATTCCAAGTGACTCAATCGCTTGTTGTTTGCTTCCAGGAATCAGGGTTTATGTTGAACGTTTTCAATGCAGCTTTCAGATTATCTCTGAGGCGTTTTTTCTGTCCTCCGTGGGATCGCTGTCCTTGCTGTAGTTCGCCATGGAAGAGTCTCTTAGGCAGCCGGTGGTCTGGCATGCGTAGAACATGTCCCACCCACCCTAGCTGGGACTGCATCAGGATGGTGTGGATGCTGGGAAGACCTGCTTGAGCGAGTAACTCAGTGTCTAGAAACTTGTCGTGCCACTTGATGTTGAGGATTTTCTTGAGACATGTGGTGTGAAAGTGGTTCAGCTTCCTAGCGTGGCGTTGGTACACCGTCCACGTTTCGCATGCGTAAAGTAGTGTGGGGAGCACAATGCCCTGTAGACCTTCAGTTTGGCCTGGATGCTGATGCGTCTTCTATTCCAGATGTTGGCATACAGTCTGCCGAATGTTGCGCTGGCTCGGGCAATGCGGAGGTTCACCTCATCATCAATAGTGACGCTCTGTGACAGTGTGCTGCCAAGATATGTGAAGCAGTTCACTACGGTTAGCTTTTGGCAATAGACGATGATGTTGGGCTCATCATAGGACTTTCCAGGAGCCGACTGATGCAGGAGTTCAGTTTCTTGGTACTGATGGTGAGACCGAAGCTTGTTCCGCCGCCGCAGAACTTGCAGTTTGGCTTCTGAGCCAGCGTTGAGGGCACAGTTATCAGCAAATAAGAATTCCTGAATGGTGTGTATCATAAACTTGCTGTTCGTTTGAAGCCTCCTGGTGTTGAACAGTTTTCCATCTGTACGGTACCTGATGCCGACTTCAACATCTCCGTCTCTGAAAGCATTAGTCAGCATGGCGGAGAACAATAGACTGAACAGTGTTGGTGCTACATCACAGCCCTGCTTGATGCCATTGGTTACTGGGAACGGCAAATATGTCTCTCCATTTTCCTGGACTTGTACCTGCATGCCGTCGTGAAAATGCTGCACCATGAATATGATTTTTCTCGGGTATCCGTACTTACCCATTACCTTCCACGAGCATTCGCTGTTGACAGTGTCAAAGGCCTTATTCAAGTCGACGTAGATGCAGAAATTTAGGCGTTTTGCTCTTGACGTTTTTCTTGTAACTGCGTCGCAGCAAACACCATGTCAACGGTCCCACGTTCTTTCCGGAATCCACACTGGCTTTCTGGCAGGAGTCCCTGGTCAAGGTGCTTAGTGAGACGGTTCAGTAAGATTCTGGCGATATACCCGGGTTCTCTTTGCGCTTATACAGGTGTATTATTGAAGTGTCTTTGAATTCCTGGGGGATCGTTTACCACATCAGTAAAAACAGTTGGTGGAGCCTTTCTATCAATGATGGGCCCCCTTGTAGCCTTCAGCTGGGATCGAGTCCAAACCAGGCGCCTTGCCACTGGAGAGCAAGCGTATCTCATTTTCTGTCTCGATCAAAGTTGGAGGGTCATCCAGTGCTTCGTTGTTGGGCAATCGGGGGAGACGACTGATGGCTTCATCGTTTTTGGATGAAGGGCGATTAAGGACGCTGTCCAGCTCATCGTTGAAGAATCTTCACTTTCTCAGTAATTAGTGTGTTCCCATCTGCTCTGAGAAGGGTGGATGACCCGGAGGATGTAGGTCCCTACACTTCTTTCAGGGCGTTGTAAAGGTTCTTCATGAATTGCCTGTCTGCGTAGCACTGGATCTCGTCAGATTTGTTGCTCAGCCATGTGTCTCGCATCGAACGGTGTTTCTGCAGTACAGTTCTGCGTATATTGTAAGCATCTTTCCTGGAGGTGGATTTGCGGTTGTTGAGGTAGGTTTGATGAAAGCGGTGTTTCTCATCTATCAACTGCTTGATCTCGTCACCATTCTCATCAAACCAGTCTTGGTGCTTTCGGGTTGAGGGTCCTAGGATTTCCAAAGCTGTGCTGTAGACCAGCTCTCTGAATGCCACCCAGTCGGTCTCCACATTCTGATTGTCCAGAAGGGTGGATTTAAGACGTTCTTCCAGGGCATCTATGAGAGACTGTTTGGTACTGGTGCATTTCAGCTTGGTGATGTTTAGTCGTTTATGAGCCTTCTTTCCTACGGTTGTCTTTTGGCCTGAATGCGGATGTTAAGCTTGGTGAGGATGAGGCGGTGGTCTGTCGAGCAGTCGGCGCCGCACAATGACTTGGTCACATGCACATCCTGCCTGTCCCTCTTCCTGACAATGACGTAGTCAATGAGATGCCAATGCTTAGATCGAGGGAGCATCCATGACGCCCGCTCACGGTAGGGAGGTGAGAAACTATTTGTGAGTTGCAGTTCGGCGCAATGTTCATAGTATTAGTAAAATAAAAGGTTCACAAGACTGGGAAAATAATTTTCCATTTTCTCAGCCAGTCAGTAAAGAGAATATTTCGCAGAATATCATGGGCTTCTTTTGGCCCAATCAGAGTGATATGTTAAAGCAAGTTAATATAAAATAAAATGTTAAACTGCACACACTATAGGAAGTATATCGAATATGTGTGCAGTTTTATTGAATTGATGTTGTCCACTGAAAAAGTTATTACATTCTTATTTCAATTTCAAGAACATAATTATTTTCGTAAATCCATAGCTTTCTTCTGATATTTAATAACATGTTAACGTCAGAAATATCATTCATCACAAATTAAAAATTAAGATTTTTTTTGCAAATGAATTTTATCAACACGTAAATTATGTGGTTTGTGATCCTTAAAATCTAGCTGCTGACAAATCAGTTATGGAAAAAAAACGTCGCAGTCTATCTACACAATATGCAATGAAAATAGAAAAATGTTCTCCGTCCAAGAGAATATGCAAATGATACTGATTCCAAGTGGCAGGCAAATATAGTCGATTGCAAGGGATATAAATTAATTTTGACTTCGACATACCTTTGAAAATATTACTGTAACAAGATAAACCGAGTTGGGTCAGATTACAATGAAGATACTAGGATGATAAACGAAAATACGA
This sequence comes from Sinohyriopsis cumingii, assembly GCA_028554795.2. NCBI lineage: Eukaryota > Metazoa > Mollusca > Bivalvia > Unionida > Unionidae > Sinohyriopsis > Sinohyriopsis cumingii. Next base: position 29,001,614 of record CM068835.1, read on the forward strand.
TGTTTATTTATAGATGACTAAAGACAAAAAAACATCCAAACTTGTGTGCATAAATTTCAATACTGGATTTTTAACACACTGATGATCACTGAGTTAAATAACTGAACGATAATTGAAATAATATAACGAAACATGATACGATTCCTAACTGGAACGAATTGTAAGATGTCATATAAGATGCAATATAAAACGAATAAATGAATGCAATTGAAATAAATAATATGCACAAAAAGAATAAACAAACTCTTAAACAATGATACGCAATTTCAAAACAATGATATGGTTTCACTCCATAAGTGATAACTGGTTTCATATAAACATAACATAAACAGTGACATTATTTCACTAAAATAATGATATCTGCTTATTTTTCTTTTCAAAATGACAATTGTACATTAAAATAGTGATAACCGATTTAATACAAATTCGTACATATATCTTGCGGTGTCCAAATTCATAATCACGGTGTATTTCCAGCCCTAACGCTCTACCGGATGGTCATGGAACCACCACAAATGGTCCGCCACTCACAGTCTGCTTAAGGATCCGTAGAACCTCTTGTTTCCTGTAGACCCGTTGGTCCTAAAGCTTTGGTCCCTCACAACGAGATAAGCACCATCTACCTCAGGGCCAACATCACCACCGAAAACAGCACACCGGATATATATCAACACAGATTAGCACCACGGCTTAAACAACACCTTCAGTACGGTGCAAACATAAAATGAAGCAAAGGTCTAACTATCGCTATATCATTCCGTCACTCCTTCAGCCCTTCAATCTTTCCTTCACCCCTTTCAGCTGAAATATATATATATATATATATATATATATATATATATATATATATATATATATATATATATATATATATATATATAAATCCGTGTATTATCAGTGACACTGTCATATTTATCATGCAATAACGTACGTTGATCATTTTATAAAAAAATGTGTGTGTGATTTGGATTTTTAACGTACCTTTAACAATGTTTCAGTCATATTGCTACGATGTCTGCAGTGTGGCAGATTAGAGTGATGTCTAGCACTGGGGCATCATGCCGCAGACATGTAGCATGATGTCCCATCCAGTCACATTATCCTGACACCAGGCCGACCAGTCCTAACACTAACCTCTTAATGCTGAGTGCCAAGAGAGGTAGCTGTTAGCACCATTTTTGTAAGTCTTTGATATGACTCGGCCGGGATCGAACCCACGACCTCCCGCATCCGAGGCGGACGTTCTAACCACTAGGCCACCGGAGCGGTGCGTATAAAAAAAATGATCATCCCGACTGCCGTATAAGGTTATCATAATCACGTGAAACTGTATCTGACGAGAATCTTACAGAACTTCAAGTCACTTTATCTCGCTCCTATAATTCATGCACTATTAATGTTATTACAATACTTCTGTTCGGTTATTAGTGGTGAACTTGGAAACAGACTATAAAAAATCTAGCATTGCATTACAGTTAGAACCTGTAAAAAATGCACAATAAATATTAGATTAAAACAAAACAATTATATCCAGTAATACATATAGAAAAATACAATTCACATAACTGTACAGCTGGAGATGTTCCGCAGTAACTTGGACTGTTTACTGACAAGATTTTCCGTAATGTGAAGTTTGAATGTACCATGAGCCTATGTGTACACTGACTATGCTGTAATGTACGGGCCTCTGCGCTCAAGGTAAATCGGTTTTCCATCGTAAGCACTTCGCTAGTGCAGCATGGAGTGAACCGAACTCACTACACCGAAATAATGGATGATATAGATAAACCACCCTCAGGTAACGCTGTACACAGAAACAAAACCCGAGTACATTATATTCCAAATATTCATGAACAATAATTTTCCACAATTCCATGACAATTATATTAGTTCATCAATTAAAATCGAAAAGACGTGACGAGTTATACGTTGCATTTAAGACTATATTTTAAGACAGAAAACCATCAAAGTTAATAACAGTAGTGTTTATTTGTAATACAGGTCACTAGCCAATGATATATATCAATTCATCATGCTTATTTGTAATACAGGCCACGCATATCCATACATCATTATTTATAATATAGGTCAATGGCCAATGATACATATCCTTACGTCATGCAGTACAAAAAGGTATTTGAGTAGTGACAGAAAAAAGACATCGTATCCATTTGAAATGTTATACACACAATATTTTAGATTTATCACACAATACAGATTAACAAGAACCATAACATCTGGATGGAGCTAACAGATGTTTCGTGACATTGTTCTGGTGTCTATGTAGCTGGAGATGATAAAAGAACGGATTATCTAATCTTTAAGATTTTTATAGTAAACATTGCTAACATATGCAATTAAATGCTATGCATTTAATTTTCGATATTAACATTACAAATCTGACACATTCTTTCTTCATAACAAATATATTAATATTTTCTTTTTGTTACCTCTAATTGGTAAGTTCCCCAATTTAAGCATAGTGATCATATAACAATATCGTTCTCTCCAAACAATTCTAAATATCTTTGACAAGTGAATTCTGTTCCCGATGATCTATAGAGACGTAGTCTTTCCATTGACCTGATATAATCCTGCAGCTTTCGCTTAAATATATCTTCACATCTAAGAGTAAAACATCTAAGAAATATATTTTCATCATTTACGTCATGAGTACACCAAACATTGACAAACCCATACGTATCTAGAATCTTTTATCATTGTTAGCCCAGCAATCACAACTTAAGCCTATCTTGGCTGTAAATTGTATCATTGTTAATAATACAGGTCTTCTGGCATTTTTAGAATTCTAATCAAACATTTCAATAGACGTCTATATGTTTTACTCTGCATGCTATTTCTACCTTATTTATTATATACAAAATGCAGTTGGAATAGACTTAGATGCACCAAGATAATAATTATAAAATGAAAAATGAACTTTTTCAATATCATTGGCATCATTAATCCCCAAACCTTGGCCACGTAGTTAGAAATGAGAGCTATCTTCGAGTAAAAAAGACAAATCAATCCATTTACAGGTAATTTTTAAAGACTTTTCTGCAAAATATGCATATATTTTAGCGCTTGCAAAGACAGAGCTTTCCTGTTTCCTCTATGAGGCAATATTACCACTTTTCGTAACTTCTGCAAAATACAACCACTGTTGTTTTCTTTCCAAAATTACATTTATTTTCCACTTTAGGCAATATGTATGCAGCCCATTGAACATATTTTGGAACCGGGGCCGCTACCATTAAAGACAATTAAATCATCTGCATACAACTATTTAAAATAATTCCAAGATTTCTACCGAAGCTTCCTTATTTCCTTCAGCTAAACAATGGTTTCCGATCGTTCATAAATATAGAAAAGAGTAAAGGCGATAAAACACAACCTTGACATACGCCCACATGACAAATAAACACATTGGTAATATTATTGCTGTTCTTAGCTTTCACATCATTATAAATTGCCATTTGTCCACTAACATTTTCATTAGTTAACCTTTGGTACCTTAAAATCTCTCTCTACCATATCAAGCGCTTTTTGGTAGTCTATAAATACTACATAGTATATATATCCTGACGTTTTTTTTTTCAGTCTTTGCAAATTGATGTATATGCTATATAATATAATGTAGAATAACCAACTTTAAATCCATCCAGCTTGTTCTTTGACCAGTAATTCGTTTTGAACCATCTATTGACTTAGCCTATTATTTAAAATCAATGTAAATACTTTGCTTAATACAGGTAGCAAATTATTGCCTCTGTAGTTGGAGGTTCATTTGTATCCCTTTCTTCAGAACTGGTATTATGATACCCACTGACCAATATTCTGGGCAATATCCAACATTGAATAGTTTGTTAAATAATATTAGTACATGTAAAGCTATCACTAGAAAAGGTATCTATTCCCCCAAATTTGTCATGTTTCTGTTTACTCATTGTTAAGCGTACCTCTTCTTCAGTGAATATTCTATCTCGAGTCTCAATAACCGAACTGAAAAAAAAAAGAATAATTCTGTAAAATATTCATAAAAAAGAGGTAATACTGATTTCTATACCAGTACTCGAATTCTTTACAAAGCGCCAGAACGTTGTGCATTTTTTAAGTGTGCAATGCAGATAAAAGATAATTTCTTTTAATTCATATTGGTTTTGTTTCCTTCTTGTAAGAGATTGATACTTATATCTATAGAATGTATAATCTTTAAGTATCAAATCGTGCCTATTAATCTGAACTGTGATAACTTAAGCCTCTGCTTTTAGCGGCTATGCAATTTTTATCAATGCAAGACTGACCTTATCGGCTATGCAATTTCTATCAATGCAAGACTGATCTTTAGCGGCTATGCAATTTCTATCAATGCAAGACTGACATTTAGCGGCTATGCAATTTCTATCGATGCAAGACTAACCTTTAGAGGCTATACAATCTCTATCAATACAAGACTGACCTTTAGCGGCTATACAATCTCTATCAATGCAAGACTCACCTTTAGCGGCTATAAAATCTTTATCAATGCAAGACTGACCTTTAGCGGCTATACAATACCTGTCAATACAAGACCGACCTTTAGCGGCTATGCAATCTCTGTGAATGCAAGACTGACCTTTAGCGGCTATAAAATCTTTATCAATGTAAGACTGACCTTTAGCAGCTATGCAATCCCTGTCAATACAAGACCGACCTTTAGCGGCTATGCAATCTCTGTGAATGCAAGACTGACCTTTAGCGGCTATAAAATCTTTATCAATGCAAGACTGACCTTTAGCAGCTATGCAATCCCTGTCAATACAAGACTGACCTTTAGTGGCTATGCAGTCTCTGTCAATACAAGACTGACCTTTAGCGGCTATGCAATCTCCATCAATATAAGACTGACCCTTAGCGTATATTCCATCTCTATCAATACAAGACTGACCTTTAGCGACTATGCAATATCCATCAATACAAGACTCACCTTTAGCGGCTATGCAATCTACATCAATACAAGACTGACCTTTAGAGGCGATGTAATCTCTATCAATACAAGACTGAGCTTTAGTGGCTACGCAATCCCTGTCAATAAAAGGGTGACGTTTAGCAGCTATTCAATCTCTATCAATACAAGACGGACTTTTAGAGGATATGCAGTCTTTATCAATACTAAGCTTACCTATAGCGGCTATGCAATTTCTATCAATACAACACTAACCATTAGCGGCTATGCAATCCCTGTCAATACAAGACTGGCCTTTAGCGGCTATGCAATCTCTATCAATACAAGCCTGACCTTTAGCGGCTATGCAGTCTTTATCAATACAAGACTGACCTTTAGCGGCTATGCAATCTATATCATTACAAGACTGTCTTTTAGCGACTATGCAATATCCATTAATACAAGACTCACCTTAGCGACTATGCAATATCAATCAATACAAGACTCACCTTTAGCGGCTATTCAATCTCTATCAATACAAGACTGACCTTCAGAGGCTACACAAGCTCTGTCAGTACAAGACATACTTTTAGCGGCTATGCAATCTATATCATTATAAGACTGACCGTTAGGGGCTATGCAATTTCTATCAGTACAAGACTCACCTTTAGCATTTATGTAATCTCTATCAATACAAGACTGACTTTTAGAGGATATGCAGTCTTTATCAGTACTAAGCTGACCTTTAGCGGCTATGTAATTTCTATCAGTACAAGACTAACCATTAGCGGCTATGCAATCCCTGTCAATACAAGACTGACCTTTAGCGGCTATACAATCTCTGTCAGTACAAGACATACTTTTAGCGGCTATGCGATCTATATCAATACAAGACTGACCTTAAGAGGCGATGCAATCTCCATCAATACAAGACTGACCTTTAGCGGCTATGCAATCTATATCAATACAAGACTCACCTTTAGCAGCTATTCAATCTCTATCAAAACAAGACTGACCTTTAACGGCTATGCAATCCCTGACAATAAAAGGGTGACATTTAGCGGCTATGCAATCTCCATCAATACAAGACTGACCTTTAGCGGCTATGCAATCCCTGTCAATAAAAGGGTAACATTTAGCGGCTGTGCAATCTCTATCAATGCAAGAGTGACCTTTAGCGGCTATGCAATCTCTATCAATACAAGACTCACCTTTAGCAGCTATTCAATCTCTATCAAAACAAGACTGCCTTTTAACGGCTATGCAATCCCTGACAATAAAAGGGTGACATTTAGCGGCTATGCAATCTCCATCAATACAAGACTGACCTTTAGCGGCTATGCAATCCCTGTCAATAAAAGGGTAACATTTAGCGGCTGTGCAATCTCTATCAATGCAAGAGTGACCTTTAGCGGCTATGCAATCTCTATCAATACAAGACTCACCTTTAGCAGCTATTCAATCTCTATTAAAACAAGACTGCCTTTTAACGGCTATGCAATCCCTGTCAATAAAAGGGTGACATTTAGCGGCTATGCAATCTCCATCAATACAAGAGTGACCTTTAGCGGCTATGCAATCTCTATCAATACAAGACTAACCTTTAGCGGCTATGCAATCTCTATCAATACAAGACTCACCTTTAGCAGCTATTCAATCTCTATTAAAACAAGACTGCCTTTTAACGGCTATGCAATCCCTGTCAATAAAAGGGTGACATTTAGCGGCTATGCAATCTCCATCAATACAAGACTGACCTTTAGCGGCTATGCAATCTTTATCAATACAAGACTGAGCTTTAGTGGCTATCCAATCTCCATCAATACACGACTGACCTTTAGCGACTATGCAAAATCCATCAATACAAGACTGACCTTTAGCGGCTATTCAATCTCTATCAATACAAGACATACTTTTAGCGGCTATGCAATCTCCATCAATACAAGACTGACCTTTAGCGGCTATTCAATCTCTATCAATACAAGGCTGACCTTTAGCGACTATGCAATCTCTACGATTACAAGACTGACCTTTATATAAACGTTATCGAGAATCACTTTTTAAGCTGGAATTGTAATGGCATTACAGTCGATTTGGTGGATGGAGATCTAGTGATATATATATATATATATATATATATATATATATATATATATATATATATGTTTTTCTCTATGCAGACGATGCCGTTGTTTTTTTACATAATCCAAGAGATATGCAAAATAACTTTGACGTATTTTCAATTACTGCCGAAAATATAAACTAATAACTAACACAAACAAAACGAAAATTATTATTTTTGGGAAATGTAGAAACCGGGAAAATGTGAAGTTCAGATTAGTCGATTCGGAACTTGAAAATGTAATAAATTATGAATATTTATGGCTGACTTTAACGGATAATGGTAGATAATGATATTTGGTGGGAATTAAGAACCTGATTAGTCATGCCTGGATAGCTAAGTACCTTCTTAAGAAAAGAATAGTAAATCTGAACTTGCCTGTTGACTGTCAGCTTAAACTTTTTGATATGACAATAGTCCCAATTCTTACATACGCGACTGAGATCAGGGGATACGTAAAACTAGATACGATGGAGCTGGTTCATTTAGAGTTTATAAAATAAGTGCTAAAACCTTTATTTTAAATCCAGCTCCACGCTCCACGTATTTGCCTGATTGTGAGCTTAGTAGAACCCAACTACACTTACAAATGAAAAGAAGAACGGTTGGCTATTTGGGTAAATCTCAATTACGGTAAAGAAACGAAACTATCTGACATCATGTATCTGATGCCATTGCAGGATTATAATGATGGTCTAGACAGGAATAGATGGGTTGAGAGCGTTCGAAACACCCTATCGGAAACTGGGTTTCAATTTATTTGGGTTAATCAAAGCAATCCCAACAAATACTGGCTAGATACAATATTTAAGGAAAGGCTTCCTGATCAGTTTATACAAACATGGGAATCATCCATTACTACCTCGACAAAAGCTGATACATTAAAAAAATTTTAAAACGGAATTAAAATTAGAATGTTTATTTGCTAAAATCACTGTTTACCGATAGAGAAGGGAAGATGCGAGAAGGTGCCTTGACATTAAAGATTGTGTACGCTTTGCGTGCATAACTATGTGGCTGATGAATTTCATTATCTCCTTGATGTAGCTATTTCAGAGAACAAAGAAAGCAATTACCACCCAAGCACTTCTGTACGAGACCAAATGTACCCAGGTTTAAGAATTAATGTGTTCTGAGAAACTTGGTAATATAAGAAATCTATCTAAATTGATTGATATCATTTTATTAAATTTTCATTAATTTCAAACCAACTTTTATTCGATGTGTTTATTGCTCTTCCGTTTTATCTGGGGTTTTTTGTGGTTTTTTTATTGGGTTTTGAGGTTTCGTAAAATAATTATTTCATTGTTTTCTAAGGAAGAAATAAATACTATAGATTCATTACTGTCAAGTATTTACTTAAGATTAGTTTGTTTTCCATATTTAGTTGTTTACAAAGAGTTTTCCCAAATATACCGATGTCTATATAATTAAGTTTCAACATTTATTATTACATTGAAGAAATGACCGTAATAATGTAATGTTGCTGTCAATCTAAGTTATATTGCATTTACTATGAGAAAATAATCGTCCATGGCTGATCTACACGCATGCAACATGAGATAATAATATTTTCCTCATATGATGCGTATTGTAACCTGAATGTAATGAAGAATTTGCCTTGTCTTGTCAAAACAATGAACAGTATACTTCAGCGACGTGACGTCTGATCCCAGGCTCCTTCCACGTAGGTCTGTACATGTATCTAACCTTCAAAGTTCACACTTTCATTCTAAATAGAGTCACTTTTTCTAACATTCGTCTTATTCTCGATGCATATTTGAGATGATAAAGTTGTGAATATCGCATCTACGAAAAGAACCCATTTGTTTTCCGTAAAACTATCCCAAAATTTGGACATTCTAGTGAAAACATTTAACGTGACTGTCACCTCCTGTGTAACGAAAGTCCCCATCAAAGATAGCCTTATGCTAAACAAAAGCAACGTTTAAAAGAGAATTTATGGAGCTGATTTGAAAAAGAGACAATTATTATTTTTCACGAGTAGAAAGCATCGGTAATAGAGAGGTCCAACTGAACTTCAAAAACTAGAACGTGGAAGCATTTTACTGAAAGTTAAAGCTAAAATTTCGTATGCGTATTGAATAACATTATCGAATAGGTCAATAGTACATGTTACACATTGATGGACATGACTCTGCTGCAAGCCGGCAAAAAGGAGAACGATCTAAGGTATGGATTCCATTCATGTGATGTGATTTTTATTTTTAACGTAGCTTTAAAAATGTTTCAGTCATATCGCTACGATGTCTGCAATGTGGCAGTTTATAGTGATGTCTAGCACTGGGGCATCATGCAGCATGATGTCCCACCCAGTCACATTATCCTGACACCGGGCCGACCGGTCCTAACACTAACCTCTTAATGCTGAACGCCAAGCGAGGCAGCTGTTAGTACCATTTTTTAAGTCACTGGTATGACTCGGCCGGGGATCGAACCCACGACCTCCCGCATCCGAGGCGGACGCTCTAACCACTAGGCCACCGGAGCGGTTCCATTCATTGTAACAACGCAATAGTTTCAGCTCTTTGCTAATTTATGCAACAATCATCATAGCCTTAACATTTCAGTACTAAATATTAATTACCTTTAAATATGTTTAGGTTCTACAAATCGTGTATCTCGCATAAATTTATCGATATCATCCATATTCTCTTACTTTAAATTTGCCACTTTGTAGACTACGAGAGCACCTAAATAAATTCACAGCACTTTAAAAAAGTTTCTGACGTAAAATTAGGTATGAACCTTCTTTTGAAAATATATATAATTTGAAATTCAAATTGATTTGGTTATTTCAAATTGCGTTATACTTACAAATTGAAAGCATCATTTAACATTTAATCTTTGATCCTTCCTATTACTTTATCTAGGCTCTACAAAAGCAAGAACGTATCTTTCTATGCTGTTCTACAAATTGATTCATAACTGATTAGATTTACCTTTAGGTTGATACATAACGAACAGGTAAACGAAAGTACAAGTTCTAGTTTAGGTCTGTTTACAATCATCAGATCAGCATATTTGCTTTGCATGAACAATGTCTTGTGCAAAATGCAATGACTATTTCATACAATCATAGCTGGTAAAGTGATCTTCTTTAACGTAACACCTCTCCACGAATTATCACTTAAGACTCGATATGCAGTTTTAACGGTTATAGGCCTCACAGTTCGGGAAAGGTGGTGGACTAGATACTTGGAAAAAAAACTGGCTCCTTTTTCATTTAAAACATAAGTTTTTGACTGATAGATACATTTTTCATTCATTTTCAAAACTTTAAAGACCCGACAAAAATTAGATGAAGTTGCTCCTTACCCGCGGATGCAAATAATGTTTTTATTAATGTTGGTATTGTGCCTTAACATTGATTATTAATGTTTAGGACTTGAAAAACGCACGGGTCTGCAGTTGCGTTTCTAAGTCTACTGGAAGGGCAGAACTTTGAAACTGGGCAATTTTTGGATGGATTTTGAAGTTTGCAAAATAATAATGATTTGGGTCGAACACGAAACAATTAAGGTACTACTCGCTACTATAAATAGGAAAAAACACTACATTCAAACTTTTTAAGAAAGATGATTAATTTCAATTTCATTTAGAAACAGTGGGAGCCATTATCCTAGGTTAAGCAAAGAAAATGTGTGTCATGATTCTCTACACACACACACACACACACACACACATATATATATATATATATATATATATATATATATATATATATAGAGAGAGAGAGAGAGAGAGAGAGAGAGAGAGAGAGAGAGAGAGAGACAGACAGACAGACAGACAGACAGATAGATAAATATGTGTGTGTACGTGTGTGTGCGTGTATGACTGGAATCAACATTTTATGGACAAAAACCACTACCGCACAAATAAGATACTTTCAAGTTCATATTACATAATTTTAATCAGACTTTTCATAACTATCGCTTTTAAACTTGTCTAACCTTTCGATATGTAGAACAGCCCATTCAACTCATTAACCCAATTAAATAATGTTCCGAAATAGAGGTAAATATTTTTCTTGAGGAGAATGACAGTGTTGATAGATTTATATTTTATAAAATAGCATACAAAAAAATTCTTCGATATGACTGATTTTGATCTCTCAGAAAATTTTTCATATTTTCCCTGCATTTTAAATTAAAATTCAGACTTGTGTCAAATAAATATTAGCTGGGTCAAATGTCTGTATAGATACTGCTGGTAATACTAGTACATCCTAAAGGTCAATAAAACTGATACATTCAAACCTATGTGCACGTATACGTTATTGATCGATGATACGTATAAATTGCATGTATACCATGGGAGATGAGGGCGCTCTCTTGTAAAGATTAGACATCCCACCTTTGTTTGATAGCTTTATGTCTCTACTTGGCCAATGTGGGTATGTGAGATAGTTTTTTAGTAGGTTCCCATGGGTCGGTAGTTCATCCCCGGGCTCTTCGTCCACCATGTATACTGGTTTTCGTGAATAGCCTTTCATCTGCTGAAAATTGATGTCAAACTAATACAACAACATAACAACATTATTTCAGGCTTATGAAGGATAATCAACGCAATGTTTCAGAAACCAGGTTTTGTTTTTCATTTTTAAGGGCACGTTTTCACGCATTGTTTGCTATATAATGCTGAAAATTTCAGAGTTAAGTGCCTTTCTCAAGGACACATCGAGGCATCTCACTTAAGGGGTCCGGGCGGGTGTAGAACCCGCGACTCTCGGATCACAAGTCCAATGCTCTACCAGTTGATCTTCCACAGCTCCTTAGAAAAGAAAAATCAGATTCAGATAAAACAAAACATGTCACAGGATGATCACAAATATTTCGCACAGCAGTTAAATCTGCATTTCAAGAAATTGCCAAAGTCAACACAAGTTCCATTAACAAATGAGAGAGAGAGAGAGAGAGAGAGAGAGAGAGAGAGAGAGAGAGAGAGAGATAAATATAATTATATACAGCCAGTAGAAGTTGCACATTTATAACAGAAAATTACGCGCCAGTAGATGAACGGATCATATTAATGACTGCTACGTCTCTGAGCATTATTCATCTACTTCGTAGCTTTCGCGGGCATCCTCCTAGTTCCAGCACATGTTGATGTAAGTAAGGACAAGGCTATGTACCCTCGTGTGTTCTTAATAAAAAAAACTGTTTCTGTGTTTTACTGATTTTTACCCTGTCTTCCTTTTGTTATGTTTTTCTTTATGTAAATAAATGATATTTATTTAATTTTGAAATATAATTTTGTAAGGGGTTTCTCTTTGTTTTGTTCTGTTTAAGTTTTTATAACCATTGTTTGGAACTGGGGCATGTACTCCCCTCTCGCCAAACATACTTTCTTGGCGAGCTGGTTTCTTTACCTCTTTTTTGTTTTTGGTTTGGTTAGTTTATTTGTTAATTTGTGACTTTGCGTGGCCAATTTTTTTTCTCCATTGTCTCCTTTTGTTGCGCATTTGCGTCAGCACTATTATTAGTTTCGTCCCTTTGTTTATGTATGGAGACTGGCTTATCTAGGTGATATTGTATAGTTTCTTTTCCTATATAATTCTGTAATTTATTACTTGAATTATTTTTCAAAAAATTTATTTCTAGAGTTTATTTAGATTTAATTAATACATACTGTGTCTACAGTGTTTGTATTTTTCTTATTGCGTATATGCGTGTATATAGCTCTCTCATACCTTCTTAGTGAAAGTATTCATTCTGCTGGTATAAAATGTCACTCCATGATTAAAGTATTCTCGCAACAAACCGTTTGTTTGTAACCCCGACCCACAACGATTTTAAAAACAGAAGGTATCAGGGACACAAAAGAAGGCACAAAACTGTGTCATTTCATTCATTGATTTAAAAGTTTTAAATTGATTTTAGCCAGTAAATCCCAAACATTGTCAATATGTTGGCATTTCGAATCAAGTGGGGGTTTCTTTAGCAACACTGTCACCATATTTGTTTAGCCAGTCTATGTTTTCAAGGTGGCATCTGGTAGTTTCGTAAATTAGCCCCTGCCACATTTCTAACCTTAAGGCTATTGTGTTACTTAATCAGCTGTTATTGCTCTATTTGTGGACTCGGTGTTCCGGGCTTGTGTTATTCTTGAAAATGATTTAAGAAGTTTACAACTGTCGTGTTTACTTTCCAGTATATACTCAGCGAAATACCAATGGTCGGCTAGGAACCGGAGCTAGAGGCCCAAAGCAGTAAACGTGTGGATTCAGGGAAAGTTGAATATATAAAAAATAGGGCTTAGATGGTAACTATTTTGCATTGCATCAACCTGTTAAGTACACAATGTTTTGCAGAAGTATCACTTCGGAAAAGAGCCTGTATTTGCACTGAGAGCATTACATGGTGTAAAACATGACCTTCGGACATGAAAAATGCAGCTATAAATTTGGGGTTGGGGTACATAAACTTCATTTGCTGTGAACTGCCCATTGATTTGCCAGGTCAAGTGAATAATGTTCCATTGCTTTGTTTTAATATAGCTATCCAAAATTATGGACATTTTTTATACCTCACTTGTGTTTTTTATCTTTTATGATTTTTTAATATTAGGCAGGAGAATGCGGGTTCAATTTGTGCATAAAACCTGCCCCTCGCACCTCAAGCAACCGATGTAATGTAGTTCTACGTCATTGATAATCTCAATAATTCCGTAAATTGTGGATTTAAATCTCTTTGAAAACATGTATTCAGTAGTTACTCCTATTTATTTGTTCAGTTTCTTTAGAAATATTGCAACTAGACATTGCAAACATTGGACACATACGACACAGCTTTACTGAAATAGACTATTATAAAAAAAAAATAAAGAAATGGACAGCAGTAGTAAGTAGGGATACCATACGTACAATGGGAATTAGCATTACAGACCCCCCCGGGTCAATATACGTACAAGGGGAATTTAACATGGCGAAAAATCGTGGGTCAATATACGTACAAGGGGAATTTAACATGGGAATAAATCGTGGGTCACTTTACGTACAAGGGGAATTTAACATGGGGAATAGAGTTTGGGTTTGTTTAGGGACAAGGGGAATTGAACTTGGGATTTTTTTTTTTTTTTTTAAATTTTAAAAAAGGGGTAGGCAATTGAAAAGTCATTCTCTTTTCGAGAAATATGGGGGGCCCTGAAAAGGGCCTTTGGGTTTTTCTTCTTCTGCTTCTAACTCCTTAACTTCTTCCACCATCCTCTTATTTTTTCCATCATTCCTTTCTTCTTCTTTTCTGTTTCCGGCATCCAGTCCGGGTGACCCATGGCTCGGAACTTGTTTTGGATTTTCATCCAATTGTTGTTAAGCCGCTCAAACTCTTCTTTTTTCCTTTTTGTTTTCCACATCTTTTCTTTCTTCCCTCCATTTCTCTTTAATCTTCTCTACTTCTTCCTCCATTACTTTTCTCATCAGATCTTCCCCTTTCTTCACCTTGTCCAACCCCCATTTTACATTCCTCCACTCTGTCCAGTATAATATCTTTTCTAGGAAGCACCGGACTTGGATGACATGATCCAGTGCTTCCTTCAAACTTCCCACTCTGAAGTAAGGTGGGTTAATGAAGCCTCTTGACTTATTGACTTCTTCTTCAATCATCCCTGCTATGATATCTCTTGCTGTCTTTAGGCCTTGAACTTGACTGGTTACAAAGTCTTTCATATCTCCATGCCTCCATTCCTCTTCTATTCTTCCTACAACATATTCTACATCCATTATCCAAAAATAGATGTCTCTCAATAGATTAAATAGAACTGATACTTGAGTCATTTTCTCTCAGTTATTCCTTAGAATGGTTCCAACATCAAACTTTGTGGGTTCTTATAGTGAAAGCGCGAACGTGAAGGAAAACATCCCCCTAAAACATAAAATTGATCTTACCTAGATCATGACCAAACAACGCGCGGACGTGAAGGAAAACATCCCCTATTTTCTCATTTCATATAATAAAACCCTAACTATACTCTCCACATACGCTAAGAAACAATAAAGAAACCCATAATCTACCATTCACACAAACTTACGCGAGCAGTTACAAACACAAACACATACACTCTCACTATGAAAAAAGAGTTAGTCTTTACATTCACACTACTCTACCTACACACATTGGCAAATTGATGGTTATTTCTTTTCTTGAGTATTGGGTAACCCTGAAAAGGGCTGGTTTTTTTTGAACTTCATGGACACCTGGTTAATGGTGGCACCTTCCAGGCCTGGCGCCACATACACATCTTGTTCCTCAGTTACTTTTTACTTTTTTGGGGGAGAGAGCAGAGGCAGGATATGTGGCTTCAGAATCCCAATTTTCGGTTTCTGGGATTCTGAAATTTCTTCTTCTCTCCTTTTCCTCCTCCTCCTCTTCTTTGTATCTTCTCTCCTCCTCTTTGTATCTTCTTTACTCCTCTTCTTTATATCTTGTCTCCTCCTCTTCTTTGTTTCTTCTTTGCTCCTCCTCTCTCATCCTTCCTTCTTCCACAATGGCCTCCGCGGCCAGTTCGTTCAACAGGCGCCTGGCATATTCCAGATGCACATGAAGTTCCAACAGTTTCGCCAGTCTCGTGTTCATTTTTGGTGTTGATCAATCAACAAGGGTAGCTAGACTGCCGAACGAGTTTCAATTTATAGTGAAAGCGCGGACGTGAAGGAAAACATCCCCTAAAAAACATAAAATTGATCTTACCTAGATCATGACCAAAAAAACAACGCGCGGACCTAAAAGAAACACTCACTCACTTTTTTATACTACCCATTCCTATTCTAAAAAATTTTTTCATTAATCACTCCAATATACTATTCACATACGCAAAGCAATTCAATCAAACCCCCCCCCCCCAAATCTACTCTCCCACACCTCAAACAGCCAAAAAAAACATGATCTTAATCTACTATCCACACCAACGTACGTGAGATGTTACAAACACAAACACACAAACACATACCCTCACACTATAAAAAAGAGTTAGTGTTTATATTCACACTACTCTACCTACACACATTGGCAAATTGACTGTTATTTCTTTTCTAGAGTATTGGGGTAGCCCTGAAAAGGGCTGGTTTTTTTTTGGTTTTTTTTGTTTGCTATGGCAATCTTTTAGTTTCTAAGAATGCGATGTCCTCTGAGGATATACTTTCTGGCGATAGGTCTGCTTCTTCGGAAAGAGAAGAAGAACTCTTTGGTGTCGATACGACAATCGACAAAGCCTCTCTCAGGTTCAGGTTCCTGCTGCTGTTGCTGCTGCTGTTGTTGTTCTTGCTGCTGTCTCTGAAGTCTGTACTTCTCTGTCCATTCTTCTTTCTCCCTGTTCACTTCTTCTCTGAAGAGTTCTTCTATCAAGTCTTCAGTGACTTTTAGCATTCTCACATTCTCTATCTCTTCTGGCTTCGGTATCAGACTGTGTCTGACCCTATGCAAATTCACGTAGGCTTCGTTTAGCTTAGCTAGTTTGGAGCACATCTTCGTAGGAGGATGAGTCGACAATGGATGGTTAGACTGGAAACAACCCGGTTCTTAAAGTCAAAGCGCGGACGTGAAGGAAAACATCCACCCACACGGTTTTCGAGTCGCAACGTTCAATGAGTGTCATGAGAGGGATAGTAAGAAATGAAAGAGCATGAATCCAACATTCTTAGAGCTAAACAAACCACAAAGGCATTTTTTTCAAAACACAACATTTTTTATTCAATAATCACTTAACACTAAACAACAATTCTAACATATTTTTTAACAATAATCCAACATGATAACATCAAACATTTTTTCTTTAAATACAGTCTACTTTAAACAGGGCTGACAACGTTGTGAATGAAATTGTGATTTCCACTGTTGGAAATCATTAGGCCATTGATGGACACTACGTTTCCTAGCTTGAGACAAAAGATAAGCATAATGGTCACAGAACCATCGATCTACTTTCACATCGTTTCTAGAAGAAGAACGAGGATCAAAATGAGTCACTAAATGTTCTAAGGAATAGCCCAGGCTGCGATGATGCAGAAAATACACACAGTACTGTCCACACGCCAAGGAATCTGTGCCTTGTAATTTCACATTATTGAATCGGGTGGTCTGAGCATTTCTTCTCATAAAGTCGATGATATCGTCTTCCAAAGGGGGAAATCCGTACGAATCGAAATATTCCACACATCCTTCTTGAGGAAAGTAGACGGCTACCTAGTGGGTTCCTGGGAGATGACTGTCGTCCGTGTTGATCACGTAAGCTAGATGGTCTTTAGGTTTGCGATGAGGGAGTTCATCTTTAGCACAGACGACAGGATTCCAAGAAGACGTATACGAACTGTGGTTCAAAAGGTAATAAAGTTCCCAGGTATCCATTGATTTGTGTGTTGTTTTCTTCTTCACAGATAATAATAAGTCGTCAATTCGATCCTGACTTTTTGCTTGAAAATGTCTGACAAATAACCGTTTCTTCGTTTCGTCTCCTCACTCTGATTCAGGAGAGCTTCGATACGATGGATCTCTTGAGTGGTTAATGGTGGACAAGAATGTTCACGCAAGTCTTTATACCACTGGTGTAACACGTCTTTGTCCGAGATGAGACTCCAAGCTTCGTCCAGATACTCGTCCAATTTTTCTTCTTGACTCAACATCAGGCATTTATCGTGTTGAATTTGACTGGGATGATCGTTTTGACATCCATAACAATTTTACTTGATCAATTCCGTCATTTTTTCGACCAAGTGTTTGGCAAAACAGGAGACTAAATGGGCTTCTTGTTCTGGCCATCTCGATTTCATCATGATCACTTCTTCTTCTTTTTCCACGGTCTCATCACATTCCATCTCCAAAGTTTCTCCACTAGGTAAAGAGGGATAACAGTCTTCCATGGCTTCTAAAAATCTAGAATGACTTCTCTCAAACTGTTGATTTCTATGGTATTATCGAATTCGGCATACAGGATGACGTTCACTGTCGCTGGTAGTTCTTTTGCAAACTGAAGTTCCACACGAATCTGGCCGGATTTTATAGGGTGGAAATGTCCCTCGTCGCTGCCTTGGTCTGGAGTGAAATCAAAAGCCCACAAAGCATAGCCTCCTGCGTAATCTTCGTACGTAATGCCGTGACTGGTGTTGGTTCCTAACTGGACGGTGGCTTCGTACAGGGACAAGTACGATCTCAAGTAATTCATCTTGGTAAAGCCAGGTTCGAAAGGTCGGGTACACAAGGTCTTGCCATCGCGACTGACTTCGATTTTCATCACGTCAAAGTGTTGAAAGTTGAAAGGATTTTCAGCGAAGGCTCCGTTGAAGGCTGAATTCGAGACCATACCAAGGATTAAACGCTTGGGTAACTGTATTTGAAACAGATGATCTTCGATCATAGAATGCTGTCCCTTGGGAATGGTGAACGTTTTCACTTCCACACGTCGTATGGGATACTTGGCGGTCGTTCTGCTCAACGTCTGACTGATGTCGTTTCCCACTTTAGGTAACACTTCCACGCGTCGTACGTTGTTTTTGGCCTCCTCGATTTTGCTTTTGGGATTGCTAGCAGCTTTATCAGCCAACAAATGGAAAGCGGTACTGCTGCGATTCAGTCTCAAGCGAACATTGACCCCGTTCAGCAAATATTTCTCTTGCAACCACATGTCCAAATGCAAACGATCCATCAGTTCTAAACTCTTCTTATCTAAGATTTTGCTTTCTCTTTGCTCAAAGCCGGGATTGGTTCCATCCAATGCATCCAACTTGGTCGCTTCGTCAGGTTCCCACAGCACACAGGCATTGAGATGAGTATCCTTGGCATCTATTCCGTACGTCAAGAGATTTTCCAGGTAGGCACGATAAGGGTATGTATCCATGCTGCTGCTGACTAGTTTGTTATTCAAGTACAAATCCACTGAGCTGAACAAGGAATGCATGAAATTGTTGACGGGAGCTATATTCTCACTGTCTTCTACTCCATTACCATCCTTATCTAGAACTTGGACTTTCAAGTACAAGTAACTGCTATTCAGATCGATGTAATCTTCGGGCTGTCCTTTGATTTCAAACTCGATGGGAGCGGAATCGGTCAATGAGGAGACGGGGTGAAATTCCACCCACTGGGATTCTTGCATCGTCATCATGGTGGGGGGCATGGCAAACAGATCCAGTTCCGTCTTGGAACAAGCGCAAGACTCTCGGTGCATCATTTTGTTCTGTTCTTTCTCAATAATCAAAAACGTCTAAGTCTCGAAGGGTTCTTCTTTTCTTGGCCTTTCTCGCTTGAAGTCTGGTGAAAGGGTGTTTTCTTCGTCGTCTCTTTCTGCCTTGTCCTTGCTGAATGCTTGACTCGGTAGCGTGCAGGGCATTTATAGGTGTGTCTCGTCGGCCTAAAATGTCTTTACCCGTTTGCAGCAAGACATTTTTGCCTGCCCTCATGAAGGCTTCTTTAGGGTTTTGTTTGTCGATGATGACATTTTGGAGAAATTCTTTGCCTTGCGTCAGTGCCGCATCTTTCAAGGCGTGCAATCCGCGTGTCACCATCGGTTTCAACACTGGGGCCACCGAACGAAAGGCCGATTTTAACATATCTCCTAAACCGTGTCCTCGCTGTCGTAAAACCCCTCGGTACACTGGATACATGACTTACGAGTCGTGAGAGAACCGTTTTCGAAAATGGAGTTTCACCGTGACTTTTCCTTTGGTGAATGATATATTTTGTCCCAGATCTCCTTTTATAGTAATGTTGACCGTGTCCAAATACGACTTCCTGACAGACAAATAATGAGGATGGACAAATTCCCGGTGGACGTGGTAAGTGTTTCCACCTTCCTCGTCAGTGACCGTGGCAGATTCCACTTTGAAAGGAATGACACGAAGTAACCGCACGGAGGTGTATCTCACCACGTTGTACTCCACCACATCGGAGTACACGAACATCAAATTCAGTCCTTGGTTCAGTTCTACCGGGGTACGAAAATACTGGGCAAAAGTCTCGTTGTCGTAAATGATTGGTAATTCGTTTTTTTCTTTTTCTACTTTCTTCCTCAGCTCCATGTCTCCGCCCAACATGTCAAACAATTCAGGACAAAATACAATGGACAAGATTTTACTCAGCTCAAATTTCATCAAGAAGCGACGAGCTGCTTTGTGGTACTCCATGGTGACCTTTTTTTGGGCAAGCTCCAACGCTTTCAGAAACACGGCATTAAACCTGGAGCTTATGGTGCTGACCAAATGTTGACCACTAAAATAATAGCCTGGGAGAATCAACAACTGGTAGGTCCACGTTCGATTTGTTTCATTATATTTTTTGTGATCATATTTGACATTATTCAAGTGCTTTTGCACTTGCTCGTCATGAACTTCCACCGTAAAAAAAATTTTGATTGGAAAGGACATTGAGGACTTGGGTCGGGTGAATCATTTCTACTAAAGCCACTTCCCAATGGGCTTCGTGATCTAAGGGGATGGCCTGAGGTAATTTGGCCGTGTAACAGCACAACGTGTTGTTGGGAAACACCTCCATGGAACTGTCGCTGGGTAAGGTTAAGTAAAATTGGTTTTGGTGGCTCATAATTCCAGAGTTCTGTGGCTGTCCGAGGGGTTACTGGACGTCAGAGGTGTGTCTCCGCCCAAAATGGGGTTGTTGTTGTTGTTGTGGTTGTTGTTGGAGTGGTGACTGGCACTGGCACTGGACACAAGGTTCCCGTTGGAAGAGAATTTCAGGGAGGGATTGGGAAGCAGGTAACCGATGCAACTGCTCAATAAAATGGTCCACAATTGTTTGTCTCCTTGTTGCAAACTCAAATTGGCGATGGCTGCCCCGATGACACAATACACCACGAAGATTTGGCAGAAAAAGACGATTTGCGTTTTAGGCACACGTTCTCCGCACCACACCCACAAAGGTTGTTTTTGTAAATCTTGCACAGAAGAACTGGGTGAAGGAGGAGTGGTCGACGTAGCTGCGTCTGCTGTGTGAAAGGGCATGATGGTCACTTCTTTTTATAGTCGATGACTTGCGAAGCGTCGATCCAAGAATCAAAACTGGGTGGATATCCTTTCCAACGTACTTTGACTTCTTTGACACGTCGTTTGCCCACTTTACGGGTTCTGCGTTCGAGAATGCTTTCGATGTCGTACACGTCGTCTTCTTTTTCGGTCACACGTTGTAACTCGGGCAAATAAAACATTCCTTTGAGCACTTCTCCGTTCATGTCTTCCAATTTATAGACGGCAGGATGACGACCATGCACTCGTCCAGTGACGCGAAACAATTCGGTCGTCCAGTTAGGTAAGTAACCTTTGTCGAAAGTGCGTTTGGTTTTGCCAATGCGCACCCAATCTCCTACGGCCAACTCTCCACTTTTCTTGGGGACAGCCTTCGTCGGGGACGTACCAAACAAGCGCTCAAACACTAACACTTCGTTCTCGGGAGTCACGTCTTGCGGGGCACGTCCGATGCTTCGATGGTAAGATTGGTTGTACGCTTGCACCAGGTGTGGTAAGATGTCGATGTACTGCAGAGTGTGGTGATGCGTAAAATATTTCCACATGCGTTCTTTCAAAGTGCGTTGAAAACGTTCCACGATGCTGACTTTGGTTTCGGGATTCTCGGTGGTAAAAAAATGAATGTCACGTTTCTTTAATTCTTTTTGGAAAGCTTGGTTCAGAAATTCGGTGCCTTTGTCCGTTTGCCATCGAAGAGGGTGACGACCGCTTTGTTTCAACACCCGTTGCAGGGCTCGCACTAACTCGCTGCTGGATTTGGAAGTCAAGGGCACGACCCAGGCAAATTTGGAAAAGACGTCGATGACACAAAAGAAATATTTGTAGCCACGATTGTAGCTAGCCAAATGAGAGACATCGGCTAAATCAGCTTGCCATTGATGATCGATGCCTTCCACTCGGGTGCGACTTCTGGCAAACTTGCGTCGAATGGGTTTGTGTAAAGTGTAGGTAGCTTGTTCTTGTAACCATCGTTGCACTTGAGGTAAACGGAGGCTTTTCAGTCGCGTTTTGGCAGCACGATACAATTTTTGAACTCCTGCGTAACCTACAGGATGGGAGGGATCGTAGTAAATGCTAGCTAAGACTTTTTCCATTTTTGGTGTGTTTGTGTGTTAATAAGACACCCACTCTTGGAGGATGCTACTCTTTTTCTCTTGGGGTATTTTCTTGGATTATAATGCTTTGCGTGTGCGACCGGCAATAGGTGTTGAAGAGGAGGATGTCTGAGCGGGGGATATCGGTTCCTGTTTCACTTCTGTCTTCACTTTCTTTTTCTCTTGTGATGAAGAAGGGGTGGTCATAATCTTTTTAATCAATCCAATTCTGGAGGTAGGTGGTGTTGTTAACTTGCGTACTTTTTCTGGTGGGGTTTGAAACCCTTCTTCTTCTTCTTTTCCTTTTTCTGTCTTGGTCACTGGTACTGGTGGTACTGGTACTGGTACTGGTACTGGTGATGGTGCTGGACTTTTCATCAAGGTCTTAAAATGTTTCAGAGTGGGTAAAGCTGTTTCGTCTAAAGCTTTCTGGTGAAAGAGTTGCAGTCGTTGCAAGAGTTGACCGTCCTTTTGCGATTTTTCTGTTTCGGACAAATCTTGGCGATCCATCAAGGACTGCAATTCGTGTTGTAACTGGGACATCTCGCTCAAATTGGGATTGGGAGGTAAATGCGGGGTGCGCTGTTCTTGCCACCGATGGTATTCCATCCATCGTTTATAAGGCACTAAAGCTAGTTTTCGTCCTTCCATGGGGTTGTCAGCGGTCGATTCTGAGATCTTGGGACTGCCGAGGGCCTTTTTATCTTGCTCCCACCAGTCCTTCCAACATGGTTCCCAAGACTCCTTTCAGTATGGGACCTAACAAGAGGGGTAAAATACCTCCACGTTGGACCAACATCTTCTTTTGACTAATGGGAATTTTCTTTTGAACCATTTGGCGAAGAACGTGACGATGTTTGCTTAAGCATTGTTTCTGGTGTTTGGACAAAGGGATCGTGCCTTTCAAGACGTTCAAACAACATTCGCACACGGTATCGATGACCTCTTTGGAGGCCGATTGAATGAGTTTTTTTCGTAGGGGTGGAGAAGCTTTGGACAGGACAGATAACATGTCCCCATGTTTGAGTAAACGTGGTGGCAGTAATTTCCTTTTCTTTCCTTGGGGTTTTCTGGAGGGTGACATCTTTGAGTCTTCAGGAGTACCAAAAAAACATTGATACCCTTCTTGGTCACACGCCTTTTTTATACTGGAACGCGTCGCCACTGATTGTCTTTACGTCGTATCAGTTTGAGGACAGGCATGACACGTCGTGCAGGGGTACGTAACGGACTACATCGAGCCAGTTCTTGCTTGGACAAATCCAGTAAACTTTGTAATATGCCCGATCTTTCTTGGACTTTGATTTTGGGAGAAGGTACTTTGTGAGCAGCAGCCACTGCCACTAAATTAGAGGGTCCTGCCACTGGGGAAGTTCTTTTGGGGGTCATCAACGGAGAAGTTCTTGGTGTGATCAACGTCTCCAAGTACTCTTCAGTTCTTGCTGTCATCAACGGAGAAGTGGATGAACGTGAGGTTGCCGGAGACGGAGTCACCGCCGTGGCAGGTCGTGGTTTGCGAGTGTAAGGTTGCGTCCTGGCCGAAGTACCTCTCTTGCGACTAGTTTTCTTCTGTGGGCTTTTCTTTTTCTGGGGACTTTTTCTCTGTTTCTTTTTCTGGGGGCTTCTTTTCTTTTTCCGGGGTGGTGACGTCTGATCAGAGGAGGGTCCCGCCACTGGAGAAGTTCTTCTTGGGGACCTGGTCTTTTTCTTTTTCTTCTTGGGGCTTCGTTGGACTTTTTTCTTGGGTATAACTTTGGGGGCATTAGGATCCCATCTTAAGAGTGAGCGAATGATGACCCCTCCTAGAGTACCGCTCCCTCCAGGTTTCAAAATGATTTGTTTTTTGGTTTGAGTGTCGATGCGGGGATCGGCCAGTTGGACCAAAGCGACTTTGTTTCGATCGAAAAAGCGTTTGGTTTGATGAGGAATCTAAATGGTTCCTTGAAGTATTTGACGTGCCGTCACCGTGAGCCATCGTAAGACTTCTTTGAGACTAGCTTCTAAGACACGAACTCGTGTTTGTGGATTTTTTTCTCGACTGATGCCATACAAGGCACGAATCAATTTGACGGGAAGATGCGACTGAAGGGACGTCATGTTCACACTGTGTGTGAGACAGACGAAAAGGGTCTGAGGTTTTCATAGATTTTTTTATGGGGAGTGAAATGAAGTCGAGGACGGAGACGTGTACAGGACAGGCCCTCCGTCTTGACACCAGTGGTGAAACAAGTGAGTACGAAATCGCAAATCCTCGGGGGTGGTAGGTTTCAAATCGACGAGTAAATAGGCGTGTGGCGTTTGAGTGGCATCGTCGTACGCCTGAGTCAGCCAAGGCGTTCCTAACTGTTTGGCTAAGACTTGCACTTGCGATTTATCTCGAGGGCTTTTAAACAAGACCACGTAATGCGCATTGAGACTGATGGTGCGATGGGCTTTACTTTGTTGAAACAAATTTTGGGTGATGTAAACGACACTGGCATTACGGTGTCTTCTCCTAACATGTCGTCGAAAATGACCAAATGGGTTTGACGGGAGTCAGAGACGATGCCGTCGTCTTCTTTAGGAATGCCTTCCACAAACACGATGGAATCGCCTTGACTTTCTCGCAAGAGGCTGTACGCCGATTGCCACTCTTTGTAACACCACACGATTCGTTGAGGTGGCCGATCGATCAAATGATGTTTATGTTCGATCAAACGTTTGACGAATTCGGTTTTGCCTGAACCGCTAGGTCCAGCAATGAGCATGTTAAAGGGATGGCGAAGATACAAAGCCTCCCAACTGGCACGATCTAAGTGTTCGTCGATGACTTTGACAGTAGAGGAAGAGGGAGCAGAGACAGCAGAGGTAGCCATAGTGTGAGGAATGTCATTTGTGACACGAAACAAACAAGACAAGAGTTTATATACTTTTTTCAGAACACGTTTATTGAATGTTTTTTTTTCAAACATGAATACGAAAGACAAAAATACATAAAAGCCAAAGGCTTAAGTACAAGAATAAAAGGCACATGATAACCATTAACGTGGAATAAAAACAAGTGTCTGTACAACAACATGTTTTGGGTAATGTTCTAACCAGTTCTATAGTAGGGGTAAGGTCACACAAGTGTCCTCCCGAAAGGGTCTTTCAGGCCTGTCCACGACAGTCCTGTCCTGGGTGACGGGTTCTTCTGGCACCGTCACTAACACGGGTTGAAAAGTAACTTTTTTCCTTGAACAACTCTCGTGCATACTGGGCCACTTCTTGGGTCCAAGCCTCAAAATCCCATTCTTTCCAGGCACGGACATCTGTCCAATGGGGATGTAAGTCACAAGCTACACACACATCGTCATACACGTCTTGGGTAGCTAAAAGTTGACGAATCTTTTTTTCCTGTTGAGGTTGAGAAGTATCCAGATGAAAACGCAAGGCTTTGAGCAAAAGGAGCCTTTCGTGACCATTTAAGGCCATTGAGGTGGTAAGTACTGATCGTAAAGAGTCCACAAAGAATCGGCTGGTAAACGAAATCCCAGAAAACAAGTCACTAAGACACACACCACTTGTCGACCCCAATTGAATGGATACAGTTCTTGTAATAATCGATGGTAATGATCCACGGTTTGAATATGGTCATTGAGTTCCTTCCACGGAATCTGTTCAATCACTTGTGACATAAGCCGTGGCATGGATTCCTGTTTTTGTAGTCTCTTTTTTTCGGAAGCAATACACGTACATTCTACCCAGACATTTTCGTTCTCCAGAAGGAAATCTAGAATACTGTAACCTACAGTTCAAACTTCGATTAGAAGTTTTCTCTTCCACTAAGTCGATTCCATGTAACATATGTTGGTAATCCTTTAACTCGTCTTCCTTAATGCGTTGCTCTAGGTGAATCTCGAAGTAACCAAAATAATGAACATTTCGTTCAGTCACTAACTCACTAACAAGGTCTGACCACTGAAACAATTTCTGACGAATCAGTCCTCTTATACCATTCAGGTACCAGTGGTTAAAGATCTGGTGACGTAACGGATGCAGTTGTTCTTTACGTTTGACTTGTATTTTCACCAGCTCTCGGTAAATCCTTTCTCTCAGCTCCTCAGGCAAGCCCAAAATGTTCTCTTGTAAAGTATCCATAAGTATATACACTGTTTTAGAAATCGTTGGGTGGTGGCCAATAGCCTCGTTTAACTTTGTGCCTAATGTAATATCCACTCATAATCAGTCTTCTTGTACTTTGGAACAGAACATAATTTAAAAACGGTTGAATCACTTTGTGTTTGCGTTTCACTTGTATTTTGATCAGTTCTCGGTAAATGCGTTCTCTCAACTCCACAGGCAAAGCACGAATGTTCTCTTGTAAAGTATCCA
Organism: Sinohyriopsis cumingii; assembly: GCA_028554795.2. NCBI lineage: Eukaryota > Metazoa > Mollusca > Bivalvia > Unionida > Unionidae > Sinohyriopsis > Sinohyriopsis cumingii. The sequence goes on from CM068835.1 coordinate 29,028,094, forward strand.
TGAATAGGTCATACTAAATCCTCTTTGGTCTGACACAAGAAATGTACTGTTTGCACAGACATGGTTTCAATTCATTGTCGAATCTAAATCGTTTAGTCACTAATTTACACATTACAATTCGTTCAGAAGTTTCCTCTTTCACTAAGTTGACACTGTGTTCAAGATGTTGGTAATTCGTTAACTCTTCCTCTGGAATTCGATGCAGTACGTTTACAATGTAGTAGATAGAATCGTCCATACCAAACCATTCCTTTTTAAAACCAGGGGTCGTTGATCAATGTCTGTCCAATGGAACACTTTCAACTCAATCAGTCCTTGTATAGCATTCAGGTACCAGTGGTTCAAACACCGGTGACGTAACGGATGCAATTGTTCTTTACGTTTCACTTGTATTTTGACCAGCTCTCGGTAAATCCTTTCTCTCAACTCCACAGGCAAAGCACGAATGTTCTCTTGTAAAGTATCCATGAACAGATTATGGTAAGTTACTTCAATGTCTCGGTCCCACTAAGGGTAAGTAATGACAATTCGGTGACCATCGAGCATGTTCTACGTAGGCCGAATCTTGCGGTTCCCAGTGGTGAAGTGACACACCGCAACTGAAGCACTTGACTTTATCTCCTTCGCCCAAGTAGAAAAATCCGGCTCTGGCTAATTCTTCGGGGGTCGGTCCTCCCAGATACTTAGGCCATTTTCCTGTGAACGATTGAAGACGATTTTCAAAGTCGCAGTATTCCGACAAACGCACAGGGAACGAATATTCGTCTTTCACAGGTTCGTTTCGATGAGGGTTGAGTGACATGGGCAAGAGTTGGATGACATCCGTAGGGGGGTAGACGTGAAGGTGAACATTCCCCTTTAAAACGAAACCCAGTAAAATGTCCAAGAGGACGAGCGGCATCACTTTCGCATCCCTCAGGTTTGACACGCACAGCATCACTTTCCATGATAGGGGCAGTGAGAACAAAGTTCCCATGATGCTTTACGGCATCGCAAAGGTCACAACGTACAGCATCGTACCCATCGCAAGGCTCACAATCGCATTCCACTTCAGAAGCCTCACACTTGAATTGTGCCTTACTAAACAACTTGTTCTGTGTTTCTCTGAAAGTATTCATCTTGTTCGCTCGGTCTTGGTAGTCACAATGAACTATCGATCTTGACCATAGCCCCCTTTTTATACTAGTCGCAATGCAGTCTCCAGCTTGTACATCTTTCCCTTTTTACGTGTTTTATGTCTTGTTCTGGAAGGTACCGTCTCTAAGGTACCGTCAACATTGTACCGTAGTGTGATGGGTGGAAAGACCATAGAAAGGTAAGGGCAGTGCGGAGACCATCGAGTATGTTCCAGAATAGCTGAATCTTTATAGATACATAGATCCATTCGTAACTTCAGTCCGCAAGCGAAACACTGTACCTCGTATCCCAATCCTGACTCAGGTCATAAGTAGACAAATCCTGTTCTAGCTAAAACATGCGAAGAAGGTAATCCTTCCCTATCCGTAGGCCATTTCTGAAACGTGTCCAATCGACGGGCACAATCACAATAGTCAGGTAAGAAGACTGGAAAATGGTAGGGTTTGAACTTGGAGTTCTCATTGGGTTTCTCACTCGATTCTTGCTGTGGCGAAGTCATCCTTCTAGCGTGTGACTATCCTCTTACAACCAATGTTTTATACCAACGTGTCCATACGGTAAGGTGAAATGATTGGGAAGTCGCACTCGCTTCTGGTACACGATTTGATAGACTTTTTCCAAGGGCCGACTGACGATGTGGTGAGTGGGTAAATGTACAATCTTGTTCGGTTGGTGAGTGGTCACTTTAAAGTTTCCATCCTCTCCCGATTGCAAGGCTTCTTTCAGTACCCCAAAGTTGACCACTCGACTGGTACGATAATTCAGAGTCAGTCCTTTCACTTTGCACGTCGTGTGCACTTCTCCTTGTTTGTCCCGGTATTCGTAGCCGTAATTTTTGGGACCGCCACTGACGAAACTTAGAATCTTGTCGTCGGGATGCTCGTCTGTCCAGGCTCCTAAACGGTCTCCTTCGATGTTAGGGTGCTGTTGACTCGGGTGATGAATGTAAATGCAACTGTCCGTGTCAAAGTACAGGACGCGTTCCCCTAACAGTTCTAAAGCTTCGTACAATTTTAAGCGAGCATGGGCTGTCACGTAAGCCGCAATGATGACATTTCCAAAAGGGTCGTCTTGTACGAAGTCCAAATCTTCTTCGTAATTGACCAAGATCAAATCCTCTCGAACGACGTCCACGTGTTTCATGTATTTGGTTTTGTCGTGAATCATCTGAAAGTAGCGGGAAGGTTCTGTCAAATATTCCGTCTTGGATAAACACGGTCGTTGTGCCATTTTACCCCACAAGCAATTTAACATCACTTTGGCAAACGATCGCCTGCCTTCGTTTTTCTCGATGTGGTCTAAAGAGATGCCTTCTTGTTCATAGTATTTCTCTTTGAATTGTATTTGGTCTTCGGGAGTGTGACACCAGGACGGATAGCAGCTGGCTTCTTGCTTCAGTTTCAAAAAGGCATCCACGTAGTCAGCGAAAATGCCTTTCTGCGTGGGGTCACCCTTGTGGTATTGTTGTGTCTTGGGAAAGTGGCAAATTTCGTACACTTCTAACAGTTGGTATCCCATGTCCAGAGCTTTGAACAATTCTACGCTGACCCAGGTTCCCGTCAAGGCTCGTTCTTCCTGGGTGTGATGGCAAGGCTGGTCTTGGTTGCACGTTTCGGCACAAGTACGGCACAATGGAAACATCAGTTTGCCTTCACAATGGTGAGGTAAGACGGGATGGTATAGGTTCGTGGGAGGCAAAACTTTGCACTTGATTAAGCCTTCGTATTGTCGAATGTTTTTCAGGTCGATGTGTTCCGTCAGCAATTGTGGGTGCCCTACAGGAAAGCGACAATATTTGCACACGTAGGGATACAGCGAACACACGTCCAAGTATTTGATTTCTTCTCCTTTCTCTTCGTCGGCTTGGTACAGCAAACAGGTGGCATTGGTCCTTCCTCCGTACAAACTATCCCTCGGGTTCAGCGGGTCCATGAACTGGTAACTTTCCACGAGGCGTTTAAACTCGGGATCGGTTTTCAAACGGTGATCGTACTCGTGTTCCCACATTTCCACCACTTGGTATCCTTGCTGTTCTAACTTTAGGCGTCGCTGACAAGTGTCCTGGTACAAGTCTTCCATGGTTCGTTGCAAAAACTGATTTTTAGTGCCACGGTCAGGGTAACAGACGGGACATCCGTGAAATAAGCAACCGTTAAACTCGTACACGATCTTGGGGTTTTCTAAGTCCCAGCCATCGACCGAATACGTTCCGATGGTCTTTTCACCCCCTCCGTTGCGGGCATGCAGAATCCACTTGTCTTCCTTGTCGCACAAGTAATGTAACCAACGTAGAGCTTTGACCGAGTATTGACGTTTGACAAAGTGGGTCGTTTGAGGACTGATGACAGCCACGGTGTTTTCAGGCATGAATCGTTGTCGATACACTAAGGAACACGCTTTGGCAATGGTGCAAGCTTCTTTCAAAGGATCGACCCCTCCGTGTTCCATGAACAGTTCTCGAAATTTTCCACAGCAACGCCGTAAAAAGTCCACGTCGGAACGACAATACTTTAGCATTTCTTCCTGAAAGCGTAGAAAGCTTCTCGTTGTTCGGTACGCATGTTGTCGGGGTCGTAATTGTGAGCCTCACGCAAATGGGGTAGAACGGCGTGTTGATTGGCTTCCATATTGAAAAAGTGTGGAAAATAACCTTTAGCCATTTCTGTCATTCCAAACGTTTTAGGCATTCGACTCAAAGGCATGGCCAAGTAACTCATCGAATCTTTAAACTGCACTTGTCCCACTTGCATGAAAATGATTTTGGCTCCGTTCAAAGTGACTTTAGGACGCTCGGTTCCTTGTTCCGTATAGTACCTCAAAAGAAACTGTCCATCGTATCCGGAGAAATTGTGAGCCATCACCGTGGCATGACGATGACAATCTCCGTAACGTTCGATGTCTTCTTGGCTCCACGTCTTGTCGATGGGATCTAAGACCCATTGGGCAAAATCGGCTAACGTGTTCGGTCCCCGGAAGATTTTTTCACGCCCTCCAGGAATCTTGCTGCAGTGAGGGCAATGACTGAAGATAGGTTCTTGAATACACTTTTCGCACGCTCGATGAGCCACGCAGAAATTAGGGATGTGAATGCCGGTCTCTTGCATGCATTCGAAATCGAAAAAGATGAAATTGCCTTTCTTCTTGTGACCGTCCTCTTTCTCTGGTGGGGGTTGGTATTTTTGCACGTAGCATTGGTGTTCCAAGTCCACGATGTGGTGACAAATGTGACATTTTTTCTTTCCTCGACATACGTGTGCCTTGGCAGTATTGGTACATATACCTTGTCCACACGTAGGGCACAATCTCAGGAGTTGACAAGCACATTTCTTCTGTGAACCTTGTGTTTTCAAATGTTGTTGGTAACAGGTAGGGCTGACAAACGTGCGCAGACAAGTTGAACAAGGCACTGGTTCTTCGCTCAGACAGGGTGGAGAGGCCAAACATCCTGGACATTTCATTCCACAATGCTTGTGTTGCTCTCGATTGTTATAACCATAATCACATTTCTCACAATAATAACCGTATCCCAGGAATCCGGTGATGGTGGTAATGATATCGAAATGGTCATCGTAATAATAAACATGAATGTATTTTCCGTCCTTAAAATCTTGGCCTCGAAACAAGAGAGGCCCACGCACTTCTTGAGGGTGCACTTTCAAGGTGTAGCGTGGAGCTAGGACATCTTGCAATTTTTGCATCTCAGGAATGTCACAGGGTATGTCTTTGGACAGTCCGGCTTGTTGTAACAGGAGTTCTGCTTCGTTTCGTTGTTTGGCTCGATAGGAACGTTGAATAGTGTTCCAGGTTCTTTTCCATTCTACCGTGTCGTTCTTGTTGGCATAGGTTCGTCCCACCACGATGGCACGGGCTAAACACATCTGGTCATGAGGATTGTGAATTTGGACAAGGCTACGCTTAATGCTGCGAAGCTCGTTCACCAATAACATCTTTTTGCGTCCGGTCCCTTGAGGAGGAGAGACGTGGGTCATGTCCAATGTGGCTTTTCCATCGGTGATGTCAAACTGGTCATTAGATTGTTGCACGTGTTGAATCTTGTCCATGACTTTGGAAGCGGTCAATTCTGCAGGGGTGCTAAACTCGATCCAAACAGGGGATTTCAAACCGTCGTGTTGTATGGAAAGTCTCAAGCGATCGTCTTCTTTGGGTTGACATTGTCGCTTGAGTGCAGTGAGCAGAGAATCCCACACCCCAGTGATAAACACTTCTGCTTTCTCTAACGGCACTTCAGCCTTGAAATCTTTAAACTTCACCGTGTATTTGTAAGCCGTGGTTCTAAATTTTCTAGAGGAGCGCTTTTCCGTCTCTTGAATGGAATAGTATTTTTCAGGGTTGACTAAGGGTGGTGAACTTGGTTTAGAGGTTTCAAATTCTGGTTCACTCATGTCCTCTTCAAAATCACTGGCATGAATTTGTGCCAAGATTTCGGCCCTGGTACGAGGCGATAGATCACGTTTCTGCCTCTTACTTTCTTCTTCTTCTTCTTTCTTCTCGAATGAATAGGATCGTTTCATCTTGAGTGCAAAACGTCAAATGACTCAAGTTTAAACAGCATAGACTAATTTATAGTCATGGCAGACCAGCGTATATAAAAGGGTGTGTGTCTTGTCGTTTCACTATTCATTTCACTCTCAAGCCGAGCACAACGATGGAAGAGACTAACCAAATCGAACGTTTCGTCAGAGCTTTGCGAGGGGTCATTAGAAAATTCTCTTCAGACCAGCCTACGGACTACTCTTCTTCCTTTCGAGATAAAAGTCAAGATACTTGCTATATCTGTCAGAAGAAAGGGCATTGGTCTTCAGAGTGTCCAGACCGTCAAAAAAGAACAAAAACAGGGGCTAAAAAAGACAAAAGTCAAGATACCTGTTATTATTGCAAAGAAAAAGGACATTGGTCTCCAGATTGCCCCAAAAAGAAACAAGAGGAGTCAGAAGAAAAAAGGAATTCTTCAGAAGAAGAGAGGGATTCTTCGGAAGAAGAGAGGGATTTTTCAGAGGAAGAAAGCAGACAGGTGAAGAAAAAGAAACAGGAGAAGAAAAGAAGAAGGGAAGAAAGCGAGGAGGAAGAAGAGGAAAAGAGTGTGACGGTGAAGAAATTTAAAAAACAGAGAGAGTAAGGAAGGAGAAAGAAGAAGTCTATGAACTTTTTATTAAAGTGTTGTGAATTGGATTGTAAATATTCATAAAAGAATAAATTAATGATATAAGGTAAGTGTCTTTGAGTTATGATTTTAAAATAAGAACGTACTATACGGGGTAAAATGGGGTTGTCTTTTTTTTTTTTTTTTTTTTGAGTGATTGGTAAATTGAAAGGCTATCTCTTTTCGAGAAATGTGGGTGGCCCTGAAAAGGGCCTTTTTATTTAGGTGTAGGGGTGAGTTTAAGCAATCAACTTTAACTGCCTTAAGCCTTTGCCACGGCCAAGGCCTACTTCTGGACTGCGTAATGTTGATGATGGTGATTGGGTTGAAATCACTAAGGGTGGTACGGTAGGCTTAGTCACAGGGTTAACGTGTTTAGCTCGGGAAGGTCGTATTCTCTTCGGTCGTAATAAAGAAGTCTGATACATTTGTTTCAGACTTCTTAACTCCGCTAAAATGTCCAACAGTACCGTGACCGTTTGATTTTCACCCTCTTGTTTCTTTGCTGCTACTTCTTCTTGCTGTTGTTGCTGTTGTTTTTTTCTTACCTCTTCTTCTTGCTGCTGCTGTAGGAGAAAAGCTTGTTCCGCTTCCTTTTGTCGTTGTATAAATTTCTCCAATTCTTCTTTCTGTCTCTGTCTAAAATTCTCCACTTGCGGTAATGAAGAAGGTAACGAAGGTTCCGGAACAAATTCTTGCGAGGAGAGAAAATCCACAAAATCCCAGTTCACCTCTTCTGAAAGTAAGTCCGGGTTCCCTTGGGCGGTTTCCCCTGCTGGTGCACCCCAATGGATCGTTTTCTGAGTTTCCGTCATGTTGAATCACTGTCGCATAGATTGACTGTACACAAGCGCTAGTGAATCTATATAGACCACGTGACGTCACAGACTACTCTCTTCGGATTGGATGCGAGCTGACTGAATTTTGTAACGCGTGTTCGGATTGGTGAATGAACTCAATCCGTTTCAATCCTTCCTCTACCTATAAATAAGCGCAGTTCACTGCATTGATTCACCTGTTCTCGTCGCTTCAAGATGTGGACCGATGTGCAATCTTCTACGCTTGTGTCTTCCATGATGTTCAGGACGGACATGCTCATGTATGTCCGATCCAAGTGGACCGTTGTCCACAGGACAAACACCAGTCTGTGGATACGTAGGATCTACGTAGGAAGACAAGGATTCCTCAAAAGAGTGCTGATTTACGGGCCAACAGTGAGACGCAGCCTAAGGACAAGAAGAAGACCAATGCGGTGCCCTTTATGTTAATGGATACATTAACATAAACCCAAAGGCCTTTTTCAGGGCCCCCCCATATTTCTCGAAAAGAGAATGACTTTTCAATTGCCTACCCCTTTTTTAAAATTTTTAAAAAAAAAAAAAAATCCCACGTTCAATTCCCCTTGTCCCTAAACAAACCCAAACTCTATTCCCCATGTTAAATTCCCCTTGTACGTAAAGTGACCCACGATTTATTCCCATGTTAAATTCCCCTTGTACGTATATTGACCCACGATTTTTCGCCATGTTAAATTCCCCTTGTACGTATATTGACCCGGGTGGGGGGGGGGGTCTTTAATGCTAATTCCCATTGTACGTATGGTATCCCTACTTACTACTGACAGCAAGCAGACTGTCTGCTTATTTACATCGTGAGCTTCCGTTTGCGTTGAAATGCGAATAAATCGACATGTTACGGGTACCTTTGCGACAATGTGGTTAGAAATTATAAATGAATGAATGAAATGACTTAGTTAAGTGCATTTTTTCTCATTGAATCTTTTCGTATTTGAAATCGGTAGGGGGTACAAACAAACGGGGAGATCTGCTAAGACTTACTTGTTGTTGGGCTTAACGCCATTTTTTCAGCACAAGCTAGGTTAGACATGGCGGCCAGTAGAACTGGTGGAATACGAACCCGGCAATACCCCGAGAAGAACCACCAACCCACGGGAAGCTGTTGGCAATCTTACTCACATACCCACATTTTGGCCGAGCTTGAGATTCGAACCCACGCAGACAGAGGTGAGACGGCATTGGTCCGTAACGGAGAGCGCTTTAGATTACTTAGCTACCCAAGGCCCCAACTCCATGATTAGAAACATCTGTAGTGGTGTATGGGTTTTGCTATAGTACAAGTCACACGGGTCATGTAGCCAGGAACGCTGTATTATCGCGGTACGTAATGTTCTTATTGGTACATATTATAACTGTTTTGCTATTGCTGCTTTCTTATAATTTGTAAAGTTTCAATGACTTTCTCTCTTTCTATTCCTACAAAAAATCTTTGTCAATCGAAGCGCGTAAATGTAAATATAACAGCATATGAGGGCTGACCCAGATTAAAATACCATTAGGGAACAACTCGATATTATCACGGTATTTGCATAACTTAGGTATGGTATCACGCAAGTATTATAATAAACATAAATTGCAACTTACCAATAAGAAGGAATGTCCACACTTGTACTGGCGAATATATGCACAATAAAGGAAAAGATCCAATGATCAAATCAAATACACAAATGTAATTAAAGTGGAAATCCAGGAATAACACCATTACAAATTTTAAACATTTATTATTTAACTTTATATGAATTTTAAACGCAATTTATGCAAAGAAATATAAATATATAAAAACTATTATTATTATTATTATTATTATTATTGAAATGTTATTGATCTAAAGTAAATTTAACTGTTATTATATTCTTATTTACGTACAAGAAGTATGATCATAAGCAACATTTTGTCAATTTTAGTCCATACTGGCTACCATGGAATGAAATTGCATGCTTAACATTGTAAGGACATGTATGTCACCATCAGTATGTGACCTATAATCCATCAAACATCAGACGATACACTGAATATATTTCGTAATCAAAGCCAACGCAGGTACAGCAATTTTATATATGATGATCATCGTAATTGCATGCTCATTACAAAAAAAGTGATATTCATTCTTTTCCATTGTAAACTTAGAGAGAAAAAAATGTTGACATTTTAGAAGAAATTGTGCTTTTAGATATTTGCGTCCTTACTAGCTACAGCTTTACATCTATAAACAACCGCTAGGCGGCGCGTGTCGAAAATTATTTGGAAAATCCCGTTTGCCGCGATAATATAGACCCGCGATAATACAGCGTTGGAGTATAGGCATTCAACACCCACTATTTCAGTAATGGGTGTCATTTTTTAGAATTTGACTCTACATACCTTTAGGTGGTAAGTATTCACTTCATTTGGATTCGTATACATCCATATTCTTTTGGACGGTCATTATTTTGACGCCCCGAGAGGTACACACGACAAAATCAATGTTAAAGTACGTAGACATTTTTGGACGAATTGAATGTCGTGAGCTGTGATGTCACAATGAAAGCTACACATATTGATAAACAAGTTTATATTTTGGTTATTTTCATTGTCTGTGGAGTTAGGACCCTTCTTCTCGCTTTCTGTGTATCTGGTTTAGTGAAAAGGGTCTTTCGTTTTAGTGTCGGTTCACAAAATATTTTCTTTCTTTTTTTTATTATTTCCCCATGTATTTTGTGAATATGTTGTGAGCGTCTGATGTTAGGGAATAGTAAGCAATGTTTCCATTTCCAAATCATTGGTTTAAATGGGTTTATAGAAACGACTCCCGACCATCAAATTTTTTAGTGAAGGTCACTAACAACCTCCTATAAATTTATAAATTGTCCAAGGGACGTGTGTAAAAATGCGCGAAATACTTAAAAATTGGCGTTTCATGAAATATAAATAATAAGAAACTAGACATAACATGGTATTTGCGAAAGTAGCATAGAATATTTAAATGATCTTTATAGTTTATAAATATTTTCTAAATTTTTCAATGTAGTTAACATATCTACAGATAAATACTAATTGCATTTTATTTAAATACTGAATCTTACATAAAGTAAATTTAACTTCTAAATTTAGTCCCAAATTATACCTTTTAACAAGGGAACTAATTTCAAGGGAAACAATCATGGCATATTTACCTGTAAACCATTATAAGAGCTATTATGGACGTGAGCGATTGATAACATATACAAAACAGTTTAAAGCTTAGGAAGAAAAAAGTAAAATACTCTGTCTTGGGGGAAGAAACAGATTACGTCCACAAAACGGAAAGTAATCTCAAAAGCTAAGTGAAATTCCACCATTGTTTAAAAAATGGCGAAATCTAGAAACATGAGAAGAAGAAGAACAACAACAAAAAAAAAAAAAACATTAAAAAGAGGAACAAATAACTGCCACACAGTCTTAAAACGGGTAAACCACATGTCTAAGTTGTGCTGCTGTTTAGCACAATAAAACCGTTGTGAGCCCTGCGCAGCCGAGTGATGCAAGACGCTCGCAATGTTGTTTAGAGTGGGTCGTCGAGATCAAACTTAATAGTTTGAAACTTCCTACCGAATTTTTATTATTTTTTTTATATTTTTTTTTTTTTTTAGCATTTGATGGGTGACCAAGTAGTACTACAAACCTAATTTGGGTCTGTGTCCAAAAAAGGTAAAGAACCGTTGTCTGCGAGGAATAATCAAATAATATATTCATAGAAACAATAAGAATGACCCTCTGTGTGTGTGTGTGTGTGTGTGTGTGTGTGTGTGTGTGTGTGTGATCTGTATATTAGAACTTTAAATAAGAATCCATACATCGCGAACCAATTGGATTAATATCAAGGATCTGTAAATTCATGAGAATATATTGTTCATCAATACAACACGTCCGATGATCCAGATAAATATCTTGGACTACGCGTTGTGAAGAAAGATGAATACAATCCCGTTTCCATCTTGATATTTATGTTTATTTAGAAGGGCTTAGACTGATAGGAATTTTGTGTTGTTGTTGATTTTTAAGTTTGGTGAGTCACTTTTAGCTGGGACTATGTAGCCGATGTGGTGCTAAGTTGCCGTTAACGCTTATACATATAATTTAATTTTAATTTTTGGAACTTTTTGAAACCCATTTATCTCTTCATGTTTACATTTTGTTGAGAAGGGTAAAGTTTTCTTAAGGTCTTGTGCAGTTCTCAGTCTCTACATGTTTGCAGTTTTACTTTTCATTGGTACCATACATCCACTACTACGCTAACACAAACACACACACACTCTCACACACACACACGCACGCACACACACACACACACACACACACACACACACGAGACTCTCTCATTCTTAATTTAGGAAGCACGTTAGAAAACCAATCGCTGCTCATGTAGCAGTAGAGAGGAAGAACAGACCACTTGCTGGAATGTCCATTTTTGAAAAATAAAGCTTCCTAGGAAAATGAAAAATATAAGGTCAATAACGTCAAACCGAAGCCTCTAACTGACCGAGAGTTTCTCTAATTGGGTTAGTTTATTTTCTTACTCTATCTTTGCCGTTCGTGTTTTTTTTTCAAAATTTGTGTGTGTTTTGTTAACCTTTCGGACACTCAGTACTGGTCGCATCCTCTCTGCTGCTGTAATGTATGAGTAAATAAATCATTATTATATCAGTCTCTCAACCAAATATTTTATCAAGACCTATACAATATCGAGGATCATGTAAATGTTTCGTGATAAATCCGTGTGGGGTAGATTGTGCTTTTGAAAAGAAGTTTTTGAACTTAATCATGTCTATATCCCCACTACACCAAACCTGATGAATATTTCGCATATTATATGTATCGACTCCATTAAACACGACTAAAATATAACAGTTATCTCTGATCACTTTAGGCATTTGTGTATATCGCTGAGTAACATATATAACGTCGGTGTTTTTGTGTCTGCGTCGAGAAAATATCCGAGCTGGAATTGATTGTTTGTCCGGCATTACATCATCGTATACTGCGAGATTATTAATAAATCACCTCGATCATCTACAGATTGGGTTTCATCAATATTTGTGATAAAATCAATAATAGCATTACCATCCTCGTCCAAAAATTTTGCATTTTCATTAAAACTTTTAAGTACCTAGTAGCATCTCTGATCATCTATAGATGGTGCAATTAAATACAATTTATCCCAGGCAATTTGCTCAAACTTTAATACTTTTTTCAGTATACATCATTATGGAGTTTATAAAAAATATTTATCAGGAAGAGACATCAGATGTGGAAATAATCTGCCTGAATATATCAAAGAGAGGAATTATGAAATTCAGATCTAGGAGAGAAATGATTAAAGAACTAAATTTGTCATATAATATCTTTTAACGTAATTATTTTAATATGCCGGATGGTTCATTTTGGATTATTCTTCACAATAATGATGAAATCGAGTATTGGATGTCGGATTCTTTCGTCGACATATTCGAACATGTGGCGAAATTTTTTAAAATATTGTAGATATAAAAGTTATATTTCATTTCTGAGACTTCTATCGATTTTTGGCGATTTGGGATAATTTCACATAATATATATAATAGCCCCAAATTGGCAATCATTAAATAATCACGATAGAACGATTATTTTATCATTCCAAGGTTTCTATCGTCGGTGAGGAAAGTATTGGTTCTATGCCAGAAGTATGATAATCATTTTTGGCTGATAGAGAGATCAGAATGATAAAAAAATATTATCAATTTTAACAAGCTAAGAGGGAAGATCGTTTATGTTCACGATGTTGTAAAAACTCCTCGATTGTTGGAGAACCTTCTTCTTTTCCTCTTCTATTATAGTAATCTACTAATGATCTGTATCTGCCTTCCCCACAATCGGTACAAAGTTGAAATTTTCCACGAACTCCTTTCATACATTTTAGACATGGTGTAGGACCAGCAGATTTTCTCTTTTCTAACTGCGATTTATGTGCTCCACAAAACTCATCATAACAGCTCTTATTTCATAATTCCGTTGATTCTTGTAATAGCTATCTACATTTGTTGTACCACACCGCGCTGGTTGATATACATATACATATATATATATATATATATATATATATATATATATATATATATATATATATATATATATATATATATATATATATCTTTGTTTCTAATTGAAATTATATATAAATATGTTTACGAAATATATCTAACTTTCAATTAGACATTAGATATAATAATAATGATTCAAGATGCAGAATCACAGGCTTCTACTGAACATATTTGCGATTTATTTTTTATGTGAGATTATACATGCATGTTGTCTGATGAAATCCGATGAAGTTGTTGAATATTATATCTATTCCAAACCTTCAAATAAGAAATCAGATAATGATGAGCAGGAGGATGATTTTTTTGACTGTCTTGGACCGAATGAGGATGATATAAATAAATTGTTTGTAAACACACCTGATGATGAATTACAGGATGTCGCTAAGTTCGGTTGGTTTCATTTACGTAATTATTCTTCATATTATGTCGACTCGCTTAATAATGCAGTTTACTTTAATAACAAATAAGAAGCATTAAAAATTTTCCTGGAATACAGTTATCTGTTACAAGGAATAATAATACAGCTTTTTAATAAATTTTATGTTTTTACTTCAGACGATGATTTTAATTTTATTTCTGATGATTTTTTTGGACAGTCGTTTAAATCAGGCGAAACGAATTTATGTAAAACCCTTATCTCACACAACGATAAGTTCTCCTATCTGAATTACTTGCCTGTCCAACTTCAATCCAGGAACGGCATATAAAAATTAACGACAATAAAAGTGAAAATAATGAAATTATTTGTTATGATAAGATTTCACAAGATGACATAAATAATATCTCTTAATCGTTGACCGGTCAACCCGATCAATTAACCAGCATTATTTCATCCAGCAGAAACAGACTTACTATATCAAGACGTCCAGGATATTATTGTAATATCTGCTAGCATCGTCATGGTTATAATAATTTTTACGATCGTATCAAGGATAAATGTGATAATTGTCTTATTAATGTTTATTCAGACTATTATGTTGTAGTATGTCCCAGAAGTTCTGGTAAACGAATAACAGTCTCTCGTGATGTTGACGAGGAAATAAAAAAAAAAAATTCTTAACGGAAAAGCAGATAATTCAGTGATAGCAAAAGTTGCTGATAATTTACCGGAATCTGAAAAAGATCCAGATTTCATCAAATACGTAATGAAATCTAATTATCATGGACAAAATTATGGTGGATATTTACAAGAGAGAACCGCAGATTATTTGTATAATGCAGTGCCTGTTCATGAAGGAGGTCCAGGATGTCGAGTAATACGCGAAGAAGACTATATTGATGGATCTGCATGTGGAATGGGAAAATCTGAGGCTGTGTGGAAATCTTTACGTGATGATCAATCTGCAGTTATAATCAGTTACAGAAAACAAATCACCAGAAAACAAAACAAAGGCAGATCGTAATATTGAATCTTCCTCTGATATTACTGGCGATATAATTTTCGAACCCGGTGATAAAGGGAGGGTCATAATTCAGTGGGAATTATTACAACAAGTGCAGGGAATTCCAGACGTGCTGATTGTTGATGAATGTCATGGAATACGAAGATAACAGTACTCATCAGTATGACTGTATCGTGAAAGATGGGATAAATTTTCAGGATTATCTACATCGTGTAAAAGATTAATTGTTCTTGATGCAGATGCAGATGATGATGATTTAATACTGTTTGGTGGCGAAATGAAAAGATCGACAATGAAATTGACATCAACGATTATAAACCGGATCATGATAAAATATTTAGAGTGGACCGTTCTCACAAGAACAATTTTGAAAATATGTTAGAACAACTAAAATCAGGAAACAAGATAGCTGTGTTTACTCATAACGAATCTAGCACGAATTTTTCCGTGGAAATTCTTACAATACAATTACGACACAAAGGATATCGTACGTGATATTATCATGCAGATACCGATCGAGAACAAAAGAAATTAGACTTCTCTGAGTGGCCCCATGTGTGTGGTTTTAATCCTCACCGGGCTTCTTATGTGCGATGCACAGACTATACCATAATGATTGTGTATGTGTGGTTCAATTCCCATTCATTCTAAAACACCACGTCACGTGGGACTTAATTGTCACAAACTCTGACGCAATTAAGTTGCATACTTAGTGTGCATAAATAGGGTGGAGTGTAACTCTGATTTCCTTCCGCATGATCAATTAATTAGCCCAATGTGTGGACACAAAATGCCAGATGCATGCCAGATGTGCAAAGAGGAACTTAATTCAAGTAAAGTCAAATCAGTTTGTCTACCCATTGTTGACTAGTAAACATACAATGAATGAGCCGTATACAGAAACTGTTGGAGCTCCAGATGCACCTGGAATATGCTTGCCGCCCCCTGAACGAACTGGCCATGGAGACAATATGGAAGCGGAGAAGATAGTCGAAGAAGAAAATTCAAAGATGATAAGAAAAAAATACTACTTTATCACATAAGGCGACAGATATGTGAAGTCAGGACTGTGGTAATGGCACCAGCACCACAGAGCCATCTATTTGTGTATGGGTGTGTGTTTTATTTTTGTGTACATATGAGTATTTTCCCGAAACTATTCGCTTTCCTTTCTCAGATGTGTGTTTGTATGTGATGGTTTAATGGTGTGCCTATAAACACTAACTAATTTTGTTTGTATGATACTGTGTGTTTGGTATGTTTGAATCTGAAGGTCTCTATTTGAGGGTTTAGTGGTGTGACTATAAACACTTACTACCCTTACATGTATTATGGGGTATTGTTTAGGCTGGTCGTTTGATTGTATTTAATCTTTATTTTTTTTAAAAAAAACATAATTTTCTTTGTATAATATGTGTTGTATAGTGTCTCTATATCTTTGTAAGAAATGTAAGAAAAATTGAAAGACGGTGCCTGTTACGTCCGTTCTACTATCTCGTTTTGACCTTTTGTATGTGATATATGTTTTTTTGTGAGGGGATGTTTTCCTTCTCGTTCGAGTTTCAGATATATAAAATACACACTCGCCCGTCGGTCACCCTCGTTGACTCGACAACACTAAAGTTATGTCAGTGATTGATTTATAAGCAGCTTAGCATTGGATGGTGGATGTGGAATATCTTGTAGAAAATAACAGAAGCCTATTGGAGTTACCCAGTCACCCAACACCCATGTGACAAAAATAACTGTCAGCCCTAAAAAGAGCTAGGGATTTGTAAAAAGTATGGAGGAGGAAGAGTTGAAGATGAAAAGGTTCTTGACATTTGAAAATTGAAAAATGGGTAAACTGAAGGAGACTGTGGATGGTGTGGCAGACGTAAATTATATTATTTTTACATTTGATAGAAGGATTGGTCGATTGGTCTTACCAAGACTTACAAAGTGTAAGAAGAGAGACAGCTTCCGTACAGAGAGCTGAGGTTTTAGTGAGGAGAGTGAAGAAGGAGGAAGTGGCAAAGATCAAGGCTACCTGGGCGAAGGAGAAGAAGGAAAAAGAAAATGAGAAAGAAAACAGACTGAGGGATTGAATGCAAATTGGATGTAGGTCCAGAACAAGTTTAGAAGGATAGGGCATCCAGAATTATGATAAATAATGTGAACGCTTTTTGGTTTTTGAAGAATAAAAAATTAAAGTTGTCTTTCAGAATTTTCAACCAACGTTAAAGAAATATCGTTTTAAGATGTTAATTAGAAAATGAATTTGTTTATGAAATTTTAAATGTAACGGCAAATTCATTTTGGAAACATATTTTAAGCGTTAACAAGGGGAATGTAAAGGACATTGGCTCAACGTTAATACAAGCACTATGAACCACGTTTACTGCACATCCCTTATTTTGCAACCACATATATAGAGAAAAGGTATCGGATGCTCATCTTTAAGATATAAACCATAATTACGAACAATGTATCTTCATATTGTTTACTTCTATCGCACTTTCTCGTCATTGTTAAGAAAAATCGTTAACTATATCTGAAATTAAAGTGTTTTGAATATTTAGATTGTCTTACCTTAGAAACACAACGGTATGCAATAGACCCCGCAAATACTTCAACAATGAATGCATATTCTGGAGGTCCATACGATAAAGCGGTTGACTGAAGATATTGCAGTATGGTATCGTCATTAGCAAGAGTAGTATTGAAATTAGAGATCCTAGGCCACCTGCTATAGATTTTACTTTGTTTTCGATTTCCAGTGGAGTCTTAAGATAAATGAGTCCTGCTTTTTTCTCTAAGAATTATTGCTATATTTGTTTGAAACATTCTTGTTATGTTGTATGTGACGTTCAGAAATGGACATTGCGTCTGTCACAGTAGTCAAAATGGGTCGCATAAGTAATCAAACTTGAGCAACTACTGTTACAAAGAGGCAATAGAATTTTTTATGTATCTACGTGAATTTCGTCTATTGGAAATAAGTGCAAACAGTTAGTTATTCAATCTGGTGACATATAGAAAAATAATGTAATTGGGACTTCTACTGACGATACTTAATTATGTTACAATAGTATACAACAGTCCAAAAGGAAAAGGAAAATTGATTGCATAAACACAAAGACCTAAGCTAACAATGTGGAGGTGGCATCAAAAACAAATCATAAATTATACAATAATGAAACTACCAAGTTATTTCATTAAAAGGTAAATGCTTTAACTTCATAAGATGCCGATTATGCCTGCATCAACCTTAAAATTGTATCCTCAGTGCAGATACTTAAGAGATGAATCATGCTAGATTCAGAATTTGGTAATTTTGAAACAACACGGAACAGGTTAGCTCACGATAATATGACGTGCCTATGGCCATATACTAACCACTCTGGAATTCTTACTGTTTCATTATTCGACCTACTTACCTAATATTGCACCATTTGATTTTCTTTAATTCTACCTGTCATTATAAACATTAGGTACATCACTCTTGGTGCATGATAATTATAGGTTACTGCATTTGTATGGGAAAATATGAACGAGTTTTGGGATGGATTATTGCACGATCTTGGGAGTGCAGTATATCCTTCCGACAAAATGAGTTCATATTTTCCCATACAAATGCAGTAACCTTTTTATTATTTGTTCATTTTTTAAATTCTACTTAAGGTTTAATTATATAAACAAAATACACTACAAGAAACAACGTAAATGAATGAATGCCGTATTCCAAACTAAATGCACAAGCGCAGATTTGTCATTACACAATGACATCATTATTAATGCGCACATAACTACGCCCAGATAAATTTGAATTTAGTCGCGCGCAAGACATAACTTTCGAAAGATTAAGGCGTATCTAGTTAAAATTGAAATTTGCAATCATATTGTGAATGAATGCGCATTGCAACAACTTTTCCATTTGATCTGGAATGAGTATATTTTGGTATTTTGTTTCGATTCGACGAAAGTTTGTGATTTTGGATTGGATTCATCTGTGCAAATTATACATGAAATACATCGGATTGAAGTGGCGCGGGAGAAGCGTGTTTACGTCTGCAAATGTGTTTCTGTTTCTGTCATTGAATGTTTGAAATCATAACGTGGGAAAAATATGAAGTCTTTCAAATGCAATTATCAAAAAGACGCTACGGAATTGAATGCTTATTTCATTTTGAGTGCAGTAAGGAGGATGCAGTTGCACTTATCATAGAAATTACCGCAATTTCGAAATGTGTAATCCAGATTGAAAACCTATGAGATGGCTCATGTAATTCGGATTTGCAGAATTAAGAAAAACATTTTGAGGAAATTCAGGATGTAAAAGTTTAAGTATATTTTATTTTGCCGTTCTTATCACCAGCTAAAGAAGACAGTATATGCTTTGTCACTTGTATGTTATATTACGGACCTAATCTTCCGTATTTTATATAATGTAGCTAGCCTTAATCCGTAACATTGTTTCAACGCGGAATGTGCCAAAACAGCTGGGGTTTTTTTGCAGTCCACGAAACATCTTTTAGTTCATTCAGAAACAAATTTAAACAACCACGTGAATGCTACGAGTATTGTCGCGCGCGTTCAGCATCCGGGAATACCGAACGATTCTGACAATGTAAAGTTAACGGTGGAAAAAATGAGCATATAATAATACATGTTATTCGGTCAAGTATAAGTACAGTATTCTTAGTGATATTTGCTTTTATTCTATAATGTCCAAAGTTTGAATTGTTAGTGTACATGGCAAGGTTTAAATCTCTCTTCCTCTACCTCGGAAATTTAAAAAAAAACTGTCCTCTATTCTACCCAGACTGAGACTAAATTACGCTGTACACCTTATGGCTTGAAAAGAAATGTTTGAAACTTTTTAACCTCAATGTAAGACCAATGTTGCAATAAATCGATGAACTAAGACTTACAACACAAAATAAATCAATCCCTGCAGTAATTGGACTATGCGAAACCTTTATTGACTGTAATGTAATTGACTGTGCTATTTATACGAGCAACTTTTCAGTGGAAGGACGAGATCGACGCCAACGCATGGTCATGTACGTTTCAAACAGAGAAGAGAGAACCGATTTCGAAATACCCACTGTAGAATCAGTATGGAGCGAGTTAAGTTGCCCCCACTATAAATCTAATTATATCTTCTGTGATTACTGACCTCCAGACGCCCTCTCATCATGGACGGACAAATTTGGACTCGAGAGCTAAAGGTCGCTTTAGCTTTTAACAATCAAGTACTTATCATGGGAGACTTTAATATTGATTTTCTCTCTGACACTAATGTTAAATGGCTCTTATGTAACAAATGTATTACCTTGTACAGGTAATCAATGTTCCAACAAGAGTAACAGCATGTGCTTCTACCCTTATCGACCATATCAACACTACCCACCCCGACATTAACGTACCAGGTGTCTCTATTAGTGATCACTATACCATATGTGCAACTCGCTAGTAACTGAGCGCAACTAAAGATAATTCAGACTCCCATATGCAACACCAGTATTTGAACATTTATTGATAAAGAATGTCTCTCTGAACTATCTCAAATATTGTAAAACGCAATCAATCATTTTTTGAGGAAGCCATCGCCCCAATATCTGATACCAGATCCATGTGGAATCATTTGCAAGAACTAACTATAACGAAATCAGTACTTCGAAGTAAATACGAAATTATCGCTAATGTCGCTAATTACGCTTAATATCACGATATTGCATACAAACTGAACATCTTCTTTTATTAACATTTCGTAAACACTTGATACGTCTAGGTTTTTAGAGCCTATCATAGACAAACTTAATATCTTCAAAACTCCCCTAATTACATCATATGATAATATTGTTATTATTAATAAATAAGACACTAACAAATCAGCGGGCCTAGATGGAAATCACGTCAAAACTCTGAAAATATCGGCTTTTTCAATCTTTGAGTAAGTGAAAGTACCTATATCTAATATCACCTCCTGTAAATTTCTATAATCATTGAAGTTAGCAAACGCATTCGCAATTCATAAGGGAAACGGAAAGAAAAACATCAAGCTCTCGATCAATATCTGTTCTATCTGTACTTTAAAAATTATTGAAAAAACATGTCAGCATGAAAAAAACGTGCCAGCAAGCAAGCAGCAGGGAGGGTGGACAGACCACTAAGTTCCGACAAAACAATAAAACCCCCATGAAAAAACATCCCGTAGAAAACGCTTGATTTAAAATAAAAGGCTTCCTGGGATGTTTTTATTTTCACAACGAAATCTTTAGTCCAAAGAGGTAGCTGAAAAATAAGATCCGCTATGGGGGTTTTATTTTTTTTTATTGTTTACTTTTTGCACGACCAATATATGTAGTCACCACCCCCACCCCATGCTGCTGTAGTAATTTTAATTTTTTCAGGTCAGAAAATTTTACACCAGAGTTTTAAAAAAACATGAATCAGAAAATATTTTTTGTTGTGGGCTATTAAATTGAAATTAATAATTATTTTATAATTAATGGATGTTGGAGAAGCACTTAGAACAAGAATAGCACGAGAGCGATTAGAAGCAATAAAGAAATATTTGCCAGTAAGAGAATCAGTTAAAAGAAAAATACTTGCAATTCAAGATGCGATAGAAGGATTTGCTGAATCAACCGAATTATTATTTAAACCAGTAACTGAAACCACTGAAAAAGTTATTTTAGGTGACGTAGAGGATCCTGAAGAACGAAAACGTGGTATTCTTCCTGTGTTGAAAAGAATTGAAGAACAAACTCGACCACAACCTGCTGCTACACCTGTACCTGGACCTAGACCAAGATTTAGAACCAAAGCTAAACCTGTGAAATAAAAATCTAAAGATAAGGCCGTAGCAGCAGCTGAAGCTGAGGATGAAATTGAAGAAATACTTGATGAAGAACCCGGAGAACCTGAAAATAAATCAAAAATGATTTCTTTATGGGGAAGATTTAATGATGAGGGTGAACAAATAGTAAGAAAACGCCCATTTGAAAATATACAAGATGTACGTGAACTTGATGCTTTTGCTCACTCTTCTTTTAGAGAAAGAATTTTTTTTTAAAACCTGAAGCTTTACCCAAAGTTAGAGGTCGAGAGGATTGGAATAAGTTAATATATAAGGTAAAACGAAATATCACACGAGAGAGTGAGACTGATTCTATTTATCAAATATTTAATCAAGGAGCATTTGAAGCAGATAATATTGAGAAACAACGAGCAAAAGAAGAAAGAACAATGAAAGAAGAAGAAAGAAGAAGAAAAATGGATGAAAGAAAAATAAAGGAGATGGAAAAAGAAGAAAAAAAGAAAAGTAAAGTAAAAATATATTACGACGAACAAGCAGCTCAGCAGGAAGTAGTTCGACAGGAAGCAGCTCAGCAAGAAGTAGTTCGACAGGAAGCAGCTCAGCAAGAAGTAGTTCGACAGGAAGCAGCTCAGCAAGAAGTAGTTCGACAGGAAGCAGCTCAGCAGGAAGTAGTTCGACAAGAAGCAGCTCAGCAGGAAGTAGTTCGACAGGAAGCAGCTCAGCAGGAAGTAATTCGACAGGAAGCAGCTCAGCAAGAAGTAGCTCAACAAGAAGGACCCACAAAAAGATACACATAAAAAAAATCAACTCCCGTAAGTGAAGAAGTTCAACGATTAACTAATACTGGTGAAATAGACCAATCAAAAAATTTAAATCCAGTCCAAGTTGAATCAAATTTACAGTATTATTCCAAGATGTTTAGGCCAAATGCTATTCGTGATATTAAAGATGAAAGAAAAGCTCTTGCAATGGCTGCATATGAATATAAAAATAAAAATTGTTATGTGAAAGATGAATATCTTAATAAGATACCAGAAGCTGTGTGGATTCTGGCAATATATTTTGTTTCTAAAAATAAAGAATTTGATATAGATGATCCAGGTTATAAAGAATTTCATAGAGGAGCATTAGAATCAAAATATAGAACAACAGAAAAGATTCTATCACCAACATCTGTGTTAAGGTTATCACGAAAAACTGATGAACCTCCTGGTGCTACAGGTAGTGGTTATAATTCTATCTGCCCCGACAACGTTGTCAATGATGTATCTCGGTTAGAGGTTTTAACTGGGGGAAAACGAGCTGGAAATAATTCATATGAAATAATTAATGAGGCAACTGATATCTGTCGAAGATTATTTCAAGGTGGTGTTATTGACGTAGCTATTTACCGTGATCTTATTGATGAGCTCGTCGATGACTACAGCGATTAAAGAAAAACAATTAAATAAAATGATTGTGCATAAAAGCCATCGTAGACCAGTACAGGCTCGTGTGGTAAACTCACGGTTGCATATGTATAAGTTTACGTATGGGTCAGAATTAGGTGATACAGTTAAAGGTTTCATTACACGAATAGCTCCTAAGGTTGGGCCGATTGCTAAGCAGCTATCTATGAAAGCGATGGATTTTGTTCGCGATAAAGCTACTACTGCTGTTAGCGCCGCTGCTAATAAAGCATTTGGTGCCGTCAAAGACAGAATATTAAAATTAGTGCGACGAAAAAAACAACCATAAAATTACCGATTACCACAGAGATGCCTGGTGATGTTAGCAAAATAATAAATAATTCAGCTAATCAAAAACTAGCGTCGCTGATGCAGAATGAGATAGCAAATACTAGTATGTATGGAGGTGGTCTTCGTTTTAGAAGATAATCTTTTATAATAAAATGTTCTCACGAATATCTAATGCTGCCTTTGACATGGATGAGCCGATAAGTAAAGATGATTCAGTACGAGATTATCAGTATTATTCGTATGACGCGATAACACCAAATAGTAATAGTCGAATTGAATTACAAGTGCATGATACAACCAGATATTTTTTGCCGTGTGAGGCGTTTATCGAGTTTGTTGGTGAGATTATAAGAGTTACTCCTGCTGCTGGTCCTATTCACACATTTTTAAATGATTTTAAAATCGGATTTGTTAATAACGGCATTATGGCGTTATTTAAGAGCGCCGCTTATATGATTGATGGAAAAGAAATTGAAGCAATTAATGATAACGTTGATGTCGCTACAGCAATTATTGGCCTAGCAAGGTATTCAGATGATTATACTAGATCAGCTGGGCCCAGCATGATGTTTGCAAAAGATAATTCTGATCACGCTGATCACGAGCAGTATCTTAGGGTACAAATGGATCATGCAGCCACGGTTGCTGCAGTACCTGGAACAATAGCTCAACCAGGTGCTGCGTTTTCAGCACTACAAAGTGTTAATACTAATTTTAATCTTGGATTTGCTGCACGCAGAAGTACGCTACTAAATCTTCACAGAAGATTTTCATGCGCGATTCCGCTATCACATATTTTTGGATTTTGTAGAGATTTTAGAAAAGTTATTTTTGGAGCTAAGCACACGGTTGTCTTTTATCGAAAAGGTGATAGCAACGATGCTATCTGGAGAGAAGCTGGTGCTGGTGTTGGTGATGATGGTAAAGTTGTATCAAGTAAACTTACTTTGTGGATGCCATCAATGACACCATCAATAAATGAAGAGCAAAAATTGCTTTCTTTTATGGATCAAGGTGGTAAATCAGTAATATCTTGGTTAACAACAGTTACTGATAGTATTCCTAGTAATATTAATGGTAATTTTACTTGGCATATAGCATCGCAGCAAGGTGTTTCTGCACCGAGACATATCTTTATAGCTCTTCAGCGGGTTAATCGATTAAATAATCAAACTCGAAGTCATATGATTTTTGATAATTTTAATGCCAGCGAAATTTCATTGAGAATAAATGGACATCAGGAACCAATCGAAGAAATCTCGTTGGATTTTGATAATAATTAAATAGCAAGTGGATATCATCGTCTGTTAAGTTATATGGGGCGAGATCAAAATATTGATACTGCAATACAGATATCACAGTTAGATTTTAAAAATTTCTATCCGATATATTACTTTTCACTGGAACATCTTGATCTATTAAAGCAATCCGTTGTTGATATACATTTTAAGGCCAGAATAAATAATCCAGTTGATCCAGCTCATCCAGATGATCATCATTTTAGAGCGGTTGCTGTTATACTCAGCGATAGAACCATGATTTTAGAAGGTATTGATGGTCGCATGAGCATCACTGACGCTAAGGTAGAGAAAATGTAATTTAAATCAATCGCGTTTATTTATAAATGCCATATGAACACGTTAGTGTGACTCTGACTCCGGGTCAGACGAAAAAACTTCAATCGAGTACAGCAAAAAACTGTGGAGTAAAATTAACACTAAAAAATAATCAAATTCAAGGTGGGCCAAATAAATTATCAATAACTAAAACACAACAAAAACACTTTAATAAAGCTAAATCGTCTAACATCGGAGTTCAGATTGATCTATCTGCGAGCGCCGTCAAGGATGTGATCAAAATAGGTGGGTTCGTCCCGCTGTTAGCTGCGTTACCAGCGTTATTCGCGGCTGCTGCACCAGCTGTAGCAAAAGCAGCTGCGTTAGGTGCTGTTGGAACAGCATCGGGAATGGCGCTGAAAAAAGCTGTAGGAGGAAAATATAACAAAAAAAGGACGAGGTCTTCGTCTGCCAGGAACATCTCCATGGTACGGAAAAGGCCTTCGTCTGCCAGGAACACCTCCATTTTACGGAAAAATCTAATAACACCGATGTCGAATTATGACTTAATTGATGCCGCTAAAAAATTAAAAACAAAATTCTTCAGTGGTGTGTTTATGCAAGATCAGCTACCATTAAATCCAAATAAATATGAAACAGGAATCATAAATGTCGATAACAGCACCGGACCAGGTACTCACTGGGTTGCTTATGCTATTAACCCACGTGAAATTATTTACGCTGACTCATATGGATTAGCGCCGCCACGTGAGTTTTTAAATTATGTAGCACAATTAAATACTCCAACGTGGTATTCTACGTTACCAACACAAACACTAACTGATCCTCCAATATTCGGTAGTGAGGCAATTAATATTCTCGCAGCGATATCTGATTCTGATAAACCTTATCAAAAATCCGTCCACGAGTACACGTGGGTAAATTAAATCAATCAAATAAATTTAATGTTGATATTTATGGTAGATCTCTCTTATCATGAATGTTAAAGAAATCTTCAGCTGGTGTTGATTTATCTAAGTATGCAACAAAAGATGATGTTAATAATCTTTTATCGATAGCAGGAGAAGAACCTGATGAGGTTGCTGTTTTTCAAGATCAACACGGTAAGTTAAAAACGATATTAAAATAGCTGATATAATCAGGTGAAATGAGTATAACACTCACGTACGTGATTTTAATACTATTAAAGAAGATATTAAAAAAATTAATGACGTTATCAAAAAGGCCAGTGAAGATATTGGAAATTTAAATAATGTAATGCAGCAGAAAATTAATACAATACAATACGATGGAGATATTGAAGATATTAATAGAAAACTTAATAACATTAAGACCACCGTTGATTTGTTTAGAGGAATTAGTTCACAAATCGAAAATATCATTAGAAGTACGAGTTTTATCAGGACCTCACCGTTGATAACATCACCAATGATTAACAACCGGGTTATTTAACTGGTCATTACGAACAAATGATACCTTAAAGTACATAGCACCAGTCACCGGTGCATACAGATTAAATATTTTTTCCTCAGAGAGATTCAGAATTATTTGTAAAAATTACATTTGGAGGCATACCACAGACAGATTTCTTGGCACGTTGACTGTTTTAATAGATAAAAATATCGGAGAAAGTTTTACATTTGAAATATTTATTCCTGAAAAAGATAAAGATAAATTTGTACCACCACCATTAGTACCTATTTGGTATTGCATAGAATTCATCGCTGAAACACCTTCATCATTTAATTGGAAACGAAAAGTATAATCAACGCATCCAAATACAGATACAATCAAGCACGTGCATGGCAGGTGTCGTTGAAAACCATCATTGACACCTACCAGGTAAAAATAAAAAAATACCAACGACGATTAGTTATCATTGATGTTGTTGTTTATTCTGTTTCAGCAGCTGTTGCTGGTGCTGGTATAATATTATCTGCGATGACAATGATGGCGCCGGTAACAGTTACCATAGTTGTTTCTGCGACTACTACGTTGGCTGGTGTATTCAGTATTATAACAAAAAAAATATCTTCATGTACTATAACTGATTATATAGCTAAATTAAATACAGCAACGGCAGCGTACTCAAAATTATCTTCGCTGTTATCAGAAAGCCTTAATGATGGAATTATATCCGACGCAGAATTTTCGCTGATGACTAAAATTTACAATCAAACGATTAAAGCTAATAATATAAATAATGACGGAGTTATTACAGGAGATTGTGACGAACACAATTCCACAAAAAACAACAATGATACCAGCGAGTTCAACTAAACCGGAATTTAGTATTAATTTTCCGACTCCTATTTCTATTAGTGAAATTGCACTAGCACAATTATTAGTCTACTACAGCTGGCCAAAAATTAGATCAAAATCATTTGGTGGATTACAATCAAATAATTCTTTTGTTTTTGCTAATAAAAATAAACCTAGTACTGATGGTACTCCTGAAACGCCGGATTGGACTGTTGTTGGATTACCAACAGGTACATATCAAGTTGAGCAAATCAATGATGAGTTAACATATAGAATAAAAAATATAACCGGAGATAATGATCCTGGAATAAAGATATCCGTGCATGAACCAATGTTAACATCGATCATCGAGGTTAGTTCAAATTACATGGTTGATATGTATGCGAGTTCAATATTTTTTTCTTTTTTGGGGCACCAGACAGTTGCCCCCCCCCCCTCCTAATTTAATAAATTATTTTATGTGTTTTTGTGTTCCCCCAGATTTGTTTTGTTGTGTAATTTCATCGGTTTTTTTTGTAACGTGAATTAGGATTTCGGGTATTTTTCCATCTCCAGTGTATCTATAAGGGTGTATCTCCGAGAGTGATTTCGATTTTCCTCTCGGGTTACTTCCCCTAGTTTGCTTTTTCTGTGACCTTGCTAGGGTCTCCTAAATCCCGTGTTTGTTATATGTTTGTGCTATAGGTTATGTATGCTATATTGTGTTATTGTTGGGATAGCATTTACCATCAAATTCTTGTAGTGTATCAGTTTTCCTATTATACTCCGTGTTTATAATACAACGGATAATTTTTAAATTTTGAATTTGGAAGATCGGTGATATCCCCTTAATGTCTTGAATCTTATTGATTCTTATGAAATGTATTAAATTCACCTTTCTTTATGAGATGAAACTGAGCTCCAGGAGGGGTTCACACTTTTTTTAATTTTTATGTGTCTCCCCCATGGAGCAGGTCTATCTTTTAATTATAATTGTTCCAAAAGTTCGTCACAAAAGTGGTAGTTGCTAATGAAAGAAAAAACAAAAAATTTAAATTTAAATTAAGGTAAATTTAAAAATCCAAATTTCCGATTGTTTGAATCTTTAAGATTTTGAAAATTAGATTTCTTTTCACATGAAATATTTGTTAGTGTAAGAGGATAAATAGATAGATATTCATTTTATATTTTTTGGTTTTATAATATCTCAAGAGGGTTCTTTTCCAGACTCTTACATGGGCCTGTTCACTTCCCGTAGCGCCATGTGACATAGCCCCATGGCATCATTATCTGTACTTTCCCTCTTGAAATCTGTTCTAAGTTAAAATTTTATTGGCCCACAAATTTTAATAGTATTAACTATAAAACTTGAAATTTTGTATAAAGTCTATTTGTTAAAATTACCATCGAGGTATAATATACATTGTGGTTTAAAGTTACTATTTATATTTATTTCATCTATTATATTTCTCCTAGTGTTTAGTGTTTCCCTACAATTTAAAATTACATGTCTTTTAGTATATGGACCTATTTTGCACAGCGGACATTTTGGCGGTACTCTGACCATATGCCGTCTCGCTGCAGCCTCTCCTGTCAACCACGCATCATGCATGTATTTGAAGGCGAGGCTTTGTATTTTCAAAGAACCTAGTTGGGACCAGTGCCCCCATGCCCTTTTCCAGTTAACATATAGGTTTTCCCTTTCCACTTTATATTTTTGGTAATGTCGTTCCGAATCCATTTATATGAGAATTTTTCGTCCAGGTCCCAAAATTCTTTTTTATCCCTATATTTCATTAATAAATCTTTTATACTTTTAAATTTTCTAGGAGTTTCTAATAGTTTCATAACTTTGTTGTTTTTATAAATTCCCTCCCTGTTCAGTATAACGAAACCAAACCAATATATGTAAATCCCTTCCGAAGCAGCAGGGGGGGCGAATCGGACATTTTGTCCAAACGTCATTTGGCTTAATTAATACCTTCTGCACTCAGCGGATCCGGTGTCGTCAGCGCCTGGTAAAAAAAAAACGACGTCGTCGTCGTTGTCATCGTCGAGGGGCCAAATCGACAATTCTCCGGACGTCATTTGGTTTAATTAATACCTTCTGCGCGCCGATCCCCAGCGTCGTCAGCGTCCGGTAAGCACAGCGACGACCGCGTCGATGTCATCGCCCCCCCCCCTGCTGCTATGATTTAACCGAATATTTGGTCAAGTCCGATACGATATCGTGTCCGAGGATCATGTAAATTTATCGTTACAAATCCATGTGGGGTCGACTGAGCATGACTAAAAAAGTTTCGAAAAACATTAAACTCCATGTCACCGCCGCACCATGTCTGCCAAATATTTCGTAGCGTGTGTGTGTCAACGCCGTTGAATACAGCAAGAATATTACAGTTGTCTCTGATTACTTTTGGAATCTGAGTATACCGTTGAGTGACATATATCACGTCAGTGTTTTTATGCCTGCCTCTGGAAAATATCTTAGCTGGGTTTTTTTGATTGTCTAACATAACATCATCGTACACGACTAGATTGTTAACGTCGCCATCAATATCATCGATACCTGGTGCATCATTGATATCTGTAATAAACTCGATGACATTTTTTTTAGCGATCGCTGATGCATTCTCGTTGAAATC
The DNA here is from genome assembly GCA_028554795.2 of Sinohyriopsis cumingii. Classification (NCBI taxonomy): domain Eukaryota; kingdom Metazoa; phylum Mollusca; class Bivalvia; order Unionida; family Unionidae; genus Sinohyriopsis; species Sinohyriopsis cumingii. Next base: position 29,057,757 of record CM068835.1, read on the forward strand.
TTTCAACACCTCGTAGCATCGTTGATCATCTACGCTAGGAGCAACCAAATACAACTTATCCCACTTCATCCATCTCATTATTAAATTAAGTAACAATTGCGTCTTGCCGGAACCAGATGGTCCGATGATAATCATCCGGATCGAGTTTGGTAGCGCTGCAACATGCTTAACTGGTTCTCTTGTTTTAGTCGCTGAAAAGTCAATTATATTCATGTCTCTATACATAAATTATGGATCTATATTGTGTAAAGTGTAGAGTGCGTACTGGCACAAATGATATGACAACCGTTACAACAAGAAATAACAGATCGGCGCTTACTGGCAAGTGTGCACAATGCGGTACAAAGAAATTTAGATTTATTTCTATTAAACCCGGGGATGTTTTAAAAAAAAGCGAGGAGGTGACATCGCAGCCGGGTTATCAAAACTCCCCGGAACCCCGTGGGCAAAGTATCCAGGAGAAAAGCACCTCCCAGGATATAGCTACTGTGGCCCCGGAACACGATTAGATATCAGACTCGATGATCAAAATCAGCCCAAACCCGGTGAGTACCCAATAAACGCTATCGATAAGGCGTGTCATGCTCATGATGTTGCTTACAAAAGTAGCGATCTGCAACAGCGTCATATCGCGGACGTAAAATTAATTCACGCGCTAAATGCTATTCCTGATAAATCCTTCAAGGAAAAATTGGCCTCATGGTTGGTAAAATCGGCTATGAAAGGTAAATTAATGATTGGAAGCGGAGCTTCTCGCGCTGGTAATTGAAAACGCTAGCGTTTATAATAACAACATGAAATCCATCTATTATTCTCCGAGGGGATACTGGAAAGGGAAGGCCGCAATTGGTAAGCTTGCAAGCGCTGCAAAAGTAACGAGGGCCACTGCGGCTAATTGGTTATCCAAACAGGCTATATGGCAAATCTATCTACCACCGCCTAAACAAATCAACTTCTCGCGCTTTGATGTCAGCGTACCTAATGAAGTTCATCAGGCTGATATACTATTTCTGCCGCATGACAACGGTTACAAATACGCGCTAACCGTAGTTGATGTTGCGAGTCGATACAAACAAGCGGAGCCGTTGAAAACAAAGTCAGCAACTGAAGTAGCCGCTGCGTTTGAAAGAATTTATCGAAGAGGTCCTCTGCGCTGGCCAAATCTATTACAAGTTGATCCTGGTAGTGAATTTCGCGGCGCTGTTTTATCAACGCTGAAACATCATAGCGTCGCGGTACGACGAGGTCATACTGCGCTACATCGTGATCAGGCAATTGTTGAACGATTCAATCGGACTCTTGCTGAACGGTTATTTGGATATCAATACGCGAAGGAATTCATCCAATATAAACGATCTCGTGAATGGGTCAAAAGGTTGCCAGGCGTAATTGCAGCGTTAAATAACGAGATTACCCGAGCAATCAACATGAAGCCCAGCGACGCGATTAAATACGAGTATATACCCGGAAGATCAAAAATAGATAGCGTTTCCAAGCCGATTATCGGCGATGTCACCGTGAGATATCTGTATGAACCAGGAGAGCTTGAAGGCGGTAAAAAAAGAGCTACTGATCCTATCTGGAGTGTTACCACGCATAACATATCAACGATAACACGATCAACTAATAGACCACCGATCTATGGACTGGATTCAACTGCTCCTCAGCGCGGATTTACACGCGAGCAACTACAAGTGATACCTGACGATACTCAATTACCCCCGCGTGGTCTTAACTAGCGCCGTTGCGTCTATTGCACTCAAGACAGGTCAACCTCACATTGTTTTTGACATGACCGAGACTGTTATCGATTCTGTCCACGGTAAATTGGCGAGCGTCTTTATCCGAATAACGCCAGCGCATTACACAATTACAACTCGCGCAGTGATTATTCTGTTGTTGTCGTAACTCAATTATTAATTCGGCATCAATATCAAAACGCCGCTGTTTTTTTTTATCCTGTTGGCGGTAACCCGAGAGTTTTCTATCAATGACGCTTGCATCGATGATGTCGTTGTCGTTGGTGACTTCGTCAGTGACTCCGTCAATAACAATTCTTCGAAGCTGATTTATCCTCCGTACTCTGGACACTGCAAGATAGACTAGATTTGACCATTCGATGCGATTATCAACTATCCAAACAATTGTATCCGTGATAGTCAGTCCCTGCGAGGAATGTATTGTCGTTGCGTATCCTAGCGTCCACGGGGATTTATCAGCACGTAGCGCGTCCTCGACGACGCTGATATCAACGAGCACAATACCATTCAGCACGAGAATTTGTTTTTTTGTCCCTGACGCTGTCGGGGCCGGGATTTCAACTTCAATGTTCTGCCGCCGTGTATCCGCGGGTCTATAACATAACGGCACTGGACGCGTTGGAAACTTTTCCTTATGCAACGCAAACAACTTCCGCTGAAGTGTGTCTCTATCTTTCTACTCGCTACAATCAAATCGTTTGGTCTCCATGTTTCCCAGAATTCATTTAACGGCGTTTCCGGAATTACCTCGCGGATTATTTCACACTGAATTCTATCCGGCTGTAATCTGATTAATTTTTTAACCTCGCGCAGTTGTTCATCAAGTGCTCGGTAATCAGTATCGGTTTCTTCATAATAGTCCACAAAACCCCTTAACCAATCATGTGGACCCTCGCCGACAAATGGTGGTGGTTGGCCATGGTCGCCACACATGATCACCGCTGTATTCGCGCGCAGCAACCACTCAAGAAACATTTGTAAAACATCTAACGAAACAGTACATATCTCATCCCAGATGATAACCTCAGGAATAAATTTTTCACCCATTCGATCAGGAGTCCACTCACCGCCGCTGTATCGAAAAAAGCTGTGATAAGTAACGGCGTCAACATTTCGTTGTTTTATCTCTCGCGCTAGTCTGTGGGTCGGTGTAAGCACGATCATACTTGCCCGCGTTCGAAATAATTCAATTGCCCGAGTCGTCTTTCCTGACCCGCCACAGCCGCCTAAATAAACTGTTTTATGTCTACAAATTGGATCAGAACACGGTGGTGCATTAGACCATTCTGATAAATTATCACCGCGTAGGTAATTGTTTTCAACGGTGACATCTGCTGACGGGGAATAATCGCGTCGTATTTCATTTTTAATTCTCCATGTACCCCAACTCTCGTCCGGACTAGTAAACCCGGCTAAGTTTTCCTTGTACTTTACGTCAACATAAAACGAATCAACGGCTACTCTAACCGCGGTGTCGGGAAATTTATTTATCATCGAGAATAAATTTATGCAAGCATAACCCAGCATAGACGCCCTCAAATGCGAGTATGCCGGGCTGTCTCCATCGCTGTAGGTAACAACTGTACCCAACCTTGTTCCATTGGACAAGAAAGCTGTTTCGCAGTTCACGTATCTATTTTTCGCCACTGCGTCCTTGATTACGAAATCATATTCTGCGTCATCTATAATTAGCCGCGAGCAATATCGTTTGTAGTCGCAGTTTTTTCCACCTTGTGTAAACTTACCGATTATTCTTCTACCGAGATCTTTTGCCTCGCGGTTTCGTTGGTTGAATATCCTCCTGGACCATTCGATGATATATTCCTCGTCGGCATCGATGTGTTTTCTGGACTCGTCAATTATGCTATCTAGACGCTCCGGTTCTGGTAACCAGACTTCAGTCTGCGCTCGGTATGATATAATCGCGTCACTGACAATCAACGATACAAGCATGCTACAATCAATCATATACCGTAGCAGCGCTATTGGCAACCACTTTTTTTTCAGCCATGTGCCTACCGATCCAAATATAGCAACAGCGATGAAGTCCTGCCGCAAACTCAAATGATACTACGCGAGCGAATCCGGTTAAATCAAAATCAGGCAGTGGTCCATTAATAGCAACACGAGTCATTTCATGTCTGGGGTGTCCAAATCGTTTGAAATACTCAGCGGCGGATCCATACCCGAGAAAACTCGCTGGATAACAGGCAACCATATCAACGGAAATCATAGCGTTGCGGCTGTATTCAGGGTTCCATAGTCCACCGTGATAATATTCCAAACAACTGGATTGTACATCCGGTAGAAATTCCTTGCGCGTTGGGCTCCACGCATTTTTCCTTGCTGCGACATGAGCCGCAACCGATGGAATCGTAAAACAATTTGTTAGCAGTTGTTCATCATGCTCTTCAAATTCCATGGCCGTTTTTTTCATCTTATTGTGAAACGCTTCAGTGCGATATAATTCACCGTTTGGTCTTACAAACTGATCAAAGGTATACGCATCGTTTTCAGCGCTGCGAAGTAACCACACTGATACAGGGTCGTTTTTACACAAACAAGCAATAGCATCAAATAGTTTCCTCTCCGCGAGAAAACCATCTTGTATAAATTCCCCCGGGATATACTTTACTGTTCTATCCCGTGGAAACACTGTGATCGCGGGCGTCCACGCGTGTTCTTTATGATCAATAATTTTGATTGGGGCTCCCTTTGATTTATACTTTGATTCGTGTAATACTTCACCGGTTATCGTTGTAACGGTTATTGGAAATCTCAGCGATGTTTCTAATCTCGCTATGTCGCTGATGGTTGCTCCTCGCTCGCGCACTGTCTCCTCCCACCGGTTGATTTTGCTACGTCGTAAATCAGTCAATTTGTTTCCTCGACATGCATTTGTAAAATGCTCTATTATTCGTTCTGCTACACAATTTATCCCCGTTGACTGTTTCATCGGCGCTAGTTTTCCGATATCAGGTTTCTTATTTAACGGGTATATTCCATAAACAACTGCTGTTTCAGGATACGCTCGTTCATAGTATGGTTTGTCAATTCCGGTTAACAGCCCCGGCTTGGAGTCGCGGCTAACAATGACTGTTTTCTTGTCGCTGAGAACCGGTTCAAATTTATCACGTATGATCCAATTACCTGATTCCACCCGGACAATAAATTTTACTCTGAAGAAATACTTTTTACCGTCAAGTTGTGATATTATCGTTGCTGCGCGTTTGTCGTTCATGGTAGCATCAACAACGCCATCAATTCGAAATGTTGACCAACTATGAGATGCACCATAACGCTTGAATTCATTAATACAATCACGTATTTTATTTAACAGGGTTCTATCGTTTATTAACGCTTTTGGTGCGCCCTTGAGGGCTCTATCGAGATTAAACTTAATATTTTTCCAGGGCTTAATTGCTGATAATCTCTCGAACTCCTCCTCCATATAATTAAAACAAGTATTTAAATGAAAGAATTATCATATAATGAATCACTGCAAATGGTTGATGATTGGGTCGGTAACCCCGTGCAATAAATCATGTAGAGGTGAATTCTGTGGGTATCATTTACAAAGCGTTCGCAACGGGTCCCTTGGCCCTCTTCCGTGCTTGGTTTGCCGCGTTGGTGTAAGAGGAAAATCGCAGTTGTGTATCAGCTGCGGTGGAAAACGATACAGAGAGTTAAAACGTTATTACGATAAACGAATAAACCCCAACAACGACAGGATTATAAAAAACCCTCAAGACTACATTGAAAGGTTTATAATTAAAGCAAATAATGAATTAGACAAATAGTATTATTATACAAATGAACCAGGACTTTAGACCTCACCCCGTGCTCGTCAATTACGAGGCATCTCGCGACGGTGTTGTTAGAAATTGTAGACTGAAGAAGCCGGTTGGATGGAAAAACAATCACGGGTATTTAATGTTTACTGCTGGAGGGAAAAAATATCTCTGTCACAGAATCATCTATGAATGTTTCCACGGATTGATCAAAGATAGTCTCGTTATTGATCACATTGATTCTAATTATCAAAATAACAGACTGTGTAATCTGCAAGCTATCTCTCAGAGTGAAAATATTAAAAAAGGCCAGACTGGTAAGTACTTAAAAGCAGCAAGGGGCGTCAAATCATTTGATACATCAACGCACGAGGAAAAAATATTTCAGTCAATGAATGAGGCAGGAAAATATTTTGACATTTGTAGCGCCTCAGTACGATTTGTTGCAGAACGAGTATATCAAACAGCTTTCTCAAGTAAAAACGGACATAGAATTCGATTTTCATATCTGAAGGGGGATAACTCGTGAGGGTATGACGAAGTCGCCATGATAGAGTTATGCTGTCACGTGATTGCAAATAGTCGTCTGTTTCAATGTAAATGAGTTACCTATGCGCGTTCACCTGGAACGCACTACGTGCTTATATTTTTTAAAAACTCGTTATTTGTTAGGTGCGTCCGTAGTCCGATGCAAACATGTTTGACTATGAAACTCGAGTCAACAATTTACGGGTTCGCGCCTCGCAGCGGGCAATTGCCTGGCGGGAAACGGTTAGATGTTTTTTTTTCTATATAATTGGGGGGAGGGGATAAAGCCCCCTTCGTTGAAGTTCAAAACGAACCAAAACGCAGCCCACACACTATCATTCATAGTGTGCGCGGTTGTTTTTTTTCCAACTACGCAACCATGATTGATTTTTATGGGTTGCGTTTTGGTTCGGTTGAGTGCAAACCACGCCCCCGTCATTGTTTGTACTGTCCATAATTAAGTATATGTATGCCTGTAATCTGCCACAACACTCGAGTGGAGATTTACGGCATTGTACTGTCCATAATTAAGTATATGTATGCCTGTAATCTGCCACAACACTCGCGTGGAGATTTACGGCATTGTACTGTCCATACAAAAAACGGGGTCAAAAATGACCCCCAATAATTTTATTAAAATTTTTGATATTAGAAATAAGATGTTTATAAGAATATGGATCCCCAAGACATCAATAATATATTAACTGCGATTTCAAAATTAAAAAATCAAGGAATTGTATTATCTGATAGGCTCAACAGCGAGGAAATATTATCCGATTATGAGGTTATAAACGAGCAATCGAAGCGGGGGCGTTTTACGCTAGCCCGCGAGTATTCTTTTATAAAACGATTACAACATACAATTAATGAGAACCTGTATGGCAATGACGTAATCGTATTCATTGGGTTATTCACTGCCGTTGAAACAATACGAAAAAAGCTCGGGCAGCTTTATGAAAAACGCCGCGAGATCTCTAGTAAGATTAAAAACATTAGGAGGATTATAGACGAAACCCCTGTGGGGAGCCTCAGCTTGAAGTTACCTGTGCCCACGTCGCGTGACGAGGTCGGCATACCAATGTAACATTATATACATGTGATGTGAAAAAGTAATGGTTTATTTTTTTTTTTCGATAAAGTCGTACTATAACGTTTTTAATTACCTATCCATATACACACAATGACACAACTTTGCTTTGATATATTTCTGCCACCATGGAAAGACTCGGCGGAAAATTAGAAAATTTTATTTGAAATTGCGGATCAATTTACAATAATGGTAGGTGAATCACTTACTACTCGGCTAGCCAGAGAGCGGCTAGCAGCGCTTAGAAAGTTTATACCGTTACGAGACAGAGTGAGAGAGAAACTTCAAACGCGACAACAAATGCAAACTGATTTTGCTGTTGGAAGTGAACAGTTATTTGCCCCGGTAACTAAAGCGACTAAGGATGTTACAGCGGCAACAGAACGAGCAATATATGGAGATATTCCTAAGGAGGGCGAACGGAAAGAGGCGCCTCTTCTTCCTGTACTTGAAAAGATAGCAGCAGAGACAGAACAAACACAGCAACAGATAAAACAACTTTCCAGTGATATAAAAACCCAACGAGAGTATGAACGATTAGCTGATATTGATGATTCTGAACAGGGTGATGTTGGTGAACTTCAAAAAATTTCCACTCAAAGAGGGGTTCCCTTTATAGATAAACTCACTGAAGAGGCTATAACACAAATAAAACGACCTCAATTACTGAAATCCGACGATTATAGGATTTTTGGTAATTTTGCCGCTCAAAGCTATTATTCAAGAAATGACTTTTTAAAAGACGAGTATAAAAACAGTAATATAAAACGAGATGACTGGATTAATTGGTTGTATAAAACGAATAAAGGGGTTGATCGCTTGCATACAAAAGAATTGGGATATAAAGAATTTAGAAAAGGAATTGATGATTATGATATACAACAACAACAACAAGAAATACTACAACAGCAAAAAGGAAAAGTCCGAGAAAAACGTCAAAAAAAAGCTGGTTCTAAAAAAACAAGCGGAGAGGGGTATCCAAGTGGTAGTGGTCTAGTTGAAAACGCTAGTGTTACCTGTCCTGGTAGTGTTCTCAGTGATATATCACGGCTGGAAGTACTAATCGGAGGAAAACGAGCCGGAAATAACTCTCCGGAAATAATCAATGAGGCCGCTGATATTTGCAAGCGTTTATTTGCGGGCGGTATTATGGACATTAATGCATATCGAACGCTCATAGACGAGTTAGTGGATGATTAATTGGAAAACTGGTGTTTTTAATAAGGATGATCATACACTACAACCATGATAAACCAGTACTCGTCTACGTGGTAAACTCGCGATTGCCTGTTTACCGCGCGTACTATGGAGATGGTCTCGGTAGCACCATTGCGGGGTTATTTACAAGAATGGCTCCAAAAGTAGCGCCGTTAGCCAAACAATTAGGAATGAAGGCTATTGATGTTATTCGTGATAAGGGTATTAGTGCCATTGGAGATGTTGCCGGAAAGGCGCTTTCAGCCGCGCGGGATAAACTAATGTCATTGGTGAGAAAAAGAAAACAGAAACCACCGGTGATGCCATCAACGACAGTGATGCCTGCAAATGTCAGTAAAGTAATAAATAACGCCGTGGAAGAAAAACTAGAGTCGTTGGCGGCTCAGTCATCCACCAACGCGCCCATGAACGCAATAGCGGGGGAGTGGTCTTAAACAGAATTCAAAGAATTTACGACGAAAAAATCGCAATTGAAAACATCAACATGATAAATAATAAAATGTTTGCGCGAACCGCTGATCCCGCGTTTGATATGGATGCCCCAGTGCGCAGGGATGATTCAGTCCGCCATTATCAATATTATTCTTATTATGCAGCGCAACCTGACCTACGATCGCGAATTGAACTTCAAGTCCAAGATACCAGTAAATACTTTCTGCCGTGTGAAGCGTTTATCGAAATCGAGGGAGAACTCGTGACAAATGCTGCCGATAATGCACCGTACGCAGATGACGATCGTGTTCGAGTTGGTTTTGTCAACAACGGTATCATGGCGTTATTTGAGAGCGCCAGATATCTTATTGACGGGCGAGAAATTGAGTCAATAGAACGCGAGGTTGATGTTGCAACGACGATAATTGGGTTAGCGAGATACTCGGATGATTATACAAGATCGGCGGGCCCATCTATGATGTTTGCGAAGGACTCCGCCGATAACGCTGACCATTTTCAGTACATCAACGTGCTGGTGGAAAGAGATACCGCAGTTGCTAATCAAGCTGAAGCAGCCAATCCAGACCGCAGGGCAAGACCGGGCGCTGAGTTCAGTATTATGAAAAGTATTAACGATAATTACAATATGGGATTCGCAGCACGAATATTGATGCTAAAAAGACCACGCCGACAGTTTTCATGCGCGATTCCACTCCATCACATATTTGGATTCTGCAGAAATGTTAGAAAAGTTATCTATGGGGCTAAGCATACAATCGCGCTGACGCGAAGGGGCGATGATAACAATGCAATATGGCGTGCTGCTGGCGTCGCTGCCGGTAAAGTCATTTTAACTAAAATGGCATTGTGGATGCCGGTGCTGACTCCATCAGTTACCACGGAAGCACGATTGTTATCATTTATGGAACAGGGAGGGAAATCGTTGTTGAGTTGGCTAGCGGTAACAACTGATGCTAAAGAGGATAACGTCGCCGATACGTTTACATGGCACTTGGCGTCAAAACAGGGTGTTTCGGCCCCGCGTCATATTTTTATAGCGCTACAGAATAGGGAACGATTGGGCAGTCAAGAACGCAGCCATATGATATTTGATCAATTAGGAGTCAGGGATGTTTCGCTGAGAGTAAACGGACAACAGGAACCATCCGAGGATATACAGCTTAATTACGGCGACAACCATATCGCACGTGTGTATCATCGATTGCTGTCATATATGGGTCGTGATCAAAACGTCGACACTGGTTTGCAAATATCACAATTTGATTTTAAAAACCTGTATCCAATTTATTATTTTTCATTGGAACATCTTGATTTAACGAGACAATCCGTCGTTGATATACACTTTAGAGCTCGTATATCCCCGGGTGGTGTTAATTATAGAGCGGTTGCTGTCATTCTCAGCGATAAATCAATGCTGCTAGAAGGCGTTGGTGGACGAATGAGAATCGTTGATGCGCCAGTGGAAAACATGTAATTGAAAGCACAAACACGTTTACAATAAAATGTCGTATAGTGTCGTCAGTGTAGAGTTGACTGATGGTCAAGTCAAGAAATTACGATCAAAGTCGGCTAAGCAATGCGGGACCACAATAACGCTGAAGCCGTCGCAGATGGCGGGTGGTAATCATAAGATATCGTTGACGGCGCGTCAAATAAAACATTTCAATGATGCGATGAAGAATAAAAAGGGTGTTCAAATAGATTTTCAGCCGCAGCGATCAAAGACATGGAAAAGACCGGTGGGATATTTCCGTTGTTAGCCGCGATTCCGGCATTGATTTCCGCGGCCGCACCAGCAGTGGCTAAGGCGGCGGCGTTAGGAGCCGTTGGTACCGCGGCGGGAATGGCACTGAAAAAGGCAACCGGGAAAGGCTACAAAAAAAAACGACCCGTGGCCGGAAAGGATCTAAGACTACCGGGAACTCCGTATTCATGGTACTCGGGAAAGGGTCTAAGACTACCGGGAACCGTTTATTAACGCAAGAGTCTATGACCCCCATGTCTAATTTTGATTTAATAGACGCCGCAAACGCGCTAGCGATAAAAAACTTCAGAGGTGTTTTTATGAGGGATCAATTACCGGCGGCACCAAGGAATATTGAAACCGGCATAATTAACCTCGATGGGTCCTCCGGAGCGGAAACTCATTGGGTTGCGTACGCGATTGATCCGCGTGCGATCGTCTATTTTGATTCATACGGGTTAGCCCCGCCGAACGAGTTCATGCGGTATATCCGGGCGTGTTCGGCCCGGGTTTTTTATTCCACGCTGCCAACACAGCGATTAAGTGACCCACCGATATGTGGCCGTGAGGTATTGAACGTACTCGCGGCGATTTCATCATCGCGAAAACCACCTCATGTGGTTGTAAACGAATACACTAGTGGGGTCGTAGAGGCCCGGCGGGTTAATTAGAAACGCCGTTTTTTTTTACAATAACGATGATTGATATCTGGGGACGACCGGTTTCGGCGCCGAAAGAGTCCACAAAAACGCTTGCCACCGATGACATAAAAAAACTAATCGAGGATGAAATCGCTGATACGTTGAATCTAACAAGTGTTGACCCAGGTGAAATAGTCGTATTTCAAGACCGCCAGGGTAAATTGAAATCCAGTAATGTGTCGCTGGATGACGTTTTAATACGACAGCGTGACGCCGCCGAGGACACTATCGCGTTGTATACCGGCGACGGACGAATCAAACCGGGTGAACATATATCGGCGGTAAGATTAGCCCAGAACGGTTTTATAAGGTTGGATGAATCAGTGACCGAACTTGACGCGCGGGTGAAAAAATCTGCCACCGAGGTGAAAAAAATCTATCACCGATATACAACTCACTACCGCTAGTTTTTTCGGGACCCCGACGGTAACCGAACCGAATCTTGCAACAATAAAAAATACTATTTCGGAGTTTACAACGCTGTCGGGCCAATTTTACACGTTACGAAAAAATTTTAACAGGGTTGATAGCGCCGTTGATAAATTCCTTGGTAAAAAAAATGTCAAACCGGATGAGATTACAATAACTATAAATGATATCACTGCGTATGGACAGGAAATAAAAACAATCAAACTTGATGTTGAAACGAACATAAATGGTGTAGACGTGCATGAACGGGAAATAGAAATAATCGGCGCTAATGTTGCAACGATCATAAATAATGTAGACTCGCATGGACGGAAAATAGAAACAATTAAAACTGATGTTACAACGATCATAAATAATGTAGACGCGCATACACAGGACATAATGACAATCAGAGCTGATATTGAAGCGAACAAAAGGGGTGTAGACGCGCATACACAGGAAATAGGAACAATCAAAACTGATGTTGAAGCGAACAAAGGGAATATAGACGCGTATTGGCGGGGAATAGGAATAATCAAAACTGATGTTGCAGCGAACAAAAAAGGTATAGACGTGCATACATATGAAATAGGAACAATCAAACTTGATGTTGCAGCGAACAAAAAAAGTATAACCGAGAATACACGGGAAATAGAAACAATCAAAACTAATGTTGCAGCGAACAAGAATAATATAGACGCGAATTGGCGGAGAATAGAAATAATCGGAACTGATGTTGAAGCGATTAAAGACGGACTACCGAGAGTAGCAGAGCAATTCGAAAAAATAAAAATCCCTCATGAGAACACCATCAACACAGTATACACAATTCGGCATGGATCATTCGATTGGACTCCTACACAGAATACAGTAAATATCACCGCAACTGTTAAGGGCATTTATCGATTGACACTGGTTTCAATGATGCAGTTTAATATATTATCGTCGAGTTCATCCGGGTTTAACAATACAATATCAACAATTATAGACAGGAACGCAACTGAACAGTTTACAATTTATGCCGTTGATGGAAATCTAGCCGGGGCAAACATCACATGGTATGTGGAATTTGTAGCGAATCTAAGTAATTAAAAACACTAGCTCTTTTAAAATAAAAATGACCACCAGGGTAATTGAATCAGAGGTATCACCGACGTCACATCAATATCGATTCGATACCGCAAAAGAGTTCTCCGCGAACTTGAAAACGCTTTCCGAACAATACCGTGCAAAAATAAAAAAATACCGCCGAAAAATAACCGCCATCGACGCGGTCGTGTACTCGGTGTCGGGTATAGTAGCCGGTACCGGTGTTATTTTATCCACGGTGACCACGATAGCCCCGATCGCTGTTCCAATCGCTATCTCCGCGATGACAACAATTGCTGGAGTCGCCAACGCAATCACTAAAAAGATATCATCGTGTTTTCAGAAAAAACTCGACGAGTATACAGTAAAACATCAAATAGTATCCGACGCGTACTCGAAATTATCCGGGTTGATCTCGTTATCGATTGATAATTTGTTCATATCCGATGTTGAATTCTCCACGATGGTCCAGTTGTATAGCTCCGCGATGTCAAAAATCGAGGATTTTTAACTGGAAGCCGGAACCACCTGGTTGTTGAAATTAGACACTAAAAACAACGAATAATAATAATGTCGCTGAACCCCGAAGGGTTTCAGTTGCTTCAACGGATCGCGGAGAACACCACTCCGGTACAAACAAGTATGATATCGATAACGTCAACGAAACCCGAATTCAGTGTGAACTTCCCATCGCCGGTTCCAGTGAAGGAAATAGCGCTGGCAAAATTGCGAATATATCACAGTTGGCCTAATATTCGAGCGGACGCATTTAACGGACAACAACCTAATAACTCGCTGGTTTTTGCACGGACAAATAAACCCGATGGGACCCCAGACTGGGACGAGGTTACAATACCAACTGGGTCATACCAAATAGAACAAATCAATAAAGAATTTCAACGCAGGATAAAATCGATCACAGGAAAAGAATCAAAAATCGCTATTACGGTTCATGAACCGACGTTATCGTCGACGATTGAAATAAGCACACCGGGGTATATGGTTGATATTTACAACAGTTCAATAAGAACCATACTAGGATGGCCTGAGAATCCACCTCAAGAAATCCCTGCGGACACGCAGTCGTATCATGAGATTAATCCCAGTTATCGAGATAAATTATCTGTTATGAAAAACGCGGTATTACCCAGTATATTTGCATTTCAAGACAGGAATAACATGCAATGGTATTTTCAGTATGGGGAAACTCCTGAATTGCGCACCACATTCGCAATTAGTTTAAGGAATATCACTGATATGTTTGCCGAGATTAATCATTATTACCAATTACAACTAGAACAGCTACGGGAGACAAAAGCACAAAAACACGTTGAGGTGTTAAATCAACTTATATCAGACATGGAATATATCAATGAACGAATCGTTAAAGTAATATCCGATAGCAGAACTAATAATAAACAACGATTCCTAACCGAGTATAATATCGCAGAAGCCGATTTACCCGATTTCAAGTTTTCAGGATACAACGCGCCAGAACTAAGAAATTCTCTTAATGATTTTCCCAGTTCATCAACTCATATCCTCAGACACGATAACGGAGATGATGGTAGGCATATTGCCCCGTACAACGTAAATATCGCATCGGTGATAGCAATTAATCTAGTGTGTGATGCTATCGAAGGGAGTTACCAGGTAGATACCAAGCAATCAAATCAGGCTCAACAGGGGTATATCCTTTATTCATTTTCACCAACAGCCCCTCCGGGATTTTTAATCGTTGAGAGTCCAATTAATCCGGTCTATATGCGATGCCATGATCGGTTTTTAACGAGAATTAATTTTAGAATTACCGATCAGTCAAATAACCTAATTGACCTACAAGAGGAGGAGTTGGTGATCACTCTGTTTGTAAGATCATAGCAGCAAGGGGGGGCGATGACATCGACGCGGTCGTCGCTGTGCTTACCGGACGCTGACGACGCTGGGGATCGGCGCGCAGAAGGTATTAATTAAACCAAATGACGTCCGGACAATTGTCGATTTGGCCCCTCGACGATGACAACGACGACGACGTCGTTATTTTTTTTACCAGGCGCTGACGACACCGGATCCGCTGAGTGCAGAAGGTATTAATTAAGCCAAATGACGTTTGGACAAAATGTCCGATTCGCCCCCCCTGCTGCTTCCCAAGGTAATTTCGGGTCGTCATTCAGTCGTTTAAATCTATTTAAAATATTTGTAATTTTTAAAATTATGGGACTTAGTATCCCTATCCCCCCAATTCTCTTGATTTATATAGAGTTTCTTTTATAACATAGTGTAGTTTAAAGTCCCATATGTAGTTAATTATGATTTTATCTATATTATTGAGTACTATATTACTTATGTTGGTGGACTTCATTATATAGTTAAGGTTTACGTACATGTATGTTTTGGCCACTTGGGGCCGTTCCATTAGACATAGCAGCGTAAGTGCCCAGATATCAACATTCCGTTTTATCTCGCTTTCCATTTTTTTTACAGTTATCCTTCTCTTCGCTTTTCCCAAAGCAAACCCCAAGTGCTTTAACGGTATCTTTAAATACATGGGCTGGTATGGTTGAATGCCTACCACGCCAGTTACCTATCTCTAATATTTCCGTTTTGTCCTGATTTATTTTAGATCCCGACGCTTGTCCAAATTTTTCATATTCCTTTATTAGGTGCACAAAGGATTTCGGATCATCTAAAAAGTTGGTGCAATCATCTGCATGTTGTAGCATTTTCACTTCATCTGTTATATTTGGAACTTTTATACCTTTAATTTCTTTGTTTAGTTTTATGCTGATACTTAGCATTTCGATTGCTATTACATATAATAGCATAGATAGTGGGCACCCTTGCCGCACTGATCTTTTTATGTCAAATTTTTCTGTCATTGCTCCGTTATTTTGTACTCTGGATGTTATATTAGTATATAGTATTTTAGTCCATTTTCGGAAGGATTTCCGAAACCAAGTTTTTTTAAGACTTTCTGTATATAGTTGTGCTCAATTCTATCAAAGGCTTTTTCCTGATCAAAAAGTACCATGGCAGCTTTTTGTCCCTTGTTATGTAAATAATCTATTATTGCAGTTATGTTTAGAATGTTGCTTTGTATATCCCTATTTTTAGGCCCACAAGTTTGATTTATATTAATTATGTCCCCTATCCCTTTTTTTAGCCTATTACTTAAAATTCTACTCAATATCTTGTAGTCTGTGCTAAGGAGGGAGATGGGCCTCCAGTTTTTCCGATCTTCTCTGTCCCCTTTTCCTTTATATATTAAAATAATGATTCCTTCTTTCATTGTTCCTGACATTTCCTTATTTTTTAAAAATATATTATTGTACAACCATTCGAGAATGGGCAACAACTCTCCACAAAATGTCATATAGAATTCTGCATAGAGTCCATCTCCTCCTGGCGATTTTCCCTTATTCATGGATTTTATACTTTCTAAAATTTCTTCTTGTGTGATAAAGTCATCACAAAGTTTTTTAAAGTCATGGTTAAATTTCTCACAGGGAATTTTTTCTAAATAATCATCTATTTCACTCCCTGATATATTTTGTGATTCATAAAGTTTGGCATAATAGTTTTTAATATGTTTCATAATTTCCCCTTTTTCTGTTATTGTTGTTGTTGTTGTTGTTGTTGTGTTTATTTTTATTTTATCTAAAGTTTTATCTCCCCCCCATTCTTTTCTCCTCCCTTTAATACAGCCCCTCTGCTTTTTTATATATCCCCGTATATTTTCCTGCCCTAATTTTCCTACCCCTGCTTTCTATTTTATTTATTTCTTCCAATCTGTTTTTTAAATTGGTCTCTATATCATTAGTGTTTAGTTTTTGCAATTGGTGTCTAATCGCTTCCCTTTCCATTTTTAGTTTCTTACTTTTTAAATTACAGTGTTCTATAGCTAATTTTTTAAATTTAACTTTTAATTTTTCCCATTCTAACATTATATCTATATTTTCCCTTTTTTTAAGTTTATCTATCTCCTTTTTGGTATTTTGTATAAAATCTGTATCTTTTAGGATCGAATTATTTAACATCCACCTTCCTTGCCCCCATTTTATTCTAGTTTTAATTGTTATAGTCATGTTTATAAGTTTGTGGTCAGATATTTTAAAATCGGTTATATTAGTTTCTCTGTGTACATTTATATCATAATTATTGCAATAAAATTTATCTAAACGACTTCCTTTATTTATTTTATAATCAAAGGTAAACTGTTTCCTTAATAAATTTTGTACTCTATAAACATCTATCAATTTGTACTTTTTAATAAAATATTCCATTTCTGGTTTAATTCTAATGTCATTTGGTGCCAGTTTTCCCCCCTATCTATATTTTCTCCCATCCAATTAAAATCACCCCCATAATAAGGTTTTATGTAGCATATTTCTCTATATATTTATTTAAATGTTCCAAAAAGACTTTCTTCTGTTCCCTGTTTGCTGGCATATATACATTAATTATGTGTATTTCTTCAATTATAATATGTATCATCCTACCTTTAAAAACCCCTTCTACTTCTACTCTATCCCATGATAATCCCCTTTTATTTTTAATTAAAGTTGCCACCCCACCCCCACCCCCCACCCCTTTAATATCTGTATGTTCATAATCACTAATTAGTAAAATACCGTCCAGGTGATTTTCAAATGTTACTTTTATGTCATCTTTAAACCCATTGTGCGTTTCTTGTATGAATAACACATCATAATTTAAATCTTTCGGAAATTTAAATAATTTATCTCTATTAATACCATTTACATTAATAGACAGGAGTTGCAAGTTTTTTCCTTCCATTCCTGTCTCTTACCAGGGTGTTGCTTTTTGTTTATATTAATTTAACAAATATACTTTGAAATATAATTTATGTGCTTAGTTGTAAATTTTCGGGGGGGGGGGGGGGGGGGGCACCGGTTTCCCTACCCCCCTCTGATGAAATTGTACTGTTTAAGCTTTCTATTGCACTTGTGGTCGTTGTTTGTATCGTACTTTCCGTTTCTGTATTGTAAGTTTGAATTGATTCCATTGTTGTTTCCTTGTTTCCGGTGTCTTCCTCTATTTCCGTGTCGTTTCCTGTGTCTGTTTCCGATTCAGTTTGTCCCTTTATTTCCCCCTCGCTTTCGTTTTCTGGATCTTCTTCTTCTTGTATCTCTATTTCTCTGTTTTTCTTTTCCTGTTTGTTCTTTTTCTTCCTTGATAATATTTTTTCTTGGGGTGAGATTACGTCAGAGTTTCTTTTTGCCCTCCTCCTCTTAGGCATCGGTGTCGACGTCAGGGGGGTCGCTATCTGGAGACTATCTTCTTGTTGGGTGCTTTCTTCTCCTAGGACGTCATATCTATTTCTTGTCATTATCTCCTCGTATTTTGCACCTCTGCTCTGGTGGTTTTATTCGGACTCAGGTAACCCTCCCACTCTAGGGTCCTGTGTCCCTCTATTTTGGTGATGTCGAGGTCAGGGAGAATTTGTATTCCTTCTTCTTTTTCTTTTTCTTCCCTGATTTGTTTTATCAGGTTTAATATTTCGTCCTGTTGCTGTTGATGTTGTTGTTGTTGTTGGGGTGGAGTTTTCTGTCCTTGGCCCGCTGCTTTACTGGTATAGGTTGTCTCCTGTTGTTTTGATTTCTCCATTCCCCCTTGGCAATCTCTGGAACCATGCCCTTTTTGGTGGCACAGGGGGCAAACTCTGTCCAGTTCGCTTCCCCTGTACCAGGTCTTTAATCGGAAGCCCAAAACGTAAAAAAGATAGGAATTTTCTTGGCGTCTTCTCGACTTACATAAATTAGTCTGTTTCCAGACTTTATGGGGGCAAATCCCCATACTGTCGCCATTTTGTGAGTCACTACTGTCACCCCTGTTTTCTTTTTAAGCTTGTCTACCAGCTCCTGGCTGCTTACTTCCATTGGTAGCCCCATTGCATTTACTTCTGTCAGTCTCGGCTCCAAGGTCATGATGAAGGGTGCAGTCTTATATACCATGGCTACCATCCCCTTTATGTTCAAATTTTCTTCTCTCAGTAACGCTTCTCCTCCTTTGGGGTAGACTACATATTTGTTTAGTCCTCCGTTTTGTATGGCTTCAATCTTGCCTATGTCCACTCCCATCGTGTGAAGGCCCATCAATACTTCACTTTGTCTCGGTGGGTTGGTAGCTCCGTCAAAGTCGATTGTTTGACAGCCGGGTGATTAACAATCATCCTGTTATCTTCGAACACCGTGTGGAAGTATTGTCTGATTTTTTATCTGACTGGGGCGGTTTGTCCCTCTTCTTGATCCATTTTAATTGGTCTTTTTTGTGCAAACAATTGTATGTTGGTTGCACACTACTGTTAATACAAATTAATTCTTTCCTATTTGATTTTATTGTTTTAGAGCCGGTCAACCCTCTCTAGTTTTGTTTTACTCCTATAGAAATAAATCTAATATACTACTTTGTGAAAGAAAAAGGGCAAAAAACGCTGTTTGCAACAATGTATATAGTGAATTCAACTCACTCTGTACTGTCGCATCTAATCCCAGCCGGGATTAATATCTTGCAACAGTCTGGAATAGATGAAAGTGTTATAAATAAATTACAAATAATGTATACTAAACTACAAAAGGTATTAGTATGAACAAAAAAAAACCCTTGCTACCTCTCTTCAAAGTTCAATCACTGGTATATCCTAGGTTTGCTTTGTACGCGCCATTGCTATAACTGAATGTACTTCTCAACAAGTCTGTATTCGAGACACCTTCTCCAGTCACTCTGTGCACACGAGTTCAATAAGAACCGTATTAGGTTGGCAAGAGGTTGCACCGGTAGCGCCGCCAGCACCACCAGAACCTAAAAAATCTGATTTTAATGCAGCTTATGGATCCTTCGGTAGTTTACATAAATCGAGCTACGGACTTAATATACATAAAATGAAACTTAGTAGAAGCAGTGAATTTATCATCAGAGGAAAGGATGACATGATGTGGATTTTTAGTAATCCAATTAATTAGATGATATTCGGAAAAGATCCCCTTGCTGTTGAATTTAATGATGTTATTGCATGGTTCAAAGAAAATATTCAAGGTCATAAAAAAATTCTACAACAGTTACGACAATAATTTCAGTAGTGTAGTTTTGATTCATCAAGTTCATGCGATAAAATTATCGAATGTACAGCAGCATTAAGATTATTTACAAACGAAATAAAGAGTTTACATGAATCATTAATTCAAGCAATAAATAATTCACCTAATAAACAAGTTTTTTTAGATACATACTCGCTAACTGAAGCAACACTGGTAGATTTTAAATTTACCAATTATAACGTAGATGAAATGAGAAAATCTCTCAATGACACTGTTGATGAATTATTTTCTAAATTACACGCCGCGTGGAGAAAAAAATTATCACTAGCATCTATTTTTAAACGTGATAACGCTCCAAATGGTACCGGACGGCATATTTCACCTGAAATAGTAAATATAACTAACGTTGTTGCAGTTAATCTCAATTGTGATATCGTCGAAAACAGCTACAGCGCTGATGCATCAGTTTCCGATCAAGCTCAGCAGGGATTTGTACTCTATTCATTTTCACCAAAAGAATCACTGGGGTCTTTAATCATACAAGAACCAATTAATCCAATTTATCTTCGGTGTCATAATAATTTATTATCACGAGTGAACTTTGCACTGACTGATCAATCCAGAAATCTACTCGATTTACGTGGTGAGACTCTGGGCATAAATTTCCTAATAAGATCATAAACTGTGTTTAAAAAATACACAGAAACCTAGCAAAATAACAAAACAAAAATTTTTAATATTTTTTTATCATCATGCAATTGGGAAAGTAGCTGAAACAATAATTATATAGGAATTCAGCTACTTTTCCCAGTCATCGGATCATTTTACTGATCACCATCTATCAACTTTCTCAGTTGTCGTGCACGAGTATCACTCATTTTTTAGACTCGTATTCGTCAGATAACGCCGATAGAATCCTTTCAACGGTACGCGCTAACTTAGTAAGATCTGTTATTTCTGTTTCATCGATGTTAATAAGTGATTTATACATCGCAGACTGAATTTTCTTTATGAATCTATACTCAGATGACAGAGTATATCTACCTTCTTGTTTGTTTTGTGCTATTGTTTCAAAATCCATGGTGATTTTATCAACATCTAATTCATCTAATAGTGGTATTTCTTTATTTTTAATACTTCAATGGATTTAATTATCTCGTTAATGTTTTCTTGATTCATTATATATTATTTTTATTTCTAAATAAATTATTTATCTAATATTAAGGGAAAATAACTGAATTTAATCCAGCTGCCAAACCGATAAGAAAAAGCTGATTTATATGTTCCTTCTGCAACACATCGTACAACAGGTGATTTAATATCAAAATATTTACCAGCAGAGTTCATCGATTGAAAATATAATTCCTCATCGGTTTATGTATTTATCGATTTAACTGCTTTAGGAACTCTACGTCCACCTCTGTTTCCTGATCTACAATTTTCACTTTGAGTAACCATCCTTAGATTATCTATAGAATTATTTAATTTATTTCCATCGATGTGATCAATTACCAAACCGTTGGTCCATGAAAACACTCGTAAATAAAACTATGATTAAAATTTTTTTCTCACTATTGACGGCAAATTTAAGATAACCGAATTGATTAGCGTTACCAAGTGATTTTTTCCGTCTGCAATGCCTGACAACGCCGTCGCATGATGCTTCGTAGTTATTGATGATTGGATGCTTCTTGAATATCGTATCCATATACAATTACTTATTTGTCTAAATCAAAGTTTGTCTGAAAATCTATTTAAATAATCTCTTCGCGCTTGATAGCGATATCACTGCTAGAAGATTTTTTATCGTAATGTCGTTTTAGTTCTCTGTATTTTTTTCTAGCGCATTGTGCACAAATTCTAGTTTTTCCTCGGATTCCAACGTTGCATCTGATACATTTTGTTGGTCCAATTCCACCTCGTCTTATGTAAACTAGATGTATCCCACAAAATTCACGTCTACATGATCTATTACAGCAAGTAAACGAGCCGACCATTAACCATTTGCATTGGTTCATTATTATTTAAATACTTGTCTAAAATATAATATGTTATTTGATCTTGATGAAGTCGAATATGATATACCTGAGGTACATCAGGCGAAAAAAGAATTTTACGACGATGGAGCAGCTCATGTGTGGTCGACATGGAGAACAAATGATACTGATAATACGATGAATGATACACGAGCTAAAACAATAATTAGTTCACTTGGTGATGATAAATTTATATTTAGAATAAAATTTATTGTAAATAACGAAAATGATGTATGGATCACTCGTGATAAGCGTGATCCTGTAATTGGTGGAAAAAAATCTGTTACTGTCAGCAGTAATTCTAAACCCTCACTACTAACAGGTATTGATAAGCCGCATTACACACGAGCGTATCCTGTTGCAGCTGTTGTTTATAGTATTTATCGATTAAATAAACCCGCCGTTGAGAATCTCGCTAAGATGAAAATGTCGGTAAAAATAAATTGCGTAGCTGAACGAGTAATAGAACACTTTACAAATGCAAAACGTGGAAACGGCCTAACAGATTTACGACGAGAAAAAATAAATACCTGGGTTGAATCAGTTGTTGATGGTGCATCAATAAGTGACGTCGCTGCGTTATCAGTTAAATTAAAATTCCCTGTAACGGTAAAAACGTTATCGGGTGATATTTTATATTCATCTGCGTACAAATCCAAAGGAGCACCTATTGAAATAATTGACCATAATTCTCATGCGTGGACTAGTGCGGTAACAATTTTTCCTCGAGGTCATACCGTTAAAATCTATCCCACCACAGAAAATTCTAGAGAATAGTTTGAATTTATTTATAAAATAAGTAAAACCGATCCGGTATCAGTCTGGTTATTTTCCAGTGATGAGAAATACGATCAGTTTGTAAAACCCAACGGAGATATGTACCGAAGTGAATCACTACATGACATGATGACAGCGATAGCAGAAAAATATTCAGTAAATAAAGAATTACTCGTTAACTGTTTTACTATTTCACCCGTTGTTGCACACGCAGCAGGAGAAAAAAATTCATGGAAACCAACTCGACGAGAATTTCTTAAAGATATTCAGCAAAGTTGTATCGAATACGGCCACGGCGGATTATGGAATACCGATTATAACTGTGTTAATATGATATCATTTGACATGATTGCATGTTACCCAGGAAGTTTTTTAGAATTAGGTGAGTGTGCTAAATATTTTACACAATTTGGTCATCATACCGACGAGATGACTCGTGTAGCAATTAACGGTCCGCTGCCAGAGTTTCCCTTGACATGATTCGCTCGTGTTGTATCATTTAAGTTCGCTAATGATTTACATAAAATATGTTATGTTTGGTTTGGTAAACATTTTTCAGAGCAGCGATGGGCTCCAATAGTACTACTGAGATATATGTTAGATTCTGCGATGTTAACGTCGTTGACGGTCAGTGAAGCAATTATTTCATATAAAAAACAAACTGTGGTCTGGTTACCAACGGAACATGATGACGCAAAAGAACTTGGAAGAATAAATATTGGTAAATTTACCCAAGGTGGTGCATATGATCATCAGCGACATCATTGTAGATTAATTATGGACGAAGCTGAATTAGATTTTATAATCGCTGATACCGCCGAGAAAGGTATTTTCTGTAACAGAGAAAATTTTTATTTATCAGATGGAACAAAATTAGGTACCGTAGTTAGCTATCTCGAAGAAAGAATCACCACAGTATACTCATTTAAGATCATCGATGTTGGCGTATGCGAGTATAAATTTATTATCGATGATAAATAGATTTCCCAACGACGCGGTTAGAGTAGCAACTGATTCATTCTACATTGATAAAAACACTTATCAACGTTAATGAAATTAGCCAGCGACGGATCATGGGGAAGATGGAGAGTAAAAGATGAGAGTATTTTATATTACTGTGAAAACGCTGATGTACCAGTCGAAGATAAATATTACTCCGATAGTATATTAGAAATCTCAACGACACCATCTGTGTATAATCCTGCAGCGAGATATAAAACAGACCAGGTGGGTCAGGAAAAACAACAAGAATTATAGAATTATTTAAAAACTCTGACGTCGTTGTGGTAGCACCAACGCATCGATTAACACGAGAGATGAAGCAGCGTGGGGTTAATTCATGCACGTATCATAGTTTTTTCAAATACAACGGTGGTGCATGGAATCCTTCACGGATGGGAGAAAAATATATAAATAAAGTTATTATTTGGGATGAGATTTGTACTGTCTTCGTTGAGGCGTTAAAAATGTTTCTCGACTGGTTATTAACGAAAAATACTGCCGTAATAATGTGCGGCGATCACGGTCAACCAAATCTTATTGATGGAGAATCACCTCATTAGTGGTTGAAGAATTTTGCTCATTACTACGAAGAAGTTAACACCGATTATAGATCACTCGACGGCCGGTTAAGTGAATTAAAAAAATTAATTCGATTAAAATCTAATAAAATTCAGTGTAGTGTAATGCGTGAAATAATTCCACAAACATCAATGAAAGAATTTTTATCAACGTGGACACCAAATGATTTAATAGTTGCTAGCAGAAAAATAATCCGAGATGTACTTCAACAAAAATTATTTAAATTACATAAAAAAAAGTTTCCATTAACTCCTGTACCGTTATGTTATAGGCCAGCTGATTCCAGATTGCAAAATATTAACGTTGATATACCTGGAAGAGGCAAACAAAATCTTGTATTAAATGATATCATCACCGTTGATACTAATTTCGTCGAGGACGCATTAAATGCAACAAAATCTCCCTGGACGCTGGGATATGCTATGACTATACACTCGTCGCAGGGATTAACTATAACTGATACTCGGGTTTGGATTGTTGATGATCACATTGAGTGGTCTAACTTAGTTTACTTAGCTGTTTCTAGGGTTAGAAAAATATCTCAACTAGGACGTATTACCCTAGACAGATTAATTATTAAAGATGAAACCGACGAGTATGTGATAAGGAAAAAATTATTCAGTTATAAACAATTTGATTAAAAAAAAATAGTTATGAATTTGATTTGGATGTGAATTTTATTTTATCGCTGAGAGAAAAGCAAAAAAAAATCATTGTAGTGGTTGTAATTGTATAATGACATGGCAGTATCAGAAAAATGATTCCAGACAGTTTACCGTAGACAGAAAAAATAATAATTTAGGTCATAACAAAGAAAATGTTACTCTAACGTGTTTAGAATGCAATCGACGTGGGGTTGATTATCTAAGTGATTGAGGTGGTAATTGAGCATCAGCTGGAATTACTTGTAATTGTTCACGAGTAAATCCACATTGAGGAGCTAATGAATCATGCATATAAATTGCTGGTCTGCCTGATGATCTTGTTACTGTTAATATTTTATGTGTCGTTGTGCTCCAAATAGGAGCTGTTGCTCTTTTTCTGCCCCCCCCCACCCCAGCTTCACCTGGCTTATATAAATATCTAATAATAACATCACCAAGAACCGGTCGAGTTGAAAAGTCGCGTCGCTTTATTGGTATAATTTTTTTTGTAATTGCAATCGATGGTTTCATCGATATTGCTCTAGTCGGCTCATTATTTATTGCTGCTATGACATTTGGTAACTAGTAACCCAATCATTAGATCGCTTATTTTGAATAAATTCCATAGCGTATTGATCGTTATGGATGTTAAGTTTTCCTCGTCGTGTTTTCACATTATTTTGTTTCATTAATAAAGTTACCGCACCAAGAAATTCTCGCCCAGGATCAACCTGAAGTAATTTTGGCCACGTTAATGGTCCTCGTTGATAGATTTTTTCAAATGCATTTGCAACCTCAGCTGCTGTTTTAGTTATCAGCGGCTCAGCTTCTTTATATCTACTCGCAATATCAACCACAGTCAGCACATACTTGTAAGTTTTTTCATTAACAGTATCATGTGGTAAAAACATTATATCAGCCTGATGAACTTCATTAGGAACACTGACGTCAAAGTGTGCGTGTTCGATTCGTTTAGGTGGTGGTAAATAAATCTGCCAAATAGCTTGCTTAGATAACCACGCAGCAGCTGCTGATGGTTTTACTCCAGCAGCCTTTGCTGATTTTTTAATAGCTGGTTTACCCCGCCAAAATCCAACAGGAGAATAATAAACAGCTTCCATATTAATTACCAGCACCTAAAACTAATTTACCTTTCATTGCACTATTAATTATCCAACTAGCTAATCTCTCTTTGACAGACTTATCTTTTATACAATTTAGCGTGTGAATTAATTTTACATCAGCAAGATGTCGTTGTTGCAGATCCTTGCTTCGATAAGCTATATCATGAGCGAGACAGGCTCGATCGATTACATTTATAGGATCTTCACCAGGATTTGGTTGATCTTGATTATTTAATCTGATATCGAGTCGTGTTCCTGGTCCACAATAATTATATCCTGGTATATGTTTTTCTCCGTGATATTTAGACCAAAAAGATCCTGGAACAGACATTAACTTTGCTGCAATATCGCCTCGGTAGGTTTTTTTTATATTTATTTTTGATTTTACTTGCTTCTGGCCTGATGAAGTAAATCTAAAAAATTGTGTACCACATTTTACGCATGTGCCAGTAACGGCTGATCTATTGTTGCGTGTGACAACCGTAGTTAGATCCTTTGTTGGTGTACGTGTTTTACATTTCACACAATATAAATCCATAATATAATTATACCATGAATGTAATTGATTTTTCAGCTACGAAAAAATCAACTCCGGTTAAACATCATGCTGCGTTACCAAATTCAATTAGAATGATAATAATTGGTACATCAGGATCAGGTAAAACTCAATTATTGTTGAATTTGATAATGAGATGGTTGAAATGGGATAGATTATATCTGGTTGCACCATCAGTTGATGATCAACGTTGTTATCAAATACTAAACGAATTTAACGAAAACGCAACGTTGATAAATGACGGTAATGATATTATTGATTTTATCACCGATATTGAAGAAGCTCCTTCAATTGATTCTCTAGATGGATCGATTAATAATTTAGTTGTCTACGATGACATAATGCTGGATAAACAAGTGATTCCAGCTAGAATCTTTTCCCGTGGTAGACATAAAAATACTGATGTTATTTATGTAACTCAACGATATACACAAATACCAAAAGTAATCAGAGATAATTGTAATATTTTAGTTGTTTTTAATGGCGTAGATTCTCACACGTTAAGAAATATTCATCAAACGTGGTGTAGCGGCGACATGGATATAAATAAATTCAGAAATTTCTTTTCTCGAGCTCAATCTGTTCCTTATGGTTTTGTCACGGTAAATTTATGTGATCCACGAACACGATATCGAGTTGGTCTTGATAAAATCTTTTAACAATAAATTGTAAAATTCTCTGACCAGAAAAAATTAAAATTACTATAGCAGCAGGGAGGGTGACTACCTATATTAGTCGTGCAAAAAGTAAACAAAAATAAAATAAAACCTCATAGAGGATCTTATTTTTCAGCTACCTCTTTGGACTAAAGTTTTCGTTGTGAAAATAAAAACATCCCAGGAAGCCTTTCATTTTTTTGTCTGAACTTAGTGGTCTGTCCACCCTCCCTGCTGCTGCAAGCATCATTTGGATATATTAGCAAGTATCAACTCCTCTTTAAATCATAACCAGTTTTAGGACGGAAACATTCATGTCAAATTACATTAACAAAACTTAGAGACCAGTGGCTACTAACAATATAATCAGGGGAACTCACTGACGCAATCTTCATTGATTTTGAAAAACGTTCGATCTGGTGATCATTAAAAAGCCACCTGCCTATACGTTTTCTTCAAACTCATTTCCGTTGTATCTCACAACAAGACCCCAAGTTGTTTCCACCGACAAATTTACTTCGTCATATGTTAAGTGGTGCTCATGAGGGATCTACATTAGGCCCACTTCTCTTTCTTATGTTGCATAGCAAAGCGAAATGTATGAAAAATAGGAACAAAGCAGCGTCTATTCACTAACACGGATTTATTTCTTACTCAATATATTTTCCATGTGTCTAATATTTAAAATAAAAAACGTCTTGGTATCTACATTGATCAACATCTCAACTGGAATACAGATATAGATCATACATGTACTACTGTCATCAAAAAATAACTCCATTAAAATTAGTTACTTGAACTTTTATTTTCTGGATATCTACTAACTTTGCTAGACTACGGCTGTATCATATGTAAAAACACACCCAATCATAATCTATCCAGAACTGAAAAACTCTAGAAAAGGGTCTCTCGAATAATTATGACTCCCTCGAATATGTTGTTTATAGGTCTTACGTATACAATGGCTACTTGTACAAAACGTAATATTTATTTTAAAGGAATCCTGACAAATAAGTCTGTAAACGATCCTTCTCCAGATTATATAACCCACCGAACGGAGCAAAGATCATCAAATACTGAGCATAATCTCAGATCAACAACTAATAACGAACTTTAGATCCCGTGGTCGAAAATAACCAATTCAGAAGTTCTTTTACTGTTTCAGCCCCTTCCTTTAAGAACTCCTTTTTGAGGACCACGTGACACAATGGTCTTCATGATCAAGTGAGTTATACTTGGTAAATAAAGATTATTATTATTATTATTATTATTAAGAGCTAGATAATGTTGGCATCAGTCTGTGCGTTAGCACAAATTTGTTATCGCTACTCCCAAACTACTTTGTAGATTCATATGAAACTTTACACACACACGCATACACACATTTACACATTCACATATGGTCTAGATTGTTTTAAATAATACGGCATCATAGCAGTCATCTTGAAGGTCTTGTTATCCATACGCCTTCTGAATGGATGAACACATCATGATGAGGTTTTCACTAAAGATTTCTTATGCGGTATAGTTTGGTATATGCAATGAGGGACTGAGGATATGGCCGTCACGTTAGCCATCTTGAAAATCTTATTATCGCTACTACTGTTGAACAAAAAATCATATTGACATGGGGTTTCACCACAAGACGTCATCTGTTGTCTAGTTGGTGGTATGTTATGGTTGTTACAGAGACCATCTTCAGAATCGTTTCACTCTTACTTCTCCTAAATTGCGACTATTGGTCTTAAAAAGAAATTAATACAAGCAAAATGAAACCAACTATATAAGTAAACTCAGCAAGTTATTTTCTCACAAAGTGTCAATTTAAGAGACACTTACAGTATTGTGAATCAAATCCAAAATAATCCGAAATTTCACAAAAGTATGGAAAGTCCCAAATGAATTTCAATAGTGCTGAACGTCTTAATGTTCCAGGGTGTCTTTGAATGAGTCCCCAGTAATCCAATTTAGGAATGTGGATAATCCACGTAGTGAATGAGCATCTGAGTAATTCCAGTGAATATTTAAATGATTGATTCCTCTCAAATTAGATCTGAACACAACTGGAAATGATTCTACAGACTGATCTCACAACAGGAATGAAACAGGAATCAATAATTGTTTAGAAAGCCTCCATTTATACGAAAACAATAGAATGTTATAGAATTCCCTAGAT
Organism: Sinohyriopsis cumingii; assembly: GCA_028554795.2. Taxonomy (NCBI): domain Eukaryota; kingdom Metazoa; phylum Mollusca; class Bivalvia; order Unionida; family Unionidae; genus Sinohyriopsis; species Sinohyriopsis cumingii. The sequence goes on from CM068835.1 coordinate 29,087,144, forward strand.
GCCAGTAATTTCTAAATGGAATATTCCATCAAGTTGTTTCTATAATATTCTTAGCTCAAAAAGCTTTATCGGCATCTTATTATTTACAACTTATAATCAAGGACAAACGTTAACTACGTAAACATTTTATTTACAAATGAACATTATCTTAAAGCTTCGTCTACGTTTTAACAGTATGCACAATGATGATGTGAGTGTCAGAAGACGAATGCAAGTTTCTAGATAGCGTAGAGTGTAGAGGTTTTGTTGTTGATTCTGATTGGATTGGAGGTCACAAACCGGGGTTGGGGTTATTTTTTATTCCTTGTACTTTAAGGATGATCCGAGCAGCTGAGGTTAGAACACTTAAAATTTCTCTCGTGGATACAGAGACGAACCGGATAGAAGTGAATTGCAATAGCCCAATCTTGAAACTACTAAGGAGAATACTAGTGCTTTACTGGGCATCAACCGAAAGAAAAATGTGAATGCAGCTGATGCGTCTCTATAATTTTAACCACATTCAGAGATGTTTCCGTGAAAATTTTGGCAAAATAAAGCATCTGAAATCTGTTGCATTACCATAAGAAACATGCTTTGCATAACTTCATCATTACATGAAATTGAAACCAAAGCACACAAAATATCATGCCTACTCAATTTGTTTGAATACAGGCCTAGCGTCATGTCTGGTGCACGAAAATATGGCTTCCTGAAGCGAATAAAACGGCATGGCAAAATTTGGTTCGATCGGTGACTACAGGCATTTTTTCAAATTTAGCCAAGCATGTTTAAGACCAGTCATTGGTGTGGGTGGGGGACACAATGTACAATACTGGTATACTGTAGTGCCATTTTTATTGGCACAGATCCCTGTATTCGTTTGCTGTTTTATATTTATGAATTTATATAATAAAATGTAGCAAGATCGCACTGGTTACAACTTGCCATATTGCTTCTTTAATTAAATTGGAAATACAATAATGGGTGCTGAATTTCTATTAAACAGGTTTAGCTAAATTTTGAAGGGTGGATGGGATACGTCCCATGAAAAGTTGGGAATATAACAGTATATTGCCATGATATTAAATCTAACTTACTAAAATCCCATGGATTCAATCAATTAAGACTTTTATTCCTATTCTATATAAAAGTGTTGTCTCGCAAATGGGTTGAACATCAACAATGTCTGTCCCATTGTGAGCTCATGGTGAGGGGTCTATGAAAGCAAATGTTATAAGAGGATGACATAAAACATGTGAAATGTTTGGCTGTGTCCATGTATTTGGTAGCATTTGACCCAGGCCATTCATTTGACCCAGGCCATTCATTTGATCCAGGATATTTTAGGATGGCCCATATGATGATGCCATGCTATGCTATTTATTTGATGTGACAAACATTATCTTTGTCCGGGGATGTTTCTATATCGTGCACGGCCTTTATTCTAGTAGCTTTCATATTATTCCTCTTACTATCCTCAGTTGTTTTTGTGTGATCGTAAGTGGTAATATAATATGCCCAAAGGTTAAACAGGTCACACAGCGATGCATACATGTTTTTGTTTTTAACTTACTGTTTTGTAACAGTGTGCACTCAATAGACAACTACGTGGCACGCAGATAAACAGATATGATTATACATTTATCTGTTACAGCGTGAACTGTTTTGTAGCCATTAATCGGAGTTCAGGTAACATGATAAAGCAAAGCATTACAGGTTTCTCACACTTTACTTTTTACACAAGATGTATTTTTGAATTCAAACAGAATTAAAAGAAAAAAGATCAGATACAATAATGCCCGGGGCCTCTCTAAATTAAGATTGGGCCCCTCTTGTAAGCTGCCTGTCTGACATGTTCAAAAAATGGTGCAGTGTAATTTGCATGAAAGAAACCTCGATCCATTTAATGAAATTGTGCATTTGCACAACAGATTCAAAGGAGAACTAAATTATATTCTAATGTGTAGAATCGATGAGGTAGCCTTTACCCCCACCACTCATGACCCACCACTACAAATGCAAATATAGGGAAAGTAATTGCTATTCCCTAAATGTTAAATATTTTAATAAGTTTTTATTTCACATTGTAGAGATTTGGTATTGCGCAAAAGTTGATGATGATGATGTCACCTGACCATTTGCTCAAAATGAGCTGAGAGAGAAAAACACTTTGTTGCGTCAGTTGTTTGTGATAACCTATAATTCCTATGTGTGCTTATGTCTTTTATATATTCTTTTGGGGGGCATGTGTTTTACTACATTTAACAGTTAGACACAGTATGAGCAGGCTTTTCAGAATTAAATTGTTAAGTTATTTAATAATCAGAAAGAGAAATTAACATGTGTATTTTATTCAGACAAAAATATATACCAAGGGATTAAGGTTTTGGGTTAAAAATCGTCTTGATCTAGCCTAATATCAACTGCTTTAACTTAAGTGTATTCATCAATTTCATAAAATTTCTGTGCAGGGAAAACAATTATTATTTAATGTGACCAGACTAACATTATATTTTACTTTTCCACACAAAGTATTTGAAAACAGTTGCATATAACAGTTGTTGTGCCAACCTAATGTTTATAAACAAATGATATAATCTTTTTAATCTAATGTAAAGTGAGGTATTATGTATGATTCCTTTTCATTTTTAACTATGCTTTCATCGTAAATATAATGTTTCCATTAAAAATAGTTTCATAGAAATTATAACTAAGCAAATGTACACTACTTTTTTATCATTAGCTGAAATGAAGATTATGCCTAACGTGGAGATGGAATTTACTGTGAATGTGTTTGTATTTCTCTCATTCTAAACACACGGAAAGTTGTACTATCATTACACGGCATTGTCTGAGGTAATATTATGGGCATGTACAGGCAGATATTGTTCAATATAACTGTCCATATTTATTTTCCAAATGTTAACTTCTTGCCCTCAACACCATTAACATAATATCACAAGTCTGGCATTGTTTCATGCATCTGTTGATTTCAAACCTATATGTTGACTACAAGAAGAGTAGGAACAGATCTTATCTACGTGTCTTGATCGGGTGGTTAGCAGTTTGCACATGATATGTGTTGAAGCTTTTCTACTTTTACATTCCCTGTAAAGTCAAAAACGACGCATTGCATTATTTTTGCAACGACACAAGCAAGTACATCAACATGTGTTAGTTATTTCTCCACAATTATTTCAGCTTAAAATGAAACTCATTGTACAGTAAGCAGACTGATTAAAATTAGTCACAAGGACCTGGTCTCATGCTTCCATGATTACATATATCGTCATGTCTCTAGCTATTTTTAAAAAATGATATTGAATATACAGCCATGAAATTTGATGAGAGTATGTATGTATATATGCATGTATGTATGTATATATGCATGTACGTACGTACGTACGTGTATATGTATAGTAGGCATCAATCGAGAGAGAGAGAGAGAGATGTAGATTCAAGGAAAAGTAAATACTTTGAGAGTTTCACATGCTTGTTCTACGCACATGAGTTTTCTTTGTTCATTTGATTTCCTTGCATTGAATTATGGAATACAGGTTTGCTTGTAAAATTCATAATATGATCTTGAATCTTTTGCTTTTCGGTTTGCAAAGAGATGTCCTAAACCAGACAACCGCTTTCAGAAAATGAATTATAAGGTATCTTCAGTTTAAAAAGGCGGCGTTTAATTTGAATGCCTACAATAAAATTTATAACCATGCTCCTCACGGTGATTGTCGTAAAACTGCAACATATTTTCAGTTTATTTAGGTGAAACTATCTTTTGAACTACTTGGATTGAATATCATGTCCTACGTTTTAAGCTGTATAGAATACATAATACTTTCAGTTTAGTTTATTTTTTGGGATACTTTTTCAGGCAGATTAACCTCCTTGGTTGTATTAATTTCCAAAATAGGTGTCGTCTGAAAGATTTCGCATCTTCCAGAGTAGGTTATACATATATTTGCATTATACATATTTTTGCAATCTTTGAAATTCACTGAGTACATTACTCAGCTGGAGTGCTACTCAATGATCACTAAAGCTGGTCAGTTATCTAAGGTTTACGTTCCAATCAATATCTTAAAAGTTATTGTCTGTCTAACTCTCACAGAGAGAACTAAGTGACTCTGAGATATGTAGATTGATTCATGTGGTTAGTGTTTTTGTAACCTCTAAGACCATGTCAAGGTCAAAACACCATAGAGATTTTATTACTGATATTTCAAGTTCCGTGTATAAAATACGAAGCTGGGCTGTAAACATCATTTAGTGTAACTTACTTCATGTCGTATTCAAGTGAACAATTCGTCGGCAGTGCATCATTTAGAGTAAGACTGTATTGTTAACCAATTCAGTGATACTTTGTTTTGTATCATGCACTGATGGAATGATACGTACTTTAGAACTAAAGGTGGAAAACTAGATGAACCCTTTTGTTACATTCACTGAGGTAACTGCCTTAAATGGGAAAATATACGCTTTGAAAGTCGTGTTGTTTTATATGAATGGGAATAGGAACAGGCATTGCATCCATTCTGCGAAAGAATCATCAACACATCAACAGGAAAGACAGGGTTAAAAAAAACCCACAGAATTTAGTATCAATCGAATGCATACTAATTTTATTATGGCAATATATAAAAACGTTTCGTTGCACAAATTTACATCTTTATCTCATTACGCTATATAATGAATGACAATAGGTTTCCCAATTATGGAAAACTAATTTCCCGGTCAAACAATTAAGCGGCTGAGTTAACACTGCTGTTTTATTGTATATTTCTTTTTAGCAAGGCGGAAAAACATGTAATAGTAAGTGAGACAATCGAGAAAGTATGTCATTTTACAGTTCAAAACAATAGAATGAACTTTATTTTATAATACTAGATATCTTTGTTCACTGGAACCACATTTAGGAACATTGCAAGACGTACACACTGCACGTCAGAGTGGCTTACAAACAGATTCACTGGTATGCTAGAGTCCCATTGCTGTCAACTCTCGGTCCATTTGGCAAACTGCACATGCCAAGCAGCAAGACACACTAAGATAATCATTGCAGATAGAGCCCTGTAAGAAAATGTTATAAATTTATGAAATATGAACTAATGACATGTTTGTCACTAAATTACACATATTGTCTCCTGAATGACAGCTGCAACGCAGACTAATCACATTTTTAGCATATTTAGAAATTGTAAATCAGTAGCTGTCTATAAACAAGCAAATATTAATATGGAGTCACTATCTGTCAATATAGAGGCTAATGTGAAAATACTGAAAGTCCTATGTTAAATTTGTCCATAAACTTAGCATGGAAATGGGTTGATGGAGCAAAAGGGTCCATAGGGCAAAAGGGATGATGGGGCAAAAAGGATAGATAAGGAAAAGGTTTTTTGGGGGGTCATAAAGGTTTATAGGAAAAACGGAAAGGTTAATGGTAAAGGATTTTAAGCTTGATTTGAAAACATAGACACATACACATTCTAAGATGCCTTGGATAGTCTCCACATACTGTTTATCAAACCAAACGGGGAAGGGACGAACAAATTAAATGCAATCCAACACAAGTTTTTTTATTCATGACACCACCTATACCATCCAACAGCACATACACACACTATCCAAAACGTCTTGTGTTAAGAAAAGGGGATGAAATACTGTCCATCACACCATCTATACCATCCAACAATCCATACACACACATACATACAATCCAAAACCCCTTTACTCCATCAATCAACGGTGTGTGTGAGTGTTTATTTCACAGTGTAAGAGATCAATACTTTTCCCCATTACATTTCTAAAGCGCGTACGTGAAGGAAAACGACCCTTCGATTTAAATTCGAGCGAAAACATGACCCGGAGTGATAGAGAGGAGGAAGATAAAATATAGAAAAGTGGGACGTCATTTATATTATATTTTATGCGGCATTATAAGACAAAGAGATATTAACATGAGGTCACCATATGAGTTTATGGAGAAATTTGTCTCGTGACACGTTGCAACACAAAAAAAGATTACACATGCACAAAGGTAAAATATCTTTTATGAACAAAAACAAGTCAAGATTTATATTTACCCGCTAAAGAAGAATCATTCTGCAATATTTTAAAATTACAAATGTTTGAAACAATTGCAAAACTAAAGTAACATTTCTTGGGACTACGGCCATTTTTTGAGGTATGTTAAGTCGGGAACAGAGGCAATTATAATTTCACTCTTGATCATTTTATAAGAAACCAAAGTGAGCGTGTGTGTGTGTGTGTGTGTGTTTATGCAACAGAGATAATAGACATTTCGAGAGAGAGAGAGATCAGTTATCGCTACATTCCCTGCGAATTTAAATACACACATCCCATTTTTTTAAAATCACACCGATAAAAAAGTCCACCATTCTCTTGAAAAAGAGTGAACTGGAGAAATAAACGTACTTACAAAATATTACATCCAAACAATCCGCGATGTATTTTGCAATAAGACTGACATGCTATCCATTGATCACAAATTGTACGATTGTTCGTGCGTTCTGTTTCATTTTTGGTAATGCGACAAATGGTTGGGCACAAAATAACACGTCTGATCTTGTCACTGTGTGAATAGCCATTGAAGTCAATTCAAAGCTAACGCGGCAGAAAATATCGGTTAGTCAATGAAGTCACTTGCAAAGAGTGACGCATTGTTTTGTTCTAAGGTAGTGTCGTAAAATAGAGCTATATCCAAGGATTTTACCATTGAACGGGTAACAGACTAGAGTGTGAATTTGTAGTCCTGTGTTGTGTGATGTACCATTTTTCTTGCCACACCAAATACGGAACTAACAGTATTGATTCGCGTTTTCAAACTGACAAATTCTCACTTAGACATTTTGACAGGTACACACATCGGTAGAGAGAGACACGAATGACCCTCTGACTAAAGAAACTGGAAAGGAACACGCATGCCCTGTTGTTGCAATAATCTTATCACCGTTTTAATATCTCATGGTCTGATTAGGGCACCTGTAAAATGGAGCAGAACGGAACAACGTCAATGTACACAGAACGATTTCAAATGCATGGCAATTAATTAGAAAATCTCCTTAGCATCTTTTATTTTGATTCTAGTTGTATGATATTAATTGTTGTGTCGTACATATGGAATGTCAAACTGTTCTATGTTCACCTAATACAGACTTAATTCATTAGAAACTCACACGAATGTCCCCTAGAGTCCGAGTCCGAGTTCTCATTACAACAATTGCGCCTGGGACACAGTGGGGCATTAGTATACAGTCTCCCAGACGAGTGGACAACTCACATACCGTACAGTGCAGGCAAAAACACGTCTTGATCACTGAAATTATAACACATAATACGCATTTGCAATTTAGCGTTATACATTTTTTTTTGATGCGATAGCAAAACTGGCTTAAAATTACACAGTATGATAGTCATGATTGACATGCAATGAGAGTGATAGAGACATAAAAACAACATTCTTATATACCAGAGCATAAATGAATCTTTTTATACATTATCTTCTTATCTTCTTCGTACCATGATATCTTAGTGTTATTAATAAAAACGATGAGAGAGTGGATATAAGCTGAATAATGCAATATGGAAAGTACAATTAGTTACCGATATATATATATATATATATATATATATATATATATATATATATATATATATATATATATACGTAACTTATTAAACTTTTCATATTTCATTATTCAACTTATAGTCACTTTCTCGCCGTTTAACTAATAACACAAAGATATAATGGTACGAAGAAGATAATGAGTTTGTCTGTCTGTCTGTCTGTCAACAATACTCACAATATGTGGATGAGTGTGCATTTGAAAAAACTGTCTTAGAAGTCTTGTCTAATTACACCTTCAATAGCTTAACTAGAAATATTTTAATATGCACTGGAATGTAGCGTACTGACTGAAGTTCTAAAAAACTTCCTCTAAGTGAAGCAGAAAAATCCAGGTAACCGGAAGTGTTGGATCTATTGTAACCTAATGATCGTATTACTTTCCTAGTACCAGATAATAGTTTTTATACCATTATATTCGGTATTCTATAAAGAACTTACACGAGCCGCAATCCTCAAAGCATCCAAATAGTCCAGTCGTCCAGTCCCTGGATCCGTTCCTGCTTCCAACCAGTAATTTTATACCCTGGGGAGCTGGCTGGTTGATAACAACTGTCGTGTGGACGACATTGGTGGTTAGTTGGTTGCTTACTTGATTGCTCATCATTCTGTCTTCTGCAAATGTTATCTGGGATTTATATCAAAGTTTTCCACTCTACTCCATTGTATTTCCTACTAAATAGTAATGGTCTTAGACAATAGCAATACTTTGTGAAGTATAATAGAATTAGTTATTGAATGTAATACCTCTTTACGTATATGCATCCGTTATAGATATTGTTTCACATGAAAGAAAAGATATTGCATGTACAACATGGTTTTAATATGCCCATATTGTGTGGCCCTATCAGTGGTTTAATCAGATTGAGCTAGCAGAGATATACGCTTAGCATTTATTTTTAAAGAAACTCTAATACCCATTATTTGCCAACCATGTATTACCAGATACGAAACCTGAAACCATTATAATGATAAAAATGGAAAGGTTTTTAATTCTGATCTGATTATATGGGAATGTGTTCTTGTCCTATCTGCATCATAGGAAATCAAATATCATTACAGTTCAGAATCTTCTTTTTCTCTTGCTCAAAGAAATGGCAGACGAAAGGTTTACCACCTGTCTCATATGTTTATGGAATAGGAAAAGGATTGGCGTTTCTTTTATGTTAAATATTTTAATTTCATCCATTTGAAGTTTGACGCTTTAACGTACATGTTCTTTTGTACAAGACAGAGACGAATTAGCCTTGGTGCCTTCCTGATACTCCATCCATGTTATCTAACCCTTGGGAATAAATGTTTCACCTTTAAAGGACTTAAGCTGAACATTGTTTTGAGTCAGCTGCAAGCTGTGCGATGTTTGTATCGGAAACTTACTTCGTGGGCATGTTGTATAAAACGCAAACAGATATTTTGGGCTGAAGTTCTCCTGAAGGCTTTACTTTGTCTTATATTAGAACTGTTACTTTTTAAGACGTGACTACATCGTTACAACTAGGTATGATACAGGATATACGTTACAGTGTCTGTTGAACTCTATAAAAGGAAACTGAATTAAAATATTATGACCATAATAAATGGGGTTTGTTTTTCAGTCTTGATTTTAAAATATTACTTCTGCAATTAACAAACATGAAATGCTTAATCCTTGTTCATGCAATAAAGTAAATTGCATATGTTTATAATATTTAAGAAATGTGAAAACAGCTTTGTTTATACACAAATTATGTTTAGCATTTTGAAATCGTGCCAATTAGTACACGTTTGAAAGTTGACGATATCAACTTCTGTGAAAGGTCCCTATAACTTTAACAGCAAAGTACAAGTTTCCAGGACTTTTATTTCACTAAAAGGAATATATTTGACTCCCATAAATTGTGAAGCAGTTGTGAATAAATTGAAATCATCACATGTTTCATCAGCATGTATGTCCTCCTTACAAAGGTATGCACTGTATGTAGACGCATTAGTTCTAAATTAAGTAATTGTAGACCAGAGCCTTATTCAAAAACATGTATATTTGCTTAGATAGAATTCACTGTATGCATGGATTGCTTATTTATTTATTTATTTATTTATTTATTTGTTTATTTGTTTATTTAATATTTTTTGTATGTAAAACAAAATCATTAATAAACTGTAGACTCTGACATTATGAAGCCCAGATCAACTAACACTTAATAGAGATAATCTTTAATTTTCAAAAGTCTACTTCGAAACAAGTTTATTTTGTATTGTGTTATTCTTATAATGTTGAATGTGTTATTCGTATAATGTAGAATGTGTTCGTATGCAAAAGCTCTATACATGGCCTTAATATATTTACTAGAATATATTCGTTTACCAAATGATTCCAGTTAAATGTGAATTATAGCCGATTAATATATACATGGGTGAAATGTTTGAAGGTATCAGTCTTAATATAAAATAAAATAGTTCAACTACGATCCGTATTACTGTCAAACGACAACAACAAACAAAACTGATATCGCTTCCCGTTAAAGTCCTTCAGAGTGTTTTTTTTTTCTTTCCTCATTTACAATAACTCAACAATGCATCTAGATTTTGCGTTAAGATATTCTTTTGCACTTCAGTTAGATTACATCTTGCTATCGGGAACGATAATAGAACGCTACTTGATATATTGAGCGATTCTGACGCTAACCGCGAGTGGTAATAGGCGACAAAAACAGGATTGCTCATAACCATGTGTTTCACATGAATATGAGAGAGTAACATTATGATGGAGATAACGACTAAGTGCTGATATCAAGCACAGAGTATATCTAAAAATCACTAGATGTGTGGTGTGAGTGCGTGTGTGTGAAAACGACACAAATGTTGTTTTGCATTGTGCATAACTAGAACGGTAAACTTATACACGAAATGAAATATGCTTTAAAACAATTCAAACAATGAATTCCGTTCCAGCACATAGCATATTTATCCGTTTGTCATTGTTTCTATTGCAAATCAGAGATAACTCTTGAACATTAATTCGACCAGACTGGTTTATGAAAGAAATCACATGAATATGCATTTCTAAATGCAAATTTGTATCTTCCAAGTTGTAGTTTATATTTTGTTACGACTCAGTGTTCTCAAATTAAGTAACCAAAAATAGTGAGAACCAACAAGTTTTGAAAAATTGAACAAATAATTTGATTCCCTATAATATAAAGTGAAAAATTAAAAACAAACTTACAGTACGGTAGACAAAATCCTAAATAGTCGTAAATGTTACATCACATGTCCAAAAATATCGAGTAATTCAGTGAGTTCCTTTAGTAACGCAAACGAGGTTAAACAATGTGCTGATGTGTCAGCAGTCATGATGTATCAATGATAATAATCCAAAATGTCTTTAAATTGATTCACAGTAATTCCAACACAGATACTAATATCCGAAATGCACGGTGTAATTCCAAAGAATAATTGAAATAAATCAATAAATACAAATAACTATGTGACTCCAATAAGATTGGTCGTAATGATAGAAATAACTAATTACCAGTAAATTATCTCTATTATCAAAACTTAAGACGCAATAAGAAAGCAAAATGAGAGACGCATATTCAATCCAACTTGTAAACATGGACACGTCCCTGACCGAATTTCCAACAACCAACTAATCTGAAACCAGGTCAGCATAGTGTTTCAAGAACTTATATCCTCAAGTCAAATCACGAGATGTTTACTTGGATTAAAATTATAGCACACTATCTTGGAACTACGTACTGTGTTTAGGAATGACTGTAGTTTAGAGTACAAACCTACACCTATAAAGGATGCTAATATATATTAATTTTTAAATGACCCATACAATCCGTATTCATACAAATTAGCACACATGATATGGATATAAATAAAAATGTAAATATGCATTGTCTGCATCAAATTTGAACGAATATATTGTACCTGGAGGAAACATAATGTTGAAAATAGTGTTTATAGAGTTCCAAATATATGACTATTTTCGATAAATCAAAACTTTCGTATATTTGTGAAAACGGGTGATGAAACACGAGAGAATAAACTTGATTTGTTCATTTCCTTTGAATAAAGCACGGTTCGACGATAATTGTTCTTTATTAAGCTCCCCGTTTGAGTGATCACTTAGCGAGTCACTCCTTAGTCTGCGAAAAGGCTGCACACACACCGAACAATAAAAAATGTTACTCTATTTCTTTATTCCCTATCGAATAATACCTTTTAGTTAAACATATAATGAACTGCATAGGTTACAAAATCACTTTAGACGACCTAAGTGATTATGGCAGGTTAAAAAGGAAAGTTTGGAACAAGACCTATGTTGCTCTTCCTACTCACTCTTGCCACTCAGATAATCAAACACGAAAACCAGTATGCCCACATAAGCATTATAAGACTGAAACAGCTCCTTAATTCTGGTTGAAAAGTAGAATTTTCATGTAGATCATATCCTTGTACCTCCATAATGTATCGTTAAAATTCCATAATTGTATTGAGAGACTTTTACAAAATTAATGCCCATGTATTAAATTGCTCTGGATTACGAGAAAGTAAGATCAAATAAGAAAGGAATGAAATAACTTTTCGATCCTTGGACTGAAAACTGAGATCCTAGATTTTCCCACTTTTGTAATTCATAGATCGTTTATGTAAAACATACCTTGACAAATTATTTGCTCGATCTTTTTTCGTGTTCATTAATAGACCTCTTTATGGACGAATGCATATTAGTAGTGGCCTTGTCCTTTTGAAACATTTACTACACCTCTGTCTTCCATAAAATTTGGTTCCATGCAACAAACGTATTTTCATGACCATCGTTGTCTTGCTTTCAGAGATGCGTGTATCTGCATAATTCTATTCTTCGCACTCTGTAGATCTATATCACAAGTTTAAATTTGAGTTGCTTTATATCTTCATTAGCCCATGTGTTTCGAGATTTTGTCCCTTTTATTTCTGCATATTTTTGAACAAAATACCATCTTTGTCTTTATTTTATTAATCCATACTGATTTCTCTAAATATGTACCTTGTATCATTACGTTTTGACAAATTTGTGAGAATGTGACACTACATTATTTGCTAATTACCAGTGATCTGACATTTCATTAAATCGAAATTAGAAAAGTTCTATACATGAATGAACACTGCTTTAAAAAGAAAGATCACAGAATGTTTCCTTTCATGTAAAATCTTTCCACATTATGAACGTAATTATTCCGACATATTGATAATATTCAACCATGGAGCTAATATCTGCAGAAAATATACAATCTTGTGAAATGATTAAATTGCATTCAGAAACATAATCATTTTGAATTCTGGTAGTATCTATTTGGAGAACCTTGACTCTTTTACTAAAAATATTATAAGTTTAGAAATAAGATTGCTTCTGTCCTTTTTAAAATAGCCGCAGATCTATTTTGGAAAGATGTTTTACGTGTTTGTTTATACGCTTATTAATAAAATTAAAATAAAGACAATACACTATATTTTTCCTATATAGATACAGTGTAAAGTTTCGCATAGTAAAGATAGATATAAACGTAATATGCATAAACTTGGAGTCAATAAATGGATGGCATTTCATTAAAAAATTTCAAATAAAAGTGTCAGATAAAATATATTTAGATCTATTCACAATCATATAAAAAACACATGAGAGATGGTAAACTCTGATTCGGTCTCATATAAAAAGCGTTTCACAGTTTAAAGATGGGATCACAGTGAAAGCTGCCGTGCATGCCTATTTTGTTAAAGGTTCTCCGCTTCGAACTTGAGAATTCGCACGAGATGTAGACAAAACAATATAAGTAATTTGTTTCTGACGTCGGCGGAAAGTATCAGATTGATACGGGATAGGGATACATCTGAGAGGTGAGGCAGGGACGTATATTCCAACGTCGTATAAACGAGTTCTTTCCCCGACAGGGAACAAAACACTTATGTGGTTTTATATTTATTACATCCTCCCATTTTCTTCACACATTCTTTTCAACTTTATTAACGTATCCTTTTACAAGCACTGAATTAAGGAATTTAGGGGTTTATGAAATATAATGCACAAACCTCTTAAAACCTTCCATGAGAAGTAATTTACCTTCGAACTAGACCTAAATAGATAGAGTGAAGTCTAGTGGTGATTTGCATCCTAGGTTTTGGTTTTAAAACAAAATTGTATCCGATATATTTTGTGTTTTAATTTGCAGTCACAGACGATGTGATTTTTCTCTATTTTTCAAAGAAACATAGGTTTTGTATATGTAAGCTAACCGTTTTTTCTACACTCTATTTACTGGATACATTCAATATATTTCCAAGCCAATTTAATGTTCAATTTGATATAATACAGTAAATAAATATATTAGATTACACAGAAAGCCCATTAATCTACAGTACGTTCACATACTAAGTACCATTTATATTTAACTTACAAGAAATTGATTTGCTGAACTTTAAGGTAACAATTTAAGCGTTATTTAGTTTAACGAAACGAATATTTAATCTCCTTCGAATTGGTAGTATTCAATAAGAGACTTTTAAATAAGAAAATTCTTTATATTGTTTTGTATTCATGTTTTTGTTTCAACTTAAACGTTGCAAGAATTTAAAACAAAAATACAAGAATTTGTTTGTGATCATTGAGGTAATAGTCTCAACAACATTGTAACAAGATGTAATGCTTTTAAATTGTAATCATTCAATTGTGCTCTATATGATACGTCTATCATTAAGTTACAAATGTGTATAAATTTATTCCTCAAATTCACTCAACGAATTTCAATTGTCACCAATATTAGTAGGCAAATTGAAATGTCTCCACCTATGCCTTCTCTAAAAGAGACTCGGATTGATTAGAATCACATTAACGTATGCTTTCTCCAAAAAGAAAATTCGGACTGATTATAATCATATTAGCAAATTAAACAAAATACTTGTGTTCAAAATAATCCTTATACGTTATGAATACAATATCTGTATTTGTCCAAAATAATATGGAAATAAAAAACGCAGTAAACCTGCCTTTTGGGATTGTTACTTTTGATGATGATATTTGTTCTAGAAAACATATTCAGTGTTAATTTTGTATCTGTTTCCATTCTACAAAACAACTTCGAGTCATTTAGTTGGTACCAAAATGCAAGCTCAAACTATTAATGTGGCCAGAAATTTACTTAGCACCCCTACTTGCTATGTTCACCCTAGTAACGTGACTGTGAATTTACTCGTTATTCGTCGGGTGGCAATTACAGGAACATAACATATCTTGAAGACTTAAAACCAAAGCAATGAAGAAGAAAACAATATTCGTATCTTTTTTGCAGCCTCCCCCGCACCCATTTCATATCCTCACATCTGTTAAGAGAAATAATGTTAACTATGTTCGAAATAAAATTATTTTGAAATATAAACTAATTAAATGGTCTTACCTCAAACAAAAGCAGAACAGTTATGTAATGAGCTGTACAAATGCTTTACAAGGAATGAACTAGCTGGCACTTGTTCCGGAGGTCAACCCGTAAGATAAAGCCGTTGACATAACAAACTGCATGACGACATCGCCATTATTAACGGCAATATGGAAGTTTCGTATCCTAAACATCTTACCTGGTAAGTAATCACTACTAATTAAATAGTCCTTCCTCAGCGCAGGAAACGTATTTGCACAAATAACTTCATCAGCTCGTCAAAACTCAATTTGTACGGTTGTCCAATATTTTAAAAATTCTTTTAATTTCAATTTCGATCATAGGAAGATAGCTTATGATACGATGGCGGCTGGATCGAGTAATACATGATATTCATTCAAAACGTTGTTCCGCGTTTGATATCACCTGGAGATGCGTCGAGGCCGCCATACTGAGGCTTATTCATAAGCTGTATCAAGCGATCTTTTTTCATATTCGTAGAAAAATACAAATACGGTTTTAGTAATTAGTACAGTCCCCTTTTATAGTGTGAGTTAAATTCAATATCCATCGGGATTTATAAATTTTCGATTCAGTGCGTCAGAGGTACCACAAAAATGGTCCAAATCGGGGTATGTGAAATATGATCTAACAATCAACCACGGAAGACTAAGTGGATTAAAAGGTTAAATAGTAATGTCGTAAACGATGATGACGGTACTTGTAATTTCCCTCATTTACTGCACTCCAACGGCTAACATTTCATAGGTTTTCAAGGATACAGTTTATTCGGTAATTTACTGTTGAAACATTTAATTTTGATTGGATTTTTAGTTCCTCTAGTTTAATTTCAAATACATCAGGTTTGCTTTCCGCAGCTGTAATGTTCAGAAAGATCGTAAAAACATGCTAATATGTATTTTTTTTTATATAAAAAAACATTTAACGCTTCATATGTTTTCTTCGTAAGGCTTTATTTCCTTATTTATTGATTCGTTTCCGAAATTCTCGTCATCCTCTTCTGACTCATTAGACTGTATATATTCCATTATAACTCATAAATTCCTTCTATTTCATCAGTACTTTTATTCAAACCGATTTTTCTCTTTTACCATATTAAATTTGTTAAAAACAAATTCTACGCTACCTTCAATAAAATTGTGTTATCGGATTTGGTTAAACCGTCTTCAGTATCACTTTATATTACGAATGTTTTCCTTGGTGACCATTGTGTTGTTTATGCAATTGCTGGTAATGGCTTTGAAGATCTTAGTTAATTGCATTGTTTTAACTTTTTAGGGTTCTTGCTTTTATCGTTTATGTTTAAGTTTCATAGTTTCCTAGGTGTATGAGGTCATAAAAGAAAATCTCAGGCACGTCCTATTTATATTTGGGAGGGAAATAAAAACTCAGAGGCCATTTTTGAAAGTCTGAGGCTGAAAAGGTTTGTGGTTGGTAGTTTAGATGATTTATATTATAGAATGAAACTTCTCTGTGTCAGTACCGAAAATATAAACCAGTGCACGGTTCAGTCGTTTGTGCACGTGTTTCTGGTCAAAAATTTCCTAACCATTTTGCTTAAGGTCTTTGCATCAGGAATTCAGCACTGGTAGCAAACTCATCTGAAGATCAAATGGTGTGACAATACTGAGTGTACCCGGAATATATTTAAGAGTTCTGTGTAAACACTTAAGATCTGATTCATAATACGGACCATATTGTTTCATCAAAGTGATCAGGTAGGCCCCGATATAAAGGTCTAATTAAATATGAATCGGGGGTAATTTCTAACCAACCCTTCAATTCAGAGATTGGTTATTTTGTACATAAGGTCTTAGCGGCAAAGTATTTTTGTCGTTCCTTCTCTGTCGTGAATCGTATCATTTTGCACATCAGTTTCAACTGAGCTCTTATCATCAAACATTTCGTCCTTAATATTTTTATCAACTTCATCTAATTCTAATTTCCCGGCAGCAGATACTGTGAAATGCCCATAAAACTCCTTGTAGCTAGTTTCGGTATTCCCACGATAAGCGTCAGCAATACCACCACCCACCCACCCCAAAAAATAATACGTGACTACATTATTTGATATAAAATATCTGTTTGCATATTTGAAATTACATACGCTAGTTTAAAATTAAGCAATATATAATTGTCAATAATTTAGTTAGGGTATTATTAAATAGTTCAAGTGTTAAGAGTAGTTTCAGCTGCGCATACAATATATTTACATTTACATAAAATAGAAAATTGTACTTTGTGGGAAGTAGGCGAACAGAATTTGCAACAATTTTCGACATTAATAATGTGAAACATTGATGTCATTTTTTATTGAGTCAAACGTAATGTAAATTACATACGCTCGTTAAAGCTTTTGATTTGTCTTGTATTATCTTATGGTGTTCTAACTGGTGTATCTCGTTGAAATGGAGTATACCCATATCTTGAGCTATATTGTTGTGTTCTGATCACTAGACACAAATCACATGATAAATTGTTTGATCTTCTAATTCACTAAGCAACAATGTGATACAACAGGTTTGAAGGAAAAATTATTGACACGTGCTATCAGGTTGAAGATTTGTCGGTCCTTGCATTGTATAGCATTTTGCATGGGTTAAACTTCATTTACAATGTTATCGATTCCTTACTCATATTGTGCATTCTTGCTACTTTGTTTGCTATCACTATGCATACAAAAGATATTCATTTCAA
Source organism: Sinohyriopsis cumingii (assembly GCA_028554795.2). Taxonomy (NCBI): domain Eukaryota; kingdom Metazoa; phylum Mollusca; class Bivalvia; order Unionida; family Unionidae; genus Sinohyriopsis; species Sinohyriopsis cumingii. The sequence continues at coordinate 29,104,895 of CM068835.1, forward strand.
CCATGCTGTATAATATATGAACAATATAGCTATAACGTGGTAAAATACGTCAATCGTATCAAAATGTCTTTGCATTCACAGCTATACAGGCAAAAGACATTATGTTTAATCACGGAACATAATAAATGTAACGACAACACGTGTCCATCTTATGGAAAAGATTTTGTATTAATTACATTGCATAATTGCAAACTGTTATATACCCCTGTCTATTTGTACTTCGCACTTAATGTAGTTCGGCACGCAACAAGATCAAGAGAATGTTGGGGTGGGAGATGATATGTAGGTTTTAAGTTATATAACCTTTGAACCAGTGAATAATGCAATCCATGTTGTAGATTACAAATTTCTAAAGTCGTTACAGTATAATGGAATATTTTAAAATTTTCGCCTGTTTGCAGTTTTGTTTTACATATTCCCATACGTTCTCTTTCATATGTTCTCTCTCTCTCTCTCTCTCTCTCTCTCTCTCTCTCTGGCACTTAAATGGTTGCATGACCACCTAAGCTATATATTGTGTGGATAACATACATTGTATAGTTATAATGCGAAAAGTCAAAATGAGACGCTAATAAAAAAGGATGAAATTATATGCAAGTAATATTAGCGTTTAATGATACCTTTGCACAATAATGCTCTATGGTCAAAGTAATATCACTGAATCACAAAAAATTGCACACAGACCCTAACAAGATAAACCACTCCAACTAAACATGAATAGCGAATTGGTTTTCTAACGTGCTTCCTAAATTAAGAATGTGTGTGTGTGTGTGTGTGTGTGTGCTTGTGTGTGTGTTAAGTCGTAGTGGATGTATGATGCCAACGAAAACTAAAACTGTAAATATATAGAGACTGGGAATTGCCCAATACCCCAAGAAAAGCAAGTCCGTCTCACTAAATGTAAACATAAAGAGGGAAATGAGTTTGTAACGTGTTTCCAACACTAAGAATGCTACGGCATGTACGGGTGTATTACCGTTTCACGGCGTATCACAACATTGTGCTTATATTGAATCAATGTAAGGTTGCGAAAAAAGCAATAGCACGTAAACGATAGGGAAGTCAACATTTGCAAACAAATGTAATCATGAAGAGGTGAATGGGTTTCACTTGAAATTCCAAAAATTAAAAATGAAATTATATGTATGAGTGTATTAGAGGTTAACGGTAACTTAGTGTCACAGTGAGTGTATTGTCCCAGCCAAGTGTGAAACATCAAACGTAAAATTCAACAACAGCACAAAATCCATGTTCATCTAAACCCTTCCAAATAAACATAAATATCAATATGGAAACGGGTCTGTATTCCTCTTTCTTCAAACCACGTGCTCCTAGATAATTACCCGTATCATCGAAAGTGCTGCATTGATCAATATAAGATTCTCGTGGATTTATAACTCCTTGATATTAGTCCAACTGGCTCGCGATGTATGGGACTCTTACCTAACATTTTAATATACATATCACACATACGCACACATACACGTACACACACAGATATGTATTTGTGTGTGTGTGTGTGTAACCATTACACACAAAGATTACTTACTTAACCTTGCATAATTGTTCCCAATGTTTCCAAATTAAACTGAAATAAATCATCTTTCTTATAAATTTTGAACGTGGCATTTTTTCCAAAATATTTATATAAACGCGTGTATCTTTTAACAAACTTTAAAACTTTAAAATCCATCAATCAGTTTCAAAGTTTCAAAGTTCTCTTTTCTAGGCCAATCTGGCCTCAGCGATAGATGATGTTTTAGCTGATGTATGTGTTTAAAAAAATATATCGCCCTGGATAAAGTGATAGATTGGAGTCTATATATATGCCTATTGAATTTTCCTTTGACGACGTGGGCAAATTAAAAATAGAATTTTAGGTGACTCTGGGGGTAATGAAGTAGATAAATACACATGGAATAAAAAAGATCTATCTTTTTTCAAGTACTACAAAGATCTATTATCTCCACACATGCATACGATTTTAAATGATATCGACAGTACCAAACTTTAATGAATACGTCTAAACAATTGCTGACATTTGCCATTATATTGCGAAACCAATGAAGAAAGTAAATAGAAAACAAAACCTAGCTGTGACATTTCTAAGAAAACTGCTAAAGGTCATACTTGTGTCGATAGAGATTGCATAACGGCTAAAAGCAGAGCCTTAAGATATCACAGTTCAGATCAATAGGCACTATTGAATAGTTAAACATTATAAATTCCATAGATCTAAGTATAAATCTCTAACAAGAAGAAAACCAAAACAATAAGAATTAAAAGAAATAGCATTTTATTTGCATTACACTCTTAAAAAATGCAAAACTTGTCTGGCGCCTTGTAAAGCATTTGAGTACTGGTGTAGAATGCAGTATTACATCTTCAAGCTTTTATGAATATTTTACAGAGTTATTCAATTTTTCAGTTCTATTTTCCTGATACAAAGGAATCAACTAATTAATGAGACTCTCGATAGATATTCACTGAAGAGGAGGTATGCTTAACAGTGAGCAAACTGAAACATGACAAATCTGGGGGAGTAGATGCTTTTTCTAGCAATATATTTACATGTACGGCAACATAAATGTATTAATAATATTTAATGAACTATTCAGTGTTGCGTATTATCCAGAATATTGGTCTGCGGGTATCATAATACCAATTCTGAAGAAAGGGATACAAATGAACCTCCAACTACAGAGGCAATAATTTGCTACCTGTATTAAGCACTGTGTTTACATTGATTTTAAGTAATAGGCTAAGTGAATAGATGGTTCAAAATGAATTACTGGGAGAATAACAAGCTGGATTTAGAGCTGTTATCCTAGATTATATAACCTATATTAAATACATTAATTTGCAAAGATTGAATAAAATATCAGGGTAGATTCTATGTAGTATTTATAGACTATCAAAAAAGTCTTTGATATGGTGGAGACAGACGGTTAAGGGAACAACAGTTAATGAAACAATTAGTGGAAAAATGGCAATTTATAATAATGTAAAATCTAAATACAACAATAATATTACCAATGTGTTTAATTGTCATGTGGGCGTATGGAAAGTTTGTGTTTTATCGCCTTTACTCTTTTCTATACTTTTGAACGATCTGAAATCACTGTTTAGCTGAAGGAAATAGGAAAGTTTCGGTAGATATCTTGGAACTATTTTAAATAGTTGTATTCAATTGTCTTTATTGACAGCGGCCCCCGTTCCAAAATATGTTCAATAGACTGCATACATATTGCCAACAGTGGAAATTAAAAGTAAATATGGAACAAAAACAAGAGTGGTTGTACTTCGTAGAGGTGACTATCTCAGAAGTCACGAAACTTAGTACTATTACCTCACAGGGGTAAAGACTGAATCATATTACAAGTATCTATGATGCATATTTTATTCAAATAAATCCTATCATAAGTGCCAGGAATACTCTGTCTTTGAATGCGCTGAAAGATATGCATATTTTGAAGAAAGTCTTTCAAAATTATCTGTAAATGGATTCTCTTGTCTTTTCACTCGAAGATAGCTCCCATTTCTAAGCACGGGGGCTACGGCTGGGGCTTTTTTATGATGCCAATGATATTGAAAAAGATAATTTGTCATTTTGTAAATATATTCTTGGTACGTCTAAGGCTACTCCAAAGGCTGAAGTTCTCCTGAAGGCTTTACTTTGTCTTATATTAGAACTGTTACTTTTTAAGACGTGACTACATCGTTACAACTAGGCATGATACAAGATATACGTTACAGTGTCTGTTACACCCTATGAAAGGAAACTGAATTAAAATATTATGACCATAATGAATGGGGTTTGTTTTTCAGTCTTGATTTTAAAATATTACATCTGCACTTAACAAACATGAAATGTGTAATCCTTGTTCATGCAATAAGATAAATTGCATATGTTTATAATATTTAAAAATGTGCAAATATCTCTGTTTTTACTTACGTTTAGTGTTTTAAAAACGTGCCAATTATTATAACTTTAAAAGTTGACGATATCAACTTCTGTCAAAGGTCCCTATAACTTTAACAGTAAAGTACAAGTTTACAGGTTTCTTATTTCACTAAAAGGAATATATTTGACTCCCATAAATTGTGAAGCAGTTGTGAATAAATTGAAATCATCACATGTTTCATCAACATGCATGGCCTCCTTAAAAAGGTATACACTTACGTTGACGCATTAGTTCTAAAATAAGTAATTGTAGACCAGAGCCTTATTCAAGACATATATATTTGCGTACATAGAATTCACTGTATGCATTGATTGCTTATTTATTTATTTATTTATTTATTTATTTATTTGTTTGTTTGTTTGTTTGTTTATTTAATTTATTTTTATTTATTGTATGTAAAATAAAATCATTAATAAACTGCAGACACTGACATTATGAAGCCCAGATCAACTCCCATTAAATCGAGATAATCTTTAGTTTTCAACATTCTGCTTCAAAACAAGTTTATTTTGTATTGTGTTATTTGTATAATGTAGACACTTTTATTCGTATAATGTAGAATGTGTTATTCGTTTAATGTAGAATGTGTTATTCGTATACTGTATAATGTGTTTAATCGGATGATGTAGAATGTGTTCGTATGCAATGGCTCTATACATGGCCTTATTATACTTACTAGAATGTATTCGTTTACCAAATGATTCCAGTTTAATGTGAATTATAGCCGATTACTATATACATGGGTGAAATGTTTAAAGGTATCAGATTTAATATAAAATAAAGTAGTTCAACGATCCGTATTACAGTGCAAACGACAGGACAACGTTCAAAACTGATATGGCTGCCCGTTAAAGTCCTTTTTTTTCTTCCTCATTCTCAACAACTCAACAATGCACCTAGATTTTGCGTTAATATATTATTTTGTACTTCATTTAGATTACATCTTACTATCGGAAACGATAATAGAACGCTACTTGATATACTGAGCGATTCTGACACTAACCGCGAGTGGTAATAGGCGACAAAAACAGGATTGCTCATAACCAGGTGTTTCGAATGACTATGAGAGACTAACATTATGATGGAGATAACGACTAAGTGTTGATATTAAGCACAGAGCATTTCTAAAAAAAGTCACCAGATGTGTGATGTGCGTGCGTGTGTGTGAAAAAGACACAAATTTTGTTTTGCATTGTGCATAACTAGAAAGGTTAATTTATACACGAAATTAACTATGCTTTAAAACAATTCAAACAATGAATTCCGTTCCAGCACATAGCATATTTATTCTTTGTCATTGTTTCTATTGCAAATCAGAGATAACGTTTGTAAATTATGGTGAAATGACTGGTTCATGAAAGAAATCGCATGAATATACATGTTTAAATGCATATCTGTATCTTCCAAGTTGTAGTTTATATTTAGTTACGCCTCAGTGTTCTCAAATTAAGTAACCAAACAAGTGACAAACAGCAAGCTTTGTAAAATTAAACAACTAATTTATTTCCCTAAAATATGAAGTGAAATATTAAAAACAAAATTACGGTACGGTAGACAAAATCCTAAATAGTCGTAAATGTTACATCACATGTCCAAAAATATCGAGTAACCCAAATGAGTTCCTTTGGTAACGCAAAAGGAGTTCAACAATGTGCTGATGTGTCAGTAGTCTTGATGTATCAATGATAATAATCCAAAATGTCTTTAAACAGATTCACGGCAATTCCAACACAGCTACTAAAATCTGAAGTGCAGTTTATAATTCCAATGAATAATTGAAATAAATCAAAATCCAAACAACTATATGACTCCAATAAGATTGGTCGTAATGATAGAAATAACTAATGTCCAATAAAGTATCCCTTTTATCAAACCTTAAGACGCAATAAGAAAGCAAAATGAGAGACGCATATTCAATCCAACTTGTAAACAAGGACACGTCCATGACCGAATTTCCAACAACCAACTAATCGGAAACCAGTTCAACATGGTTTTTCAAGAACTCATATCCTCAGGTCAATTCACGTGATGTTTACTTGGATTAAAAGTACAGCTCACTATCTTGGAACTACGTACTGGGTTTAGGAATGACTGTAGTTTATAATACAAACCTACACCTATAAAGGATGCTAGTATATAATATTAATTTGCAAATGGCCCATACAATCCATATTCATAAAAAATAAACACATGATATGGATATAAATAACAATGTAAAAATGGATTGTCTACATGAAACTTAGACGCATATATTGTACCTGAAGGAAAAATAATGTTGAAAATATTGTTTATTGAGCTCCAAATATATGACTATTTTCGATAAATCAAAGCTTTCGTATATTTGTGAAAACATGAGACAATACACTTGATTCGTTCATTTCCTTTGAATAAGGCACGGTTTGATGATAATTGTCCTTGATTAAGCTCCCCGTTTGAGTGATCTCTTGGGGAAACAACCTTAGTCTGCGAAAAAGCTGCACACACACCGAACAATAAAAAATGTTACTCTACTTCTTTATTCCCTATCGGATAATACCTTTTTGCTAAAACGCATGATCAACTGCATAGGTGACAAAATCAATTTAGACGACCTACGTGATTGTGACAGGTAAAAAAGGAAATTTCGGGACAAAACATATGTGTAGCTCTTCCTATTAACTATTGCCACTCATGCTGATAATCAAACAGAAAAACCAGTATGCCCACATAAGCATTATAAGATTGAAACATCATCTTAATTCTGGTTGAAAAAGTAATATTTTCGTGTAGATCACATCCTTCTACCTCCATAAAGTATCGTTTAAATTCAACAATTTCATTGAGAGATTTTCGCCAAATTAACGCACATGTATTAAATTGCTCTGGATTTACGATAAAGTACGATAAAATAAGAAATGAATAAAATAACGTTTTGATCCTTTATGTGATCCAACCTTTTTCCACTCTTTGCAATTTATTGACAATTTATGTAAAACATACCTTGAACAAATCCTTGCTCGATCTTTTTTCGTGTTCATAAATAGACTTCTTTATGGACGACTGCATATTAGTAGTGGCCTTGTCCTTTTGAAACATTTATTACACCTCTGTCTTCCATAAAACTTGGTTCCGTGCACCAACCTTATTTTCATGACCATCTTTGTCTCGCTTTCAGAGATGCGTGTATCTGCATAATTATATTCTTCGCACTCTGTAGATCTATATAACATGTTTAAATTTGAGTTGCTTTATATCTTCATTGGCCCATATGTTTCATGATTTTGTCCCTTTTATTTCTGCATATTTTTGAACAAAATACCATCTTTGTCAAAATTTTATTAATCCATACTGATTTCTCTAAATTTGCACCGTGTATCGTTACGTTTTGACAAATTTGAGAGAATTTGACACTACATTATTTGCTAATTACCAGTGATTTGACATTTCATTAAATCGAAATTAGAAAGGTTCTATAAATAAATGAACATGCCTCTGAAAAGAAAGATCACAGAATGTTTTCCTTTCATGTGAAATCTTTTCACATTATGAACGTAACTATTTCGACATATTGATGATATTTAACCATGGAGCTAATGTCTGCAGCAAATATAAAATCCTGTGGAATGATTAAATTGCATTCAGAAAAATAATTATTTTGAATTCTGGAAGTAGCTATTTGGAGAAGCTTGACTCTTTTAGGAAATAAAATTGCTTCTGTACTTTTTAAAATAGCCGCAAGTCGATTTTGGAAAGATGTTTTAAGTGTTTGTTTATACCGCTTATTAATAAAATTAAAATAAAGTCAATATACTATATATTTCCTATCTAGATACAATGTAACGTTTCGCATAGTAAAGACAGATAGATACATTATATGCATAAACATGGAGTCAGTTAATGGATGGGATTTCATTTAGAAATTTCAAATAAAAGTTTCAGATAAAATATATTTAGATCTGTTCACAATCATATAAAGAACACGTGAGAGATGGTAAACTCTGATTCGGTCTCATATAAAAAAGTGTTTCATAGTTTAAAGGTGGGAACGCTGCTGTGGATACCTATTTTGTTCAAAGTTCTACGCTTTTAACTTGAGAATTCGCACCTGATGTAGACAAAACAATATAAGTATTTTGTTTTTGACGTCGGAGGAAAGTATCAGATTGATACGAGATAGGGATACATTTGAGCGGTGAGGCAGGGACGTATATTCCAACGTCGTATCAAACGAGTTCTTTCCCCAACAGGGAACAAAACAATATGTGGTTTTATATTTATTACATCCTCCCATTTTCTTCACACATTCTTTTCAAATTTATTAAGGTATCCTTTTACGAACACTGAATAAAGGAATTTAGGGGTTTATGAAAGCTAATGTACGACCCTCTTAAAACCGTCCATGGGAAGAACTTTACCTTCGGGCTAGACCTAAAAAGATATGGTGAATTTACGTTTCCGGTCTGTCTGCTCACTGTACATCAATTTAAGCTTTTTATTTCAACGAAACGAATATTTAATACTTTATAATTTCAATGAAACGAATAATTCTTCGCTTCGAATATGTAGTATTCAATAAGAATTTAAAACAAAAATACAAGACCTTGTTTGTGATCATTGAGGTAAAAGTCTCAACAACATTCTAACAAGAGGTAATACTTTTAAATTTTAATCATTCAATGGTGCTCTATATGATACATATATCTTTAAGTTACAAATGTGTATAAACTTATTCCTCAAATTCACTCAACGAATTTCAATATTCAGCAATATTAGTAGTCAAATTGAAATGTTTCCACCTATGCTTTCTCCAAGAAGAAGATTCGGACTGATTAGAATCACTTTAGCTGATGCTTTCTCCAAGAAGATGATTCGGATTTATTAAAATCATATTAGTAAATTAAACAAAATACTGGTGTTCAAAATAATCATTGGCCTTTATAAATACAACACCTTTATTTGTCTAAAATTATATGGAAATAAGAAACGCAGTCAACCTGCCTTTTGGGATTGTTACTTTTGATGATGATATTTGTTCTAGAAAAAAATATTCAGTATTAATTTTGTATCTGTTTCCATTCTACAAAATTACTTCGAGTCATTTAGTTGGTACTAAAATGCAAACTCAAACTATTAATGTGGCCAGAAATTTACTTAGCACCTTTACTTGCTTACTTCACCCTAGTAAAGTGACTGTGAATTTACTCGTTATTTGTCGGGTGGCAATTACAGGAACATTACATAGCTTGAAGACATAAAACCATAGCTATGAGAAGAAACAAATATATCTTTTACAGCCTCCCTCGCACACATTTCATATCCTCACATCTGTTAAGAGAAATAATGTTAACTATGTTCGAAATAAAAAAAAAAATTTGAAACATGAACTAATTCAATCGTCTTACCTCAGACAAAAGCAGGACAGTTATGTAGTGAACTGTACAAATGCTTTACAAGGAATGAACTAGCTGGCACTTGTTCTGGAGGCCAACCCATCAGATAAAGCCGTTGACATAACAAACTGCATGACGACATCGCCATTATTAACGGCAATATGGAAGTTACGTATCGTAAACATCTTAGCTGATAAGTAATCACTACTAATTAAATAGTCCTTTCTCAGCGCAGGAAACGTATTGGCACAAATAACTTCATCGACTCGTCAAAATTTAATTTGTACGGTTGTCCGATAGTTTAAAAATACTTTTAATTTCCATTTCAATCATAGCACGATAGTGTATGACACGATGGCGGCTGTATCAGGTAATACATTATATTCGCTCAAAACGTTGTTCCGCGTTGGCGAAAGAACGAGTTTGATATAACCTGGAGATACGTCGAGGCCGCCAGACTGAGGCTTATTCATAAGCTATATCAAGCATTCTTTTTTCCTACTCGTAACAAAATACAAATACACTTTTAGTAATTAGCTCAGTCCCCTTTTATAGTGTGAGTTAAATTCAATATCCATCGGGATTTATAAATGTTCGATTCAGTGCGTTAGAGGTGCCATAAAAATGGTCCAAATCGGGGTATGTGAAATATGATCTGACAATCAGCCACGGATGATTAAATGGATTAAAATACTAAATGGGAATGTCGTAAACGGTGCTGAAGGTACTTTTAATTCCCCTTATTTACTGCACTCCAACGGCTAACATTTTATAGGATTTCAATGGTACAGCTTATTCGGTAATTTACTGTAGAAACATTTAACTTTGATTGGATTACTGAGTTCCTCTAGTTTAATTTCAAATACCTGAGGTTTTCTTTCTGCAGCTGTAATGTTCAGAAAGATCGTAAAAAATCATGTTAATATGTATTTAAAAAATTTTGTTAACGCTTCATATTTTTTTTCTTCGTAAGGCTTTGTTTCCTTGGTTTTTGATTCGTTTCCTAACTTCTCATCATCTTCTTCTGACTCATTAGATTGTATATTTTCCATTATAACTCATAAATTGCACTCTATTTCATCAGTACATTTATTCAAGCCGATTTGTTTCTTTTACCATTTTAAATTTGTTATAAACAAATTCTAGGCTACCTTCAACAAAATTGTGTTATCGGAATTGGTTAAACCGTCTTTAGTATCACTTTATATTCGCGCTTGAATGTTTTCCTTGGTGATTATTGTTTTGTTTATGCAATTGCTGGTAATGGCTTTGAAGATCTTAGTTAATTGAATTGTAGTTTATTTTTTTAGGGTTCTTTTTTTTTTAACTTTTATATTTAAGTTTCATAATTTCCTAGATGTATGAGGTCATAAAGTGAAAATCTATTTTTGAAAGTCTGAGGCTGAAAAGGTTTGTGGTTGATATTTTAGATGATTTACATTATAGAATGAAACTTCTCTGAGTCAGTGCCAACTATATAAACTAATGCATGATTCAGAAGTTTGCGCACGTGTTTCTGGTCAAAGATTTCCTAACCAATTTGCCAAAGGCCTTGGCACCAGGAATTCAGCAATGATAGCAAACTCACCTGAAGATCAAATGGTGTGACAATATTGAGTGTCCCCTGAATATATATCAACGTTCTGTGTAAACTATTAAGAACATTTGATTCATAGTACGGACCATGGGGTTTCATCAAAGTGATCAGGCAACACCCGATACAAAGGTCTAATTAAATATGAAATAGGGGACATTTCTAACCAACTCTTCAATTCAGAGTTTATTTTCTGCACAAGGTCCCAGCGTCAAAATACTTTGTCGCTCCCTCTCTATCGTGCTTCGTGTCATTTTGCACAGCAATTTCATTTGAAAACTTATCGTCAAACATTCCGTCCATAATATTTTTATCAACTTCATTTAACTAGTTTCGGTATTCCCGCGATAAGCGTCTGCAATACCCCTCCCCCCCCCCAAAAAAAAAAAAAAAAAAAAAAAATAATACATGACTACATTATTTTATATAAAATGTCTCTTAGCTTATTTGAAATTACATACACTAGTTTAAAATTACAGCAATATATAATGGTCAAAAATTTTCTTACGCCATTATTAAATATTTCAAGGGATAAATGTAGTTCCAGCTGCGTATACGATATATTTACGTTTACATAAAATAGAAAATCGTACTTTGTGGGAAGTACGCGAGCAGAAACTTCAACCATTTTCGACATTAATAATCTGAAAAATGTATGGCATTTTTCATTGATTCAAACGTAACACAAATTACATACGCTGGTTAAAGCTTTGATTTGTCTTGTATTATATGATGGACTTCTCATTGGTGTAACTCGTTCAATTGGAGTATACCCATATCTTCAGCTATATTGTTGTGTTCTGAACACTAGGCACAAATCACATGAGAAATAGTTTGATCTTCTTATTTACTAAGCAACAATGCGATACAACAGTTCTGAGAGAAAAAAGTATTGACACGTGCTATCAGGTTGAAGATTTGTCGTTCCTTGCATTGTATAGCATTCTTTATGGGTTAAACTTCATTTACAATGTTATCGATACCTTATTCATACTGTGCATTGTTGCAACTTTGGTTGCTATCTCTATGCAGACAAAAGGTATTCATTTTAACTACCCTGTATAATATATGAACAATGTAGCTATAGCGTGGTAAAATACGTCAATCGTATCAAAATGGCTTTGTATTCAACACTATACAGGCAAAAGACATTATGTTTAATCACGGAACATAATAAATGTAACGACAACATGTGTCCATCTTATCGAAATGATTTTGTATTAATTACATTGCATAACTGTAAACTATTAGATACCCCCTGTCTATTTGTACTGCACACTTACTGTATTTCGGCAAGCATGAAGATTATAAGATGGGTGGAAAAGGAGCTGATATTTAGCTTTTAAGGTATATCACCTTTAAACCAGTGAACAATGCCATCCATTTTATAAAATGACAAATCTATAATGGAATTTTTAAAACTTTTCACTTGTTTGCAGTTTCGATTTGCATATTCCCATCCGTTTTCTTTCATACGTAATATATATATATATAGAGAGAGAGAGAGAGAGAGAGAGAGAGCGGCGAGTGTCGAATACGAATTTAATGAATCTAAGGAGCATTCTTCAAGGAGACCAACACAAACAAATTAGAATTACAGGGACGAAAATATGTACGAAATATCCATCTACGTAACATGGCTTTATTTAAGTAAAAAAACAAGGACTATAATCTTAATATCCTAGGCAAAAATAGACCTTATACTTTGAACTATTTTTGCATTTTTGGCAAATTACTTATTTCAATTTGGCCAAAACAAATTTGCGATTAACTTTCCCACGTGTGACCCCTCGAACGGGTTCAAAAAAGAAACCGTAACATGGTGTGGCACTTACATAGTTGCATGACCACCGAAGCAATTTATTGTGTGGATAAAATACATTGTACAGTAATAATGCGAAAAGTCAAAATAAGACGCTAATAAAAAAATAATGTAATTTTATACAAGTACTATTAGCGTTTAATGATACCTTTGCACAATAATGCTCTATGGTCAACGTAAAATCATTGAATCAACAAAAATAGCATAAAAACCTTAAGAAGATAAATCACTCCAACTAAACATGAAAAACGATTTAGTTTTCTAACGTGCTTTCTAAATTAAGAATGTGTGTGTGTGTGTGTGTGTGTTAGCTCGTAGTGGATATATCGTACCAATGAAAACTAAAACTGTAAAGATATATAGACTGGGAATTACACAAAACCCCAAGAAAATCAAGTCCTTCTCATGAAATGTAAATATGAAGAGGGAAATGAGTTTGTAACGTGTTTCCAACATTAAGAATGACATGGCTTGTACGGGTGGATTAGCGTTTCACGGCGTATCACAACATTCTGCTTATATTGAGTCAATGTAAGGTTGCAAAAAAGCAATAACACATAAACGCTAGGGAAGTAAACACTTGCGAACAAATGTAATCATGAAGAGGTAAATGGGTTTCACTTGAAATTCCAAAAATTAAAAATGAAATTATATGTATGAGTGTATTAGAGGTTAACGGCAACTTAGTATCACAGTGAGTGTATTGTCCCAGCCAAACGTGAAACATCAAACGTAAAATTCAACAACAGCACAAAATCCATGTTCATCTAAACCCTTCCAAATAAACATAAATATCAATATGGAAACGGGTCTGTATTCCTCTTTCTTCAAACCACGTGCTCGTAGATAATTACCCGGATCATCGAAAGTGTTATATTGATCAATATAAGATTCTCTTGGATTTATAACTCCTTGATATTAGTCCAACTGGCTCGCGATGTATGGGATTCTTATCTAACATTTTAATATACATATCACACATACGCACACATACACGTACACACACGGATATGTATGTGTGTGTGTGTGTGTGTGTAATCATTACAAACAAAGATTAATCGTTTAACCAAGCATAATTGTTCCCAATGTTTCCAAATCAAACTCAAATAAATCATCTTTCTTATAAAATTTGAATGTAGTATTTTTTCCAATATATATAGATATATATATATATATATATATATATATATATATATATATATATATATATATATATATATATATATATAAACGCGTAGTATTTACATTGTTTAGTGTTGAACCCAAATCATTATCTTTTTGCAAACTTCAAAATCCATCACACAATTGCACAGTTTCAAAGTTCTGCCCTTCCAGGGCAATTCGGCCTCAGCAGTAGATATTGTTAGTAGTGAATGGGGGCACCCTACGTACAATGGGAATTAGCATTACAGAACCCCTTGGGACAATCTACGTACAATGGAAACTTAACATGGCGAAAAATCGTGGGTCAATCTACGTACAAGGGGAATTTAACATGGGAATAAATCGTGGGACAATCTACGTACAAGGGGAATTTAACATGGGAATAAATCGTGGGACAATCTACGTACAAGGGGAATTTAACATGGGGAATAGAGTTTGGACTTGTTTAGGGACAAAGGGAATGGAACATGGGATTTTTTTTTTTTTTTTTAAATTTTTAAAAAAAGGGGTAGGCAATTGAAAGGCTATCTCTTTTCGAGAAATATGGCTGGCCCTGAAAAGGGCCTTTGGGTTTTCTTCTAATTTCTTCTTTTCCTCCACCAATTTCTTATTTTATCTCCAACACTCTTTCTCTTCTTTTCTTTCTTTTTTTTTCTCCTCCTCTTCTTTCTTCTTCTCTTCCTCCTCTTCTTTCTTCCTCTTTTCATTTTCTTCCTCTTTTTCAATTTTTTCGTTCCATTTGCGTATTCTTATACTTTCCTCTTCATCCTCCTTCTCCTCCTTTATCTCTTTCATAACGCAACTAATCTTGTCCTTTGCTTTTCTTAAGTTATTAATTTCCATCTTTACACGATGGGGACTATAGGAATAATGGTCTTCAACCAGTCTTATTAGCATCTGTTCCATTATTCCTAAGTTGTCTAAAACGTCTTGCAAGGTTTGTATTTTGTCCATTTGGTTTGACGCCATCTTCTTTTTATTCTTTGCAGAATGGTTTGAACGACGAATACTGTGGGTTCTTATACGAAAAGCGCGGACGTGATGGAAAACATCCCCCTAAAAACATAAAATGTTAGTTAGTTAGTTGGATTATAGTGGTTTTCGTTCTTTTGAACATGTACCACTTTTTTATTCACGCACTGCGTGATTTTTAATTACTCCTGGGGGAAGGAAAAGGAGCCTCATCCCCCAGGCTTTTATGTACTCAAAGAGTACTTTTTAATTTAGCCACTCAGGTGTAGGACTAACTAGTCCTTAACAACCTGACTGAAAGGCTAATAGACATGAGTGGGAATAGTCACACCACACACTCGTGTTTCTTAGTTGGATTGAAATGCCCCAGGTGTCAAACCAAGCAGTATGTGACTCCCGCCACGATTGGTCGGCAGCGATGACGTCACATTAGGACACCCGGTCTTGTGGCATTGACGAAGTGGCCCGCTTTTTTGATATCATCAATTGCCTTTCCCAGTCCCATATTCCGGTAGACAGAGCCTTCCTTTTTTCCACTCTGTTTAGGTGGTGCAGGTTCATCAGCTTCATCGCCGCTGGATGATGATACTTCCAGGGCCGCTGCCAGCGTGGAAGTTTCAAATTCTTCAGTGTCGTCTGCCAACATTGCCTGGATTTGGCTGAGTATGTTAGTAGAAATAGCTGTGGAAGCTTGATTTAAAAGTTCAGCCAGATGTTGTTTAAGAGACAAGGAGACGGTTAGGAGTATTTTTTTTTTTAATTTTTTTTTTTATTCATCAATTCCTTATTTATTTTGATTCCCTATCTTATTGGTTTGGAATGAAAACTTGTTTTTATGGTTGTTTGTATGTTATTATGGAGTCCTGTTTTAATTAATTCCTATTTTCCTATTTTAATTTTTTGTGGCCTTAATTGGTTTTTATTATTCGGGGTATGAACGGCTGTGTCAGTTTGTGAACCTACGAGACCTAGCAGGCCGTCATAATTCCCAAACAGTGATTTTGTAATATTCGTCCTTAACTGGTTTTTATTATTCGGGCTATGAACGGCTGTGTCAGTCTGTGAACCCACGAGACCGAGCCGGCCGTCATAATTCCCAAACAGTGATTTGTTATATTTTTAACTGATCTTTGATTTACTTTCTTAGATTTTTTTGAGTAGATTGGATTCGTGTATAAAACTTATGATATTTTTGAATGTTAGATTAATATTGGGGTTTGTGTTCATCAAGAATTCTGGGTATGTTGTAGGGGATCCAATTTTATGCTGTTTAACTTTAAACTTAGCCCTTTCTTTTTCAAGTGTATGGCAGTTGTTAAAAATATGCTCTATGTCTTCTGGGACCCTGCAGTGGTAGCAGTTAGGGTTATGTGGTTGTGGTCCTATGTACTGTCCGAAGCTGTTAGCCAGCTTGGTTTTGCCCGTGAGTATTCTATTTATGAATTTTTGTTCACTGCCTTTTGTTTTGGGTGGTTTCCTATTTCTACATACTTCTTTAATGATGGTTTTTAGTTTCCTGCCTTGAGTGCTTGTGTTCCATAATTCCTGCCATTTATTATCAATGAGGGTTTTAGATATGCTATTGAGTTCGCATATGCTATAATCTAGGTTGATGTGAGTGGTTTCGTTTAGTTTTTGTTTAGCTGTTATATCTGCCATATCGTTACCTGGTATGTTAATATGGGATGGTATCCACATAAATTCTACTTGTAAGTTATTATTGTTCAGTATTTTTAACAATAAATTGGTTTGCCTAAGATAGTTTTCTCTTGATTTGGTGTTGTTATTAAGTATTGAGTTTATGACGCTTAGCGAGTCACTTATTATTACCGCTTGGGGTATTTTGTTCTCTTTGATCCATTTGAGTGCTTCAAGTATGGCCCAGAATTCAGCTGTGTATATAGAGCAGAGGTTAGGTAGTCTTCTTCCTACTTTAATGTTAAGTTCGGGGATTACGTAAGCTGCTGCTGTTCTGGGTGGTTCTGTAATTTTGGATCCATCAGTGTAAATCTTAATGTAGTTGCAATATTTTGAGTTGATTTCTTCTGTACAGATTGTGTTTAGTTTGAGTTCCTGTTCGTTTTTATTGCCATATTTCGTAATAATGAATCTTACCTAGATGATGACCCAACATCGCGCGGACGTGAAGGAAAACATCCCCTACTTTCTCATTTAATATAATCAAACCCAAACTATACTCTCCACATACGCTAAGAAACAATAAAGAAACCCATAATCTACTATTCACACAAACTTACGTTATCACTTACAAACACAAACACAAACACACAAACACACAAACACATACCCTCACAATATCTTAATAAAGAGTTAGTGTTTATTTTCACACTACTCTACCTACACACATTGGCAAATCGATAGTTATTTCTTTTCTAGAGTATTGGGTAGCCCTGAAAAGGGCTGTTTTTTGAACTCCTGATGCACCTATCTAATGGTTGCACCGTCCTGGCCTGGCGCCACACACGCATCTTCTTCCCCAGTCTTCTTTCACCTTTCTTCTGGGGAGCGCAGAGGGAGGATGATTCGCTTCAACACCCCAATCCTCTGTCTCGGGAATATTGAACGACATCCTCTCTTCTCTTTTCTTTTCCTCTTCTTCCCTCTCTCTTCTCTCCTCCTCTTCCTTCTTTACTCTTGCTTCTTCTACTATAGCCTCCGCTGATAGTTCATTTACTATGCGCCTGGCATATTCCAGGTGCAGCTGGAGTTCTAACAGTTTCACTATTCTGCTATTCATTCTTGTGTTGATCAATCAACAAGGGTAGCTGGACTGCCCAGCGAGTTTCAATTTATACTGAAAGCGCGGACGTAATGGAAAACATCCCATAAAAACATAAAATTCATCTTACCTAGATCATGACCAAAAAACAACAACAACGCGCGGACCTAAAAGAAACACTCACTCACTTTTTTATGCTACCCATCACTATTGTAAAAAGTTTTTATAAATCACTTCAATAGACTATTTACATATGCAAAGCAATCCAATCTAACCCCAAATTTACACCTCAAACAGCCCAAAAAAAAACAAACATCATTTTAATCTACTATCCACACCAACCTACTTTATCACTTACAAACACAAACACAAACAAACAAACACACAAACACATACCCTCACATTTTTTTAAAAAAGAGTTAGTGTTTATTTTCACACCACTCTACCTACACACATTGGCAAATTGATCGTTATTTCTTTTCTAGAGTATTGGGTAGCCCTGAAAAGGGCTGTTTTTTTGTTTTTTGCTATGGCATTCTTTTTTAGTTTCTAAGAATGCGATGTCCTCTGAGGATAGACTTTCTGGCGATAGGTCTGCTTCTTCGGAAAGAGAAGAAGAACTCTTTGGTGTCGATACGACAATCGACAAAGCCTCTGTCAGCTTCAGGTTGTTGCTGCTGTTGTTGTTGCTGCTGTTGCTGCTGTCTCTGAAGTCTGTACTTCTCTGTCCATTCTTCTTTCTCCCTGTTCATTTCTTCTCTGAAGAGCTCTTCTATCAGGTCTTCAGTGATTTTTAACATTCTCACATTCTCTATTTCTTCTGGCTTCGGTATCAGACTGTGTCTGACCCTATGCAAATTCACGTAGGCTTCGTTGAGCTTAGCTAGTTTGGAGCACATCTTCGTAGGAAGATGAGTCGACAATGGATGGTTAGACTGGGAACAACCCGGTTCTTAAAGTCAAAGCGCGGACGTGAAGGAAAACATCCCCCACACGGTTTTCGAGCCGCAACGTTCATGAGAGGGATAGTAAGAAATGAAAGAGCATCAATCCAACATTCTTATAGCTAAACAAAAGACAAAGGCATTTTTTTCTAAACACAACATTTTTTATTCAAAAATCACTTAACACTAAACAACAACATTTCTAACATTTTTTAACAATAATCCAATACTATAACATCAAACAATCTTTTTCAAATCACAAACATTTTTTTCTCAATGGACAATCTACTTTAAACAGGGCTGACAACGTTGTGAATGAAATTGTGATTTCCACTGTTGGAAATCATTAGGCCATTGATGGACACTACGTTTCCTAGCTTGAGACAAAAGATAAGCATAATGGTCACAAAACCATCGATCTACTTTCACATCATTTCTAGCAGAAGAACGAGGATCGAAATGAGTCACTAAATGTTCTAAGGAATAGCCCAGGCTGCGATGATGCAGAAAATACACACAATATTATCCACACACCAAGGAATCTGTGCCTTGTAATTTCACGTTATTGAATCGGGTGGTTTGAGCATTTCTTCTCATAAAGTCGATGATATCGTCTTCCAAAGGGGGCAATCCGTACGAATCGAAATATTCCACACATCCTTCTTGAGGAAAGTAGACGGCTACCCAGTGGGTTCCTGGGAGATGACTGTCGTCCGTGTTGATCACGTAAGCTTGATGGTCTTTAGGTTTGCGATGAGGGAGTTCATCTTTAGCACAGACGACAGGATTCCAAGAAGCCGTATACGAACTGTGGTTCAAAAGGTAATAAAGTTCCCAGGTATCCATTGATTTGTGTGTGTTTTTTTTCTTCTTCTTCACAGGTAATAATAAGTCGTCAATTCGATCCTGACTTTTTGCTTGAAAATGTCTGACGAATAAACGGTTATTCGTTCTGTTTCCTCACTCTGATTCAGGAGAGCTTCGATACGATGGATCTCTTGAGTGGTTAATGGTGGACAAGAATGTTCACGCAAGTCTTTATACCACTGGTGCAACACGTCTTTGTTTGAGATGAGACTCCAAGCTTCGTCCAGATACTCGTCCAATTTTTCTTCTTGCCTCAACATCAGGCATTTATCGTGTTGAATTTGACTGGGATGATCGTTTTGACATCCATAGCAATTTTTCTTGATCAATTCCGTCATTTTTTCCACCAAGTGTTTGGCAAAACAGGAGACTAAATGGGCTTCTTGTTCTGGCCATCTCGACTTCATCATGATTACTTCTTCTTCTTTTTCCACGGTCTCCTCACATTTCATCTCCAAAGTTTCTCCACTAGGTAAAGAGGGATAACAGTCTTCCATGGCTTCTAGTAATCTAGAATGACTTCTCTCAAACTGTTGATTTCTATCGTATTATCGAATTCTGCATACAGGAGGACGTTTACCGTCTCTGGTAGAGCATTAGTAAACTGAAGTTCCACACGAATCTGGCCTGATTTTATAGGGTGGAAATGTCCCTCGTCGCTGCCTTGGTCTGGAGTGAAATCGAAAGCCCACAAAGCATAGCCTCCTGCATAATTGTCGTACGTAATGCCGTGACTGGTGTTGGTCCCTAACTGTCCCGTGGCTTCGTACAGGGACAAGTACGATCTCAAATAATTATTTGCACCAAAGTTAGGCTCGAAAGGTCGGGTACACAAGGTCTTGCCATCGCGACTGACTTCGATCTTTGACACATTGTAATGTTGAAACTCAAAAGGATTTTCGTTGTAGGCTCCGTTGAAGGCTGAATTCTTGACGATACCAACAATCAAACGTTTGGGTAACTGTCCTTGGAACAGATGATCTTCGATCATGGATCGCTGTCCAGTGGGAATGGTGAAGGTTTTCACTTCTACACGTCGGATGGGATATTTGGCAGTCGTTCTACTCAACGTCTGACTGATGTCGTTCCCACTTTAGGTAACACTTCCACACGACGCACGTAAAGTCTGGCTTCTTGGATGATGGTTTTGTAAGTGGCATCATGAGCAGCTATCAAATGGAAAGCGGCATTGCTGCGATTCAGTCTCAGGCGGATATCTACCCCGTTCAGCAAATACTTTTCTTGCAACCACATGTCCAAATGCAAACGATCCATCAGTTCTAAACTACGACTTAGATGAATTTTCTTTCGTCGTTCTACAAATCCCGTTGGATTTGAAGCATCCCCAGCAAGTGTAATACCGTTGAACTTAGTCGCCTGGTCAGGTTTCCATACCACGCAAGCATCCAGATGAGTGTTCTTGGCTTCTTTTCCGTACGTCAAAAGATTTTCCAGGTAGGCTCGGTAAGGGTAAGTATCCATGCTGCTGCTGACTAGTTTGTTATTCAAGTACAAGTCCACTTCGCTAAACAAGGAATGCATGAAATTGTTGACGGGAGCTACTGCTTCATCATCGTCTAGGATAGTGTTGGGTGGTTCGATCACTTTCACTTTCAAGTACAAGTAACAGCTATTCAGATCAATGTAATCTTCGGGCTGTCCTTTGATTTCAAACTCGATGGGAGCGGAATCGGTCAATGAGGAGACGGGATGAAATTCCACCCACTGGGATTCTTGCATGGTCATCATGGTGGGGAGCATGGCAACCATATCCAGTTCCGTCTTGGAACAAGCGCAAGACTCTCGGTGCATCATTTTTTGTTGCTGTGTCTCAATAATCGAAAACGTCTAAGTCTCGAACGGTTCTTCTTTTCTTGGCCTTTCTAGCTTGAAGTCTGGTGAAAGGGTGTTTTCTTCGTCGTCTCTTTCTGCCTTGTCCTTGCTGAATGCCTGATTCGGTAGCGTGCAGGGCATTTATAGGTGTGTCTCGGCGACCCAAAATGTCTTTGCCCGTTTGCAGCAAGACGTTTTTGCCTGCCCTCATGAAGGCTTCTTTAGGGTTTTGTTTGTCGGTGATGACATTTTGGAGAAATTCTTTACCTTGTGTCAGTGCCGCATCTTTCAAGGCGTGCAATCCGCGTGTCACCATCGGTTTCAACACCGGGGCCACCGAACGAAAGGCCGATTTTAACATATCTCCTAAACCGTGTCCTCGCTGTCGAGCCACCCCTCGGTACACTGGATACATGACTTACTTACGAGTCGTGAGAAAACCGTTTTCGAAAATGGAGTTTCACCGTGACTTTTCCTTTGGTGAATGGAATATTTTGTCCCAAATCTCCTTTTATAGTAATGTTGACCGTGTCCAAATACGACTTGCTGACAGGCAAATAGTGAGGATGGACAAATTCGCGGTGGACGTTGTAAGTGTTTCCACCTTCCTCGTCAGCGTTTGCGGCAGAATCCACTTTGAAAGGAATGACACGCAGTAACGGTACGGAGGTGTGTCCCACCACGTTGTATTCCACCACATCGGAGTACACGAACATCAAATTCAGTCCTTGGTTCAGTTCTACCGGGGTACGAAAATACTTGGCAAAAGAATCGTTGTCAGAAATGACTAGTAATTCGCCTTTTTGTTGTTCTACTTTCTTCCTCAGCTCCATGTCACCGCCCAACATGTCAAACAATTCAGGACAAAATAAGAAAGACATGATTTTGGGCCCCTCAGGAAATTTTATCAGGAAGCGACGAGCTGTTTTGTGGTACTCCAGGGTGACACTTTTTTTGACACTTTCCAAAGCTTTCAGAAACACACCATTAAACCTGGTGGCTATGGTGTTGACCAAATGTTGACCACTAAAATAATAACCTGGGGGAATGAACAAGTGATAGGTGACCCACTTTAGATTTGGTGTACGGGTTTTCTTGTCATATTTGCTATGGGTATCCAAGTACTGTTGCATTTGTTCGTCATGAACTTCCACATCAAATTTATTTTGATTGGGAAGGACATTGAGGACTTGGGTCGGGTGAATCATTTCTACCAAAGCCACTTCCCAATGGGCTTCGTGATCTACGGGGATGGCTTGAGGTAATTTGGCCGTGTAACAGCACAACGTGTTATTGGGAAACACCTCCATGGAACTGTCACTGGGTAAGGTCAAGTAAAATTGGTTTTCGTGACTCATAATTCTAGAGTTCTGTGGCTGTCCGAGGGGATATTACTGGACGTCAAAGGCGTGTCTCCGCCCCAAATGGGGTTCTGGTTGTGGTTGTTGGAGTGGTGACTGGCACTGGACACAACGTTCCCGTTCGAGGAGAATTTCAGGGAGGGATTGGGAAGCAGGTAACCGATGCAACTGCTCAATAAAATGGTCCACAATTGTTTGTCTCCTTGTTGCAAACTCAAATTGGCGATGGCTGCCCCGATGACACAATACACCACGAAGATTTGGCAGAAAAAGACGATTTGCGTTTTAGGCACACGTTCTCCACACCACACCCACAAGGGTTGTTTTTGTAAATCTTGCACAGAAGAACTCGGTGAAGAAGGAGTGGTCGACGTAGCTGCGTCTGATGTGTGAAAGGGCATGATGGTCACTTCTTCTTTTTATAGTCGATGACTTGCGAAGCGTCGATCCAAGAATCGAAACTGGGTGGATATCCTTTCCAACGTACTTTGACTTCTTTGACACGTCGTTTGCCCACTTTACGGGTTCTGCGTTCGAGAATGCTTTCGATGTCGTACACGTCGTCTTCTTTTTTGGTGACACGTTGTAACTCGGGCAAATAAAACGTTCCTTTGAGTACTTCTCCGTTCATGTCTTCCAATTTATAGACGGTAGGATGACGGCCATGCACTCGTCCAGTGACGCTAAACAATTCGGTGGTCCAGTTAGGTAAGTAACCTTTGTCGAAAGTGCGTTTGGTTTTGCCAATGCGCACCCAATCTCCTACGGACAACTCTCCACTTTTCTTGGGGACAGCCCTCGTCGGGGACGTACCGAACAGGCGCTCGAACACCAGCACTTCGTTGTGGGGAGTCACGTCCTGCGGGGCACGTCCGATGCTTCGATGGTAAGATTGGTTGTACGCTTGCACCAAGTGCGGTAAGATGTCGATGTACTTCAGAGTGTGGTGATGCGTAAAATATTTCCACATGCGTTCTTTCAAAGTGCGTTGAAAACGTTCCACGATGCTGGCTTTGGTTTCGGGATTCTCGGTGGTAAAAAAATGAATGTCACGTTTCTTTAATTCTTTTTGGAAAGCTTGGTTCAGAAATTCGGTGCCTTTGTCCGTTTGCCATCGAAGAGGGTGACGACCGCTTTGTTTCAACACCCGTTGCAGGGCTCGCACTAACTCGCTGCTGGATTTGGAAGTCAAGGGCACGACCCAGGCAAATTTGGAAAAGACGTCGATGACACAAAACAAATATTTGTAGCCACGATTGTAGCTGGCCAAATGAGAGACATCGGCTAAATCGGCTTGCCATTGATGATCGATGCCTTCCACTCGGGTGCGACTTCTGGCAAACTTGCGTCGAATGGGTTTGTGTAAAGTGTAGGTAGCTTGTTCTTGTAACCATCGTTGCACTTGAGGTAAACGGAGACTTTTCAGTCGCGTTTTGACAGCACGATACAATTTTTGAACTCCTGCGTAACCTGCAGGATGGGAGGGATCGTAGTAAATGCTGGCTAAGACTTTTTCCATTTTGTTAGTGTGTTAATAAGTCACCCACTCTTCGGTGATGCTACTTTGGGTGGGTCGAAAGGGTGGTTTGGAAACGGATTTACGTGTCCGATGGGCTACGGGAGTAGAAGTCGAAGGTAGTGGTGGTGGTGGTGGCAATGGAATGGCTTTGGTTTTCTTTTCTTTTTTCGCTTCTGGTTTCCCTTCTTTCTTTTTCACTTCTGTTGAAGGAGGCGTGGACATATCTTTTTAACCCAAGCTTTCATTTCTTCTCGTTGGGGTGTGGGGAACGGGGTCAACAAGGATGCTGCAATCTTACTCGAAATGGGAGCTGCTGACGGTGTTTGAAACACTTCGCGCATCTCTTCTTCCTCAGGTCTTTGTGGGGTAGCATCTCTGGTGACCCTTGGGGATGGTAGTGGTGGTGGTGGTAATGATGATGATGGTGCTGGACTTTTCATCAAGGTCTTAAAATCTTTTAGAGTGGGTAAAGCTGCTTCGTCTAAAGCTTTCGGGTGAAAGAGTTGCAGTCTTTGCAAGAGTTGACCGTACTTTTGCGATTTTTCTGTTTCGGACAAATCTTGACGATCCATCAAGGATTGCAATTCGTGTTGTAACTGGGACATCTCGCTCAAATTGGGATTGGGAGGTAAATGCGGGGTGCGTTGTTCTTGCCAACGATGGTATTCCATCCATCGTTTGTAAGGCACTAAAGCTAGTTTTCGTCCTTCCATGGGGTTGTCAGGGGTCGATTCTGAGATTTTGGGACTTCCGAGGGCCTTTTTATCTTGCTCGCATCAGTCCTCCCAACATGGTTCCCAAGACTCCTTTCAGTATGGGGCCTAACAAGAGGGGCAAAATGCCTCCACGTTGCACTAACATCTTCTTTTTTTGACGAATGGGAATTTTCTTTCGAACCATTTGGCGAAGAACATGACGATGTTTGCTTAAGCATTGTTTCTGGTGTTTGGACAAAGGGATCGTGCCTTTCAAAACGTTCAAACAACATTCGCACACGGTATCGATGACCTCTTTGGAGGCTGTTTGAATGAGTTTTTTTCGTAGGGGTGGAGAAGCTTTGGACAGGACAGATAACATGTCCCCATGTTTGGCTAAACGTGGTGGCAGTCCTTTCCTTTTCTTTCCTTGGGGTTTTCTGGAGGGTGACATCTTTGAGTCTTCAGGAGCACCGAAAAAAACACTGATACCCTACTGGGTCACAGGCCTTTTTTATACTGGAACGCGTCGCCACTGATTGTCTTTACGTCGTATCAACTTCATGACAGGCATGACACGTCGTGCAGGGGTACGCAACGGACTAAATCGAGCCAGTTCTTGCTTGGACAAATCCAGTAAACTTTGTAACATGCCCGATCTTTCTTGGACTTTGATTTTGGGAGAAGGTACTTTGTGAGCAGCAGCCACTGCCGCTAAATGGGAGGGTCCTGCCACTGGGGAAGTTCTTTTGGGGGTCATCAACGGAGAAGTTCTTGGTGTGATCAACGTCTCCAAGTACTCTTCAGTTCCTGGTGACATCAACGGAGTAGTGGATAAACGTGAGGCTGCCGGAGACGCAGTCACCGCTGTGGCAGGTCGTGGTTTGCGAGTGTAAGGTTGCGTCCTGGCCGAAGTGCCTCTCTTGCGACTAGTTTTCTTCTGTGGACTTTTCTTTTTCTGAGGACTTTTTCTCTGTTTCTTTTTCTGGGGACTTCTTCTCTTTTTCCGGGGTGGTGTCTGGTAAGAGGAGGGTCCTGCCACTGGAGAAGCTATTCTTCTTGGGGACTTGGTCTTTTTCTTTTTCTTCTTGGGGCTTCGTTGGACTTTTGTCTTGGGGATAACTTTGGGGGCATTAGGATCCCATCTTAAGAGTGAGCGAATGATGACCCCTCCTAAAGTACCGCTCCCTGCAGGTTTCAAAATGATTTGTTTTTTGGTTTGAGTGTCGATGCGGAGATCGGCCAGTTGGACCAAAGCGACTTTGTTTCGATCGAAAAAGCGTTGGGTTTGATGAGGAATCTGAATGATTCCTTGGAGTATTTGACGTGCCGTCACCGTGAACCATCGTAAGACTTCTTTGAGACTAGCTTCTAAGACACGAGCTCGTGTTTGTGGATCTTTTTCTCGACTGATGCCATACAAGGCACGAATCAATTTGACGGGAAGATGCGACTGAAGGGACGTCATGTTCGCACTGTGTGAGACAGACGAAAAAGGGTCTGAGGTTTTCATAGATTTTTTTCATGGGGAGTGAAATGAAGTCGAGGACGGAGACGTGTACAGGACAGGCCCTCCGTCTTGGCACCAGTGGTGAAACAAGTGGGTACGAAATCGCAAATCCTCGGGAGTCGTAGGTTTCAAATCGACGAGTAAATAGGCGTGTGGCGTTTGAGTGGCATCGTCGTACGCCTGAGTTAGCCAAGGCGTTCCTAACTGTTTGGCTAAGACTTGCACTTGCGATTTATCTCGAGGGCTTTTAAACAAGACCACGTAATGCGCATTGAGACTGATGGTGCGATGGGCTTTACTTTGTTGAAACAAATTTTGGGTGATGTAAACGACACTGGCATTACGGTGATGCCCTTTGCGCGTAAACCACAATTTAATTTCTTCTTCGTCTTCTCCTAACATGTCGTCGAAAATGACCAAATGGGTTAGACGGGAGTCAGAGACGATGCCGTCGTCTTCTTTAGGAATGCCTTCCACGAACACGATGGAATCGCCTTGACTTTCTCGCAAGAGGCTGTACGCCGATTGCCACTCTTTGTAACACCACACGATCCGTTGAGGTGGCCGATCGATCAAATGATGTTTATGTTCGATCAAACGTTTGACGAATTCGGTTTTGCCAGAACCGCTAGGTCCAGCAATGAGCATGTTAAAGGGATGGCGAAGATACAAAGCCTCCCAACTGACACGATCTAAGTGTTCGTCGATGACTTTGACAGTAGAGGAAGAGGGAGCAGAGACAGTAGAGGTAGCCATGGTTTGAGAAATGTCACTTGTGACACGAAAAACAAACAAGACAAGAGTTTATATACTTTTTCAGAACACGTTTATTGAATGTTTTTTTATCAAACATGAATACGAAAGACAAAAATACATAAAAGCCAAATGCTTAAGTACAAGGATAAAAGGCACATGATAACGATGAACGTGGAATAAACACAAGTGTCTGTACAACAACCACATGTTTTGGGTAATGTTCTAACCAGTTCAACAGGGGGTAAGGTCACACAAGTGTCCTCCCGAAAGGGTCTTTCAGGTCTGTCCACGACAGTCCTGTCCTGGGTGACGGGTTCTTCTGGCACCGTCACTAACACGGGTTGAAAAGTAACTTTTTTCCTTGAACAATTCTCGTGCATACTGGGCCACTTCTTGGGTCCAAGCCTCAAAACCCCATTCTTTCCAGGCACGGACATCTGTCCAATGGGGATGTAAGTCACAAGCTACACACACATCGTCATACACGTCTTGGGTAGCTAAAAGTTGACGAATCTTTTTTTCCTGTTGAGGTCGAGAAGTATCCAGATGAAACCGCAAGGCTTTGAGCAAAAGGAGTTTTTCGTGACCATTTAAGGCCATGAAGGTGGTAAGTACTGATCGTAAAGAGTCCACAAAGAATCGGCTGGTAAACGAAATCCCAAAAAACAAGTCACTAAGACACACACCACTTGCCGTCCCAAATTGAACGGATACAGTTCTTGTAATAATTGATGGTAATGATCGACGGTTTGAATATGGTCATTGAGTTCCTTCCACGGAATTTGTTGGATGACATGTGACATAAACCGTGGCATGGCAGCCTGTTTTTATATTCTCTTTTTTTTGGATGCAATA
This sequence comes from Sinohyriopsis cumingii, assembly GCA_028554795.2. Classification (NCBI taxonomy): domain Eukaryota; kingdom Metazoa; phylum Mollusca; class Bivalvia; order Unionida; family Unionidae; genus Sinohyriopsis; species Sinohyriopsis cumingii. The sequence continues at coordinate 29,132,861 of CM068835.1, forward strand.
CACGTACTTTCTAGCCAGTGATGTTCGTTCTCCAGTAGGGAATCTAAATCTTGCATACTGTAACCGAAACGTCAGAGTTCGTTTAGAAGTTTCCTCTTCCGCTAAGTAGATTCCACGTAACAAATGTTGGTAATCCTTTAACTTGTCTTCCTCAATGTATTGCTGTAGGTGAATCTCGAAGTAACCATAATTATGAACATGTCGATCATTAGCGACCTCAAAGTGTTGAACAATGTCTGACCATTGAAAGAATTTCTGACTAATCAGTTCTCTTATACCATTCAGGTACCAGTGGTTAAAGATCTGGTGACGTAACGGATGCAATTGTTCTTTACGTTTCACTTGTATTTTGACCAGTTCTCGGTAAATCCTTTCTCTCAACTCCACAGGCAAGCCCAAAATGTTCTCTTGTAAAGTATCCATAAGTATATACACTGTTTTTGGAATCGCTGGGTGGTGGCCAATAGCCTCGTTTAACTTTGTGCCTAATGTAATATCCACTCATAATCAGTCTTCTTGTACTTTGGAACATAGCATAATTTAAAAACGAATGAATCACTTTGAGTTTGCGTTTCACTTGTATTTTGATCAGTTCTCGGTAAATGCGTTCTCTCAACTCCACAGGCAAAGCACGAATGTTCTCTAGCAAAGTATCCATGAATAGGTCATACTAAATCCTCTTCGGTCTGACACAAGAAATGTACTCTTTGCACAAACATGGTTTTAATTCATTGTCGAATCTAAATCGTTTCACCACTAATCTACACATTACAATTCGTTCAGAAGTTTCCTCTTTCACCAAGTTGACATTGTGTTCAAGATGTTGGTAATTCGTTAACTCTTCCTCTGGAATTCGATGCAGTACGTTTACAATGTAGTAGATAGAATCGTCCATACCAAACCATTCCTTTTTATAACCAGGAAGTCGTTGATCAATGTCTGTCCAATGGAACACTTTCAACTCAATCAGTCCTTGTATAGCCTGAAGGTACCAGTGGTTCAAACACCGGTGACGTAACGGATGCAATTGTTCTTTACGTTTCACTTGTATTTTGACCAGCTCTCGGTAAATGCGTTCTCTCAACTCCACAGGCAAAGCACGAATGTTCTCTTGTAAAGTATCCATGAACAGATTATTATGGTAAGAAGTTACTTCAATGTCTCGGTCCCACTAAGGGTAAGTAATGACAATTCGGTGACCATCGAGCATGTTCAACGTAGGCCGAATCTTGCGGTTCCCAGTGGTGAAGTGACACACCGCAACTGAAGCACTTGACTTTATCTCCTTCGCCCAAGTAGAAAAATCCGGCTCTGGCTAATTCTTCGGGGTCGGTCCTCCCAGATACTTAGGCCATTTTCCTTTGAACGATTGAAGACGATTTTCAAAGTCGCAGTATTCCGACAAACGCACAGGAAACGAATATTCGTTTTTCACAGGTTCGTTTCGATGAGGGTTGGGTGACAGGAACAGGAGTTTGCTCAGGGCTGGATGACATCCGTAGGGAGGTAAACGTGAAGGTGAACATTCCCCTTTAAAACGAAACCCAGTAAAATGTCCAAGAGGACGAGCGGCATCACTTTCGCATCCCTCAGGTTTGACACGCACAGCATCACTTTCCATGATAGGGGTAGGGACACTAAAGTTCCCATGATGCTTTACGGCATCGTTCAGGTCACAACGTACAGCATCGGTCCCATCGCAAGGCTCACAATCGCACTCGTCTGCAAACTCCGTTACGCAATTACAATGGTAACCACATGGACAATCGTAGTTTCCTTCCGGACATTTTCCGTCGCAATGCATGGGTCTTATCCATCCAGTATTAGTCACACTAGAGGAAGATACAACTTTTTTACAATCCCCAAACTGGAACGATGCCTCTTTCAAAGTATTCATCTTGTTCGCTCGGTCTTGGTAGTCACAATGAACTATCGATCTTGCCTAGGGTTCCTTTTTTATATACAGACCAATACCGACGTGACCGTACGGCAACGTAAAGTGATTGGGAAGTCGAACTCGCTTCTGGTACACGATTTGATAGACTTTTTCCAAGGGTCGACTGACGATGTGGTGAGTGGGTAAACGTACAATCTTGTTCGGTTGATAGGTGGTCACTTTAAAGTTTCCATCCTCTCCCGATTGCAAGGCTTCTTTCAATACCCCAAAGTTGACCACTCGACTGGTACGATAATTCAGAGTCAGTCCTTTCACTTTGCACGTCGTGTGCACTTCTCCTTGTTTGTCACGGTATTCGTAGCCGTAATTTTTAGGACCGCCACTGACGAAACTTAGAATCTTGTCGTCGGGATGCTCGTCTGTCCAGGCTCCTAAACGGTCTCCTTCGATGTCAGGGTGATGTTGAATCGGGTGATGAATGTAAATGCAACTGTCCGTGTCAAAGTACAGGACGCGTTCCCCTAACAGTTCTAAAGCTTCGTACAATTTTAAGCGAGCATGAGCTGTCACGTAAGCCGCAATGATGACATTTCCAAAAGGGTCGTCTTGTACAAAGTCCAGATCTTCTTCGTAATTGACCAAGATCAAATTCTCTCGAACGACGTCCACGTGTTTCATGTATTTGGTTTTGTCGTGAATCATCTGGAAGTAGCGGGAAGGTTCTGTCAAATATTCCGTCTTGGGTAAACACGGTCGTTGTGCCATTTTACCCCACAAGCAATTTAACATCACTTTGGCAAACGATCGCCTGCCTTCGTTTTTCTCGATGTGGTCTAAAGTGATGCCTTCTTGTTCGTAGTATTTCTCTTTGAATTGTATTTGGTCTTCGGGAGTGTGACACCAGGAAGGATAGCCGCTAGCTTCTTGTTTCAGTTTCAAAAAGGCATCCACGTAGTCAGCGAAAATGCCTTTCTGACTGGGGTCACCCTTGTGGTATTGTTGTGTCTTGGGAAAGTGGCAAATTTCGTACACTTCTAACAGTCGGTATCCCATGTCCAGAGCTTTGAACAATTCTACGCTGACCCAGGTTCCCGTCAAGGCCCGTTCTTCCTGGCTGTGATGGCAAGGTTGGTCTTGGTTGCACGTTTCGGCACAAGTACGGCACAAGGGAAACATCAGTTTGCCTTGACAATGGTGAGATAAGACGGGATGGTATAGGTTCGTGGGAGGCAAAACTTTACACTTGATCAAGCCTTCGTATTGTCGAATGTTTTTCAGGTCGATGTGTTCCGTCAGCAATCGCGGGTGCCCTACAGGAAAGCGACAATATTTGCACACGTAGGGATACAGCGAACACACGTCCAAGTATTTGATTTCTTCTCCTTTCTCTTCGTCGGCTTGGTACAGCAAACAGGTGGCATTGGTCCTTCCTCCGTACAAACTATCCCTCGGGTTCAGCGGGTCCATGAACTGGTAACTTTCCACGAGGCGTTTAAACTCGGGATCGGTTTTCATACGGTGATCGTACTCGTGTTCCCACATTTCCACCACTTGGTATCCTTGCTGTTCTAACTTTAGGCGTCGCTGACAAGTGTCCTGGTACAAGTCTTCCATGGTTCGTTGCAAAAACTGATTTTTAGTGCCACGGTCAGGGTAACAAACAGGACATCCGTGAAATAAGCAACCGTTAAACTCGTACACGATCTTGGGGTTTTCTAAGTCCCAGCCATCGACCGAATACGTTCCGATGGTCTTTTCGCCCCCTCCGTTGCGGGCATGCTGAATCCACTTGTCTTCCTTGTCGCACAAGTAATGTAACCAACGTAGGGCTTTGACCGAGTATTGACGTTTGACAAAGTGGGTCGTTTGAGGACTGATGACAGCCACGGTCTTTTCAGGCATGAATCGTTTTCGATACACTAAGGAACACGCTTTGGCAATGGTGCAAGCTTCTTTCAAAGGATCGACCCCTCCGTGTTCCATGAACAGTTCTCGAAATTTTCCACAGCAACGTCGTAAAATGTCCACGTCGGAACGACAATACTTTAACATTTCTTCCTGAAAGTCGAAATTGTCAGAGGCATGAGCCTGGTAACAAGCGTAGAAATCTTCTCGTTGTTCGGTACGCATGTTGTCGGGGTCGTAATAGTGAGCCTCAGGTAAATGGGGTAGAACGGCATGTTGATTGGCTTCCGTATTGAAAAAGTGTGGAAAGTACCCTTTAGCCATTTCTGTCATTCCAAACGTTTTAGGCATTCGACTCAAAGGCATGGCCAAGTAACTCATCGAATCTTTAAACTGCACTTGTCCCACTTGCATGAAAATGATTTTGGCTCCGTTCAAAGTGACTTTAGGACGTTCGGTGCCTTGTTCCGTATAGTATCTGAGAAGAAACTGTCCATCGTATCCGGAGAAATTGTGAGCTATCACCGTGGCATGACGATGACAATCTCCGTAAAGTTCGATGTCCTCTTGGCTCCATGTCTTGTCGATGGGGTCTAAGACCCATTGGGCAAAATCGTCTAGCGTCTTTGGTCCTCTTAAGATTTTTTCACGCCCTCCAGGAATTTTGCTGCAGTGAGGGCAATAACTGAAGATAGGTTCTTGAATACACTTCTCGCACGCTCGATGAGCCACGCAGAAATTAGGAATGTGAATGCCAGTCTCTTGCATGCATTCGAAATCGAAAAAGATGAAATTGCCTTTCTTCTTGTGACCGTCCTCTTTCTCTGGTGGGGGTTGGTATGTAACATTCGTGTTCCAAGTCCACGATGTGGTGACAAATGTGACATTTTTTCTTTCCTGAACATACGTGTGCCTTAGTACTATTGGTACGTATGACTTGTCCACACGCGGGGCACAATCTCAGCAGTTGACAAGCGCATTTCTTCTGTGAACCTTGCGTATTCAAATGTTGTTGGTAACAGGTAGGGCTGACAAACGTGCGCAGACAAGTCGAACAAGGCACTGGTTCTTCGCTCAGACAGGGTGGAGAGGCCAAACATCCTGAGCATTTCCATCCACAATGTTTGTGTTGCTCTCGATTATTATAACCATAGTCACATTTCTCACAATAATAAGCATATCCCAGGAATCCAGTGATACTGGTAATGGTATCGAAATGTTCATCGTGATGATAAAGGTGAATGTATTTTCCGTCCTTAAAATGTTGGCCTCGAAACAATAGAGGCCCGCGCATTTCTTGAGGGTGCACTTTCAAGGTGTATCGTGGAGCTAGGACATCTTGCAATTTTTGCACCTCGGGAATGCCACAGGGTGTGTCTTTGGGCAGTCCGGCTTGTTGTAACAGAAGTTCTGCTTCGTTTCGTTGTTTGGCTCGGTCGGAACGTTGAATAGTGTTCCAGGTTCTTTTCCATTCTACCGTGTCGTTCTTGTTGGCATAGGTTCGTCCCACCACGATGGCACGGGCTAAACACATCTGGTCATGGGGGTTGTTTATTCGGACGAGACTCGTTTTGGTGTTGCGAAGGTCGTCCACCAATAACATCTTTTTGCGTCCTGTCCCTTGAGGAGGAGAGACGTGGGTCATGTCCAGTGTGGCTTTACCATCGGTGATGTCAAACTGATCATTAGATTGTTGTACGTGTTGAATCTTGTCCATGACTTTGGAAGCAGTCAATTCTGCAGGGGTGCTAAACTCGATCCAAACAGGGGATTTCAAACCGTCGTGTTGTATGGAAAGTCTCAAGCGATCGTCTTCTTTGGGTTGACATTGTCGCTTGAGTGCAGTGAGCAAAGAATCCCACACCTCAGTGATGAACACTTCTGCTTTCTCTAACGGTACTTCAGCCTTGAAATCTTTAAACTTCACTGTGTATTTGTAAGCCGTGGTTCTAAATTTTCTAGAGGAGCGCTTTTCCGTCTCTCGAATGGAATAGTAGTTTTCAGGGTTGACTAAGGGTGGTGAACTTGGTTTAGAGGGTTCGGATTCTGGTTCACTCATGTCCTCTTCAAAATCACTGGCATGAATTTGTGCCAAGATTTTAGCCCTGGTTCGAGGCGATAGATCACGTTTCTGCCTCTTACTTTCTTCTTCTTTCTTCTCGAATGAATGGGATCGTTTCATCTTGAAAGCAAAAAGTCAAATGACTCAAGTTCAAACACCATGAGCTACTTTATAGTCATGGCAGACCAGCGTATATAAAAGGGTGTGTGTCTTATCCTTTCACTATTCATTTCACTCTCAAGCCGAGTACAACGATGGAAGAGACTAACCAGATGGAACGTTTCGTCAGAGCTTTGAGAGGGGTCATTATAAAATTCTCTTCAGACCAGCCTACGGACTACTCTCCTTCCTTTCGAGATAAAAGTCAAGATACTTGCTATATCTGTCAGAAGAAAGGGCATTGGTCTTCAGAGTGTCCAGACCGTCAAAAAAGAACAAAAACAGGGACTAAAAAAGACAAAAGTCAAGATACCTGTTATTATTGTAAAGAAAAAGGACATTGGTCTCCAGATTGCCCAAAAAAGAAACAAGAGGAGTCAGAAGAAAAGAAGGATTCTTCAGAAGAAGAGAGGGATTCTTCGGAAGAAGAGAGGGATTCTTCAGAGGAAGAAGAGGAAGAAAAAAGACAATTCTATTTACAAGAGGCAAAGAAACAGGAGAAGAAGAAAAGAAGAAGTGAAGAAAATGAGGAAAAGACGGTGAAGAAATTCAAAAAACAGAGAGACTAAACAAGGAGAAAGAAGAAGTCAATGAACTTTTTATTAAAGTGTTGTGTTGTGAATTGTGAATTGGATTGTAAAAAATGGAGAAAAGAATAAATGAATGATATAAGGTAAGTGTCTTTGAGTTTTGATTTTAAAATAAGAACGTACACTCACGCACTCATACAAAGACACGTACTATAAAGGTAAAATGGGTGGGTTATTTTTTTTTTTTTTTTTTTGAGTTATTGGCAAATTGAAATTGTATTTCTTTTCGAGAAATGTGGGTGGCCCTGAAAAGGGCCTTTTTTTCTCTTTATGATGTAGGGGTGAGTTTAAGCAATCAACTTTAACTGCCTTATGCCTTTACCACGGCCAAGGCCTACTTCTGGACTGCGTAATGTTGATGATGATGATGATAATGATTGGGTTGAAATCACTAAGGGTGGTACGGTAGGCTTAGTCACAGGGTTGACGTGTTTAGCTCGGGAAGGTCGTATTCTCTTCGGTCGTGATAAAGAAGTCTGATACATTTGTTTCAGACTTCTTAACTCCGCTAAAATGTCCAACAGTACCGTGACCGTTTGATTTTCACCCTCTTGTTTCTTTGCTGCTACTTCTTCTTGCTGTTGTTTTTTTCTTACCTCTTCTTCTTGTTGCTGTTGCTGTAGGAGAAAAGCCTGTTCCGCTTCCTTTTGTCGTTGTATAAATTTCTCCAATTCTTCTTTCTGTCTCTGTCTAAAATTCTCCACTTGCGGTAATGAAGAAGGTAACGAAGGTTCCGGAACAAATTCTTGCGAGGAGAGAAAATCCACAAAATCTCAATTCACCTCTTCTGAAAGTAAGTCCGAGTTCCCTTGGGCAGTCTCCCCTGCTGGTGCACCCCACTGGATCGTTTTCTGAGTTTCCGTCATGTTGAATCACTGTCGCATAGATTGACTGCACACAAGCGCTAGCGAATCTAAATAGACTACGTGACGTCACAGACTGCTCTCTTCGGATTGGATGCGAGCTGACTGAATTCTGTAACGCGTGTTCGGATTAGTAAATGAACTCGATCCGTTTCAATCCTTTCTGTCCCTATAAATAAGCGCAGTTCACTGCATTGATTCACCTATTCTCGGAGCCTCAACATGTGGACCGACGTTGAATCTTCAACCCTTGTGTCAACAATGATGTTCAGGACGGACATGCTCATGTATGTCCGATCCAAGTGGACCGTTGTCCACAGGACCAACAGCAGTCTGTGGATAAGAAGAGTCTATATAGAGAGACAAGGTTGCCTCAAGAGGACTCTGATGTATGGCCCTGCTGTAAGACGAAGTTTGAGGAAAAGAAGATGTCGCAAATGCCCTTTATGTTAAGGGCATATTAACATAAACCAAAGGCCCTTTTCAGGGCCAGCCATATATCTCGAAAAGAGATAGCCTTTCAATTGCCTACCCCTTTTTTTTAAAAAATTTTTAAAAAAAAAAAATCCCATGTTCCATTCCCTTTGTCCCTAAACAAGTCCAAACTCTATTCCCCATGTTAAATTCCCCTTGTACGTAGATTGTCCCACGATTTATTCCCATGTTAAATTCCCCTTGTACGTAGATTGTCCCACGATTTATTCCCATGTTAAATTCCCCTTGTACGTAGATTGACCCACGATTTTTCGCCATGTTAAATTTCCATTGTACGTAGATTGTCCCAAGGGGTTCTGTAATGCTAATTCCCATTGTACGTAGGGTGCCCCCATTCACTACTATTGTTTTAGCTGATGTATGTGTGATAAAGTGATAGATCAGAGTCTATAAATATGCCTATTGCAGTTTCCCTAGACTACGTGGGCAAATTAAAAATAGAACTTTAAGTGATTCTGGGGGTAATGAAATAGACAAATGCACATGGAACAAAGAAGACGGTCTAACTTTTATCAAGTACTACAATGATCTATTATCTCCACACATGCATACGATTTTAAATGAAATCGACAATACCAAACTTTAATGAATGCGTCGAAACAATTACTGTTATTTGCCATTATGTTGCGAAACCAATGAAGAAAATCAACAGAAAGCAAAACCTAGCTGTGACATTTCTAGGAAAACTCATACTTGTGTCGATAGAGATTGCATAGCGGCTAAAAGCAGAGCCTTAAGATATCACAGTTCAGATTAAAAGGCACTATTGATAGATAAAGATTATAAATTCTATAGATGTAAGTATAAATCTCTAACAAGAATAAAACCAAAACAATATGAATTAAAAGAAATAGCATTTTATCTGCATTACACTCTTAAAAAATGCAAAATTTGTCTGGCGCCTTGTAAACAAATTCGAGTACTGGTGATGAAAGCGTTATTATATCTGCAAGTTTTTATGAATATTTTACAGAATTATTCAATATTTCATTTCGATTTTCCTGATACAAAGGATTCAACTAATTAATGAGACTCTCGATAGATATTCACTGAAGAGGAGGTACGCTTGAGTAAACTGAAACGTGACAAATTTGGGGGAGTAGATGCTTTTTCTAGCGATATATTTCATGTACGGCAACATAAATATATTAATATTATTTAATGAACTATTCAATATTGCTTATTGCATATTATCCAGAATATTGGCCAGTGGGTATCATAATACCAATTCTGAAGAAAGGGATACAAATGAACCTCCAACTACAGAGGCAATAATTTGCTACCTGTATTAAGCACTGTGTTTACATTGATTTTAAGTAATAGGCTAAGTGAATAGATGGTTCAAAATGAATTACTGGGAGAAGAACAAGCTGGATTTAGAGCTGGTTATCCTAAATCATATAAACTATATTAAATACATTAATTTGCAAAATTTGAATAAAACGTCAGGGTAGATTCTATGTAGTATTTATAGACTATCAAAAAGTCTTTGATATGATAGAGAGAGACGTTTAAGGGACCAACAGTTAATAAAACTTTTAGTTTTTTTAAATGGCAATTTATAATAATTAAAAATCTAAATACAACAACAATATTACCAATGTGTTTAATTGTCATGTGGGTGTATGACAAGTTTGTGATTTATCGCCTTTACCCTTTTCTCTACTTTTGAACGATCTGAAACCACTGTTTAGCTGAAGGAAATAGGAAAGTTTCGGTAGAAATCTTGGAACTATTTTAATAGTTGTGTTTAAATGTCTTTACTGACAGCGTCCCCCGTTCAAAATATGTTCAATGGTCTGCAAACATATTGCCAAAAGTGGAAATTAAAAGTAAATATGGAAAGAAAACAAGAGTGAGTGTACTTCGTAGAGGTGACTATCTCATAAGTTACGAAATTTGGTACTATTACCTCACAGAGGTAAAGACTGAATCATATTACAAGTATCTATGATGCATATTTTATTCAAACAAATCCTATCATATGTGCCAGGAAAACTATGTCTTCGAATGCGCTGAAAGATATGCATATTTTGAAGAAAAGTCTTTCAAAATTGCCTCTGTATTGCTTTGTCGTTTTACTCGAAGATAGCTCCCATTTCTAAGTATGGGGCTACAGTTGGGGCTTTTTTATGATGCCAATGATATTGAAAAAGTTCATTTGACATTTTGCAAATATATTCTTGGTACATCTAAGTCTACTCCAAATGCATTTTTTATATGATACGTTACTTAGAATTAGCATGCATAGTATAAGATATAGACGTCTTTTGAAATGTTTGCATAGAACTCTAAAAATGCCAGAAAACCTGTGTTCTTGACAATGCTACAATTTACAGCCCGTATATGGGGAATTTGGGATTCCTGGGCTAATAATGTTAAAAGCTTCTATATGCGTATGTGTTTGGTCATGTTTGGTGTACTCATAGCGTAAATGATGAAACTATATTTCTTTGATGTTTTACTCTTAGATGTGAAGATATATTTAGGCAAATGCTGCAGGTTGATATTAAGTCAATGGAAAGACTACTGTTCAATAGCTCATCAATAACAGAATTCATTTGTCAAAGATATCTAGAATTGTTTGAAAAGAACGTTCGTTATATAATGACTGTGCTTAGAGTGGGGAACTTACCAATGAGAGGTAACATAAGAAAATATTAATAGATTTGTTATGAAGAATGATTGTGTCAATTTCGTACTGTTAATATAGAAAATTAATTACATTTTATTACTGCTTGTCCACTATATGGAGAATTACAAAGACAAAATGTACTCACCTTTTTTTAAAAATCCAACTTAAGAAAAATTTAGGTCATTAATGCAAAAAGATACTGGAAAATTTCTAACAACTACATTAGCAATGTTTACTATAAAGGCCTTAAAGATTAGATCAGCCGTTTTATCATCAACTCCAGCTACATAGACAGCAGAATAATATCACAAAACGTCTGTTTGCTCCATCCAGTGGTTCTTTTTAATCTGTAGTGTGTGATAACTGCAATATACATTCATATTTCATCGAAATAGATGCACTCTAGGGTAATGATTATTTGCATGTATAACAATTCCAATGGATACGATGTCTTTTTTCTGTTACATGCTCAAACACCTTTTTGCACCGCATGGTTTATGGATATGTATCATTGGCCAGTGGCCTATATTACAAAAAAGCATGATGTATGGATATGTATAATAGGCAAGTGGCCTGTATTACAAATAAACACTATTGTTATTATCTTTGATGTTTTTCTGTCTTAAAATACAGTCTTAAATGCAACATATTACTCGTCACATCTTTTCGAATTTAATTTATAAACTAATGTAATTGTCATGGAATTGTGTATATTTATTGTTCATGAACATTTGGAATAGAATGTATTCGGGTTTTGTTTCTGTGCACAGCGATACCTGAGGGTGATTTATCTATGTCATACATTATTTTGGCGTAGTGAGTTCATTTCACTACATGCTGCACGAGCAAAGTGCTTACGATGGGAAAACCGATTTACCTTGAGCGCACAGGCCGTACATTGCAACATAGCCAGTGAACGTATTGTCAGTAAGCAGTCCACTTTACAGCGCAATTTCAGCTGTAGAGGTATGTGAATTGTATTTTTCTATCTGTATTATAGGATAGAATTGTTTTGTTTTAATCTAATATTTATTGTGCATTATTTATAGGTTCTAATTGTACTGCAATGCTAGATTTTATTATAGTCTGTTTTCAAGTTCACCACTATATAACCGAACAGAAGGATTGTATTCACACATTAATGTTGCATGAATTAAGGGGACGAGAGAAAGTTGCTTCAAGTTCTGTAAGATTCTCGTCAGATACATTATAAAATATGAACCTCATTATGATAACCTTATACGGCAGTCCCGATGATCGTTTGTTATAAAATGATCCAACTTCACTTGCGAGCATGCGTCACGTACGTCATTGCATGTTAATTATGACCGTGTCACTGATATCACACGGATTTAGATATATTTTCAGCTGAAATGGGTGAAGACCTGAAAAAATGACAGGCTGAAGGAGTGACGGAGTGATAGAACGATAGTTAGAGCTTTGCTTGATTTGTGTTTGCACCGTACTGATGGTGCTGTTCTAGCCATGGTGCTAATTTGGGTTGGTATATACCCGATGTGCTGATATCGGTAATGAAGTTACCACTGAGGAAGATAGTGGTTATCTCGTTGTGAGGGACCAAAGCTTTAGGACCAACGGGTCTGGAGGAAACGGGGTTCAAAGGATTCTTAGGCAGACCGTGAGTGGCGGACCATTCTTGGTAGCTCTATGACCATCCGGCAGAGCGTTAGGGCTGGAAATACCCCGTGGTTATGAATTGGACGCCGCAAGATATATGTACGAATTTTTATTAAATCAGCAATGCAACTTTGTGTCTTCGATGTGAGCAAGATCTGTTCATTAATATGGCCTCTCAATGAATCACAAGGTGACTAAGCAGGTTTAGAAGACAGGTGCGTGCATTTGAGAGCTGGTTAGCATGACCATATATCAATAATCCGATTGGCTTTTAAACATGTTGGTAGTCAAATCAGCGAAACACTTTATCATCGTACTGTTCTGCTCAGATATCGCTTATGATTAAATTAAACCAAATTCAGATAAGCGAATTTCCGTAGGCTATAAAGTATATCTATTCATTCTTCGAAACCGCAGATACCACCAGAAATTTGTTCTTATCAGATTTTGTATAGGCAAAAACAATCAAAATTCATTTTATTGTAGCCCATTCAGCTGACAAGTGCTAATCAGTCGATGCCATATAGAGCATACCAAAATAAGGCTATTGTTTATCTTTGGTTTGTTTGAAAACGTCCAAATTATCGAAAGTTTGCAAGTTGTCTAGGTCTACCTTTCTTATAAACTTATAAAAATGTATAATGCATACAGTTATGCCAACAATGGGACAAAAAATTAAGTTGAAGTCCTTCACAATGGTTTGTCATCACATACAATAAAAAAAGTACCTATGTGTTTGTGTTAATATATCCTTTTATATTTCCAATTAGATTACATATTGTTGTATTGAATGGGAGTAGAATGCACCCAAATGAAGGAGACATTTTTCCATATAAAAAAAAAACAATTCTATGAATGCCGTATCATTACGCAATGAAAAAACTGTTTGTGTTTATTGTCCTTTCAAGGACTAAACTGTGGAGAAGCTTTTCATGTGAATCACAATAGGTTTCAAAGCTTTAAAGTTTAATTTAAGTATTAGTTTGAAGATTTTATTTTGGTGTGTTTTGTTGCATGTGTTATCTACCATGCACAGAAGCATAAAAAAAAAATTGAAATTTAAAGGGGTATAAATCCTATATAAATATACACTTGAAAGATCAAGAGTTGTGTCCCCGATTGGACAGTTGATTAAAATGTGTTTCTCTTCTTTTCGTTGTGTTAGAATTATAAATAACTAATTTACATATTAGTCGTGTTAAATTTATGTTTTGAAACTTGTAGTCACATATTTAGAATATAAAAATCTTTTGTTTGCTTTGAAACAATATTTTATTCAGTTTTTCCGATGGATGGTTGTTTAGAAGAAGGTGTTTGCTTAATAATATATTTATTTATTTATTTATTTATTTATTTATTTATTGTTTGCTAAATGTTACAGTGGGAACTCTGATCATTATAACCTTTCGGTAGAGAATGGTAGTAAATACGATAATTGGGGGAATAGGAGTTTCCATCAAAAAAAGGTAAAAAAAAACAATTATGGTGACCATGGCAAATTTAACATCGGGTGACTCCGTGGGGATTATAGCGACAAAAGGGTTTATAGGGACAGAAGCGTTTTATAGGGACAAAATTATTTATGGGGATAAACAAACATACACAGAGAAGCACTTATATAACACAAAGAGAAAAACAAATTTGACAAGAGTAGAAGAGTATACCGAATGCTATGGTGTCGTGGGTCTACAATGACAGTCAAGATATTATATGTCTATTTGTTGTTCTCTTCATTATATTATAATGAATTTAATTTGCAGTTTAAATCAGATGACTTCAGGAAACGATAGATAAACATACGCCATGCAGATTCTAGTTTATGAATGTTGTGTTATTCTGATATAGTGGTAATACCGGAAAAAGATGTTTGCAATGGCATATACATGTTCTGTTGTTGAGAACTTGATGTATATGTTGCACAAAATGTAAATCAACATGGAATCTACTTCCATGGAACTCATTCTGCTATATGTGCCTTCCAACAGAAACCTATCATAGATAATTAAAGAAATTCATCTGTAACCACATGTGATGGTGAGGGTAGCGCCGGGATGGTCGCTGAGAATGGACAACCAACATGAGTATGAAAGTACTTGACGACCTCAGACTTTTTATTAAATTCCGAGAGTTCAAGTGAAAAGTAATAAATGGTGGACAACAAAGTTTTCAAGCCAACGCCTGTCAATTGCAACAGCCACCAGAAAACAAAAACAATATAGAATTCACATTTTGACTCTTATTTGCTACCATATATTCGATGTCTTGTTTCTTGACAAAAACGTTAATCATGTAATCTAATTATTCCATAGCATCATTGGACAGGGTTACTAGAAACACCGAAATACACTATATATAAAAAACGAAATACACCGAAATACACATATATTGTGTACCATAATTCTCATGAAAATAAATGTAGCATAATTTGTATGTGTTTGAATAATGGTATAAAAGCAAAATAAAATTTGATTTCGGTGATTGTTAAGGGATTGTTAATATTTTTCTAGTTATAGATATATTCATACAAATCATAATATCAGGCTGTACACCAATATATACACCCAAAATATGTAAATATTTGTGTATTTCGGCGTGTGTTTCGGTGTATTTCGGTTTTTGAGCGTATTTCGGTGTTTCTAGGAACAGCATTGGACAGTATCAAACGACAAACTGGATACATGATTTGTTACACTGATAGTAATTTTAAGTTGATATAGCTACCATTTGAGAACATGTTCGGGTATTATTTGGAAACAATGATATTCATGGGTGGTTTTATTAACATAATGTACTCGTCAGCAATTCCAACATTTTCCCAAAATCAACTAGTGATGCAAAAATAGTAACAATAGGTGGCGCTAAGCAGAAGAATGCAGAAAAATGGAATACCACGATACCATAGAACCTAATATATCATAATAGCCTACCATATACATTTTCGAGGCATAGGAGTGGCCCTGCAAATTGCCGTTGGGGAATTTTAACTAAAGAGCGTTATCATACCGATCATCGCACTGGTCTGGGGTCGTCCATTAATTATGTCAACAAAATGGGGGGAGGGGGTTTGAAGAAGTTTGACAATTGTTGACAGGGGGGAGGGGGAGTTCAAGATAAATTTACGTCAACAATGTTATTATTACAATAAATTTAATAAATCAAAAAACAGGAAATTAGTCGGTGCGTTGGTATGGCACACACTCGCTCGCACATCAACAGCCCACCAGTTTAATCCTTAACCGGTTGAGCTCTTGCCAAGGAAGTCATAGTCTTGCATCATCATATTTTGTTTTTATTCAATGCAGATTGAAGATTGTAGACAGATTAACCACATATGGTATTAATCTGAAGAAATTAATGAATCAGCCACCATGCCCATTATAACAATTGAGGAACATTTGGCTTCCTCATTGGAAGGTGACAGAAGCTAGAATATAAAGTCTCGATTTTTCCATGAATTCAAAGTGTTATAGTCAATTTGAAATCTGTTCAACAAGTTAAAAAAATGTATTAAAATTTATTTGTAGATCTTTTAATTTCCATAATTCTAGTTTTAGCATAAAAGCCAGCCGTATAAAATATTGTTAGTTTGTGGGGGGGGGGTAAAAAATTTTGACATAATTTTATTGGGGGGGGGGGTCACTGAAAGTTTGACAGTTGTTGACAAGGGGGGAGGGGGGATAAAAAAATTGCCTAAAAATTGTTGACATAATTAATGGACGTCCCCTCTTGTCTTCCTTAAACTTCGTTTGACGGCGGGACCGTTACATCAAGATGCTCCTCAGTCACCCTTGCCTCTCCACATAAATCATTCTCTTCCAAAAAGCTTTGTATGTTATCTTAGTGATAGCCCATGATGATTTCACATACATGAGTTGTCCGGGCTGAGCAGCATCTCCAAAATTAGGATAGACGACTCAACGTTTGTCTGCGTCTTATCATGAGAACAGATGAATTCACGAGGCGAGCCAGTGATATGTTTAGTCCAATGTCGGATCGAAAGGGAATGATATGTTTCACCAATCCAAACGCGCGTTACAAACTTCAATCAGAGCGAGGAGCCTCTCTTCCAACCAGAAGAGAGCTACGTGTGCACTCACATGCACTATGTAGGAGCGCTAGCGTCTATGCTCATTGAATCGATGCGACATAGTTTGATGATCATATGTTGGGGTGACAAGGAGTGATGGTAGGGGAGCTACCAAAACAGACACGGTTATACTTCCAGAAGAGAATGATTGTAATTAGGATCTAGTCAATTTTATTTTCTCTTCGCAAGAATTTGTACCGGCACAGCACTTTAAATGCCTTCTTCTTCCTGAACTCGGGTAGACGCTTTTAGACAGAGACTTAAAGAAGAATTAGATTAATTTTTACAAAAGTGGATAGAAGCAAAACAAGCTTTTGTCATTCAACAGCACCAGTACGAAGAGGAAATATGAAATGATAGGACGAAGAAGAGAATAGACGGTGAAAGTCAAACGGTGACGGTGCTACTGTATACTTTGTCACGGTTAAGGTATCTGTTACAAATGTATCAGACTTCTTTAACTCGATCGAAGAGAAAAAAGACATTCTCGGGCCAAACATTCCAACCTAGTCACCACTCCCTTTACGTTGTCTACCCCTTTGAGGCCATCAGCAGCAGCGATCACTATCAAATCATATACAGTAGTAGGTGAAGATTTAGTACTTTGCCGTGGAAAGGGTATAGGGTAGATAAAGTTCATCTTGTCCAGCTCATGCGTTAGTTTTATAAAAAAAACAACACCTAACGGTCCTTTTCAGGCCACTCACTTCTTTAGAAAAGAGTGACTACTCAAATATTGGCAAATCAAGTAAAACTTAAGTCCATTTTTTTCATGATGTTTTAATTAAGTACGTGCATGAGTACGTGCGTGTAGGTCTTTATTACAAAAATCAAGACCAAGAGGCATTTACTTTTTTTCTTTTTAGTAAATTTTCTCTTTTTTAAAAATCGCAATGCAAATTTCAATACACAAGACCAAAAGTCTTTTTTCTTATTTTTTCGTTCTCTCTTTATCCATTTGTACTTCTTCACTGGCACAGGTTCTTCCTCGTCTTCACTTTCTTTATGCAGTCTGGGTTTCTTGCATTTCTGAATAGGTATGGGTTTGTCTTCCGTTTCTTGGTAGTTCTACTTCATTTTCGAAAGACCTCTTCTTTTCCTGCTCTTTTTACTTTAATTGTTTCACTTTTTCTTAGCGCACTCTGACGACTAATGTCCTTTATCCTGACAATTTTAACACCTATCTCGATCTTTGTCTCTCTTTACTCCTGTCTTGTTTTGACGTTGTGGACATTCTGCAGCCCAGTGTCCTTTCTCCTGACAGATACAGCAAGTCACTTGAAAAGTAGTAATTCGTCTTTAATGAAGTAAACTTTTGAATGACTCAAGTTTCTGATCTCGACAGCGGTCTCGTGTACTAAATCTCTGACCAGAAGGGTAAGTTTTGTTTATTCTTCCGTCTTGACTGCTTGAGAGCTGAATTAATACTCTGACTCTAAGACATGAGCCCTATATATAAGAGGCCTTCTGCGTGTAAAATCAAGTCAAATAAAAGTTTCAAATCAAGATGAAACGATCGAAAGATTTCAGTGAGAGAGAAGAATAAAGTAAGAGACCACAACCCGGCATACCGTATCGCACTCGAGCTGAAGTCTTTGCTCAAATCCATGATGGCGATTTCGAAGACGACATAAGTGAGCCTGAATCAATGCCTTCCACGTCTGCTCCCAGATTAAGAGAGCTTACCACCAGCAAAAGTCAGCCAGTAGCACCTGAAAAGCATTACCTCATTCGACAGACGGGAATGCGCTCCTCCAAAAAAGTTAGAACCTCGGCTTACACTTACACGATGAAGCTTAAAGATTTCATGTCCGAAGTGCCGCTCAAGATATCAGATGGTTTCATCACTAGGGATTCCTTGTTAACCACACTGAAACGATGGTGTCAATCCAAAGAAGACAATTGTTTGAGACTCTCTATTTATCGCGACAGTTTGATGTCACCCGACTGGATCGAATTGAGTAGCCAAACAGAATTGACACCTTACAAAGTCATCGAGAAGATTTAATACATTCAATAATCCAACAACCAAGATCACATCACCGATGGCAAAACAACACTTTATTTGACCCACGTATCCGCTCCGAGACGGGGCGGACACAGAAAAGTGTCATTGGTGGACGAACTTTGCAGTACGAAACGCAACGTCGTCCAAATTAACAACGACCAAGACCAAGCGAGTTTAGTCCCAGCCATCGTCGTGATCGGACCGAGCCACAAAAAAAAACAAAAAGACGGAAGGAACACTGTTACAGTAGGCAGGCTATCCAAAGACACGACATGCGGTATTCCACAAATTTTGCAAGACGTCTTGGCTCTAAGCTACACGTAGAAAATAAATCTCTAGTGGCACGCGGACATCTAGTGTTTCGAGGGCTCGATATCTCAGACAGAAAATATATTTATGTCTATCATTATGAAGAACATTTCGATGGCATTATCAGTATCACCATGTTCCTCGTATATGAATAATATTGTGTGAAATGAGACCTTGAGTTTTAACAGTCGGAAGAAACACATTAATTGCGGAGAGAAATAGTGGGGTTGTTTAGCTTTTAAACCCTGTCTTCGCCAAAGACAAGAACGAATTCATTGCTCAGCTTGTCAGCAAACTTTTGTCAACCAACAACATCTCATGACACAAGGTTCACAGCAGAACGGTACTTGCCAACTCCTGAGATTGTTCTCTTCTTTCGGAGATCTCAAACGCGCGAGTCACCTCAGAGCGCAAGTTTGTCGAGGCAAGAAACTATGTCATTTTGGCACCAAATCGTTGGACTTGGAACATAATTGCTACATTTAAAATTACCTACCGAAACAGGAGGTTGAAAATAAGAATGGGAATTTCATCAATGTATGCAAGAGACAGGTATTAACATTCCTAATTTCTGCGTGGCTCATCAAGAATGCGAGAAGTGTACCCAAGGACCAACATTTGTTTTCATTGACCCCAATGAGGCAAAATTCCAAAAGGACATGAAAAAATCTTTCATAACCAAACACATCTGGTCGTCTTCTACATGCTAGGAGAAGGCGAAGAAGAATTTAAACTTTGGTTTACACGCAAAGGGAGTCATCGTAATGCCAGTATCATTTGCGTTACACAAAATTTGTTTCAACAATGTAAACCCCATCGTACCAATGCCCATTGCGTGGTTTTGTTTGAAAGTTCCAGATATAAATCTCAAATGCAAGTGTTAGAAAAACAGTTAGGAACTCCTTGGCTGACGACGCCACTCAAACACTTCGTGGGTATTTACTCGTCGATTTTAAGTCCCACCATATCCGATTAGTTGCGATTTTGTACCTACCTGTTTCACGACTGGTGCAAAAAGGAGGGCAAGTCGTTTTCACGTCCCCATCGGCTTAAAAAAACTATAAAAAAATCTCCGACACTCATATTCGTCAACATGACCTCCTTTCTGTCTCATATTCCAGTCAAATTGATTGCGCCATGAACGGCATCAGTCGATAAAAACAATCCACAAGTGCGTACCCGTGTCTCAGAAGCCAGTCTCAAAGAATTTTTACTATGGTTTACGGTGACAGCACTTCATGTACTTCACGACATCGTTAATCACCACTCATAAAACGTTTTTTTTTTTTGTTTTTTGTTGGGTTTTTTTGGACAAGCATACAGTGGCCTTGTCACAACTGGCAGATTCCACAATCGATAATCATATCAAATGCAAATCATTTTGAAACCCGGAGGCAGTGGCTCTCAATACCCATCAATCAAAATAAAAATATGTTGGTGGGCTTATTGGACAAGTTTCATCCAGCGCCAAGAAATAAGAAGGAGGAAGAAGATGAAAAGGACTCCTTTTTCTGGAAAGACCTCTTACGTGTATCTTGGAAAATTATGGAAGGACGAAAGCTGACTTTAGTGATATGCAAACGATGAATGAAGGAATTGTCAGGAGAATGTTAATGCCGCCGGATAACCTGAAGGGACTCCTGTTTTCTGACGAGGTTTAACCTCAGCCCTTCTGAGGGCTAAATAACCATTTTGCATCTTATTAATGGATTTCAGTTTAATTTGAAATACCAATTCAATAAACACTTTCTAATCAACCACGACCCATTATCCACCGCTCTGAATTCAAATCAAAATTCCTAACACGGTTTTACAAAAGTCAACTGGTCTCTCACACCTATTATTTCCTTAATTCTAAATTGTATGACAATACGTACGCTATGTACATTTTGGTTCAAAATTTAATCATAGGAAAATTTACAACCAATTAGCGTGGTCCTGATTACTAGTGTGGCTTACACAAAATTGGTAATAGGATTTATCCCATTTTTTAGATAACTGAGTTTCATTTGATAGTATTTCTAGGCGATTCAGGCACGTTACGGCTGACATTTGGTGTCTCCTTCCGAGTTCCTCTTTTCCATTTTCGGCTTGGACATACAAAGACCTGTGTTCATGCCAATTTCCACTCGTCCAGAAATCAGGTGCCCCGAATAGCGTGCAAGCACGGAACCGAGGTGACGTCACAACAATAGTGTCCAATCACACCCGACGTCTTACCTTGCAGTTCAGGATACATAATTATGATGAGCTTGTGTTGGTTCAATTCCCACTCATGTCATCTCGCGTGGGGCTTAGTTGCCCCAGAATTGGACAAAATCAAACAGTAAACTTTGTGTGCATAAATGCGTTTGCGGGTGTATCGACATCAGTAAATAGATCTCGTGGCAATGACACCAGCCGATTAATACCAAAAATTGCCTGAATTTGTAGGATTATCCTTGTTTGTTACTGAAAACCGCTTTCAACAATTCTCTATTATTTTGAAGTTCTTGATTTGATCTTTATATACCAAAGTCAAAATTTATATATCTTTGATTTTCATATATTGCGTGATATAACATTAATTAGGAGTCACTAGGACTCAGAATCATTGGGTTATATTTTGGAAACCAATGTACACTTTGTACTCTAAATTCAAAATTGAATGAATAAATAATGATGTTTTCAAAACTATGATTGATTGACCTAACTGCACAGGTGGCTTACACATTATTGACCTTTCCACTCTCAGACATGCAAAGACGAGTATGTAGGCCGATTCCCACTTCTCTTGTAATTAAATCCTCCGAAAAGTTCTTGCGCGCGGGACCAGGGTGGCCATATGTGTGTGGTTTTAATCCTCACCGGGCGTCTTATGTGCGATACACGGACTATACTATAATGAATGTGTATGTGTGGTTCAATTCCCACTCATTCTAAATGACTTCGTCACGTAGGAGTTAATTGTCACAAAATCTGACGCAGTTAAGTTGCATATTTAGTATGCATAAATGGGGTGGGAGTGTAACTCTGATTTCCTTCCGCACGATCAATTAATTAGTCCCCTGTGTGGACACAAAATGCTAGATGCACGCCCGATGGGCAAAGAGGAACTTAATTCAAGTAAAGCCAAATCAGTTTGTCTACCCATTGTTGACTAGTCAACATACAATGAATGAGCCGTATACAGAAACTGTTGGAGCTCCAGATGCACCTGGAACATGCTTGCCGCCCCCTGAACGAACTGGCCATGAAGACAATATGGAAGCAGAGAAGACAGTTGAAGAAGAAAAAAGAAAGAAGTTTACAAGAAAAAAGATACTGCTTCATAGCACAAGGCGACAGACATGTGAAGTCAACACTGTGGTAATGGCACCAGCACTACAGCGCCAACTACCGCATACAATGGTCGCTGTCCCTCCAATAGAAATCTTGGACCTGTAGTTGGAGCGCCAGCGGCAAGAGTTGGAATCTCAGCTGTGAGAATCACAATTACTGCAATACCCACAATCATATCGAAGATATCCGAGGGAAAGAGTCTTCACAATCACTCAAACGGATGATTGGGATTCTGAAGCCAGTCGAAGCCCCTCAGTACTATCCATCACGACTAATTGTCTTGGTGGAGATAGATGAAGGCTACAATGCTTTTGTGGTGCTAAGCCTGGGAGGTGGGGACATTAATTGTGTGCACTGGAGAAGAAAAAAACAAGGGCCTTGTCAGAGCCAACCGATTTATAGAAAAGAGAGACTAATCAATTTGCCAAAATATTTGTGTTTGGGAGTGTTTGTTTGTTTGTGTACGCATGAGTTTTTTCCCAAAACTATTCGCTTTCCCTTCTCAGATGTGTGTTTGTATGTGATGGTTTAATGGTGTGTCTATAAACACTAATTAACTTTGCTTGTGGGATACTGTGGTTTGGTATGTTTGAATGTGAAGGTCTGTATTTGAGGGTTTAGTGGGGTGACTATTAACACTTACTAACCTTACTTGTATGATAGGGTATTGTTTAGATTGGTTGTTTGATTGTATTGAATCTTTATTTTTAAAAACTTAGTTTTCTTTGTATAATATGTGTTGTATAGTGTGTTTGTATATCTTTGTAAAAAGAGTTGAAAGAGAGTTTTTTTACGTCCGCGCTGCTATCTTGTTTTGATGGTTTTTAAAAAAAATTATCGTTTGCCCTTTGAAGCCGTAAACCTAGTTTTGCAGAACAGTATCGACATTGATGATTTCATTCTCATGGAGTGATGTTATAGCGTTCACACTAGTTGCATAACAGCCATTATTGTAGTCCCTAATAAAAGAGTTGATCTTGGCCTCTGATGGTCCTGGTGTTTTGCAAACAATCGAGAATGTTACTTGATTAAATAGAAAACAGCATTAAAGTCTAAATAGAAGATGATTACTAAGTCGCATTCTATAGGGCGACAAAGCAACAGGTCTGGGTTTTTTCTTGCTCTATAAAGGTCACGTGTACTATAAGTTCAGTAATTAATTACATGCACCATATCGACTTTGTACATGTTGTGTCCAGGTTAATGCATTGGTGTATCTGAACTTCTAATTAATATAATGGATGTTCATTATAAATGAGAACACAATTTGTATGAATTGCACGAACAGGTGATAAAATTGAAAACGTTATCTAAAGTGCACATGATCTTTATGCTGATAGTGTGCCAGTCTCTAAATATCATTACACAAAACGTATTCTATAAATAATGTTTTTCTTAAATTTAGATGTAATTGTTATATATTTCAGGACTTAAGGGCACTAATGATAATAACGGTATTTTAAATGCTTCCACTAGAAAAGGATTTTTGTCACTGTAACACCAAGATTAATAGTATAATATCCCCCAATTGCAGAAGAATATTACCATTTTAATTCGTTTCTTGTTTTGTTTTTATTATATCACACTTTGTTGAGTATATTATTCTACGTCGTACAGCTCAACTCATGTTTCCAAGTCTTCACAATGGATTCAAGATTTTCTCATTTTACCATTGCCTACTAGTTAGAAAGATCATCACTTCGCATCTGTGTTGAAGGTACTCCAAATCGGAACATCTTGCGACTTTTCTAAAGAATTCTATCTCGGATAAATGTCCAAGGAATGATACTGAATAAAGTTTGGGAATCGCCTGCAAATGTTAGAGAATTCAGCCACACGTTACAGTACGCTTGGAAAAGTATAACCACGTCAAAAGCATTATGATACCTGTATGAAATAATTTGCGCAGGTTCCGTTAAGAAAAGTTCGCTACTGAGTTCATGCGTTAAATAAAGAAACTTGGAAACTTTCTGCCAAGTAGTCACTCAAAAATGAAAGCGAATCTTGAGTATATAGTCTGAGTTTTCATTGCTTTTCAAATAATGAAAACGTCGATCATACACACTGAGCTTTATATATGATGATAGATACGCATGAACCACAAGGATCAATAGACATAGCTTCTTCTTCGACTACAATTGAAAATTACGGTTCAATCAATGAAATCAATCGATAGCTGGTGAAGTAATGAAATATCGCAGAAGAGACCGTCTAACCCACTAAATCAGACATTGATGATTGTGTGGTTTCCAACTCAGTATGAGAAATATAACAATGAGTTTTAAAACTATTTACTGAATGTGATAACTTAGAATTTTTCATAAAATTCGGAATTATGGAGTTATGTGAATAATATACAAAATATATTGTTTATTGTATGGTCTTATGTATCAAACGATATATTGTACAATAATGAACACGTATGGTAGAGAAGCGATGTAGGATTAAAAGAGGAACTGTAGGCAATATAACTATGAGACGTGTGTTCCTCATTCAACAAATAATCTAAGGATCTATTTCCGGTACATTTTACGGTTTTGTTGCTGTTTCTCAACCGCTTCCATCTCCCCAAATAGGGAAACATGAGAAGGACGTGTAATAATCACCATCTATAGACATTCCGTGGTTGAAATACTGCCATGGTTATAACTATTGCCCCCATCAGCATAGCTTCTGCTTTTAATTTCCTCATTTGGAATTATATTTACGCGTGTAATGAGGCTTAATGTTAAGAAATATGTACCGGACAGGGGACATATAAATATTCCAGTTTGCTTGTTGAAGTCATTGCCCTCGTTGTGCAGAACAGTATCGAAATTGACGATTTCATTCGGACTAACTGTTGCTCTACCGTTTGCATTAATTACATTAAATCCCATCTGTTTTGTTGAAATCCATCTTACTTCTGTTCGTAAAATACCTGGAACAAAAAGATGTGCGAATGTGTGTTTGGGGTGCATTAGTTAACATGTAACTCAATCTTCCGTTAAAATAAATCGTACCGGAAAATATTCAAATAGTAGCAAAAGCAGTTATTTGTTATTTTATTAGAATCTCTCCAACGATATTCTTTGTTTCAAGAACATATCATGTATTTTATGTCCTTATATGTACAATAAGGTTAAATATGAAGCAAAAAAAAAGTTATATCTTTTATTTCAAAAATCTCTTAGGCACATTACAATCAAATATTGACAATAACAAATAAATATGACGATTGATAGATAAATATATTGATAGACAGATATATTGGTAAAAATATATATATATATATATATATATATATATATATATATATATATATATATATATATATATATATATATATATATATAATATAAATCATATGGCGAATAATGGTCCTTTAAAGTGCACTTGATCCAGCAAGGGATCACGTGTGTCGGGGATTGATTAAGATAAATGCAATAAACTGACAACGAACAGTGCAAACCTTGTATCTAACTAGCTGAGCGCTTTCAACTCTTAATGAGTCTTTTTCAAAGCAAATAGAAAACAGAGACAAGGAAATAAAACAGAAAAACCGTTGTGTTTGCAAAACTTTACATGGCTGTTTCTACAGGAATTGAACCTTTAAATGTATTGTGTTTCAGCTAGTTATTTCAGCTTGTTGCGGATGTTGGAAAATATATATTTGAATGGTAAAGCAAGATGAAACTAATCACTGTCGATAAGGGATTGTGCCTTACCAGGACCAGGTACGGCTAAAATACCAGACATTGTTGCACATTGCTAGGTAAATGTGATTTCAGCACCAGATAAAGTTGTGTTCGTGAAAACACTTTATGATAACGACTGCATGTTATAAAGTTTTACTCAAGACCTTAGTAGTATTTAACGGAGACACACCCTGGACTTTTACATATTTTGTTAACTTCTTTTCTATAACCAACGTCCCACTTCCTTCAAGGTAAAATCAAATTCATAAACATGGTGCAGCTATAAGTTCAGGAGTGGTTGGCATTACATTATTTATTATTCTTCGAGCTTAAAATAAATTTTATAAAGACAACCTAAAATGTACACTAAAAAAAACAGAAGAATTCGCAGAAACACGCACATGAGAGGTTATGCCATGATCTGCTTTCCAAGGGACGCAAGAAAAGTAGTACTGAGCCCCTATATCAACTGTTTCATAATTTCTATATTGTATATTCTAATTCTATCAAAATAATCAAACAAAGATACTAAAATTATAAATAAACAAAAATTGATACAATGTAGTAAATCTATAAAACTCTTATGTATTTGCTTTCCGAGCGAAGCAACAAAATTTAAAAGTCGCACTAAGTCCTTTTACCTTCCATTTGATATTTTCTTCTGTTATCAAAAAGTAAATTAAAAATATAAAATTTGAATTTATGGCAATAATCGAAATAGTGATTTTGCGTTATGAATGTAGGAGTGATAGAACTCGTGGTAGTCTGAAAAATAATAAAGATCACGACACATCATAAGCATCATAATTAACTAAGTATTTACAGTTTCGGACCTGATTGATACCCCGAGACAGCCGACACTTTACCATTAGCCACCTGTGAATGAAAGAACAGCAAAGCGTCAACCAACCAGAACATTTGTGCGAGAGAAATTGCAAGTTGTTCATCCGCCAAGATTCATTTTAAGATCACAAGGTGCTTTACCATTTCTTGGTATCCTTACGCATAGCTAGTTATTCCATAATAGGATATCTATTGTTTTGGCGTCAAGAGTTAACATACTTACTTTAGTGCATCAGTTCACACCCATACGTTGTTTCTTTGACCGAATGAGACCTGCTGTGTGACCGAATTTGCGTCGCTGGCGAAGACATTCTACATACATATCGTGCCAAATATCGTTTTCGCTTTTCGATATTTTTTCGCAGAATCCAAACACAATCGAACACGTTTGTGGGAGCATTCCCGTGTATTCCTCGACAGCCTTGCCCGAGCACTCATCTTTGAACTTCGACACGACATTTGAATGTTTGTAGCTTAACAGTGGATGATCCCTCAAAATGTTTTTCCAGCGATGCCACGCCCATGTTCCCGTGCACATCATTGTTGATAATACACATACGCATTGTTCTTGTGGAGCATTTTACATTGTTACCGTACCGTGGTTTGATTGTATCACAATAAAACTAGTACACTAGCACTTTGGGTAATACCAGCACTGACACATGATGGTAGATAGGCTTTGTCAGCTTCATGTTTGATCTTTTACTGTGTACAGCAAAGAGCCCACCATCGAAGCTCTTTCCCGACTCGAATGCCGGGTCAGCAATAAGATTCCGGAGGTTGTGTTGTTCACCATTAAGGACAATGTCGAAGCGAATCCGTTTCCGAATATTCGCCATAGCCTTTCCGAGCACAGCATTGTTCATGAGTTTGAAGATCTCTTTCTCAGGCCAATTCGTGGCATATGTGCCCAGATCCGTATTCATCTGAATGAACGTAGGCATCGATGGAATCTCACGTGTACTCTGTCTACTGAAATTTTAAAATCAATTAAACTACATGTTGCATTCTCATCTTCAAGCAAAAAATACAGAAGACAGACTGCAATATCAGGTGGAAAATCGGTGTAAACTTTATTCCAATTCCTGAACTACGAACGCATTGGTATCAAAATGAGCTTTTACCCCCTCAACACGAGACATCCACAATCGTCCTCAGAGCAAACGTCACCACCGTCAGCAACACAAAGGTTATGCAAAAATCCACAAAGTCCATCTACTATTCATCCATGATATTAGCTCTACAGCTAAAATGACACCTCCAAAATCGCACCGCAAAATCAGAAGACATAGTAACACCTCCAAATATAGACATCAAACAGCTGAAAATAGAATGACTAAAGCCGTGTAGTACGTGCAACACGGTCATGTTAAAATACAATGATGTGCTCAATTCAGATAGCAAAAACGAATATAAGTTTATATTTCACGTACGTCTCCAGCTAAAGATTTTGCTTCCGTGAAGGGGACAGTCTTCTGAGAAAACATTTTGCGATGTGATCGTACGGTCTACCCAGATTCAGAGCAAGCTTATTCGGCATAAATTACGGGCTGATTCGGTATAGATTACAAACTGATTCTGATCAAATGAAAGTCTGAATAGGACCACATGACATATTATTAGGTTTCTTGTTGGATTTAAATGTGACATTTACGTTTGTTAAAAGATACTAGTTTTATTATTACCTTGGTACAACAAAATCCCAATTTAACGCTAGATAAGGGCGTTGTTATAAATAATGAAATAATGTGGGACTATTTATCTTGCATTTGCAAATAAATAGCAAAACATTTTCAAAGCATCTCATTAAACTTTGAGCAAATTTTAAATTGTTTTCTTCATTTTATTCAGAAATAATAAAATCACTAAAACTGAAACAGCTCATGTATTATATATATATATATATATATATATATATATATATATATATATATATATATATATATATATATATATATATAGAGAGAGAGAGAGAGAGAGAGAGAGAGAGAGAGAGACAGACAGACAGACAGACAGACAGACAGACACAGAGGCTGAGTATGTTAACTGTTCTGTTATATTCATTTGAATTAATATTTATCTTGTATATTGCACTATATAACATTAGTGCTAAATATCACAAATATACCTAAATATTAAGCCAAGGCCTTGCCGGATTTATGATTTAATTCAATAAATATCATACGTCAGTATTATACTTCCATATTTTGCTAATCTTGTGGATCACGTAATAACTAAACTAAAGAAACTAACATCGTAACTAAAATGTTGGTGTTATCTCCAATGAAAGATGAAATATTTTTCAAAGATCATTGTTTAAAGCACAAGATGCTAGTTATTTTTTCTTCTATGAATTCAGAATAAATCCTTTAATTGTATGAAGATTACTAGCTATGTGTATTATATACGATATGTTTAATGCTTTGTTTAATCTTTGCATCCCTAATGTATCTGACCATGAACTGGCAAATTCAGTTTTGAAAAGATGTGATAGTGTCTAATGTACACATAGACATACACTCTGCCTTCAAGGATAAGATCAAAAACAAGGGAAGTCATTAACCGGTTTTCTTATCTCGGGTATCACTTTTCAACCACTTAATATATTTTATGATATATATCAGGCAGGTTTGTAGCTGTTACGATCAAGATCATTGTAAGGAAAAAAGCACGAGATAAGCGTATAAGTTAACTCTGGTACTCTTGTTACCTAAAGCCTGGAGGTTGGGTCGTATATAAAGGTCTGTGGTGCTTTTTTAAATCAAAATTGTAGACATTGAGAATGTTATTTTACATGGTTTTACCATTAACCAATATGACACAGATGTGAAAGTTTGGGTGCTTTGAGTATGTGCATATTAGTCAACTTTGTTCCGGAATTTTCATCAATTGTCTGTGCATGCAGCAAAAGTGGTATGGTGTTAAATATATATAAAAGGGAATAACGTTCAGACATGGTGCTTTTTGTAAGATTTCTTTATGAAAATATTTATCCACAAGTTCCATAGGACAGAACGTTTTGTTCCAAAGAGCTCTTCACATCGACATATTTGTGAAAAAGGCATGGAATCTGAAGATTGCTCGAACTGCTAGGAGTTTCATAGAAAGTGAAACGTGACACAAAAAATATCATACATTATTCATTTATCGTAAGTCATGCTCGAACTTACGAAAGTGACATAAATTTTATACCAGTGCTATATTATTGTGAAATAAATGTATCAATGGAGAACTATAAACTGTTAAGAGACCGACCATTTATTTACGCGTGAGTGAATGCATCTTGGATTTTCTTTCAATCAGAGCGAGAATTTGTTATCAAGTTATTTGAAGGATGGAAATTCGTAGTCTTTAGAGGAGCATATTCAATCCCCCACCCCTTCTGAAAACAAAAGCCAGTCCCTTAGTTTCATGCAACCAGGAGGAAAAATCTGAACCCTGTTTAACCTGCATAGTATTATTATTGATTTTCATGATGTTTACTTTACATCAGTTGGAAGTCTTTTATTATCGCACACTTTAATCTGAAAGCATAAACTTCCCTTGTCGCGCCTATAGTGCCCTAGGTTACTATTTTGATTTGTAACGTAACCTTCATCTCGTCGTCAATCTCTATTTTATTCAATGAGATACCTCTGTACGCGGAAGTTTGAACGTTCTGAAACGAGATTTACAGCCTTTTCAGATCGAATACGAAATGAATTTAAATACTTTTCGACATTTCGAATCCAACAGAAAGAAATGTAATCATATTTTAAGGTAATATAATATTTTATTTGTAAATCATCATTATAATTATCATTTGCTATCTCTTAATATCTCTTAATTAGTCTATAATGGGATGGGGATATTTGTATTTAACCTGTACTACTGATGTGTAATATAGTTTCCCTTTGTATGCAGATGAAACGGAGTCAGATTTGTTTTTGTAATAGGAATAAAACATGTTCAAACAGATCAAAATCTGAGTTCGACGTCAAGCATGCGGAACTGTACAATTTATGGAATGTTATTGTCTTTTAGGTACAATACTAATATTACGTATGTTCTTATTAAAACATTCGTTATATACAACAACTGTAGCATTTATTTTAAAAATTGGAAAGGGAAACAGGTAGACATTGAAACTTAAATTGGAAAGACAGAAAGCTCGTATTATTTTTATTGATCTATTTAGCAGGTGGTCGGTTGTTTGTGATGCTGTAAAATATAACAAAAGTAATTTTATTTGAGTTTCTAAACGTCTAAATCAGTTAGACTTTGTCGTTGTCTCTGATATTTATAATATATGCCAATAAAAGGGCTTCGTTAATGTCATTTATACCTGTGACGATAATAAATGAGTTAGAAAAATATCAATGAGTTAAAATTTAACAAGTTTGATAGATAAGTAATTTTGGGATTAAAGGAGGAATTGTACAGAATTCACCAATCGGACTAGTGTTTGTTATTCTCAAAACATTTATTTAATTATTGCCGGTTAATTTCTTGCTGTCGTTGTTATTTTTCTCAGTTACTTCTTGTTGCAT
The DNA here is from genome assembly GCA_028554795.2 of Sinohyriopsis cumingii. Taxonomy (NCBI): domain Eukaryota; kingdom Metazoa; phylum Mollusca; class Bivalvia; order Unionida; family Unionidae; genus Sinohyriopsis; species Sinohyriopsis cumingii. The sequence continues at coordinate 29,163,879 of CM068835.1, forward strand.
TTTCCCAAAGAAAGAAACCGGAGAAGGACGAGTAAAAATCCCCACATATGGTTGATCCATAGTACATGCTGATCCAAACGCGTTGTCCAGCTCCACAGTGAACTATGCTTGAAATACTGCCCTGGGCCCTAGAATCGGCCACACCAGAAAACATGTTGCCTTTCACTTGGCCATCTACCATTAGATGTACCTCAGATCTGTACGAATGCCTTGCCGTAAGGCTTCCAGTGAAGAAATATGTACCCGACAAAGGACACGTAAATTGTCCAGTTTGCTTGTTGAAACCCTCACCCTCATTGTGAAGAACAGTATCGAAATGGACGATTTGATTCTCATGGATTGATGCTAATTCATTTACCATAACTGCAGAAAATGCAATATGATTTGCTGCAATCCCCGGACTCTCTCTTCTTAAGATACCTGAAATCATCGAATATGTCTGATTAGTAAACAATCCAACTATTTCTATAAATAGGCAATGAGGGTGACACAAAACGAATTGTTTGTCTTCTTTTTATGATTCCTAGTACGACATTCTTATTCAAAAATACAGTTTATTTGTCTAATATTTTTCTCTTCTAAAATAATCATAGTAATATTTTCACTCTCAGTTATCTTCATTGTAAGTGTCAGATTTTCTGTGCATTCATCAGACCTCATATAGTAAACAACTGCTTTTGATATTCGTTTCTCAAACTAATGCAGCTTGTTCCTTTAATAAGTCAGTTCTGATAGATTTTTGCTTTGATAGCTGCTGCATTTTTGTTGATTCCTCCTTAATTTTGCTACCTTGAGCAATAAGAACTCATTGTCAAGTTCGATACCATATCATAGATCGTAAATGGCAGAGACCATCATATCTGTAGAAAAGCACCGTTAACATTATCCTAGTAGCTGCTTTGTTGGATTTGCATCACGAGAATCCGTAGAAGCTATTTAAGACAAGTTAAGAAAGCGTTATGGTCACCCTATATTGCAACCCTTACCTGGTCTGGAAATGGCACAGAGCCCTATCTTGAATTTTATCTAATACTGAAGCCGTACAGTGCCGTTTAACAACTGTATCTGTTCAATGTTTAATTTTCCCCAGCATTGTATATGACAATGAAGAATAAATCAAATATATATATATATATATATATATATATATATATATATATATATATATATATATATATATATATATATATATATATATATATATATATATATTAGATAGATATTTGTTGTAAAGCAATATGATTTGTCTTGATCTCTACGGACTGTGTGCCACACCATAACATAACAATGCACTTTGCAAAAGATCAATGGTAAACTTAACCATACTATTTGCCGTTAATAGAATCGTAAATGATAAATTGTGGAAAAAAGAAAAAGAACAATGTACCATGTTTACCATTTTAATCAAAATAAAGAAATAAGAGAAACGAAACTAGGGGTTTTTACCCTTCCGCTACCAAGGGAAGCAATATTATGCCTGTATATCGCACTTTTTCTTATTTGTAAATTGTTACTTAAGATACTATACATTTAACCCGAAAGTTCCAATATTAAAAAGCAGATTTTATTGAAATTTTTCTAAAACTCTATTTAATCTCTCAAGCTTTTACGAGAAACCAAGCGCCACAACTTATCCATCTTTTTAAAAACAGTCCCTGCAAAAAAATCTAACTGAAGCAAATAGCCAACAAAATTCAACATCCTAACATAATCGTCCAAATTTGAAGTTAGACATTCCGACTTTGTACTTAATCCGTATGATCTTTCATTCACTATTTTGTTTTGTAAACAAATGGGCTAAAACAGACCGAGCAACCACTCAAACTGCTTACCTGATTTATGCGAATGCATAGCTTTAGGTTCGGGTGTGCGGCTGATATTTATATCTTTTAATGTAACTTTGGCAACATTTTTATTGGCAGGATAATCTACTGGGTCGTCCTCCTTAGTACAGCTCACGTTCTGAGTGTTTTCATCAGCCCTCATGTCGTAAACGATAGCTTCTAGTTCTGATATTCGTCTCTCAGATTGTTCTAGCTTGTCCCGTATGTTATTCAGTTTTAATAGCATTTTGCTTTGATTGCTACTGCATTCTTGTTGGTTTTTCTCCAATTCTTTTACCTTTTGCAACAGGAACTCTATCACGGTGTCTTGCTCAAAAAGAGTTGTCTGAACTGGGATTATAAGAACGCAAATTAACAAGGCTAAAAGCCTCACTGTATCATTCCTCCTCATTATACCTTTGTTGTGACTGAATTCACACTGAGAACGCAAGCAATCATTCAACAGGTACAAAGATAACTTGACATCAATGTCTCGATCGATGCCATATATAGTTCGTGAATGGCATAGACAGTCGTATATCTGTAGATAAGCACAAAGACAACATTATCTATCTAAAGGCCGAACAATGGCACTGTGCGGCAACGTTACTAGGCAAAGGTCATGAAACAACGCCATGTTATTGCGACACTAGATAAAATAGCGTAAGATTTCATATTTTGTGTAAACGAATGCACGGAAAAGAGTCTTTCACACGACCTTTGTTGAAACGAATGCAAACACCCGTAGCAAATACCACCCCAGCCCCTTTTTGTATTACCTTTATCCTACATCATAATCCTTACAAGATACAAATAATATTAGAAAGAAAAGAAAAACTTGATTCAGCTATTTATCAAATGACCGAAGTTTCCCCCTTTATATTCTTTAAAAAAAATTATAAGACACCTTAACCGTATTATCTACCGTGGATAGTACCAAAATGACAAATTGCGGAATAAAGGGGAAAGAGGATACATTTTTTAAACTTTACTATTTTATCCTGTTTTAAAGAAAAAATATGCCTTTTAAGCTCTTTTTAAATGCAAAAGTTCTCCCGCAGATAAGTGTCAAAATCAAATGAGTCCTTAAACTAAAAGAACTCAACAATAAACAGTATACATTTGATTTGACAAATTAGAAACAACCACAATAGAAGTTATGAAGCAAGAAAAGTAACACTGAGGCCCCATATCTTATTACTGTACGTTTTTGTTTCTACTTTCTATGTTATAATTCAATAAAAATAAAAGCAAAAGACCCATAGTATTAGATATAACACTTGGACAAATAATCGCTGTGATATAGAAATAAAACTGAAGGTTATGCCTTATTCTATTTTAAGAAATATGAGAGCAAAGCGAGGCTTTTATATCCCGCTATTTCATATTTACTAATTTATACATTTTAATTAATTCAATAAGCAACAATAAAATAGGAAAAACCAAAATATCTGTTCCAACATTCTGCTTACTAAGCGTAGCGATGGAATCAGTATCACGCACGTAGACGTATATATAGTGACTGGAGATATATATTAAGGGAAAATAAATATTATATTGATAGAACTTATATCTGCAAGCCAAGGATTTAGATAACCTACCTCACCTGATGTGTCTCCATGTACATCATTTTTCAAGCCGTTATGGATTTTATAGTGTCTACATGAATATATCGGACACATTTCAGGGTCTCTTCAAAATAGACTTGGGCAAATTTTTATTATTAATTTTAGCGGCTAAACTTAGGAACGATAAGTCAAGGAGAATTATGTTTAACCTGACTTTATTTCTCCTATTCAGGATGTCGAAATATTGTGATATCACGATTGTATTCATTGCGAAAGTCTCTTCATCAAGTTGAAAGAAGGCCTTTGCCTGAACATATAGTCTGGGATGCGAAAAGCAGGTAGACCGAATGCACACACGTTAATTTGTGTGGCAGTTAGACACTGTTTACCGCTGTCACCGATTGGATGAGATCGTTGTAATGAGCTGTAACGTATTCTCTAAGGGATAGAGCAGTTTGACTTGTGATCAGTGAGAGGGCAAAGAGTTTTTTCAGAGTTTTCAATTCAAACCATTAAACAGTAATGTACGTTTTGATGGAATAAGAGATAACAAAGTCACTTTCCGTTGTTTATATTATGAGTGTAGGATCCGGTGCAGTTCTATATTATAGCTATCAGTGGATTGTATTTATTCTATTTCTCTTTATTTTCATCTTCTTGCCAGAGAGGATAATAGCTTCCACTACCAAGCATCACACATAACTGGTCTCTAGACCCTTGAAATTTATAGAATTAAGTACAGATGCCATGTGATTTTATATAATGCAATTTTTCTAAAACTTTTTTGCACCGTATTTAGTTTTAAATCAAGACGCAAGAATCATGCTTGTGGAAGAACTGTTGAGTTTAAGACTGCTGAACACTAGCTACCTTACATAAAAAAGAGAATGATGATGCATTAAAACATCAAATTGTATGTATTCTCGTTATATCTGGAAACTCAAATTATAAATCCTAACGTTTTCTGTTGGATCATAATTTCTTAATATCATATGCTGGAAAATAACAATTATGGGACAGTTTTGCTCCGTCGTTAATCAGCAAGCAAGATCAAAACCACTCTGGGATGATTTTGCAAAGTCTGTGTACAGCATGCGAATAGCATATAAGCAGCTTCAGTTTCCTCTCCTTTGAATGGTATTATCTGTACATAATTGTTATCTTGATTTTAATATCTTTCCTGATGACCAGCTGCCACCTATACACATCAGATTCTTCCATACAACCATTGCCTTCCAACTCCTAGGCTACGACCGAAACATCTTTCATACCAAAGTTGGGAGACTCAAAATGTATATTAATAGAATGCAAGAGAAAATATATTAACAGAGCTAACTCAAAACACAGGTCATCTACAGATGCAATGTCCTAAGATAACAAACTAATACACGCATTCCCTTCTCTGTAAAATACGACTCCGATGCACCAAAGCAGCAATAGATCATATGTTGTCATTGGGACCTTACTGTAGGCAATCTGAAGGAAATTTGCAAGTAGGTGCCTATGGGTACGTACTAAAACATTCAAAGATTATCCATGCTACCCCAAATTAAATCCATATTGTACCTCCAAAACAGGCAAATCGCTTCCTCATCTTCAATCATATGCCTGAGATAAAAACGTTTCGGACTTTAATAACTGGAGTAAACTTAACGTCAGTAATTAAATAGTAGAATCTTCCGGGTTAGCATGCTATTAATATCTACTTAAAACTGGTAATACGGTTTTCATCCACTGTAAACCGGTTAATAAGGTTTCAGATTTTATGGTTAAAACCTGGTTCAGTAGTCATCAGTGTTCGGTAAGAAAATGTATGCGGGTTTCGATCAAATAATTAGTATTCTCTACTTTCAACCCACTGAAAAAATTTCATCCACTTTAACCGGTTAAGCAGGCTTTCAAAATTGTTCAACTATTAATCTGTCTTTTTTTTCGAAAATCCTCCACCTCATTCATCTCCTCCAATGCAAAATCATAGACCAATATTTCTGCTTTTTTTCATGTATTTTTAGAATAATTGCCTCAGCTTTTTCAAACACCTGAACCTGACATAGGAACGTTGAATACGATTGTTCAATGAGCTATGCATGTCGCACACTCTCTTCAGCGAAAATACGCATTGTTGCAGTTGCTCACAATCTTTTCTTTACTGATGGACCAGAAATGAATAATACCACGGTACATGGATGTTAAGATTCCCCGATTCGGAAGAATCCATAAGTCAAAAAACTTTCTGAAGATCATAAGACAACACTCTCAAGAATCTGGATTGAAAAACTTTTGGATATAGAGTAGAATTTTGGGACCACTTTCAGCAGAAGAAAAAAAAAACAATGGATGGAACTTCTTGTGCAAAGGAGGTACGTACACATAAGGTCTCGCTGAAATTTCTTTACAAAACAGTTCCTGCTTCCACAACTCAGTCATATCTAGAGGAGCACGATAAAGGGCAGAAGTTAGATTTACTGAATGCAGCATGACTGGATGATCCACAAGATTATGATGCGCTAGCAACTAACTGAATTTGTAATCACATGAATGCATTTATAACCTGGACTTCGAATATACGAAGCAGTATGTGAACATAGACTGCTTACTTCTCCCCTTCAGTAGGACCCACCGTTATGGAAATTGAGAGCTCCGCCTCTTTGCTTTCTGGCAATGCTTACGTTTTTTCATTCCTAAGGTCACACAAACTACGCAAGGTGATATTATGTGTACTTGGCTGATATGAACCAACCACCTAATGAGAGTCAAAGATGATATCTACAGATGTAGTTTTGTTCTGATGGAGTCATATCAAGGAGTCAAACAAGTTGACCTTGACTACAGTCAGGAGTGGTTCAACGCAATAGGAAAAAGGTGATGATATCGCATGAATTAAGAAGACCACGTCAGCATTGACCGGATGGGCTCTGACATACAAACTCAGAACCTGCGTTACAACTAAAACTATGGCTTTGTTCATGGTTGAGGATGACTGCCAAATGCTTCATAAAGAAACCACTCCAGATAGAATGAAACTGGACAATGAAGATGAAAACAACATTTGTCAGTCATACGGAGATTCAATATGTTTGCACCAGACATGTCATGTGATGTTTTCCAGAAAATTGCTTTTAATGATTTGGCTACACGTGATATTCAGGATTCTATTATGAATGTACAAGCGCTCGGCCATGTACAGCTTAACACTTTTGTGTAGGACAGACTCGTCGTATCTGATGATGGTCATACACAAGTCAAGTTCAGAGATTCCCTACTCAAGTAAAGCGCACTAACCATCTCATCTCTGTATGAAGTAAAAACAGAAAACAAGGGGAACTAGCCTATTGTAAAGGCATACAGTGATATACTTAAGCGCCTCGTCAGTGCCCACCAGGCTGTTAGGAAGGTAGATCTACACAATATATTACCACATAAGCTGATGACTGTACTAACTGCCCCAGCATACACAAATGGATGCCAAAATACCAGCAACAAAGTCATTCCATCTTATAAGATTGCCAAGGGTGTAAACTGTTCACGAGAAGATACATTTGATAGAACGTCTTGCCTGGTGCTATAGTAGTGACGCTTGCGAAACATGTTGTAGTCACCAACTGTGGTGAACTGGTAGACTTGTCGTTCATTGGTGAAGACCCTTTGACACGATTTATGTTACATTTTACCATTATAGAGAAGCCTCCATCAACGCTGATACCATGAAAAAACGCTTGAAACGTTCGTGCCTGATCAGAAATATGGTGGAAGATTAAGAGAATCTATGTTGGGATTTCACCTTGACAAGGAAGTCTCAGTCAAGGGATTGCATTATGTGTCTCCCAAGGAGACTCTGCCTCGTGGCGAGACAAATATGTAACCCCGCGAGTGGGATTTCCTTGTCTTGGTACAAACACCGACATAGGTTATTTTTCTCACTCAATGTTTTCCAAATAAGTTAAAATAACCCAGGACTTTCGCAATTTAGTTAACAAATTTAAACACAGTAGCATTAATCAGGTATTATTATTGCTTCTTACTCTACATAAAGGTCATCAGGTCTTGTATGTTTTTATGAAAACCTGAATAATTATTTAATTAGAATCTAGCTATATATGCAGTTCTTAGAAAAGGGTCATAGATCACGAAAAATGTTATAATGGTTAAGTGTTGGAAGTAATGCGCAACGAGCGTTTCGAGCTGCGTGCTATTCTTGTTCAAAATACAGTACTGCGCATATATATACAGTGATTTTCAAGAACTACAGTGTAAAAGTGCTTAGTGAACGAAGGTTCAATTATTTGCAAACGTGTTCCACATTACCCACTGAATAAAGGTGACTTAGTTTTTCAACCTTTTAATAAATCAACGAAAACAAAGTATTCTTGTAAATGAAAAAAAGCAGTCTTCTTAATGAGATGAATTGTATACCAAATATGTACAGCTTATACAGTTATGGGGCATTTACTGCCCTGAAGGTTTCCCTTCAAATCTAATAAACTCCAGTAAGTGTAAAGAATTGTGAGACACATTCGGTTTCGATAGATTCTTCAGGTTCTAGTACAACTAACGATAGCTACTGCTCCTTTTTATACATTACGCCTACAATTTCATTTCCATTTTGCATGTATCGACGGAACTGAGGGTATTGAAAACTGCTGAAGAATCTTTGTTGATGACCGATGTCAATAGATTCATTCGATCCCGATACATGAAAATTGTGGATTCAACTAAACCCCTCTGCTTTTTTCATTGAATATCGTGATATTCGCTTGTTTGTCAACTTCTGGAAAATATCAATTGGAATATGGATATGAATATCCCAGTAATAAAACTTCAGTTATTTTAAACAATTGGTTGCTGTTTCACTTGCTTTATTTTGCAGCCAATCTGCTGCACTTAAGCTTCCATTACAGTCCTTGTATTCGTTTTCTATTAAATTTATTTTAGAAACCGTTGTGCAACCTATACTGATAATTTTAAATTTCTATTTGAGCATGCTTAAGGACCCAATCCCTTTTTAAAACCGTTATGAGCTCGTTTCGATCCAAAGTTTCGCAAGCATTTTATTTAGTTTAACCCCAGCCTAGAACGTTTTAGGGAAAGCTAGAAAAGTGGGTCCAACAGTTCTTTAATTGTCATTCTCGTTTTCATTCTTTGGGCTCTTCCTATGGATGTTTTATTGTTGCTTTTACCGTTCTTGTTGCTACAGTTATTGTTGGATCATCATCATCATCATCATCATCATCATCATCATCACAGCCTTTATCATCAGCATTGTTTTCTTCTTCTTTTATTGTGACACGTATTGGAGTCGGCATTGTAACCGTTTATATGGACACATGTACCAATCCGTGGTTAAAATTCGTTAGATCGCTATTTCTGGCTAAAGATGACCAATATTTACATAATGAATTATGAAGACATCATTTAGTAATGTTGGAAAAATCCTAAATCAAACGTTCGTTTGTTTATCGACGGAAACAGTCATATATATATATATATATATATATATATATATATATATATATATATATATATATATATATATATATATATATATATATATCAAAGAACTAGTAAAAGTATATCAACTTCTTTTTAAAGATAATATCTTACCTGATCCTGCACATAAATACCTGCAAATGCTTTTCTTAGAACCAAGAGATTTCTAACCGTCTGTATTATGCTTTTAACAGTACAACAATAACTTTCCAGGACTCCAGGTGGCCGAGTGGTCAAAAGCGGTCTCCTTTATTGATCACGGCCATCTAACCTATGTCTGCGCGGGTTCGAGTCTCGGGCTCGGCTAATGTTTGTATGTGAGAAATCCTGAATGTATCGTTTCCCGTGGGTCGTGGTTATCGGGGTTTCCGGGTTCTTCCTCCACCAGTTATACTGCCCGCCATATATAGCCTAACCTACGCTGAGAAATGGCCTTAAACCCCAAGACAACAAAGCAACTACTACTACTCTTTCCCACTCAAAATTGCTTTCAAAACTACGTTAATAATTACTATCAAAACATTTTGGATCAGAAAGAAAACTAGTTTGTGGATATAAAAAATATTTTTGTGCTCCGTCTTTATAAAATTTAGTGCAAACAATGTCTTACCGCTAAACAATGTCTTAATCGTTCTTTCCAAAATATGTATACATACCTTTAAGAGACTAAAGGTCGAAACTTCACTGACGCGTCGTTTTCTGATACGTATATGAAATAACAGAACTAAAGATTGGAAGATGTATTATAAAATTTACTTGACTAGTTTACTGACGTTCACTCAGCATCGCTAATATAACAGAATGGATTGTTTTCAATGAGCAAATGTATTCTCAACATTGTGAGCCTCTGAGTGATTACGCACGTATCGCTTAATCGGCATTTACACCTGACACGCATTATTGGCTTAAACAAAACGCTTAGCAATTGAAGGGGAATTAACGATGTCAAAATAGCGATGTCCAAAACTCCTTTGAATAATTCACAACAGTTTTAAAATAATATTATAGTACAAGCAATAAGTACTTTCTATTTCCACTGAACACTCCAAACAAATGTTAGTCCTGTCAAAAAATATCTAAGTACAACATAAAACACTTCTGCATGCTCACAACAGGAAGACAAGAAATGAGAATGACTCCAAGATAGGCGTGAAAGTGATTGCCTTATATACACCTTCTTTTACAACCATATTTCACAACAAATCCTATGTGAAAGATATTACAACTCAATTTGCCTCGACATTGCCTATTCATGTGACGTAGCCCAATCAATGGGAAGTTACTGAATTTTTCTAGAACCACCCAAGCCCCATCAGCCAATGAGAAATTAACCCAAGGTCGTCATTAAGTCTTATAATTATGATTATTATTAGTAACTGTCAAAACCTACATAAGCATCTATTTATAGAACTAATGTAATTTTACGCTGAATAAAAATGACAGAATTTAGAAAAAATCATATACAAAGAGTCACGCAATATATAGATATACATAATAATGTAAATATATTTTCTGACACCATAATAAAATGAAGGCAAATATTGATAAAAACAAGTCTTCTTGTAGATATAAGGAAATAAAACATGATCCAACAAATATCCTCTTTCGGGAGATCTTTAAAAGAAACCAATATGGTTCATCTGATACTCGAAACATACGTCTGAAGAGACTAATAAAAATATTTTCCCTTATTATCAATAACACAATAATCTCAATACTACACAATAATCTCATTACTACACAATACGTTATAACATACATAAGCTCTTAGAATTTGTTCAATATATCCCCCCCCATTGTTCTCCAATCAATCGATCTGATCTTGACCATCTAAAAGAAAAGCCATCATCACATTTTGTCCTAGTGGGTAATATTTCAGTGACCACCATGTGATTTGGGGCTACAAATATATCAACGAGAGAGGAATGGAATACAGGACATTGTGTCAAAATAGTTTTTATCTGTTTAATGACCGGTCGCATCCTTACATGCATCTTGCCGTAGGATTCTTCTCATCTATAGATATGAACACGTGCTATCCATCTTTCTCTTGAACTTCATTTAGGAAGTCAGTTACGACATCTGTGGTAGAGACTCCTTTCTAATATGTCTAAGAAGTAATACACAGCAACTTCTAGTGAACGCCAGAGATGGAAATTCAATAGGACAGACTTGGATAAAGTTCAGTTAAAGTCTCATATGTGAATCATATTTGTCACCTTATCGTTTCGAAATTTCAGTAGATCCAATTCTTTTATTTACTATTCTTCTTCAGAACATTACTTAAAATACACTACAAGAATCTGTAGCAATTATTAAACGTGTCAGCAAACCATGGTTTGGTGATTCTTGCATGGACGCTATCTAGGAAATAGAAAAGGGCTTCTGTGATTCCTATGTTAATACAACGGCTGAAGGTCAAACTAAATTCACACTGAACTAAAGGCCGACGTACAATCCGTGAGAGCAGGAGAAAAGCACATAGATCTTATGTATCGATGTTAATCTTTTTTCCTTTATCAAATCAGCATGTCAAGTAAAATATGGAAAAGCTTTGGCCAAAATAACAGCTAGGTCCAACATTCAAACAAATCTGATAAAATTCGGGAAATTTCAAACAATTCAGCGAAAACATTAAACAACAATTATTGACCTGAGAACTATTCTGAAAATCCAGTAGTAAAAGAAATCAAAATAAAAACGGATATAAAGATTCCTTGAATTTCAAATTAGTTGCCACTAAAGATTACAAAATGCTTTTCAATCTCAGACAGCGCGAAGACACCTTGATGGCGCCCATGACACTTTAGAAAGGACCAGGTAATATCTATAGCCATCTTCAAACATCTATCTGATACAGGTCTTAATACGCTGCAAAATATTGTCAATACAATATGGAAAATGTATAATTTCCGCCATCGTGACAAGAATCAGCATTGATACCAGTACTAAAACAAGAAAAGAACAATACCAACCCTTTCAGCAATCATCCCATAGCAGTAACTATCTATATCTACAAAATTATGTAACGAATAATAAATCACAGAGCCCAAGAAGCTACTATCAGTCCTTTAATGTGATATGCTGACATTCCAGCCCCCAAATCGGGCCTGCATCTCGTTCTTGGAGTCTTGGAGAAATTACTGGAACAGACAAACGCAATTTTGCCCTTAGCTAGGCCAAAACACGTAAAAGACTGGTCTTCACGTACTACATTATCCATGTCAAGTACGTAGAGGCCATCGATCAGATCGTCCCATGCCGCCTGCTTCCTCCATCGGATTCCTAAGCGCTACGCCAAAGAAGACGGTCCAGGAATTGTTGCTCTCTACAAAGGCCTAATGATTTGCCAGGATTACCGGGCCATAAAAGTGGCTGTAACACAAAAAATTAATCAGGTGGGAAGATTTCGCAGCATTGAAACGACGCTGCCTTTGTCCCTCATATAACGTTTACCAACGACAGCGCAGATTGCGTGAACGCCTGGGCGCAGAACACTTGGCGGTAGGGACCGCAAACAGACAAATGCCAGATAGGAGACAATGTGGTTGGCTGCAATTGTACCCGTATGGTAGGCCAAAGAAATACCAACTGAAGTGTAGTGTATCGTTCAGGAGGTCATAGGCCAATAAATACCGTGGACAACAGCCTCTACATTCACAATGCTAACAGATACGGTCCGATGGTTCTGACCACAATTATCCGATTCTGTTCCTTAGAGATCATCCTATTCACATACAGAGACCCCATGCGTCTCCCCAGTCAAATGATATAGAAGCGCATCCAAGAACACAATATCAACGTTGTAGTTGTGTGATTTCACGAACGTAAGTCGCAGAACCGGTCAAAGCCATAAGAGAGTAGGTTAGAGGAATACTATTTGTTAAGGTCGACTGAGCCAGGCAAAAAGTGGTTGCCCTGGGCAACACATTTTTCCCATAGTTACTATACAAGGGCTGTTTCATAGACCGCGTTTTATAACTCTAGCGAACACACTAAATACAACTGCTTGATTGCCTGCAGGCACTACCAGAAGGTAATTACACACCGTCTCTCGTCCGGTCGTTTCGAATGGTGCCGCGAGGATATCATACAAAAATACATTGAAGACAACTACCCACAAGCGTATGTTTACGAGTAGATGCTTGCTGCACAAATGCAAGTTGAAGAGGACAGCAGCTTGAACATTGACGGCTGTGCTTGTTCGATATCAAAACGTCTGGGGAAGGTACTCTTTACAACCAAAGACAAGTGTGCAGTTATCAACAGCGAACACTGTGTTATAAAGCCTCAAGAATTCGTACCGGGGGGGTGGGGGGTGGGGTCCTCCTGGTACATATCAAGCCGACACAGTTGTTCTTCGATTTGTTGATCCAAATCTACTACGAATACAAGAGTATTCTCACAGACGCCGACTCCAACAGCTGCTATATCTAAGCTATATCTTAGCCGTTTCTCTAAAAAGCAAAAGCGAGAGAGCTGCGGCAACGAACAGTATTTTTGCCCAAGCATCACAATGAGACCCAGTCAGCAAACTATGGACAGACAGCGGGACTGGGTTCACTTTCCACCTCTTTACGTTGCTAATGAGAGTGAAAGGCTGTAGCTACGTCTTGGGAGAGTCATTAATCATGTCCTGCTTGTGCGGAGTGATTTTTTTCACCTCACTTCCCTATCCGTGTTCAAGCACGGGAGTGGGGCGGGGGAGATACCGGCGAAAACGACTAGGTTGACGCCCTCCCCAAAATCACTGAGGTGTATAACTTCCTAATGACGATTATAAGATACTAGTTTCCTAGTAAGTAATATTTACTTGTATAACATAAGACCTTGCAATAAGTCGTATAAGGTACTAGTTGTTAAGTACTAAATATTACTGAGTAGTACAATCTTGCTATCGTTTTGTGGTATCTTAAGGTCATTTATTTTGATTGATGGTATATAGTCTTTCAAATTACTCCACCTTCACATATAAGTAAGTCACACCGGAGAATTTGCAAACTCTTGAACTGCATTCTTTTGAACCAGTGTGGTAAGAGGAAAGTAAGTCCTAAATGCGATGAGATTCAAACGAGTCGAACGCATCACCAAACTCGTGCCGGAACTTGGACAACGTTCTCCACATAGTGCGGCACCAGATCATGGCATTCTTTACATTGCTCCAGTAAAAGGTCTATTTTTGCTTCCTGGCAATCACAGTATTGTTACTGAACGGTATTTTATCATTAGTCACATACCAATTTATTGTCTGCATAAACCTAGTACCATCTCGTATTACAATCAAGCAAATCCTCATATTGTATCTCAAGCATATATTTTCTACCATCGAGCAAAATGCTGATACATCGTAGCCGTTGCTTTAGGTTAAACACCGGAATGGTGATTTGTTGCGGTGGAATCGGCATTATACAGTCATTGACCTCGATGCTTGTCCTCAGCACTGTATTGGTTCACACAATGTTTTGTTTTGCTATATACACAGCAGTCGAAACGACAAGCACGATGTGGAAATATTAATATCTAGCAGGTACAAGCATTAAGAACAACCTTATTGCCTACTGGCCGAAGAATGCTTGAGCAATGTTGTTTCTGCCAATGTCGTTTCGATGACGGTAAGGTAACATTATTGTATGAATAACTCCTGCATGTATGTATGTATATATGTATGTATGTATGTACTTGGCTCGAAAAGTAGATAAACTCCTCAAGTCAATGTGGACTCTGGGAACTATACCAATGGAATAAAAGGATGCATTGATTGTCCACTAGTACAAGCTGAAAGGCAACAAACAATCCTGCGACAACCACTCGGCATCTCCTTTTCGTAAATAACCGGCAAAATCCTCACCAGAAAGACCATGACAAAATCTAGTTGCCCAGAGAAATCCGTCGTAGCAGCTCAGCAACACCATGTGAGTCATCTGAATCATTCCCAGTCACCAATGGAGTCAAGCAAGGCTGAATGTTGGTCCCAACCTTCAACAGTATGATGTTTTCTGCCATGCCTTCAGTAAATATGACAAAGGATCAAGATAAGGTACTAAATTGGTGACAAGCTTTTCATCATGAAGAGTCTACGGGCGAAGACGAAGTTACAGGAGTGACTGTTCGTGATCTCGTTTTCTGACGAGTGTTCCCTGAATGCCAAATCCTAGTATGATATGCAACAGAGCAGACATCATTCCTCTGCAGATTGCGTGACCATTTACGTCTTACATTTAGCCTCAAGACGACAGCAGTGATACACCATCCTGAACCAGGAAAGCCCTACGTTGAGCCCACTATCATTGTGAATGGCAAACCCTCCTGGCATTGGACAAGTTCACCGCTCTCGGGAGTGCACTGTCATGTGCAGTGAACATCGATGACGAGACCAACGTTAAAACTGCCAAAGCAAGTGTGGCCTTCGGCAGTCTACGCTCAAATATACGAGGGAGCAGATGCATCAGTCTGCGAACATAACTGAAGATATATAAAGCTGTATGTTTTTGAAAATGCTGTACCTGGACTATATACAGACACCACTCCAAAATGTTTAATCATTTTTACACGAGCTTCACAAAGGAAACGATCTCATGGTGGTTAAAAGAAATGACTCAAAGACTCAATGGAGTCCTCCTTGAAACACTTCAACATTGACCCTGAGACTCTAAAAGATCTACACAAAGATCGTTCCACCTTGTGTGGTCTCATCCGTACTGGAGCTACCGACTACGAGCTGAGGAGAATTACAGAGACAGTTCAGAATCGCCAGCAGCTAAAATCTCGGATACACAGCAATTAAACTGTTGTTCAAGCAACCCCAAGCAGCTTCTCCTATATAATGGGCTACATATAGTTCAGAGCACAATTTGGACTGATTAGCCACTCAAACGGAGCCTGGTACTGATATAATGGTCATGTGAAGCTCGACGGATGAACAAGAAAACATATCAGAGAGAGAGAGAGAGAGGTGATAGTTGGCTGTCTGTGTAACATTGCTTAACGCCTTCTTCACTGAAATCGTCCCAGACTCTCGATCTGCCAGATACGACTGTCTGGTTCAAAGTGACAAAACCGTACCAGACAATGACGGTAACGTTTAATATTCTCTCGCTTTAAACGTTTCATGTAACGCATACAACTTGGCAATAGCTTGTTGAAAAGAAACATTTTTTCCACATTTAAATGACGCTTATATTATTGACAGGGACCACGATAAACACGAATACCGTCATGAAATACGAGCGATAGATATGAAATTATGAAACTGTTGTTTCTAGATCAACTAACATTGTCTCTTACAATATATTTAATAGTCGGTGCCATATTTTGGAGGAGTGTAAATGCCAGTTGTCTTCGTGCTATACACAATTTATGCATGATTTTGACAAATTTCAGTATGTAGCTTGCGTACGATACCTGTAATTGAAATATCTCTGACAGCTAAAATGGATTGTAATATTTCTTTTTCCAAAAAAATGTTGTGCGAAATAAACTTTAATAATACTACAAAGAAGTTTTAATAAAACGTCTCTGATTATTTATAACTTACACACAAACGTCACGAAATATAAACTCCTGATTTCGCCAAACGGGCTATGTTGAAAGTAAATCGTTGTCGTGACTCCATATTCGAATTCAGTAGACCACTTTTATTTTTATTTTTTTCTCCTTGCAGTTGTATTTTAATACTAATGTCAATAATAATAATAATAATAATAATAACAATAATAATCTGTCTGTTAATTATTAGAAAAAATAAGTTGGACCATACAATATTGCCTTAAAACGCGCAAGCATGCAATCCACATACCGACAAACAGCAGCGGCCTTAGCAAACGCGGGGCCCGATTTGGATCATTTTGGCGGGGTCCCCTGGATTTATGCGCGGGGCCCAATGTGAGCACGGCATTTGGAAATAAACTTTTAAACAAGTTTTATATCGTATTGAACATAAACTTTTCTTCCATCGCTTTAAAAAGTTACATTCTCTCTACAGATATTGTTTTCAAATTACTAACGGGCGGGGCCCCTGTGAGCGCGGATTTGAAATAAACTTTTAAACAAGTTTTATATCGTATTGAACTTAAAGTTTTCTTCCATCGCTTCAAAATTACTTTCTCTCTATATATTTTTAAGAATTAATAACGCGCGGGGCCCATCTGAGCGTGGAGAAACCCTTAACGCAACTCTGATATTGAACAAATTTAGGCATTAATGTGCACCTATTTACAAACACAATAAATAAAAATAATTTTATCGAAAAATTTACCTCGAGCTCTTGAAAGTGCGTCTCCATCTTATTGATAGATCCAGATGTTGAGTTTTCGGGCCTTATCTATCATAATTCCATAACAACCATATCCTGGTAGATTCAGTCCTAAGCCGGATACCAGTTATTGTCTCGGCCATTCGGACTAGAAACTGAACGTGAGAGAGAAAATGGGACACAAAAGTGAACTCTCTGCATATTTTAGCTATGTCCGGGTTGGACGCTATGAAATAGACAATACGAGAAAATTTATTCTGGGATGCAGATTTCAGCATCGAAAAAAATTGAATAATATTGATTCGTCGTCCTGAAATTTAAAACAAATAAACTGACGATAAAATGAGGGGCAGTATTAAATGACCTGTCAATCGCACTTTGCTGCCGGATGCAGACGTTAGTTGACTAGACTCTGACCTCGCATCTACTTAGTGGACGCCTAACAGGCTCAGAAATTGCATAGATGTATACATGAAATGGTTACATACTAAAACATTAAGTAAGATGTCTTATAGTAGTTGTTAAGCAGCAGGGAGGGTGAACAGACCACTTAAGGGAGTGGTCACCCTTGTGTTTGGACCCAAAAAAATAGTGACCCCTCATAGAGGTCAATACCACGTCTACGATTATTGTTTGTCCCAAACAGAATTGTAGACGGGCCCTCCCTGCTGCTCAATAATCCTGGGAATCTTCATCTGAATCCTGGGAATCATCTGAATCCTGGGAATTTGTTCTATGTTTCAAGTAATATTCAAGTTCTGATGGTGGTTTTTCTATTTTTGGATTTATGTTATTTCTTTTTCTGTAATATATTATTAAACTTCTGTATCGATCTCCACCGCAATTTTTGCAAATCTGATATAATCCTCTAACGCCGTTGTTACAACCAACACAACTTCGTGGACCAGCATGAGGGTTTTTCTTTATAAGATAATTATGTTTTTTACAATATTCTCCACGACATTTTTATCACATTTGTTAGTGGTTCCTTGACGCAACCACGCACAGTTGTTCATTATATTAATGATATCTATTTAATTTTATCATCACCCCTCTCTGCTGCTATATTAATTAAAAAATTGTTATTTTAAAAATAATGGTACATCCAGAATTTCATACTGCAAGAATAGCACGAGAACGATTAGAAGCAATCAAAAAATTTCTTCCCGTGCGAGATTCATTTAGAAAAAATCTACAAGCGCAACAAGAAGCACAAGTTGAGTACGAAGAAGACACTAAAAAGCTGTTTAAGCCCGTCACTGCAGCTACTGAACAAGTTACAACAGTCATCAAAGAGGATCTTCTTCCGGTATCAAAACAAACAGCAGAACAAACCGAAAAAATAGCAAGAAGAACTAAACAAACAAAGAAGATTTTACGAGATCTTCCACCTGGCATAGCCATGGAAATAGCTGCGGCTCAGCCTCCACCTCTTGGTGAGGAAATACTTGAAGAAATTGGAAAACTTCGTGCTGAAGTCGCCGACGTGCAAAAAGAACGTAAACCCGAACTAATAGAAAAAAACGCAGATTTGATTGCAAAATTTAGGGAAGGATTTGCTGAAGAAATTAGAAATACTAAAGAAGAACAATTACCCGAGGTAATATTAAATAGCATATTTAATAAATCTAGTATTTTAGAACCCCAACATGAAAAAATGAGTGATGATAAACTTATTAAATATATATATCGCGTATATTACAACAAAAGACAAGCTAGAGGTCGAGAATATGAAATTATTAAAGAAGAAGTAGAAAAACTTAGAGGGAGACTGAAACAACAAGGACAACTCTCCCAGCATCAGCTTCCTCCACCAATGCGACAAATAGAACAACAACAATCTTCTCATTCACCGGTGATGTCGAAAATTAAAGAAATTTTTGGAATGACACCATCTAAGAAATCAGACGAAGGAGCTACTGGCAGTGGTCTGGGAAATAATTTTATTTGTCCTGATAATATCATTAATGATGTGTCACGGTTAGAGGTTCTTATAGGAGGAAAACGTGCCGGAAATAATTCACCAGAAATAATTAATGAAGCATCTGATATTTGTCGGCGATTATTTCAAGGTGGTATCATGGATATCGGCGTTTACCGAGAACTTATCGATGAACTTGTTGATGACTAGTTGTTAAATAAATGGTAAATTAAAAAAGATGATCATACATGATAATCATCGTAAACTCATGCAGGTCAGAGCGGTGAACTCACGATTACCAATTTACAGAGCTACTTACGGAGATGGACTTGGTGATGTTGTGCGGGGATTATTTACAAGGATAGCTCCAAAAGCAATACCTGTTGCAAAACAATTATCGATGAAAGCTATTGATATTGTTCGTGATAAAGCTCCTAGTGCAGTTGTTAATGTTGCTGGTAAGGCGTTCTCGGCGATCAAAGAAAGACTAGCACGATTATTGCGACGAAAACAACAATCACCGGTGAAACTGGCAAGTACTGAAATTATGCCAGCAGATGTCAGCAGAATAATAAATCAGGCTGCAAATCAAAAAACTAGCGGCGATATCTGAAGAAGCAGAAAAAAATATAACAGCAAATTTGATAGCAGGAAGCGGTCTTCGTCGACGATGATCATCATTTGAAAAATGGTAACTATAATAAAAATGTTCAAGCGCGAATCAGACCCAGCATTTGATATCGAGGCACCTGTCCTTAAGTATGAATCTATACGTGATTATCAGTTTTATTCTTATGACGCAAGACAACCAAATCAGCGGGCGAGAATCGAATTACAGGTTCATGATACAAGTAGATATTTCTTGCCCGCTGAGGCATTTACTGAAGTAGAAGGTAGACTTGTAACGAATGTTGTAGCTAATACGCCATATGCTGCTAATTTACGTGTCGGTTTTGTCAACATCGGGATTATGGCGTTGTTTGATAACGCCACATACATGATTGATGGAAAAAATATTGAATCAATTCAGAAAGATGTTGATGTTGCCACAACAATAATTGGTCTAGCGAGATATTCTGACGACTTTACAAGATCGGCCGGTCCAACAATGATGTTTGCTAAGGATATTACTAACAACGCTGATCATGTTCAGACCAGGTGCTGCTTTTGATATTGTAGGAAGCGTTAATGCGACTTACAACCTATGATTTGCAACACGCCGAGCAGCGCTGTTAGGAAATGATAGAAATTTTTCGTGTGCAATTCCATTATCTCACATCTTTGGATTTTGCAGAAATGTTAGAAAGGTCATCTTTGGAGCTAAACACACAATTGTGCTCGTAAGAAAAGGTGATGATAATGATGCAATCTGGCGAGGTGCTGGTGTTGCTGATGGTAAAGTAAATATAACAAAACTTTCATTGTGGATGCCAGTAATGACTCCATCTATTACTGAGGAACAAA
This sequence comes from Sinohyriopsis cumingii, assembly GCA_028554795.2. Lineage (NCBI taxonomy): Eukaryota > Metazoa > Mollusca > Bivalvia > Unionida > Unionidae > Sinohyriopsis > Sinohyriopsis cumingii. The sequence goes on from CM068835.1 coordinate 29,184,393, forward strand.
AATTACTTTCTTTTATGGATCAAGGCGGTAAATCATTGCTATCATGGTTAACAGTAACTACAGATGCTATTCAAAGTTCTGTTGTTGGTTTATTTACATGGCATATAGCATCACAGCAAGGTGTTTCTGCACCACGACATATTTTTATTGCGCTGCAAGATAATGCTAGGATAAATAATCAAGAACGTTCACATATGATATTTGACAATCTTGACGTTAATGAAGTTTCCTTACGGATAAATGGACATCAAGAACCAGCCGAGGATGTATTGTTAAATTTTGATCAAAATCACGTAGCGCGTGCATATCATCGTTTAATGTCATTCATGGGACGTGATCAAAATATAGATACTGGTTTGCAAATATCACAATTAGATTTTACAGGTTTATATCCGATTTATTATTTTTCGTTGGAACATCTTGATTTATCCAAGCAATCTGTCGTTGATATACACTTTCGAGCTCGTGTTAATGCCCTGCCACAAATCGCGGCTGGTCCACCGGTTGTTCATGGTCCTTACAGAGCAATCGCGGTCGTACTTAGCGATAAAGCCATGTTACTTGAAGGTGGTAGTGGTCGAATGAGGGTCGTTGATGCACCGGTGGAAAATCTTTAATTATTTAGAAAAATATATTTTATATAAAAATGTCGTATGGTCATGTTAATGTTACTCTGACTCCTGGTCAGGTAAAAAAGCTTCAATCAAAAACCGCCAACAAATGCGGAACTAAAATATCACTAAAACGAGATCAGATTAATTAGTGGTGGTCCAAACAAATTATCGTTGACAAATAATCAGATTAAACATTTCAATAAAGCCCTGGAATCAAAAACTGGAGTTCAATTTCATCTTTCCCCGAGCGCCATCAAAAAAATGGTTAAAACGGGTGGTATATTTCCACTTCTTGCGGCTATTCCAGCGTTAATATCTGCTGCTGCTCCAGCTGTAGCAAAAGCAGCCGCGTTAGGTGCTGTTGGAACAGCTGCTGGAATGGCTCTAAAGAAAGCAACTGGAAGTGGATACAAAAAAAAGGGACGCGGTCTAAGATTACCCGGATCTCGCTGGGGAAGAGGTCTGAGGCTTCCACGTTAGATACTCCAGCATCAAATTTTGATTTACTTGATGCCGCTAAAAAAATTAAAAATAAAAGCCTTTAGAGGTGTTTTTATGCGAGATCAATTACCGAAACAACCGAATAAACTCGAAACAGGTATTATTAATCTAGACGAACGTTCTGGACCCGGTACTCATTGGGTATCATACGCGGTTGATCCACGTGGAATCGTTTATTTTGATTCGTACGGGTTAGCTCCACCCGTTGAATTTATCAAGTATGTCGCACCACTCCACGCAAGAACCAGAGGTCCCAAAGTTTGGTATTCAACGCTACCCACACAAACAATGACAGATCCGCCAATATGTGGCCGTGAGGTAATTAATGTACTCGACGCTATATCAAAATCATCCAAACCACCACATAAAGTCGTGCATGATTATACAAGTAACCGATTCGTTTCGCGTAAAGCGTTTTAAACAACAGGTCTTATTATAATGGTTGATATTTACGGAAGATCTTCTTCACGTGTTAAGAGAACATCCGGCGACGTTGATCTGTCGAGGTATGCGACTAAAGATGACCTCGCTGATATTATGAACCTGGCTGGAGTTGACCCAGATGAGGTTGTTATTTTTCAAGATCGATATGGTAAACTAAAAACGAGCAATATCAGATGGAATGATATAGTTCGACGAGTACTCGGTGCAGTTGCAGATAATATTCCTGTGTTTACTGACGGCGGCAGAATCAGGGATTCAAGTATGTCGTTTGCAACCATCAGAGATGAAATTACAAGAAGCGTTGCTAATCGCGTGAAAAACACCGGCGACACAATGACGGGTGAACTCAGCATGAACGGAAATAAAATAGTGGTTTTAAGAGATCCAACATCCGGTGAAGATGCTGCAACGAAAAAGTATGTTGACATTAGCTATGGTACCGTAGATAATAAATTATCCACGTTACGGGCTGAGTATGATGTTCACGTGGGCGCTTTTGGAAGATTTCGAAGAAATTTTCAAAAAACCGACGAATCTATAGATAAATTCTTCGGCACTCCGCACGCCATTGACATGAAACTCGTTGATATCAAAACTAACCTAGACACGATCAAACAAACACAGCAAAACATCGTAGCGGGGATTCCTGAGATCGTTAACAAAACCGGTCTGATTAAAATTCCAACCGGAATAACTCCCGGACATATCACGAACATCGTGTACACGGTATCATCGGGATTTCCAACATGGTCGCAGCAAAATAAAACCATTAGCTATACCGCAACAGTCACTGGCGTGTACAGGCTGTCTGTGTTTAGTGCTGCGCGATTTGAGATATTTACAACGTTTCCATGGCGTCATTCAACGGATAGGTTTTCCGGGGTTGTATCTATTATATTAAATAGCGGAACCGAAGAAATATTTATTCTGGAAGCAGCTGATAAGAAATTAACCGCAACATCTTACTGGTGGTGTTTGGAATTTGTAGCTGAAACACCTCAGTTGGTTACTGCATGAAAATATATGGACGGTGCACAATACAGGTACAATCAATCGCGTGAATGGCAGGCGGCGCTGAAAGATCAAGTCGAACAATATACAGTAAAAGTAAAAAAATATCGACTACGATTAGTTATCGTCGACGTGATTGTTTATTCAGTATCCGCTGCTGTTGCTGGAACGGGTGTTATATTATCAGCGGTGACAGTGATGGCACCAGTAGCTGTAACTATTTGTATTTCAGCGGCAACAACGATTGCAGGTGTACTCAATATCATCGCAAAAAAATATGTACTTGCACGAACGAAAAATTATCCGATTGCATAACAAAATTACACACAGCGACGGTAGCATACTCGAAATTATCCTCGTTGTTATCAGCGAGTCTCAGTGATGGAATTATATCTGATTTCGAGTTTTCAATGATGACTAAAATATACGACGAAGGTATCGGTATTAAAGATACAAATATTAATAATGACAGAATTACTGCAGCAGATCGTGACTAACACAACTCCGCCAAAGATAACGATGATCTTGGTAAGTTCATCTAATCCTGAATTTAGTATTAATTTTCCTACTGCAATTCCAGTAAAAGAAATAGCGTTAGCTCAATTACGGGTATATTACAGCTGGCCAAATATCAGATCAAAATCATTTCATGGTACACCAGCAAATAATTCGCTCGTATTTGCCAACGAGAACAAACCAGATGGTACTCCTGACTGGATAGATGTTGGAATACCCACTGGTAGTTATGAGATTGAAGATATCAATGAGGAATTTCAGCGTAGAATAAAATCAATAACCGGAAAAGAAGCAAAAATATCAATTAACGATCATGAACCGACGCTATCTTCGTCTGTTGAGATACATTCTCCCGATTACGTCGTTGATATTTATCAATCCACGATAAGATCCGTACTAGGTTGGCCGGATGTTCCCCCCGTGTATGAAGTACCACCAGAACCAAAAAATCTGATTTTACATCATCGAAAAGTTTTCATCATAATATTAAAATGAATTATACAAGTTTTTGGTGGAACATAGAAAAACGTGTATGGGATAAACGGGATCAATTTCGTGTCGATAAAACCGGTGAGTACTACTGGATCTTACACAACGTTGATGGCGGTAATTCGTTTTACGATTTGAATATCAATAATGTCATTCATATCGTAAATTCAGATCATGAGGAACAACTGGTTGATTTACGTATCCTCTTTCATGAATATTTGTCCGATGTGACATCTACGCGTGAAGAAATTATTGAACGAGTAGAAATTTTAAATAATATAGCTGATACTATTGAATATTTTCATAATAGAATCATAAACCTGGTTTTTGAATCATCGGGCGATCATAGAAGATTTTTCGCAACTAAGTACAAAATACCCAAAGCTGACATTGTAACGTTTAAGTTTCCTGATTATAATCCAGATAAATTAAGAAAATCTGTCAATGATGTCATTGATGAGTTTTATCCTAAAATACTTGATGCGTGGAGAAAACTAGCACCATTAGCAGCTGTTCTTAGACATGATAACGATCCACATGGCGGCGGCAGACACGTTTCTCCAGGAATCGTTAATATAACCAGCACGATCGTGGTCAATCTGGTTTGTGACGTAGTCGATGGCAGCTATCAAATAGATCTCGGAAGATCAAATCAGGCTCAACAAGGATATATTTTATATACATTTACACCACAAGTTTCCCCCGGAAGTTTAATCGTGCAAGAACCAACTAATCCTGTTTATCTACGGTGTCACAATAATATGTTAACACGAATAAATTTTAAGCTCACAGACCACCTCAATCGCTTAATTGACGTACGTGGAGAAGAACTTGTGATATATCTGTATGTGAAATCTTAATTAATCAAGTGAATATTATATAATGTACCAGCACGTGAGGGTTTTTATACACGACAAAGAAGTACTTGAAAACGCCATCAGAACAGCGTTTTCACAAAACATGGAGCAATTTAACGTTAATTTAGTTATTGATGAATACGGAGGTGAGGATTTCTTATTAACACAAGAACAGTTAGATGAGCTCCGTCAAAAACGTATTATCGAGATCATTTGTAGCAGAGATCAGATTCTAAATTATGCACATTCCTGCATTAAAGCCGATCAACTTAAAAAAATAATATTCCAGAATGAATAAAATAAGGAGCGGATTAAAAAATATTTTATTTTATTTTATCAGAAATATTTTATTTTATTTTATTTTATCAGATATATTTTATTTTATCAGAAATATTTTATTTTATCAGAAATGTTATTTTTTTTCTCCTGAATTTCAGTGAAAAATCAACAAATTTCGTGTTTTTGATGGGTATTTTACCCATTTTGGGTGATTTTGTCCATTAGATCGTGGGGGTAAGTTGCTTGATTCTCTAATTGATTTCAATTGAATAAAATATCAAAACCAGTAAAAACCAGTAAATCAGTAAAAAATTACATATTTTTTGAGATAATTTTACTGATATTTGAGCTAATTTTACTGATATTTGAGCTAATTTTACTGATTTTTTCTCATTTTTGTTGGTTTTGGTATTTTATTCAGTTGAAATCAATTAGAGAATCAAGCAACTTATCCCTACGATCTGATGGATAATTCAGAAAATAAAATAAATAATAAATCTGAGTACCAACTAACCCATCAAAATTACTAAATTGATCATTTTACATAAATCTGAGTACCAACTAACCCATCAATCTCAGAATAAATATATAATATTTCAGAATAAATATAATCTCAGAATAAATATAATAAATCTGAGTACCAACTAACCCATCAATCTCAGAATAAATATATAATATTTCAGAATAAATATAATCTCAGAATAAATATAATAAATCTGAGTACCAACTAACCCATCAAAATTGCAAATTTGATCATTTTACATAAATCTGAGTACCAACTAACCCATGAAAATTGCAAATTTGATCATTTTACATAAATCTGAATACCAACTAACCCATCAAAATTGCAAATTTGATTATTTTACATAAATCTGAGTACCAACTAACCCATCAATTTCAGAAAAAAATAAAATATTTCAGAATAAATATAATATTTCAGAATATAATCTCAGAATAAATATAATATTTCAGAATAAATATAATATTTCAGAATATAATCTCAGAATAAATATAATATTTCAGAATAAATATAATATTTCGAATAAATATAATCTCAGAATAAATATAATATTTCAGAATATAATGTCAGAATAAATATAATATTTCAGAATAAATATAATCTCAGAATAAATATAATCTCAGAATAAATAAATAAAATAATTCAGAAATAAATAAAATATTTCAGAAATAAATAAAATATTTCAGAAATAAATAAAATATTTCAGAATAAATAAATAATAATTCAGACAGAGTTGCTTTGGTCGTTACCCGCTGACATAATTTTTCTTAAGTATCTTATGCGGGTACTGATTGTCTTTTTCGTTTGATACTCGCTGAATAATCCCGATCTGACCTTTTCTACTGCGACAGAAAGAGGAACAAATTTATTTACTTGATCACACTGGACAACAAATTTTTACAAAAGTCATGTTACTGAAATAAAATTAGTCAATTCTTATCAATTTTTATGTGCTGAACACGAATATGACAGTCAAATTGCAAAATTGGCTCTAGTTTTTTTGTAATCTGCAAGAAATTAATGTTTACATAACGAAATGCATTCCAATAGTAAAAGGTCAACTGTAATAGCCTACCTATAAAAAATCAAGTCATTGACTACATCTTAGATTTCTTTGCCTGTCTCTTGTACAGCTGTTCGGGAGCATCTCTGAGGAGTGTCCAGCAGTAGTCAGCCAGCATTGTAGTGGACCATTTTCCCTGGTATCTTTGTTCCATTGTTGCGATATCTTGATGAAAACGTTCGCCGTGTTCATCACTAACAATACCACAGTTGCTAGGAAAGAAATCCAAATGGGAATGAAGGAAGTGAATCTTTAGAGACATATTGCAGCCAAGTTTCTTATACTTCATCAACATGTCTTCTACTAGTTCCTTATAGTTTTCTGCCCTAACATTTCCGAGGAAGTTTGTAGAAACTAGGCGAAAAGCATTCCATGCTTGTTTCGCGTCACCTTCCAGCAAGTTGTTGAACCGGTCATCTTTGAAAAGCTCTCGAATCTGAGGACCCACAAAAACTCCCTCTTTAATCTTTGCTTCGCTGAGTCGAGGGAATTTTTCATGCAGGTATCGGAATGCTGGCAAAGTCCGGTCAATGGCTTTCACGAAGTTCTTCATCAAACCTAGTTTGATGTGAAGGGGTGGTAGCAAGATTTTCTGAGCCTCAACCAGAGCTGGGTGTTGGATATTCTTCTCTCCAATGGCTACATTCTGCCTGTGAGTCCATTTCTTCCTCATGTAGTGCATTTCCCTTGCTCGGCTATCCCACTCGCATAAGAAACACATGTATTTTGTATATCCTTGCTGCAGTCCCATTAAAAGGGCAACTACCTTCAAATCACCACAGAGGTGCCAGCTGTACTTGTTATACTCAATGGAATTCAGTAGCTGCCTTAAGTTATCGTATGTCTCTTTCATGTGGACAGCATACGCTACTGGAATAGATGGAAGAATGTTTCCATTGTGCAAAAGCACAGCCTTGAGACTCAGTTTCGAAGAGTCCACAAATAGTCTCCATTCTTGTGGGTCATGAGTGATTTTTAAAGCATTCATGAGGCCCTCAATATCGGAACAGAATATCAGATTACTTTCCTTTCTGAAGAAAGGCTCCAATTGCTGGTGGCGCTTTCGATATGCAGTAATTGTGACATCTTCTTCAAGAAGATTCCATTGTTGGAGTCTTGATCCTAGCAATTCTGCCTTGTTCTTTGATAAGTCCAAATCACGAATCAGGTCATTTAGTTCTTCCTGTGTTATTCTGTGTGGGGTTGATGATGCACCACAGTGAAAATCTGGATCACTGCATGCTGATGGACCAGGAGAAGAACAGGTCGACTCACCTTTGTCTTCGTCAGATGAATCAAGAGAATATTCTGCTGGAGGTTCTGGAATAGGAAGTCCCTCACCATGTGGAACTGGTCTCAATGCAGACGGAATGTTTGGGTAGACTATTCTCGACTTCTTTCGCTTCGTTATTCCGCCGGAAAGAGGAGGAACCAAGCAGAAGTAACAGTCATTTAGGTGGTTGCTTGGCTCTCTCCACACCATTGGGACTGCAAACGGCATTGATGACCTTTTGCAATTCAACCACTGTGAAAGCTGTGTTGTACATGTAGCACAGCATATATGCGGAGCCCAAGGCTTGTCTTGGTCACCAACCTTGCATCCGAAGTAAAGATGATATGCCTTCTTCACTTGAGAATTGATACTTTTCTTCTGGTTGGCAAATGTCACTTCCCCACAAATATAGCAAAAATTGTCCGCGGTATTAACACACTTTCGAGGCATTACTGTTCTTTATTGTACGTAAATGGATAAAATAATAAGTTTTATGTAACAGTAGCTTGAACTGTCTCGCACAACGTCTAAAATATTTTAAATGCTGAACCTATCTGATTGGGCTTTATATAGTACACTGCTTACGTCAGCTTCAGCAGCCGCCTGGCATTAGTATAATAGGCCTACACATGTATAGTACACTGCTGACGTCAACTTACTTCAGCAGCCGCATGGCATTAGTATTGCATTGCATCAGAAAATGATGCAATCAACTGTGGATGATGTGAGCATGATGGTATCATGCAATGTTACATCATTATTCCGGATGTTGCTGCAGTCCTACTGGAGAAATTTACACAGTGAAACATAGAAAATGAGGTATATGAATATCTTCAAAACGAGAGCCAATACAAATTTTTCACGGTTATATTCGTGTTCGGCACACCAAAATACTACAGATTAGGGCCTTTTCAAGTCAGTAATGATTTCACTGTTGACCAGTGTCATCGCTCACCATAGCCAGTGACTGAAACATAGCTGCCTGAATCCGCTTTATGAACTTATATTGAGATGATAGAACGTACTTATTTTCATTCTTAAGCTCTTCTAACGTTTCAAAATCAGATATTATTTTTACAGGATTTAGTTCATCAGATATATTAATTCTGTTTTCTTCTAGTTTTTTGATAGCAGAAATAATGTCATTGATATTTTCATGGTTCATTATATAATATATAAATCTTTAAAATAAAAAAAATTATCCCTAGAACCCCTATCGAGTCTTTAGCGAGTTCGTCGGGATGTTTCAAGGACAGTACAGCCAAGAACTCGCAGATTGCCATCGCATTCTACCAAGTTCACCAGGCACACAGAACATTTAATGAATGAAGAGCCCCTATCGAGTCTTTAGCGAGCTCATATTATGCAATGAATGACGGCACAAACATATATTATGAATGAACCTCTATTCGAGTCTTCTAGCAGGTTCATTATGCAATGAATGACGACACAAACATATATTATGAAATGGAACCTCTATTCGAGTCTTCTAGCAGGTTCATTAAGTAGGTAATGAGATGCAATGAAATGAAATATATATAATGAGATGTAATGAGATGTAATGAATGAATGAATGTAATGAGATGTAATGAATGAAATGAGGCCATTTTCTCCGCTCAACAGAACACCCACCCACAATAATCAACTCGTGGGAAATACAAAAACATGTATCTACCACGTTTGACATGATAGGATGGTGTTCTGACAGCGGAGAGGGGCTGGCGGTGCCCCAATTAATTATAAAAATCGCTAATATGCGTAACCACCCGACCAATTGTCAGTCATGGGATTCGATCCTGGACCGCGAGCGTCACAGTCCAATACGATACTGATTGAGCTATCAAATCTTGTTAGAAATATATGTTTCGGAAGTTAATATATAACTAAGGAACTAATTTCAAATATATTTACAGTGAAATAACGGTTTCTGAATAATAATAATAATTTCTACATTTAAATGACTACTCCTGCATTAAAATAACGGTTTCTGAATTATAACAACGGTTTCTGAATTATAACAGCGGTTTCTGAATATATCTGTATTATGCAGACTGCAAATACCTGAGAAATCAATTTCTGATTGTGAAATACACCTGCACACCATAACAACGGTTTCTAAGCTGATTGTATATAGCTACCTGCGGATCAATAACAGCGGTTGTAAAATTGCCCTAATTTCTCATAATGTTGTATGATGGGAAATATTTAAAAACCATAAATATGCTTCTACGAGTAATTAATTACGACGTAATTAGTTAAACTGACCAATTACGATAATAAAAAATCAAAAATCTACGAAGAAAACTATATATTACAAAGTAATCTCCCCCTTATATAATCAAAAATTCAGTCGTATACGATTATACAGTACTGGGTCTCCTCAAATAATAATATAATTCAATGTGGTGATGATAATTATTGATACTGAAAGATGATTTTTTGTTTACATTTCTTTGAGAAAGCGGTTTTATATATATTTTCTGCTACTTTTTGTACTGAATGTGAGTGAATATCAAAATATTTCGCAGCAGCACACATCGAACGAAATATAATTACTTTGCCAGTTTCTGTGTTTGTGGAATTTACCGCCCTTCTAGAAACTGTCTTACATCTTCCAGTATTACCACGTGTATTATTCTCGCTCTGTGAGATAGCTTGTAAATTGGATAAATTATTGTTTTGAGTGTTCCCGTCAATGTGATCGATCACAAGACCGTCATTGATCACTCCGAAGAAACACTCGTACGCAAATCTATGACATAGATAATGTTTTTTTCCTCCATCGTATGTGAACATTAGATAACCATGATTATTAATATGACCAACTGGTCTCTTCAACCTGCAATTTCTGATGACACCATTACGATCTGATTCGTAATTTGTTACGACAGGATGTGGGATAAATATATTTTGCTCCATTATAGTAATATTATTTGTTTAAATCATTGTTTGTCTGAAATCTTGATATATAATCCTCCACGGATTTTATAGCGTTTTCACCATTATTATTTTTTTGTCATAATATCTTTTAAGCTCTCTGAACCGTTTTCCCCCGCACCTTCCACATAATTTTGTTTTTCCTCGCACTCCAACACCACACCGCAGACACGGTATTGGTCCTAGACTTCCTCGTCGTATACTTTGTAAGTGCATCCAACAAAATTCGCCCCTACAGGATTTATTGCATCGATTTACTGAACCTATCATCAACCATCTGCATTGAGACATTGTATATATAATATTTTTTATTTAAATATTTGTTTTAATTATATGAACGAGTTTGAGAAATTATCCCAAACTAGGCCTGTTAAGTATAAATTCAACCTCGACAGATTATCTTCTGACTTACCAGTACGAGATCTGGTTGATCCGAAAAATAAAAGTCTGATCTCGAAAATTCACGACGCCAAGAAGGAATTTTACACAGATGGTGCATCTCACACATGGTCAACGTTCAAGATTATTCGCCTTGACTCCGTCAAGGAAGCTGTCAAGGACGCCACAATGAATGACAAGCGAGCGGCTACTATCATTAACTACATCACTGAATACGAGGGTAATCAAAAATATTTCCTCAAAGTAAAATTTATTGTATTAACAGAAACAGGTAGTTGGATTATCCGTGACAAATATGATCCTGTCCTTGGTAATAATAAAACTGTCATATTAAGTAAAAATTCCAGACCGGGTCTATTGACGGGTATTGACAAACCGTATTATGAGCAAGCGTATCCTGTAACAGCGGTTATTTATGGAATTTATGAGATAAATAAAAAGCCCAACGTTGATAAACTGGCACCCATGAAATTTTCAAGGTTAAATTGTGTAGCCGAACGAGTAATAGAACACTTCACAAACGCGATGCGTGGAAATGGATTAACTGATTTAAGACGTAAAAAAATAAACTCGTGGGCTGATTCAGTTAAGGATACAGGTACCGCAATAAAAGATGTTGCTGAACTAGGAAAAATATTAAAATTTCCAATAACTGTAGCGACAATAACGGGGGAGGTACTGTACGAATCGAAATATAAATCGAAAGGAGCTTCAATAAATATTATTGATCACAACGCGCATGCATGGACCAGCGCAGTAACAATATTTCCACGTGATCGAACTGTTAGATTTTACCCCCCAGACAGTATGTTTGATTTTATCAACGAAATAAGTAAAAACGATCCTGTATCGGTATGGTTATTTAAAAGTAATGAGGAAGGTGAATTTGATCAGTTTGTTAGACCAAATGGTGAAATATATCGAACAGAATCTCTCCATGACGAGATGAAAAATCTCGCGGATATGTTTTTAGAGTGCAAACAAGCGGAAAATACTGACAAATTACTAACTAATTGTTTTACCGTTCCATCTGTTGCGGCTCATTTCGCCAGAGAACGAAATTCATGGAAACCAACACGATTTGATTTACTCGAGGACGTACGCGCAAGTTGCGTCGAATACGGACATGGCGGATTATGGAATACCAAGTATAATTACAATGATGTTATTTCGGTTGATATGGTTGCATGTTATCCAGGAAGTTTTCTAGGATACGGAGATTGTTCTGTATACTTTAAAAGATTCGGTCACCCCACAAACGAGATGACGCGAGTGGCAATTAATGGGCCATTACCTGATTTTGATCTGACTGGATTTGCTTGTATTGAATCATTCGAGTTTAACAAAAATCTTCACAAGATTTGTTATGTTTGGTTTGGCAGACATTTCTGTGAAAAACGTTGGGCACCTATAGTTTTGTTACGATATATGCTAGATTGTGCGATACTGACATCGTTGGTGGTCAGTGAGGCAATTATATCATATCATGCACAGACCGAAGTTTGGTTGCCCATGCCAGATTATATCAATCTCGATGAAGTTATTAGCGAGTTTAAGGAAAAATGTCCTGATGTTTCCGAAGATGATATCATCAAAGAAGCTCCTAAAATTCTCGAGATTAAACTCAAAACCGCAAAAGATCTCGGTAGAAAAATTATAGGTAAATTTACTCAAGGTGGTGCATATGATCATAAAAGACATTACACACGATTAATTTTAGATGATGCCGAGTACGATTTTATAATCGCTGATACAACAGCGAGAAATATATTTGTAAATCGAGAAAATGTTTATTTATCCGACGGAACAAAATTGGGCACGATCGTTAGTTACATAAATGACGTCTCCCCACAGTATACTCATCTAAGATCTTCCATGTTGGCTTATGTTTCTATAAATTTATTATCGATGATTAATAGATTTCCCAAGACCGCAGTCAGAGTCGCAACAGATTCGTTTTATATTTCGAGTAAATATTTAGAATCCGTTATGAAATTCACAAGTAATGATGAACGATGGGGTTCGTGGAGAATAAAAAAGGAAATATTACACAATTATACAGAATCAGCAGATGTTCCGATGAGAGATTTTTATCGTGAGGGTAATAAAATATCAGAAATGTCGAAATCGCCGCCGGTGAGTGATCCAATAACCAGATATAAGACAGTTGTTGTTGTTGTTGTGGGGTTTAACGCCATTTTTCAGCACGCGATAGGCTATACATGGCGGCCAGTATTAATGGTGGAGGAAGAACCCGGGAAAACGCCGGAAAGAACCACCGACCCACGAGAAGCTACTGGCAAGCTTTCTCACATACCCACATTGGCTGAATCCTAGACTCGAACCGCCGCAGACAGAGGTGAGATGGCAGTGATCCGTAACGAAGAGCGCTTTAGACCACTCGGCCACTCGGGGCCCCTGATATAAGACAGTATATCTCAATGGACCTGGTGGATGCGGCAAAACGACTCGAGCAATTAATGTTTTTAGAAATTCAGATATGATCGTGCTGACACCCACACATAGACTTGCACGCGAGATGAAACAACGGCAAGTACAATCGAACGTATCATAGTTTCTTTCGGTGGCGCGGGGATACATGGACTCCTGAACGAATGGGAGAAAAATATATACCTAAAATAATTATTTGGGATGAGATATGTACGGTGTCATTGGATACATTAAAAACGTTTCTTGATTGGTCGTTGGCGAAAAATACCGCTGTGGTGGTGTGTGGCGATCATGGTCAACCGCCGCCTTTTGTTGGACCATCTCCACATGATTGGTTAAAAAATTTCGTTGATTATTACGAAGAAATAGATGATGATCATAGAGCTCTCGATGCAAATTTAAAGGAATTTAAAAAATTAATCAGATTACAATCAAACAAAATTCAGTGTGAAATATTACGCGGAGTAATCTTAGAGACCTCAGTGGGTGATTTTTTAAATTTATGGAGACCCAACGATTTGATCGTAGCAAGCAGAAAAATAATCAGAGACGATTTACAACAGCAGTTATTTCAACTACATAAAGAAAAATATTCAGAATTACCCGTACCGTTGTGTTATAGACCATCAGATACACGAAAACAAAATATTAATATTGATATTCCAGGGCAGACTGAAAAACAGAATCTCGTATTAAATGATACTGTCGCCGTTGATATCAGTGTGGTCGAAGATGCATTGCGCGCTGACAAATCTCCATGGGTATTGGGATACGCTATGACGATCCACTCGTCTCAGGGATTAACTATTTCTGACACACGAGTCTGGATTGTGGACGATCGTATCGAGTGGTCAAATTTAGTCTATTTAGCGGTATCGAGGGTCAGAAAAATATCTCAATTACGTAGAATTATAATTCCTGAAATCGTTGATAAATTTAACATCATCGATGATGATATAATAAGAAAAAAATTAATCGGATATAAACAATCTGATAAAAAAAATAAACGCGACTTTGATCTTGATGTTGAATTTATTATTGAGTTAAAACAGCAGCAGAATAATCATTGCACAAGTTGCAATTGTATAATGTTATGGCAGTATTCGAGTAATGATTCAAGACAATTTACCATAGACAGAAAAGATAATAGTCGCGGTCATACACGAGAAAATACCATGCTGACCTGTCTCGAGTGTAATCGACGTCGCGGTGCAGGCACCAGTGCTAGTTAAGTGATCGCGGTGGTAGTTGTGTATCCGTGGGGATTATTTGTAGTTGTTCACGTGTAAATCCACGTTGAGGAGCAGCCGAATCTAATCTGTAGATTGCTGGTCTACCAGTGGATCTTGTCACGGTGGATATTTTGTGTGTGGTAACACTCCAAATAGGATCAGTCGCTCTTTTTTTACCACCTTCAAGTTCACCAGGCTCATATAAATATCTGACTGTGACATCACCCAATATTTTCTGTTTTTCAACATCTTTTCGTTGTGTTGGTATATTTTTTTTGTGACCGCGCTAATGGGTTTCATGTTGGTTGTTCGTGTAATCTCATTATTTAATGCAGCTATCACGCTTGGTAATCTTGCAACCCATTCGCGAGATCTTTTATCCTGAATAAATTCCCTCGCGTATTGATATCCAAATAACCGCTCAGCGAGTGTTCGATTAAATCGCTCAACAATTGCCTGATCACGATGAATTGCAGTATGCCCTCGTCGTATTTTGGTATTATGTTGTTTCATCAACGATGATACTGGACCAAGAAATTCCTTGCCAGGATCAACCTGTAGTAGCTGTGGCCATCGCAGACCACCTCGTGGTCCACCACCTCGTTGATAAATCCGCTCAAACGCATCGGCTACTTCAGATGATGTTTTCGTCGATAACGGTTCTGCTTCTTTATATCTACTTGCAACATCAACTACGGTATTTGTATGTTTTTCCACGCACAGTATCATGCGGTAAAAACAGAATATCAGCTTGATGAACTTCATTAGGAACACTGACATCGAAATACGCGTACTGAATTTGTTTCGGTGGTGGTAGATAAATTTGCCATATTGCTTGTTTAGATAACCACGTTTTAACAGTAGAATGTTTAACCGCTGCTGCATCAGCAAGTTTACCAATTGCTGCTTTGCCTCTCCAGTATCCTCTTGGTGAATAATAAATCGATTCCATTTATATATTACCAGCCCCAAGCGCTAATTTACTTTTCATCGCGGATCTTACTAACCAATTAGCTAATTTTTCTTTGATATTTTTATTTTTTATAGAATCTAGCGCGTGAATTAATTTCACATCCGCAATATGTCTATCTTGTAGATTTTTACTTTTATAAGCTACATCATGAGCGTGACAAGCTCGATCAATAGCGTTTATTGGTTCCTAGCCTGGTTTTGGTTGATCTTGATTATCGAGCCTGATATCAAGTCTGGTACCGGGACCGCAATAATTATATCCTGGTAGATGTTTTTCTCCGCTGTATTTAGCCCATGGAGCACCTGGAAACTTTGACATCAAATTAGCAATATCACCACCGCGCTTATTAGGTAAAAACGAAAATTTCTTCCTACCGCACACAGAACATTTTCCACCATACGCTATTTTTTTATTTTTTGTTGTAACCGTAGCTAAATCAACAGTTGGAGTTTTAAATCTACAGCGTAAACAATATAAATTCATGATATAATATATATGGATATAATTGATTTCTCAGCGACAAGAAAACGAGAGCCAGTTAAACATCATCCTGCGCTACCGAACTCCATCAGAATGATTATCATAGGACCATCTGGATCGGGTAAGACGCAGTTATTACTTAATCTGATAATGAGATGGTTGAAATGGGATAAAGTGTATTTAGTAGCACCATCCGCTGATGATCAACGATGTTATGATGTACTTAAAGATTTCAGTGAAAACGCGCGATTACTGGATGAAGGTACTGATGTTATAGAGTTTATAACCGATATTGATGAAGCACCATCCGTAGATGTTTTAGACGGATTCATCAATAATTTAGTTGTATACGACGATGTGATACTAGATAAACAATCAAATCCAGCCAGAATATTTTCCCGAGGTAGACATAAAAATACAGATGTGATCTATGTTACTCAACGATATACACAAATACCAAAAGTGATCAGAGACAACTGCAACATTTTAGTTGTGTTTAATGGCGTAGACACACACACGCTGCGAAATATTCATCAAACTTGGTGTGGTGGTGACATGGATATAATTAAATTCAGAAATTTCTTCTCACGAGCGCAAGCTACTCCGCATGGGTTTATAACAATAAATTTACATGATCCAAGAACAAGATATCGTGTGGGTCTTGATAAAATCTTTTAACGTTTCTGATGAGCAGCAGAGAGGGGTGATGATAAAATTAAATAGATATCATTAATATAATGAACAACTGTGCGTGGTTGCGTCAAGGAACCACTAACAAATGTGATAAAAAATGTCGTGGAGAATATTGTAAAAAACATAATTATCTTATAAAGAAAAACCCTCATGCTGGTCCACGAAGTTGTGTTGGTTGAAACAACGGCGTTAGAGGATTATATCAGATTTGCAAAAATTGCGGTGGAGATCGATACAGAAGTTTTATAATATATTACAGAAAAAGAAATAACATAAATCCAAAAATAGAAAAACCACCATCAGAACTTGAATATTACTTGAAACATAGAACAAATTCCCAGGATTCAGATGATTCCCAGGATTCAGATGATTCCCAGGATTATTGAGCAGCAGGGAGGGCCCGTCTACAATTCTGTTTGGGACAAACAATAATCGTAGACGTGGTATTGACCTCTATGAGGGGTCACTATTTTTTTGGGTCCAAACACAAGGGTGACCACTCCCTTAAGTGGTCTGTTCACCCTCCCTGCTGCTTGTTAAGAGTAAAAATGACGATTCATATGGGATTTTTATTTTTTTAAAGTATAAACAAACCCACCTAAACTCTAATATACAATGATACCAGTCATTACTTAAACTGCGTCTGTTTAACTATTTGTCCATCACAGTGCGTGGAGATAACAAGTTTCCAAACTGTTTGAGCTAAGGAAGCGTGTGTGTGTGTGTGTGTGTGTGTGTAGAGAGAGAGAGAGAGATAGGTTCTATGTGTAACGTTGATTTTGTGTTATACCAGCAAAAAAGAAATGACGCACATGATGTTTATATATATATATATATATATATATATATATATATATATATATATATATATATATATATATATATATATATATATATATATATGTGTGTGTGTGTGTGTGTGTGTGTGTGTGTGTGTGTAAGAAAATAACACAAGAGAATATGCATGTACACGTTTGGTTTAACGTACATGCGTTCGTGCGTGCGCGTCTGCTTTCGTAATGTCTCGTAGCTCATATTTTGTTCAAGATTATACTTTAAACCTTAAGACATCATTTGGGATGGTCTTTAACTACGCATAACGGCTTCATAATTTAATGTAGCCACTGGGAGTGGAGTTATGGTACTAGGAAGTGCAGATGTTTTTTGCAAAAATGGCTTCCAAGTTTTGCGACTAACATGTCTGGGATTGAATGTGTGTGATCACTAACACAAGTGTCAACACGTGTCGAATTGAAATGTACTGGAAATGTCGACATAGACCTCTGGGTTATACACTGGTGGCATGTAGTTGTCGCTCCGGGGTCAGAACTTATCAAGATTCAAAACCCCATTCCCGACCCTATAACTTTGATACATGTAATGGGACGAATTCAGATAGACGTGTATATTTGACCTTGGTAACGTTAAATACCCAAAGAGGCATGACTCTTGGGACATATATTTTGAAATCTAGTTCTTAACGCGGGCTTATTATTAAAACAATTTCATAAAATATGTCGATAAAAATGTGCTTCTTTAGAATGTTTCTTTTTTAATATAGGTGAACTTTACACCATGTATTTAATCAACGTATATTTTATCCCTTTCAAATTTATGCAAAATATCTGGCTTACATGCGTTGCAGTGCCCATGTGAATGGTGTCTACATTTTCTGAGTGGTTTATCAATTGATTTTCGATTTTTTATTTGGACTCGCCAATATTATTTCAAACAATTAATACAATAGTATAGATGCCATATTGCCGAAAATTCTAAATGGCTATTAACGTTTATCGCTTGTGAACACTGCACGAGATATATATATATATATATATATATATATATATATATATATATATATATATATATATATATATATATATATTGTTGGTTAAAATGAAATGCCGGGAAGTATAATCATTTCCTAACTTTTCTGAAGATAGTTTTATACTTATCTAAATTCCATACTTTCATATGTAGGCGTCGCCCTGCAATTTAAATACAGATTTGTCAACTGTTACAAAATCGCACAATGATAACAAGACTGCCTTTGAACTTAAATGCCAATGGTTCCTGATTGCAGCCATTTTAGGCCCCCTGCACATAAATAATTTTATAATGCTATCAAAAGTGCAAGGAAATAACATAAATCTTAAATATTCGACTGTTCATTTAGTTATTGTGTACCTTGCCTCATTACTATTATCTTGGATCTAATTGCTTTGATTGACAGCACCTCAAAGTTTATTCTACTAACAGCTGAGTCGTTAGGCACTCAGCATTGAGAAGTTAGTGTTAGGACTGGTCGGCCTGGTGTCAGGATAATGTGACTGGGTGGGACATCATGCTACATGTCTGCTGCATGATGCCTCAGTGCCAGACATTAAAATATAACTGCCACATTGCAGACATAGTCGCGATATGACTGAAAATTTTAAAATCTAATTTAAAAATCCAAATCACACACACACACACACACACACACACACACACAATGCTAAAATTACGATAATATTAAATAGAACATCTCGCAAGATACTCTTAATTACTGAGTTATTAAGGTTACCGCCTGCAAAGGATACAGATGAGGTGTTTCTCGAAACATGAGCGATTGGTAAGTCCTCATTGGGAAGGTAGTTATTGAAAATTGCATTTATTCAGTAACAAAAGCATACTGTTGAGACTTACTTGTCTTCTTCCTCATTCTGGTAAATTACAGACCTCCCTAAGTACTGCCTAAAATTACAGGACTTTAAAACACTGGCATTGTATTCCCAAATGTTCTCGAATTTTGCATAACGAGGATCGCTCATTAACTAACCATTAGTCTTCTAACTCCGTGAATTGTGCTGGTACATATAGGTGCTTATTCAAAGAGGTAAACAGAAAAATGACCTAATTAGCAAGGAAATACGTTAAATGTATTATTTCCTCCACTAGAATATGTTGCTACATCTCTGTGTCTTAAAATATGTAACAGACAGATGCACAGTTAACAAGATTAGTAAAATCAACAAATAATTTATTTCTCTCAGTTACAAAGTAAAAATGTAAGAGACACGTTCAGTATCGTGAATTAAGTCCCAAATAATCCTAAATGTCATATCACAAGCCCAAAAGGATGGAATGTCTCGAATGAATTCAAATAGTCTTGAATGTCATGGTGTACCACAATGATACAACCCAAAATGTCTTTGAGTGAGTTCTCAGTAGTCCCAATTTAGCGTTTTAGTCCAAAAAGTCAATGAGCACCTTATAATTCCAGTGAATAGTTGAAATGAATAATTCCTCTCAAATTATATCTGAATGCACCTGCAAACTCTGCTCATAGATTACCAACGACTGATATAAAACATGAATGAATAATTATTTACCAAAATTACCTTTATTTATATATCACTTGACCTTCGACGTAATAGATTTACAAGGGAAAATCCCACTAACTCGTAAACAAGGACAGGTCTTGAACTCGAATTCGAGCAAACATTTTGTTTACTTACTAGAACCATGACAAAAGTGAGGTAGGAATTAACTCCAGTCACGGTCAAAAATTAAACACACAGTATAGGTATGTATATCAACGCTCAGAGCTTTAAGCTGACTTGCTCTATATGCACAACGATATCAAGGATTGCCACTATGTATGGGTTAAACATTTCTCGGGTTTGATGAATTACCTATACCGTGAACATAAGTGCAAGAAATGTAATAGGAAGTGTTTACACTATTATTTTAACGAGAACTTCTTGTCGAACATGGCAGAGACTGTGCCAAAAATGTAAGGCGAGACCATGCCTGATATAAATAATAACCCACTGAAATTTTAGAGCTTTTCGCGTATGACCAGAGCACCTTTTATAAAATACGCTGATTATGAGTCACTGCTTTTCCTATTGCAGGCGCAGATAACGACACAAATAAATCTTCTGCGAGAAAATATGTTGAGCATGTTTCGTGCGACTTGCAATGTCATCTGGGTAAACAATGAGCTAAGCAAGCCTTTAAAACTTGATCTCAGAGAAAACTGTTGTGAGCATTTGATAGTTAGCCGGCTAAGGGAAGTAAGCTATATAAGCTGTGTCCCACCACCTGCAAATATAATTTGTGATGTGAGCCACTAGGAAAACTCTTTGTCTTCTACATCATGTTGGACCTGAGAGTAACTGCTTGGCGATGACAAAGTTTGGGACCATTGCTATTTAAAAGGATGCTGTTGTGGCTGTGTTCATAACAAATGCATCATGCAACTTAGCTTCGGGAATTTTAAGTTTCCTAAGCCTGTTCCAAAGGTACCAGACAATAAAATGCTAGTTTATCCACCACAAACAATTCGACCCAGTGTCTTCACTTAAGGTTGGGGATACTTACAATTCATGCGTCATAAAATTCAGGCAAAGTGAGTTAGAAGTTATTAGCAGCAGGGAAGTTCTACAGACCAGACGGTTCCGCCAAAATAAAGCCTCCTACGAGAACTTTCTCCGTAGAAGCCTCAGATTTCAAAAATAAAGCTTCCCACGAAAATTAATTTGCGTAAATTCGTCCCCGAGTGCAATTTTTGTGTGCAAAATCAATGATTCTGGACAAGGAAAAAACAAGGATTTTCAGGGGGTGGGTGGGAAATTTATTTGGTGTCGTGTATGTTGTCAAGGTTGGGCTGCAGATCTCATGAATAAATTTGATCAAGACCGATTCGATATCTACTACGCGGATCATGAAGATTAATCGTGATGAAACCATGCGGCGTTGCCTGGGCGCGACTGAAGAAATTTTTAAATTTATTTATGTCCATGTCACCGTTACACCAAGTCTGGTGAATATTTCTCAGCGTGTGAGTATCGACGCCATTGAAAACCGACAAGATATTGCAATTGTCCCTAATTACCTTTGGAATCTGCGTGTATCGCTGTGTCACGTAAATCACATCGGTGTTCTTGTGTCTGCCACGCGAGAATATCCTAGCCGGGTTGGTCTGTTTGTCCAGCATAACATCATCGAAAACAACAAGATTATTAACATCGCCATCTAAATTTTCCACTGATGGAGCTTCATTGATGTCTGTGATGAATTCGATTGTGCCCTCGTCGGTATTGTCGCTAAATTCCTTTAGCACTTGATAACATCGCTGATCATCAACGGACGGTGCAACCAAATACAATTTATCCCATTTCAGCCATCGCATTATCAAATTTAGCAACAACTGCGTCTTTCCAGAACCGGACGGGCCAATAATTATCATTCTTATCGAATTTGGTAATACCGCATTATGTTTTATTTGCTCGCGTCGCTTCGTGGCGGAAAAATCAATTACATTCATGTTACTAGAATACATGGATCTATATTGTGTTAAGTGTCGCACGCACACAGCTACGATAAATCCAATCGAAATCGTCACACGCAACAACAGGAACGCAATCAAGGGGGAATGCGAAGTTTGTAGTACACGCAAGTTTAAATTTGTAAAAAGAAAAATAGAACCGGAGGAGACATTACCGCCTCCTTGAAAAATCTACCTGGGCTGCCCTGGGCAAAATATCCCGGAGAGAAGCATCTACCAGGATATAATTACTGCGGACCAGGAACAAGGCTTGATATAAGACTCGATGATAATAGCCAACCCAAACAAGATGAAGAACCAGTAAACGCCATCGATAACGCGTGCTACTATCACGATCTTGCGTATCGTAGCGGGGATTTACAACAAAGACATCTCGCTGATATCAGGCTAATTCACGCAATAGACGCGATTCCAGACAAAAGTATCAAGGAGAAATTGGTAACTTGGTTGGTAAAAGGCGCGATGAAAGGTAAATTAGTATTCGGTGCTGGTAAATAATAATGGAGCAGATATATTATTCTCCGCGAGGATTTTGGCGAGGAAAATCAGCAATAGCCAAACTTGCCAAAGCCGCAAAAGTAAAACAATCCGTTGCTGAATCGTGGCTATCGAAACAAGCAGTCTGGCAAATATATCTCCCTCCACCTAAGAAAATACCGTACGCGAGTTTCTCTGTCAGTGTCCCTAATGAAGTTCATCAGGCTGATCTTATGTTTCTTCCTCACGATACCGTTGACGGAGTCACATACAAGTACGTGTTGACGGTTGTTGATATTGCTAGCAGATACAAGGAAGCGGAACCGTTATCGAATAAAACAGCAGCAGAAATTGCTAAGGCGTTTGACAAAATTTACTCACGATCTCCGTTGACCTGGCCGAAACTTCTTCAGATTGATCCAGGGCGAGAATTCCTCGGTGCGGTTACTTCATTGATGAAGAAAAATAATGTTAAAATCCGACGCGGTATTGTAGGTGTTCACCGCAATCAAGCTATCGTTGAAAGATTCAATAAAACACTCGCGGAAAGATTATTCGGATATCAGTACGCGCGTGAATTCATTCAAGATAATCGATCTCATGATTGGGTATCAAGATTGCCTCAGGTAATTAACGCGCTAAATAACGAAGTAACTCGAACAATAGCAATGAAACCCGCAATTGCAATTACAAAATCAAATATACCACTAAAACGAGATTCTACGATTCCGCCTGTACTAGGTAGTGTCACGGTCAGGTATTTATATAAAGAAGGCGAGGCCGAAGGAGGAAGAAAAAGAGCAACCGATCCAAACTGGAGCGTCACAACACACAAAATATCAGCCGTAACAAGATCATCGGGAAGACCAGCTATTTATATCCTAGATTCGCTAGCGCCTCAACGAGGATTTACCAAGGAAGAATTACAAATAATACCAAAAGATACTCAACTACCGCCAGCGTCACTAATGTGATTTATTCGAATTCTACCTAACTGAAATAATTTTCTTACTCTCGACACGGCTAAATACACTAAATTTGACCAGGAGATTCTATCATCGACGATCCAAACCTGGCCGTGCACGGTTAATCCCTGCGACGAATGTATCGTTGTTGCATATCCTAGTTTCCATGGCGATTTTTCTGCGTTTATCGCGTCATTGACAAGATTAATATCAACGAGAATAATATCATTTAGGACCAAGATCTTTTCCTCTCCGCATGGCAAAGTAACACTGATATTTTGTTTCCTGGTATCAGCGGGCCTGTAACATAACGGCACCTGTAATGTTGGAAATTTCTCGCAATGCAGCTTAAATAACATTTCCTGGATAACATCGCGAACAATTTTCCTGCTAGCAACAATCAGATGATCGGGACGCCACAAATTTAGAAAAATATCCATCGGAGTTTCGTCGATTATTCTTCTCATCACATCACATTGAATCTTATTCGGTTGTAATCGAATTAATTTTTTGAATTCGGTCAGTAAAATATCATCGGATCTATAATCGGCGTCGATTTCCTCGTAATAGTCAACGAAGTTCCTGAGCCATTCATGAGGAGATTCACCATCAATAGGATCAGGCTGACCATGATCGCCGCACATTATCACGGCGGTATTTTTTCCCTCCAGCCAGGTCAATATCGATTTTAACGTGACAAGACTTACCGTGCAAATTTCATCAAATATTATGATCTTGTTGATATATTTGTTTCCCATGCGAGTCGAATCCCATAATCCACCGCTGTATTTGAAATAACTATGATACGTGCAAGAACTAACCTCGCGTTGTTTTATTTCTCGCGCTAATCTGTGAGTTGGAGTCAACACGATCATATCGGAATTTGCAAATAAATTTATCGCTCGCGTTGTTTTACCGCTACCGCCAGGACCATTCATGTAGACGAATTTGTTACGTGAAATCGGGTCAAATGCAGATGCAGCCGTCGAAGATTCTTCATATTTATCTCGATGAAATTTATCGCAATCTTCGACATCGGCGTCCTCGCAATAATCTAGAATATCCTCGTTTTTTATCCTCCAAGTTCCCCATGAACTACCATCGGTAATTAATTTTTCTAGCCTGTACTGGTATTTCTTATCGATATAAAACGAATCCGTTGCGACCCTTACCGCGACATCAGAAAATTTATTTATCATCGACAGCAAATTTATACTCACATAAGCGAGCATCGACGACCTCAAATGCGTATACTGCGCTGATTCTCCATCGAGGTAGCTAATTACGGTACCTAACTTTGTTCCATCAATGATAATATTCTCTCTGTTGCAGAATATTCCTCGCGATACCGTATCGGCGATAATAAAATCCATCTCGGCGTCATTGATAAACAACCTAGCGTGTCGATGTTTATGATCAACGGATCCTCCTTGAGTAAATTTACCAATTATTTTTCTTCCGATATCTTTCGCGTTTTCACAATCTGTCGGTAACCACACCTTAGTTTGTTTCCTGTATGATATAATCGCCTCACTCACCGTCAACGATATTAACATCGACGAATCCAGCATATACCTCAACAACACCGTGGGAACCCAACGACGCTGGGATAAATGCCGACCGAACCAAATATAACAGATTTTATGTAAATTTTCAGCAAACTCGAACGAAGTAACATAAGCGAATCCTGTCATGACAAAATCAGGCAACGGCCCGTTAATTGCTACCCTTGTCATCTCGTTGGTGGGATGACCAAATTTAGCAAAATAATCCGCACAATCGCCATATCCGAGGAAACTTCCAGGATAGCACGCGCTCATGTCAACGGAACTCATATCTTCGAAATAATATTTGGTATTCCACAATCCGCCATGGCCGTACTCGATACAGCTAAGTTGAATATCAGCGAGATATTCGTTCCTCGTAGGTTTCCACGAGTTTCTCTCTCTGGCAGCATGAGCGGCAACAGACGGAACAGTAAAGCAATTTGTCAGTAGCTGATCTGGATTTGACGAATATTTCACCGCGAGATTTCTCATCGATTCGTGTAATTTTTCATCACGGTAAATATCTCCGCGTGGCAAGATAAACTGATCATATTTTTCTTCGCTCGAGAATAACCAAACTGATATCGGATCAGACGCGGCTAATATTTTGATATATCTGAACATGGCATCGGAATTGTCCATCGCAGCGTCAACGGGATAAAATTTAACAGCATTACCGACTGCGACCACGCATGTGAATTATGATCAACAATCTCGATTGGTACTCCTCGAGATTTATACGGCGATGAATATAATATTTCTCCCGATAGTGTTTTCACCGTGATAGGAAATTTAAG
Organism: Sinohyriopsis cumingii; assembly: GCA_028554795.2. Taxonomy (NCBI): domain Eukaryota; kingdom Metazoa; phylum Mollusca; class Bivalvia; order Unionida; family Unionidae; genus Sinohyriopsis; species Sinohyriopsis cumingii. Next base: position 29,210,246 of record CM068835.1, read on the forward strand.
TTTCTTGCTCAACACAGCCACATCGTCAATCGATGCACCATCAGCAACTGTCCTTGCCCACGTGTTAATTTTATTCAACCTCAACTGGGTCAAACCAGATCCACGTCGTGCGTTTTTCATATGCTCGATAACGCGCTCGGCCACGCAATTTATCTTCGGAGATTCTTTCATCGCGGGTAGATTTTTCATGTCAGGATTATTATTCAGCCGATAAATTCCATAAACAACAGCGCTGGATGGGTACGCCCTAGCATAATAAGGACCATCGATTCCTAATAACAATCCTGGCTTGGAATTTTTATCAAGAACGACATTTTTCTTACCGCCACGCACGGGATCTCGTTTATCGCGAATAATCCAAGTATCGTCCGGCATTTGTGCGATAAATTTTATTCCAAAGATAAATCGCTCTTCTTTATGCGAGTTTTTTATGTGCTCGATTATTTTCTTGGCTCGCTCCAAATTCATCGTAGCATCAACAGAATTTGTTTTCCATGTCGACCAAGTGTGAATCGCTCCATCATCGAAAAATTCTTTTTTGGCACGATCAACCTCAGGAATGATATATTCTGCCTCATCAAGATCAAATGCATCCATTATTATATTTTAGACAAATGTTTAAATTATAATATGCATTGCAAATGGATAACAATCGGATCAAAAAAATCATGCGACAAATCCTGCAGAGGTGATTATTGTGGTGCTCACATATATGCGATTCGACGTGGCAGTAAAGGACCACAGCGATGTTTAGTTTGCCAAGTTGGCACTCGAGGAAAGACACGGTTATGTTTGGCTTGTGGAGGGAAAAATTATCGAGAATTACGGAGATATTACGAAAAAAAATCCTCGTCGGTGATAGCTTGCGAAGAGGATTATATTAATCGATTCAAGGCAAATTACGATTTAAACAAATAGAATATTGTATATGGATCTGAAATCAACGATTCCTGCAGCGACAATCACATACGAGTTTAAATCACACCCAACGATCGATGGATACGAGGCATCATCGGATGGTATTGTCAGAAATATCAAAACAAAGAAAAATGTTGGTAGGGTTAGTAATTCGGGTTATATATTGCATAACTTTAGTGGAGTAAGTTATTTATGCCACAGATTTGTGTTCGAGTGTTTTCACGGACCTATCAAAGTCAATCTTGTCATCGATCATATCGACGGTGATAAGCTTAACAACAAACTGTCAAATCTCTGAGCGGTGACTCCGAGTGAAAATTCAAGATTTGGTAATACCGGTGGTGTACGGCGACCAGCTAAGGCGGTTAAATCGGTAAATCGAAAAACAGGCGATGAGCTTGTATTTGAGTCAATGAGAGCCGCTGCAAAATATTATAATATTAGTCTAGCATCGGTGCAGCGTGCGGCAGAAAAAATAATCAACGCGACATTTTCATATAATTCTGACGCTTGGATCGAGTTTTATTATATTTCGATAATATCAGACTCAGAAAATGAGATCGAAGATTAATTAAATTACAGGATTGTATATATGGACGAACAAAACATAAACAACATCACCGAAGCCATCGATGACCTGAGAAAGAAAAAGATAAATCTTCCATCGGATCTAGACACGAATAAAATCCGATCCGAATTCGAGACGATTGCTCAAGGAAAACTCGAATATAAATACACGCTACCATCAGAATATAAATTAATAAAAAAGATCCAAATCGCGATGTACCAATCACTTGCGACAGTCAGCGATGATCAAATCGAGGATTTTGTTAAATTATCTACGCTAGTGGAAAAAGCTAGATTGATTTTATCAGATGCATACGAATCAAGAAAAATTACAAGCTCGCGTGTCAGGCAGCTGAAAAAGTTTGTCGATGAAAAAGTGAAAATCACAGACTCATGAAGATTTTATCACAAAAAAAACAAAAATTAAAAAAACATATTAATTTTGAAATTTTCCCTGGTTTTTATTTATTTTTTTGGGCCATTTTTCCCTGGCAGACAGATTCAGGAATCGAAGACTCTCACGATCTTACCAGGAGACTGATACTTAGTGTTTCTCCGCATATATCAAGTAAATGTCCATTTTGATTCGTTAGTTTGAAATTTATCCTTGATAATAATCGATTATGACATCGCAGATAAAACGGATTCACCGGCTCTTTTATTATCAAATATCCCGGAGAGACGCTAGGTGAAAACGAATACAAGATAAATCCCTGCTGCGCTTGTTTTGACACGGCCGGATCAACATTATAGCTACCCTCGACAACATCCGCGTGAAGATAAATCGCGATGACCTCGGTTATATTGACGATACCCGGCGATATATGCCGTCCTTGCCCAACTCCGTCGTTGTTATGCTGCAGGACATATTCTGCTTGTAACTTTTTCTTAGTCCACGCATCGTGTAATTTAGGAAATAATTTATCAGTGGTATCAGTGACAAATTTTCTCATTTCATCAACGTTATAACCGGGAAATTTGTAATTTAGCAGCGTCCTCTCAGTTAAATTATGTCTTTGCATGAATGCCGTAATAATATAACCAATACCAAAGACTGCGCTTTTTTGTATATTTTCCGTCGCTAGGTTGTTAATGAGTTCCATATCGGCAGCTAATTTATTTATTCGCTCTACAGTCATGATAATTTCATTACATGAGCCTTGCACGTTAAATATACACTCCTGGAAAAAATGATCTAATAATTTTTTTTGTTTCTCGTATTCGTTAATAATTTCACCAAACAGTAATTTGATACTATCCTCGAACAAATCCAACATATACACAGACCCCGAGGAAAAATCTAGGTTCCCTTCCGTTTTTTTGTATTTGTCGATGTAATTTAAACCGGCTCCGTGATAATCTTTTTTGTCACTGATAAAATCTGATTTTTTTGGCTCTGGCGTTGGTATTTCCCCAGGTGGAATTTCAGGCCAACCTAACACGGTCCTAATCGACGAATGATAAATATCTACCATGTACGGTGATTTTACCTCGATGATCGACGATAGCGTTGGTTCATGTGCTGATATCTTTATCCCAGGGGTAGCATCGCCTGTTATATTCGATATTCTGTTGGTAAATTCTTTATCCAGCTGCTCAATTTCGTAACTGCCTGTTGGGATACTAACGGTGAACCAATCGGGAGTTCCATCGGGTTTGTTTTTATTAGCGATAACAAGTGAATTATTTGATAATAATTTGCCAAATGATTTCGATCTGATATTAGGCCAGCTGTTGTAGACACGCAGTTGTGTTAACGCCATTTCCTTGACGCTAATTGGCATTGGAAAATCAATGCTAAATTCTGGATTGGTGGAGCTTAACGATATTAACGTTGTTGTCGGCGGAGTTGTGTTTGTCACGATCTGGGCTAGTTCGGACATTATTAATATTCATTTGTTCAATCTCCGAGTAGATACTAATCATCGAGGAAAATTCTAGATCGGAGATAACGCCATCGTTGAGACTCTCAGAAAGCAACGATGATAATTTTGAGTACGCGTCGTTGATCTGGGATAGTTTGTTTTTGTACAAAGATAATTTCTCACTTGTGCACGAGGATATCTTTTTCGCGATGATATTGAGAACACCAGCGATTGTCGTTGTTGACGAGATTATTATCGTTGCAACGATTGGCGCGATTGTTGTCACTGCGGATAAAATTATTCCCGCTCCGGCGACTACAGCAGATACCGCGTACACGGCAACGTCAATGGTAACTAACCTTCGCTGGTATTTCTTTATTTTTACCTGATAATCGTCGAGGAGTTTTTTTAGCGAATCCTGCCATGACCTCGCCTGATTGTAACGGTAATCCGATGCGGTCATTTATTAGTTATTTATCTAGCCAATTGCAATTGGAAGCCTGACAATTGGTTTTCCAACTTCAGCTGGTTGGGGTTTTCCTATCTCGGCAACTGCGACTGATCCGGGTTGATCAAATGCTCCTCGTTCAGGTTGATCGTCTTCGTCTTGTTTGGATTGATCAACAGCTGGTTTATATTGACTAACCGCAGTCCACGTGGATAAATACTCGAAAATTACAAAATAATGCACTGGTCCGGTGGTGGTTCTAGCCGGTGGCGATAGTTTAAAAGTTTGTGTTATTTTCACCTATGGAAATAACGAAAAATCCAGGATGGTATTCATAAATTTCATGATGATCAGCCGTTACGTTAAATTTTGTTGCCCCCGAAATAATATATACTCGATATACACCCTGAATTGGCGAAGTAAAGTTAAAAGTGTCGTTCTCGGGTGTCCAGGTGATATTCTCTGACCGCAACACAAATGTTAAACAACAAGGGAGATTTTTTGTTACCACCTGATCCGGCACATAAAACCGCGTCAATTTTGGAAGATTCAACGGTGATATTTTTGTTTCGATTTCGGTAACTCTTGTGATGAAAAATTGGAAATCGACCTTGTTGTAAATTTTTTCGTCTGCGTCAAGAAGCTTCGCGCGCAAATCTCGAATTTCTCCTTCATATACTGATGTATCGACTTTTTTATTCGCCAAGTTATATGTCAAGGTGTTTCTATCGTCGATACTGTTAACAAGCTCGACGACTCTCTTTATTTCATTGATGATGTCGTTCGATTTTTTATCGACATTTTGACGCGCTAGTTCAAGTTCTACTTTAATATTCTCGTTAATTTTAGCAATATCATCGTTGATTTTTTTTGTTTTCTCGTGGAGGTCGTCATGTAATGTTTTATCGACTTTTTCACTTGCGATTTGGCGTACCGCGGAAGTTTCCTCGGATATTTTAGTAACATCTTCGCTGATTTTTTTTGTTTTCTCGCTGAGGTCATCGTGTGATGTTTTATCGACTTTTTCACTTGCGATTTGGCGTACCGCGTTAATATCATCGCTGATTTTTTTTGTTTTCTCGTCGTGTGATGTTTTATCGACTTTTTGATGCATTAATTCACGCATCACGTCAATATCTACGCTGATTTTAGTAATATCTTCGTTGATTTTTCTTGTTTTATCGCTGAGATCGTTATGTGATGTTTTATCGACTTTTTGATACGTTAATACACGTACCGCTTCAATATCTTTGTTGATTTGGTCAATATCCTCGTTGATGGATTTTGTTTTCTCGGTGAGATCGTCGTATAGTGACATATCAACACCTTGACTCGCCAATCCACGTACCGCGTTAATATCTTTATTGATTTTGGCGATATCCTCGTTTATTTTTTTTTGTTTTCTCGCTGAGATCGTCGTATAGTATTTTATCGCCTTTCTTGTCCATTGTGGTTTTTATTTCGTTAACATCAGCAAAAATCTTGGTGATATCATCGCTGATTTTTCCTACCTTATCGCTGAGGTCATCGTGCAATTCTTGATCAACTTTTTTCTTTACTAGCTGATCTGCGACGAATGAAGTGTCAGTGGATTTTTTTATATTCTCGTCAACTTTTTTGCTAAGTTTACCCAAGGCATCGTCGAGTTTTTTAAGATCGTTATTTAGTTTGTTGAGTCGTTTTGTAAACTTGTCTTGAGCATCATCGTAGGTTGCTTTATCGACCTTTAGAAGCAACATCGCTGATAGTTCTTTGTCGGATTTTTCTACATCTTCGATATTGGCCTTCGATGGCAATTTCGTGATAAGATCAGCAATGTCAGCGATGGATTTTGTTACCGAATCTGACAGGTGAGTAAACTGCTCGATGCGTTCGTTATATTCGTCTCGCTTGATTATATCAGTTATTTTGACATTGCAAATTTGTAATCTTCCCTCGGTATTTTGAAAAATAGCAACTTCGCCAGGATCTATCTCTGACAACGACAGAAGATTGTTGATATCGCTCTTGGTTGCGTATTTTGATACATCGACGTCATCTACTTCCTTTTCCTTTTTCCTGTAGAGGGATCTACCGTAAATGTCAACCATGATATTTATCTACGGTGTATTCAAATAAAATTTTGTGATACGGACTGGATGATTTTGAAATCGCATCGAGGACGTTAATTGACTCTGGGCCGCATATTGGTGGATCAGCTAATGTCTGTGTTGGAAGCGTCGAATACCAAACCGGGAGATTCAGTTTTGACACGTATTTGATAAATTCCTTCGGTGGTGCTAATCCGTACGAGTCGAAATAAGCAACTTCGCGAGGATTAATCGCGTAGGCAACCCAGTGTGTGCCAGGGCCGGTATTTGAATCGAGATTTATTATTCCTGTCTCTGTAGGGTTCGGTTTTTCTGGTAGTTGATCCCGCATAAACACGCCTCTGAAAAATTTTTTTTTTCTTTACTTCGTTGAGTAGATCTAAATTTGATAAGGGCGTGCTAATCTTAGGCCGGATCCGTACATGGGAGGTCGTCCTAGTCTTAGGCCGGATCCGCGCGGATATTTTTTTTTACCGTATCGTCCTCCTGTAACTGAATCTAATATTTTTTTACCTGCGAATCCAGCCACGGCTGATAACAAAGGCGGTCCAATCGCAGATAATAAAGGTAATAAGAAAGGAAGAAACCCACCTACCTTGACCATGTCTCTGATTGCGCCTATGGAGAGACTCACATGAACACCGGAATTTGCTGATTTAGCTTTGGTAAATCGTTCACGTTGACCTCTAGTTAGCGATAGTTTGTTAGGCCCACCGTGAATTTGATCATTTTTCAAGGTTAATTTCATACCGCATCGCTTTGCTGTTGCTGTTTGGAGTTTTTTTATCTGACCCGGGGTCAGAGTTACGCTGACGTGTTCGTATGGCATATTAATAATCGCTTAATCTAAATTTAGAAAATATTTGATTTTGTCACATTTTTTCGACAGGAGCATCGATGACTCTCATTCTGCCGCTGATTCCTTCCAAGATCATTGTTCTATCGCTGAGAATCACCGCGATGGCTCTTGCGGGTCCACCTGTGTTAATCCTGGCTTTGAAATGAATATCGACAACGGATTGTTTTACCAAGTCGAGATGTTCCAGGGAAAAGTAATAGATGGGATAGCGAGTATTAAAATCTAACTGTGATATTTGCAATCCGGTATCGATATTTTGATCGCGACCCATGAAACTTAGCAAGCGATGATACGCGCGGGCCGTCGAATAATTGGCAAAATCAATCGATATTTCCTCGGATGGTTCTTGTTGGCCGTTTATTCTCAATGATACGTTTGTTGCCCCGAATTGATCGAATATCATATGACTGTGAGTTTGATCGTATCTATTTGCATTTTGGAGAGCAACAAAGATATGCCTAGGTGCCGAAACACCCTGTTGTGACGCAATTCTCCAGGTAAATATTCCGTTGATATTAACATCGCAGGAGTCGGTCATCGTTGTCAGCCAAGACATGACGGATTTTCCTCCTTGATTCATGAATGATAATAATTTTTCTTCCTCGAGCATTGATGGAACTATCGCTGGCATCCACAAGGTAAATTTAGTTAATAATACTTTACCAGCATCACCCGCCTCTCTCCAGATGGCTCTGTTATTGCCCGGGGGGTCTCGAACAAAATTTATCGTATGTTTTGCTCCGTAAATAACTTTTCTGAAATGCCTGCAAAATCCAAAAATGTGAGATAGTGGAATTGCACAGGAAAACGTTCGTTCAGTCCCATTTAGCATATTTCTTCGTGTGTGAAATCCAAGGTTGTAATCGTTATTGACACCAAGCATTATATTAACGTTTGTGGCGGCGGCAGTAGCAGCGGCATTTTGCGGTATACCGATATTAAACTGGACATGATTAGCGACATCGGAGTTATCTTTGGCGAACATCATACTAGGGCCGGCTGATCTGGTAAAATCATCCGAGTATCTCGCTAGGCCTATTATCGTCGTTGCTATATCAACGTTGTCCGTGATTGATTCGATTTCTCTTCCGTCGATCATGTAAGTGGCGCTCTTGAATAATGCCATGATACCGTTGTTGACAAATCCGACTTTAAAATCAGCGCCATAGTCGGTATTATCGTCTTTCTTAATTTTCCCAACAACTTCGATATACGCCTCAGATGGAAGAAAATATCTTGTTGTATCGTGGACTTGAATTTCCAAGCGATTAGGTGTATTTGGTGTCACTGAGTCGTACGAGAAATACTGGAAATCTCGCACGGATGTGTCCCTGCCTACGGGCTCGTCCATGTCGAACACTTCATTTGACACTTGTGCGAACATTTATTAATAAGATTCTAATCTAAAACGAAGACCACTGCCTGAAATGAAGCTTGTGTTAGCAACTTCATTTGCGAGATTTGTCTTAGCAACTTCCTGCGCTATATTTGTCTTAGCAACTTCCTTTGCTAGGTCGTTTATTTTTTTATTTGCTGCGTCGTTTATGGTTTTGCCGATTTCGGGTGGCATTTCTCTGGTGCTAGGTAATTTGACGGGTTGTTTTTTACGCGTTAAATTTAATATTTTACTTTTGACAGCATCGAAGCCTTTACTGGCCAAATTGCCGATACCAGAAATGGCAGTCTCGCCGATTTTTCCTATTGCTTTTGACGCGAATTGCTTGATCGTGGGTCCGATTTTAGGTATTACTCGCGTAACGAGACTTCCAATGATATCGCCGAATCCATTGCCGTGGATATATTTGTATACTGGCAATCGAGAGTTTACTACGCGGACCTGTCTGGGTCTGCGTTGATGTTTGTGAACAATCATATTATTTCAATTATGTTGTTTTAATCGATGAGTTCATCGACGAGTTCCTTGTAAATGTGAGAGTTGATGACGCCACCGCGAAATAATCGCTGACAAATATCTGAGGCTTCGTTGATTATTTCACGAGAGTTATTTCCGGCTCGTTTTCCTCCGATTAATACCTCAAGGCGAGATACGTCGTTGACAACGCTGTCAGGGCAAATGGTATATCCGGTTCCTATCTTTGGTTTTGAAAATTGTGATGGCGATAATACGTCCTCGAATTCTTCTTCTTCACCTAATTCTCTCACTTTTCTTTGAAAATCATGGAATCCGGGGTGATCAGGATCGATTTTCTCTCTCCTTGTGGCAAAATACACAGCGGGAACCCATTCCTCGGGGGTATATTTTTCAAAAGATGTGGGACGTAAATATTTACCTTTTTCGCTGTAACCGTATTTGGCAATTTTAACAAGGTTGCCTTCATTTAATTTTTTAATTCCAATGTTTGTAAAATCATCCTCGGGTTTTCCTCCAGCGATATTAGAAAATTCCATCGGTCCAGTAATTGGCACATTTGCATAAGACTCAAAATGAACAAAATTCACCCCCCGGGCCTGAGATTTATTAAATTTTAATCGGTATATTGCCCTATTCCAAAGATCTCGTGTTTTATAATAATTTGATCCCGCTTCTGTCAAATATTTGTGTCTATCGTCGAAACTACGCCTTGCAAAGTATCCAAGTTCCTTAAGATTATTAAAATCAATTTTGTCTAATTCCATGTTCATATAGATAATACCATCTTTTATAAATTTATCCTTTATATTTGCAACAGGATCGGTTCCTTTTTCCTTCTTTTCTTTTTTTTCTTCCTTTGGTTGTTCTTCTTCTAGTTGTTCTTCTTCTTCTTCCTCTTTTAGTTGTTCTTCTTGCGCTTGTTCTTCTTCTTGCGCTTGTTCTTGTTGTGATTGTTTTTGACCCACTAGATCCTTTAATTCTTCCAAAAGTCGCTCCGTCTTCGATTCTGTTTGTGTTTGTGCTTGCTGCAATTGTTTTTGTTGCGTTCCTGGTTGTGCTTGCTGCAATTGTTCTCGCAGCGCTTGTGTTTGTGCTTGTACTTGCGCTTGTGTTCGTGCCTTCTGTATTTGTCCCTGTAGCTTTTGTGCTTGTGCTCGCACTCGTTTTTGTGCTTTTTCTTGCCGCGTTTGTGTTTGTTCTTGACGAATTTGATCCAGTCTATCCGGCACTACTCGAGTGTGTTCCTCGATGTCTCTCGTCATAGGAATAAGCCCGCGCTTCCTAAGTTCCTTATCTTTCTTTTCGTCACCATATGCGACCTGTTCGATTGCTCCAGTGACTGGACTCAACAACTTCGACGATATCTCACCGAGATGATATTGAGCATCTTCGTAATCACGAACTTTTTTCCTAAATAATTGTTTTGTCGGGATGAGTTTCTTTACTGCCGCTAATTCTTCTCGCGCTAATCTAGCAGAATGAGGTTCTCCAACTCTACTAGCTTTTCGACTCATATTATTTTCAACTATATTATTTTAATGTGACGTAAAATTAGGATCTGCAGCCCAACCTTGACAACATACACGACACCAAATAAATTTCCCCCCCCCCCCCCGAAAATCCTTGTTTTTTCCTTGTCCAGAATCATTGATTTTGCACACAAAAATTGCACTCGGGGACGAATTTACGCAAATTAATTTTCGTGGGAAGCTTTATTTTTGAAATCTGAGGCTTCTACGGAGAAAGTTCTCGTAGGAGGCTTTATTTTGGCGGAACCGTCTAGTCTGTAGAACTTCCCTGCTGCTAGTTATTGCATTTGTATGGGAAAGTATGAACGAGTTGGTTTTTTTTCGGAAGGATACTGCACAACCTTTGGGAGTACAGTATTCATCCGAGAAAACGAGTTCATTTTTCCCCTTTAAATGCAGTTAACTTTTTTTATTATATACTCATTTTCTTATTCTACCTAAGGCTTAATTATAAAAAATACACACTATAATAAACAAAGTAATTGAATTTATGCTGTAATAAAAATAAATACACAACCGTAGATTTATCAATACACAATAGCAATATTAATGCGCACATAGCACCGACCTTTGAAATTTGTCGTGCGATCGACAGTAGTTAAAAAAGAATTGTAGTTCTGGTCTACTTAAAAATGATATAGTCATTTTGTCAATGAATGCGCACTGCGACAACTTTTCCATTTAGTCGATGGTATTTATGCTGATCCAACTCAGATTGTTTTTTCTGATTACTTTAGACTACGAAACAAATCCAAAAATAATCCAAGAATAATCCAATAATTAAAAAATAGAAGTCCTAGTAGTAAAAAGTCCTAATGAAACTGAATTCGAATCCCGATGAAATTAAAAATGGAAGGCAATGACGTATGCTGTGATCAGGGTCGTACTGATGTGTCGACAGTTCTCTGTTGAATCACAGAAAATATTACTCCAGTGTTTAAATTCTGTGTAAATTTCTATAAATGTCCTTGTCCAAGAATTAGTTTAGAGCACTAGTATTTCCAGGGAAAAATATCTCTTGGAATCCAAAAAATTTGAAGAAAACAAAAATAATAACCCCAAAAACTGGTCACAACATAAAACACTTAGACTTCTCAAGTGTTATGGCAAGAATGGCTCTTCTTTCTCAAAACATCAATACTAAATCAGTCCAAAGAAACCTGGTTTTCTTGCTCAATAAATTTGTCAGGGGTTCAGCAATTATGGTAAAACTGGAATACATTTTCCGATAGTATCCAGCCATACCTAAAATTCGCATCAGTTGCTTTTTACTAACATGCACAAGGAATTCAGAGATAGCCTTGACCTTAGCATCTATAGGTTTAATTTGTTCATGTCCCACAATATGTCCTAGAAATGTTACACTAGCACGGCAGAACTCACTTTTGGATAAATTAATTGTTAAACTTGCATCAGTGAATCTGTCAAAGAATTTCCGAATTGTCGCTAAATGTTCTTTCCAGGTGTTGTTGTAGATTATGACATCATCGATGTAAGCATCACAATTGTCTAGACCAGAGGTGATCATATTAATTAGATGTTGAAAAGTACTTGGCGAACCTTCCATCCTAAACGTCATCACTTTATACTGATTAAGTCCATCTAGAGTCACAAATGCCCAAATTTCCTTTGCTCTTTCCGTCAGTGGAATTTGCCAAAATCCTTTCAGAAAGTCAATTTTAGTGACATACTTGGCATTTCCGATTTTATCAATGCAGTCATAGATTCTTGGTAATGGAAATGAATTTATTTTAGTCACACTGTTTACCTTCCAATTTAATTCCAAGCCTTTGAAATAACACCCATACAGGATGAACCCTCTCTAGTAGGAATACTTAAAAAAAGAAAGTCAGTATTTGTTGGAGAATGATTTAATAAGAGCCCAGTAAAAGCGACTGGAATTCACCATGTATACTTGTTCCGAAACCAGATAAAACTTTCCACATGTGCATGGATTATTGGAAGGTGAACTGTGGGACTAAAACAGATTCATTTCCATTACCAAGAATCGATGACTGCATTGATAAAATCGGAAATACCAACGTCATGGAAAATTTGTTTGTTCTTGCAGGAACATCTGGAAAAAAGTGCTCATATTCAAATAATAACTGTTTAAGTTCATTTCTTTCTTGCTCTTGCAAATGTGAGTTTCTGGTCCAGATCTTTCATAATTTCTGAATTCCGAAGATTTGTCACTCCAATGTCAGTAGAATCTGATGATATTCCTTCACTTAAATCTTCATTGACTGGGACAGGTACAACAAAATTAATTGCATGTGTAACCTATCTCTATCAATATACAGGTACTCCATTATTTATTTAGATCCTAGGAGTACTATCATTATAATTTAACTCATTCATTTTCTTCTTAACTTTGCAAGGGCCCTAATACCTAATCTGAAGAAAATTTTGAAGAATGAACAAGAGAGACAGGACTCTATTACCAGACTCAAAAGTTCTCTCCATTGAAGTTCTGTCAAACCATAATTTCACTTTTGACTTGAATTGCTAAATGCCAAATTCAAGCATAATAGGCTGGAAAATTCCAGATATAAGATTTGACCCTTGACCGGATTGAACAGATTCGGGAAGGCCCAATTGAGTAAAACAACTTTATGAAAGCTTTTACTATTGCTTTAGATTTAATATTCCTCAAAAGAATTGCCTCTGGAAACCTTGTTGACACACACATTATGGTCAACACGTATTGGTTAACTGACTTGGTCTTAGGTAATGGACCAACACGATCTAACACAATTCTGCTAAATGGTTCGTCAAATGCAGGGATAGGTTGCAGATGATCCTTAGGTATCTTCTGATTGGGTTTTTCTACCATTTGACAAGTATGACAAGATCTACACTATTTACAAAAATCACTTTTAATTTTTCACCAATAGAAGTGATTCAAGATCTTGTGATAAGTCTTATTAATCCCTAAATGATGAGCCAAAGGAGTTTCATTGGCCAGACTAAGAATATCCTATCTGTACAATTCTGGAACTACAATTTGATAGTTCACTGACCACTCATCACCAGCAGGTACCTCAGGAAGTCTCATTTTCTCATAAGAATTCCATTTTTAATGATATAACAGACAGGCACTTCAGTGGCTAATTCAGTTTCACCAATGGCCCTTTGAAACAAACAGGAGATCTCATGATCTTTTTCCTGTTCAACGACAAGTAATTGTTGTTTGTCATCCTGATTAGAATAAAGAGAATGAGTAGTTAAAAGAGGATCATTGTGATCAATACCTTTTGATTAATCCAAACAAGGAGTGAAAGTGACCTCATCAAAAACCTGCCCAATACATAGGTCAGCTAAAGGAATACTTTCCTGATCAACATCATTCTCCAGATCTTTCTTTTCCATAACTCTAGTAACTACACAAGCTGGGTATAAATCAGGGAATTCTTTTTCAAAATAGGATCGACTTTCTAATCCAAACAAGGCTTGTCAGTTACAAGTGGATTAACCACAACCTTATCTCCAGCTAGGTCATTGCCTGGTATTAAATGTACGCCCTCAACGGGTAAAGCAAGCACTGTTCTGAATGTCGCAGGTCCTGAGACTAAGTCTGATGACAAATTTACACAATGGAGAGGAACATTAACAAAGCTGCACTCTACTCCCTGAATAAAAACACTCTCATTAGAAGAAGACTTCTCAGAAAAAGGCAAAGTACCTGACAATAAAAGACTGAGAAGCTCCCGTGTCGCTTAAAATTTTAGTAGGGATGGGATTGGTCAAATCACACAAAACTGAAATAGGGCATGAATTGTTCATAATTCTCCATAATAAAATCAGACTGGGGTTTATTAGACCCAACAAATTTATTGGCTTCAGTACATGACCGTGACCTTGACCTTTTAGAAATAAGAGCATTTGGAATAGGTCTGTCTTGCTTCTGATGCTTATTTTTCAATTTATAGCAATCAGAAATAATGTGTCCTTTCTTCTTGCAATAGGCACACGTAGGAAGAGATAAGGAGTTTTGATCAAGCTTATCAGAAGCTTGATTTCTAAAAGCTGTGCCAGATTGAAAATTAGAAAGGCTTGTATTAGGCTGAAATACTTTTCTACCAGATGACTGCTGAGTCGAAGACAAGCCTACAAAAGAAATTGCATGCGCAAAGAAATATTCGTCAGCAGTATGAGCAGCATTTTCCAAGGTTTCGACCTTATGCTCCTTATTTCTTGCTTCGTTAAGGAAGCTTTGCCTCAGAAAGATCATATTTTCTGGCTAGTTGAAGCAATTCATCTTTTTTTCACAAAGTCTAGTCGTTCTAGGGTAGGATTTGAAAGGAAGATTTCCACTTTTGATGATATTGTAAAAAGCTTGCTGATTTCACTAAAGATTTCTAAAATGAAAAATAATACTTGGGATTTAAAATGTTCAAGAGCTAGAGGAATTTAATTTTCAAAAAACAAAGTTTTCTAAAATATTTTAGCCAAAATGTATATATCCCAAGGACGAGTGCCTAATTTTCTTTGTTACATTTTAGGCTCTTTAAAACAGTAACAAGGAAAGAGTGAAGACAATGAGCTTTGTAAAAATTAACAAATAATTTATTTCCCTAGAAAAACAAGGTAAAAATGAGATAAAGAACTTATGGTCCTATGAATCAAATCCAAAAAATAATCCAAGAATAATCCAAGATGTAAAAATTAGAATTCCTAGTAATAAAAAGTCCTAATGAAATTTTTTTAAATAAAACTAACAAACAATTAAATTAAATCAAATATACATTAAATCAGATATACACAACACCACATACATACATACATACATACATACATACATACATACATACATACATACATTTTCGATTTATATCCCCATAAAATGTTTTTGTCAATATTATCAATTCACTGAAATAAATAAATAAATAAATTTAATGATCTTGATGAAAAATGAACATAAAAAGTAATTTAAAAAAAAATAAAAAGTCTCTCATAATGCATTCTAAAAATTAGAAATTGCAGTAGAGAAAATAAAGAAAATAAAAATAAAAAATAAAAATCGCAGTTATTCATTCTGTTCTTTCTCTAAATCTATCCATTCCTAAATCATAGCTCTGTGTCTTGAGAGTGAATCAATAGTGTTGTGCATAATTGCAAACCAACCCCATTTAATACAAATACATTAAGTCAAAATTCATCCAAAACAGAGTAGGTGGTATTGAATGGCATGACACACACACTGATGTGCACTAATAAACACATTGACAGACATGTTCCTATTTGGTCCCAACATTTATTATTATTATTTTCATTAATAGAAAAAATAGAGAATTATTACTAAATGAATGACATTGATTATGATAAGAGAACAACAACTAAAGGGTAAAAAATTTCATAAAATATTATGCACAAATGAAGACAGTTTAAAGTTATTCTGATTTTAAACTTTATTCCAGTATGAATTCATTCTTGATTTTAATATACACTAAAAGGATAAACCCCTACTTTGCCATTAACCATGAAAATTGGAGTTGTCTTTTTTACATTTAATATATATTCCACAAATTTAAATGTAATCTTTCTTTTATATATCCACCACCTCCTGAACATCTCTTGCCAACCAAGTTCCAATGCATCAAAGGCTCAAGGGTAAAAGTTGGTTGCTTTCAATTTAATTTAACTCTTGTAAATAGAATCAAAGCAATGAAAGAAAGAACAAAAACTAATGCTATAAAATCAGGTATGGAGAGTCTTATCCAGCATTTTTTCTATAATTTGTTCACTTTAAATTTATTTTAATTATTTTATTTATTTTTGCTTATTTTTAAAGTTTGTTTTTGTACTTGAGGCATCCCGTCTTTATTATTATTATTATTATTATTATTGTTGTTGTTGTTGCCGTTATTACCAGTATTATTATTATTATTATTATTATTATTATTATTATTTGTTTAAAAAAAGAAAGGATGGGATACAACTAATGAAGGATACGATATAGTTCACTTAAAAAAACAATAATAATAATTGTATGTCATTTACTTATACCAGAGTGGAGCAGCTGGCTGGAAGTGTTAAAACGATCATGAATTAATTGCAAGTGTTTACCATTCAAGACCAGAAAATGTTATAGGTGGCATTAAAGTGGCAGGGGACAGTTTCGCATATTGGCCCTTGGCAAAGTTCTTAACTTAAAGGTATGGTGTAACTTTTTTGAGGTGAATTTTGTCTTTCCGGCCTGTGTTGTTCTTGAAACTGATGTTCGGCATGTACACCTCATGTAGTCACTGCATAGTATGTAGCCAGTGAAATACTAATTGTTGGCAACCAATAGAGCTAGCTGCTTATTGCAGTAGACACGTTGGTTCAAGGCAAGTAGAATATCTCAAAATCTGATTGGATGACAACTATTTCGAATAGCATCAAACTATTAAGTACAGCACCACTTGTTCTCAAAAATGGCCTTCGGACATGAAAAATGCATGTTAAAATTTGGGGGTGGGGTGCATCAATTTTTTATTCTATAAATTTCCATTGACTTGTCAGATCAAGTGAATTATATTCTTATGTGTTGCATTATTATACCTATCGAAAAATATGGACCTTTTTGACCTAACTTATACATTTATTTTTTTATGAATTTTTATATTCGGCAGGTGTATGCAACATTGAATTTGTGCATCAAAACCATCCTCTGCCCCCTCAAGCACTTCGTTGTTTTAGGCATCATCTGCTTCTTGTAATCCATGTCCCAGAGAGACATTTTTTTATTTCTCAAGAATTATTTAAAGCGTTTTATTGATTTGACAACAACGTACATGGCTCTGGATAGAATGGAGCCGAATTACAAGAATTTAACATGTCAGAATTATGGTCGGCCCAAAGAAAAACAACACCAGGTGAAATCTATTATATATTGGTGTAACAATTTGCCAATTTAAAAGTTGAAATCCAATTTAGATTAATATGTCCTTGTGGACATTTAAACTTACGAGTAACAATTTCCGAAGATCACCTATTTTCGTTTCGGTAACAATATATTGATTAATAGACATTATATAGGGACGGCAAAGGTTTTTGAGCCGTTTGTTATAAGCAGCTTGAAAACAGATAGTATGGTAATAGCATCTTAAAGATGAATAATAAAGTTTATGTGAAAAGGATATCTGGAAGATTGATTATGTCATTTTTTATACCGGTACCCTCAATTTTACGCACTCAAATTACAGAACAACGTCAGACGGACAGTATTTTTTTTTGTTTTAAATTGTATACATTATAAATTTAAACTGGTTGTATTATGTTATGTGATGAACTGATGATTTGTTTTGATGGCCTTTTATTGGCTTTTTACCCATGGCTTGGGTTGATGGCCTTGTAGTGGCTTTTAACTCATGGCTTGGGTTGATGGCTTTTTAGTGGCTTTTAACTCTTGACTTGGGTTGACGGCCTTGTAGTGATTTTTTTACCAACGGTTTGTTTTGATGGCCTTTTATTGGCTTTTTACCTATGGCTTGGGTTGATAGCCTTTTAGTGGCTTTTTAACCATGGCTTGGGTTGATGGCTTTGTAGTGGCTTTTAACTCATAGCTTGGGTTGATAGCCTTGTAGTGGCTATTTACCCATGGCTTGGGTTGATGGCCTTGTAGTGGCTTTTAACTCATAGCTTGAGTTGATGGCCTTTTAGTGGCTTTTTACCCATGGCTTGGGTTGATGGCCTTTTAGTGGTTTTTTACTCATGGTTTGGGTTGATGGCCTTATAGTGTTATTTTACCCATGGTTTGTTTTGATGTCCTTATAGTGGCCTTTTACCCATGGCTTGGGATGCTGGCCTTTTAGTGGCTTTTAACTCATGGCTTGGGATGATGGCCTTTTAGTGGCTTTGTACCCATGGCTTGGGTTGATGGCCTTGTAGTGGCTTTTAACTCATGGCTTTTTTTTTTTTTTTTTTTTTTTATTAACCCCATAATAGGTTGACCACTGGGTCGGGGAACCATCCCAGGATCACCTTACAATCAAACATTTCTGGTTATCAGATAATCTAGGGATAATAAATATAATCTACAGAGAAAGTAAAAAAGAAAAACACACACACACACACACGCATATACACATGCATATGGCCAAAATCTAGGTGACATGGCTTTTGTGATATTACAGTATTTTGTTCCTGTTTACCCTCAAGTCAGAGACAAGTTAAATGTTCATTGTTGAGGTCCATTTTTGAAGAAATTGGTCCTCTTTTTTATTTACCTTGGCAGTGTAATTTTCAATGTTCTTATGCATTGCAACTATTTGCTTAAAAGCAAAAATAGAAGGATTTTTCATATTGAATCTGCAAGTATAAATATAATATTTTGCCAAAATA
The DNA here is from genome assembly GCA_028554795.2 of Sinohyriopsis cumingii. Taxonomy (NCBI): domain Eukaryota; kingdom Metazoa; phylum Mollusca; class Bivalvia; order Unionida; family Unionidae; genus Sinohyriopsis; species Sinohyriopsis cumingii. The sequence goes on from CM068835.1 coordinate 29,228,723, forward strand.
AGCAGAAAATTACCCAAACTGTCCAGTTGTTCACTTCCTAAAAATGTTTCTTTTTTGGACAGATGTACAATATTTGGGCAAAAAGGTGCAAAAACTTCATTAAAACGGTACCAAAACTGTGAAGTAATACTGCAGTCATAAAAGAGATGCTCAATACTTTCAGTTTCACTCTTACAGAAAGTACATTTGTTGTCATCAAATATGTTAATTCTTTTAAGAAAATCATTAGTAGCGATTATTCTGTGGATTAATTTAAAGTTAAAAGAGATCAACTTGGTATCCTTAGTACAGCATTTTGCCCGGCTATATATATCAGACCACTCCTCACTACTTATATTTTTATTTAATACTTGCATCCAAGTTTCTTGCTTCACAGTGTGTTGCCTTTTAGCTTCCTGTAAAAGATCTTTGTAAATAAACTTGAGTGAATCTTGTTTTCGCAAGTTCGTTATTTTATCCTCCTGCTTATCAAAATTATTATGTACTAGGTGGTTTTTTATGGCATCTTTCCATGCCTTAGGAATTCTGGATATTAAGGAGAAGTATTTCAAGAAATCATCGCTTCCAGTTTTTTGTTTTATTATCTCAAAAGGTATTAAATTACCGTGAACATCTACTAGATCGTTCAGAATTTCAAAACCAGCTTCTGTCCAGGATTTGTATTGATAGATCATTTTAGGGGGGACAAAATTTAAAATACTCATGGATAGATACTCGTTAGGATTTTGCGGTTCTTCTTTCCATTTAGATACTGCCAAAATTACATCTCTCCAAAAACTGTTTTTAATGAACTTACAAAATTCTTCTAATTTCCTTCTCCCTAAATTCCAAATATCCTTTTTATTTCTGAGTATAGTTGTATTGACTAAGTTCTGCCACATTCCATTTTCCTTTTCAAGCAATCTTTTAACCCATCTTATCTTAATATACCTAATGAATGAAAATATGTGTATCATATTTAGTCCTCCCTCGTTTTCTGGGGAAACTAGTATATCACGTTTTATTCTCTCTACTTTTCCACCCCATACAAATTTAAATAACATGCGATTTAGTTCTGCTTCAACTTTTGCTGATGGGTTAGGAAGTGCTGAAAAAAGATGTATGAATATGGGCAGAACAAGAGTCTTTACAACAATTACTTTACCAACTATTGATAGATGTCTTTGACTCCAGCTTGCCAATATTCGTTTTGCCTTTGTTAGTTTCTTCATATAATTGATTTCCACCATCTGTTGTAAATCTGGAGAAAATTCTATGCCAAGGAGTGTAAAGTTAGAAGAGGACCAAATTAGGCCCATTTCGGGACATATTCTTTCATTAGAAAATTTCCTGTTTCCAATCCAAATAGCTTTTGTTTTTGTTATGTTACATTTAAGTCCCGATAATAGAGAAAAACCTTGCAAGATATTCATAGTTGCTTCAAGAGAAAAACTAGATCCATCAAGAAGAATAAAAGCGTCATCGGCATACTGACCCAATTTATATTCACTGTCGTCAAAGATTACTCCCCGTACATCCACGTTTTGCTTTAAAGTTATAGCTAAAATCTCAACTCCAATGATAAACAAATAAGGTGCAAGGGGATCTCCTTGACGACATCCTCTTTCAAGTCTGAAAAAAGATGACATATGTCCATTATTTATAACACAACTATTAGAGTCATTACAAAACAGTTTAAACCACTTACAAACGGAATCACCAAAATTAAAAGATTGTAGAGCTTCTTCTACAAAGATCCAGTTAATTGAGTCAAAGGCTTTTTCGAAATCTATTAACAATAATAAACCATATCTGTTTTCATTCTCAAGTTGGTCCATGATATCATATAATAGTCTGGTGTTTTCTCCAATGAATCTACCCTTCATATATCCTTTCTGAGTATCGCTGATTATTGATGGAAGAACCTTTTTAATCCTAGCTGCAATTGCTCCCGAAGCAATCTTATAATCAGTATTTAAAAGTGATATAGGTCTCCAGTTTTTAAAATATCTTCTGTCTTTTTCCTCCTTTGGTAGACAGGTGATGATTCCTTGAGTCTGAAAATCTGAAAGTTTTCCTACAGTATATCCGTAATTTATTGATCTACATATAAATCCCCCCAGAGACTTCCAAAAGAATTTATAGAACTCTACAGTGAATCCATCCGAGCCAGGACTTTTTCCATTTTCCATCCGTTTTAGAGACATACCAAATTCATTAATTGTAAGCAGACCCTCGCATGATTCTCTTTCCTCTTGACTAAGTTTAATATTGTGATTAAAAAATCTATTTCGAGTTTCATGAATAGCCCCATCATCAAGCTGAGCAATTCTACTTTTGAACAATTCCATATAAAACTGTTTTTGTGCTTCTAAAATATCTATTTGGTCAGATATATTTGTCCCATCATCTAAAATAATTTCCTTTATTGTCTTATTAACATAGTTTTTTTTTTCAAGATTTAAAAAGTACTTTGTGCTTTTTTCCCCAAATTCATACCATCTAGCTTTAGATCTTAATATAACACCTTCTATGTATTTTTTCCTAGATTCCTCTAATTCTGCTTTTTTTCTCTCTAAATTTTCCAGAATTTCCCCATTTATGTTATTCGACAGTCCCCCCTGAATTTCTATTATTTCCTGCTCAATTTTCTTTAATTTTTCCCGTTTCTCTTTTGATTTCCTAATAGAATAACCTATAGTTTCAGATCTTATTTTCATTTTCAAAATTTCAAAGAACATTTGGTCGTTACAGGAAAGAGAAACATGGAGAGAGTCATCTTTATTTCCCCCTACATAATATTCATTTACAGTGTCAGTTATACACTTTTTGACCAAATCAGTATACTCAATGTTCCTCAACAGTTGGTTATTAAATTTCCAATATCCTTTTCCCCTTGGAAACGTTGAAAACGCCACACTCAAAACAATAGCTGAATGATCAGTCTTGTACCCTGGTAAGATACATGCATCTGCTGTATTCATATGAATGTCATCTGCTACAAGAAAGTAATCTAGTCTACTTTGTTTCAAGGGAGATTTTTGCCTCCAGGTATACATCTTTAAGTCTTGGTTGGAATTTCGCCAGGGATCAATTAATTCCAATTCGTTTTTCAGGTCTTGAATCGCTGCCCTAGACTGTTGGTGTTTGTCATGTAAAATATTATAAGTATCCAAATCTAAGTCTTGAACAGTATTCCAGTCTCCGCACATTATAATTGATGAGTTCTCAAAACATAAAGTCTCCTCCTTTAACTTTCTAAAAAAGCTAGGATTATCATCATTATAACCATACAAATTCACGAGGGTTATTCTGTTGCCATTAATTGTAATATCTAAAATAATAAATCTCCCTTGACTGTCACATCTTTCTCTATGAATTATAAATTCAAAAGTATTTCTAAAAAATATTGCAACCCCAGCACTCTTACTAGAGCAGTGGCTAAATATACATTTGTATCCCCATTCAGCTGCCCAATATATTTCATCGTTCTTTGTACTATGAGTTTCTTGCAAGCATATTATAGATACATTCTTTTGTTTTACCCAGTGAAAAATATCCCTTCGTTTTAAGACTGAACCTTGCAGGCCTCTAACATTAATAGATATAATTTTTATTTTATTATCCATGAAAACAGCAGAAATTTTACACATACATATTCTTGTACAGGAATGTATGAAGTAATTATCACCTTGAGTTTATCATATGCATGGCTTTCACACTCACACTCACACAGAATACAAACATCCATAATAAAATCATCCATGGTGTTACAGTAAAGGCTGTAGCTTTGGCTGCATTTGACATTGATACAGTATACTATGGACAACAAGTGAAACAACTCCATTTGTGATAACTCTTATGCACCTCTGACAGACCTTTCTGGAGCTAGAGATAGTTTTGTAAACCAAACGGCACAGATTAAAAAGGATATAAATTACAACTTAATGAATGAAAAAAGGGGTAAAAGGGAAGAAAAAGAAAGAGTGAAAGAGCGCATACAAGGAAGTGGTGGGTAATTGAATGTATGAGCAAAAAATGTGAGACTGAGAGATTTATCATGGAAGAGTAATGTTGAGAAAAGTGAGTAAACAACTTAGTAAATGTGTATATGAGAGTATAAGAGTGAAAGATGATTTATAAACTAGTGAGAGAATTTATTAGGGAGAGATATAACAGTGGACCAGTGAATCATCAGACATATAAATTATGGATAAAATTGGTGAGGGAAAGAAGTGTCTTATACACAAAATATTAAAACAAACTAGAGTAGAAAAAGGAGTATAAAAACGAAAGTTCACATACCTATTCGGTCAATTTCATAAGTTCACAGAATTGCTTATTACACTTATAATCTAATTTTCTCATCAATTTCATCATAGATGTCAAATTTTATCCTTTTTCCTGATTTGGTTTTACCATACACAGATCCATTAAAGTACCATGCCCTGTCAATTTCTTGATGCCTAGATAATTTATTTATAAGTTCAGTATTCAGCCTGGTTACATCCTCTACCAGTCTAATTCCTTTGTACTGCAGAAAATCCTTCCGCTTCTTGATAATTGGAAGTTTACAATCCAGACTTCAGAATTTGACAATCACTGGCCTTGGTTGTCCCTGTCGACCTGGAATCCTATGCACAGCCACTATGTCCCTGTTATCTAAATTAATTTTTGTGACTTCCTTCACCAACTTCGGAATTCTTTCTCTCAGATTTTCATTTTCCTCCTCCTCCAGCCCTAAAACTTTTATGTTCAGCTTCCTTGAATATTGTTCGAACTGGTTTGAAGCTGCACTTGCTTGCTCTGATCTCCTCTCATAATCTTTCATATCAGTCCTCATTTTATCATTTTCCTTCTTTGCTTCTTGTAATTTTTCTTACAGTTGGTGGTTTTCAAATTCCAGTGAATCCACCCTGTCCATCAACTCTCCTGTCCTCTCCTTTATTACCCTCTCACTTTCTACTACTATCTCCTTTCTCAGATCTTCCTTCACGTTCTCTAACAGTTTCCTCACAATAGTTGTAACAATTTCTGCTAGGTCATCCTTTTTCACCAAGTCAGCAATAGCAGATGTAAAATCTGCTTTTGAAATGCTCCCTCTGAGACTTTGCTTTATTTCATCCAAGTCCAGCTGAATTGTACTCAAGGTTGATTCACTCATACTTGTGTCAGATGTCTCCATTAGAGTGCCACTCTGTAATCTGGTTTTTATTTGTTGCTTGCCTTGATCTTTCTTTCCACTCATACTTGTAGATAATCTTGTTTGGACTAATTTTTTCTCGCTACTCAGTTGTGACACTGACATTTATTACTCACCATGTGCCAAACAATTCTTACAGTTGAAGGCAAACTACACTGAAGTAAGTAAATGAGTCAAACAGATCAGGTAGGGAATGTCTCAAAACTGCACCACTAAACTTCCATCTCTATTCCATCATATTTGAATTTTGAATGGAAAAACATATTTTTTTTCAAAACTGATTAAGATCTACCAATAATGTTGTATGTCCTGCATTCCTTGAATATTCACACATAATCCCAACAAGTATGAACCATTTCACTGTAAAAATAACCACTTATAACTGCCAAAATCTACAGAGCCCACTTTACTAGCTTCCACCTATAGCCGCCATTACTGCAGAACCCCTTTTAACTCATGGCTTGGGTTGATGGCCTTTTAGTGGCTTTTAACTCTTGACTTGGGTTGATGGCCTTGTAGTGATTTTTTACCAACGGTTTGTTTTGATGGCCTTTTATTGGCTTTTTACCCATAGCTTGGGTTGATGGCCTTTTATTGGCTTTTTACCCATAGCTTGGGTTGATGGCCTTGTAGTGGCTTTTTACCCATGGCTTGGGTTGATGACCTTGTAGTGGCTTTTTACCCATGGCTTGGGTTGATGGCCTTTTAGTGGCTTCTTACCTATGGCTTGGGTTGATGGCCTTGTAGTGGCTTTTTACCCATGGCTTGGGTTGATGGCCTTGTAGTGGCTTTTTACCAATGGCTTGGGGTTGATGGCCTTTTAGTGGCTTTTAACTCATGGCTTGGGTTGATGGCCTTGTAGTGGCTTTTTACCAATGGCTTGAGGTTGATGGCCTTTTAGTGGCTTTTATCTCATGGCTTGGGCTGATGGCCTTGTAGTGGCTTTTTACCCATGGTTTGTTTTGATGGCCTTGCAGTGGCTTTTTACCCATGGCTTGGGTTGATGGCCTTGTAGTGGCTTTTAACTCATGGCTTGGGTTGATGGCCTTTTAGTGGCTTTTAACTCTTGACTTGGGTTGATGGCCTTGTAGTGATTTTTTACCAACAGTTTGTTTTGATGGCCTTTTCTCGGCTTTTTACCCATGGTTTAGGTTAATGGCCTTGTAGTGGCTTTTTACCCATGACTTGGGTTGATCGCCTTGTAGTGGCTTTTTACCCATGGCTTGGGTTGATGGCCTTTTAGTGGCTTTTTACCTATGGCTTGGGTTGATAGCCTTGTAGTGGCTTTTTAACCATGGCTTGGGTTGATGGCTTTGTAGTGGCTTTTTACCCATGGCTTGGGTTGATGGCTTTGTAGTGGCTTTTAACTCATAGCTTGGGTTGACCACCTTTTAGTGGCTTTTTACCCATGGCTTGGGTTGATGGCCTTTTAGTGGGTTTTAACTCATAGCTTGGGTTGATGACCTTTTAGTGGCTTTTTACCCATGGCTTGGTTTGATGGCCTTATAGTGTTATTTTACCCATGGTTTGTTTTGATGACCTTATAGTGGCCTTTTACCCATGGCTTGGGATGCTGGCCTTTTAGTGGCTTTTTACTCATGGTTTGGGTTGAAGACCTTGTAGTGGCTTTTTATCTATGGTTTGTTTTGATGGCCTTTTAGTGGCTTTTTACACATGGCTTGGGTTGATGGCCTTTTTGGTGGCTTTTAACTCATGGCTTGGGGTGATGGTCTTTCAGTGGCTTTTTACCCATGGCTTGGGATGATGGCCTTTTAGTGGCTTTTAACTCACGGCTTGGCTTGATGGCCTTTTAGTGGCTTTTAACTCATGGCTTGGGTTGATGGCTTTTTAGAGGTTTTTTAACCATGGCTTGTGTTGATGGCCTTGTAGGGGCTTTTTACCCATGGTTTGTTTTGATGTCCTTTTAGTGGCTTTTAACTCATGGTTTGGGTTGATGGCCTTGTAGTGTTTTTTTAAATATGGTATGGGTTGATGGCCTTGTGGTGGATTTTTACCCCTGGCTTGGGTTGATGGCCTTGTAGTGGCTTTTTACCCATGGCTTGGGTTGATGGCCTTGTTGTGGCTTTTTACCTATAGCTTAGGTTGATGGCATTGTAGTGGCTTTTTACCCATGGCTTGGGTTGATTGCCTTTTAGTGGCATTTTACCCATGGCTTAGGTTGAAGGCATTATAGCAGTATTTAATCCATGGCTTGGGATGATGCTGTTGTAGTAACTTTATTATCCATCACTAAGGATGATGGTCTTGTATTGGGGTTTTTACCTTGGCTTGAATAGTGGTTTTCTTCCCATGGCATGGGATGATGGCCTTGTAATGGTTTTTTCTCCATGGCTTGGATTGATTGCCTTGTAATGGATTTTCTATCCCTATGGCTTGGGATTATGGCCTTGTAGTGTTGTTTTATTTTTACCCATGGCTTGGTATAATGGCCTTGTAGTATTGTTTTACTCAAGGTGTGGGATGATGGCCTTGTAATGGTTTTCTTTGCCCTCAGCTTTGGATGATAGTTTTGTAGTGGATTTTTTCCTATGGATTAGGATGATGGCATTGTAGTATTTTCCCATGGCATGAGATGATATCCATGTAGTGATTTTTTACCCATGGCTTTCTGATGATGGCCTTGAAAAGAAACACAAAGAACAATTGTTATCTTTATTGTTATGTTTTGAGCTAATTAAATGAACAATTGTATGCTTTTAAAAGAGCTAAAATTGTTCTGAAAAAACAAGCTAATAATAAAACTTAGTGAATGACTATTTTCCTGTTTGAAATAATATTCACAAACGCAACTGCTATTTTTTGTTTTTGATTTAAACAAAAAGTGCTTTGACAGTTTTGAATTCAAGAACACAAAACATCTCACCAGAATTACAAATTAAACTCCCATACTCTGGGCATAAAACTTGTACTTCAAATATCAACTGTGAGAAGTTAGTGAAGAAGTTGTAAATAACTGTGATAGCCATGCAACAACCATGGTATAAGTGAATTTGCGTTAGTAAAGTGGTTTTCTTGTATTTAGAAGCATGACCACTATAGCAAAATTGGCTGCTGTGAATATTGAAACTTTTTACGGATGATGGTTTTACACAAGCTTTTATGATCTTTGTAACCATAGAAACAATTAATTACTATTTTGAACTTGAAAATATGGTTTGCTAATAACTACCTCTTATTTTATTTCCACAGGCCCTCCAAGATCTGACAAGGCCTCATGTGGAATCATTCAACTATTTTCTTCACGAAGGACTTATGAAAGCAGTGCAGGTAGTTGTCGCACGTTTTTAAGGAAACCTAGGATGGGTTGATTGGTTGGTGTTAAAACATATTGGCACTTGAAACACTTTTTAGTGTCAAGGCATTGGAATTGAGTAAAGTGGCTTTATCAGAGACACACCACAACAATCAGCCTGAGCTTGTCAAAGTGAGCCAACAAAATAATCTATTGTACATCGATGAAAGTGACCTCCTGTTGATGGATAAGGGACTGTATTTGGAATAGAGAATCTGATTGACTATTCACTTAGACAAACCTGATAAATGCACTTCACTTACTAGATCCTGCCCTTCTCTGTGTGTGTGCAGGCTTGGATGTATAGAGTGTAATATTGTATAATTCCTCAATTTTATTTTGGTTTCATTCAGATGCATTTCTCATGTGGCTCCATGAGATTTTAGCAAAACATGGGCCTCACTTTAAACCGAATTATAATAATAAATTAAGTTACTTAAAAATAGAGTTTTTTAATAATAAGTCTCTTTCTATGTTCAGCTCTTCTGGCCTCTTGACCTTTAAATGCCAGTAAAGATCTTGAAGGAACATAACCCAAGTTCTATTCCTGAGATGAAATGATATAAGTGTTTATCTCCCATTACATAGGTCAACAGCATTTATCAGTCAGCATTCTGCATTTTGCATGTGCTGTTTCTGTTTTCTTCAAAATTGCATTTGCTTTCATTCTGAATTTAATTTTGTGTTTATTCTTCATTTCGTTTGTATTCATTCCTTTTTTTTAATTCCATTTTGATTTAACTGGCAAATTTACCCATATCAGGGCCTGTACAACAAACAGATGGATTCTTGAAGTCCATTACATGGTCTGTACAACAATCAGATGGATTCAAGAAGTTCATTACAGGATCTCTACAAACCCTGGCTGAGTCATACCAAAGACTTATACAAATTGTACTAACAGCTACCTTGCTAGGCGCTCAGCATTGAGGTTATTGTTAGGATTGGTCGGTCTGGTGTCAGGATAATGTGACTGGGTGGAACATGATGCTACATGTCTCCAGAAATAGGTGTTGGGTCATAATTTTGGGGGAAAATATTTATGCTGATTGGGAGCAAAATTTCAGAAATAAATTGTTAAAATGGGGAATTCTGCTTGATTGTGACATATTTAGCTCACCTGGCCATAAGGTCAAGCAGTGTCTGTTGTTCATTAATATTTTCTTGTTACCACCCTGGAAACCATATTTCTGATCAGATTTGTACAAGATTTAATTTGTAAACTGGGTGGGTGGGTCTAGGCCAGCCTGAGGTGGTCATGGTAGCTTAGCATCAGGTGGGTGACTATCACCAATACACCAGTTAGAAATGTGATACTCAGAGATATGGAGATGGGATCTGACTCCACATTTGTTGGAAGAGTGGAGCAGAATTCTTCCAGTTCATCAAATATGGTTGTTCTGGAAAGGATGAAATCATCATTGATTATCAAGCCGTGATACCAAGAGGTCTCCCACTAGAAGTAAACTTATCTAAGCTACTCAGAGCCATGACTTCCGGCTTGATTAACATTTTACATAGGAAATTAAAAAGGATGATATTAAGCTTAACCTTAGGGTCATTGTAACATTAGAAAAGATTACATCTCCTTGCTGTTTCTTTGCTGACCTGTGTATAGGACAGCAGAAGTGATGCTCTTGGCCAATAACATCAAGGAACTGGTAGCTAAGGCCATAGCTAAGATTGTGGATCAGTTGGAAAAGTTTATGAGCAAGGGCTCAGGCTGGCATCTTGACAGATGTGAGGATGTGAAACTCTATATTTTGCAGTACCTTCTTTTTCGAGGCAGTGGGTATATACCCATGTCCAAGTGGATTCCCAAGAAAGCTCTCGTTGACATAGAAAACTGCAGTGCCCGTTGTTTTGAATGGGTCTTTCTTTATACCCTTTATCCTGCTGATTACTCACCATCTGTATAAAAAAAGTTAGTGTAAGTTTCTAAGGTTTGACAAGCTTAAGTTTCCGATGAAGGTCTCTGACATTACCATGTTTGAGAATCTCAACCCCACATTGCCATCAAGGTCTTTGGATGGTGTTACGACTATGGTCTTGAACTAGGTAACAGAAAGAAGTAAAAACAAGAAGTTCAATAAAAATCAACAAATAATTTAATTCTCAAAGTTACAAAGTGAAAATTTAAGAGGAACTTACAGTATTGTGAACTAATTCCCAGATAATCCTAAATGTTGTATCACAGGTCCAAATGGTCAGAATGTTCCAAATAAATTCCAATAATCTTGAATGTGCTGATGTACCAGTAGTCTTGATGTATCAAAATGATATAATCTAGAATGTCTTTGAATGAGTCCTCAAAAATCCCAAAATAGTGTGTTAGTCCAAATAGTCAATGAGCACTTTGTAATTTCAATGAATTATTCATACAGGTAAATTAATCTGCTTTATATACTTTATTCACCAAATTATGTCTTATGCTCGCTTGTATATTGATTATGCTTTCATTAAAAAACAATAAAAATAAAGTAAGAAAAAGTTTTTTTTGTCATTTTTTTTATCATCCTTTTGGTCCCATACTTCATATAAATTTGAGTATATTTTTATATTAGAAGACTAGCCTTTTGTGTAAGGGTAGCATAATTGTACATTTGCCCATTGTAGATCCCCATGTATTTCATTTCCTATTTTGGCAACTTTATAACACATTTTCAAGAAAGCCAGTTTCTTCAGTTTAAAAACTTGTCTTCCAGATTCGTTATATTTGATAAACATTTAGGTTGCAGAACAGTCTGTACTTGAACAAATGGCACCAAATGTTTGCAAATCTGGCTGTGATGTGACTCATGTATGTTATGTGACTTAAAAATGTTAAGAGGAGAGGGATATTTTTAAACTTCATAACATGTTAGATCAGAAAAGGACAAAACCATAAAGCTTTACAAATTTTATTAAGAAGAATTTGAGTGGTATAATATAGCATTCAGATTGATCACATCATGCTCATTACATAATTTGTGGACTTTACAACTGTTCCACATAAATTAGATATGTAGACTTCTTCAGTTGAGTTTTTTTCTGGTGCTAATCCAAACGGATTTAGCTGATTTGTTACAAGACTTTTATTCAGCCTCAGATCCGGGTTATTAGCAAAGATAAATGTACGTTTTTCATACTGTTCTTGTAACTATGGCATGTAATATATAGATTACACTTTTAAAGCTCAGATTACTCTTTCTGCCACTTATATTGGTGCTAAGTATACTTCTATGCCTCTGGGGGTTGACATGTATACAATAATTTAAATAATTCCTCAAGTTATATCTGCAAACAAAAGTAAATGATTCCACAGACTGAACTTAAAACAGGAATGAATAATTTTATTAACCATGATGTTATATAAAAACCTAATACACAATAAAATGACCAGGATATGGGTCCATGTTCTCTTCCAGAACATTTTAAGTTTGTAAATAATGCTAGATCTTGAACTCTGATATCATTAATCAACTTATTTATAACTTATAAACATGACAAAAATCAGGTACACACACAACTCTATCCTCAGTCATACACAAAGGTTTAGCACGCATTATAAATTAAATACATAACAGTGGGACCACACTCTTTACCCCATAAGCATCTCTGATAAAGATCTGGATAAAACCATCAACATGCTGCTGTTGGACAATGACAATCAACACTGTATATGGATCAAAGACCTTTCCTGGATGGTATATAGCAGTCACAAGCATAAAGATCATTCATTTTTTCTGATACATTTGTGCCTTCTTCCAGCCTGACCACCTCAAGAGCCACGTCACATTGTCAGGGCATAGGCCACCTCCAGTTTAAAGACCACTATTAGTTCATGACCTGCAGCCTGCCTAAGCTTGCTGATGACCTCCCCCAGGATGGCTTTTTGAAGCACATGATGTAGCTCTTATGGTGTATATCCATATGAATATACCGATGTGTGTGGTCAGTCTGGTGAGATGCAGCTGCCCTCAGTAGAGGCCTTCTACGTCAGTACTAACCATATCGGTACATCTTCAAAAAGTATGTAGTACCTTAGGGTGCAGTGATGGAGCTTATCATAACCTTTACCGTAAGATAGATTTAAGTAGCAAAACCCCTGATGCTCCAAAGGGCTACCTTCTTAAGGTAGAATATCCATGCTGCACAACACTCACAGTGACTGACATTAGCCCCAAATAGCTGATCAAAGAGGCTGGTACCATTTTCTGGTGACTCTTCCAGGCTAGCTAAATTAACATTCCCATGTACCAGTCATTAATTTGTGATTCTTGATACTGTAAGGGACATGCTATAAGACTGCCACATTGGAGACACTCGCGCATGCCATCCACATTCGTCGCAAAAATGGATTAGACCAGGCCTATCCAGATCTCAGCAAGCTTAAAAAAGATGGCATTTTTTTATATTTCTTTACAACACCACTCATGGCCCTTTGAAATCGCGACTTGGAGATCACTCTGGTGTCACTGAAGGTCTACTAAAGCTGGCCCAACAGTGATGATGGTGAAGGCCATGGCCATAAACACCATAGTTGCCATCAAGACAGCAGCTCTCAAGGAAGGGCTTCCGGCTTGCATTGCCAAAGACAGTAGAAAGACTGAAAATGTCTTTGCAATGGCATGTGAGTGCCCCAGTCTGCTGAATCTACTGTGTTTTAAAAACATGCTGCCCAACATGCAGCATGTAGTCAATGAGGCAGAGAGAGTGCATGATGCTGTTGTTGCTGACTGAATCATGGGCTTGGACCTGCACTGATTTTCTTATCAGAGGTGATCCATGGCAGGGTTCGTACGGTCTTTGAAGGTCTTTGAGAGTTTGGGAAAAATGAGGTAGCATTTCCAAGGCCTTGAAAGTTTGGGAAAATCGAGCATATTACCCTGAGGTCTTTAAAAGTCTTTGAAAATTGAAATAAACCAAAAAAAATTGTCATTTCTTTCCAGAATCACAAATAAATATATCCGAGGTTGTTAGATTTGGATGTAATCTAGTTATCCTGGTTTCGTTCTTTTCATGACCCGTTCAGTTTCATTGCCGCCGCAATAACAAAAGAGGCTTTGTTTGGCCATCCAGAGTTGGCCTCGGCGGCGACTTCAATAACACATGCACTCTTCATCAAAGCAAGACGGCTCCACACTTCATCAAAGGAAGTCACAAATAAAATTGCCTAAGGTCTTTAGCTTCGGATGTAGCTGGTTTTCGTGGCTTCGTTCTTTTGACGAATCATTCAATTTGATTGGACGAGTCCATCAGCTTTGGCCAATCAAAATGTTCATTACACTAATTCACTCTACGTAGAAAGTGCGCGAAAGTATTACGCTCGAGGATTCAAAATTTGTTCAGCCAATTTACATCTTCAGTGTTTAAAAATGCCAGGTCTTTGCTCTTTCAACGATATCTGGCTTGAACAAGAGAAATACAAGGAATGGCTGCAAAAGGATAAATTATATAAACGAAAGGCGTTTTGTACATTGTGTAAAAAGACGATCAACTTGGCTTCAATGGGAGGAGTCCTACAAGTCATGCCAAAGGTAAGTTGCAAATTAGTAACTACATACTGTTCATTTAGTGGAACAAAGATGCAGAAGTATAAGCTATTGGTAGTTTTGGGCAAAATAATGGTAACTCATTACTTTTCGGGTATAAAATAAGATATTGTTTAGTTTGATGATTTGGGAGATATGGCAAAAGAGGGCCCGTTTAAATTTTACTTATACCGTCAGTTTATTTAACACGTTTGAGGGACAAAAATCATTTTCGAAAATTTTGTTCTACATAATAATGTTCCTTGGTTTAATATAGAAACATCCATTGTAATAAATTCAATTCACGGATAAACAGTTTGAAAGTGCGCATGCGTACACTATAGTATAGTTAAGCAAGAGTTGTTGTTCTTGAATTGTGAGTAAAAAAAAAAAAAAATGGCGATAACGTGTGCTGTGAAGCTTTAACTGTAGGAAGTCAAGTCATTTGATTAGGCAAATAAAAAAAATGAATGAAAAAATGTGTTTCCAGTTGACGGAATGTCCCCGTTTCTCATTGCCGACCCTCGACCTTTTTCCCCAGTGGTATAAAAAAAAAAAAAAATTAAAATCACAGTACCGAAATTGATTTGTGTATCTATAGTCTGACTGTACATCCCCGTTTGTTTGTACCCCTATATTTTATTTCACTTTTTCAGAAGCCATTTTTTAAATGGTAATTTGTGTCTAAATAGCGTGGATGAAGTTATCCAATCGGACAATCATCTCTTGAAATGCTTCAATAGAACAGATGACAGCCTTGATGAAGTGTTTTATTCTGTCATTTCTAAAAGAAAGGAATATGTTGAACTTCGGAATGTTCTCCAGAAAATGTTGTTGTCACATGGGCAGACAACAGTGGAGAGAGGATTTTCTGTCAACAAACAGGTATCTGTTGAGAACCTCAGCAGAGAAAGCTCAGAGCTCACAGGCTAATCATTGACACAATGAGAAAAGCAGGTGGACCTTTGGAAATCGTCATTAGCAATGAAATGATGACATATGCCTCCTCTGCAAGACATAAATACCATGCCTATCTGGATAAGAAGAAAGCAGAGGAGAAGGATGAGAAGAAAAACCAAAAAGGAAAGAAACGGGAGTTAGCCTCGGATGAAGTAGAAGAACTTAAAGCCAAAAAGCTGCGTCTTGAAGCTGACATTGCCAGCCTACATGCTTCCTCTGTACAGAAAGCAGAAGAGGCAGAGTTAAAAGGACTCATTGTGCTTGTCACAGAGTCAAATGCTCTTAGGAGAAGAGCAGAGGAAAAGATGACAGTGGTGGCATCTCTTTCCAAAATGATTGAAGAGAAAAAAAGCAAATATAATAATGCATTTAAAGCAGTGCTGGTGTCTGTTAAGAGAACAATTTATTTTGTATTAAATCTGACACACATGTTACATATTTCTGAAAAAATAACAAATGTTAACCTATCTTCCAGATCATTATAATGCTATTTTAGGAAATTAATTATAGTTTGACTTTAATCAGTAAACAATATTGTAGTATTTGGCATTCGTTGTTTTCTCATATAACTTGTATACACAATGTTGGCAAAAATAGGTCTTGGAAATCTCTGTTTGTGGTCTTTGAAAGTTTGGGAAAAGTCTTTGAATTTATCATTCATAGTTCAGTATGAACCCTGCATGGGCAGCCTATGCATTTTCTTCTTTGCAGGACATGCAGAACCCTGCCCTCAACATCAGGGTGCCTGTGCTGCATAACCTGCAGTACTATTTGTAAGAGGCCCACAAGAGCAGCCAAACGGGCTAGGTGGATCTAATGGTCCAGGACAGTTCCATCTAGTACCTTCCAGCTTAAGCTTACCTTGAGGTCATATGTCAGATATCAAAGGCAGAGGACGATACCGATTATGCCATAGCGGACTGGATCATGCTTGTCAACAGTGAGATCATAACATTGATAGTGTCTGCTTCCAGTCTCCAGGCGGTAGCCTGCCTTGATCACATAAGCATCACAATAACCATCCTTGGCTTGGCCATCCAGAGCAATGATTATGGCTGCTTTGTGAGGCCAACATAAATGTTTGTAGTCTGACAGACAGTGCCAATAATGCTCTACACATTTTATTACCATTGGCAGTGCTGAGCTCTGATCCAGACCCTGCATACCATGTGATGTTGGACGCTGTAAACTTCAGTTTCATCCTGGGCTTCATGCATTGGAAGGGGCAGCACGATGTTTACTACAACTTTTCTTATGTTATCGCGCTGATTCACAATTTTGGCTTCTGCCAAGACATGAACAAGGTATCTCTGGCACCAAATACAGTGTTCCTTGCTCATAAGAGCATCAATGACTACACCATCTCTTCCAATGGGGATCTAGAAATAATGCTGGTGCTGGTGCTGGAGGTGGAAATAAACATGCACAACTACACACAAGAATGGCAAAGGTCACTGTCCTTCCAGGCCATGACTATGGACACAGAACAGTACTGGTGATCATTCTCTTAACAGAGCAGTGCCCAAGTAGAGTAACTCTGCACCACAGCATGTCTTCATAGCTCTCCTGGTGCAGGAGATTGGCCTGGAGCACAGCATGCTGGTATTTGATAAACTCGGCATTACTGGAGTGAGCTTGAACTCAACAGCAACCAGGAGCCAATTGAAGAAATCTTTCTGAACCAAGCAACTCGTATGGCATTTGCCTCCCAATAGATCTGGAGCTTCATGGACCATGACCAAATTATGAATACAGGTTTGTAAATCACTGAAAAAGACTCTATCCAGTCACCAGACTCTATCCAATCTACTACATCAGCCTAGAGGACATCAACCTGGTCAAGCAGTTGGACATGGGTGATTCTGACCTGAATATCAAGACACTTGATGGCTTCTGCCATGGACCTCTTACTCTTGACCTGCCCAGGTAGTGTATAGACCCAGGTGACCATGTCATCTTTTCAGCTGATGGTGGCAGGCCTTTCTTTGATGAAATGGCTATGACAGGGTATGTTGATGAGAAAGTCTTTCTCTGGATGGCCAGGGATGGTATCACAATGACCAAAATTATTGGGTCACTATACCGTAACAACCATTGCCCTTTTTTATATAATGAAGCCTTGGACCCTTACTACATATTTTATATCAGACTGAAACAAGCCTCATTTGTTTCTTATTAAAGTTAGACTAATGATTGAAGTTATTACTTGAACATGTCCACCCATTATCAAGTCATAATGTATACCACACTTCCAGTTGTAACATCTAAAGAGAGCCACCGTAACTACATGAAATAATAATGCCTGAAAAAGATAGGCAAAATTTAAGCTCAACTTATTGTGGAGATCTAGCAGCGATGCTCTCTCTGCAAAATGCATGGGTGGGCTGTCACCATTACAATATGGCAGCAGCATCAAGCACTTCAGCCATATGAATGGGGATCATGTTTATGTGGGTGTTTGCCCCTCTGGTTAATGCTTCTCTTGATACACTGCTGGAAGACGTATCAGTTATATGCAGACTCTTCTCAGTGGCTAGACAGTTTACCATCTGATGCCTCTGAGTCTGTGCTCAAAAGCACGATCAGATTCAGGTGCTGGATGAGTGTAAGCTCAACATAATCACAGGCTTAGTCTCACAAGCCCTCCAGGATGCCTCCCAGTCTCCAGGATGTATCCCAGTCCAAGGATGAGTCTACTCTCATCTTAGATGAGATGAATAATTAAGACTTAAAAAATTAAATATGGAGGCTGCTAGGATGGCCTTCATTGTGGAAGCTATTATTGTTGCCAAAAGAAAGGTGCTCATAAACAAGTTAGGGCAAGGGTACAGACTAAGCTGTCATCTTTTCTTCCTCTCCAACCTGCCTACCCCCCCCCCCCAATGCTGAGCATTCCATAGGCCCGTGAGCCAAACTGACCAGGTTGATGATTCTTCTAAGCTGGCCCATTTTATATGGTTCCTCGAGCCTATCTGCATGTTCCACAAATTCTGTTTCAGAGGTGCTAAAGAAAACGTTAGAAGTACCACAACTAGAAAAGAAATATCATTATACAGAATACCGCTCTGGTGACCTAACTGGTTAGAGCATCTGCCACTGATGTAGGAGGCAATGGTTTGAACCCTTGCTATGTGTTATTTATATTTTGTTAGATTTTCTTCGTGATTATAAGGTATAATTGTACTTTGTACTTGATCATGTGCAAAATCAAGATCATGTTGTACCTGATCAATAACTTTTACTTTTGTAAACAAATAATAAATAGCTAATATTTTCTCTATGATTGTAGGTTAAATATTAGGATCATTATCAATAGAAGTATACATTTATTTGTGTCTGGGTCATGGTTATTGGAGTTTTCCCATCAAAATACCCAGCATACCTGATATTTACTACATTCTAGATTATAACTTTAGTAACAGAATCTTCCAGAAAGTTTCACTGATAGAGGCCATCCATTTAGTATGTACGCATGGAGGGGGGACAGGGGTAATCCAAATGCATATGCTTGTGTATGGGGGGCTCTACTGATAATGTATGTATGCATAGGAAACAGGGTGGTGGTGAAACCTTGATAATAGTTTGTGTAATACGTAACCTGTTCGACTGGGTTCAGTCGGCGTTTGAATTTTAGTGGATACTAGACAAACTTTTTAAAGTTACGCAGCTTATTTCTTTGATGCAACCAGACATTCAACATCGGTGGGCTATCTGTTTTATTAAACACATTAATATTATTAATCTTTTGTCATTTCTGTGTGGATTAAATATAGGTCGTCTATAGAATGGGGGGGGGGGCATCAAGTGTACGTACACAGGTGGGGTGTGTGTGTGTAAAAAAGTATGCATGTGTACAGAGAGGGTGGTGAGGGGTCAAGCTTTCCTAGATTTATACGTATGTACTAAATGGATGGCCCCATGTTAACTTTTTTAGAAAATGCTAATTGTGACATAGGTCAAGTTGAGGGATTGAAAATCTTGCTTATGTATAAATTATATAGAATCAGCCTTATTGTTGTGTTAAGTATTTGATTTGGGCTGGAATTATTTAAATTATTATTCTTTATAATTACAAAGTGCTCAATAATAATCTTTGATCACAGCCTCCATCTCAGTGTACAAATAAATGGAATATAAAAATGATAATTCTTTCAGTATGTTTTTTTCCTTTCAGAGCATCAGTCCTAATGAGTTTGCACTTCCTAATGGAGATCGTATATCACTATTTTTTCTGGTAAGACCATATTTTGTGTTTTATAAAAACTTATTAAAATACATCAATAAATTACTGTTGCTCTTCTGGGTCATGATTTTATATGGTTTAAATAAGCCAGTAATGGATATATGAATTTTTAGGTCACAAATATTGAAGAATACATGGCAAATAGTGAATTTTAAGGTAATTCCCATGTGCAATCTAACTTTGTTAAGTAGATAAAAAAAACTTCCCCAATATTAAATATTGGACTAACCTAGCAGTTCATAGATGACGTAGATTTTGTATAGCCTGCAATAAACAATTCCCCAATGTGATCTTTTGGCATTCTAAAAAGCACTCTTGCTTTATTCTCCTAAAGCTCTGAGATTGTATTACTATGTGGATAAAGTTTGTAAGTGATATGTTAGGATTTCCGCAGATTATCTTTGTTGACCTGCTTGACACTTCATGGATCCCTTTTGTAAAGTCTGATGGGTTGTGTGTGTGTTAATATGGAACCTTATTTTTGGTCTACTGGGGAATATATAAATTCTAAACAAACAATTACCAAGAGTTTTATTGACTGCAAATCAGCTCCTTCAGCATTGTTTAATATTGAGATAGAATTGTTCTGTCCATAATGATGAGGTGGAGTAGAGGTTTTTAAAGGTGATGCTGACAAATACACACAATAATGTAATAGAAATAGATATCCAAAATGTAGCCTACCTTTAAAGGTCACCTGTGTGTTAAACTCACCAAATTATTGTAGGGATAATCCTTATTTAAACAACAAACTGTTTTGGAAGCAACCTTGACAATAATGTACAGATCAAATTGGCAACTGTCTCCAAAGTGGAAGTGGGTTTGGCATACATAGATTTAATGAAAAATGGGATGAAATTATTAATTTTGGTAAGATGGATCTGGATGCATTTACAATAGAGTTATGAAAATTCAGATATTTTTTGGTTTTTTACAGATCTTGTGCAACAATTTAGTGTGAATTCCTTAGCAATGTAATTTTCAGCATGAATTCCTTTGATAGCAGTGTAATGTTCAGTGTGAATTCTGTAGATAGCAATGTAATTTCTGACATTTATGATCATCAAATTAGCACCAGAATTGACTACAAAGTTTAGATATCTTTTTCTAATTATCCACCTACTCATTGAATGGAAAATTTAAACGTTCATTTTCTATTTTAATTATGAATGCACAAATGGTTTTGGGGGAATGTGATGTGCAATAAAGGAAGAGCAAAGTGAACATTGCATTTTGTGAATGTTTAGATGAATTGAGAGAATCAAAAGGCAACTATATTGTCCTCCTCAGATATGGATCCATATATATATATATGTACACACACACACAGTTGGAAGCATGCTATGGTATGATATGAGGACATATGACATGGTGAGCCTTAGAAGTATCCCCGCTTAGCCATTTTTTTTACTTCTCAAACAGGAGGCAAGTGTTGGTCCACCACAGATTTCAGCCAAGAATACTCGTTCTCGTACACTGAAGATCTTTCCTTCAGAGGTAATATTTGATTTGTCATACTATGTTTAGTTCTTTTTGCATTTATCTTTGTTTTGTATGCCATTGTCTATCTTTTGTATGCCTTTAATACTGGCCGCCATATATAGCCTATCGTGTGCTGAAAAATGGCGTTAAACCCTACAACAACAACAACTACAACAACATTGTATGCCTGTATATTTATGCCATTGTCTATGTTTTGTATGCCTTTATATTTATTTTGTACACCTTTATATATATTTAGTATACTTTTATATTTATTTTGTATGCCTTGTATATTTACTTTTTATGCCATTGTCATTGTTTTTTCACCTTTATATTTATTTGTATGCCTTTAATATTTGTTTTGAATGCCTTTTGGGGCAAACCTAAACTGACTTGTCACAATATAGCCAGGATTGTGTTGATGTGCCAGTCAGTCTTTGACATTCATTCTTTATAATGTGCATCCACCTACAATCCTCAGTGACCAGATCTGCTGGTGCATTATACACTGGTAGCTGCAGTTCCGTGAAGAGGAAAGATTGGATTTAGAAGTGACACTTAATGAAAGCTGTACCAACTTATAGATTCTTAAAGTATTGGTTATTAAAAGAAAATTATCACAGTTATTGACATGAGTAGGTTGTGATAAATTTGCATATTGAACTTGGGTTACAGTTGAAATAATTTGTTTGACATTGTTTTGTTACAAAATACAATATGATTAAAAAGAGCAAGAATAACACAAAAATTTCAAGTTATTTACATAAGATAATAAGTTTTTTGATGAAAATAATTCTGAAAATTCAATTTGTTTTTTTTTTTTAATTGGGCACATGAAGATAATAATAACTTCCCAATATTTTGAAAAGTGACCAATTAGATTCAATGGTTTTCTTAAGGTTCAACAATGTTTGAGTTTTGAATAAAGCTGGTTTTATCTTTAAAAACTTGCTTACCCCAAAACCCCTGAATTTCTGATTGAAATCAAAATATTAGTAGATCATATAAATTTATTAGATGTGTTTTCCAAAAATAATGAATAAATGGGTTAAGATTTGGTGGATGAAATGACACAGCAGATGGAGCAGTGTCCTTTGCGATATTTGTGTGCTAGTTGCTGTAATTATGTTTTTTTCTATTTTTGTAAATTTTTTGTCATGATAAACAAAATAAAATGAATATATTCAGTTTCCATACGAAAAAAATACTCCTTGAAAAATCCTTGAAAATGAGCTATTTGGATCAGTATGACCTGTGTCAATAAGCTAACAATAATGCACTGATTGTTCACTATAATAAACCAGTTTTTCACTATTATACTCTGATGGTTTACTATAATACACCAGTTGTCCACTATGATACACCAGTTCACTATTCCAGTTGTCCACTATAATAATAATAATAACAATAATGAGGAATTTATATATATATCACCTAATCTTTAGAAGCTGTAAGCGCTTTACAACATTAGACAACACCAATAAGATAAAAAACATATAATGATATGATTACAAAAACAAACACCATGAAATTAGAAAACATTAAAAAAACATGCTGAGAATATTTAAGGTAGGAAACATTATTAGGTCTTTAAGTTTGTTCTTGCAGTCAAAATAAGTGAGTTTTGAGAGCCCTCTTGAATGTGATCACTTTGTGTCTTTGTGTCTAAGTTCAGTGGGGAATTCATTCCACGTTGCTGGGCCCAGGTATGCAAAAGAACGCTGTCCATATGACTTTGTTTTCATAGTGGGAGTAATGAGTGTACAATTGTCAGAAGAGGAGCGTAAGTATCTTGCTCGTGTGTACACATGGGTGAGGTCGGATAGGTATGTTGGACTAGAGTCCGACAGTGAAACATAGCACAGAGAACAAATTTTTTGTTTGATTCTGGATCAAATGGATAGCCAGTGTAGGGTACAGAGCAGCAGGGAAGTGTGCTCTGATCATGGTACTCTAAGTATGATCTGAGCATCTTTGTTCTGAAGTTTCTGGAGCAGATATTGAGATGAACTGGACAGAATTGAGTTACAATAATCCAGTCTTGAAAGTACTAATGAACACACAAGTGTTTTAGTGGCATTAACTGAAAGATATTTGCATATTGAGCTGATGCGTCTCTGCTCAAGAGATGCAGCCTTGCATATATTCATGACATGTTGGTGCAGTGTGAGAGTACTGTCCAGAGTAACACCTAGGTTTCGTAATGATTGTGTGAATTTAATGTTGGCGTTGCTGATATTTATTGTTTGAGGTAAAGGATGAAAATGAGAAACTCTTTGTGTTGTGATCAGAATGGCCTCAGTTTTATCATCATTTATCTGCAGCTTGTTAAATGTCATCCATGATTTCACATCAGAAATGCATCTCTCTACACCTTGGATGGTAGCATCAACTTCAGTTAGATGGCTAGATTTGTATATTTGGGTGTCATCAGCGTACAATTGGTGAGACACTGGATGATGATCTATGACACTTGAGAGCGACTGAGTGTACTGAATGATAAGAACAGGTCCAAGAACAGACCCCTGTGGAACACCACAACATAGATCAACTGGGCTGGAGTGTATTCCATTTGCAGATACAATTTGTGTCCTGTT
Organism: Sinohyriopsis cumingii; assembly: GCA_028554795.2. Lineage (NCBI taxonomy): Eukaryota > Metazoa > Mollusca > Bivalvia > Unionida > Unionidae > Sinohyriopsis > Sinohyriopsis cumingii. The sequence goes on from CM068835.1 coordinate 29,252,013, forward strand.
GACCAAGTAGGACTTGAACCACAGTAAGGCTGTTTCGTGAATGCCAAATACATGCTGGAGACAGTGAAGTAATATATCATGGTCTGTTGTGTCAAATGCTGCAGACAAGTCAATGAGGGTGAGGACTGTAATCTTTCCGCTATCCAACGCAGAGAGAATGTCAGTAACTACTTTTAGAAGAGTAGTTTCAGTACTGTGGCAAGGGCGATATGCAGATTGTACATTGCTAAAAAGACTGTTTGAATTTAGATGAGATACAAGCTGGGATAGAACAACCTTTTCTAAGATTTTTGATATGAATGGGAGATTAGAAACTGGGCAATAGTTCTTTAAATCGTTATGGTCTAGTGTTGGTTTCTTCAGCAGAGGCTTTACAAAGGCAGTTCTCCACTATAATATGCCAGTTGTCCAATATAATACACCAGTTCAGTATAATACACCAGTTGTCTACTATAATACAGCAGATCTTCACTATAATACACCAAGTGTTAACTATAATATGACCGCTCCTGTGGCCTAGTGGTTAGAGCATCTGCCTCACATGCGGGAGGTCGTGGGTTCAATCCCTGACCGAGTCAGACCAAAGACTTACAAAAATGGTACTAACAGCTGCCTTGCTTGGCACTCAGCATTAAGTGGTTAGTGTTAGGACTGGTTGGCCTGGTGTCAGAATAATTTGAGTGGGTGGAACATCATGCTACATGTCTGCGGCATGATGCCCCAGTGATAGACATCACTATAAACTGCCACACTGCAGACATCCTAGCGATATGACTGAATAATTGTTAAAGCAACGTTAAAAATCCAAATCACACATCACACAACTATAATATGCCATTTGTTAACTATAGTACACCAATTGTATATTATAATACACAAATTATTAAAAACTATGACACCATTTGTTTACTGTAATAGACTAAATGTGCACTATAATGCACCAGATATTTGCTGTAATACACCAACTGTTCACTATAATACACCAACTGTTCACTATAATACACCAACTGTTCACTATAATACACCATTTGTTCAGTATAATACACCAACTGTTCACTGTATTACACCAACTGTTTACTATAATAACTAGTTATTCACTACAATACAATAAGTGTTTTACCATAATAGGCCAATTCTTTACTATAATACATCATGTTACAACAATTGTTCATTATAATACAAAAATTGATCCTATAACACATCAGTTGTTCACTGTAATACACAAAAATTGTTTACTATAATACACATACCTTCATTCTGTTTTTGTTACTGTCAGATATTTTCACATAGTCAGTTTGCAGCTTGTTGTGAAAACCTGTGCATGGCATGGTCATTCTTGACTTAGATTTAAATATCACGAGTCCATTATAATATAAATATTGAACATTATGGCTGAAAATAATTTAGGCTCAGACTGAGAATGTACAATAGTCCCAGATCGAGATTTTGTGAAAGATCTTTTTTGCTAAGAGAGATATCACTGGTATATTAGTATATTGGTGGCTTGAACTTAAGCATCATGTAGGGCTTAGCTCATTTACACATTTTATGATGTTATATTTGAAGACATCTGTTGTAGTGTGTTCTTTATATCCAGGCACATTGTTTATATTTTGGAGCAGGTTTTTTGCATCTTTATTTGTAGAGCAGGTTATGAGCTTAGCTAAACATGCAAATCATCTGTCTGTACTATAAGACATGGATAGAAATAAGTGGTTAGTACTATAAGACATTGATAGCAAATCATCTGTCTATACTTTTAAGATATTGACAGCAAATCATTTGTCTGTACCTTTAAGACATGGATAGCAGATTATATGTCTGTATTTTTAAGACATTGATAGCAAATCATCTGTCTATGCTTTTAAGATATTGATAGTCATCTTTTTATACTTTTAAGACATGGATAGCAAATCATCTGTCTGTACTTTTAAGACTTTGATAGCAAATCATCTGTCTGTGTTGTAAGACATTGATAGCAATCATCTGTCAGTACTGTAAGACATTGATAGCAATCATCTGTCAGTAACGTAGGACATAGCAATCATCTGTCTGTAATGTATAGAAACAAATGGATAGCAATCATCTGTCTGTGCTGTAAGACATTGATAGCAATTATCTGTCAGTACTGTAAGATATTGATAGCAATCATCTGCCAGTAATGTAGGACATAGCAATCATCTGTCTGTAATGTATAGAAACATGGATAGCAATCATCTGTCTGTGCTGTAAGACACTGATAGCAACCATCTGTCAGTAATGTAGGACATAGCAATCATCTGTCTGTAATGTATAGAAACACATGGATAGCAATTATCTGTCTGTGCTGTAAGACGTTGATAGCAACCATCTGTCTGTACTATAAGACATTGATAGCAATCATCTGTCAGTACTGTCAGACATGAATAGCAATCATCTGTCTGTAATGTATAGAAACACATGGATAGCCATCATCTGTCTGTGCTGTAAGACATTGATATCAACCATCTATCTGTACTGTAAGACATTGATAGCAATCATCTGTCAGTACTGTAAGGCATGAATTGCAATAATATGTCTGTACTATAAGACATGGATAGCAATCATCTGTCTGTACTTTAAGACATTGAAAGCAATTATCTGTAAGTGCTGTAACATGGATAGCAAATCATCTGTCTGTACTTTAAGACATTGAAAGCAATTGTCTGTCATTACTGTGACATGGATAGTAAATAATCCATCTGTAATGTAAGACATGGATTTCAATCATCTGTATTTAATGCAAGGCATGGATAGTAAATCATCTGTTTGTACTTGTGAAATCATACGTCTTTAAGATGTGGATAGCAAATCATCTGCCTGTGCTGTAAGGCATGGATAGTAAATTATCTGTCTTTAATATAAGACATGGATTGAAATCATCTGTTTTTAGTTGTAAGACATGGATAAGAATCATATGAAATGATATGCCTGTAAGATGTTGATAGAAAATCATCCACCTGTGCTGTAAGACATGGACAGCAATCAACTGTACTGTAAGACATTGATAGCATCATCTGTTATTACTGTAAGACATAGTAATCATCTGTAAGTAATGTAAGACATTGATCGCATTCATCTGTCTGTAATACACAGCAGTCATCTGTCAGTACTGTGAGAGATGGAAAACAATCACCTTTATGTAATTTAAGACATGGATAGAAATCATGTGTCTGTAACATAAGACAGATAACAATCATCTGTCTCTGATGTGAGACATGGATAGCAAATCATCTGTCTGTAATGCAAGACGTGAATATCAATCATCTGTCTGTAATGTAAGTCATGGATAGCAATCATCTGTCTGTACTGTAAGACATATATAGCAGTCATCTGTCTAATGTAAGACATGGATAGCACTCATCTGTCTAATGTAAGACATGGATAGCAATCATCTGTCTGTAATGTAAGACATGGATAGCAGTCATCTCTGTACTGTAAGACATGAATAGCAATCATCTGTCTAATGTAAGACATTGATAACAATCATCTGTCTGTACTGTAAGACATGGATAGCAATCATCTGTCTAATGTAAGACATGGATAGCACTCATCTGTCTAATGTAAGACATGGATAGCAATCATCTGTCTGTAATGTAAGACATGGATAGCAGTCATCTCTGTACTGTAAGACATGAATAGCAATCATCTGTCTAATGTAAGACATTGATAACAATCATCTGTCTGTACTGTAAGACATGGATAGCAATCATCTGTCTAATGTAAGATATGGATAGCAATCATCTGTCTGTACTGTAAGACATGGATAGCAATCATCTGTCTGTACTGTAAGACATGGATAGCAATCATCTGTCTAATGTAAGACATGGACAGTAATCATCTGTCTGTACTGTAAGACATGAATAGCAATCATCTGTCTGCAATGCAAGTCATGGATAGCAATCATCTGTCTGTACTGTAAGATATGAATAGCAATCATCTGTCTGTAATGCAAGTCATGGATAGCAATCATCTGTCTGTACTGTAAGACATGACTAGCAATCATCTGTCAGTACTGTAAGACATGAATAGCAATCATCTGTATGTAATGCAAGTCATGGATAGCAATCATCTGTCTGTACTGTAAGACATGGATAGAATTCATTTATCTGAACTGTAAGACATGGATAGCAATCTGTTGGTACGACATTTATAGAAATTTTGAATAATTTTGAGGCTCAGTGTGAAATTATGCCAGTAGTACAACAGTAACATGAAAAGATTACTCATAAAACTTTGTTATTTCCTTTGGCAACTGTTTTCTTAATAAAAAGATAAATCTGTTTATAAATTGCATCAATGAACCTTTCTTCTAACAAGTCTGTTCCTTGCAGTGTCGTGAAAGAGGGATCACATACAAGGGTCCTCTTCAGGTTCAAGTGGGGTTCTCAATCAATGGAAACATGGAGATGCCTATTACCAAAGTTATAGGGGAGATACCTATCATGGTCAAGGTGAGTGGATCAAGGTCAAAGACACAGTTTAAGAAAACACATCAGATGGAAAGCTGACCTTGTACATTTTATTTTTCCAATTATCTTGACTATACAGTTGTGCTTTTAATATTTGTTTTTGTTCTTTGTTTTGCTGTGCTTTCACCATATTTGTGGAGTCAGCATTCATATTAATTTGTACTCATGTCCATCTTAATCATTTCCTGTCATGTCCATCACTAAGTTAGTTTTGCAATTTACAACTTTATAAGGACTTGATGGATCCAAATGAGATAGTCTGTAAACAGAAATTCATGCAAGTCAGCAGATAGATAATGAGTCTCAGAGTTATTTTTGTTTTTTTCTATTAACCCTCTGGACACTAAAATAATCACCCTCCTGTTTGTTGGTAACCCCCCCCCCCTTCAGATTTAAAAAAAAAGCATTAAGGATATAACAATTTACAAAATGTTAGTCCTTTCATTCATCAGTTTATAATTTCTAACCTGTTTGTCACTAGTGATCCCAAACATTGTCAACTTGTTGGTGTTTTGAATCAAAAAGTAGTTTCTTTAGTAAAATGTTAGCCCATATTTGCATGGGCAAGTCAATGTTTTGAAGCAATAGATGTAATATAGTTTATTGTCATTGATAATTTCACTAATTCCGTAGCTACATCTCACTGAACACAAGAGTTCCTGCTTTGTGTTGATTGTAAAAATCTTAAAACTAGACATTGCAAATATGTCTGAAGGCAGCACAATTGTTTTAAAAATGGATTGTTCTAGAAACCGGAAAAGGACACTGAGAAGTCTGCCTGCTAGTTTATTTTGAGAACTTCCATTTAGTTTGAAACACTAGTAAGTATGTAAACATAGAACTAAACCTTGAAAAGATTGGCACCACTTTTATTATTGCTCGATGGAAAAATTAAACAGGAAAATCGGCAAAACGTCAGATGTGAAGAAAGATTAAAATGTTATACATGTGCCTTAATATGGAGTCCATACATAACAAGAATTTACATACATTCACACATGCATGTACATGCTTGAGTACAAGTTTGCACACACAGACACACACACACATGATCATGGTTGGATATTTATTGATGTGTAAATTTGACCTAATCACTCACAAAGTAAATAAAGTCCAAAGGACTTTTGTTAACTTTGTGAGTGATTAGGTCAAATTTACACATTGATAAATACAACTGAATACATAGCTCAGTCTTCGATTAGCAAGAGTCATTGATTCTTTATACAGTAATATAGTGTAGAGTGTAAGAGCGAGTTAGGCCAGTCATATAAGGAGCTTGTTAGTATCATTATTTTAATATATGTTGATTGATGCTGTTCAAACCCGGTTATTCCTTTTTTTTCTAACATTGCCCTTGCATAGGGCATGTGTTATTATATCATTTGTTGTTCTGAATTTCTATGCATTTCAATCTTTGAAAAACAAAATCGTTTCTGCTTTTAGTGAGCTCCCTTACTTGATATGTGACCCTGATTTTGAATAACAGCAGGTGAAACATTGTTGAAGTGAAATGATATAATTTCTCAAGATTGGATTGTAAAGCCTGCCATATGCTTTCTTTGTAAAAGGTGTGGTTGTTGGAATGCACGATTAACTGTACAGTTATATTGTTTTAACTTTTATTGGATGATTTTAATCAGGGTTGCACATTTTGGTAGGAAATCAAAGGTGGATGGGTGGGGATTATTACTATGGTGTAAGATGTTGATATAGATGAAACTTCACATAAAATACCTGGTAACTGGGAATCAAAAGTAGTCTACAGAATTTACTAATGTATAGAAATAATTCTTCATCATTAGCAATTATATCCAATCAGGTTGCAGAAAATTTGGTCCATTCATAAGTTTCAATTATATATGTACACACACTTTTGAGACAGTAATGATCTTCTGTACACGAAAGATAATGTGGAGTGTACATTTTATGATGTATATCTATCCACTATCTGTCTGTTTTGTCATCCCTTTTGTTCTTTGTGCACAATAACTTAAATTCTCCAAAATCTACCGTTACCAAATTTTGTAAGTATCTTGCATTTGGGGCAAGGAAGAAACTGATTGCTTTTGGGCTCTCATGGACTGAAAGAAGAAAAACTGTTTTCACAGAATACTGGACTTGTATGCCAGACATGTTGACCAAACTTTATAATTGGCTTGCATTTGAGATAAGACACCTGTGTAAGTTACAATGCTCAATCAAAGTGATGCAGAGAAGAAGAAAGGTTTCCAAAAAATATCTTTTTCTTTATCACAAAATGTCATGGATGGCTTGCAGTTGAGATGAAACTTCATGGATGGCTTGCAGTTGAGACAAAACTTTGTGATTGGCTTGCAGTTGAGACAATACTTTGTGGATGGCTTGCGGTCGAGACAGTGAAGACATATTTTTATTGTGTGATCAAAAGATCAAAGGTTAATTTCACAGGTAAAAATAAAACGACCAATGATTCCACAAAATGGAAGTTTTGTACCTCATGTCATGACTGTAGATGGTTTTCATTTTGAGACACATTGATTTTTGGGTTAAAAGATCATGGTTCAAGTTCATAGTCACTCCAAGAAGGAAAACATTTCCTTGAAATAACTAAAGTCCTATGACTCAAACCCTGGCCAAACATTGTGGATGACTTGAATTAAGACAAGATGGCACCTTTTCATTTTGGGACTCAGGAGGTAAAAAGCTATGGGCAACAGGACTGAAAGAAGAAAACTGTTTTCAGCAAAATAACTTGACCTGGTGGGCATATAATGTACAATTCTTGGTAAAATTTTCTTTCAGTCTGACGTGTGTAATCTGGCAGGAATGTCTCCCTCACAGCTGATTAAACACAATGAAGAAGCAGAGGTATGTGTCTGTATTCAATTCATAATTTAACTGCTTTGTCATGGCCTGTCACACACAGAAAATACAACTAACAAGTCCAGGATCACAATTGAGATTTGCCGAACATAAATACTCAAGTCTGCATCCATAACAAAATAATTGAGTGGGATGAGTGGTACATTTCCAAAAATTACTACCATAGTCTCTTTTGAATACATATAGTTTGACTTAAGAAAAATATCAGCAAGCCATATACATGTTTTGCTTAAAAATTAATTCAGTAGAATGCAGTTTTGGAAAGCTGTCTTGAAAAAAGACACAACACTGGAAAGTGAAATAAAGAAAAAAGCTATAATAGAATGTTTGTATTGTCTTTGAAATTTAATTGATTTAGATAAAATAGAAATAAAGGCTACAGCGATGCTAAATTTTGTCATGACGGCTTTTGTCATTGTCTAAAGGCAAAGTGTTTTGTTCATTACATTAATTAACAGTTAATATTTATCACTCTGTTCCCCAGAAATTTGAAATGATTGCTTGACACAGAGATTATAAGGTTCAATTCATTATCTAGACCATTTTATTCATTAAAAATTATTCAGCTGCATTCAGTGGATCTTTCTTTCATCACAGTGTAAAAAGTTGGCAGGTAGAACAAGTTGTCCACCTGTAAGGTTTGTATGAAGTAGATTTGGCCCCAACTTAAAAATGTCCCATAATATTTATTGAATGTCAGACCCAGATTTTACTGGGCATTAAATTTCACAAGCTAAGAATACTTTCAATCAAGTTTTAAAAATGGTGGCTAGAGGTGTCTCCAGCTACAGGGAATGATGTATAATTAATGGCTGGAGATCTTAACCTATGGGCATTCACATTTAAAGAAGATTTATAAATTTGCCTCCAAGAAAAGTCCAGCCAAGTTGAAACTGCTTGGTGTTTGAGTGACCAGTAGATTATACTGAAGTTTGATTTTGAGGCCCATTCCTTTGAGTGATATAGTCATTAACTGTAGGGAATATCAGCTTAATGGTCTGGTTACGGGAATGTTAGGTTAACATTTTTGGTAGAAAACATAGTGAATGTTTTATGTCTATTTATCGCTGTAGACATTATGATTGCTTCAATCTTTCTGTGTCATTCTTCATTTTTGGTCCCAATATTCATTAAACCTGGTGAATTATTTTCCCCTGTACACAAGTGTGATATTTATTTTGGTTCTGGCTGTACAAACCCCAAACCATCCCACCGTGTGAGCCCCATGGAGGGATCAATGGGTCGAATACACAAAAAGTGCATTTACTGACACAATTTAAATATTTTTGGATCAAATTTTGGGTTTGCAGTTGACATCCATATATAGTTAATTTTCAGACATGAGTACAAAGTCAGATATGCAACTGCCATTTGCCCCTGGGTCAAACCTTAATCCCTTCCCCCTTAAGCTCATAAGTTGGAGACTATTGAAATCTCCATACTGTAACCATATATTAGCAGTCCCAGATAGTGCCTATTCCTTATCAGTAAACTGGGTGAAAATTGACTTTTTCTTATACTGTCTGTGCTAAATTTGTATTAAAATCAATACTGATAAAAACATTTTTACGAAATAAACTTTAATTAAAAGAGCTTTAAATTATCTACAAAAGTATATAAATTTCATTAATATGTACTTTTTATTGCATAACCATATGGTCATGTAATTATCAACCAGTTATCAAAAGTGACGGCTCTCAGTTCATTGCTATTTCCTGTGTGCACTTATTCACACCGGTGTGTTTGTTTTGCAAATGCGGATCGCTAGAACCTCATGAATATTAATGAGGTATTTGTCAATTGAATGGGGAATGAATGACGTTTCCGATTGTGTTTTGAAAATTTGCATATGATGACCTTGTGCTGAGAAAATAGTCCCTAAAGTCTTGCTAGTTATTTTCCACTCATGGACGTTATATTTCAATTTTCAATATACCATTACAAAATACAGATTCTAATTTCTCTTTTGATACCAAATTTGTTTTTCGGAACAAGCATTTAAATACCTGCATTCAGTTTCGAAAGTACACTTTTTCCTCAAGTTGACCTCCATAAGACATGTCGGCGAAGTCGCCATATTGGTTTCACAATAAACATAACATCGATGTGAAATATTGGCAATCACAAGACAAATGATGTGATGTATGTACACCATTAGAATGTTTTATATCGGTATGTAATTCTTTTGTATATTTATTTATTTATTTATTAAATATTTTGTATAATATAACGTAAGTGTTATCTTATTAATGATCGTCCTTATGTTGACATGTATATGTAGATTTGACAGATTTACTCTCAAATTATTTTACGGTTTATTTTTCTTCTTCAAAACTTGCATCTAAATAAAAATGAGTGCCAAATTATTGGATGCAAATGATGTTTAAATATTTTAATAATAAAATGAAATCTCTGTAAACAAAATTTAACCAAATAGCTCTCAAAGATTGGTGGTACGAATAGAGTACAAACACCTGATTTACCGATCGATGTTTTGTATCATGATAAAGTACTGCTCTGCAATTTTAGATGATGAACTATATCTTTTTTTAACTTTACCTTTATAGATTTTCCTGGTCCTTACTGCCAAAAAGCAGGAATAAGTGTTGATACAGTATCTTCCAAATCTTGTTAAAAAAAATTAGACAAACTGTCAAAATGGAATTGTGATTGAAATTTTCAACTTTTATAAGAAAAATAATCAAACATTTGCTAAATTTTGCGACATTCTAACATTACTTAATGAGGGGTGTCAGTCATTTAACCAGTCTTCTCTTTCTAATAGAGTTAACAGTGTACTTGACCAGAAGAAAAAATTTCTGAGTAAAAACAGTGCTAGGTGTAGAAAATATTAATGAACTTCTAGGGAAGGAATTCAAGACAATGGTGCCAATAAAAAAAATCTTATCATGTGACAGAAAACAAATGCTTCAGTGAGACAGAGTCAGACAGTGTGTCAAACAATGAAGTTTAGTTGCCATGTATTACTTACAGCTCTAACAATGTTGGCATACAAACTGAAAATGAAACAGAAAATGACGTCACAAAACAGTGGAACATGAAAAATATTTATGCAACAAACAATCAAGAAAACTGCGCATATTAAAAAAGCAGGAAGCTTATTACAGACAAAAATTGGACTCAATTAATAATTGAATCAGTCACTATTCTGTAAAAAAAATGTCAACAAAAGAAATTATACATCATGATCAAAAATCAATATTCTTTGTTTTTGTGAACTTCAGTGACTTAACAAAAAAACATCAAAGCTTCACAAAGCAGAAGGTGTCTGTCACAAACACATTGAGGAAATAGAATTGCTAAGAAAAAACCTTGAGGAACTTCAAGAACAGCATCACTTGCTCACAATAAAATTCTATCTGTTGATGCAGATTTAGACTGACCATATTGTGACTATGTTGTTAGTCGTAGGGCTTATGTATGTTAGAGTGACTGGCCCTTACTGGGAACTCATTACGTCGGGAAAAGTGCCATACTTAGAATTGTATATACACATTCAAAACTTGCAGAAGTATTTAAAAGATTCTGCAGAAAAACCCAAACTAAATGAAAGTGATGAACATTGGTTGGGAGAGGTGTATGAAATTGCAATTGAGCAACGCTTCTATGAAATGACAAGATTTATCAAGACAGAAAATTACTGAATCAAGTTATTACTTCCATCTGTAAGTCAGTGGTAGGAACTACTGAAAAACAACTCTCAGATTTCTTGCCTAGTGGGCAGTACAGCGAAGCACCTGATCCAAAGACAATGATGAGGACACAGTTCGCGCAAGTGACCAATCTTGGCTGTGAATACCACTTTGTTGACGTTGATAGCAGTCAGAAGCGTAGACAATATGCCTCCTTGCACCACCACTCCTCCATTCAAGTACTAAAGAGAAACCATCTCAGAATGAAAGAGTGGTATGACAGTATGACTCCCACAGAAAAAGAGTCATTGTGGAAGAGTGCATGCCATGGTGGAAAAGACTTGTGTCTTAAACGTAAAGAACACCAGAAACTTGTGTGCAATGACATATTGGACCAAATGAGTGAACCGATACCAAAGAAGAGAAAACGAAATCCGAATGAAAAGTGAAATAGATGAACACAGTACAGTATGTCAACAGCTGCTTATTCTAGACCAGCTTAAGGAAAATGATTATGTTGTCGTAGCATACCAGGATGCTTGGTGCCCTGGATATATTTATGAAATTTAAAGTGACAATAATAATAATTTGATAGTTAAATTCATGGCACCATGTAGAAAAGTGAGAGTTGTTATATGGCCCAGCAGAGACGATGTTCAGGTAGTTAAGCCTGAATTTGTCATAGCAACTGGAATGCTTCCAGAATCTCTAAATTCTGTACAGCATTAGGCATTCTCAGAGCATAGAAAATTTAATCAACTGTTTATAATATGTGCCGATGTTTTCTTCTGAATTAAATGACTTGTTAAGAAATATGTTGTCCGGTATCTGAATTGTCTGGTAGAAGAAAAGTCTAGATTTTAACTCCTTATTTTCTTCCCTACACTGAAATCTAGGGGACATAGTTTAATATACTGTAGATATTTGAATTCTACATGTAAAAACCCTATAAGACTGCCAAGATTCATGGAGATGTCTTTTTGAGATCAAAAGTCGTGATGGAAATACTTATTTTATTAAACGTGTTGGGTCCGCGACTTAAACGAATTAAACAAGCATTTAAAGAAGGCAAAAATTCACTGAAAAGCCAATATTTGCCAATATTCAAATAGTCATAACTTCTGAACTAATCAACATATTTCAGAAATTAAAACTCTTCTTAATGAGTTCTATAAGAATCGATCATTAAAATGCAAATATAAAGTGTTTGTAATTTTGATGGGTTGCTGAACAGATGCACTTGCTTATCATGAAAAGATGAACTCATCTATGCAATCAATATTGGCCCCTGGATCAGTCTTTTTCCATCTGGTATTTATCCCAGGATTATTATGTGGAAATTAATAGTCACCAACAAGTCTTTGGGGGTTTGGTAGAAAACTTCTCTTTCTCAATCAGTTTTTGTCTAGTTAATTATTCTGACAGAAAACTAATTTTTGGTCATAACAAGAAATTCTAATTCTTCATCCTAGGGCAAGTCGGACATTTTTCTAGGCCAGTGAAGATTTGTTATCAATAACTCAGAATTAATAGTTATGCTATGATTTAGACCAATACTCATTGCAGCTGCTGTATACTTGTGTGAATGATTGCACATTATAACATGACACAGTTTAGGCCAGAGGAATGGTTAACTGACAAGATCCCAAAAAGTGGAATCAAATTAGAAAGAAGATATTGTAACTGCAACCTTTGATAACTTAAAGAGTATTATCTAACAATGCAGGTTACAATTTACGATTAGATCTGTTTCCCTGTCACATCAACATTACAACAAAAAAACTTTGACTTACCGGTCTATATATACCATATGGACAAAGGGAAGAAACTCATGCTAATTACCTTCTCTTACAACACTGTCTATTTACCCATATACAGTGGATGTTTAACAGTTTAAACTTTCAATTAAGAACAAACATTACACCACATTGCCTCTAGTTATCCATCAGAAATCTGATTTAATTATTCATCTCCTTAGGAAGTTGGTTTGGTATTGATCATTAATGTATTTGTTACATTATGGCAACATTATTTTTCTGTTTGGTTTAAACACTATTTTTAAAAAAATTGCATTTTATGGGTCTTGATTTTCTGACTTTGTAGTCCAACATGGTATTGTTGTTACTTGTTTATGGTTGTCTAATTTTTGAGCATTTCCTTGTTTTTTAACATGTGCAATCTTGCTATGGTGAATGCTTACAGGATTATTTCCCATTGTCTTTGTCGTTTTTATTATTACAGTTACACATTTAATGACCAAATCTTCAAATTACAAGGAGTTGGACACACATGAGATGTACCTTACTTGTACTACATGTTCCTGAGATTCACCATGCAGTGTTGACCCAAAGTGGTCACAGGGAATGTAAATACATTGTGCTAACATCAGAAATCTTGTTGAAACAAATGGATAGTACTGATACTGAAGCTTACAATTTACTAGCTACACTACTGCCATAATAGACTGGAACCTTTCAAGGCTTTGAGTGGGTCATGGATCCCAACAACCAAGTAAAACATTTATCAGAGATGGCAGATAAACATAAAATTCACATGTCTCAACAAATGATAACAAATTTGTAGTGAACTAGAGAAATTATGTAAAATTCAAATACACTGACTCGACAAATGAAGACAAATTTGTAGTGGACTAGAGCAATTATGTAACATTCAAATACACTTGTCTCAACAAATGACAACAAATTTGTAGTGAACTAGAGAAATTATGTAAACGTCAAATACACTGACTCAAATGATAACAAATTTGTAGTGAACTGGAGAAATTATGTAAAATTCAAATACACTGACTCAACAAATGATAATAAATTTGTAGTGGACTAGAGAAATTATGTAAAATTCAAATACACTGACTCAAATGATAACAAATTTGTAGTGAATTAGAGAAATTATGTAAAATTCAAAATACACTGACTCAACAAATGATAACAAATTTGTAGTGGACTAGAGAAATTATGTAAAATTCAAATACACTGACTCAACAATTGAAGACAAATTTGTAGTGGACTGGAGCAATTATGTAACATTCAGATACACTTGTCTCAACAAATGACAACACATTTGTAGTGAACTAGAGAAATTATGTAAAATTCAAATACACTGACTCAACAAATGATAACAAATTTGTAGTGGACTAGAGCAATTATGTAACATTCAAATACACTTGTCTCAACAAATGACAACAAATTTGTAGTGAGCTAGAGAAATTATGTAGAATTCAGATACACTGACTCAACAAATGATGACAAATTTGAAGTGAACTAGAGACATTATGTAACATTCAAATACACTTGTCTCAACAAATGACGACACATTTATAGTGAACTAGAGAAATTATGTAAAATTAAAATACACTGACTCAACAGATGATAACAAATTTGTAGTGAACTAGAGAAATTATGTAAATGTCAAATACACTGACTCAAATGATAACAAATTTGTAGTGAACTGGAGAAATTATGTGAAATTCAAATACACTGACTCAACAAATGATAATAAATTTGTAGTGGACTAGAGAAATTATGTAAAATTCAAATACACTGACTCAAATGATAACAAATTTGTAGTGAATTAGAGAAATTATGTAAAATTCAAATACACTGACTCAACAAATGATAACAAATTTGTAGTGGACTAGAGAAATTATGTAAAATTCAAATACACTGACTCAACAATTGAAGACAAATTTGTAGTGGACTAGAGCAATTATGTAACATTCAGATACACTTGTCTCAACAAATGACAACACATTTTGTAGTGAACTAGAGAAATTATGTAAAATTCAAATACACTGACTCAACAAATGATAACAAATTTGTAGTGGACTAGAGCAATTATGTAACATTCAAATACACTTGTCTCAACAAATGACAACAAATTTGTTGTGAACTAGAGAAATTATGTAGAATTCAGATACACTGACTCAACAAATGATGACAAATTTGTATTGAACTAGAGACATTATGTAACATTCAAATACACTTGTCTCAACAAATGATGACACATTTGTAGTGAACTAGAGAAATTATGTAAAATTAAAATACACTGACTCAACAAATGATTACAAATTTGTAGTGAACTAGAGAAATTATGTAAAATTAAAATACACTGACTCAACAAATGATAACAAATTTGTAGTGAACAAGAGAAATTATGTAAAATTAAAATACACTGACTCAATAAATGATGACAAATTTGTAGTGGGCTAGAGACGTTATGTAACATTCAAATAACACTTGTCTCAACAAATGACAACAAATTTGTAGTGAACTAGAGAAATTATATAGAATTCTGATACACTGACTCAACAAATGATGACAAATTTGTAGTGGACTAGAGCATTTATGTAACATTCAAATACACTTGTCTCAACAAATGACAACAAATTTGTAGTGGGCTAGAGAAATTATGTAAAATTCAACTACAATGACTCAGCAAATGATGACATATTTGCAGTGGACAAGGGAAATTATGTAATGTTCAAATACACTAGACTCAATAAACAACAAAATATGTTGTGGATTTGATAAATTATGTAAAATTCAAACAGAAAATAACTGCCCTACTGATAATTATGAGATGAGTATTGGTCTTACTAAAGGAATACATGTACTTAACACATTAATATGCTGGTAAATAACTATAATGACATTTTTGTTTCTTCTTGTTATTAATCTAAATTGTTTCCAAAATTGGATTTGGTCCAAATATCTTTCACAACAGTTCATTCATCTGTCATGTTTGTATAGATGACATGTGTCAAAGGTGGGATTGAAGGTTCAGAAATATAATTATAATTTGTGACAAATACAACTCATTTGTAACAAGCATTAATAACTTTAATAATAATTTGGTTATGAAAAATAAAAACATGCTTTTAATATCATTAAATTTGTAGCAAGATTACTCGAACATTTCCTTACATTCCAGATGGAAACTACCAAAGTTCCATAACATTGAAAAAGAACCTCGATATGTAGCACAAGAAAAAATAATGCAGTATAACAGTAATATCATACACCTCTTAGGGCTCTGCTTAGGACAGACAGTAAAACTGTTAATTGTTTGAAGATCATGTTGGTAAATCCACAGATTTGTATCATATTATAAGATCTCCACTATTGGGCATATCAGATTCCCATTTTTCTCGCCCTGCAAATTTGGGGACATTATAATTGTGTGGATGGGTGTAAAGTTTTGTGACCTTTATTCATATTGCAAGTTTTTTTTTCTTTATTCTTTTTGTCTCCAGGAGATGGGTGGATATTTTATCATCAATGGAATTGAGAAGATCATTAGAATGCTAGTTCTGCCCAAAAGGAATTTTGTAAGTTAATTTCTCATTTCCAATTCTGAATGCATTGGATTAAAGTGAAGGTAAAAAGTTATGAAAAGTTTTGGTTTATGCAGGATATATACAGGAAGGTTCTGGTAAATATTATTTATACAGCTTATCTACAGCAAAATTCTGGTAAATTTTGAATACAGGATTCTGTTAAATATTGTGTACACAGTGTATTTACACCAAGATTCTGGTAAATATTGTATATAAATATATATACACCAAGATTCTGGTAAATATTGCATATATACACCAAGATTCTGGTAAATATTGTATATATACACCAAGATTCTGATAAATATTGTTTATGCAGTTTATTTACAGCAAGATTCTGGTAAATGTTGTTTACAGAGTATATCTACTGCAAGGTTCTGGTAAATATTGTTGACACAGTGTATCTACTGCAAGGTTCTGGTAAATATTATCGATACAGTAAATATTATCGATACAGTGTATTTATTGCAAGATTCTGGAAAATGTTGACACTGTATCTACAGCAAGGTTCTGGTAAATATTGTTGACACAGTGTATCTACTGCAAGGTTCTGGTAAATATTATCGATACAGTAAATATTATCGATACAGTGTATTTATTGCAAGATTCTGGAAAATGTTGACACTGTATCTACAGCAAGATTCTGGTAAATATTGTTTACACAGTGTATCTACAGCAAGGTTCTGGTAAATTTTGTTTACACAGTGTATCTACTACAAGTTTCTGGTAACTATTGTTACAACAGTGTATCAAGATTCTGGTAAATATTGTTTACACAGTTTATCTACTACAAGTTTCTGGTAACTGTTGTTGACAGTTTATCTACTACAAGTTTCTGGTAACTGTTGTTGACAGTTTATCTACTACAAGTTTCTGGTAACTGTTGTAACAACAGTGTATCAAGATTCTGGTAAATATTGTTTACACAGTTTATCTACTACAAGTTTCTGGTAACTGTTGTTGATAGTTTATCTACTACAAGTTTCTGGTAACTGTTGTTGACAGTTTATCTACTACAAGTTTCTGGTAACTGTTGTAACAACAGTGTATCAAGATTCTGGTAAATATTGTTTACACAGTGTATCTACAGCAAGGTTCTGGTAAATATTGTTTACACAGTTTATCTACTACAAGTTTCTGGTAACTATTGTCACAACAGTGTATCAAGATTCTGGTAAATGTTGTTGATACATCTTATCTATTGCAAGATTCTGAAAAATGTGTAGACACTGTATCTACTGCAAGGTTCTGGTAAATATTATTGATAAAGTGTATCTACTGCAAGATTCTGGTAAATATTGTTTACACAGTGTATTTACAGCAAGATTCTGGTAAATGTTGTTTACAGAGTATATCTACTGCAAGGTTCTGGTAAATATTGTTGACAGTGTATCTACTGCAAGGTTCTGGTAAATATTATCGATACAGTGTATTTATTGCAAGATTCTGGAAAATGTTGACACTGTATCTACAGCAAGGTTCTGGTAAATGTTGTTTACAGAATGTATATACTGCAAGATTCTGGTAAATATTGTTTACACAGTGTATCTACAGCAAGGTTCTGGTAAATATTGTTGACACCGTTTATCTACTACAAGTTTCTGGTAACTATTGTCACAACAGTGTATCAAGATTCTGGTAAATGTTGTTGATACATCTTATCTATTGCAAGATTCTGAAAAATGTGTAGACACTGTATCTACTGCAAGGTTCTGGTAAATGTTATTGATAAAGTGTATCCACTGCAAGATTCTGGCAAATGTTGACACTGTATCTACTGCATTGTTCTGGTAAATATTGTCAACAGTATCTACTGCAAGGTTCTGGCAAATATTGTCGACACACTGTATCTACTGCAAGAATCTGGAAAATGCTGTTGACACAGTGTATCTACTGTAAGGTTTTGGTAAATATTGTTGACACAGTGTATCTACTCCAAGGTTCTGGTAAATATTGTTTACACAGTGAATCTACTGCAATGTTCTGGTAAATATTGTTTACACAGTGTATCTACTGCAATGTTCTGGTAAATATTGTTTACACAGTGAATCTACTGCAAGGTTCTGGTAAATATTATGCATTGGAGTGATACTAGTAATCAAACACTAAATCAAGGTAATTATCACAGAAATCATAAAAAGTATCTGAATTAATTCTAGTAAAATATGAACTGTGAAATTTTGCAGATTTTATTTTGTGTGCGAGTTTTACGACTGAGTCATGAACTTGGAACGTTATAGTGGTCCACCTCTTATAATGACCACCCTTGCTGTAGCAGGAGAGTGGCCTTTTAAGAGGGGTAGCCTTTCTGTAGATGATCACATAGACTGGAGTAATAGTTGCATATAAAGTACAAAAGGCTTTGCTTATTTTTTAAATATCTTCGTTTTAAAATCATCTGTATGTTATAGAATTTATGTGATAAGCTTGAGTTGATCTTTTTAGGATTATTGTGAATAATTATCAGTCACAACCCAAAATCCTATGAAAACCATGTCAATAAAATCAGGGTACAAACATCTGACTGTTTCTATCATTCTCCATCCTATAGTCTGACAATACAAACCTGTTTGTTTGTATCCCCCTACCGATTTAAATAATGGAAACCTTTAATGTGATAAAAAGTGCAAGGAACTTAATCAATTCATTCATTGATTTATAGTTTCTAACCTGACTGTGAGTAGAGTGGCCCTAACACCATGATCATCTGCGCGTTCCATGCTTAACAGAAGTTTTCAATGTAATAGACGGACATGCTTGGATCCATTTCCAGTTCCTGGACAATTCCATTTCCAGCAAATGGGTGTGTCACGACTACAGATGTACATACATAAGTTGTCTGCTTTCTGATATTTACAATGTTGAATCAAGCAAAGGAAAATAATGACAACAACAAATTTGCTTTTCACATGGATTTAACAAGCGGTTCAATTTCTATGTTCATGTGTGCAAATGGATATAGATCCAGACACTCAACGTAATGGTTGCCGAACAGGATGAACTACGTCATTATGTTGTCTGATGGAAATAAACTTGCCTATAGTGTATGCAATATGGCGCCATGTTAGTATGGAAAGTCCGTTAAGCATGAAGTGTTGAAGGGGATGCCAGCATTAGCGCCATTCTGGTCACAGTCATGTTAGAAATTATAAATCAATGATTCAGTTGACTTAGTTCTGTACACTTTTTATCACATTAAACGTTCTTGTTTTTGAAATCAGTAGGGGGGTACAAACAAACAGGGATGTAGAGTCAGACTATAGTTGAGGCTATGATATTGTAACTCTGCACATCGATTCCATTTCCCAAGTGTTATTGAATGTATAATGACAATATTTGTTTAAAATATCTCCGACATTAGATTTATCAGCAAAAACAATTGTATGATTTCATTGACTTACTTTCACTTTTCATTCTAAATGTAGAATGTCAGACAACATTTTAAATTTTTTACAGCAAGCTATTCCTTCACTAGCAACCATACCATTTTCAAGCTGAATTGTAGCTATTTCAGTATAGTCTCCTTTCTAGCTATTATACAGTTTGCTTAATGTTTGCAAGGAAAGTGAGCATATCACCTGTTTGACTGGTTATAGTCAGGTACACTTTAAAGTATTTGATTGCTAACTTACCAGTTTTAATTTATGGTGACCAAAAATCATGCTAACATGAACTGAACAAAATTGTGCTTCTCCATTTTTTATTTTTTGTCATCATGAGAATTATGAATGGTAACAAGAGCCTGTAATAGCCAGAGTAATAGAAACACACAGCTGTAAGGATTGCTTACCTATTTGTATGTATTAGATACATTATACCTATTTGTATGTATTAGATACATTATACCCATTTGTATGTATTATATACATTATCGGAATGTTGAAACTATCCATGTGTTGAACATCTGTAAACCCATGTATGTGTTTGCTCATCAGGTAAATTCGACATTTTATGTTCCAATACCCTGGCTGCATTAGGGGATTGACCATCCTTAAGGGCTATAAGGGCAATTCCATTCCAGTATACAACTGTAAACTTAAATGCCTACTTTTGAAGCATGGACGCAGGAAATATATGATTTTTTTTATATGTCTGTTGATGAGGTGAAGGGGTAAAAGCATGTGATGTTCCAGCCTGTATGTATGTATGTATGTATGTAGTATGTATGTATGTATGGATGGATGCATGCATGCATGCATGCATGGCACATGTATGGCACCAGTGCACATTAATGGCTGTATGGTAGCATTTGACAGTAAAAGTACCATAAGAAATACCACCAAAAATATAGCTAATTTTAATTTTTGTGAAATCGACCTTTATTTCCAGCCCAATTGTATGATAAGGCCATCATGGAAGAATCGAGGTTCACTCTACACAGAGTATGGTGTATCAATGAGATGTGTGAAACATGACCAAAGTGGCTCGGTGAGTCTTGAAATAACTATCTGTATATCATTTGAAGTTCAGTGGTTCCTAACTCTACAACACCTCATTATAGCATAGTCACTCATATGAACATTATTCATTTGTCCCTAACTACACCTCATTATAGCATGGTCACTCATATGAACATTACTCATTTGTCCCTAAATACACCTCATTATAGCATAGTCACTCATATGAACATTACTCATTTGTCCCTAAATACACCTCATTATAGCATAGTCACTCATATGAACATTATTTATTTGTCCCTAACTACACCTCATTATAGCCTAGTCACTCATATGAACATTACTCATTTGTCCCAAACTGCACCTCAGTATAGCTTAGTCACTCATATGAACATTACTCATTTGTCCCTAACTACACCTCATTATAGCATAGTCACTCATATGAACATTACTCATTTGTCCCTAACTACACCTCATTATAGCATAGTCACTCATATGAACATTACTCATTTGTCCCTAAATACACCTCATTATAGCATAGTCACTCATATGAACATTATTTACTTGTCCCTAACTACACCTCATTATAGCCTAATCACTCATATGAACATTACTTGAAGTACACGGGTCACTGATCATACAAGACCTCATTATAGCACTGTCACTCATGAATATCATTCTAAATACAATGGTCCTTAACTATACAGCACCTCACTATAACACTATCACTCTTATTAATATTGCTCAAAGTAAACTGGTCCCCAACTATACAGCACTTTTCATTTTAGCACTGTCACCCTAAGTACACTGGTCCCCGACTATACAGCACTTTTCATTATAGCACTGTCATTCTAAGTACACTGGTCCCAAACTATACTGCACATCATTAGAGCACTGTTGCTTATTAATATCACTCAAAGTACACTGGTCCCTGACTATACAGCACTTTTCATTATGATACTATCACTCGAAAGTACACTGGTCCATGACTAGACAGCACTTTTCATAATAGCACTATCACTCAAAGTACACTGGTTTCTGACTATACAGCACTTTTCATTATAGCACTGACACTCTAAATACACTGGTCCCTGACTATACAGCACTTTCATTAAAGCACTATCACGCAAAGTACACTGGTCCCAGACTATACAGCACTTTCATTAAAGCACTATCACGCAAAGTACACTGGTCCCAGACTATACAGCACATTTTATTATATCCCTATATCTTATGAATATCACTCAAAAGTACACTGGTCCCAGACTATACAGCACTTTCATTAAAGCACTATCACACAAAGTACACTGGTCCCAGACTATACAGCGGATTTCATTATAGCAATATCACACAAAGTACACTGGTTCCTGACTATGCAGCACTTTTCATAATAGCACTATCACTCAAAGTAAACTGGTCCCTGACTATACAGCACTTTTCATTATAGCACTATCACTTACAAATATCACTCTAATTACACTGGTCCCTGACTATACAGCACTTTTCATTACAGCACTATAACTTATGAATATCATTCTAAGTAAGTACACTGGTCCCAGACTATACAGCAGTTTTCATTATAGAACTATAACTTATGAATATCACTCTAAGTACACTGGTCCCTGACTATACAGGACTTTTCATTATAGCACTATCACTCTTTCGTGAGCATTGGTCTGGCACAAGATTAAAATAATAATGACATTTTCATTTTACATTAAAATTAAATTTGAAAATCTATGAATCACATAATTAACTTGTGAGAGTTTGCATTACTCAGATGTGAAATTTGCCAGTAAAATTCTTGTGATGTAAAGTGAGATTATGAGAATGGCCTGGTATGTTAATTATGTATGTGGAATTTAAAAGAATCCATTTTGGATGACATTTTAAAAAAAAATTGCTATTGGAAACTTCTAGTAAGGTCCGTAGCAGGTGGTAAGACATACATAATTTGATAGAAGTTATCTTTCAAATACATAAATTGTGAAACTTTACTTGTCATGGGATGTCAGTAACAAGTGTTGCATATTGTATTATTAGGGTCAAGATCATGTTATCAGTGTTCTCCCTACACCAGTAAGTCATATCAGAAAGAAATATTCCCAAAAACTTATTGTACATTAGATTCATGTATGTGCAAACTGCTTGACAGGTTGAATTCTTCCGTTACAGAATATTGTTCTTCACTATCTTTCAAATGGGACAGCGGTGCTGAACTTCAGCTTTCAGAAGGAAATGTTCTTTGTGCCAATAGTCTTCATTTTGAAGGTAATTGTGATTCATAAGTAAAACCAGAACAACTTGCACACATTCAAACAGTTTTCATGTCTGCCTTTACTAGTGAGAACATGTACAACAAGTTTCAGTTGATGCATGTGCATTATGGTGCTGGATGCATCCATCTTGTATATAATTGTAAGGCACTGTATGATTGGGTAGATGTCAGAATGTGTGGCTATAAATGTAATGCACTATATGATTGGGCAGATGTCAGAATGTGTGGCTATAACTGTAATGCACTAAATGATTGGGCAGGTGTCAAAATGTGTGGCTGTAAATGTAATGCACTGTTTGATTGGGCAGGTGCCAGAATGTGTAGCAGTGAATTTAATGCACTTTATTATATACTCCTTTTATTCTCCATTAACTTTACATTGTCAGAATCGTGCAGTATTTTATGATACTGAACACTTTGTTATTGCACACATGTGCACAACATGTGTGTCTAACAATAGTGTATTAGGAATTACTTTGTAAACAAACCATGTACACTCATGTAGTAGAATTTAGGTTTATTAGATTTGTTTGTGAATAAACTAAGACTGCTGTTTTTTTGTCTGCTTAAAAGTAGAGATGATAAAGTGAACAATGTGGATGAGTTTACTGAGTCACAAATGAAACTTTTGAACAAGCAAATGAAGGAACAAGATAATCACACTGTCAACAACAAATGTGAGAGATGCAGATTGAAAATACCATTCTGATCATTTAAACAGTTATTTAGGAGAAATGTGTTTCGTTAATGGAATGGTTCAGACTATGACCAATGCACTATGGGGTATATCAAAATAGCAGAGAAAAGCATACTAAGGGCAAGGGTTATCACATATCTATCAGACACATACCATTTTTTATACATGAAAGTACTAAATTTGTGGGGAAAAAATGCAATTGAAGGTTTTGGTAGAAAAGTAAGGGCCTCAGAGCCAGTAAGCCAAGATGACAAAGAATTCTTATTTCTGCTGGCTGAATGGATAGTGACACACCAGCTGCTTTGCAGTTTCCTGCGTTAACTTTTTTGATACAGTGTTTCAGATTTAGGCTAGCGATAGATGCCATACAGGTCATAATATAACTGGGGAGCATGCAAGTGACTGGGCATAAACATGTCTACATTAGCTGGAAATAAGAATGTCCAAAAATATACTTATATTTTTGCACCTTGAATATCTACAAAATATACTTTCTTAGTTCTGCAAATCCGAATTACATGATTTATGTCATGGGTTCTAAAGCTTGATTACACATATCAATATTTATACTGTAATTTATTTTTCTGTAATTTTGACTGCATTCCGAATGCAATAACATTCTCCTTACTGCACTCAAAATGAAATGATGGTGATAATTCCACAGATTCTTTTATCATTAGAATTGAAAGAGTTCATATTTTCCCACATTATGATTCCAAGCATTCAATGACAGAACAGAAAAACACATGAAGCTGAGTCAAGACATATCCCTCCCTGCTCAAATCTTTTGTGGAATTAACACAGATAATGATTTCAGGTCCTGCAGAATTGAGTAGAATCAACAATGAAAAACAAAAAAACAAAATCAATTCCAGATGAACTGGAAAAACTTGGCAATTGTGATTCATTTACAGTATGACTCTAAATTTCAGTTTTAAATAGACCATAAGTGACAATTCTTTTTGAAAGTGATGTCTCGTGCGACTAAGTTCTGATTTTGCAGGGCGGATTTGTTTTGTGTATTGATGATACTACGCTTGTGTATTTATTTTGGAATACAGCATAAATTCAGTTATTTTGTTTCTTGTAGTGTATTTTTTATATAGTTAAGCCTTATGTTGAATAAGAAAATAAGCATATAATAAAAAGGTTACTGAATTTGTATGGGAAAATATGAACTCATTTTGTCAGATGGTTACTGCACTCCCACAGGTCATGCAGTATCCATCCAAAAAACTTATTCATATTTTCCTATACAAATGCAGTAGGGGCCCTGAGTGGCCGAGTGGTCTAAAGTGCTCTCCATTACAGATCACTGCCATCTCACCTCTGCATGTGTGGGTTCGAGTCTTGGATTCGGCCAGTGTGGGTATGTGAGAAAGCTTGCCAGTAGCTTCTCAAGAGTCGGTGGTTCTTTCCAGGGATTTCCTGGGTTCTTCCTCCACCATTAATACTGGCCGCCATGCATAGCCTATCATGTGCTGAAAAATGGCGTTAAACCCTACACCAACAACAACAACAACAAATGCAGTAACCTATAAATATGATTGAGTAGACATCAGAATGTGTGGCAGTGAAATCTGTGATACACTGTCAGAAACGTTGGCATCCTTTTCATGCCATGATAGTTGGAAAGGTTGGCATCCTTATGATGTCATGATGTTGGACACGTTGGAGTCCTTATGATGTCATGATGTTGGACAGGTTGGAGTCCTTGTGATGTCATGATGTTGGAAATATTGGCATCCTTATGATGTCATGATGTTGGACAAGTTGGAGTCGTTATGATGTTGGAAACATTGGCATCCTTATGTCATGATGTTGGACAAGTTGGAGTCTTTGTGATATCATGATGTTGGAAATGTTGGCATCCTTATGATGTCATGATGTTGGAAATGTTGGCATCCTTATGATGTCATGATGTTGGACAAGTTGGAGTCCTTGTGATGTCATGATGTTGGAAATGTTGGCATCCTTATGATGTCATGAAGTTGGAAATGTTGGCATCCTTATGATGTCATGATGTTGGAAACATTGGCATCCTTGTGATGTCATGATATTGGACAAGTTGGAGTCCTTGTGATGTCATGATGTTGGAAATGTTGGCATCCTTATGGTGTCATGATGTTGGTAATATTGTCATCCTTGTGATGTCATGATGTTGGAAATATCTGCATCCTTATGATGTCATGATATTGGACAAGTTGGAATCCTTGTGATGTCATGATGTTGGAAATGTTGGCATCCTTATGATACCATGATGTTACCTGTAACATGATTCTACATATAGTAAGTACTTTTCAAAATTCTGCACAAAATCTTATACGTGTTCAATGGTGGATAACACAATTTTCTCTATATCTTTTAAGAGGATATCATTTTCTGTATATGTCAGATGTGGATAACAAGTTTTTATATTTGTTAGATGGGGATAACACTCAAAGTACACTGGTCCCTGACTATACAGCACTCATTTTTAAAATAGAACCATAGTAGAAGAAGTCTTGGATCTGCATGTGCAAATTGGGCTGTTTCTTTTAGGTATGGACTCGGCATAGACATATTTTCTGGACAAAACCACTTACCTATTTCAAATCCACATGACATTGGTCATCTATTTCATTTTTGGTAACTTTTTTTGTAACTCAACCAGAGAGTCATTATTGATCACCGTGTGACAGTTGCTAGACCATGGTGACCTCGTTTACTGTATTTTAAAGCAAACTTTGCAAATATCTACACATGAACGTGTAGATCAAGTTTGTATGTCTCTATCATATGTGGAAAGGGTTTATAGTGTTATTCTTCTTTGTACATCTATAGTGTTATCCATCTTTGTCCATACGTCTGTGGTGTTGTCCATCTTTGTCCATACGTCTGTGGTGTTGTCCATTTTGATTACATCAGTTGCAAATTTCATTGGATAACATAAAAATTACTTTCATGGTACAGAGAAAAGTAATTCCTTTACAAGCATATACATATATATTAAGGACACCTGTATAAATGACAAAGTGAAGATTTCACTGTTACGGAAAGGACACTCGTCCATACAGGACATTATTTTGCTTATCCCTTGAGTGTACTATATAGGCAGGGATCTCTGTATGATCTTTCAAAAACTTATTTTTTTAGGCTCTCCTTGATTCTACAGATAAATATATTTATGATGAACTGGCAAAAGGAAAAGAAAAGAACTCTTTCTACAAGGGGTAAGTTTGTTTGTTTCCTGTATCACCAAACATTGTGCTGCTTAACTTCAAAAATTAGGTAATGACTTTGGAAAGTTTCATCTTTGAGTTTACCAGTTGTATGACATTGAATGGGTGTACAAATACGGATTGTAAAGGACTTCAGTTGTATGACATTGAACAGTTGTACAAATACGGATTGTAAAGGACTTCACTTCAGATACAAAATTGATATGGTTTCACTACTCAATTGTTTATTGTACGCCTGCATAAATTTGTGAAGTAGATACCAAATTTGACATTTGGGTTGATATTTAAAAAAGGAACAAATGAATGCTTTTGCTGAAAACAATTTGTCATACTTGCTTTAGACTATCTTTACCTGTTTATGCAAGCATCTCTTGAAGTCTGATATTGAGATGAATATTTTACTAAAGACTGTATGTACCATCTCTTGAAGTCTGATATTGAGATGAATATTTTACTAAAGACTATGTACCATCTCTTGAAGTCTGATATTGAGATGAATATTTTACTAAAGACTATGTACCATCTCTTGAAGTCTGATATTGAGATGAATATTTTACTAAAGACTATGTTCCATCTGTAGAAGTATGATATTGAGATGAATTTCTAATATTTTACTGTTGTTACAAGTCTAGGTCTAGGCTCTTACAAAAAGTAACAGGAAAAAAGTAAAGACAACAATCTTTGTAAAATTTAACAAATAATTTATTTCTCTAGAATATCAAGTGAAAAATGTGAAAAAAGAACTTAGTTTTACGAATCAGATCCAAAAATAATCCAAGAATTAAAAAACAAAAATCTTAGTGATAAAGTCCTGAATGAAACTGTGTTCAAATCCCAATGAAATCCCAAATGGAAAATGATAACGTCATTAATAGTCAGCAAAGTGCTGCATTGTCAACAGTCTCTTGTTGAATCACAGAAAATATTATTCCAGTGTTTTTAATATTCTGCATAAATTTTGATAAATTTCCTTGTCCAAGAATTAATTTAGAGCACTAGTATTTCCAGATAAAAAAAAATCACTTGAAATCCAATAATTTGAAGAAAATAAAATCTCAGCCCAAACTGGACACAACAACACAACTTAATGTGTCAAAAGTTGAAAGCCCACTGACTACATTTATACAAAACATTAGGTATAAGGCTAACTTAATGCAAAGCAGATTCCCATATGGATGTCAAGAGTTCAACCTTCCAGAAGAAATGGAAGTTTGCTACATGAAAATTATCATGTATTCCCAGTACGGCCTTAACTGAAAACAGTGCTTCTTACTCTAGGAAAGAATATAAATTTTGTTTAAAAAAAAGTTGTTTACCACAACTGCATTTGTTTCTGAATCAACGTCAGAAACTAGATACAGTGTTTGTATTATTATAACAGGTCAAACAGAACTGAACTGAATTCTGGAAAATGTCAAATCCAGTAAACAAAGTTACCTTACAATAGCATGTAATGGAATAAAAAAATTAAAACTAACAAACAAATAATTAAATTAAATATAATAAATAACACTGAGACTGTCTGTAACATCTGTAGAAGTATGATAATAAGATGAATTTCTAATATTATACTGTCAACTGTCTTCGTCATTTCATGAATTATAATATTGAGATAACTTTACCATCTCATGTAGTATGATAGCCTTATGATTTCAATGCAGATTTTTATTTTGGAATGGCACGTTAGGTGAGCAAAAATGGCTTTCTCACTTTGGTGCTGAAATGAAGGAAAGTTTTACCTGTCAAACTGTCTTCTGGTTTCATTTCCAGAATTCCCAAATTTAGATACTATGAGCTTATTAAGACAATATGGGGGAAATTGTACATCAGATAATGGGGGAGTGAGCCAATTCAGAATTGTAGCCAGTATTGAATTTTCATTAATACTGTTTTTGTTAATGTCATATATCATGTTTGGCAGATTCTGATAATGAAAATGAATATTTACAATTGTGAAAAGTAATGAAAGCATAGGCTTAACTGATGGAAGAGCTTATTTTTAAGAGAAATAACATGGCAAGAGCTTCTGAATGTCATTTTGCAGTGAGAAATAGACGCTTGTATGTCATATACAATTTTTGGTATCCAGTAATTTTGCTCCAAAGTTGTAGCTGATTACAGCAACTTACATTGAACATGCTTCATATAACCTTGAAAGATCTCCATGGATTTTGCCCATAAACTTATTGAATTTATTAGAGGGAATAGAGAACTTTAAAACTGATTAAAATATGTCACATTTATATTGAGACGTTTTGCTGTATATATTGTTACATGTTTAGGCTCTCATAAACAGTAACAAGAAAAGAGTGAAGCCAACAAGCTTTGTAAAATGTAACAAATAATTTAATTTCCTAGAAAAACACGGTATAAACGAGGAAAAGAACTTTTGGTTTTAAGAATCAAATCCAACAATAATCCAGGAATAATCCAAGAATAAAAAAAATTACAAGTCCTAGTAATAAAATGTTCTAATGAATTTGAGTTCGAGTCCTGATGAAAATCCAAAATGGAAGGCAATGACGTATGATATAGCCAGTTTAGTACTGATGTATCTACAGTTCTTTGTTATACCATGGAAAATAATCCGGTCTTTGAATTCCGATAAAAATTTCAATAAATGTCTTTGTTCAAGAATTCTGTATCAGCACTTAAATATTCTCCAGGGAAAAGAATTAATCTCTTAGAATCCAAATAGTTTGAAGAAAAATTAAAAATGTAACTCCAACTGGTCACAACAGAAAAAAACACTTTGATTCTAAGTTTTTAAAAGCCCAAGTGAGATTATTTCTCAAAACATTGGTATTAAACCTAGCTACTGCGCAATACAGATACATGTATGAGGGTCACGTGATCACTTTATAGAACAAGGTAGAAGCTTTACATCACGTACTCCCAAGACAGCCTCGATTTCACTCTTTAAATCACAAATTTTGAATGAATAAAAATTGTTTACACCAACTGTTACTAATTCTGTATCAAGGTCAGGAACTGGGTCAGCATAAAGATACAAAGTTTTATTTTTAGGCGTTTATGAAAAACAGTCATGTCAAACTAATTTCTGGAAAATGTCAAATTCCAGTAAACAAAATTACATTACTGTAACATATAATGGAATTAAATAATTTTTTTTAAACTAACAAACAATTAAATTAAATCAAATATAAAATTAAATAAAATATACATAACAATATATTGGTAACAAAATATGAAAAAATGAATACAAATGAATAAAATTGGATGGAACAAATAACACACAACACTGTGGTAGATAACAAAGTAACATTGAGATGGGGTTCAGTATTATGGCCAAAAAGTCCTGTTTGTGAATCCTATCAGTGGAGATAAATTTGTACCAACAATGATAACAGTGTCAATGATATTATCAGCAGTGTCAATAATATCATCTTGCCAGGCCAAAAAGTCCTTTTTGTTAAGCCTGTCAATGGAGATAAATATGTACCAACAATGATAACAGTGTCAATGATATTATCAGCAGTGTCAATAATATCATCTTGCCAGGCCAAAAAGTCCTTTTTGTTAAGCCTGTCAGTGGAGATAAATATGTACCAACAATGATAACAGTGTCAATGATATTATCAGCAGTGTCAATAATATCATCTTGCCAGGCCAAAAAGTCCTTTTTGTTAAGCCTGT
Organism: Sinohyriopsis cumingii; assembly: GCA_028554795.2. NCBI lineage: Eukaryota > Metazoa > Mollusca > Bivalvia > Unionida > Unionidae > Sinohyriopsis > Sinohyriopsis cumingii. Next base: position 29,282,621 of record CM068835.1, read on the forward strand.
CAGTGGAGATAAATATGTACCAATAATGATATCAGTGTCAATAATTTCATCTTGCCAGGCCAAAAAGTCCTTTTTGTTAAGCCTGTCAGTGGAGATAAATTTGTACCAACAATGATAACAGTGTCAATGATATTATCAGCAGTGTCAATAATATCATCTTGCCAGGCCAAAAAGTCCTTTTTGTTAAGCCTGTCATTGGAGATAAATATGTACCAACAATGATAACAGTGTCAATGATATTATCAGCAGTGTCAATAATATCATCTTGCCAGGCCAAAAAGTCCTTTTTGTTAAGCCTGTCAGTGGAGATAAATATGTACCAATAATGATATCAGTGTCAATAATATCATCTTGCCAGGCCAAAAAGTCCTTTTTGTTAAGCCTGTCAGTGGAGATAAATATGTACCAACAATGATAACAGTGTCAATGATATCATCAGCAGTGTCAAGAATATCATCTTGCCAGGCTAAATAGTCCTTTTTGTTAAGCCTGTCAGTGGAGATAAATATGTACCAACAATGATAACAGTGTTAATGATATCAGCAGTATCAATGATATCTTTAGCAGTGTCAGTGATATCATCCTGCCTGTCCAAACAGTCCTTTTTCTCAAGTCTGTCGATGGAGATACATATGTACCTAAAAAGTGTAAATGATATCGTCATCAGCAATAGTGTTGTAATTTCATATTCAAGTTTTTGAAAGACATAAGTGGTATATGATTCATACAGTCCATCAGTTTCATTCAAGGACTTTTCAAAGACTTCAAGAAGTTTTCAAGGAATATTTTGTGGAACAGGACTTCAGATAATTTTGAGAACTGTTGAGTGTACATTAATCCATAGTGCCAACAAATCTTCAGCTGTCAAGTTCAGTTTAAAATATAATTGGTGAAAATATTTTTCAAAAATGTTCCCACAGAGATAAAATATGTATATTATTGTAAATGTTGACATTGGTCCTTGAATTTATGTTCCCCACTTGGCATGGATTGATGGGGTGGGGGGTCATGGAAGCATGATAAAATAATTATAATTTTAAGAAAGCTGAAAAATAGGCTGCTTGGTAAAGGTTTTACTTTTTTCACTGTTTCATTTTTATTTTGAACAATTTTGTTCACTTGTTATGTTCAGTGTTTCACCATTAATATGTTCACTGTTTCAGCTGTATTGTGTTCATGTTGCGTCAGGCCTTGGGAGAGGGTCTAACCACCAGAAAGTCAGTCAACCAATACATAGGTGAAAGGTTCCGCATAAAACTTCAGCTGCCAGAGTGGTACACAGATGAGGAAGTTGGAGATTTTCTTATAAAGTAAGCAATATGTAGTATTCAGTGACTTTGTTTTTCTCTCTCCTTCCCTGCCTTGCAGTTAGTCTTGTCCATCCATCCATACTTTGTATTTTCAGCTGTGTATCCTGATCAGCTTGTTAGCACAGTTATGCTAAACATTTTGATACAGGCATTAAAATTTGGTACAGTATGTTTGTATGTGTATTTAGTAGACCTTACTAGCTTTCTGTGCCAGGATAGCAATTGTTCCATGTAAAAAAGAGCAACAAAAAATACATGGACTTAAAATGTTTTATGAAAAGTTGCTTAAAATGACTATTCAAGAAACAATGGACCCAGGCAAATGAATTTTCTTAGTTTTGTATAGCTATGCAAAAAACACTAGACCCACATGAGTGAAATTTGGTTAGCTTGCCATAGCTATGCAAGAAACACTAGACCCTGGCAAGTGAATTTTGTTTGTTGGTATAGCTAAGTAAGAACCACTGGATTCAGGCAAGTGAATTTTGGTAGTTTGGTATAGCTATACAAACAGCACTAGTTTCAGGCAAGTGAGTTTTGGTAGTTTGGCATATAGTAATGCAACAACCACTGGATTCAGGCAAGTGAAATTTTGGTAGTTTGGCATAGCAGTGCAACAACTGCTGGATACAGGTAAGTGAAATGTTTTGGTTTGCTATAACTTTAAGATGTTTTTTTGTAGCATTTTAATGTATTTTTGGAAGATACATTATGGGTTTTTGTTTACTTTTTTAGACTTAGGCCCTTTTAGACTCCAGAATGGTATGGACAATTTACAAATGGATCTAATTTATAAACACAAAGCTAACTTTACAAGCACCATTTTAATTTAAACACAAATTTATTTTGCAAACACAGATCCAAATTACAAACACAAATCTGTTTTACAAAGACAAATATATTTTACAAAGACAGATATATTTTACAAAGACAAATCTGTTTTACAAACACAGATCTATCATATTCTCATTTTTGTCTTGCCTGAATAAATGTAATGGAAACCAATACATTGCTGTCACATTAGTTTCTTTTGTCTATTGATCTGTCTACAGCCATTGGTTACAGTTTCTCAGTTTAATTGGTCATTATTGCCTGTGTATATAACAGTGTATTATTATCAGTTTTGCCACATAACTTCAAACAGGTGCACTAATCTTACACAATTATTCGTTATGCAGAAAGCTCTGGACCTAGGCGTGGCCTCGAGTGGCCAAGCAGTCTAAAGCACTCACTGTTACAGATCACTGCCATCTCACCTCTGCCTGTGTGGGTTCAAGTCTTGGGTTTGGCCATTGTGGGTATGTGAGAAAGCTTGCCAGAAGCTTCTCGTGGGTTGGTGGTTCTTTCTGGGGTTTTCCCAGATTCTTCCTCCACCATTGATACTGGCTGCCATATATAGCCTGTCTTGTGCTGAAAATGGTGTTAAACTCTACAACAACAACAACTGGACCTAGGCAGGTGATGTTTGGTGTAAGATTATCATGGCATTTAAATAAATTTTTGCAAGATATGTATTTTTACTGTTTCTAGACTCCTGTTGGTAGAGGTTGGATGCTCTTGCATTTCATCGACCTCTTACCTATTTTTTAATTTTATTATTGTCATGTGGTGTATTCAGTGGGAAAAGGAAATTTTTTGGCAAATTATTTTTCTCTAGAATACCTACCAAATCACACTACTATCAATCTGCCCTACTCTTCCGACAAATGTGAGCATCCTGTTGTTGGTTTTATTCCAAATTAATATGGTAAACAGATGTTATATGGGTAACCATGTAGTGGGGGCAAGGGAAGTCATTTCTAAGAGCTACTCCACTCATCCAAATCATTATAGATGTTAAGACAATATTTCATCTGTTATGGATGGATGGATTTGGGAGGGTTGGTTTTTTTCCTGTTCTCAGAGAAACATAATTTGCTTTATAAAAAAATCTATTTTCAATGGTTTTCTTTTTCTCTCTGTCTTGCTTGCTGATTCCAGCTGATTGATATGACCAAATCAGTTTGTTTTTCAACATTTACATGAATGTATGATGATCTGAATGCTTATAATAAATGTGGCACTAAATAAAGTAGGACTTACACGGAAAGCTCTTCAGAATGCTTCCATTACAAATCCCTATGTTCCATTAATTTCATTAAAATTATTGCTTAGAAATATTAAGAAAGTTCAAAAACAGCCAAGTATTGACAGCCAAGTAATGACAGCCAAAGCACATTGGAGTTTTGTTTTGATTTTGGAGTTGGGGTCAGACGCATTTCCTATGGTATAGGTATACAACTTGCCCTTCATGTTCTGATGGTGACCAATACAAACTTGTTTCCACTGATTTAGAACAAAGTGTAAATGTGGTTTTGTGGATGAACTTGAGGCTATTAAATTATCAGGGCTTGTTGACCAATACTAGTAGCTGGCTAGCAAATTCCTGACCATGTACTGATTTCTTATTTGTTTCTTTATTTCAGAAACTGTGTATGTAACCACTTGGAATCCAATGTTGATAAGTTCAACATTTTAGTGTGAGTATTTCGGGATTCAGTTTTTATTAAGTATTTTGTTTTCTTATGTAATAGTGTAGAACATGATACAGTATTTTCCGTTCGTTATTAGATGAGAATTCTTTATTTCAGACTGCATTGTCCATACATATAAAGTGTTACGATTCTATGCTTTTAAACTAAGTAACAGAAAAGGGTGAAAAGCAGCAAGCTTTCAAAAATTCAACAAATAATTTATTTCCCTAGACTACAAAGTGAAAATAAGAGTTAGTATTACAAATTAAATCCCAAAATAATCCTAGCATTATGGACACAATGTCCTAATAATTTAAAGTCCTGAATAAAATTCATTAGAAGTACAAATTAAATCCACATATGAAGGTGATGATGATGATGATGATGATGATGTGTCTTTGGTAGCTTGTAGAATGTTGATGTGTCCACATTCTTATGTTGAATCTCGGTAATGTATATCCAGGTTTGAATTCACTATAAATTCCAATAAGTGTCTCTGTCCAAGTATTTTATCAGAGCAGTTTTGTATTTCCAGGTAAAAATCACTTGAATTTAGTAATTTGAAGAAATAAATTCCAACCCAACTGGACACAATATATGATACAACCTAAAAGTGCTAGATCTTAAAGCATAACTCAAAACTCCTCTGTTACAAGATGATATAGTTCTCTACTTGACCTTTGGTCACAATTAGAATTTTCTATAAAAAAAATATCACCTAATGGAAAATAACCCTCTAGAATGATCCTGATGTTTACAAAATAATTTTTTTAGTTATTATTAGAAACCAGAACCTGGACTATGTCAAATACACTAAGGAAATTCAAAAACATTGACCTGGATCCAAATAAACATACTTATAATAATTTTGATTTTAAGCCCATATACATAGAGAATAGTTTAGCTATGTATTAGTTGTTTACAGAATTAAAATTCAATTCAGGTCAAGCAGAAATGAACTCAGTTTTGGACAAGGACAAGTCCAACATACAATGTTACATTACAGGAGCATGTAATGAAAAATACCAAACAAACAATGTAAATTAATTATATATAACAAAAGTTAAATATAAATAAAAAATAAAGGAATTTTAAATATAAAACATCATAGATATCTAAGGTACAAATTTACAGACACTTCTACAACTACAGACTGTCTGGCATTGTTAAGAATGAAATTATTTAAGACATTTGAAGAGTAATTTCTTCCATCTATCTATGAGAATTTAACAAATGTCATAGAGATTTCAAGATACAGTTTTTACATTACTGTTAGATAGTCTTATCATCATTGAGTGTACATACTTTCTCATTACTTCCTCAAAACTGAATACGTTATGGTTTGCAAACGTGTTGGAGGCACTGTTCCACCTAGGAAGACCTAATAGAAAACAAAGACTGTTATTATAACCAATAACTAGTTTTCATGTCATACATTCACTAAATTTTGTCCACAGAGAAGCACAGTACACTGTGCAGAAATAAGATATGAATAATCTAATTTTGATATTCAAAGAACAATTTCTAAATTTACTTAGAAGCATGTTTGTTCAGGTACAATAATTCTCATTCCTTCGTCATCTGACCGATTGTATTTAAAATATGACCCAAATATATATAACTGTTGACATACGTAAGGGCATGGTCATTAAGATGGACAGGGAGATATGGTAATGTTTGAAAAAGATGAAAAACCATGCATAACGATTTTTGTATATTATTGATATCATTCTTACATGCATATTGTTCACATGTCTTTAATAATTTCCTTAAACCTGTGTCAGAATGATATAGCAATGTCACAGCAGCAGCAAGCCTAAAATTGTTAAGAAAATACATTGGTGTAACCCCATGTGACACTGACCTAGCTTATGATTTAACTTGTGTGTGTGTGTATATATATATATATATATATATATATATATATATATATATATATATATATATATATATATATATATATATATATTACATAACAAAGGGGAAAGAACACCTCCCAGCCTCACTCCATTGGTTCCATGGAAGAATCTGGATATTACACTTTCCCATTGCACATAGTACAATTGTGTGCCATACCAGTTAACTAAAATATGAACTATGTAGATGGGTATTTGAAGCTTGCGAATATTTCCCCATCAGTGCTATATTTCAGTAATTATTTTATCTAGTGTAAAGTATGTATAGTTGAGTAAGACCAAAATTTGGATATACTTATACTTTGCATTGAATTATTTAGGTTGCATTATTTGAATTATATGTTACTTTTCTCTGCTTTTAGAAGCAAAGATTTAGTTGTGTTGCATATGACCAGTCTAGTGGTCGCTTGTTAAAATCAGTCCATGATGATTTTCTAACAGAAGTTTGCACTTGTCGAAAGTGTGATTTTATATAGAAAAATGTGGACCTTTTTATTGTACAAGTTTGCCATTGGTTTCCTCATCTTGTGTGCCTTTTGGGCAAGGTGTTGGGTTTTTTGCAACGTCTTTACCTTTTGTTTATCATTATTACATGTATATTATTACTTCAGTTGGGAGAAAAGAGTTTCCATTAGAAATATTTAATTTGAAGTGAATTGTGTATGCATATAAGACACATAGGCAGACAAACAAGCCATAAGACAGGCTTAAAAAACATGAGAATTCACATAGAGCTCCCTTAGTTCACTTGGTAATTATTACCACCTGCTTCTGTTTAGGTACATGACACAGAAACTCTTTGCATTTGCAAAAGGTGAGTGTGCAGCAGAGAGTTCAGACAACCCCATGAACCAGGAGATTCTTCTTGGAGGTCACCTCTACCTGATGGTGCTTAAGGTTAGTCATCTTCAATAAAGGTCATTTAGACAGGGTCATGGTCAGTCTTACTTGGTGAAGGTCAGCAATGATTAATCAAGGTCAAGCTTAGTTGTACAAAATTTGATTTGTTTATATTGACAGACAAGATTAAATGCCAGATTAACTCCTTCATTGTTGGTAATAAACATGCACATAATAAGAGTGATATTGCTAATATCTTAATTGATTTATGTTAATTTAACATCTGTAACAAAAACAAAATAAGTGGCAGTCATGAACTTGGTTATGGTTTGGTTTAGAACTTTATGGCACACAGCAGAAGTAGGTTATTTAATCCTGAGGCAGTCGGAGTATAGTGCCTTGCCTAAAGACGGTAGCAGTCCCAGGCTGGTAGGATGGTATGATTAAAATATGCACTTTTCAGATATGAGTCTGGCACACTTGCCACTGAGCACCTATGGCTCCCACATGAACTTGGAGAAGTTAAAAACTTTACAGTGAGAGATTCCTAAAGACATCAAATGCTTTTTTAACTTCCATTGTAATAGATAGCTTTCAGGTGACTGAGATTGATTTTGTAAAAGTCGAGGATATCATTCATTGGGTCCGTGTGTTGGCATCCGTTAATCTTGAGAGACGATAGAAGTGTGCTCATGAGAGATGTCTCGGTTGGTGGTTGTGCAGTGTCTGCTGTGGCTATGTAGCCCAACATGGGAGTGGCAGTCCTTGCTGCACTTGAAGGTTGGGTCTGGTGTGTGTTGGAGCTGCTTCTTCTTCCTCTGAGATTGCTTTTCGTCAGCTAGCAAGTGTAGCTTGTCCTCGCCAGCTTTCAATACAGTGATCAGAGCATGTCGCCAGCTGGGCCTGTCTAGAGCAAGCTCTTCCCAGGTGTTGACTTCGATGTCAAGGGCTTTCATGTCATGCTTGCAGACATCCTTGAAGCGGAGATGTGGCCGTCTGATCGACCTTTTGCCAGAGGCAAGTTCCGAATAAAGAAGGTATTTGGGGATCCATCTGTCACCCATCCTACGTACATGGCCCAGCCATCTGATGCAACATTGGCAGAGGAGTGTCCATGCTGGGAATCTTGGCACGTTCAAGCACCTCGTTATTTGTTACTCAATCGCTCAAGGTGATCCCAAGTATGCATCGGAGATATCGCATGTAAAAGGCGCTCAGTCTTTTCTCTTGTGAAGCATACAGAGTCCAGGTTTCACTGGCATACAGGAGAGTGCTTAACATGCAGGCATGATACACGAAGATCTAGTGTTTAGAGTCAGCATGCTGTTGTTCCACACTCTCTGCAACAACCTGGAGAGAGTTTTTCATGCCTTTCCAATCTGCTTGTTGAGCTCAACATCGAGCGATAGGTTGTTGGTGATGGTAGAGCTGAGGTACGTGAACTGACTGACTACCTGAAGTTCGTAGTTGTTGATGATGATGCTGGTGGGGGTCCATGTTCTGAGCCATCATGTTTGTTTTCTTTAGGCTGTTGATCAACACAAACTCATTGCATGCATTAGCAAAGCGGTCCAACAGGTGCTGTAGCTCAGCTTCTGTGTGAGTGGCTAGGACAGTATTGTCTGCGAAGAGCATGTCCCTTATGGTTGCTTCATGCACTTTGCTCTTTGCTTTTAGTCGTGCCAGGTTTAACAGTGTGCCATCTGATCACATGTGCAGGTAGATCACTTTTGTGGATGTCCCAAAGGTGTGCTTGAGCAGGACAGCGAAGAAGATGCCAAAGAGCGTGGGGGCTAGGACTCAACCCTGTTTCACTCCGCTGCGGATGTCGAAGGGGTCGGACTTTTAGCCATCGTACTGCACTGTGCCTTTCATGTCATCGTGGAAGGACTGGATCATGCTTAGCAGCTTTGGAGGGCATCCAGTCTTCACCGGGATTGTGAAGAGTCCGTCTCTGCTGACCAGATCAAATGCCTTGGTGAAGTCTATGGCTAGTAAGAGGGGTCTGTGTTGCTCTCTGCATTTCTACTGCAGTGGGTCCAAGATTAGGATTAATTGGTCCTCTCATGTCAGAGACATTTGTTTTAGTTGATCTTAGTATCAAAATGTTATTTGCGAAAAATGCAAATATTATACCAATTCACCATCTTGCCCAAATGTAGATATTGGTGACTAATTGCCAGTATCCAGACATTGTACACTATACAAACTGATTGGAAAACATGTTCATAGTTTTTGTACAACCAGTATAAATGGATGTCCCTTATTACATCCAAACCTATCAGCTTTTCAGTAGAATCATTCATGGAAAACTCCATTTTACTCCTTAGCTGATAAATGAATGTAAGCTTTAGATAAAGTAAATTTGTAGGTGTTGCTGTTGTTGATTTGAAGAGGTGTTTTACCTGTTTTTTACTTGAATTTAAAAAAAAAAAGTCTTCCAGTTTAATGCTAGCTTAATTAAATGGTTCACATTATATTTATGTGAAAGAACACCACATGTATTTACTAATGGTATCCCATGTGAAGTCTATCAAGGCTCAATTCTTGTTCCTTTATTACTTTTGGTATTTATAAAGGATTTAAAACAGTCTCCTAGAGTGATCTATATGAAGATAGTAAATATGTAGATAATAAGATATTACATTATTTGACATGTATGTTATAGTTGTTGTCTAATGTTGGAAAGCACTTAGAGCTTCTAAAGAGTAGGTGCTATACAAAGGCCTCATTATTATTATTATTTTTATTTTTATTATTATTATTATTATTATTATTATTATTATTATTATTATCATTATTGTTATAACATAACTTGGTCTGAACACACATTATAACATAACATGGTCTGAACACACATAACGTGGTCTGAACACATAAGACATTAGTTGACATAACATAACATGGTCTGAACACACAAGATACATTAGTTGACATAACATAATATGGTCTGAACACACAAGACACATTAGTTGACATTAAAATAACATGGTCTGAACACCTAACAAGAATTTAGCAAGAAGATGAATTCAGCCTTTATACGTATAACATATTTAATACATTCATCATGGAGATTTATTCTTTGTTTCAGCAATGTTTTCTACAATATCGACAATATTTAGTTTCCTGGGGATTTCCAGTTGTATTCACTTGTTTGGTCCAAAATTCAGTTCTAATCATGGAGTCGTCTGTGGATCAGAGTGATATCACATGCATGAGCCGTGTTTCTTCTTGATAAAATAAGATACTGATTTTTGTTAAGCAAAGGAAATTTTGTAAGGCAGTCACATATTACCTACATGTAATTCTGTCTAGGGTAATACCGTAGATCTCCAAATGGCCGTAATTGTCAAGCTTGGCCATTCTGGGGAGTTTGAATTATTGTTTACTAACTTGACATTTCAAGTGTTGGACATAAGTTTTTTCTTATGCAGTTTGTCACTCATTATGCATTGTTTAGACACTCTAAAGTCTATGTAGCTGTTTGGTCATTGTGAATTCCCAGTTGTCTAGACACTCTAAAGTTTATGTAGCTGTTTGGTCATTGTGAATTCCCAGTTGTCTAGACACTCTAAAGTTTATGTAGCTGTTTGGTCATTGTGAATTCCAAGTTGTCTAGACACTCTAAAATTTATGTACTGTTTGGTCATTGTGAATTTCCAATTATCAAGACACACTAAAGTCTATGTAGCTGTTTGGTCATTGTGAATTCCCAGTTGTCTAGACACTCAGTTTATGTAGCTGTTTGGTCATTGTGAATTCACAGTTGTCTAGACACTCTAAAGTTTATGTAGCTGTTTGGTCATTGTGAATTCACAGTTTCTAGACACTCCAAAGTTTATGTAGTTGTTTGGTCATTGTGAATTCCCAATTACCAAGACACACTAAAGTTTATGCGTCTGTTTTGTCATTGTGAATTCCCAGTTATCTAGATGCAGTAAAGTCTATGTAGTTGTTTGTTCATTATGCATTCTCAATTGTCTAGACACTGTAAGGTCTATGTAATTGTTTGTCCATTATGTATTCCTAATTGTCTAGACACTTGTAAGGTCTATGCAGCTGTTAGGTCATTGTGAATTCCCATTTTTCTAGACGCTGTCAAGTCTATGTAGTTGTTTGTTCATTATGCATTCTCAATTGTCCAGACACTGTAAGGTCTGTGTAATTGTTTGTCCATTATGTATTCCTAATTGTCTAGACACTTGTAAGGTCTATGTAGCTGTTAGGTCATTGTGAATTCCCATTTGTCTAGACACTGTCAAGTCTATGTAGTTGTTTGTTCATTATGTATTCCCAATTGTCTAGATACTGTAAGGTCTTGTAATTGTTTGTTCATTATTTATTCCCAATTGTCGAGACACTGTAAGGTCTATGTAGTTATTTGTCCATTATGTATTCCCAATTGTCTAGACACTCTAAAGTCACAAATCACAAGAAAGAAGCTATTTGAAAGCTTATAATCTGGACTTATAAAAATCCTATAAGCAAAGTATCTGCTCTAAGTTTTGTACCATAGACATCATATCAGTCCCTTATGCCATGTGCTTTTTTAACTTTATTGTGTGGCAATGTGTCAACACTTTATCATCAGATATTTAGAACACATTATGTGTAGCCTGGACCAGATTTTAACGAAAGTGTTGCTAATAACAAAAAGACACGTTTATCAAGGGACCTGATAAAGAAAACTTTACCATGGGACTTAATAGGAAATTCCCATCAATTAAGTGTTTAGTGTTTTCAAGGTAGTAAATTGCTTGTTTTCAATTAATAAGTTTTAAAATTAGAGCTGAATAAAATATTCTTGTTGGGTAAAATTTTATGGTGTAGTTTTTGAAAGAAATTTTTATAAAATAAATAGTTTGAGAGAAAAACTTTTAAGCATGGAAGCAAGATAATACAGATAAAACAATAGCAAATCCAAAACACAAAATAAAAATTTTATGTGTATGTAATAATGAAGTGTTTAAATAATGTATTCTTTGTTACAATATTTATACCTCCTATGAATATTTTTATATTCATTTTCATAGTATTAGGTCCTCTTATTTTAAGAAAAAACAGTGCAACAAGAGTCCATAGAATTTCAGGATCATTGGGTAATACATTTCATTCAGATTGAAGCAAGAGTATGTTGATTCCTTGCCAATAATGAAGAAAACTCAAGTTAGGCCGTTAACACATTTGGGATTTTGCTAATTAAAACAAGTCACTCTAAGAAAGGCAAATTGTGAACTGTGTATACATTTAGAAATTTTGGTAAATGTTGTAGTCTTCATTGCAAAGAAGAGTGGGGGAAAAGACAGGGGCAGAAGAACAGTCTGAGAAGAGTATGGAAAAAGAGAGGCTGAAGGGCAGTCTGAGAAGAGTGGGGATAAAGAGAGGCAGAATGGCAGTATGAGAAGAGTATGGAAAAAGAGAGGCTGTAGGGCAGTCTGAGAAGAGTGTGGATAAAGAGAGGCAGAATGGCAATATGAGAAGAATGGGGAATGATAGAGAGAATGAAGATTAGTCTTAGCTAGTTAATATGAATTTAAAATTGACTGGACATTTCAGTTGAATAATGCTTATTACCCAACCTCTCCATCTGCTTTCAAGCAATGCACATCAGCAGTTTTGTATTATTCATGCTCTGATCTTGCTGACAAGTATGAAGGATGCATGCAGTAGACATAATATGGCTGTCTCTTGGCCAGTCATTCAGTATCTATGCAGTACATATAATATGGCTGTCTCTTGGCCAGTCATTCTGTATCTGTATAGTACATATAATATGGCTGTCTCTTGGTCAGTCATTCTGTATCTATGCAGTACATATAATATGGCTGTCTCTTGGCAGTCATTCTGTATCTATGCAGTACATATGATATGGCTGTCTCTTGGCCAGTCATATTGTATCTATGCAGTACATATAATATGGCTGTCTCTTGGCCAGTCATTCTGTATCTATGCAGTACATATAATATGGCTGTCTCTTAGCCAGTGTCTGTGCAGTACATATAATATGGCTGTCTCTTAGCCAGACATACTGTGTCTATGCAGTACACATAATATAGCTCTTTCTTAGTTATACACTGTCTATGTAGTACATATAATATGGCTGTCTCTTAGCCAGTGTCTGTGCAGTACATATAATATGGCTGTCTCTTAGCCAGTTATACTGTGTCTATGCAGTATACATAATATAGCTCTGTCTTAGTCATACACTGTCTATGTAGTACATATAATATTGTTCTCTTATTCAGTCATACTGTGTCTGTGCAGTACGTTTAATATGGCTCTTTCTCTCTTAGCCACTCATATTTTGTTTATTCTGAACATATTTCTCTTTTGGTGAATTTATATCAATGCAGTACATATAATATGGTTTTCTTATTTAGTCATACTGTGTCTGTGCAGTATATTTAATACAGCTCTCTCTTAGCCAATTCTACTATATTCATATATTACATATAATATGGCTCTCTCTTAGCCAGACATACTGTTTCTATGCAGTACATATAATATAGCTATCTCTTAGTCAGTCATACACTGTCTATGTAGTACGTATAATATGACTGTCTCTTGGCTAGTCATATATGGTTTTCTTATTCATTAATACTATATCCATGCAGTACATTTAATACAGCTGTCTCTTAGCCAGTAATACTATATCCGTGCAGTACATTTAATACATCTCTCTTTTAGCCAATGATACTATATCCATGTAGTACGTTTAATACAGCTCTCTCTTAGCCAGTAATACTATATCCGTGCAGTACATTTAATACAGCTGTCTCTTAGCCAATGATACTATATCCATGCAGTACATTTAATACAGCTTTCTCTTAACCAATTATACTATATCCATGCAGTACATTTAATACATCTCTCTTTTAGCCAATGATACTATATCCATGCAGTACATTTAATACAGCTGTCTCTTAGCCAGTGATAGTATATCCATGCAGTACATTTAATACATCTCTCTTTTAGCCAATGATACTATATCCATGCAGTACATTTAATACAGCTTTCTCTTAATCAATTATACTATATCCATGCAGTACATTTAATACAGCTCTCTCTTAGCCAATGATACTATATCCATGCAGTACATTTAATACAGCTGTCTCTTAGCCAGTGATAGTATATCCATGCAGTACATTTAATACATCTCTCTTTTAGCCAATGATACTATATCCATGTAGTACATTTAATACAGCTCTCTCTTAGCCAATGATACTATATCCATGCAGTACATTTAATACAGCTCTCTCTTAGCCAATGATACTATATCCATGCAGTACATTTAATACAGCTCTCTCTTAGCCAGTGATACTATATCCATGCAGTACATTTAATACATCTCTCTTTTAGCCAGTGATACTATATCCATGTAGTACATTTAATACAGCTGTCTCTTAGCCAGTGATACTATATCCATGCAGTACATTTAATACAGCTCTCTCTTAGCCAGTGATAGTATATCCATGCAGTACATTTAATACATCTCTCTTTTAGCCAATGATACTATATCCATGTAGTACATTTAATACAGCTCTCTCTTAGCCAATGATACTATATCCATGCAGTACATTTAATACAGCTTTCTCTTAACCAATTATACTATATCCATGCAGTACATTTAATACAGCTCTCTCTTAGCCAGTAATACTATATCCGTGCAGTACATTTAATACAGCTCTCTTTTAGCCAATGATACTATATCCATGCAGTACATTTAATACAGCTCTCTCTTAGCCAATAATACTATATCCGTGCAGTACATTTAATACAGCTCTCTTTTAGCCAATGATACTATATCCATGCAGTACATTTAATACAGCTCTCTCTTAACCAGTAATACTATATCCGTGCAGTACATTTAATACAGCTCTCTTTTAGCCAATGATACTATATCCATGCAGTACATTTAATACAGCTCTCTCTTAACCAGTAATACTATATCCGTGCAGTACATTTAATACAGCTCTCTTTTAGCCAATGATACTATATCCATGCAGTACATTTAATACAGCTCTCTCTTAGCCAATGATACTATATCCATGCAGTACATTTAATACAGCTCTCTCTTAGCCAGTGATACTATATCCATGCAGTACATTTAATACAGCTGTCTCTTAGCCAGTGATAGTATATCCATGCAGTACATTTAATACAGCTCTCTCTTAGCCAGTGATACTATATCCATGCAGTACATTTAATACAGCTGTCTCTTAGCCAGTGATAGTATATCCATGCAGTACATTTAATACAGCTGTCTCTTAGCCAATGATACTATATCCATGCAGTACATTTAATACAGCTGTCTCTTAGCTAATGTGGTTTAAACGGTGCGATATCACAAGTAGAACAAAAGAAACGAGCTATAAATGTATTAATTTCTAGTTTGTATCTTTTTGATAGGAAAAGCTGGAGTCCTGGCTGGCAGCTTTGAGGATGAACATTGAGAAAAATGCCAAAACGATTAAGGAGGGCAGTGCCTCATATCAGATCACCTCAGGTATGTGGTATAACAACAGGAAAATGTGTGTACCTCAAGCAAGTACAGGGAAAATTTCCCACTATAAACTGCCAGTGACCCATGAATTTGAAAATTTCCCACTATAAACTGCCAGTGACCCCTGAATTTGTACAAGTCCACATATACTGATCATCATTGGAGGACAGAGTTGTGTCCCTTTGACAGCTCAACTATGTGACATTGTGGTCAATAGTCTCAAAATGTGCAACTTTTTTGCATAGCACAGCCATTATTGTTCTTTTAACTCTACTGGTCATAGACCAAAATAGCTTATGGGATGGTCTGTTACCACAAGTTTGTTATAGCTACTCCTAGTAAACTACTTGGAGGATTGCTTTGAAACTTTTCAAACATATTCATCTCTTGATCTAGTTGGTCCTAAATGAAAATGCTGCTGCTCATTCATCCATTATAGTTACCATAGTGACCATCATGTAAATCTTGTTAATGCTGTTCCGCCTGAATGGATGATCACATAAACATGGGGTTTTCATTTAAAGACTTCTGATGATCTCTAGTTGGTGCAAAGTAAAAATGATTCCAATCTGACATCCAGTATGGTTATCATGGCAGCCATCTTAAAAACTCCAGAAAATCTTAAAAATCTTGTCCCCCTGACTAGATGACCATTATGATGTTTTTTTTACTACAACACTTTAATGATGTCTATTTTGATCTAAATGCAGATGGTATGAATGTGGGATCCAGTACATGTACTGCAGCAACTACGTTTTGAATATCTTTTTATCACTGGAGAATATCAGAGGTGGTTTCAACATATGACAGTTGAAAGAAATAGTCTTATCTTGAATTCCTAGAAATTCTTTTCATCCAGTAGAGTGTCAGTCCCTTCAAGGGACTCTTGATTTCTTCTGTGAATATGTTCCCTTATCACATTAATGTTAAGATGGTACCTCTGCTACATCATGAACCAGCAATCTAGAAAAGACAAAAAAATGTTTTCCCATATATATATATACATATATATATATATATATATATATATATATATATATATATATATATATATATATATATATATATATATATATATAAACTACAAAGATAATAAACTCTTATCCATTACCTCCCCTGATAACCACGAGGTGGCTATGGGGTTCTGGATATGATCCACATTATTTGATGAGTTGTACTGCATGCCAGCCGAGCACACCATGGTAAATGGAATGGTACTTTCTTTGCTAAAAAAACAGCTTTCAGTATTATTGTAATGACATTGGAATTGTTTGGATTCATTGGTGTTTCGGAGTGAGCTACCATCCTTGGATAAGAATATTGTGGCAGTAAATATGATTAATTGCTGTTTTATTAGGTTGATGAGAATGTCCTACATGCCACCTTCACGTTAGTGTGGAACAAGAAAACAAGGTTTATCCATCCCCATATCTATTAACAGTTGCCTTGACAGGCCACTGAATACTGCAGACAGCCTGCCAGTTGATGCCAGACTTTTTTTAATTTTCACTGTCCATGGATTGATATATTCCAGATAACAAATATGTGATCCAGACTGTTACAGTTTGGTTTTAGATATATGATTTTTTGGACTCCCTCCCCATTTAATTTCCTGTACCATGATGGACTTGCCATCCGGTTGGGAGAAGGTGGTAATTTTGCAGAAGGAGATCTGGTTTTTACTCAGCAAGCAGATGGTGGAGTTAGTTCACAAGCAAAACTCTTCATTGTTTGATTCCAGGCTGTTTTTAGCACTCAAGGCCATCAAAAACCTCAGGTTAGTCATTAATCTCAGCCCGTTCATTAAGCACATAGCTGCGCAGAGGTACTTCTTGGAGATGGCTTGGTCATTCAGACTTCATGAAAAAAGAAATAAATTTAGACCTGGCTGATAATACTTTCACATCATTATATCTCACACAAGTTTCATCAACTCAGATTTGGATGAAGTAGATACTAATTTTGCACACTCCCATTCGGTCTCAACATCAGACCATGGACATTCACCATGGTCTTCAACTGTGTTGTCACTATCTTCCAGTCAACTTCATCAGCAGCGACTGCAGTGTATCTTGATGACAAATGCATTTCAGGTTTATCTTTGATTAAAGGGTAAAGATAACCTTCTGTACTGTTTGGTTCAATTTGGGTTTTCTATTCAGTTGGGTAAGGTCAGACCAGGTGTGAAGGTACAGGTTATCGATCTTGCAGAAACATTCTTCAGACAGAATGGACACTGCAAGAGAGTTTCTGCCATCTGATCATGCTTCCATTGCATCTGGCACAGGTTGCCCAATGACACCCCTTTTCCAGACAAGTCCATTTGCATATGGCCCTGCTGGCCCAGTGGCAACCCTTTTCCAGTCAACTTCTTTGCATATGGCCCTATTGACCCAGTGGTATCCCTTTCTTAGTCAACTTCCTTTGCATATCACCCTGCTGGCCCAGTGGTATTTCTTTTCCAGTCAACTCACTTTGCATCTGGCCCTCTGACCCAGTGGCACTCCTTTTGAATATAGCCCTGCTGGCCCAGTGGCATCCCTTTTCCAGTCAACTCTTTTTGCATATAGCCCTGCTGGCCCATTGACACCCCTTTTCCAGTCAACTCCTTTTGCATATGGCTTTACTGGCTAAGTGGCACCCCTTTTCCAGTCAACTTTTTTTGCATATGGCCCTGCTGGCCCAGTTGCACCTCACTCCAGTGAACTTGACTGACAGTTCATAGTTATGAAGGAATTAGTATCTTTCCTGCATTAGTGGCACAAAAATGATAGATTATGGCATGAATTCCTCTTGAAAAATCTCAACTGGAACTTACAATCGACACAAAAGCCAGTTCATATGATTGGGAAGTCCACCTGTTGTACATATTTACCACAGTCATGGGCAAATGGGGGTCAGAAGATTTACCAGTGGTGGTGACTTAGTCCTCATTTTGACAGACAACTCAATCATGGTTACTTACCTCTTCAGCCAGGATGAAAAGCCACAAGACCTGCACATTCTGGTTGGGATATCCTGAACTGGTGTGCATAAATTAATATAAAGGTTGAAATCAGACATATCCCCCAATAGGCTCAGTGTTCTGGCCAATTTGCTGTTGAGAATGGACTAAACCCTTGACACACAATGGGATGTCCACTTATCAATTTTTCAGTGGATTTGTACATTTTAGGAGGTCCTGAGATTGGTTTGCAACCAGGTGGAACCACACACAGCCCACTGTCATCGATCTAGTGCCAGACTCAGAAGCTTGATCTATAGACACACTTTTAATCAGTTGGGAGGGTGTTTCATCCCTACCCAGACAGGCTACTCCTTCATGTCAGGGTGAGCCCTGTGATGGAAAGAATTTAAGCCTTCATTCATGGGTAGACTCTCACAATTGAGAAGGCCCTCCACTTTGAAGTTGTGCAAGGAAAAGTTGCAGAGTTTCAGGACTCGTGCAGCATTGTCCCATTGAATACCTTAATCACACAACTGGCTAAAAAATGTTGGAGAAAAAAACATTAGACCCAGTTACATTCAGTGGCTACCACTCCATGGTCTCAGACACATTCAGGCATGATGGTAGAGCTGATATTGATCACGAGAAGGATTTATCAAACATATTAGCCAGTTTTGACTTCAGTAGGTCAACATCTCTCACCCTGTTTACTCAGTGGAATTTTTTATGGGTGTTGACATGTCCTGATACAGATAAATGTGAACCTTTAGCTAGCCTTATTGAAGCTGTTAATATATGAAATGTGTTTGCATGCCCTTTCCTGTCAGATGGTTCTGTGGTCCCAATGACACAACAAGGTTTCATAGCAAAGAACAGGTTGATGTCAGCAATTAGTCAAAAAGTAGTCATCTGTCCCCTCTTCTCCATCAATAAGTTTATAGAGGAAGTGATGTAAGACCTAGTGCATGCCCTTAAGCAATACTTCAGTCAGCTAGACAGTGCTATGTGGCCCAACAACTCTTCTAGTGAATCCAGGGAAAGAGAATATAATCACTCAAGCTCTTGCATCATGGAATAAGTGGCTAATACATTTGGCATACTCAGAGATCGCAAGAGGATATAAAAACCATTTGAGCCCTTGTATCATTGGGTAAGTGGATAATACATTTGGCATACTCAGAGATCGCAAGAGGATATAAAAACCATTTGAGCCCTTGTATCATCGGGTAAGTGGATAATACATTCAGCATACTCTCAGATCTCAAGAGATCACACATACTTTATGAACACCCACCTCAACTTTAGCTTTTATCGGCATGAGCAAGCTTTGCAGAGACTAGAATGGAATCTGGCATATTCAATTTGCAGCTCAGGTTATCATCAGACCAATTGAAGTCAGCACAACAATACCATGGGTGAAGAACAGCACTTGTACTGGTTTCACCTGCAATTTTTACTTTGAAATAAAAGTCTTTTTGTTGAGTTTTCTCATAGTGTGGTTGTCATGGCTTATATTGCTGGTCTTATGTTAGGAGTGTGGTTTCTCATTATATAGGAATATACTTTTTCCCTTGAATGGGGATGCTCTGCATTGTTTCCTATTGTCTATTTTGGTAAAGTTAATGTGATCAGGGAATGTATTCATACAAGAAAACACATTGTTTGATAAATTATGGTGCTCAGAGAATACTTACTGGGTCAAATAACTATTAAACTGTTGATGTATCACTTAAGCTAAAACTGACTGAACAACAATAGCCACCAAGTGGTGGTAAGGGGAGGTAATGGGTAATGGTAAATTTGTCATCATTTCACAATTACTGGATTTGAGACTTCGCAGAGCTACTTTCTTAATGTGATTAGGTAAGTATTCTGATATAAACATATTTCAGTAAAAAAAATCCTTTTGTGTCATATAAAGCAACCAAAAGTCTAGTCAGTGGAAATTGTTCACCATCAATTTAGTGAAATTGTAATCTCTAGGCTATTTTTATGTTTATATACTTCTGCTCGAAACTATCACAGATCACATATATGACAGATTCTTAGTATAAACAGGTGTAACATGTAGATTTAAAACTATCACAGATCACATATATGACAGATTCTTAGTATAAACAGGTGTAACATGTAGATTTAAAATACAAATCCAAGCACTTGAGGAAAAATTATAATTTTGTCAAATTTTTCTTGTTTGCTAAAATAACAGTTTGTCAACTGAGCAAATTTTTCTGATTCAGACATGGTATATGTTTGTATCATAAAGATAGGTCAATTAGTCCAAATGGGTTAATACTTATAGGAAGCTGTGTGTGTAACCAGTAAAATAAATGATACCAGTATGGTATCGAATAGAATGTAGCACGTGTGGAATAGATTAACACATGCAGTATCACATTATGTGATGCAGATAGGGTATTGTCAATCATTCTTACATGATTACAGGCCAGCAGTATAAATTCTGATCTGCCTACACATTATGTATGTAGATCAGTGTATGTACGGTTTGAATTTGTGTGCTTTTTATATGTCCCCCACCCCAAAGGCATATTGGTCCTTCTTTACACCTTGTAGTCTTTCACCTTGTAACTTTCTGCACAATAACTTTAGTTTTACTCCATCTACCTTTACCAAACTTAGAAGTAGGGAAGGAGCTTATTGATCTTGGGAGTCAAAAGTTCAAGGGTCCAGGTCACTGTGATCGCAAAAAGAAAATTGGTTTCTGTACAATAACACTAGTTCTATATAATAAACGTGCACCAGACTTTGTGGATAGCTTGTACTTAGGGTAAGGAAGAAGCCTATGGATTTTGGGATCAAAAGGTAAAAAGTCTAGATCTTTGTGACTGACAAAAGAAAAATGGTTTGAGTGCACAAACTTCAGTTCTATATGACAGACCAGGACTTAAGCTTGTGGATGGCTTGCTCTGATTATAGAAGAAGCCTGTTGAATTTGGGTTTTAAAAAACATCAGGGTTCAAGATCAGTATGACTAAACAGTGAAAAATGATTTCTGCCAAAAAAATTCAGTTCTTGACCAGGTATTTTCACTAAAGTTTGTGAATGGCCATTGATTGGTGTCAAAAGATCTAAAATTGAGGTCACTGTGATCAGAAGAACAGACATGGTTTTTGTATAACTTTAGACAACCTAACTTGACTGAAGTTTGTGGATGGATTGCATTTAAAGTAAGGAAGAGCCCTTTTCAAGGTCATTGTAACTCAAAGAAAAAGATTTTTTCACAATAACTTTGGAATAGAGTATGTTTCTTGACCAAAGTATGTGGATGGCTGGATCTAAAAGTAGAAAAAGAAGCCTATATATTTGGGGCCCAGATGTCAAAGACATGGTAAGTATAATGAGAAAAGAATGGCATTTACATTAAGTTTACTTCAAGGTTGCACACCTTGACCAAAATTATTGAGACCCATTGGTGAGTAATTTAAATAGTCAACTATAGTATCAAATGCCCTCAGTCAGTCTCAACACAGAAACCTATTAAACATATGTCGGGCATGTAATATACTGTACTTGTTCATAATGTAAAAGTCATTTCAACAGTGATAGTCTTGTGCTCTTAGTGTAGTTAGTAGGGACACAGCAAGTCAGTACTTAGCATAGTTAGTAGTGGCACATCAAGTCGGTACTTAGTATAGTTAGTAGTGGCACATCATGTCAGTACTTAGTATAGTTAATAGTGGTACATCAAGTCAGTACTTAGCATAGTTAGTAGTGGCACATCATGTCAATACTTAGCATAGTTAGTAGTGGCACATCAAGTCGGTACTTAGTATAGTTAGTAGTGGCGCATCAAGTCAGTACTTAGCACAGTTAATAGTGGCACATCATGTCAATACTTAGCATAGTTAATAGTGGTACATCATGTCAATACTTAGCATAGTTAATAGTGGCACACCAAGTCAGTACTTAGTATAGTTAGTAGGAACACATCAAGTCAGTACTCAGCATAGTTAATAGTGGCACATCATGTCAATACTTAGCATAGTTAATAGTGGTAAATCAAGTCAGTACTTAGTATAGTTAGTAGTTGCACATCAAGTCGGTACTTAGTATAGTTAAAAGTGGTACATCTTGTCAATACTTAGTATAGTTAGTAGTGGCACATCATGTCAATACTTTGCATAGTTAATAGTGGTACATCATGTCAATACTTAGCATAGTAGTGGCACATCAAGTTGGTACTTAGTATAGTTAGTAGTGGTACATCATGTCAGTACTTAGTATAGTTAATAGTGGTACATCATGTTGATACTTAGCATAGTAGTGGCGCATCAAGTCAGTACTTAGCATAGTTAATAGTGGTACATCATGTCAATACTTTGCATAGTTAATAGTGGTACATCATGTCAATACTTAGCATAGTAGTGGCACATCAAGTTGGTACTTAGTATAGTTAGTAGTGGCACATCATGTCAATATTTAGCATAGTTAATAGTGGTACATCATGTCAATACATAGCATAGTTAATAGTGGCACATCAAGTCAGTACTTAGTATAGTTAGTAGGGACACATCGTCAGTACTTAGCATAGTTAATAGTGGCACATCATGTCAATACTTAGCACAGTTAATAGTGGCACATCAAGTCAGTACTTAGTATAGTTAGTAGTTGCACATCAGGTCGGTAC
Organism: Sinohyriopsis cumingii; assembly: GCA_028554795.2. Classification (NCBI taxonomy): domain Eukaryota; kingdom Metazoa; phylum Mollusca; class Bivalvia; order Unionida; family Unionidae; genus Sinohyriopsis; species Sinohyriopsis cumingii. Next base: position 29,305,298 of record CM068835.1, read on the forward strand.
TTAGTATAGTTAATAGTTGTACATCAAGTCAGTATTTAGCGTAGTTAGTAGAGGCACATCATGTCAATACTTAGCATAGTTAATAGTGGTACATCATGTCAATACTTAGCATAGTTAATAGTGGCACATCATGTCAATACTTAGTATAGTTAATAGTGATACATCATGTCAGTACAGTAGTCCCCCTCTTGAACGGTGCCCCCGACCAGCGGCCACCTGCTCCTTTCAGCCAGAATCCATTGGCACCTACGAGTTTGTGGTCAAAAGTACCTCTCGCGAAAAGCCACCCGGCTAATGTGACCAGCGGCCAGCATATTAGTGCAATAATATAAAATTTACCCCTCACAAGCGGCCGCATTTTATTTGAATATGTATCCAGAACCAGTATTTTATTCATAACGTGTGTTAAGTAATCCGATTTCTGTTTCCCGATGTCAGGATTTCGTTACTGAAAGAAGTGTTGAGTAAAGTACATGTACCACTAAGGTTAATATTATATCATTTACGCCTCACGAGAACCCAAATTTATTCCATAAAAACCGAGAAAGACTCAAATTTTAATCCATACAAAAGGGTAAGTACATGTAATCCAATTAGCCTTACTGTTGTGTTATCATAAGATGTCCGGTTTAGTCACTCTGATAATTGTTAAGATTACAAGTATTGAACAGTAGTAACAGCTGAGAAGTGGCAGTATCGATGTACAATACCCAAGTCAGCAGGAAAATGGTTTGATAGCCTTTATGGCTTCCCTTAGTAAGATGTTGAGCTTGTTCACTTTGATAATTAGTGGCTATTACTACTGACAATAATTGTCAAATTACGAATCCTAATGGCCGCGAGGTCAAATCTGCATGATGTTAATGGTACATATCAAAGCCGTTTTGGCTTCTCTCACTTAGTGTAAAGAAATGTATAAAAACAATAGGGTACCAGACTGCGACTAACGAATCACGTGACAAGATCACTTCCTTTAAAAACACACGGCAATTTGTTTAGATGCATACAAAATTGTTTTATCAGTATTGTAGTTGGCAACATGAATAACTTACTGCAAAAAGATCAACATGTCATCGAGGAAAAGAAAAATTCTCAGTTTAGAAGAGAAAGTGAAAGTAATTCAACTGATGGGTGGGTGGGGGTGTGTGTTGAGGATCCTTGCAGAAAATTAATGTCAGGTAGACTCGGATAAACAGTATTGTGAAAGATAATGAAACAATTCTGCAGAAGTGGGAAGGTGAAATGGACAGAGAAAGAACGATTGTTTGAGCCAGGAGATGTTTGTATCCTGATTTGAATGACAAGAAAAGTGAAAATTTTGTCGGTTGAATTGGGATATGACGACTTTACCGCAAGTAACGTATGGTTGCACAGATTTCAAGTACGACACAATATTAAACGTTCTGTCATTAGTGGAGAATCAGCTGATGTTAATAATGAAGTTGTCGAAGATTGGAACAAAAGACTAAATGATATATGCAGGGGATATGACAGCAAGGATATTTTTAATTGTGACGAGATGGTTTCTTTTTTAGACTGTTACCGACAAAGTGACAGATGATGTGATCTGTAACATAATTATGAACACAGTTTTAAAACTATATCAATGGTTATTCATAGCATTCTTCTGAAAATGATGACACAGTTTGTTTTACATTTATTTCACAACATGCATGTGATTTTTTAATGAAAATATTAAATGTTTTAGAATTAAATGTACTTGTGACTTTCTTCATATGTATTTACTATCCGCATTTGTCATCCCCCTCTAGAAAGGCCACCCTCATTATAAGGCCACTTCCCTGCTGCATTAGGGGTGGCCTTATAAGAGGGGGACTACTGTACTTAGTATAGTTAGTAGTGGCACATCATGTCAATACTTAGCATAGTTAATAGTGGTAGATCAATTCAATACTTAGTATAGTTAGTAGTGGCAGATCAAGTCGGTACTTAGCATAGTTAGTAGTGGCACATCAAGTTGGTACTTAGTATAGTTAGTAGTGGCACATCATGTCAATACTTAGTATAGTTAGTAGTGGCACGTCAAGTCAGTACTTAGCATAGTTAGTAGTGGCACATCATGTCATTACTTAGCATAGTTAATAGTGGCACATCGTGTCAATACTTAGTATAGTTAGTACAGACACATCAAGTCAGTACTTAGCATAGTTAGTAGTGGCACATCAAGTCGGTACTTAGTATAGTTAATAGTGGCACATCAGGTCGGTACTTAGCATAGTTAGTAGTGGCACATTAAGTCATTACAGATGAAGCCTTTATTAATAAATTAACCCCAAGTTGTTTACTCTTTTGATATGAAGTATAGAGGAGCAATCACATTTGCTGTGTTTAACATTATAATTCATCAGTAAGGTACTGTCTTGATAAGCAACAAGTAGTAAGAATTTGGTACATTGACTTGAGAGTATTTTGGTATTGAGTACATAGACTTGACAGTATTTCACTATTGAGTACAAAGACTTTTTCTGTTTCAGTTTTAGGTGTGTAGACTTGACACTATTTCAGTACTGGGTACATAGACATATCATAATTTCAGTTTTGGGTTCATAGACATGGCATAATTTCAGTTTTAGGTACATAAAACTTGGCACTATTTCAGTATTGAGTACATAGACTTGGCAGTAATTCAGTCTTGGACACAGACTTGGCACTCTTTCAGTATTGGGTACATAGAATTGGCAGTACTTCAGTACTGAGTACATAGACTTGATATTCTTTCAGTACTGGGTACATAGAATTGGCAGTATTTCAGTATTGGGTACATAGACCTGGGACTATTCAGTCTTGGACATAGACTTGATATTCTTTCAGTACTGGGTACATAGAATTGGCAGTATTTCAGTATTGGGTACATAGAATTGGCAGTAATTCAGTCTTGGACACATAGACTTATTAGAATTTCAGTATTGAGTACATAGACCTGGCACTATTCAGTCTTGGACATAGACTTGATATTCTTTCAGTACTGGGTACATAGAATTGGCAGTATTTCAGTATTGAGTACATAGACCTGGCAGTAATTCAGTCTTGGACACAGACTTGATACTTGTTCAGTATTGGGTACATAGAATTGGCAGTATTTCAGTATTGGGTACATAGACTTGGCAGTAATTCAGTCCTGGACACAGACTTGGCACTCATTCAGTACTGGGTACATAGAATTGGCAGTATTTCAGTATTGAGTACATAGACTTGGCAGTAATTCAGTCCTGGACACAGACTTGGCACTCATTCAGTACTGGGTACATAGAATTGGCAGTATTTCAGTATTGAGTACATAGAATTGGCAGTAATTCAGTCCTGGACACAGACTTGGCACTCATTCAGTACTGGGTACATAGAATTGGCAGTATTTCAGTATTGAGTACATAGACTTGGCAGTAATTCAGTCCTGGACACAGACTTGGCACTCATTCTGTACTGGGTACATAGAATTGGCAGTATTTCAGTATTGAGTACATAGACTTGGCAGTAATTCAGTCTTGGACACAGACTTGGTACTCTTTCAGTACTGGGTACATAGAATTGGCAGTATTTCAGTATTGAGTACATAGACCTGGCACTATTCAGTATTGGGTACATAGAATTGGCAGTATTCCAGTATTAGGTACATGGACCTGGCGCTATTTCAGTGTTGAGTATATTGCAGTATTTTAGTATTGGGTCCATAGACATGGCACTGTTTCAGTCTTAAGAACATAGTGTTGACATTCAGTATTGTGTACAAAGAAATGGCACTCTTTTAGTATTGGGTACATGGACCTGGCACTCTTTTAGTATTGTCTACATGGACCTGGCACTCTTTTTGTATTGGGTACATGGACCTGGCACTCTTTTAGTATTGTCTACATGGACCTGGCACTCTTTTTGTATTGGGTACATGGGCCTGACATTCTTTTAGTATTGTCTACATGGACCTGGCACTCTTTTTGTATTGGGTACATGGACCTGGCACTCTTTTTGTATTGGGTACATGGACCTGGCACTCTTTTTGTATTGTGTACATGGACCTGCCACTCTTTTAGTATTGTCTACATGGACCTGGCACTCTTTTTGTATTGGGTACATGGACCTGACACTCTTTTTGTATTGGGTACATGGACCTGGCACTCTTTTTGTATTGGGTACATGGACCTGACACTCTTTTTGTATTGGGTACATGGACCTGACACTCTTTTTGTATTGGGTACATGGACCTGGCACTCTTTTTGTATTGGGTACATGGACCTGACACTCTTTTAGTATTGTCTACATGGACCTGGCACTCTTTTTGTATTGGGTACATGGACCTGACACTCTTTTTGTATTGGGTACATGGACCTGGCACTCTTTTTGTATTGGGTACATGGACCTGGCACTCTTTTTGTATTGGGTACATGGACCTGACACTCTTTTTGTATTGGGTACATGGACCTGGCACTCTTTTTATATTGGGTACATGGACCTGGCACTCTTTTTGTATTGGGTACATGGACCTGACACTCTTTTAGTATTGTCTACATGGACCTGGCACTCTTTTTGTATTGGGTACATGGACCTGGCACTCTTTTTGTATTGGGTACATGGACCTGGCACTCTTTTTGTATTGGGTACATGGACCAGGCACTCTTTTTGTATTGGGTACATGGACCTGGCACTCTTTTTGTATTGGGTACATGGACCTGACACTCTTTTTGTATTGGGTACATGGACCTGACACTCTTTTTGTATTGGGTACATGGACCTGGCACTCTTTTTGTATTGGGTACATGGACCTGGCACTCTTTTTGTATTGGGTACATGGACCTGACACTCTTTTAGTATTGTGTACATGGACCTGGCAGTATTACATATGATGGATCTTTTCTGCATTCTTTCACAATATTTTTTCAAAGATGTACAGTATTAGTTATAGAGATATGAATGCCAAAAGCAATAGCCTGGACTGTTGCTAGTTACAGATTTGCATGTGTTACTTAAAGGTTTTGGTGCATTTAGTTACAGATTTGCATGTGTTACTTACATGTTTGATACATTTAGTTACAGATTTGCATGTTACTTACAAGTTTTGATGCATTTAGTTACAGATTTGCATGTTACTTACATGTTTGATGCATTTAGTTACAGATTTGCATGTGCTACTTACAGGTTTTGATGCATTTAGTTACAGATTTGCATGTTACTTACAAGTTTGATGCATTTAGTTACAGATTTGCATGTGTTGCTTACAGATTTTGATGCATTTAGTTACAGATTTGCATGTTACTTACAAGTTTTGATGCATTTAGTTACAGATTTGCATGTTACTTACATGTTTGATGCATTTAGTTACAGATTTGCATGTTTTACTTGCAGGTTTTGATGCGTTTAGTTACAGATTTACATGTTACTTACAGGTTTTGGTGCATTTAGTTACAGATTTGCATGCTACTTACATGTTTGATGCATTTAGTTACAGATTTGCATGTGTTACTTACAGGTTTTGATGCATTTAGTTACAGATTTGCATGCTACTTACATCTTTGATGCATTTAGTTACAGATTTGCATGTGTTGCTTACAGGTTTTGATGCGTTTAGTTACAGATTTGCATGCTGCTTACATGTTTGATGTGTTTAGTTACAGATTTGCATGTGTTACAGGTTTTGATGCGTTTAGTTATAGATTTGCATGTTACTTATATGCTTGATGAATTTAGTTACAGATTTTCATGTGTTACTTACAGGTTTTAATGCAATTAGTTACAGATTTGCATGTTACTTACATGTTTGATGCATTTAGTTACAGATTTGCATGTGTTACATACAGGTTTTGATGCATCTAGTTATAGATTTGCATGTGTTACTTACAGGTTTTGATGCATTTAGTTACAGACTTGCATGTGTTACTTACACGTTTTGATGCATCTAGTTACAGATTTGCATATGTTACTTAAAGGTTTTGATGCATCTAGTTACAGATTTGCATGTGTTACTTGCTTGCACCACCATGACTACATAATTATAATATCACCCTCATCCATTACATAATTTGTTTCTCATACACTGTGATGGAACATTAATGATTTACAAACACATGCCTGGATTGAACATTTCTATTTTTAGATGGCTTGTACCAAGCTTCTGGAAAAGTCCAGGATATCAGTAAAGGTATGGAATACCTTTTAGCTACAGGAAACTTAGTCTCCAAATCAGGACTAGGACTTATGCAGGTAAGAAGTCAATTTCTATCACCAGAAGTGCGCATATGCATATTCTGTTTTTGCTAAATATTATGTATGTATGTTTTTGTTGATGTAGCAGATAGTACATAAATAATGAAACTCTGTGAATAACAAATAACATTGAAAGTAAGATGCTTGTTGATCTTTGATATTCAAGAATTGAAAAACATTGCCAGTCACAAAGTTTATAAGAAAAGAAATAAGTCATTGTTTCACTTTATTTTGTAATTTGATGTTATTGATATTGTATCTCTTCACAGACAACAGGATTAACAGTGGTTGCAGACAAGCTAAATTTCTTTAGGTACATATCTCACTTCCGTGCCGTGCATAGAGGAGCATATTTTGCAGAAATGAGAACAACAGCTGTCAGAAAACTGCTGCCAGAGTCCTTTGGTGAGTTCACTCAAACATGAAAAATATCTGGTCGGCTATTCTTATGGTCATGGGTTAAATATTTTTCTCTCAGTTGGTGGGTCTTGGACTTAAGTCAATCAGTATTAGTAAATTTCACTTTAAAAGTGAAAGGGTACCAATAATAATAATTTTTCTACAAAGCAATTGATTTTGAAGTTTCACCTTGCTGTCAAATGTTCCATATATGATAATTTAAGAAAGGCTTATGCACCTTTATACATTCACTGTAATGCAGATCACATGAAGTTTTATAACTTTATCCAGAGAATCAATAATAATATTAATATCATACATAATTTTGCTGTTTATCTAGCGACATCTTTAAAAGGGAGAGAATCAGTGTGCTAATCCTAGAATCATTATGTTTTGCAGTTGTGCCATATTTTTTATACATGCACGTAATATGGGCTGATGGCCTATGTTGCAGATATAAAAGATTATTATTTTTATTTTAAAAAGAATAATGTTATCTTTGTAATGACAATTCTTATTGATGAACACATAGATAAACAAATATTTATTTTTATATTGTTATAAGGTGAGGAATAAAACATATTTGAATATTTTAATTTAATAATTACTCTTGTTTTGATTCTTGTAATAACATTTCTGTAATCTTTTGAAGTTATACATAGTCTGGATTTGGTGCTACCTTATGATATACCAACTTGGCTCCAAAACACATCAGTTTGTAGGTATATCTGGTTTACTGTGAAAGAGTTGGCTCTTGTTTGTCTTAACTTTGGTTTTCCCCATTATCTACTGCTGTTTTATTTTATTATTCCCTACTCTATAAAATTAGTTTTTTTTTCTTTCTGTGAACAGTTTATTGAGTTAAAGATAAATCATGCATTTCTTTAAGTTTCTTGTCAAAACTGTTGCCATTAAGTCAGCTTTAAAGTACATTACAGTAGCTGCCATTGGTGACTTTGCACTGCAACTCCTAAAGCAACAGGATAGACTTGAAAATTTTTTATAACCAAATTGGTTGTTTGTTGTTGTTTTTTTTTAATGAATATTCATCTGAATTATTTGATAACCATTTTTTGTATGGATGATCACTAGTGCCAACTTAGCTTTGTCTGACTGAATAAACATGGACTTTACCCTTCATCACTGTAGTCAAATGTGAGCAATATTGAGTCACATGTGAGCAATATTGAGTCAGCTGTGAGCAATATTGAGTCAAATGTGAACAATATTGAGTCACATGTGAGCAATATTGAGTCAGCTGTGAACAATATTGAGTCACCTGTGAGCAATATTGAGTCAGCTGTGAGCAATATTGAGTCACATGTGAGCAATATTGAGTCAGCTGTGAGCAATATTGAAGGAAGAGCAGACAACATTTATGTCTTGATGGAGAAGCAGTAAACTCTTTGTATTTATGTTTAGTGTTGAATCCTTTGAAATGGCCATCACAATTTCCATGAAAAATTTAAAGGTTGTTATTGAAGCAGTCAGCTTTGAAAAAGTTTAGTGTTTTGTCTTGAGAATTAAAGTGCATCTCAACCCTTAAAAGTTAAGACTACTAAAATAATTTACATCCAGAAATTGTTCATCTTGAAAAAATTGAACATTGGACTGTAGCAAGTATATCAAAAACAAGAACGTGGGAGGTCACCAAGTTGTTTTCTCACTAATCTCATCATTGAATTGACTCACTTGATTTGATTTTTAAATGAGATTCATTGAGATTTTGCATTGAATGAGATGTTTTTGCATTTGATCTATATCTTTCATCCTGTGTCTTGAATTTCTTTGAAGAGATATATTAGATTTTATCAGGATTTGAAGAACAATTAACAGGGTTCCCATGCTACCGGAAAATCAGGAAAAAGTCAGGAGAAATTATAATTTTTTCCAGATTGAAAAGTCCTGGAATTTTGTAAATATTCATGAAAGTTGGGAAAAACCCAGGAATTTTCTGCCACAACTTGATGGCCGAAACATTCACGTTACTGGGTCATAACTAAACATATTGGGAGTTACATTTATTGAGTTCTATCCAGATTATTGAGAGGGTGCAGTATGTATCATTGGGTGCTTGCATTAACCATATATGCTGAGACAATCCAAATACTCAGTGGATTAGATTCATCTAGTTGACTTTTATTTTCAAAGTTAGCTTGATATCCGTATCTTTCCTTGCATGGAATCTATGAAACCACACTAGCAACACAAGAGGCAAATATCATGTTGGCAAAGTGCAGCCACTTACTGAATAGCCTAGCAAACGTTAAACATTGTTAGATTGAGTAATACATGCATGAAATGGATATGAAAATTACTTATTTTCTCAGAAATTCTGAGTATTAAAATCGGAGTTGATGAAATGTGACCTGGTACTCGCGAGTTGCATTGCTAGTCACATGAGTACACAAATCTAGCAACCCACATTTTCAAATGTAGAGAAAAGAAAAAAAATAGTAAATAAAAATCGTATAAAGTTTTCCATATTTATATATTCTGAGAACAGCTTCTGGAGTTTTGTTGTATTACAGGTCTACCACGTTAACATGTGCTCTCTGCTTGATAAATCAGACTGGCCAGATTGCTGGTTTTTACAAAAAGTAACTGACTTTCATTTAATATAATTGAATTTCTCTACAACAACATTGAAATGTTTGTTGTTCATATGACGTGACTAATGGACTTCCGATGTTGTCTTTTGAGATTTAAGTTAGTTGAATCTGATGTGAAGAGACATTTCTGTTGTGTCACTACATGCCGGTCTGAAAGTCAGAATCACATCACACCATTGTAAAGTACACCATAAAAGGAGTTCATCAATTTATAATCAATATATTGCTGTTTGAAAACCCTGCCATAACATGGTCAATTTATCTACAATATATTGATGTTGAAAACCCTGCCATACAAATGTCAATTTATCTACAGTATATATTGATGTTGAAAACCCTGCCATACAAATGTAAATTTATCTACAATATATTGATGTTGAGAAACCTGCCATAAAATGGTCAGTTTATCTATAATATGTTGATGTTGAAAACCCTGCTATAACATGGTCAATTTATCTACAATATATTGATTTTGAAAACCCTGCCATACAATGGTCAATTTATCTACAATATATTGATGTTGAAAACCCTGCCATACAATGGTCAGTTTATCTACAATATATTGATGTTGAGAAACCTGCCATACAATGGTCCGTTTATCTACAATATATTGATGTTGAAAACCCTGCTATAACATGGTCAATTTATCTACAATATATTGATGTTGAAAACCCTGCCATACAATGGTCAATTTATCTACAATATATTGATGTTGAAAACCCTGCCATACAATGGTCAGTTTATCTACAATATATTGATGTTGAGAAACCTGCCTTCAACTAGTCATCAGCTTATGTCCAGTATGGGAAACCTTCCATAAACTGGTCATCAATTTATGTCCAATGCATTGACAAAGAAAAACCTGCCTTAAATTGGTCATTAATTTATGTCCAGTATAGTGAATTTGAAAAGCCTGCAATAAACTGATCATCAGTTATGTCCCATATATTGATGTTAAGCAACCTGTCTTAAACTGGTCATCAATTATGTCCCATATATTGATGTTATGCAACCTGTCTTAAACTGGTCATCAATTATGTCCCATATATTGATGTTATGCAACCTGTCTTAAACTGGTCAACAATTATGTCCCATATATTGATGTCATGCAAACCTGGTCATCAGGTTATAACTGTAATTCTAGCTTAATATTAACTAAAGTGATATTGTCTACATGTGTAAATCCACCCTAATTCTGACATAAAAAATCTTTAATGCAGAAAACAGATTTCTTTCATTTTGATGTTTATTACATTAGTTTAAAGCAAGACTTATGGATACAAATTGTTGAATGCTGTTATATTGTAATATTCAATGAATTAAATTGGAAAGCATAATCGACAAATAATGTGTACACTAACTCTTCTCTTTTTCACTATGTACTGCTGGTTTTTCATACATCATTTATTTGAACTTTGCTTTAATCTTGCTGTTATAATTATTCCTACATCAAAGCATCATCTGCACTTAAGTACTGTATGAGAAAAGTTTTACATGGTTACTTTTTTTAAAGCTTGTGCCATATAAACATAGGCATCAGCAAACTTAACTGTTTTAACTGACACAAATTTTGCATTAATGCAGTTTCATGTGAAGTTTTTTATTCAATTTTTTTAGTGAAGACTTAAAAATAATAAAATTATTTGTTGAAAGCAAAGAATTAGGAAGTGCAAATGGCTAAAATGAATCGTATTAAAGTTAATTGAATTACATGCCTTTATGTGTATAAGCCTCCCCTCCCAAAAAAAATCAACCTGTAAAGGTAGAATATTAAAAAGTACATGACCCACATATTAAGTCCAGCTGTATTGAAAATCATGTTGCTATTCAATCTGATTAGATGGTCATGTTCACATGCGATTTCACTAAGGTGGTCCTGGAATTTCAGGTTAGAGATGTGATGAACTTTTGACCCTCATCCTGGTTCTAATTTTTGTGTCTTAGCTTTTTACGTAATGTTTACTTGAGAAATTTCCTCATTTTGCATTAAGATAGTTAGCAGAACCAGTCTTATTGTGTTCACTATTTCATTTGGGTGGAATTATTCAAATTTTTATTTACTAGAAATAGAAAGTGCTCATCGATAATAATCTTTTACTGGAATGTCAGTTTGGAATTATAGTGTTTTCCGACAAGAACATTTTTGGATCATATTATTGTGATACATCAAAAGACTTTTAGCATATCACCACACTACAGGACACTGGCACATTAGCATATTCAAGACTACAGGCATATCAACACATTCACTGTTGGAACTTATTTGGAATTCAGTAGGAATTTTATACATTTGGAATTGTAATAAATTGTTTAGGACTATTTGGGTTTAATTTGCATTACTGTTAAGTTCTTTTTTAAGTTTTCTCTTGGTATTCAAAGAAAAGAAAATATTTATTGAAAGTTACAAAACTTGTTAGCTTTTGCTCTTTTGTGTTACAAAGTTTAAGATCTTAGAGTTATAGCAGAAAATTGAGGGCTTGTCTAGGATATGAATTTCTCAAGAATACTTCAGAAAACTTTGTTTTTGAAATTTAAATTCATTTGCTTTAAAATTGTCTAAATCCCAGGTATTATATCAGATATTTGAGAAATCTAAAGGGAAACCATTACCTTTCAAAATGTCTTCTTAAGTGGAGGACTTTATTTTAAATCCTACCCAGGAAATGTTAGAGTTCTTGAACAAGGGATGAATTTCTTCAGCTTGCCAGAGAAATGATCTCTCTCAGGCAAAGGCTTCTTTAACAAGGCAAGAAATAAAAAAATATTTTTGTCCACTATATGATGGAAAAGAAGTTTTTGGATAAAAGTGCTTTAGGTTTGATTAGTAAGTCTCTATCTGGTTCTGGTATAAAATTAAATTGAACTCTTAAGAAAGCTTGAGCTTCAGAAAGAGAAAGGAGACTGAAGAAAAAAAATGCTACAGAAAGAGGAAAGAATGCAGAAAGACGAGAGAAAATGCAATTTGCAAATGAGGTGAGACAAATGCAGTTGCAGAAAGAGGAAAAAGAAAGAAAAGATAAGTTAATGCAAATACAATGTGAAAAAGAAGAAAGGGCAATACTGATGCAGCAAGAAAAAAAAATGAAAGGGACAGAAAGATGTCAAGTGGAAGAGAGAAGGAAGATGGAAAATTTCAATTTAGATTAAACTAATTAGAATTGGCAAGTGGAAAACACTCTCCTCCCCTTTACACACAAGTTCAGTTTTTCAGTTACCAGAAATATTAGGTTAGTTCCCCCTTAAAAAAAAAAGAAGCAAATAACTATTTTCCTCATTTTGAACAAATTGCTGTTAATTTGAAATGGGCAAGAGAGCATTGGACTCTTATTGCAAAGTGTACTTACTGGCAATGCTGATTAGGTCTATACTTCACTGTCAGTACAGCAAAGTGCTGATTATGATGTGTTTAAGGAACGTATTGAGAAGGGTTATGAGTTGGTACCTAAAGCATATTGACAGATGTTTAGGAACTGTGGTAAAGAAACTGGACCGACCCATGTCGAATTTGCAAGAGAAACAGAACAATTTTTTTATAGGTGTTGCTAATCCAAGATGGTTGATCAAGACTACTTTAACCCCAGACAGCTCATACTAATTGAAGAGTTGAGGAACACAGAGTTCATGTACTGACTCCATACATATTTCTCTTGAAGGATAAGTTGTATAGTGGTTGGGAACACAGAGTTCATGTACTGACTCCATACATATTTCCCTTGAATGATAACTTGTGTAGTGGTTGGGAACACAGAGTTCATGTACTGACTCCATACATATTTCCCTTGAATGATAACTTGTGTAGTGGTTGGGAACAGAGAGTTCATGTACTGACTCCATACACATTTCCCTTGAAGGGTAACTTGTGTAGTGGTTGGGAACACAGAGTTCATGTACTGACTCCATACATATTTCCCTTGAAGGATAAGTTGTGTAGTGGTTGGGAACACAGAGTTCATGTACTGACTCCATACATATTTCCCTTGAAGGGTAACTTGTGTAGTGGTTGGGAACACAGAGTTCATGTACTGACTCCATACATATTTCCCTTGAAGGATAAGTTGTGTAGTGGTTGGGAACACAGAGTTCATGTACTGACTCCATACATATTTCCCTTGAAGGGTAACTTGTGTAGTGGTTGGGAACACAGTTCATGTACTGACTCCATACATATTTCCCTTGAAGGGTAACTTGTGTAGTGGTTGGGAACACAGAGTTCATGTACTGACTCCATACATATTTCCCTTGAAGGATAACTTGTGTAGTGGTTGGATGCTCCTGTTACATTAAATGTTTTAGTAAATTCTGTTACTCTGAATACATACCCAATCACATTACTATTAAACCCTCCTACACCTTCCAACAAATGCAATTAAACTGGTACACATCTGGTCAGTGGGCAGCCAGCTAGGTAAGGGAAGGTAATGGGTAAACATCTGGTCAGTGGGCAGCCAGCTAGGTAAGGGAAGGTAGTGGGTAAACATCTGGTCATTGGGCAGACAGCAAGGCAAGGGAAGGTAATGGGTAAACATCTGGTCAATGGGCAGCCAGCAAGGTAAGGAAAGGTAAAAGCTTCCTTTTGTGCTTTATAGCATACTCTATTTTCATCATTTCAAGTGGGGACCGCTAAGGTGGCCTAAGTGGTAAGAGTGTCTGGCATGGAAGCAGTAGGTTGTGGGTTCAAACCCTGGCTGAGTCATACCAAAGAGTTATAAAAATTGTACTAGCATCTGCCTTGCTTGATACTCAGCATTAAATGGTTAGTGTTAGGACTGGTCGACCTGGCATCAGGATAATGTGACTGGGTGGGACATCATGCTACATGTCTGCAGCATGATGCCCCAGTGCTAGACATCATTATGAACTGCCACACTGCAGACATCGTAGCAATATGACTGAAAAATTGTCTACACTTCATTAAAAATCCAAATCACACACATTCATTTCAAGAGAGCTGGATTCTAGAGGTAGCAGAACTTATTTTCCAACATGTGACTTGTTAAGTATTCTCAGACAAATATAATTTACTATAACATATCGTTTCTTCTATGACATGTGAAATCCTCAAACAGAATGTTGCAGATAGTTTGTGTTCATGTTTGTATGAATGCAGATATATGCATATGTGTAAGTGTGAATCAAATAAAGTACTGAAGCAAATCTGCATTTATAATTATTGCTGTGTTTTTTTCTGTTGTCAGGTTTTATCTGTCCAGTCCACACTCCTGATGGGGCTCCATGTGGTCTGTTGAATCATTTGTCTGCTTCCTGTCAGGTGAGAAGTAGTATTGAATGACACTTATATCATATATTGTATTCTTTCAATGCATCACCTGATGACATTAATGTTAGAAAATAAGCTCTACAAATTCTCGAATCACACCATCTTTGACAGAGAAACACTTTATTTTTCTGTTTGGTCAATGCATCATAAAGTCAGATGGAAGAAACTCCCCTTGCCAGCCGTATGCAGGATGGTATTCATTTTAAGCTTTTGCAGCATATCATCACACTGCTCGCATCCATTAGCATTATCATTAAATGTGACCGTGCCAGTGTAAAGTTAGTATAGTTAATAATTATTGTTAATTACCATCAGACATTGATAACTCCCCAAAACTGGCATCAACCATCTGCTTACAACCAGCCTGTTTGTGCCAGACTCCATCATTTTCAGCAAAAGTTGGTTATCCACACTGTTTGTTCAGGACATTAGATTTCAGTTATCCAGAGCCCTCTCCTCTTGTTTTTCCATCTGTGACAGATGCTATGGTCAATCCAAGAAAAGACAAATGTTACAGAAGGAGATCTGGTTTTATTCTCTGTGCAGGTGATGGAGAAAGTTAGCTAACCAAACTTTCTAAAGATTTACTCCAGACTTTGCCTGGTACTGAAAGCTAACAGAAAGCTCGAATTACTCAGTTGGTTATAAATCTCAACCAGCTCAACAAGTACATAATCATGCAAGAGTTAAGAATGAAGATAGAATGGTTTCCATTACATAAAACATTATGAGAGGAAAGTACTTGTAATGTCAAACAACTCTCTTCTTAAACAGTGGGGACCTCATTGCCCAATTTCTGCCCTTATCAGGGGCATTATCTCCTGGTTCTCCCACCAAAAGATAATGGCTGAGATCCAACACATTCCCAGCAAGCTCAGTATATTTTTATTATCTAGGATTGACTAGATTCTTTTACAGAGTTGTCCCATCTTCTGTCAGTCTTTCATTGGATGTGTGCACTTTGTTGGCATTCATTGGTTTCTTTGCAGCAAGGGGAACCACAAACTGCCCATTTTCACCTCCTTGTCCCAGGACACAGAGGCCATGGCCATGGATGCTGTATTAGTTGGGATGGGTTTCATGGCTATCCCTTCCCTTCATTTGTTCTGATACTTATAATAAGCCCGAAAATACAGTACCAGATATGGTTGTAATAGCCCCATTGAGATGGGACAAGTCATGGGTCAGTGTTCAAGATCTAGCAAGCGCTGTTCCAAGAAAAATCCAATTAATGTCCAACCTGCTGAAGCAACTGTAGTCACAGGCTTTCCTGGATAGGCTCCTTCTTCACAGTTAATTATTCTTTGAGTAACAACTTAGTATAAAATTTCCTTGTTATGTATATTTATATTGTGTGTTGAACTTCTGTCCATATTTTAGATTGTAAGGGTCATTTGAATAAAAAATATATATATATAGCTAAGTTTTGTCCATGACTGTAGATTATTCCTTAAGATAATGATCATTTATGAACATGTTTACTTGGATTTGAGTTCAGGAGATTGTTTTTTCTCTTGATAACACACCAGCATACTGATTTTCTCAGGTTGTTCACTAGTAAATAAACCTGATGTTGTTTATAAGTTTGATAGAAATTTCCATTGGATATAACCTAAGTTCAAGGCATTCAGTTGTGTCAGATCTAGGTGATGGACTGTATGTAAGGAAAGACCAAGTAAACAGTTATTCATTCCAATCATCATATTAGTCATCTTTGATCAGAGCTTTTAATTGTGTTCAGTTATAATTTGAGATGAATTATTAATCAATATTCGTTGTAATTAAAAGGCTCATTAACTTTTGGATTAAAATACTAATTCAGGGTTATAGTAAATTCATTCAAGCATATTTTGGATTGCATCATTGTTTTACATCAAGACTGTTGGCAAATCAACTAATTCAAAGCTGTTGGTATTTTGGCATATTTATTGGCACATTAAAGATTGGGACATTAATGTAATTCATTTGGAATACTATATTTTTGGATTTTTGATAGAACTTCCAGGATTATTTGGTATTCAAAGCTGTTGGTATTTTGGCATATTTATTGGCACATTAAAGATTGGGACATTAATGTAATTCATTTGGAATACTATATTTTTGGATTTTTGATAGAACTTCTAGGATTATTTGGTATTTAATTCACAATACTGTAAGTTCCTTTTAAATATTCACATTGTATTACAGAAAGTTAAATTATTTATTGAATTTACCAAATTTGTTGGTTTTAATCTGTTCTGTTACATAGTTTAAGACCATTTAGTTGTAAACCCTTTTATTTCCTCTTGGAAAAGCAGAGTACTCGATGAAATCAATACCTTGACTTTAAGTGAGATTTGAAACACAAAAAATATGATTGTCTTATAACATGTTGCTTTATACACATACCAGATTTCAGAGATGTTTAAAGACATGTAATTAGTTTTTAAGTTGTTTTGAGCTAGAGTTAAGTTTTTGTGCTCAATATTTTCATGACTTTTGAGCCAGGAGTCCCAGGTTGGGATCAATATTTTCATGATTTTTAGGCCAGGAGTCCCAGGTTGGGGATCAATATTTTCATGACTTTTGGTCCAGGAGTCCCAGGTTGGAGATCAATATTTTCATGACTTTTGAGCCAGGAATCCCAGGTTGGGGATCAATATTTTCATGACTTTTGAGGCAGGAATCCCAGGTTGGGGATCAGTATTTTCATGACTTTGGGACCAGGAGTGCCTGGATGGAAATAAAAAGTTACATATACAACAATTGCTATTCCGACACTTTCGAATAATTTGTGGCCAAACTTTATATATGCAATCGTAGTAGGAAGATGCATCATTTATATATATATATATATAATAGATTTTGTATTATGACTCTGGTTCATTGGAAGGATGGGGTGAGTTTGTTGGTAGGAGGAGCAGGAGGTTGTAGAATTAATCAGCGGAAAACATGGGAACTTGTAATGACATTTCATTGCAGTGTAGTTCTACATTCATAATCGTGAATACTAAAGCATTATATATTATTAATTATCTGTCATGGCAGTTGATATTTTGGAGAAAGTTTTCTACATTGCCGATATCTTTAAGCTAGCTTCATTGGGTAACTGTTGTGTTCTTATTTCTTGTAAGTTTTTGTTACTTTGATTAGAATGTTAGATAAACTGCAGGTTCATCAGAATTTGTTATGATTGTCTGTTGTCTGGTATTTTTCAGTCATTATTTTAATTTTAGATTCAAACAGGGTACTTTCCAACAACTCACCTGCTTAAATTGCTTTGCTCACTTGGAGTCTCCCCACTGGATGCCCCACCTCCAGGGGAAGTTAACGAGTGCTATACCATTTTGCTTGACGGACGAGTGTTGGGATATGTTAGTGGTGACATGGTGAAGGAGGTAGCTGATAAACTGAGATTTATGAAAGTGAAAGGACTTAATAAGGTAAATAAATTTCAGTTCTTGCACATGTATCCATGGATACATAAAGATATTTTGAGGATATGCGATTTCCAAACCACTTATCTTTTGCATTTTGAAAGGGTATTTTACAGTGCAAGCCCAACATTATTCGTGACAACCTTTAAATTCTTTTGCAGTGCAACAATGAAAAATTCTGCTTTGAGGTCACCTGCATTAAATGCCACTTTCATTTTAAACCCCAGGTGTCATGGTTGGTGACAGCAGCAAATCTATGGCTTTCTTGTTTAGTATCTTGGACAATGTTCCTCATACAGTCAGGAAACTTTATGTTCGTACCTCCTGATGAATTCTACTCCACTACACCAAATGTAGGTGATGTGATGTGATGTGATGTGATTTTGATTTTTAACGTAGCTTTAACAATTTTTCAGTCATATTGCTACGATGTCTGCAATGTGGAGTTTATAGTGATGTCTAGCACTGGGGCATCATGCCTCAGACATGTAGCATGATGTCCCACCCAGTCACATTATCCTGACACCGGGCCGACCAGTCCTAACACTAACCTCTTAATGCTGAGCGCCAAGCGAGGCAGCTGTTAGTACCATTTTTGTAAGTCTTCGGTATGACTCAGCCAGGGATCGAACCCATGACCTCCCGCATCCGAGGCGGATGCTCTAACCACTAGGCCACCACAGCGGTCCCAGATGTAGGTTGTTCTGACATATTATTCATGCTCCAGTGATCACATACCCTCTTTATGTTTGGGTAAGTTTCTTCTTTAAGTACATTACCCATTCATGATACTTTAGGAGTGCTAATACTGAGTCACAAATCCAGCCCTCTCAGATAAAACCTTTTGGGTAAAAGGAGCCAGACGATATCTGAACACATAGGGGGCAGTCAGACAGAGTGATCTGCCCTTGACATAGGGATTTCCGGCAGTACCCATCAACATCCGTGTACAGAGAAGCATTCTTTCAACACGAGAGGCCTTGCAAAGGCCACTTGACAAAGAATGTCTACTCCATCTATATTTACAACTTGCCTCTTTCTATCTTGACAAAGTTCAACCATTACAAATTTAGCCACACTTTATCATCTTTACACTCATAATTGTAATTAGGTGCTTTCACAGTTAGCATATGTGACTTAACAACTAAGTTGGGACATTAGTTTTAATATGTTCACGTGCACGTCCCTGCGGTGTATAGAAAACTTGTATGTATAATATAATATTTGTATAATTCCACAACAACTGGCTACATACAGGTGAGTTTGCTTTGCTAATACATGTAGTGTCCAGATGCCACTCTTCATTGCATTTCCCTGTACAGGTTGTCCTTGAACCTCTTACAGGTAGCATGGTGAGGTATTTTGGCAAATTTGTCTGCTATTGGTCGGGTAACACTATAAGGAATATCTTTGAACCAACTGATACAGAGATACAACAGGTATATTCATTCTACCCTATTTGTCTTACAGATTAGACCATAGACACAGCACAGAAATACACGACTAAGGAAAAAGGCGCTATAAGCCTTCAGGTTGACATGGCCTCAGTGCAGAATTTTTTGGCAGATAAGGGAGATAATTCATCTAATGACTCTCCAGTTACCAAATACCAGAAATCTATTCAGTAAGAGAAAGCCCTAGCACTGATGTCATCACCACAGGACTTCTCATTGCTGGCTGATTCTTGAGGCCTTGCCTTTTCAGGGTTCCACTGTATACATCTTGATAAGCAACAAACGAACAACCAAATAAAGCATCATTTGCTCCACTGATACACAGTCTGGTTACATGGATCGAACATCCTGTGACCTGTCACAGCATGTTGACTCATTGACATCCTCCCTACAAACATGGTCTATTTCTGATCCGACCATCAATCTTTCCTCCAGTCTGTTGAACCTGGTGTATACAGGCGATTATGGATATCAGTCTAACCCACATATGACCTCACTGCACTCTCTATTTATGATGCTGAGCTTAGTACCTCAGCCTCAGAGAGATGCCAGCTCTCATTACTCTCAACCCTTGGTCAGTAGAAGGGACTCTTTAATTGTTGACCATTTGGAAATCACCTTTTCTTCTTCCTGGGGCTCCATGAGTTTTGTCAGTGGCAGACCTTGACACTCTTGGCCATCTCCTTCTTAGGCAACTCGAGACATCAGCCTCACCTTGTGCAAGCAGAGATCATGATGCTTGCTCTCAGGCATTTCACTTCTTGATCTCATTATCTTGTGGAAAGAATGAGCCTTCAGAGCCTTTGTTGAAGAATTTTTCTGCCTTTTACCTCTGGAATTCTGCCTCCTCCTGTGTTATCAGCCACCTAGACCAGAGCACCAGCATAGGTTGATCTTATTACCAAAAGGAAGATTCCAACTTAAGCTACTTACACAGTCTGGCAGAACCACAGACTTTTTTAAATGTTTCAATTAACTTTTCGTCAGCAGTTCTACACTTGTCATACCCATGTTTTTCATTTGGAAACCTCATCAGTTGACCAGGACATCGTGGCTTTGGGGATGGCAAAACCATACAATTCATATGGATCAAACATCATTCAGTGACACTCAGCAATTGATCTTCAGTATGGTAGCTGTGTTCTCAGTGATGGTCTTGGTATTGATGGCCATTTTTCAAAAGGTGGAACAGAGTTCATCATCTCTTACTCCAAACACCACAGTACAAGCATGTCGGTCTCCAGAATGGCCTGGGTCTTGGACAGAGCTGCTTTAGCCAGTGCCATCACAGCAACTGCAAATTTACAAATGGCTAAATGAGATAAACTGCTCTCCACCTCCACCTTTAAGATCAAGCTATGATCAAAACCATTATCATCAGACCTACTCTAATGGTCAGATTGATGATATACATATACAAGCCACCAAGAGGAGAATGTTCTTGCCCGTCAGCTGCAACATCAATACAGGGATGTTTTGGGAAATCAACAAAGGGAAGCAAGAGACACAACTCAAACACAATCCTCTGGCAAGTCATCCTATCATAGTTCCTCGCATTGAAAACCATGGTTCTCGTGAACCACCTTGGACAAAAGACAGGGAGTTAGCAATTGCACGTGCCAAAGTTTCTCTTCACGACCACCTCAATCTCTAAAAAAACTGTCTCACACCATCCACCTCACAGATCCCGATAGGAGGAAGGCCTCTATTGTTTGCTGACAGATGGGGCAAGATTTGCCATAATGATTACTGGACTCGACAAGTGGTTCATGAAGGACTATGCTTGACTTTCGAAACACCTCCTTCTTCAGCTACAGACAGTCCAACAGATCTATTCAAGGTGACAACCTTGCAGCAAAAAATAGGGCACTAGAAATCATGTATAATTTAAATTCCCTGGGATTTTACAAACAATCCAACAGACCCATTCAATACCACAACGTTGCAGCAAAAAATAGGGCACTAGAAATCAAGTAAAATTTAAATTCCCTGGGATTTTATTCCAGACTTTTCTTGGTCCCAAAAGCAAACAGCATTCTGCGCCTTGTCATTGTGCTCTCAGTCAATTTATTCACACTCCTTGGTTCTTGATGGAAACACTACAACACACTTTTGAATGCCATTAAAAAGGGAGACTTTGTTTTCCACATGGACTTTACAAGATAGATATCTTCACATCCCAACTCAAAAGGCTTCCAGGAAGTTCCTGCATTTCATCTACAACATCAATTATTAAAAATTCCGAGCACTCCCATTTGTACTCAACATCAGTCCCATGTCACGCTGTTTGCAGTCTGGGTTTCCTCATCAACAAGGACAAAATCAACCTAGTGCCATCTCAACAATTTGTTCATCTAGGTATGGAATTCCACACACAGGTAAACAGTACATCTCCCCCAGGAATGGGCATTGAAAATCATGATCATAGTGACTTTCTTACTTTCAAGGGATATCTCTCTGCACTTGGGAATTCCTTCACCTTCTTGGCTTGCTCAACACGTCAGCAGACCTCATCATCCTAAGTTGCATTTATGTGTACCCATTAAAAATGATTCTTTCATTCCAATGGAGGCCAAAAGTTTTCCTGCTGGACCAACCGCTCATCATTTCCACAAATATGAGGTACCGTCTGCAAACTTGCAGCAACTGATCATGACTCGCAGCAGCTATACCCCTTTAAGTTCAACTGCCAGAGATCACAGTCTGTATGGATGCAAGAACAGATGGCTGGGGGACATGCCTATTACTATCTTTCCAGGATGCCTATGGAGTGTGTTCTCCTCAGGACTGGCATCTTCAAATCAGTATTCTCAAGATAAAGGCTGTTTTGAAAGCCTTTCATTGGTGGCAGGGATTTTTAATTGGAAAGGTAGTCATCATTCCATCCAACAATTCTGCAGTAATGTCTTATGTCAAATAGCAAGGTGGAACCAAATCCCCAGACTTACACACTGGTGTGGGACTTTCTAAAGAGGTATGGCCTATAAGAAGTCCATACCAAATCCCCGGACTTTACACACTGGTGTGGGACTTTCTAAAGAGGTATGGCCTATAACAAGTCCATGTCCAAGTTCATCATATTCCTGGATGCCTAAATGTAATAACATATTCTTTGTCCCAGAACAGTTAGCTGACACAGACAGAATGCATCCCTGAGTTTTCACTCAGATGTGCATACAGTTGGACTGGCCATTTGTGGACCTGTTTGTGACAAGGTGGAATAGCAAACTCCCAACCATTGTCTCACCAGTCCCAGATCCCAAGCCTGGGCAGTCATGGTGTTATTAATAGATTGGAATGGCCTGGATGCAAACGCCTACCCTCCAACACCATAGGTGATACAGAAAGCAAGAGAAGTGAAGTGTCACCTTATTCTCATTGCACCGTTAAGAAATCATGGATTAATGACCTCCTCAATCTTGCAATGGAAATTCCACAAAAAATAGTTACAAGAATTGAGCTATTACACTAACAGTGCTCCCCAGTCATATGCATTGAGCCATTACACTAACAGCACTCTCCAGTCACAGGCATTGAGCCATTACACTGTCAGCACTCCTGTGTTATAGGCATTGAGCCGTTACACTATCAGCACTACCCAGTTACAGGCATTGAGCCATTACGCTATCAGCACTCCCCAGTCGTAGACATTGAGCCATTACACTGTCAGCACTCCTGTGTTATAGGCATTGAGCCGTTACACTATCAGCACTCCCCAGTTACAGGCATTGAGCCATTACACTATCAGCACTCCCCAGTTACAGCCATTCAGCCATTACACTATCAGCACTCCCCAGTTACAGGCATTGAGCCATTATACTATCAGCACTCCCCAGTTACAGGCATTTAGCCATTACACTGTCAGCACTCTCCAGTTAAAGGCATTCAGCCATTACGCTATCAGCACTCCCCAGTTACAGGCATTGAGCCATTACACTATCAGCACTCCCCAGTTATAGGCATTCAGCCATTACACTATCAGTACTCTCCAATTACAGGCATTGATCCATTACACTGTCAGCGCTCCCCAGTTACAGGCATTGAGCCATTACACTAACAGTGCCCTCACTTACACTTTCAGCACTCCCCAGTTACAGGCATGGAGCCATTACACTAACAGTGCACCCCACTTACAGGCATTGAGCCATTACACTAACAGCATACATTGAGCCATTACACTAACAAGATAAACAAATTACAGGCATGGAGCCATTACACTAACAGTGTCCCCCACTTACAGGCATTGAGCCATTACACTAACAGCATACATTGAGCCATTACACTAACAAGATAAACAAATTACAGGCATGGAGCCATTACACTAACAGTGCCCCCCACTTACAGGCATTGAGCCATTACACTAACAGCATACATTGAGCCATTACACTAACAAGATAAACAAATTACAGGCATGGAGCCATTACACTAACAGTGTCCCCCACTTACAGGCATTGAGCCATTACACTAACAGCATACATTGAGCCATTACACTAACAAGATAAACAAATTACAGCCATGGAGCCATTACACTAACAGTGCCCCCCACTTACTGGTATTGAGCCTTTACACTAACAGCATACACTGAGCCATTACACTAACAAGATAAACAAATTACAGGCATGGAGCCATTACACTAACAGTGTCCCCCACTTACAGGCATTGAGCCATTACACTAACAGCATACATTGAGCCATTACACTAACAAGATAAACAAATTACAGGCATGGAGCCATTACACTAACAGTGTCCCCCACTTACAGGCATTGAGCCATTACACTAACAGCATACATTGAGCCATTACACTAACAAGATAAACAAATTACAGGCATGGAGCCATTACACTAACAGTGTCCCCCACTTACAGGCATTGAGCCATTACACTAACAGCATACATTGAGCCATTACACTAACAAGATAAACAAATTACAGCCATGGAGCCATTACACTAACAGTGCCCCCCACTTACTGGTATTGAGCCTTTACACTAACAGCATACACTGAGCCATTACACTAACAAGATAAACAAATTACAGGCATGGAGCCATTACACTAACAGTGCCCCCCAGTTACAGGCATTGAGCCATTACACTAACATACATTGAGCCATTACACTAACAGCATACATTGAGCCATTACACTAACAGCATACATTGAGCCATTACACTAACAGCATACATTGAGCCATTACACTAACAGCATGCATTGAGCCATTACACTAACAACATAAACAAATTACAGGCATGGAGCCATTACACTAACAGTGCCCCCAGTTACAGGCATTGAGCCATTACACTAACATCATACATTGAGCCATTGCAACTGTCAGCACTCCCCAGTTACAGGCATTCAGCCATTACACTATCAGTGACCCCCAATTACAGGCATTGAGCCATTACATTATCAGTGACCCCCAGTTACAGGCATTGAGCCATTACACTAACAACATAAACAAGTTACAGGCATTGAGCCATTACACTAACAGCATACATAAGTTACAGGTATTGACCTGTTATGCCATGAAATCCAAAATAAAAAAAATATATCATGATTGAATGGGAATTTACACTGTTTTCCAAATACAGTACTCCCTCACTATTAGGCACTTCATTATAAGGTGATTCATTTTATAAGGTGGGTGTGGTCATGGATGTCATATTGTTATTTGATGATGATATTTTGAATTAAATAGAGCAATATAAGAGGATTTCACTTGTAAGGGGATCTACTTTTATGGTGCCTATTAACAGGATCCACATTTATGGCAAATGTGAGGGAATCCGCTTTTATGGTGTCCATGAACAGGATCCACTTTTATGGCATCCATTAACAGCATTATGGTGAGGAAGTACATTAAATAATTTTTAGAAAGGTATTTATGACTGTTTCTTGTATATATATTTTTAATTTACAGTTCAAGGCTCAGTCTGTATTGTGAATCCATGTATTTTCATGGTTTTACAAAGATTACATGTTTAGTAATATTTAAATTTATGGATTTGGGAAGAAGAACATTTTTAGACCAACAGACAACTGAAGGATTTTATTTTGGTGTTTCTTAATTCTTGGTTTGTTACTGTCTCAAAATGAGAATTGGTACCTCTTGAAAACTTTTGGATTCACAATTTCTTTTTTTTCAACTCAACTTGGTACATACATAAAACTGTATAAGAAAGTAAGAAAGTTAAGGACAACATGTCATTAGTTTACCATTAGGTTATTTGTCTACAGGTCCCACCAACAATGGAGATTTGTCTTGTTTTACGGACCACGTATGCCAGCCAGTACCCAGGCCTATATCTGTTCACAACTCCATCCAGGATGCTTAGGCCTGTCACCAACCTGGCCTTGGAGAGTGTGGAAATGATTGGCACAATGGAGCAGGTCTACCTGGATATCTGCATTAATAAAGAAGAGGCCTTTGAAGGGGTGAGTCTTACACAAGATATTTATTAGCACCTGAAGTGTTGAGCCCTTCAGTAGGTAATATTCTTACATTGTCTGCAATATTGAGTCTTTCAATAAGTAACATTCTCACAGTGTCTGCAATATTGAGTCTTTCAGTAACATTCTCACAATGTCTGCAATATCGAGTCTTTCAGTAAGTAACATTCTCACAATGACTGCAATATCGAGTCTTTCAGTAAGTAACATTCTCACAATGACTGCAATATCAAGTTTTTCAGTAAGTAACATTCTCACAATGACTGCAGTATCAAGTTTTTCAGTAAGTAACATTCTCACAATGACTGCAATATTGAGTCTTTCAGTAAGTAACATTCTCACAATGACTACAATATCGAGTCTTTCAGTAAGTAACATTCTCACAATGACTGCAATATCAAGTTTTTCAGTAAGTAACATTCTCACAATGACTACAATATCGAGTTTTTCAGTAAGTAACATTCTCACAATGACTACAATATCGAGTTTTTCAATAAGTAACATTCTCACAATGACTGCAATATCGAGTCTTTCAGTAAGTAACATTCTCACAATGACTGCAATATCGAGTCTTTCAGTAAGTAACATTCTCACAATGTCTGCAATATCGAGTCTTTCAGTAAGTAACATTCTCACAATGACTGCAATATCAAGTCTTTCAGTAAGTAACATTCTCACAATGACTGCAATATCAAGTTTTTCAGTAAGTAACATTCTCACAATGACTGCAATATCAAGTCTTTCAGTAAGTAACATTCTCACAATGACTACAATATCGAGTCTTTCAATAAGTAACATTCTCACAATGACTGCAATATCGAGTCTTTCAGTAAGTAACATTCTCACAATGACTACAATATCGAGTCTTTCAGTAACTAACATTCTCACAATGTCTGCAATATTGAGTCTTTCAGTAAGTAACATTCTCACAATGACTGCAATATCAAGTCTTTCAGTAAGTAACATTCTCACAATGACTGCAATATCAAGTCTTTCAATAAGTAACATTCTCACAATGACTGCAATATCAAGTCTTTCAATAAGTAACATTCTCACAATGACTACAATATCGAGTCTTTCAGTAAGTAACATTCTCACAATGACTGCAATATCAAGTCTTTCAATGAGTAACATTCTCACAATGACTGCAATATCAAGTCTTTCAATAAGTAACATTCTCACAATGACTGCAATATCGAGTTTTTCAGTAAGTAACATTCTCACAATGACTGCAATATCGAGTCTTTCAGTAAGTAACATTCTCACAATGACTACAATATCGAGTCTTTCAGTAAGTAACATTCTCACAATGACTGCAATATCAAGTCTTTCAATAAGTAACAGTCTTTCAGTAAGTAACATTCTCACAATGACTGCAATATCAAGTCTTTCAATAAGTAACATTCTCACAATGACTGCAATATTGAGTCTTTCAGTAAGTAACATTCTCACAATGACTGCAATATCAAGTCTTTCAATAAGTAACATTCTCACAATGACTGCAATATCGAGTCTTTCAGTAAGTAACATTCTCACAATGACTACAATATCGAGTCTTTTAGTAAGTAACATTCTCACAATGACTGCAATATCAAGTCTTTCAATAAGTAACATTCTCACAATGACTGCAATATTGAGTCTTTCAGTAAGTAACATTCTCACAATGACTGCAATATCAAGTCTTTCAATAAGTAACATTCTCACAATGACTACAATATCGAGTCTTTCAGTAAGTAACATTCTCACAATGACTGCAATATCAAGTCTTTCAATAAGTAACATTCTCACAATGACTGCAATATCAAGTTTTTCAGTAAGTAACATTCTCACAATGACTGCAATATCAAGTCTTTCAGTAAGTAACATTCTCACAATGACTGCAATATTGAGTCTTTCAGTAAGTAACATTCTCACAATGACTGCAATATCAAGTCTTTCAGTAAGTAACATTCTCACAATGACTGCAATATCAAGTCTTTCAATAAGTAACATTCTCACCATGACTGCAATATCAAGTCTTTCAGTAAGTAACATTCTCACAATGACTACAATATCGAGTCTTTCAATAAGTAACATTTTCACAATGACTGCAATATCAAGTCTTTCCATAAGTAACATTCTCACAATGACTGCAATATCAAGTTTTTCAGTAAGTAACATTCTCACAATGACTGCAATATCAAGTCTTTCAATAAGTAACATTCTCACAATGACTGCAGTATCAAGTCTTTCAGTAAGTAACATTCTCACAATGACTACAATATCGAGTCTTTCAATAAGTAACATTCTCACAATGACTGCAATATCAAGTCTTTCAATAAGTAACATTCTCACAATGACTACAATATTGAGTCTTTCAGTAAGTAACATTCTCACAATGACTACAATATTGAGTCTTTCAGTAAGTAACATTCTCACAGTGTCTGCAATATCGAGTCTTTCAGTAAGTAACATTCTCACAATGACTGCAATATTGAGTCTTTCAATAAGTAACATTCTCACAATGACTGCAATATCAAGTCTTTCAATAAGTAACATTCTCACAATGACTGCAATATTGAGTCTTTCAGTAAGTAACATTCTCACAATGACTGCAATATCAAGTCTTTCAGTAAGTAACATTCTCACAATGACTGCAATATTGAGTCTTTCAGTAAGTAACATTCTCACAATGACTGCAATATCGAGTCTTTCAGTAAGTAACATTCTCACAATGACTACAATATCGAGTCTTTCAGTAAGTAACATTCTCACAATGACTGCAATATCAAGTCTTTCAATAAGTAACAGTCTTTCAGTAAGTAACATTCTCACAATGACTGCAATATCAAGTTTTTCAATAAGTAACATTCTCACAATGACTGCAATATTGAGTCTTTCAGTAAGTAACATTCTCACAATGACTGCAATATCAAGTCTTTCAATAAGTAACATTCTCACAATGACTGCAATATCGAGTCTTTCAGTAAGTAACATTCTCACAATGACTACAATATCGAGTCTTTCAGTAAGTAACATTCTCACAATGACTGCAATATCAAGTCTTTCAATAAGTAACATTCTCACAATGACTGCAATATTGAGTCTTTCAGTAAGTAACATTCTCACAATGACTGCAATATCAAGTCTTTCAATAAGTAACATTCTCACAATGACTACAATATCGAGTCTTTCAGTAAGTAACATTCTCACAATGACTGCAATATCAAGTCTTTCAATAAGTAACATTCTCACAATGACTGCAATATCAAGTTTTTCAGTAAGTAACATTCTCACAATGACTGCAATATCAAGTCTTTCAGTAAGTAACATTCTCACAATGACTGCAATATTGAGTCTTTCAGTAAGTAACATTCTCACAATGACTGCAATATCAAGTCTTTCAGTAAGTAACATTCTCACAATGACTGCAATATCAAGTCTTTCAATAAGTAACATTCTCACAATGACTGCAATATCAAGTCTTTCAGTAAGTAACATTCTCACAATGACTACAATATCGAGTCTTTCAATAAGTAACATTTTCACAATGACTACAATATCGAGTCTTTCAATAAGTAACATTTTCACAATGACTGCAATATCGAGTCTTTCCATAAGTAACATTCTCACAATGACTGCAATATCAAGTCTTTCAATAAGTAACATTCTCACAATGACTGCAGTATCAAGTCTTTCAGTAAGTAACATTCTCACAATGACTACAATATCGAGTCTTTCAATAAGTAACATTCTCACAATGACTGCAATATCAAGTCTTTCAATAAGTAACATTCTCACAATGACTACAATATTGAGTCTTTCAGTAAGTAACATTCTCACAATGACTACAATATTGAGTCTTTCAGTAAGTAACATTCTCACAGTGTCTGCAATATCGAGTCTTTCAGTAAGTAACATTCTCACAATGACTGCAATATTGAGTCTTTCAATAAGTAACATTCTCACAATGACTGCAATATCAAGTCTTTCAATAAGTAACATTCTCACAATGACTGCAATATTGAGTCTTTCAGTAAGTAACATTCTCACAATGACTGCAATATCAAGTCTTTCAGTAAGTAACATTCTCACAATGACTGCAATATTGAGTCTTTCAGTAAGTAACATTCTCACAATGACTGCAATATCAAGTCTTTCAGTAAGTAACATTCTCACAATGACTGCAATATCAAGTCTTTCAATAAGTAACATTCTCACAATGACTGCAATATCAAGTCTTTCAGTAAGTAACATTCTCACAATGACTACAATATCGAGTCTTTCAATAAGTAACATTTTCACAATGACTGCAATATCAAGTCTTTCCATAAGTAACATTCTCACAATGACTGCAATATCAAGTTTTTCAGTAAGTAACATTCTCACAATGACTGCAATATCAAGTCTTTCAATAAGTAACATTCTCACAATGACTGCAGTATCAAGTCTTTCAGTAAGTAACATTCTCACAATGACTACAATATCGAGTCTTTCAATAAGTAACATTCTCACAATGACTGCAATATCAAGTCTTTCAATAAGTAACATTCTCACAATGACTACAATATCGAGTCTTTCAGTAAGTAACATTCTCACAATGACTACAATATCGAGTCTTTCAGTAAGTAACATTCTCACAATGACTACAATATCGAGTCTTTCAGTAAGTAACATTCTCACAATGACTACAATATCGAGTCTTTCAGTAAGTAACATTCTCACAATGACTACCATATCGAGTCTTTCAATAAGTAACATTCTCACAATGACTGCAGTATCAAGTCTTTCAGTAAGTAACAGTCTCACAATGACTACAATATCGAGTCTTTCAATAAGTAACATTCTCACAATGACTGCAATATCAAGTCTTTCAGTAAGTAACATTCTCACAATGACTACAATATCGAGTCTTTCAGTAAGTAACATTCTCACAATGACTACAATATCGAGTCTTTCAGTAAGTAACATTCTCACAATGACTGCAATATCGAGTCTTTCAGTAAGTAACATTCTCACAATGACTGCAATATCGAGTCTTTCAGTAACATTCTCACAATGACTGCAATATTGAGTCTTTCAGTAATTAACATTCTCACAATGACTGCAATATCGAGTCTTTCAATAAGTAACATTCTCACAATGACTGCAATATTCTCACAATGACTGCAATATCGAGTCTTTCAGTAAGTAACATTCTCACAATGACTACCATATCGAGTCTTTCAATAAGTAACATTCTCACAATGACTGCAATATCAAGTCTTTCAGTAAGTGACATTCTCACAATGACTACAATATCGAGTCTTTCAGTAAGTAACATTCTCACAATGACTGCAATATCGAGTCTTTCAATAAGTAACATTCTCACAATGACTGCAGTATCAAGTCTTTCAGTAAGTAACATTCTCACAATGACTGCAATATTGAGTCTTTCAGTAAGTAACATTCTCACAATGACTGCAATATTGAGTCTTTCAGTAATTAACATTCTCACAATGACTGCAATATCGAGTCTTTCAATAAGTAACATTCTCACAATGACTGCAATATTCTCACAATGACTGCAATATTGAGTCTTTCAGTAAGTAACATTCTCACAATGACTGCAATATCGAGTCTTTCAATAAGTAACATTCTCACAATGACTGCAATATTCTCACAATGACTGCAATATTGAGTCTTTCAGTAAGTAACATTCTCACAATGACTGCAATATTGAGTCTTTCAGTAATTAACATTCTCACAATGACTGCAATATTGAGTCTTTCAGTAAGTAACATTCTCACAGTGTCTGCAATATCGAGTCTTTCAATAAGTAACATTCTCACAATGACTGCAATATCAAGTCTTTCAATAAGTAACATTCTCACAATGACTGCAATATTGAGTCTTTCAGTAAGTAACATTCTCACAATGACTGCAATATCAAGTTTTTCAGTAAGTAACATTCTCACAATGACTGCAATATCAAGTCTTTCAATAAGTAACATTCTCACAATGACTGCAATATCAAGTCTTTCAATAAGTAACATTCTCACAATGACTGCAATATTGAGTCTTTCAGTAAGTAACATTCTCACAATGACTGCAATATCAAGTTTTTCAGTAAGTAACATTCTCACAATGACTGCAATATCAAGTCTTTCAGTAATTAACATTCTCA
Source organism: Sinohyriopsis cumingii (assembly GCA_028554795.2). Lineage (NCBI taxonomy): Eukaryota > Metazoa > Mollusca > Bivalvia > Unionida > Unionidae > Sinohyriopsis > Sinohyriopsis cumingii. Next base: position 29,337,256 of record CM068835.1, read on the forward strand.
CAATGACTGCAATATCAAGTCTTTCAATAAGTAACATTCTCACAATGACTACAATATCGAGTCTTTCAATAAGTAACATTCTCACAATGACTACAATATCGAGTCTTTCAGTAAGTAACATTCTCACAATGATTGCAATATCAAGTTTTTCAGTAATTAACATTCTCACAATGACTGCAATATCAAGTCTTTCAGTAAGTAACATTCTCACAATGACTACAATATTGAGTCTTTCAGTAAGTAACATTCTCACAATGACTGCAATATCAAGTTTTTCAGTAAGTAACATTCTCACAATGACTGCAATATCAAGTCTTTCAGTAATTAACATTCTCACAATGACTGCAATATCAAGTCTTTCAATAAGTAACATTCTCACAATGACTACAATATCGAGTCTTTCAATAAGTAACATTCTCACAATGACTACAATATCGAGTCTTTCAGTAAGTAACATTCTCACAATGACTGCAATATCAAGTTTTTCAGTAAGTAACATTCTCACAATGACTGCAATATCAAGTCTTTCAGTAATTAACATTCTCACAATGACTGCAATATCAAGTCCTTCAAGAAGTAACATTCTCACAATGACTACAATATCGAGTCTTTCAATAAGTAACATTCTCACAATGACTACAATATCGAGTCTTTCAGTAAGTAACATTCTCACAATGATTGCAATATCAAGTCTTTCAATAAGTAACATTCTCACAATGACTGCAATATCAAGTCTTTCAATAAGTAACATTCTCACAATGACTACAATATCGAGTCTTTCAATAAGTAACATTCTCACAATGATTGCAATATCAAGTCTTTCAATAAGTAACATTCTCACAATGACTGCAATATCGAGTCTTTCAATAAGTAACATTCTCACAATGACTGCAATATCGAGTCTTTCAGTAAGTAACATTCTCACAATGACTGCAATATCGAGTCTTTCAATAAGTAACATTCTCACAATGACTACAATATCAAGTCTTTTCAATAAGTAACATTCTCACAATGACTACAATATCGAGTCTTTCAGTAAGTAACATTCTCACAATGACTACAATATCGAGTCTTTCAGTAAGTAACATTCTCACAATGACTACAATATCGAGTCTTTCAGTAACATTCTCACAATGACTACCATATCGAGTCTTTCAATAAGTAACATTCTCACAATGACTGCAGTATCAAGTCTTTCAGTAAGTAACATTCTCACAATGACTACAATATCGAGTCTTTCAATAAGTAACATTCTCACAATGACTGCAATATCAAGTCTTTCAGTAAGTAACATTCTCGCAATGACTACAGTATCGAGTCTTTCAGTAAGTAACATTCTCACAATGACTGCAATATCGAGTCTTTCAATAAGTAACATTCTCACAATGACTGCAATATCGAGTCTTTCAATAAGTAACATTCTCACAATGACTGCAGTATCAAGTCTTTCAGTAAGTAACATTCTCACAATGACTGCAATATTGAGTCTTTCAGTAAGTAACATTCTCACAATGACTGCAATATTGAGTCTTTCAGTAATTAACATTCTCACAATGACTGCAATATCGAGTCTTTCAATAAGTAACATTCTCACAATGACTGCAATATTCTCACAATGACTGCAATATTGAGTCTTTCAGTAAGTAACATTCTCACAATGACTGCAATATTGAGTCTTTCAGTAATTAACATTCTCACAATGACTGCAATATCGAGTCTTTCAATAAGTAACATTCTCACAATGACTGCAATATTCTCACAATGACTGCAATATTGAGTCTTTCAGTAAGTAACATTCTCACAATGACTGCAATATTGAGTCTTTCAGTAATTAACATTCTCACAATGACTGCAATATTGAGTCTTTCAGTAAGTAACATTCTCACAGTGTCTGCAATATCGAGTCTTTCAATAAGTAACATTCTCACAATGACTGCAATATCAAGTCTTTCAATAAGTAACATTCTCACAATGACTGCAATATTGAGTCTTTCAGTAAGAAACATTCTCACAATGACTGCAATATCAAGTTTTTCAGTAAGTAACATTCTCACAATGACTGCAATATCAAGTCTTTCAGTAATTAACATTCTCACAATGACTGCAATATCAAGTCTTTCAATAAGTAACATTCTCACAATGTCTGCAATATCGAGTCTTTCAATAAGTAACGTTCTCACAGTGTCTGAATATCAAGTCTTTCAGTAAGTAACATTCTCACAATGTCTGCGATATTGAGTTGTTCAGTAATCTTAATTTCTCACTTTTGAATGTGAAACATATGTATCACTCTTCCAGTGGAAATGGCAGTATAAATGTCAATAAATGGCAGTATAAATGTCAATAAATGGCAGTATAAATGTCAATAATAATAACGTGCTACCTACAAGGTGTTGAGAGTTTCATAATTTCTGCGTCAGTAGCTGTATTCAACTGCAATTTAGTTAAAATGTTTCTCTATCAACTAAAACTTGCACCATGGTAAGTTTACGGTTCCTGTCTCACCTGCACAAGCAGAATTGTGACACTTTCCCCCGTGTAAGACATGATTGTTCTTCAGAACCTTTATTCTAGACAAAGGTTTTCTTATCTTGATTATCTGAACTTGTTGCTGCTTTCCTAATGCTTTGGAAATTGAAGACAAGATCATCTATGACTGTGTTAGGCAGTTTTATTTCCATGGTAAATATATATAAAGTCTGTATTAGGCAGTTTTAATTCCTGAGCCATGGTAAATATATATAGACTGTGTCAGGCAGTTTTATTTCCACAGCCATGGTAAATATATATTGTCTGTGTTAGGCAGTTTTATTTCCATGCCATGGTAAAAATATATAGACTGTGTTAGGCATTTTTATTTCCACAGCCATGGTAAATATATATATAGTCTGTGTTAGGCAGTTTTATTTCCTCAGCCATGGTAAATATATATTGTCTGTGTTAGGCAGTTTTATTTCCATGCCATGGTAAATATATATAGACTGTGTCTGGCCATTTTATTTCCACAGCCATGGTAAATATATATTGTCTGTGTTAGGCAGTTTTATTTCCATGCCATGGTAAATATATATAGACTGTGTCTGGCCATTTTATTTCCACAGCCATGGTAAATATATATTGTCTGTGTTAGGCCGTTTTATTTCCATGCCATGGTAAATATATATATAGTCTGTGTTAGGCTGTTTTATTTCCATGCCATGGTAAATATATATAGTATGTGTTATGCTGTTTTATTTCCTCAGCCAACGTAAATATATATAGACTGTGTCAGGCAGTTTTATTTCCACAGCCATGGTAAATATATATATATAGTCTGTGTTAGTCTGTTTTATTTCCACAGCCATGGTAAATATATATAGACTGTGTTATGCAGTTTTATTTTCACAGCCATGGTAAATATATATAGACTGTTATGCAGTTTTATTTCCACAGCCATGGTAAATATATATAGACTGTGTTAGGCTGTTTTATTTCCTCAGCAATGGTAAATATATAAAGACTGTGTTAGGCAGTTTTATTTCCACAGCCATGGTAAATATATATAGACTGTGTTATGCAGTTTTATTTCCACAGCCATGGTAAATATATATAGACTGTGTTAGGCTGTTTTATTTCCTCAGCCATGGTAAATATATAAAGACTGTGTTAGGCAGTTTTATTTCCACAGCCATGGTAAATATATATAGACTGTGTTAGGCAGTTTTATTTCCACAGCCATGGTAAATATATATATATAGTCTGTGTTAGTCTGTTTTATTTCCACAGCCATGGTAAATATATATAGACTGTGTTATGCAGTTTTATTTCCTCAGCCATGGTAAATATATATAGACTGTGTTAGGCTGTTTTATTTCCTCAGCAATGGTAAATATATAAAGACTGTGTTAGGCAGTTTTATTTCCACAGCCATGGTAAATGTATATAGACTGTGTTATGCAGTTTTATTTCCACAGCCATGGTAAATATATATAGACTGTGTTAGGCTGTTTTATTTCCTCAGCAATGGTAAATATATAAAGACTGTGTTAGGCAGTTTTATTTCCACAGCCATGGTAAATATATATAGACTGTGTTAGGCAGCTTTATTTCCACAGCCATGGTAAATATATATATATATATATATATATATATATATATATATATATATATATATATATATATATATATATTAATTTCACTTGTAGGTAACCCATCAAGAACTCAGTCCAACAAGTTTTCTATCCACTATTGCCAGCTTTACACCATTTTCTGACTTCAACCAGAGTCCTAGAAATATGTATCAGTGTCAGGTATGTTATACACCTTCCCTCCATTTTCTCTCACATGTACCATTGTCATGCACCTTCGCTTCAGCTTCACTCAGATATACTATTGTCAGAAAATTTTACACATCTTCCATCCTGTTTACTCACACGTACTGATTTCCATTCATCAAAAGAAATGCATAATAAGCTTTTGCAGCCTTTGACCAATATTGAAGCTTCTGTTTCAACCTTTTATGTGAAAATGTATGAAACTTTTTCAGGTAAAATAATCAATATTCCTTTAATTGCACCTTTGAATGAATCCATACCTGTTTACCCCTACAGTTTTAGAATAATTTTCACACATTGAGGTTCAAAATGTGTTCGATGCATGGAGTTAGCATTTTATGAATTCATGACAAAAATGTTTTTTTTAACAATTCTTACTCTCCATTCCAATTCCGTATTTTGTTCTTAAAAGCATGTTCTGTACAACAGTTTTACTGGAAACATGGGGGCCCCGAGTGGCCAAGTGGTCTCAAGCGCTCTCCATCACAGATCACTGCCATCTCACCTCTGTATGCATGGGTTCGAGTCTCTGGCTCGGACAGTGTGGATATGTGAGAAAGCAGCTTGCCAGTAGCTTCTCGTGGGTCGGTGGTTCTTTCCGGGGTTTTCTCGGGTTCTTCCTCCACCATTAATACTGGCCGCCATGTATAGCCTACTTTGTGCTGAAAAATGGCATTAGACCCTATAACAACAACAACAACTGAAAACGTAATTTCTACTGACATATGCACACTACAAACATTTTGGACAAGATTCTAGCAAAAACAAAATATTGTTGGACTTTCATACTTGGTCTTCTTTCTGGACAGTTATCCTTGTCACTTGCCCACTGGCTAAAGATAGGATTACTGAGCAGTGCCTATTTTATCAGAGCTATGTTGTTATTAATTAATCAAACCAACACAGGATAAAACCTGATCAGCAATTTCCCAGTCTGCAAATCAAGATGGCAAATTACAGTACAGAGAACTATAATCAGTAATGATTGAACATTCTGACAATTCCACACAGCAGTGCATACTGGGAGAGAGTTTTTTCGTGTGTAAGAAAATAGAATAGACCAAAAAGATGTACACGGGAGTCTCTCCTTTTGTTGAAGTCCTGTCCTGGAATTCAGCTGATCATCAATAGTCAGATATTTGACTGCAGAAAAAAGAAACTTGCTACAGATTCAGGCAAACGTTTAAGTGTTGTACTGCTTGATATTTGAATGACTGTATCAGAACAACTACCACCAAAATCTGAGATATTAGATGACAAGAAACAGTGCAGTTGTAAGTAGGATCATGAAAAGAGAGTGAGAAAATACCAGAGATGGGAAAATTAATAAGGAAGGGCTGAAATATGACCCTGAAAACATTTTGATGTGTTCTTTCTGCATTTTGATAAATATGACAGTTGGTAGATCAGTGTAATTTATGCAAGATTAGTAAATATGTTATGGTGATCCATTCTGTCCATGAAAAAAAAAACCTAATTTCAAGCCCTCTCAGAGGGACTGAACGAAAATTGTTTCCAAAATGACTTCTATACTAAATACCTTTACCAAATTTTGTGAATGGCTTGCCTGAGAGGTAAGAAAGATGGCTATTGACTTGGGCTTTAAAAGGTAAAACAGGCACTGAAATATCAACTATTGACAACCAAAATTTGCTGATGGCTTATGCTTTGGATTAGAAGTAGCTTCTTGATTTGGGGTCATATGGACATTGGTTAGCTTGGCAATGAAGAAAAATGTTGTTTGCGTCATAACTTTAGCGCTAGATGACTTACATTCAAGAAAGTGATGAGGCCTGTTAATTTGGAGGCCAAAAGGTCAGAGGTCATGGTTATTGTGACTCGAAGAAAAATAGGTGTTTCATAAGAACTTTATTTTTATAGTAAGATCATGGTAGGTCTAATATAGAAAATAATTGTTTCTGCACAGTTAAGTTTACTTCAAGATAACTTACCTTGACCAAATTGCATGGACATTAAGGCTCATTGGTCATTAATATTGCCTGAGTGGACCATGTCCAACTAGCACCTGCATAGAGAGGACTATTAAATATAGGATGAGTATATAATGTGTCCATTCATGGTGCTCTTCTTTCTAGTCTTTTCTTTTCCATTATTCTTAGCATATACAATTATCTATGGGTAATTGAAAAGTTAATTAAATTATATTTTTGATTGGCATTTTTTTCATATTGAAATAACAGTCCTGTAACTTTATTTTTAAAAAATATATGACACTTGAAGAATGCAATGCCGACCCTTTTGGCCCAATATTACATGATTTTAATGAATCCTTATCCCTATTTGTTTTCATTTTACAGATGGGTAAGCAAACCTTGGGTACTCCATGTCACACCTTTGGTCACCGTGGTGACAACAAGCTGTACAGATTACAGACTCCACAAAGTCCGATGGTTCGGCCAGTGAAATATGATTACTATGATATGGACAACTACCCACTTGGAACAAACGCTGTTGTGGCAGTGATATCTTATACAGTAAGGGATTGATTGAGAACTGCATTATTCAATTATTATGCCTTTTTGGGGTTTATTACACAATTATTGTGCTGTTATTGTGCTGTTTTATGGGTTGAAAATTCATAATTTCAACCAATTAATTGGACTGAGAGAAATCGCACACAATTTTGAGTTTTTAGATTGTCACCCCAGAGAAAAGGATATAAATTGTTTCATTATGCTGAATCACTCATTGAAACTATCGACCTCTTTGTTTGGATGTTTTCAGCATCATTGCCACTAAAATTTAGCAAATTTCTGATTTTGAGAATTGGTTATTGCTCTTACTGTTGTAATAGATTTGCCAACCTATAAGCATGCATAATGGAATCCTAGCATCAATTTTTTTAAATCTAGGAAACCTGTCTGGAATGCATAACATGGTTTTTTTAATATAGGCAGCATGTCTGGAATGGATAACATGGTTTTTTGGAATCTAGTCAGCCAGTCTGGAATGGATAACATGGTTTTTGGATTCTAGACAGCCTGTCTGGAATGGATAACATGGTTTTTGGAATCTAGATAGCCTGTCTGGAAAGGATAACATGGTTTTTGGAATCTAGACAGCCTGTCTGGAATGGATAACATGGTTTAAAGGAAACTTGTGTCTAATTGTCTGTATTTTAGAATGAACCTGTTCATGTCTGTACAAAGTAACAATGGTTTCTCTCATTCATCCAGTTCCACAATCTTCAGTTCCTTAAGTGTTGTATACATTTCTCTTTTCTCCATCATCTCAGTTTAGTTTTAATTGACTGGTTTCTTGTTGTGTAGGTTCATATTTTTACTTTGAGAAATTATATTTTGTGTTCAGCCTATCATAATGGTGCTGAGGTACTTTTCTCCCTACATATGTCCATTTAGAAACTCTGTTTGAAATTAGCATTGCCCAAAATGTTGATTTTCCACAATGTCATCATATGATTTAGACTATGGAATTTTCACCCCAAATTTTGAAATAATTCTTCAAAATATATAATGGCGGTCATCTCTGATGTAATGTACCCTAAAGTGACTGATTTTATGGTTATATTCAGTACAATTATATGAATATATTTTCTGTTGCATTATACCTACTGAAAACCAATCAGAAGGATTCTAACCTTCATGAGGTACAACAACAATTTATATGTACTTAAAACATCTTCATTCAAGAGTTTCTGCTATATTTGTTTTATGCCATAGCAAAAACGATCCATGGACTTTTATTTTTAGAAAGACAATAATGTTGTCTTGCTGCAAACAATGTTCATTTTAGTGGTCTGATGTATTCATTTTAACATAAGCATGGAATGATGACAAGTAAATTGTCATAAAAGCATATATTCATTTTTCTAAAAATAGTTCCATAAATCTAGACTTAGGTTAAACAGCATGAATGCCTGCGGAATTAAAATGAAATGTAGCATTTTAACTCTTATGCTCTCAACTTAAGATATAAATTACAGTTATAAAGTACTGAGGCACAGTAATTTAAATGGCTTATTCTCTTTCAGGGTTATGATATGGAAGATGCTATGATCTTAAACAAGTCGTCTTTTGAGAGGGGATTTGGACATGGTTCCATATACAAATCAGAGGTAAATATTAGCCATGATACCATATATACAAATCAGAGGTAAATATTAGCCATGGTACCATATACAAATCAGAGGTAAATAGTAGCCATGGTACCATATACAAATCAGGTAAGGTGGCGCTCAGCAGTTTCATATTTTGCATAGGGTTAGAATTTTAAAGAAAAAGAATTTCCCCGGTTGTCCTCACAGGTTATACTGGCTATTTAAAAAAGACCTTGTATATCTTAGTTATTGTTCAAAGAACCTTTAATTCCCTTTATTTAGGTATATGATTGATGGGTGTAATATGGGTTATACAGTATACAGATTGGCCTTACTCCAGATGTGCACCTTCCAGAATCATTTTATATATTTGGTAATTCATCCATTGCACTTTTAGAAGCTGGTATTTTTGTTGGGCAAAATTCATTTTCCCTATTTTAATAGGTGCTAAAGATAATGTACTTTAGACTAAAGGGGCCCCAAGTGGTCGAGAGGTCTAAAGCGCTGTCCATTATGACTCACTGCCATCTCACCTGTCTGCGTAGGTTCGAGTCTCAGAGTCAGCCAATGTGGGTATGTGAGAAAGGTCAGGATTTCCCAGGTTCTTCCTCCACCATTAATACTGGCCGCCATGTATAGCCTATCGTGTGCTGAAAAATGGCGTTAAACCCTACAACAACAACAACAACTTTAGACTAATTCAAGCTGATTTTTTAAGCACAAGGGAGTAGTCATTTTAGTTAGCAGTGTGCTTAGATCATGTACAGTTTCCATAAGTACAATACCCAAAGAAATGTCAGCCACATTACATCAAGATAGCATAGAGGTATGCCAACATTCTCTCCAATGTGCATGTTTCAAACGCAAACAACTTCACCTCACATGTCACTCTCTCAAAAGTACATAATAACTGGTAAGCACCCCCTAAATAATAGCCACAGTACCATACACAAATCAGAGGTAAATAGTATCCATGGTATCATATACAAATCTGAGGTAAATATTGGCCATGGTACTATATACAAATCAGAGGTAAATAGTAGCCATAGTACCATATACAGATCAGAGGTAAATAGTATTCATGGTACCATATACAAATCAGAGGCAAATAGTAGCCATAGTATCATATACAGATCAGAGTTAAGTAGTATCCATGGTACCATATACAAATCAGAGGTAAATAGTAGCCATAGTACTATATACAAATCAGAGGTAAATAGTATCCATGGTACCATATACAAACCAGAGGTAAATAGTAGCCATGGTACCATATACAAATCAGAGGTAAATAGTATCCATGGTACCATATACAAATCAGAGGTAAATAGTAGCCATAGTACCATATACAAATCAGAAGTAAATAGTAGCCATGGTACCATATACAACTCAGAGGTAAATATTAGCCATGGTACCATATACAAATCAGAGGTAAATAGTAGCCATAGTACCATATACAAATCAGAAGTAAATAGTAGCCATGGTACCATATACAACTCAGACGTAAATATTAGCCATGGTACCATATACAAATCAGAGGTAAATAGTAGCCATAGTACCATATACAAATCAGAGGTAAATAGTAGCCATAGTACTATATACAAATCAGAGGTAAATAGTAGCCATAGTACCATATACAGATCTGAGGTAAATATTAGCCATGGTATCATATACAGATAAATATTAGCTTTGTTGTTGCTGTTTTTTGGGGTTTTAACTCCATGTCTCAGGACAAAAAAAGGCTGTACATGGCAGCCAGTATAACAGGTGGAGAAAGAGCCCGTGAAAACCCCCAATAAGAACCACTGACCCACTTGAAGCTACTGGGAGCTTTCTCACATACCCACATTGGCCAAGCCTGAGACTCGAACTGACATGGACAGAAGTGAGATAGCAGTGATCAATAAAGGTGAATGCTTTAGACCACTTGGTCACCTGGGTCCTCCAAAATATTATTAATTGTACAAATCAGGTAAATATTGGCCATGGTACTATATACAAATCAGTGGTTAAATATTGCCCATGGTGCCATATACAAGTAATGCATTATATCTTGGCAGGAGGGTGGCTAAATTTTCTTTTGCAGTTGCATGTTTCATTTTTTGCTGGAAAAGTTCCTATCTACCCCACCCCCTCACCAGGTGACAAAAGTACTATGCTATTTAATGGAAACATTTTCTTCCTGTAATTTAGAAGAAAATTGTGGAGTTCAAAGGAAAATCACACACCTGCAAAAAATAGTTGGGGTCTGTTTTTTTAAAAAATATTTTTAAAATATGCTAAATTTATCATTTGTATTTGTGACAATATTGTTAAGTATATCTGATTTAATTCATATTTATTTTAATTTAATTATTTGTCAGTTTTAAATTTTTTATTCTATTATATGCTATTATAATGTAAATTTATTCACTGGAGATGATATTTTTTGCAGAAAATCAGTTGACATGAATCATTCTTTTTGTAAACACCAGGTGTTGATCTAAATCCTGACCTTGTTTCAGAATTTGTAGCAACCTTCATAAACAAGTCTTGTTTTATTTTAAAATGATTGGTATTTGTCAGGGTCATTTTTGGTGTATGTGACATAAACACAATCATGATTCGATTTCACAATTCTGGTTTTTCCATTACTGCGCATTTGTTAGGTTTAATAGAGATGCGTAGAGAGAGATTTCTCAGTTTTGGGCTTTTCACACTGATGTCAAGTTGTTTTGTTGTAGCCAGATTTTGAGTTATAATTTTCTTCAGATCAGTTGGATTTCAAAAGGATTAATTTTTTCTGGAAATATTTTGAGGAGTTCTTACACAGAAATTTTGGAAAGACATTGCTTACAAATTTAATTTGGATTCCCAACACCGGAGTGCCATTATTTGTATTTCTACAAGAAACTGTAGATAAGCACAGTACTGACTATAGCATACGTCATCGTCATCCATCTTGGATTTGCATCAGGATTTGAACTTGAAATTATTAGAACATTTATTAATAGGACTTTTGCAAATTAATTTGTGGATTATTCTTGGATTATTTTTGGATTTGATTCTATAAAACTGTAAGTTCATATTATTTTTATTTTTACATAATAATTCCAGGGGAAAAAATTATTTGTTAAATTTTAAAAAGCTTATTGTTTTCACTCTTTCTGTGTTACTGTTTATTCGAGCCTAAACATGTAACTACATATATATATATATATATATATATATATATATATATATATATATATATATAATTCAGCTTGATGTACATTACATCTTTGATATAGCCTGAGATGAATAAATTTTCAATGAAAGGACACTTGGTTTCATTATAATTTAAACAAGACTGTAAATACTATGCAAATATTTAATTTATACCACATTTAAGTATACATGATTACGTGCATTTCCAATGTAGTTGAGAAAAAAAATGTACATCAGCGATGCCATGCAGCATATGGAGTAAGTGAACAAAGTCAGAGGTATGCTAACTCATAATAACGTTGTATAAGGTCCATCATAAGTGTGGTGGGAAGGTGGTTTTAAAAGACAAAGTCCAGGAAGGTGACAAAAACACTCTAATATTGGCAGAAATTTTAAAATAATGCATACAACCTGCAGTAGATCGATAAGTCTGTACAATAAATCCAAAAGGAATGTTGGGTGGACCCATAGGGACAGAAAAATGGTTGGATTATCAGAGGATGAATTTGTATGTTGAGTGGTCTGAACAGCAAAGCTAAAATCTGGTTACACCTGGCAGTACCAAGGGCAGGTTATAGGCAAGAGTTATTGCCCTTTGTCTATATAGACGGGGAAAGACGATTGTCATCTATTAGTGGGGCTGGATTCACGAGATTGCAGGCTAATATTCCCACTGTAATGTGAGTGGATAACTATTCATGGAGAAACATAATTTCTTTTAAAAATTGCTGTCTTTAATTACTTTTGTACAAATGCTTCTTATATCTTTATAATGTCATTTTGCTGAATTAAATCTGTCTGCTTTAATTCCATATCTGACAATTTTTGTTATGATTCTTGACATGTTAAATTCAGTTCAGTTTAATAATTGCATAATCCAGTATTTCAGAAAATTATTTGTCATAATTTACTAGTTTTTCCAAGTCACTATGAGCGTTATGCTCACTAATTTTGACAGTTCAATTTCCACTTGATATGACATAAGTAAATTTTATTAATGTGGATATCAGTTGAGCATCAGCAAATTACAGTCAAGTTATATTATTCTTTCTTAGTAAACTTTACTGTAATTGAAAGTAAACATGGTAAATCTGGCACTATTTATCATTCTTCAGCAGTGGGATTATCATAAGAAATTAATAATGTAAGTGGTAATATTTCCCATGGCATTGTGTGAAATTATCATATTTGGACCTGTACTTCAAGACAGTTATTCTGGCCATTGTATAAAAATGACTTATATGAGTAGGATCTGCTATTTCAATTGATGTATTTAAAAAAATTTAATCCTGTGTTATGGTTGATAGCAACAGTTCAAAGTTTCCAGGATTATCCCCTCGTTAGTATTAAATAAGAAATATCATCAACATGGGTCTGAGTCTCAGGCTTGTGAGAAAGCTTGCCAGTAGCTTTCCATGTGTCAGTGGTTCTTACTGAGGCTTTTCTTCCTCCACCAGGTAAACAGGCTGCTATGTAGAGCTTATCATGCACTGAAAAATGTCATTAAACCCAAAACAACAACAATTAACATGAGAATCTGAGAAAGCTTGGCAGTGGCTTCTCATGGTAATTCTCCTGGTTTTGCTGAGTTCAACCCCCACCAAATATACTGGCCACTATGTATTGCCTATCGTGTGCTGAAAAATGTTAAATCGTACAAGATGTGCTTCACAGGTTTCCATGTATTTTTGTTTTGTTATGGTATTAAAGAGAAATAAAAGAATCCAGATGTTTTTGTTATGATTTATATGTAGAAATTCATCACCAGTCTTGAAAAGATAGTAACAATTTTCTACCATTGAAACCATGATTATATCTTATAAAAAGTTATTTTAACTGTTCATGCTTGAAACAATAAACTTTTGTATTGTATTCTTCTTTGTTAGCACCACACCCATAAACAGAAGGTTACTTTGAAAAATTTTCACATTTTGCTGACTTGGCTTAAAATTTTGCATTTAGCTCATGCCAGATGTTTTTTGCTTGTAATCTACATACATTTCTGTTTATAGAATCATGAAACTTGTTGAGCAAATGCATCTTCATGACATCTACTCATTGCAGAAGTAGGTTGTTTTGACCTATATTTTACATTTCATTTTTACCTGGTCTTTAAAGTTAGCTCCTGACCACATGTGTTTCTGGCATACTACATGCATGCTGTCCTACCTAGAATCTTGAAACATGGTGAGGAAATGCATCTTGATGACATCTACTCATTGCAGAAGTAGGTTGTTTTGACCTATATTTTACATTTTATTTTTACCTGGTCTTTAAAGTTAGCTCCTGACCACATGTGTTTCTGGCATACTACATGCATGCTGTCCTACCTAGAATCATGAAATTTGATGAGGAGATGCGTCTTTATAATTACTGTATCCTTAATACAGATGTAGGTCTCTGTGACCTGTACTTTGTGTTCCAGCAAGGCTGTGGAAATTTTGTGTTTTAAGTTCATTGTTTGGGTGCCTCTGATCATAGAATTATGAAAATTGCTAAATGGATGCATCTGTACTGATTCTAGATCCTTACATCCAAAGAAGGTCACTGGCTTCTACATTTTATATTTTACTAATATGGGTTAAGTGTTTGTGTTTAGGTTATGGCCATATATATATATATATATATATATATATATATATATATATATATATCAACCTTCACAGAATGAACTTTATGGCCAGCATAGTTGGAAGAAGTTTTTTTTCCCCCATACAAATGCAGTAACCTTTTTATTATATGCTCATTTTCTTATTCTACCTAAGGCTTAATTATGTAAACAAAAATACACAAGACAAAGTAACTGAATGTATGCCATATTCCGAACTAAATACACAAGCACAGATTCATCATTACACAACAACAGTGTTAATGCACACATAACTCGGACAAGATAAATTTTAACTTTGTCACGCGCTAAACATAACTTTCAAAAGAAAATGGCATTTTGGTCTACTTAAAATTTAAATTTGGAGTAATATTGTTAATGAATGTGCATTGCAACAACTTTTCCATTTTATCTGGAATAAATAGATTTTGGTATTTTTGCCATTTCTACAAAATTTAAAGATTATGGACTGGATTTATGTGACAATTCTAAATGAAGTACATCAGATTTCAGCGGCGATGGAGCAGTTTACTGTTGACATATGCAGGTGTTTTTCTGTTCTGCCACTGAATGTTTGAAATCATAATGTGGGAAAAATATGAAGACTTTCAATTGCAATGATCAAAAAGACGCTATGGAATATAATGTTTATTTCATTTTGAGTGCAGTAAGGAGGATGTAATTGCACTTGGAATATAGTCGAAATTACAGTACAATTTTGAAATGTGTAATCATGCTTGAGAACCCATGATATGGCTAATTTAATTCGGATTTGCAGAACTAAAAAAGTACATTTTGAGAAAATTCAGGATTTTAAACTCTAAGTATAGTTTTTGCCATTCATATTACCAGAAAGAAGACAGTTTATGTCTTGTCACTTGCATGTTATTTGTAATGACCCTGTCTGGTATCTATAGCTTGCCTAAATCCAAAACATTGTACTAAAAAAGTTAACATGGAATTTTCCAAAGCAGCTGGTATATGGCAGTCCACAAAACATCTGCTTTAGTTCATTCAATTGATTTACTTCATCCATGGACAAATAAAATAAATCAAAAGTGCTGGCGTCTGTATCCATTGTTTACAATAGAAAGTAGTTCTTTTATTCACGTGAGTTTTCAGCATGAATTGCACACAAGTTCAATATCGTAAAAATATTGAACGATTCTGACAATGCAAAGTTAACGGAGAAAAAAATGAGCATATAATAATGACTCTATATTATATATTGTGATGGGTTACCCATAGCTTGTCAAATGTACATTGTACATATGAAAGAGTATAAGAACCTGAATGAACTTAATACATTTCATGGGAAGCCGGATGGCTAGTAGTAACTTACCAAGGAACATCTCACCCTCAATAACTTGCACACACAGCAGGGTCAAAAAACATAGTCCACATTATAAGCAAGGGCATGAATTACTGAGAGACCTCCAAGAAATATGAGTTACACAATCTCCTCTGGACAAAACCACTGTGGGGGGAATAGTCTTTACAGTGGTTGAATGATCGTTTTGTAACTGCTTTGAGAATATTTGTCAATAAAGCAATTTTGTAATGAAGTTACATGTTATTCTGTACAAATTACATTTATTTTTAAGATGCCCAATATCTGAAAATTCATTAACATTATTTCAACTGTTTTCAACAACCTTCATGTGTATGCGAAAACATTTGTGTATTACGTCATGAATTTAGTTGCTGATTAGTCTGGTTCCCAGCTTATTATGGTAGAGCAAAGTTTGAAGCATGGATTTAAAAAGCAGAGTAGCAGACTAAATAATCATACACCAAGAAACAAGATTCACTTATATCATGTAGCAATCGTCTGCATTGAAACTCAGTTTTTGTACTTTTCAGTTAGTAAAATATTGATGCTGTGATTTTATTGCAAATATTAGTGAAACTAATTCTCATCCATGCGGATATCTTTAAGTGCAATATTTTGCTGAAGCTCACTTGTGGAGCAGTGATTCATATCTGTGAAACAAAGCTCTTGATTTGATGAACTATTAATTTTGCTTGGTTGCCTTGATATTTTTATTCACATTTATGATTGAGTAGGGTAATTTAAGGTAGTCTAGTTATATTAAGTACACAATAACATTTTTAAGAGTGTTTGATTGATCAATTTAAATGAGTTCACTCAGTATACGACCGGGGCCATTAGATCTACACGCATATAGGATTTGCTTGCTTTTTAACTTTTCTTTCATTCCTTATCTTTTATTTAATACAAAAAGATGCAATGAATGTGATAATACAAAGTAGGCCAGCTTTTAATTCAATGCAACAATACAAAAAATACCTCCACAAGTCAGATATCAAAAGACAGTTGGCACTTAATAGGTTCTCAGACAAATGCTTGCAGACATAACTGTTACAGTAGATTGACACATTTTACATTTGAATACAAGAGGGCACATTGCATTTATGATCATCAAACTTAAACCTGAACAAATGATGAAAATAAAATATAAATTACACTTAATAAAAAATGTATTTAATTGGTTTTTATTTAGCAAAGTACTGCCTCCAGTAGACATTAGTGACATTTTCATTGATCGAAATTTCATTAAATATTGTTACTTATGGTAGCCAAAGAATGTCGTTTGTAAAAAGTAAAAAAAAATAATGACATATTATTAAAAGTGGACAATTTCATAATGTTGATTCAAATTTGCAGATCCTATTTGCCATGTTCAATGATAAAATGAGCAATATATCAAATTTTCAGTTACCATCTGTGAGCGCGATTTTCTTCAACAAAGAGGGATTAATTTTTGGGGTAATTTTTAGCCCCAAAAAATGGGATCTATGCCTGACCCCACATTAAAAGTGGGTTTGTGAGTTGTCAGGGTGTGAGTTATTGAGGGAGTGGTGTAATCACTAATGCATGAAAATTATGTGAATTGCTGTTAGTTTACATACAATTGGGTCCTTGCATATGAATAGTTGTTTGTTTACATATAATTGGGTCCTTGCATATGAATAGTTGTTTGTTTACATATAATTGGGTCCTTGCATGTGAATTGCTGTTAGTTTACATATAATTGGGTCCTTGCATATGAATAGTTGTTTGTTTACATATAATTGGGTCCTTGCATATGAATTGTTGTTTGTTTACATATAATTGGGTCCTTGCATATGAATTGTTGTTTGTTTACATATAATTGGGTCCTTGCATATGAATTGTTGTTTGTTTACATATAATTGGGTCCTTGCATATGAATTGTTGTTTGTTTACATATAATTGGGTCCTTGCATGTGAATTGCTGTTAGTTTACATACAATTGGGTCCTTGCATATGAATAGTTGTGTGTATTCATCATGATGAATATTATTAGTCTGTTGAATTTGACAGTACAGCTGTTGTATAAGGTAAAATAATGTAATGGGCTAAGATTGACTTGTATGTCTTAGTTCAGTGCAGCAATTGGGTTAAAGGTATGGTATGTCTTAATTTATTCCATCAATTGGAATAAAGTCTGGTATGTCTTAGCTCCTTTTAGCAATTGGATTAAAGTCTGATATGTCTTAGGTCACTCTAGCAATTGGATTAAAGTCTGGTATGTCTTAGTTCATTCCAGCAATTGGATTAAAGTCTGGTATGTCTTAGTTCATTCCAGCAATTGGATTAAAGTCTGGTATGCTTTAGTTCAATCCAGCAATTGGATTAAAGTCTGGTATGTCTTAGTTCATTGCAGTAATTGGATTAAAGTCTGGTATGTCTTAGTTCATTGCAGCAATTGGGTTCAAGTCTGGTATGTCTTAGTTCATTCCAGCAATTGGATTAAAGTCTGGTATGTCTTAGTTCATTGCAGTAATTGGATTAAAGTCTGGTATGTCTTAGCTCATTCAAGCAATTGGATTAAAGTCTGGCATGTCTTAGTTCATTGCAGCAATTGGGTTCAAGTCTGGTATGTCTTAGTTCATTTAAGCAGTTGAGTTAAAGTCAGGTATGTCTTAGTTCATTGCAGCAATTGGGTTCAAGTCTGGTATGTCTTAGTTCATTCCAGCAATTGGATTAAAGTCTGGTATTTCTTGGTTCATTCCAGCAGTTGGATTAAATTCTGGTATGTTTTAGTTCAATCCAGCAATTGGATTAAGGTCTGGTATGTCTTAGTTCAATCCAGCAATTGGGTTCAAGTCTGGTATGTTTTAGTTCATTCCAGCAATTGGATTAAAGTCTGGTATGTTTTAGTTCAATCCAGCAATTGGATTAAAGTCTGGTATGTCTTAGTTCATTCCAGCAGTTGGATTAAATTCTGGTATGTTTTAGTTCAATCCAGCAATTGGATTAAGGTCTGGTATGTCTTAGTTCAATCCAGCAATTGGGTTCAAGTCTGGTATGTCTTAGTTCATTCCAGCAATTGGATTCAAGTCTGGTATGTTTTAGTTCAATCCAGCAATTGGATTAAAGTCTGGTATGTCTTAGTTCATTCCAGCAATTGGATTAAAGTCTGGTATGTTTTAGTTCAATCCAGCAATTGGATTAAAGTCTGGTATGTCTTAGTTCATTCCAGCAGTTGGATTAAATTCTGGTATGTTTTAGTTCAATCCAGCAATTGGATTAAGGTCTGGTATGTCTTAGTTCAATCCAGCAATTGGGTTCAAGTCTGGTATGTCTTAGTTCATTCCAGCAATTGGATTCAAGTCTGGTATGTTTTAGTTCAATCCAGCAATTGGATTAAAGTCTGGTATGTCTTAGTTCATTCCAGCAATTGGATTAAAGTCTGGTATGTTTTAGTTCAATCCAGCAATTGGATTAAAGTCTGGTATGTCTTAGTTCATTCCAGCAGTTGGATTAAATTCTGGTATGTTTTAGTTCAATCCAGCAATTGGATTAAGGTCTGGTATGTCTTAGTTCAATCCAGCAATTGGGTTCAAGTCTGGTATGTCTTAGTTCATTCCAGCAATTGGATTAAAGTCTGGTATGTTTTAGTTCAATCCAGCAATTGGATTAAAGTCTGGTATGTCTTAGTTCATTCCAGCAATTGGATTAAAGTATGGTATGTTTTAGTTCAGTTCAGCAATTGGATTAAAGTCTGGTATGTCTTAGTTCATTCCAGCAATTGGATTAAATTCTGGTATGTTTTAGTTCAATCCAGCAGTTGGATTAAGGTCTGGTATGTCTTAGTTCAATCCAGCAATTGGGTTCAAGTCTGGTATGTCTTAGTTCATTGCAGCAATTGGGTTCAAGTCTGGTATGTCTTAGTTCATTCCAGCAATTGGATTAAAGTCTGGTATGTTTTAGTTCAATCCAGCAATTGGATTAAAGTCTGGTATGTCTTAGTTCATTCCAGCAATTGGATTAAAGTCTGGTATGTCTTAGTTCATTCCAGCAATTGGATTAAATTCTGGTATGTTTTAGTTCAATCCAGCAGTTGGATTAAGGTCTGGTATGTCTTAGTTCAATCCAGCAATTGGGTTCAAGTCTGGTATGTCTTAGTTCATTGCAGCAATTGGATTAAAGTCTGGTATGTCTTAATTCAATCCAGCAATTGGATTAAAGTCTGGTATGTTTTAGTTCAATCCAGCAATTGGATTAAAGTCTGGTATGTCTTAGCTCATTCCAGCACTTTGGTCAGAGTCTGGTATGTCTTATAAGCAGTTTTTTTAAAGCCAGTTCATATTGCTCAGAAATATTATATTTTGTATTAATTGGAGCATATCAAAGTACAACAAAATAATATTTTATCTTCATGCTGCACAACAGAAGCACAGAAATGGGTGGGGTGTTGAAGGGACTGTGGTATCCATGTATTCATGTGTTTAGATATATGCACGCTGATGTTTGGGACCCTTCCTGTATGATTAAGTCGGAGGCTTAAAACCCATGGGTTACTGGTTTGTGTAATGGTTTCAAAACTTTTGTGACCCTATTCTGAGAATATGATTAGAGGGTGGGTAAAGTGTCAGTAAATTGTATTGCCCTTACCTGAGGTTACTAGTAAAGGTCAGGAAAGGTGTATCAGTACAAGAGATAAGCATGGAAAATTGTCTTCATTTTGCAGGTTCCTAACTGCTTGCTTGTCTCTCTAGTTTTGCTTTGTTTCTTTCAGTTTGTGGACCTTCAAGAGATGGTGCAAGATAGAGGGCAGACACAACTTATATTTGGTAGGAATTTTTCCTTATATACAGACATATGTCTGTATCATTGAATATATTAAAACATTAATTCTGTTGGCAGATTCTATAAATAATTTTTATAATTTTTAGTGCCCACATAGTGATATATGGGAACACTACATCCATCCATCCATCTGTCCACCTGTCTGTTTGTTCACACTTCTTGTAACCAGCATAATTCTTCAACAAAAATTGATGCTATTTAGTAGGAACATTTCTTATCACATGTAGTTGTTCCTTTTAAAGGTTTTGTCTTTTCATCTTATCACATGTAGTTGTTCCTTTTAAAGGTTTTGTCTTTTCATCTTATCACATGTAGTTGTTCCTTTTAAAGGTTTTGTCTTTTCATCTTATCACATGTAGTTGTTCCTTTTAAAGGTTTTGTCTTTTCAGGTCCAATTTTGATGAAGTTATTGCCTTTTTCTATCTGTATTGCATATCCACTACAACAGGTCCTTCTCACCAGCATAGTTCAGGAACCAGTCAACATATTTTCATGTGATTTGATGTGTATTGTTGTCTCATAACCCTACATGTGCTTTGTATGGCATTATTTCATCAGCATGATTTTGTGTAGAGTTTTGGCCAGAAAAATTAACTTTGTTGCTAAAAAAAACCTGTTGTTGTTTTTGTTGTGGGCTTAACGCCATTTTTCAGCACAGGATAGGTTATACATGGAGGCCAGTATGTCTGATGGAGGAAGAACCCAGGAATACCCCATGAAGAACCAACAACCCACAGGAAGCTGCTGTCAGATTTTCTCACATACTTGCATTGGCCAATGCCATGACTTGAACCCACTGGGACAGAGTTGAGATGTCAGTGATCTTCAGAAGAAAGCACCTTAGACCATTCAGCCACCCAGAGCCCTGAAGAACTGTTAAGCATATTGTGATCAAGTTTGGTATGAACATTGAATGAGTTTTATTTGGGGCAAGTCTTGTTTAGGAGAGTTATGGAACCCTGTTTATCCATCCTGCTTACTTTGGCTGCTGAAACTTCACCAAAACATAATGGATTTTCAACCAAGTGGCTTCATGTTGATGAGATCATGACAGAGTTTGATAACAGCATTTACTGGATTATTTCCCCTGCTTGCCATCCTCCTGACTCCAGTTTCTGCAGCATAACTTTACTGTACTTTGTTGCATAAGTTTAATGTACTTTGTTGCATAAGTTTAATGTACTTTGTTGCATTTCAGCTAATTTTTACATGCAGATTTATGCTTGATGAGACACAGAGTTTGATTTCCAACATTCCATGTCATCATGTAGAACAATTATGGCCCCAAAATGCCCATCTTCCCCAAATACTGATTTCCGAGCACAAGTTCTTCTTTTTCAGAGAAGAGTACCTTTTGTGATGCACACTACTGGTTCTAATTATTAATTACATAATTTTTTGTAGCCAGCAGTTTTTCATTTTGCCTTTAAATTTTAACACTAATTGATCAGAGAATGTTATAAACACAGCTTAACAATTTTGTTCTGAAAGTTAACTTGCTTAAAGGAATGACTTCAGAATTGAATTTGCTTTCAGGTGATTTGAGCTTGCATCAGAATATGACAAGATAATATCACAACTAAAGTTATAACATTAGGTGAAATAAAATGTGTGGTATTTTAAGGAAATCATATGGGGGGGGGGGTTACAAATAAAGAACTTTTGTTTTAATTTTGTCATTGTTTACAATTGAAACATTATGCAAATAAATAGTACATGTAGAAAGGTATATAGAAGAGAAGAAACATTAGGGTTCAAATGTACACAGAAGCTCAGAGATGGACATCTACAAGTAGATAGCTAGACTGATAAATGGGTCAGAAATACTTATGCTTTTAAAGAGAGGGTGAGAGATGTTTAAGGAAAGACCTTATAGTTAAACGATTATTTTTCTTTGAAACAGGTTAATTAGATTGGTTTGTGGAAACTTAATCGTTTCCTTTATGCCTAGATGTGCTGGCAGTCTCAATTCTTCACCAAATCAACAATGATGAAATCTAAACATTTTGTAATGATTTATTGATACAACTGAATGAAGTGAAAATGCTTATTATTCTTTGACTTCCCAGTTATCACGTAGGCATCTTGAAATCAGCAACATGCATCAAAACAATCTATGACAATCCAACTATTTTGAAAATGATTCGAGAATACTTATTTTCATCCATTTGATAATAATCCAAACATTATGTATTGGTCTTCTTTAATTGTTACCTAAGCAATAGACGATAAGCACTACTTGGTTATGTTATATATTTGGAACACTGATTGTGCTGTTAAAGAAATTCAGGTATCTGATTATTTGAGATGAGTGCCTTTTATTTACAAATACATTCTCACAAATTATATAATTAACATTTATCACCTTGATTAGGATAAAAGTTGACAAATCCTATAGACATAAAAAATATTATGATTGTAATTAATAAAAAATAAAAATATATTCCCTGTTTGTCAGATCTTGCTTGGAATAGTAAATAATCACAATGTTATGTGAGACTGGCATTGATATTGACTACATTTTGGAAATAACCAACTTTGACAGTATATTGCAAGAAATAAAGGATCAGTAGATGACAGGATCTGGGTTTAGTTTTGTAATAGAAGACTGAGGTAGATATAGATGCAAAATAAAGATGATGATATACATATGGTGTCAAGCTTACAGAGTATAAAACATGCAGACTATAAAGCATTATGAACAACTAAACATAGTCCCCTCTTAATTTTGTGATTTGCCCGTGGGCAAATACTTTGCAAAATTGAGCTTGCCTGAGCTGAATGTCGGTTTATCCCAAGCATCAGACAAGTGGATTTTTAAAGCATCGGTTAGAAAACATGCTATCTTGAAATAGTTCCTCTCTGTCCATATTTTTCATAGTATTGTAATAGTCTTGAAATAGTTCCTCTCTGTCATATATTTAACAGAATTTTATCAGATATTATAATACCATTCCTTTATTTTGTTCCCCATTTTTATTTGAAATTTCAAGCTTCACACTAATAGCCATATTTCAGAATTTATTCTTTTATCTAGCAAGTCATAAAACATGTAGAAAGAAACTATTTAATGTCAAGGACTCCGGAGAGAAACTTTTCCGATAAAATGCTTACAACTGTACGAGCTTGTAACACGATAAGGGTACTGATGTTTGAGCTTATACCATGATTGAATGGTTGCTTTATGCTATTGCAGATGAAGAAACTGGAATAGTATAACAAGGTACCATCTTAAGGCATATACAGTTAAATTTTGGAATCAATTTAATACAGCAACTGATGTAGAAAATACATTTCAAACTCATTAATCTCAACATTGCAGACCCATTAATACAAAGTCTTAACATTTCAGATGCATTAATAAAGAGTCTTAACATTTTAAAGGCATTGATACTGAGTTGTAACATGTCAAACACTAATACATAGTCTTAACATTTAAAGTGCATTAATACCGAGTCTTGACATTTGAGCAGCAGGGAAGTTCTACAGACCAGACGGTTCCAGCAAAATAAAGCTTCCTACGCAAACTTTCTCCGTAGAAGCCTCAGATTGCATAAATAAACCTTCCCACGAAAACTAATTTGCGTAAATTCGACCCAGAGTGCATTTTTTATGTGTAAAATATATCATTCTGGACAAGGAAAAAATACAACTTTTCGGGAGGGGGTGGGAAAATAATCGGGTGTCGAGTGTGCACGCAAGATTGAGGCTGCAGATACTAATTTTATCTAGCATTAAAACAATATAGTTGAAAATAAGATGAGTCGGAAAATTAGTAGAGTTGGAGAACCTCATTCTGCAAGATTAACGCGAGAAGAATTAGCGGCAATAAGGAAGCTCATCCCGACAAAACAATTATTTAGGAAAAAAGTTCGTGAGTACGATGATACTCAGCAACATATTGGTGAGGTATCGTCAAAATGGCTGAGTCCAGTTACTGGAGCGTTCGAAGAATTCGCGTATGGCAAACAAAAGAAAGATAAGGAACTTAGGGATATCGGGGTTATTCCTATGATAAGAGATATCGAGCAACATTCTCGGGTGGTTCCTGGTCGACTTGAGCAAATTCATCAAGAACAAACACAAACGCGTCAAGCACAAACGCAAGCGCAAGTGCGAGCACAAACACAAAAGCTACAAGGACAAATACAGCAAGCACGAACAAAAGCACAGATACAAGCACAAACGCGAGATTTACGAGAACAATTGCGGCAAGCACAAGCGGAATCTCCACAAATATCACGAGCATCAACACCACGAACACCAACACCACAAACATCACTAACACCAACACCACAAACATCACCGAAACATTTGCTGGGGGAATTTTTGGAAGAATTAAAAGAAGAAGAGGAACAACCAAGTGTGAAAGAAGAAGAACAAGAAGAAAAACAAACACAAGAAGAAGAACAAGAAGAAGAACAAGAAGAAGAACAACTAAAAAAAGAAGAAGAAGAACAACTAAGAAAGAAGAGAGAGGAGGAAGAGAAAAAAAAGAAAAAAGGAACCGATCCTCTCGAGAATATGAAAACTAAATATTTTAAAATAGAAGGTTTTATTTCGATAAGAAAAGATTTAGAAAATATTAATCCTAATAATCTTGATGAACTTGGATACTATGCAAGAAAAAAATTTTATGATAAAGATACGTGTTTAACGAATGAGGGATTAAAATATTTTGATCGAGATAAATGGAATAAGGCAATATTTCGGATAAAGTTTGATTTACCTCGAGTCATGAGCAAAGATGAGAGATTCAAAGCATTTGATAAATTTGCAAATGAACCGTTTCCTACAGGACCAATGGAGTTTTTAAGAATCACTAGAATGTTTCCCAAGGACGATTTTACACCGTCAGGTTTTAAAAAATTATATCACGGCGAATTGACTGAAATTGCAAGAAAATACAGTGAGAGGGGTAAATATTTACATACTGAAAAAATAGATAAATATACCCCCGATGAATGGGTCCCTGTTGTGTATTTTGCTGCTAGGGGAGAAAAAATAGACCCTAATCATCCTGGATTCAAGTCTTTTCAAGAAAAAGTAAAAAAATTAGGTGAAGAAGAAGAAGAAAAATTCGAGGATGTATTATCACCGTCGTCATTTTCAAAACCAAAAACAGGAAGCGGATATACCATTTGCCCTGACAGTGTTGTTAACGATGTATCTCGCCTCGAAGTGTTAATCGGAGGAAAACGAGCCGGAAATAACTCCCGTGAAGTAGTCAACGAAGCCTCAGATATTTGTCAGCGATTATTTCGCGGTGGTATCATCGATTCTCACATTTATAAAGAGTTTGTCGATGAACTCATCGATTAAATCAATACAATTGAAATAACATGATTGTTCACAAACATCAGCGCAGACCTAAGCAGGTCCGCATAGTAAACTCTCGATTGCCCGTGTACAAATATATTCACGGTAATGGATTCGGTGATATTATTGGAAGTCTCGTAACACGAATAGTACCTAAAATCGGACCCGCTATCAAACAATTAGGATTAAAAGCGATAGGAAAGATCGGCGAGACTGCCGTTTCTGGTATCGGTAATTTGGCCAGTAAGGGTTTTAATGTTGTCAAAAATAAAATATTAAGTTTAACTCGTAAAAAGCAACCCGTCAAATTACCTATCACCAGAGAAATGCCACCCGAAGTCAGTAAAGTCATAAATGACGCGGCAAATAAAAAAATAAATGATCTAGCGCAGGAAGTTGTTAAGACAAATATAGCGCAGGATGTTGCTAAGACAAATCTAGCGCAGGAAGTTGCTAAGACAAATCTAGCAAATACAAGTTTCATTTCAGGCAGCGGTCTTCGTTTTAGATGATATTCTTAATAATAAATGTTCGCACAAGTGTCAAATGAAGTATTTGACATGGATGAGCCAGTAGGTAGGGATACATCAGTGCGAGATTTCCAGTATTTCTCGTACGATGTAGTTGAACCTAATGCGAGAAATCGCAAGGAAATGCAAGTCCACGATACAACAAGATATTTTCTTCCATCTGAGGCGTATATCGAATTTGTCGGAAAAATTATAAGGGATAATGGTACCAACTTTGGACAGGATTTTAAAGTTGGATTTGTCAACAACGGCATTATGGCATTATTCAAGAGCGCCACTTACATGATCGATGGAAAAGAGATCGAATCAATCACGAACAACGTTGATATAGCAACGACGATCATAGGCCTAGCAAGATATTCGGATGATTTTACCAGATCAGCCGGCCCTAGTATGATGTTCGCCAAAGATAATTCTGATGATGCTGAACATATTCCTTTTAATATCGGTATACCGACGAATACCCTTGCTACTGCCGCCGCCGATACTTCACCTATAATGATTGCCCCCATGAACAATTACAATCTTGGATTTCACACACGAAAAAAAATGCTAAAAGATGACGATCGAAAATTTTCCTGTGCAATTCCACTATCTCACATTTTTGGATTTTGCAGACATTTTAGAAAAGTTATTTACGGAGCGAAGCATACGATATCTTTCGTTCGAGATGCCGATGATAATAGAGCCATCTGGCGAATACTTAGTGCGGATCCCCTTGATATCGGTAAAGTTGTCCTTGAAAAAATTACCTTGTGGATGCCAGCGATAATTCCATCAATGATCATAGAAGAAAAATTATTATCATTTATGAATCAAGGAGGAAAATCTGTCATGTCCTGGTTGACAACGATGACCGACTCCACTGATAATGTTAATATTAAAGGAATATTTACTTGGCGAATTGCTTCACAACAGGGCTCTTCCGCACCTAGACACATCTTTGTTGCTCTACAAAACATGAATAGAAACGATCAAGAACATAGTCACATGATATTCGATCAATTCGAGGCAACAAATGTTTCGTTGAGAATAAACGGTCAACAAGAACCAACTGAAGAAATAACCATCGATTTTGAAAATTATTCTACGGCACGCGCATATCATCGATTGCTAAGTTTCATGGGTCGTGATCAAAATATTGATACTGGATTGCAAATATCACAACTAGATTTTAATACTCTCTATCCCATCTATTATTTTTCCTTGGAACATCTTGATTTGGTAAAGCAGTCGGTCGTCGATATTCATTTCAAAGCCAGAATTAACACGAGGGGGAATAACGCAAGAGCCATCGCGGTTATTCTCAGTGATAGAACAATGATCCTGGAAGGTATCAGTGGAAGAATGAGAGTCATCGATGCACCCGTAGAGAACATGTAACAAATTCCAAATTTAGATTAAGCGGTTATTAATATGCCATACGAACACGTTAGTGTAACTCTGACCCCGGGTCAGGTGAAAAAGCTCCAATCAGCAATATCAAAACGATGCGGTATGAAATTAACCCTGAAAAACGATCAAATTCAAGGTGGACCTAACAAACTATCGTTGAGTAAAAGTCAACGTGAACGTTTCTCTAAGGCCAAATCAGCAAATACTGGTGTTCATGTGAGCCTTTCCATAGGCGCCATCAGAGATATGGTAAAAACAGGTGGTATTTTTCCATTAGCCGCGCTTATACCCGCGGTAATAGCAGGTGCAAAAGCATTAGGATTAGGCGCGCTTGGAGGGATAGGTTCCGCAATAGCAAAAAAAGTTACCGGAGGAAGATATCGTAAAAAAAGGGAGGATTTCTTCTCCCTCACCTCATAGGATTGTTAAAACAAAAACAAGGATCGGGCCTTTATCTAAGACGACCCCCGTACGGATCCGGTTTAAGTCGAGCCTACCAGCCTCAAATTTAGATTTAATAAGTGAAGCAAAAAAAAAGAAAATAAAATTTTTCAGAGGCGTATTTATGCGAGATCAACTACCGGATAAACCGAATCGTACCGAGACAGGAATAATAAATCTCGATGATAATTCTGGACCTGGCACTCACTGGGTTGCTTACGCGATTAATCCTCGCGAAGTTGTTTATTTCGACTCATACGGATTAGCACCACCAAACGAATTTATCAAGTACGTGTCAAAACTAAAACTTCCGGTTTGGTATTCGACGCTTCCTACGCAGACACTAACAGATCCACCAATATGCGGCCCGGAGTCAATTAATGTCCTTGATGCAATTTCAAAATCATCCAACCCTTATCGCAAAATTTTATTTGAATATACCGTAGATAAATATCATGGTTGACATTTACGGTAGATCTCTCTTCAGAAAAGAAAAAAGGGAAGCGGTAGGCGACATCGATACATCAAAGTTTGCAACCAAGAGTGATATTAACAATCTTCTATCGCTGTCAGAAGTGAATCCTGGCGAAGTTGCTATTTTTCAAAATACCGAAGGGCGATTACAAACTAGCAATGTCAAAATAGCTGATATAATTAAGCGAGAAGAATATAATGATCATATCAGTCAATTTACTCGTCAATCGGATATGGTATTAAAATCTATCGCTGATATTAATGATATCATCGCAGAGTTTCCACCAAAGGCAGATCTCGCGGATATAAAACAAAAAAATAGTGAGCTATCAGCGGCGTTACTCCTAAAAGCCGATAAAACATTACACGACGAGCTTCAGGACAGAGTGACAAAAAGATTTAACAAATTAGCTAACGACCTTAAAAAACTTGACGTATCAAGTAAATTCAATAAAAAAATCGACGAGGATATAAAAAAAATCATCGATGAAATTACCAAGACAAATGCCGCAGCAAATAAAGTATCGAACGATGATATCAACGGAAAAATAAAATCCATCAACAATGAAATTGCTAAGATAAATACCGCAATGGACGAAAAATTCGATAAACTAGATTTTTCAGCCTCCGCTCTGAGGATCGAAGCGGGAATTAACGCTCTTTCGGCAAAAATTAACCTAAAGGTCGATACATCAGTGTACGATGAAAAAATAAAAAACATCGAAGATTTTACTACGGATATTAACAACAATGTTACCGATGTGTTTGTTCTTGTACATCAGAAAGTCGATACATTAGTGTACGACGGAGAAATAAAAACCATCAATGAGAAACTTCTTGCCGTAACAACAAGCGCCAACGAAATCAACACAAAAGTATCATCAATGAACCTTGGAAAATTATCGCGAATTTCGATACCAGCGGAGGTAGAAACAAAAAATCTACCCTGCAATGTGCCATTTGTATTTAAGACATATAATTATACTTGGGATATTAATACAGACAGTACCGGATTTTATTTCTCCGCTCCAATTACCGGCGTATATCGAGTATATGTTATCTCTGAGATAAAATTTAAAGTACGATCGGGGCATAAAATCCATGAATTTTATCCTGGATTTTTTATTGTTTCGCTAAGTAAAGATTACGATATAGAATATTATCTAGAACCACCAGACAGAACCACCACAGGACCGATTCCCTATTTTGTAATTTTCGAATATTTATCAGGATTGGAAACAGTTGGTATTCCAGGATAAACAGTAATTCCGCAATTGTTATCGTAAGATACTAATAAATGACCGCATCGGATTATCGCTACAATCAGGCGCGATCATGGCAGGATTCGCTAAAAAAAACTCCTCGATGATTATCAGATAAAAATAAAGAAATATCAACGCAGATTAGTTACTATTGATGTTGCTGTTTACGCAGTATCTGCGGTAGTCGCTGGTACAGGAATAATTTTATCCGCAGTAACAACAATCGCGCCAATCGTAGTAACAATAATAATCTCGTCAACAACAACAATCGCTGGCGTTCTCAATATCATCGCGAAAAAAATCTCATCGTGCACGAGTGAGAAATTATCATCGTATAAAAATAAACTAACTAAAATCAATGATGCGTACTCGAGATTATCATCGTTGCTTTCTGAGAGTCTCAACGACGGTATTATATCCGATCTAGAATTTTCTGCAATGATCAGTATTTACTCGGAGATTGAACAAATGAATATTAATAATGTCCGAGTTAGCCCAGATCGTGACAAACACGACACCACCGACAACAACGTTAATATCGCTAAGTTCAACGAAACCAGAATTTAGCATTAATTTTTCAACACCAATCAACGTCAACGAAATTGCGTTAACACAGTTGCGCGTCTATAATAGCTGGCCCAATGTTAGATCGACGTTATTCGGTAATTTGATGCCAAATAATTCACTTGTTTTTGCAAATAAAAATAAACCCGATGGAACACCTGATTGGATCGTCGTTGGTATACCAACAGGTAGTTATGAAATTGATCAGCTGAATAAGGAATTCACCACTAGAATATCAAATATAACCGGCGATGCTGATCCGGGGATAAAGATATCTGCACATGAACCGACGTTGTCATCGATGATAGAAGTAAAATCACCGTACATGGTAGATATTTACCAATCAACGATTAGAAACATATTAGGTTGGCCAGAGGTCGCACCTCTGATAAAACCAGAAAAACCAGATGTTATTATTCCAGGTTGGTACGAGGAAGCGCTTCCAGAACTACCGGAACCAAAAAAATCGGATTTTACAACCGATGAAGGATGGTACGAAAATATAAAACACAAACCTTTGATCCACAGCGCTATCAATCTCATGAACAACCACAAATTTAATCTAGTAATGTTCGCTTTCACTTTTATTAACGAAAGAATTCTCTCGTGGTTACCTCTTCCTAAAATTCCTCCAGATGTGAAAATCTTCGACGCTACCCACATTAACAGGATAATAGCCCCCATAGACGGTATCTTGGTAAGAAGAACCCTCGACGAATTTATTCAAGAACACGAATTACAATTAAATTTATTGCGGGGATCATTTCATGAATGCATCCTAAATAAATCAGGTTCATGTAGCGAAATTATCAAACATGTGAAGATTTTAAATCAACTCGCGAATGATATTGAATATTATCACAGTATGTTTATTCAGGCGATAGTCGACGATATATCAATTGCCGATTATGTTCTTCCTATCAGCAAATTTGAGTTGATCAAAAACTCAGGAGAAAAACAAAAATTCATGAGAGTATTTGAATTAACCAATGAAACATTGCCAAAATTCAAATTTCCTGATTATGACGTTGATAAAATGAGAAAATCCGTCATTGATACCATTGATGATTTATTTCCGAAATTACATGCCGCATGGACTAAAAAAGTACATTCAGAATTGATTCTCAAACACAATAACGATCCGACTAATGGTGGACGGCATATATCACCGGGTATCGTTAATATAACGGAAGTTATCGCGATTTATCTTCACGCGGATGTTGTCGAGGGTAGCTATAATGTTGATTCGTCAATGTCGAATCAAGCCCATCAGGGATTTGTCTTGTATTCGTTTTCTCCTAGTGCCTCCCCTGGTTATTTGATAATAAAGGAGCCAGTTAATCCGTTTTACCTGCGATGTCATAATCGATTTTTGTCAAATATAAATTTCAAACTAACGGATCAGAAAGGAAATTTACTTGATATACGAGGAGAAACTGTTAGTATCAATTTGCTAGTAAGATCGTAAATCTGTCCACGGGAAAAAATGGGCGAAAAAAATAAATAAAAACCAGGGGAATTTTCAAAATTAATCTTTTTTTTTTGTTTTGTGGAGATATTCAGGAATCAGAAGATTTCCTAACTTTACTCTCATCGACAAGTCTTTTTAACTGTCTGACGCGTGAGCTTGTAATTTTTCTTGATTCGTATGCGTCAGATAAAATCAATCTAGCTTTTTCTACCAGCGTCGATAATTTAACGAAATCTTCGATCTGACCATCGCTGACTGTTGCCAGTGATTGGTACATCGCAATTTGGATTTTCTTTATTAATTTATACTCGGATGGCAGCGTATATTTATATTCAAGTTTTCCTAGAATGATTGTTTCGAATTCCGATCGAATTTTATTTACATCTAGATCCGATGGAAGATCTATTTTTTTCTTCAGATCATTGATGGCTCCAATGATATCGTTTATAGTTTCTTCGTCCATTATACTTTTTGTTAATATTCAATTATTCTTCGTCGCTTTCCGAATCAAATATTATTCGAGTATAGGAAAATTTAATCCACGAATCAGCATCATAAGAAAACGTTGCGTTGTATTTTCCTTCTGCCACTCGTTGTACCGAACGTGAGTCAATAACGAAATGTTTTGCAGCTGCAGACATCGACTCGAAGGCGAGTTCCTCACCTGTTGTTTGATTCACTGATTTAACAGCTCTCGAATATTTCGGATAATTGCCGGTGTTACCAAATCTATTATTATCACTCGGAGTTACAACCCGGAGATTGGAAGGTTTGTTATTTAGTTTATTTCCGTCGATATGATCGATGACAAATCCATTTTCTATCGGTCCCTTGTAGCATTCGTATACGAATCTATGATTCGAATAACATGTGCATCTTTCTCCTCTCCCTTTTTTACCGAATGTAAATTTGAAATATCCCGTATTACCAATACATCCAACATTTTTCTTCGTTTTAATGTTTCTGACGTTACCATCTTCAGATGCCTCGTAACCCCTGATGGTTGGATGTGATTTATACTCGTTCGTGATTTTCATTGCAGGAATCGTCAATTTCATTTCCATATATGATATTCTGTTTGTTTAAATCGTAATTTGCTTTGAATCGATTAATATAATCTTCTTCACAGGATATCACTGAGGAAGATTTTCTTTCATAATATCTCCGTAACTCACGATAATTTTTCCCTCCACAGGACAAACACAATCGTGTCTTTCCTCGAGTGCCAACTTGACAAACTAAACATCGTTGTGGTCCTTTACTACCTCGTCGAATTGCATATATGTGAGCTCCGCAATATTCACCTCTGCAGGATTTATCGCATGATTTTGTTGATCCGACTGTTATCCATTTACATTGCATTATATAATTTAAACATTTGTCTAAAATATAATAATGGATGCATTTGATCTTGATGAGGCAGAATATATCATTCCTGAAGTTGATCGTGCAAAGAAAGAATTCCTCGATGATGGAGCGATTCATGTTTGGTCGACATGGAAAACTAACTCCGTTGATGCTACGATGAATCTAGAGCGAGCGAAGAGGATAATCGAGCATATAAAAATCGAACACAAGGAAGAACGATTTATTTTCGGAATAAAATTTATTGCACAAATGCCCGATGATACTTGGATCATTCGCGATAAACGAGATCCAGTACGCGGCGGTAAGAAAAATGTTATTCTTGATAAAAATTCGAAGCCAGGATTGTTATTGGGGATTGACGGTCCTTATTACGCTAGAGCTTATCCTTCTAGCGCTGTTGTTTATGGAATTTATCGGCTGAATAATAATCCTGATGTGAAAAATCTACCTGCGATGAAGGAATCGCCGAAAATAAACTGCGTAGCTGAGCGAGTTATCGAACATATGAAAAACGCTCGTCGTGGATCTGGCTTGACTCAATTGAGATTGGATAAAATTAACTCATGGGCAAAGACGGTTGTTGATGGTGCATCGATTGATGATGTTGCTGCGTTAAGTAAGAAACTTAAATTTCCTATCACGGTAAAAACATTATCGGGAGAAATATTATATTCATCGCCGTATAGTTCTCGAGGAACACCAATCGAAATTGTTGATCATAATTCACATGCGTGGTCGCAGTTGGTGATGATATTCCCGAGGGATCGTTCTATTAAATTTTATCCCGTTGATGGTGCAAAGGATAATTCCGATGCCATGTTTAGATATATCAAAATATTAGCCGCGTCTGATCCAATATCAGTCTGGTTATTCTCAAGTGAAGAAAAGTATGATCAGTTTATATTGCCGCGAGGAGATATTTACCGAGATGAAATATTACACGAATCGATGAAAAATATCGCGGTGAAATATTCGTCAAATCCTGATCAGTTATTAACGAACTGTTTTACTATTCCATCTGTTGCTGCTCACGCTGCCAGAGAGAGAAACTCGTGGAAACCTACAAGGAATGAATATCTCAATGATATTCAACTTAGTTGTATCGAATACGGTCATGGAGGATTATGGAATACCAAGTATTATTTCGAAGATATGATCTCCGTTGATATGAGCGCATGCTATCCTGGAAGTTTCCTCGGATATGGCGATTGTGCAGATTACTTTGCTAAATTTGGCCATCCAACCAGCGAGATGACGAGAGTTGCGATTAACGGACTGTTACCTGATTTTGTTATGACAGGATTCGCTCATGTTACTTCGTTCGAACTTGCTGAAAATTTACATAAGATTTGTTATATTTGGTTTGGTCGACATTTATCTCAGCGAAGATGGGTCCCTACGGTATTGTTGAGATATATGCTGGATTCGTCAATGTTAATATCGTTGACGGTGAGTGAGGCGATTATATCGTATAGGAAACAAACCGAAGTGTGGTTGCCAACGGATTGTGAGAATGCGAAAGATATCGGAAGAAAAATTATTGGTAAATTTACTCAAGGAGGATCAGTTGATCATAAACATCGCCACGCTAGGTTGTTTATCAATGATGCCGAGATGGATTTTATTATTGCCGATACAGTGTCGAGAGGAATATTCTGCAACAGAGAGAATATTATTATTGATGGAACGAAGTTGGGTACCGTGATTAGTTATCTCGATGGAGAATCAGCGCAATATACTCATTTGAGATCGTCAATGCTCGCTTACGTCAGTATCAATTTGTTATCGATGATAAATAAATTTTCTGATATCGCGGTAAGAGTTGCAACGGATTCATTTTATATAGATAAGAAATATCAGTGTAGGCTAGAAAATTTAATCACTGATGGTTCCTGGGGAACTTGGAGAATAAAAAACGAAGATATTCTAGATTATTTCGAGGATGCCGATGTAGAAGATTGTGATAAATTTCATCGAGATAAATGCGAAGAAATATCAACAGCCGCATCTGCGTTCGATCCGATTTCACGTAACAAATTTGTATACATGAACGGTCCTGGTGGTAGCGGTAAAACAACAAGAGCGATAAATTTATTTTCAAAATCCGATATGGTTGTGTTGACTCCAACTCACAGATTAGCGCGAGAAATAAGACAACGCGGCGTTAATTCTTGTACGTATCACAGTTATTTCAAGTACAGCGGTGGATTGTGGGATTCGGCTCGTATGGGAAACAAATATATCAACAAGATTATAATATTTGATGAAATCTGTACAGTAAATCTTATCACGCTAAAATCATTCCTGGGTTGGCTGGAAGGGAAAAACACCGCTGTGATAATGTGCGGAGATCATGGCCAACCTGATCCTATTGATGGTGAATCTCCTCATGAATGGCTTAGAAACTTCGTAGACTATTATGAAGAGATCGACGCTGATTATAGATCCAATGATATTTTACTGACCGAGTTTAAAAAAATAATTCGATTGCAACCGAATAAGTTTCAATGCGATGTAATGAGAAAAATAATCGACGAGACTCCGATGGATATTTTTATAAATTTGTGGCGTCCAGATCATCTGATTGTTGCTAGTAGAAAGATTATTCGTGATGTTATTCAGGAAATGTTATTCAAGCTTCATTGTGATAAATTTCCAACATTACAGGTACCGTTGTGTTACAGGCCCGCTGATACCAGAAAACAAAATATTAATGTTACTTTGCCATGTGGAGAAGAAAAAATATTAGTTTTGAATGATATTATTTTCGTTGATATTAATCTTGTCAATGATGCGATAAACGCAGAAAGATCACCATGGAAACTTGGATACGCAACAACGATACATTCATCGCAGGGATTGACAGTAGATGGCCAAGTTTGGATCGTCGATGATAGAATTTCTTGGTCAAACTTAGTTTATCTAGCTGTGTCTCGAGTAAGAAAATTATCTCAGTTAGGTAGAATTAAATTTCACATTAACGACGATGGCGGTAATTGAGTATCCTTCGGTATTATTTGTAATTCTTCTTTGGTAAATCCTCGTTGTGGCGCTAACGAATCTAGAAAATAAATTGCTGGTCTTCCTGATGATCTTGTTACGGCTGATATTTTATGTGTAGTAACGCTCCAAGTTGGATCGGTTGCTCTTTTTCTTCCTCCCTCGGCTTCCCCTTCCTTGTATAAATATCTGACAGTGACACTACCTAGAACCGGTGAAATAGTAGAATCTCGCTTTAGTGGTATATTTGTTTTTGTAATTGCAGTTGCGGGCTTCATTGATATTGTTCGTGTTACTTCGTTATTTAATGCGTTAATCACATGAGGTAATCTTGTTACCCAATCGTGAGATCGTTTATCTTGGATAAATTCTCTCGCGTATTGATATCCGAATAATCGTTCCGCTAGTGTTTTGTTGAATCTTTCAACGATAGCCTGACTACGATGAACACCAACTACGCCACGTCGGATTTTAACATTATTTTTTTTCATCAATGAAGTAACTGCACCAAGAAATTCTCGTCCTGGATCAATCTGGAGAAGCTTCGGCCATGTCAATGGAGATCGTGAATAAATTTTCTCAAATGCCTTTGCAATTTCCGTTGCTGTTTTATTTGATAATGGTTCCGCTCCCTTGTATCTGCTAGCAATATCAACAACTGTTAACACGTACTTGTATGTAACTCCGTCAACGGTATCGTGAGGAAGAAACATTAAATCAGCCTGATGAACTTCATTAGGGACACTGACGGAGAAACTTGCGTACGGTATTTTTTTAGGTGGAGGAAGATAAATTTGCCAGGCCGCTTGTCTCGATAACCATGATTCAGCAACCGAATGCTTTACTTTTGCTGCCTTGGCAAGTTTGGCAATTGCTGATTTTCCTCGCCAGAATCCTCGCGGAGAATAATATATTTGCTCCATTATTATTTACCAGCTCCGAATACTAATTTACCTTTCATCGCGCCTTTTATCAACCAAGTTGCCAATTTCTCTTTGAAATTTTTATCAGGAATTGCGTCTATTGCGTGAATTAGCCTAATATCAGCGAGATGTCTTTGTTCTAAATCCCCGCTACGATACGCAAGATCGTGATAGTAACACGCGTTATCACTGGCGTTTACTGGATCTTCGCCAAGATTTGGTTGATTATTATCGTTGAGTCTCATATCTAGCCTCGTACCGGGTCCGCAGTAATTATATCCTGGCAGATGCTTCTCTCCGGGATATTTCGCCCAAGGAGCTCCAGGTAGATTTGTTAAGGAGGTTGTGATGTCTCCTCCGGTTCTACTTTTTTTTTTGCAAATCTAAACTTGATTGTCTTGCAAACTTCACATTCACCCTTAACTGCGTTTCTGTTATTACGTGTAACGATTTCGATTGGATTTATCGTAGCAGTGCGCGTGCGACACTTAACACAATATAGATCCATGTATTCTAGTAATATGAATGTAATTGATTTTTCCGCCACGAAGAAACGCGAGAAAGTGAAACATAACGCGGCGTTACCAAATTCGATAAGAA
Source organism: Sinohyriopsis cumingii (assembly GCA_028554795.2). Taxonomy (NCBI): domain Eukaryota; kingdom Metazoa; phylum Mollusca; class Bivalvia; order Unionida; family Unionidae; genus Sinohyriopsis; species Sinohyriopsis cumingii. Next base: position 29,374,924 of record CM068835.1, read on the forward strand.
TGATAATCATTGGACCGTCAGGATCTGGAAAGACGCAGTTGTTGTTAAATTTGATTATGCGATGGATAAAATGGGATAAATTGTATTTGGTTGCGCCATCCGTTGATGATCAGCGATGTTATCAAGTACTAAAGGAATTTAGCGATAATACTGACGAAGGCACGATAGAATTTATCACGGATATCAATGAAGCTCCATCAGTGGAAAATTTAGATGGCGATGTTAATAATCTTGTTGTTTTCGATGATGTGATGCTGGATAAGCAGACCAATCCAGCTAGGATATTTTCGCGTGGCCGTCACAAGAATACCGATGTGATTTACGTGACACAGCGATATACGCAGATTCCGAAAGTTATTAGAGATAATTGTAATATTTTATCGGTGTTCAATGGCGTTGATACTCACACGCTAAGAAATATTCATCAGACTTGGTGTAACGGCGACATGGATATAAATAAATTTAAAAATTTCTTCAGTCACGCTCAGGCAACACCGCACGGATTTATCACGATTAATCTTCATGATCCACGTAGTAGATATCGAATCGGTCTTGATCAAATTTACTCATGAAATTGCAGCCTCAATCTTGCGTGCACACTCGACACCCGATTATTTTCCCACCCCCTCCCGAAAAGTTGTATTTTTTCCTTGTCCAGAATGATATATTTTACACATAAAAAATGCACTCTGGGTCGAATTTACGCAAATTAGTTTTCGTGGGAAGGTTTATTTATGCAATCTGAGGCTTCTACGGAGAAAGTTTGCGTAGGAAGCTTTATTTTGCTGGAACCGTCTGGTCTGTAGAACTTCCCTGCTGCTACATTTGAGATGCAATTATACAGAGTCTTAACATATCAAATGTATTAATAGAGTCTTGACATTTCAGATGCAATTATTTGGAGTCTTAACATTTCAAAGTCATTAATAGCAAATCTTAACATTTCAGATGTGTTAATACTGAGTCTGAAGTACTGAGTCTTAACATTTGAAACACATTACTACTGAGTCTTAACATTTAAAATGCATTAATGTTGAGTCTTAACATTTGAAACACATTACTACTGAGTCTTAACATTTCAAATGCATTAATACTTAGTCTTAACATTCAAGATACATTAATACAGTCTTAACATTTCAGATGCATTAATACAGTCTTAACATTTCAGGTGCATTAATACAGTCTTATACTGAGTCTTAACATGATGACTCTCACTGTTGCCAACAAGAAAATTGTTAATCGTAGATGAGAAAAAATCCTGAACTCAAAATAACAAAGCTTATGCATGTGGTACTTTACATTCACAAAATTAATTGTGCCTAACATTTTGCTTATTTTAAAATAAATCACAGTTGTTACTTCTTGAAATAAACAATGAATGCTGTTTTTGTCAAGTATACAATAAACTTGTCTTGAAAGATCACTGCTATACAAGACCATTGCAATGAAAGATAACCTGTAATGAAAGATGTTACATGTGTGCAGTACATAGCAAAATTCAGATTAAATGATATCCTTTGGCCATTAATTCTGGCATGTGCAAAGTGGTGAGAATCCATGTAGAAACTATTAAAATTGTAGTGAAAGTTACTAATTGTTGAAAACTGGTACAGGTCGTATTGCTGGAGATGGAAGGACTGAGGGAAAACTGGAAATGGATGGATTGCCCCCAGTAGGAGCCTACCTTGAAGAAAATTCACCATTGTACAGGTAGGTAACAGCATACCTGCCAACATTCCAGAGAGTATTAGGGGCTTGTTGTGACTCATAATGTATTTGTGGTTACAGGTGAGGCTGGTGGGGTTGGAGGTCAGTGCGTGGAACCCCAAAATACCAATATTGTACAATTGAGAATAAGCTATCTACTTATATCAATGTGTAGAAAATGTAGCAGAACTGGAAATTCAAATTTGAAAAAATAAAATAAAATGTTTCTTTGAATCATTTAAGAAAATTGCCCCATCCACTGCCCACCTTTATTAGCCTTAGACTATAATTATTGTATATCAACACGCAAACACACATACATTCACACAGTCACATAACCACAGCCACACCAACATTAAATTAAAAAACCCACAGTTTCAATTTAAAATCCACTGGATTGTGGAATATAGTATTAACTTAATGACATTGTTGCTCTCATTGGCAGGTTTGAAAATAAGAGTCAATACTGTTCATCTGTGCACTCATTAGAGACTAAATAGTACTGTTCATAGTTTCCCCAAAGATCTTGTCGAGTTTTTCTGAGCATTGAATGATGCTTTTTCTGCATCTGCCCTAATGCAGGTTGGTGTATCTGTGCTACTGGGTGTTGACATTACTCAAGAATGACTGTTGTCGATAGTGTTTGCAGTATGTATTACTCTAGAATGATTACTGTCAATATAGTGTTTGCCGTATCTACTGTCAATATAGTGTTTGCCGTATCTACTGTCAATATAGCATTTGCAGTATCTATTACTCAAGAATCACTAATATCAGTATAGTTTTTACAGTATGTGCAAAATATAAAATGATTCCACTTGCTGCTGAGCTTCACAAAAGTCAAATTCAGCCAGCCAGGAGTTCTAAAATTTCATTTTGATGAGCTTCTTTTAATTGCAGATGGGTTTTGACATTTGCTGTCAAAAATTAATCCTACTGCCACAGCTATTTTTACTGAATTAACCACACTTTGCATTTATGTATGTAAAATTCAACTTCAGAGAGTTGAGACAAAACCTATGCAATATTCCCTTAATAAAAATTGCTTAAACATTTAAATTCAAGGAAACAAAGTGTAAAAACTTTTTATTCTTCACCAGTTATCAATGATTTACTGAACTTCAGAGAGATTGGATTGTTCCACTTCATGTACTTTGCCAATGCAAATTTAAATTGGGTTGTTCCATTTCATGTACTTAGCCAGTGCAAATTTAAATTGGTTTGTTCCATTTCATGTAATTTGCTAGTGCAAATTTAAATTGGGTTCTTCCATTTCATGTACTTTGCCAGTGCAAATTTAAATTGGGTTCTTCCATTTCATGTACTTTGCCAGTGCAAATTTAAATTGGGTTGTTCCATTTCATGTACATTGCTAGTGCAAATTAGCCTAATAGGCTTTACCACAACAAACACAAAATTCTCTTACCTATTGTCAGTCATTTAAGTACTCAATGTAGTGGAAGTTGTTCATCACTGAGTACTCAGTGTAGTAGTGGCTGTTACTGAGTACTTAGTGTAGTAGTTTTGTTTATCACCAAGTACTCACTGTAGTGGTGGCTGTTTATCATTGAGTACTCTGTGTAGTAGAGGTTGTTTATCACTGAGTACTCTGTAGTGGTAGTTGTCACTGAGTACTCGGTGTAGTAGTGGTTGTTTATCACCAAGTACACAATGTAGTGGTGATTGTTTATCATTGAGTACTCAGTGTAGTAGTGGTTGTCACTGAGTACTCAGTGTAGTAGTTTATCACTGAGTACTCATAGTGGTGGTTGTTTATCATTGCATATTCTGTGTATTGGAAGTTGTTTATTATTGAGTACTCAGTGCAGTAGTGTAACAGTCTGAACAGAATGGGACTCCCTTTAGGGTCTACAACTAGCATGACTTGTTAGGGTCCACACTATGAAGCATTTAGGCAAATATGTCACCACAGGGGTGATCATTTTGCCCCAGTTAGCAGAAATAGCCAAGTTGTCTTCACTTTTTTGAGTTAGCATTTTTAAACCCACACTTTTGGCTATTGACTGTTGTCTTATTTTGAATACAGTATCAACTCTTGTGTATTTTTCTGTTAAGTATAAATGTAAACGTTTGAATAGTTTTTTGATGCTTTTTGGTGAAATTTTTGTCAGTTTAATGATTACATCTACAGTTATGTTCAATCTACAATATTTCTGCTGACAATTCAAACTTGGATCATGAAGAAATTATTGAAATTCGATGTAGTTGCCCAATCACAAGTAAATTTTATCTCAGTGGACGTTTACAGACTGGAGAACTGGCTTATACCGGAATATCAGTCTTGATTTTCCCTCTTCTTCATGCCATTATGAAGTCACATTACCCTAAAATTTTAATTTTGGATGTGACCGATAAATACATTAAGAAAGACCTGGCAGTCCAGAAGTCCTAACATCGACCCATCATTGGGTATAAATGTTAATTCATTTAGTTCAAAGTTCTCAGTAAGTTGAAAAATTTACTAAGATTTTAGCTTCACTACATTTTAATTGTTCTTCATAAATTTAAGATTTACTAGTTACATAGAAATTAGTTTCATAAGTTTGAAGCAAATGATAAGAGACGTTTCTAGTCCTTTTTAGAAAAGGAGATACCAGCATGGAGAATTGTAGGATTATGTACATATTACATATATGAAGAAAACCCATAATAAATTAATTTACTTCATTTTAAAAGTCAATTTATTATGTGACTTCATCAATATATTCAATTCATCTCATATTAATACTTCATTATCCCCATTATAGAAATGATACTTTAAGTTTTTGAAAGAAAGGGAAGATTTTTGCAGTATTAGTGTTAATTTGTTCCATTTGAAAAAGGTTTTCTGGGATATTGACACTCAGTGATATGTTTAATCAAAATATACATGTACAATGGTCCCTCACTATATAGTCTCCCCCCCCATATACCATTGCTTCTTTGGTGTCACAGGTATGGTCATGGATCCACTTAAATTGGTAAACAAACAGAATTGCTGCCTAATTTATTTCACATTATCTGAATTCTTATCTCGTGAAAACCAATTATAATATAATTTCATATTATTCAGTCTTCGGTGTTCATGCTTGTATGCACTGTTATGAGTAATTTTGAAACATCCCTCATTATATGGTTCCCTCATTTATAATGCAGGTCATTTGTATAAGTTCTATGAAAATCATTATAAAAAGAGAAGATCCGTTAAAACAGCAACATACTGACTCCAGTTTCATTTAGGGAACGTTTATTACCACACGGGAATAGGGATGTCAGGTCAATATGTCGAGTTAACTATATGTTCGTACAGATTTTGCAGACCTCAGACATTTTAATCTACTTGTGTTATTGTGCTTTTGCATGTATGTTATTACATGGTCTCAAAAAGTCATCTAGCGAAAAGAAACACTTGGAAGGTGATAGTAACAATCAACTTATAATGTCCAGCTAAGGATGTAGCTGTGCATGGAGAAAAAAATCAAACAAGACAATGATTATATTTATTTTACATTATGTTGTGTTGATTTGAATATTACATACAGCTTGATAGATGAATTAAAAATAACATAGGTTACATTGAGTTGAGAGATCTAGCTAGAAGTCACTGACCTCCAGGGGGTTTGAAACTGGAGGTCATTAAGGACCAAGTGTACTTCATGAACTTTTTTGATGAACATAAATATTTCCTTTGCAGATGACACTTTTAAATGTAAATGTATGTTTTTCAGTCAATCATAGCAGTACATAATTTGTTTACACCTTGTTGAAAATTTGTTTTACTTATGGAAGAATATTGGTTGCCATTCTGAGGTCATTTTAGATCGGGTACATCTAATCATGTATTCATCTCCATCTTTAGCTACATCAACCTCCAGACTGGTGAGATGAAGGTTGTCATGTACAAGAGCAGTGAACCAGCATTTGTGCATCAGATAAGGATTCTGGGCAATAACACAGGGACGGGTCACCTCAGTAGGATCTGCATTGACTTAAGGATCAAGGTCAGTATGTCTATTTCTAGTCTCTGACCTATTCCAACTTGAAGGGATTTGATCACTAATGACACAAGATTTCACACTGTTATAAAATCTTACAAATGACCATAGAGGATGCTTCTGTTGACACTATCAACTGGAAATTACATAAACATGTCATTGTAAAACAGTTTAAATCAAAATAGTATGAGAGTTGTCAAATTTAGGAAATTTCTTTAAAAACTGTTACTAGAACCCAAAGGCAGAATGTACTGTGTTATAATGTGCATCCACCCACCTTGTCATCCATTGGTACATCATTCTGATACTTTTTCTGTACAGTCACTTTAATTTTGGTTTACTCGATTTCATTTTTTATTTCATTTTCATTTCTCCCATAACCTGGCTGGTCGTAGGGCACCACTGATGACTTTGTGGCAATCTCTCTCCATGTTGCCCTGTTTTCCACTACTCTTTGGGACTTTACAAACTCCACGTCTGTCCACTCTTTGATGTTATCTTTCTATTTCTTCTCCTGTTTGCCTTGTCTTCTCTTTCCTTTCACTGTGCCCTTTTGAATTTTCATTGACAGGCCAGATGAATGCAAGACATGACCATACCATCTTATTTTGTGTTTTTTTTATTGTGATGAGCAGATCTTCATATGATCCAGTTTCACTTTGGATTCTAATGCCCACCTCGTCCTTGGAGATGTGGTCTACATACGAGATTTTCATGATCCTTCAATAACATCCCATCTCTAAAGCATGGATTATTCTCTCTAGTTCTGCTGTCCATGTCTCACGTGCATACAGGAATATGGATATGATGAGTAAGAGTTTGATCTTAGACCCAAGTGTAATGCTGCTGCCCTTCCAAACAGGTTCCAACCTAGCCAGTGCAGTTGTTGTCTAAACAATCCTGGATAGAACCTCAGGTTTTAAACTTTCATCAGAGGTTAGAGCACGAAGATACTTGAAGCTTGTCACTGTGCCCATCTTCTCTCCATTCACTCTCATTTCCCTTGAAATGCCACTTAATGTTGTTTGTCATTAACTTGGTCTTTTCAGCACTGATTTCCATCCCATACTTTAGTGATGTTTGGTTGAGACGGTTCACTAAGGTTTTCAGTTCTTGTTTATCTGCTAAGCCATTGATATCATTAGTGAAGTGCAGGTTGGTGATTGTTCTGCCTCCAACACTGACACTGCCTTCCTGGTCTTCCAAGGTACAGACATGCCTGCTGTCCCGCATTTTGCATACTAGTCCCACAAAATGCCCAAATTTGCCTTTGCATCCTGCAAATACCCATTTAGTGTTGAAAATCTGCAAAAAGTGAGGATAAAATATCCGCTTGTCATAAAATTTGCTATCACCGACCAGAACAGGAAATTATCGAATCTGCACATGTGCGATGGTTTAAAATATCCATTGCAAATGCTTGTGTTCTGAGGCAGTTCAGGTACAAAAATCTACATTCACAGATTCTTTTACATTCTGTTTACAATGAGTTGTTTTTGATTCTGGACAAAAAATTCATGGCTTCTAAAAAGCAATTGGATATCAATGAAAGTGATTCAAAACTTACATCAAAAAAATGTTCTCAATGTATTCATATAGAATAAACTGAGGAGTATGAATTCCTAAAGCCAGGAAAAAATGCAGACACAAATGCTTTCTGCAACATCTGTAATTGTGAATTTTCAATAAAGTCTGGAGGAATGTTCAATATATGCAGACACGTTTCAGGAAAAAGGCATTCCAACCTTGGAGAAGAAGTTAAATGCTCTAAGAAAATTGTTGGATTTATTTCATTGTCGGCTGGATCTAGTGTGACTTCATCTTCTGTGCCTAAGACTGATGTAATTAGAGCTGAAGTTATGTTAGTAGATATTATTACTGAACTCAATCTGTCTGTAAGTGCAATTGATATATTTTGAAAGGTTTTTAAAATTGTGTTTAGTGACTCTGACATTGGTAATCAATTTCAGTATGGTAGATCAAAAGGAACTGCTATTGTTAAAGAAACAGAGGCCAATACTACATTGAAATTAGCTGAAAGAATTTGAAATTGCCCATTCACTGTTTCTACGGATGGAAGCAGTGATCAAGGAAACTTCAAGATCTTTCCTCAGGATTGTTGATCCAGTACCATCATCAGGAACATCAGACATTCTCTCAATCTCTGTTTTTGAAGGCTTTGCAACAGTTGAAGAAATTTTCAATCTGGTACAGAATGAATTACAAGTTCAGGACATTCCTTGGAAGAATTGCTTGGCTCTTGGGTTTGACAATGTCTCTGTGTTGGTTGGGAAGGACAGAGGAGTCTATGGGTTTATGATTAAAGAGCAACCCAATTTATCTTTCAGGCTGTTTGTGTTGCCTGAGACATATAGTGGCAGAAAAGGGTGCTGCATGTCTGCCACTTAATGGTGACCAACTTTTGATTTATGTATATTATTATTTGGACAAAAGCAGTAAATGGCAAGCAGTGTTCAAAGATATGCAGATTCTACATGATACAAAAGCAAATAAAATTCTAAAACATGTTTCAACTAGATGGCTAAGCATCAGCAGATGCTTACAAAGAATTATGGACAACCGGTACCCTCTTCATGAATTTCTCAAAGAGCAAGAGAAGTCTGCATCATCCAGATCTTTAAAAGGAAAAGTAAGTAGGCTGAGACACACCTTCTCTACTCCAACAAATCACCTTGTATGTCTTTTCTTGGTAGATGCTCTAAAATTTTTTGATGATGTAAATACAGAGTGATGCACCATTAATACATGTGCTAAAAAGATGTCTTGAAAAGCTTAGAACCATTCTTTTGAAGTTTGTGTAGCGTTCAGCTATGCTTTATCAGTCTGTAACAGAAGTTCAGTTTGAAGTTAAGCACCATCAGAAAGAGGATAAAGATATTTTGTTTGGACAGCCTGCAATAGACTTTATTGCTAGAAAAGATGAGGTCCACCTGGGAGAACAGAGGCTGCAAGATTTTTATGATGGGGCAAGAAAGTTTTTTGAGACATCAGCAAAATATATTAGAGACAAGTTTCCCCATAAAGATGATTTATTAAAGCATGCTGAAATTTTGGATCCAGCATTACAGCTAGAAGTTAAATTGGCATCTTTGGATTATTTCTTTGAAAGATTTTCAGTATTATTACCTAAGGAAGTGACTTCAGCAGATGTGAAATTGGAAACAGCACAATATCAGTCCACATATATTCAGTCATGTCTGAGAAATAGAGCTGATGAAATCTGGGCTGCTATCAGCCAGTTGAAGGAAGATGGAACAGTAGTCTTCAAAATATTGAAAAAAATAATGCTTTCTTTTATGACAATACCTCATTCATCTGCACACTGTGAGCGAGCTTTCTCCCTAGTGAGAAAAATCAAACAGACTTCAAGAGTAAATTGAGTGCAGAGATTGTAGAGGCACTTTTAATTTCAAAATGTAGACCAGGGTCAGCTATAGACAGGATCTACACTGAAAATGAGCTGCTGGACCTGAAAAGTGCTTACTACAGGTCCCTTAGGATGAATTGAGTAGTGCTGGACTTGAATTTTGTATATTTGTATGTATTGTAAATACACCGATCCCTCGATAACTTGTGCCCTGAAAACTTGCGAACCCACTTATAATGTGGGTTCAGGTGTATATCCCATTTTTCAAACCAGAAAATACCCCAAAAATAGTGATCAAAATTGGTAACAGAAACTTTGATGTATTGCTTGTTTTATCATCACGAATGGTAGATAGGACCTGTAAATTTTAATCAACATTAAGAAATATCAAATTTAAAAATAGGTAATACAATTGTTTACATTTTCTTTCTAAATGACGTTCCTAGTACACCGCAATTAACAATATGTAAGGAAATTTTGATCAATGAAAATGTCACTTACGCCGAGTGGTCAGTACTTTAATAAATAAATACAAATTAAATAATTATTTATCAATTGAAATTTGTGTTCTAATTCTATCTTTTAGTTCCTTTTAAGTGTAATCGTCATAAATGCAATGTGTCCTCTTATAATTAAACATAAAATGCATCACAGCTATGTCTGTGAGCATTTATCAGAGAACCTGATTAAGTGCAGACCGTGTTTTGATAACTGACTTGCAGTATTTGCTTTGAATTAAAAAGCTGGCCTCCTTTATATTATCATTTTATGTCTTTTTGAATCAAATAATGGAGGTGGAATAAAAGAAAAGTTGAAGGCACAAAAGTCCTACAAACTTAAAATCCAGTGGTCCCAGTCATATGTCAGGTGAACTCACTTCATTTGATCAGTCAGTTATAAATGTTATTGTATATGTAACATAAACTACCTTAAATTAACCGACTCTTTCATAACTGATCGAAGATAACAAGGCAGCCAAGTGAAATGAATACTTCGTAAAATAAAGAGCTTGATTTCACAGATACGGACCATTGTGGGCAAGTGAGTTTCAGAGAATTCTTGAACTGGCACTTAGAGATATCCTCAAGGATGATAAGAAGTTTCATTATTACTTCCCTCAATATTGTACTAATTGAACAATATAAAAATAGAGTTTTGATGTAGACGATTGTCTCACGAAATAAATGTCATGTGTTTTTGAAAAAAAGGAATCTTGTTTGGTGGTGTATCAACAATTAGTCTAGTTCCCTGCTCTGTGGGCTCCTGATTTGGCAGGATACTTTTAAACACCAATATGGGAACCAGAACCATCAAGAAAACAAAAAGCAGTGACGTAATACACAGATTTTTTGCGTACATGTGATGGTTGTTGAAACCAGTTGGAACGATCTTTCACATGTTGGACATTTTGAAAATAAGTGTTATTTAAACAAAATAACAAACAACTTCATTAGAAAAAGTGCATTATTAAAAATTATTATTGACGTGATTGTAAAATGAGGATTCAGTCATTAAACAACCCAGTTCCCTAATGCCCAACACACACCGGTTTTCTCTGTCAAAGCGATCTTTTTTATTTTTGGAGGTTTTTTGGTAACTCGCATCCTCACTACAGTCTATTTTTGTGGACCCCATTGTGCGCGAGTTATCGAGGGAGAGGTGTAGGTGGGTACAGGGTTTTGTACATAAATATTTTTTATAAATATGCATTCATCATCATTGTCATCATCATCAGTCTCATGACCTAGTGTGGTCGTTGAGGCACTGTGCTGCTGAACATCTGACCAGTTCCCTCCACTTGTCTCAATCATGTGCCAATGCCTGTGTCTCCGCAAAACTTTTCCTTGTCCATTCTGTGATGTTGTCAGTCCACTTTTTTCTCTGTCTCTCCTTCTGCCACCCTGGACGCTGCCCTGCAGGACTGTTGTGGATAGACTGTTGGCTCTAGTGACATGGCCATACCATTTCAGCTTTCTCTTTTTGATGGTGGTGAGGAGGTCCTCATATTGGCCTACTTCGCGCCTGATGGTGTTACGCACTTCTTCATTTGTGATGTGGTTCATGTAAGAGATGCCAAGGATGGTTCTGTAACATCTCATTTGAAGTGACGATTCTTCGTTGTAATTCTGCTGTCAGGGTCCATGCCTCACATGAGTACAAAAAGACTGAGATGACTAGAGCTCGCAATAGTCTGATTTTAGTTTTCAGACAGATATTCTTTTCTCTCCAGATGAGTCTTAGCTTTGACATAGCTGCCATTGTTTGTGCTGCTCTTGACAAAATTTCTGCTCTTGATCCCTCTTCAGTGATTATGGAACAAAGATATTTGAACTGGCTCACTGTTTCCAGTTCATGTCCTCTGACTTTAATCTTGGCTGAGATTTGTTTGCCACTATTTGTCATCAGTTTTGTCTTCTCGGTGCTTATCTCCATGTCAGATCTGGAAGATGTTTCATCCAGGTTCTTCACTAAGGTGGCTAGCTCATCTTCACTGCCTGCCAGCCCATCAATGTCATCTGCAAAGCGGAGGTTGGTGATGTTACGCCCTCCAATGCTGACTGTCCCACAGTGGTTTTCCAGGGCTTCGCTCATGATGCACTCTAAGTAGATGTTGAAAAGCGTGGGTGACAGGAGACAGCCTTGACGCACTCCCACTGTTGTCTGGAACCAGTCCCCCACAGCATTATGCATTACTGGTGTTTAATGACATTTTGAGAGAATTTATTATGTTTATTCACACTAACATACTTATGTTCCTCATTTTCATGCGCTGTCCCTCATTTTTGGTTGTGGTTTCCCCAAAAACATTTTCTGGGGTAGGCATGTCTGCAAGGTAACTGGCATGATCCTTTCCAGGTAGATGTTGAAGAGAGTGTGTGCGAGAAGGCACCGCTGTCTGACTCCAGCTCTGCTTCTGTACTAATCTCCTATGTCACCATAGTGCTGATTAGTTTTGCATTTATGTTGCATTCAGTAAGGCTAACACTTAAGACAGCAAAGCAAACGGTCAAGAAAGGTAGTTAACCAGGAACAATGCAGGAAAACTTTGTTTCACTCACAAAAGAGCATGCCAACAAAGGCATGTAATAAGAGGTTCAGAGAACTTGAATGTAGTTTTAATTTGCCTTGAATGTTCTATGCCTGACATGTATATAGACCTATTTGCTGAATGATAATGATTAAATATAAATTTGTCAAGGTGTCACAGAATTAGGCAAAGAAAATAACTTGGTTTTGCCTTAGAACTATTTGACTATTTTTCGTTGTACATGCGTACAGCGTTATCTAGGGTGAATAAATGTTTTTAACTGTATTAACATGTACCTCACCAGAAATTACTTGCGACGAATGGACATTAATAACATGGTATGCACGGGTATTTTACCCTGACTATTGCTCACTGTCCTATGGATTTAAGTAAGATCAATTTCTAAACCGACACTGGTCGTTTTGGATCACGTCAAGGAGTGTACGCTCTCCATTGTTCTCCAGCCATAGGGGTAAGTGTTAAATTTATATTTCATTTGATATGCCAAGCTTATTCGGTTTGTAATGTCTTATTGCGTGATAATAATTTATTACAGCGCAGATTTGAACTTTGAATTACAAGTCACTATTAGAGGTTAATGTATTATCATGTATCTAGAGATTTTACAGAAACTATTATTATGACCAATTTGGATTTATTGTAGCTGATTGTGATTGTGACTGTGACTATGACTAGAGATGTCTAGAGCTATCTGAAGCTGTTTAGAGCTGTCTGGAGTTTCCAGAGTATTTAAGGCTGCGTGCTGTCGATATGTATGTATGTACGTATGTCTGAGCCACGGACGTAGACGAAGCTAATTAAAAAGGGGGCTGTATGCTGTCTGTACGTGTGTATATGTATGACTGTACATGTGGTGGATCCACAAAGGGTGCGAGCTGCCGATAAGAGTGTGGGCCAACCCAAGGAATCGTGTGAATGTACAAGGGGTCTAGAAGCATACGTTTGGTTCAGTTGTTGTTCGAATTGCATTTTTATGTTCATAAGGTTATTTTGAACCTTAGTTGTGTTCCAAGATATTATGTGAATCTCTCTTATAGTTTATGACATTATTTTGAAACATATTTGAATATCATAAGATTATTTTGAATCTTAATCGGAGTTCATACTTGAGATTATGTGAATCTCTCTTGTAGTGTATAATACTGTTTGAAACATATCTGCAGTCCATGAGGTTTCTTGGATCTGTACTTCATATTGATTTAATATTTTTGGTTTATTTTCAATGTGTGAATGTTGTGTAGAGTGATTGGGTCAATCATATGTTGAGAGCATGAGAGAATCATTGTATTTTTTACATCATATATTTCTCTTTATTAATTCATTTCATAAATTTCCATCTTTCTCACATTGTGTTTGTCTTATTCTTTTAGTCCAAAAACGCACTCGGTTTCTGTTCTGCGACACAGGGAAAGTAATGCTTATTTGTGAATCTTTGATCAGCACAAAACAAGAAAATTAGAAAATAAATGCTCAACTTGATGCAGATATTTGTCCACCATGCTGAAAATTAAATTGACCTGAAAATACAGGTCATTCAGTATTGATATCTTTAGATACAAACATTGCACAACATCATCCTTACTCAACACAGTCCTGGTATTGTGAGGATCAAAGGGTTTCCTTCCCATAAAATTCATTAAATAAATAGTGTGAAAAATGTAAGCCTTCTTGGCCATTGAGGAAAATATTAACCTGGTAGGAAAATATTGACCTTTGAGGATATGCGTCTAAACATGCTCATTCTGTTTATCATTGTGGTCTTTCAGAGAAATCCAATCATTGGAGACAAGTTTTCTAGTCGGCACGGACAAAAGGGAATCTGCAGGTATATGTTTTGTCTTCCTGTACTATGAAAAGAATTTTTTTTTACATGATCCAAATTAATATTCTTGTAGAATTTACATTCTTTTGACATAGTTCAAATTATTATTCCTGTTGAATTTACAGTCTTTTGGCAAAGTCCAAGTTATTATTCTTGAAGAATTTTCAGTTTTCTTTTGGCATAATCCAGATTATTATTCTTGTAGAATTGATTCTTTTGGCATAATCCAAATTACTAATCTTGTATAATTTGTAGCATACTCCAGCATACTCAAATTTATATTCTTGTAGAGTTTACAGTCTTTTGGCATACTCAGATTTATATTCTTGTACAGTTTACAGTCTTTTGACATACTCAGATTTATATTCCTGTAGAGTTTACAGTCTTTTGGCATACTCAGATTTATATTCTTATAGAGTTTACAGTCTTTTTTCATATTCAGATTTCTTGTAGAGTTTACAGTCTTTTGGCATACTCAAATTTCTTGTAGAGTTTACAGTCTTTTGGCATACTCAGATTTATAATCTTATAGAGTTTACAGTCTTTTGGCATACTCAGATTTATATTCTTGTAGAGTTTACAGTCTTTTGGCATAATCAGATTTAAATTCTTGTAGAGTTTACAGTCTTTTGGCATACTCAAATTTCTTGTAGAGTTTACAGTCTTTTGGCATACTCAGATTTATAATCTTATAGAGTTTACAGTCTTTTGGCATACTCAGATTTATATTCTTGTAGAGTTTACAGTCTTTTGGCATAATCAGATTTAAATTCTTGTAGAGTTTACAGTCTTTTGACATACTCAAATTTATATTCCTGTAGAGTTCACAGTCTTTTGGCATACTCAGATTTATATTCTTATAGATTTTACAGTCTTTTGGCATGCTCAAATTTCTTGTAGAGTTTACAGTCTTTTGGCATACTCAATTTCTTGTAGAGTTTACAGTCTTTTGGCATACTCAAATTTATAATCTTATAGAGTTTACAGTCTTTTGGCATACTCAGATTTATATTCTTGTAGAATTTACAGTCTTTTGGCAGAATCAGATTTATATTCTTGTAGAGTTTACAGTCTTTTGACATACTCAAATTTATATTCCTGTAGAGTTTACAGTCTTTTGGCATACTCAGATTTATATTCTTGTAGAGTTTACAGTCTTTTGACATACTCAAATGTATATTCTTGTAGAGTTTACAGTCTTTTGGCATACTCAGATTTATATTCTTGTAGAGTTTACAGTCTTTTGGCATAATCAGATTTAAATTCTTGTAGAGTTTACAGTCTTTTGACATACTCAAATTTATATTCCTGTAGAGTTTACAGTCTTTTAGCATACTCAAATTTCTTGTAGAGTTTACAGTCTTTTGGCATACTCAAATTTCTTGTAGAGTTTACAGTCTTTTGGCATACTCAAATTTATAAACTTATAGAGTTTACAGTCTTTTGGCATACTCAGATTTATATTCTTGTAGAGTTTACAGTCTTTTAGCCTACTCAAATTTATATTCTTGTAGAGTTTACAGTCTTTTTTCATAATTCAAATTATTAATCTTGTAGAATTTGCCACCTTTCACAAATCAGCATTGATCATTATCATGAAATAAATGTTACCATACTGGGGGTTGTGTGATACTGATTTTAAATTTGTTATCCCATTTCTGTTTCCAGCATGCTTTGGCCATTGGAGAACATGCCTTTCACAGAAAGTGGAATGACTCCAGACATCATCTTTAATCCTCATGGATATCCATCTCGAATGACCATTGGTAAATGTTTGACCAAAGAGTTTTAGACACAAAAAGCCTTGTATGAAATAAATGGGTGCTTTTGACTTAAAATCACTTGAAAATAGAACATTATAAAGTTTTATTTCTCTTTTTTTTCTTCATATTTTTTTAAAACTTTATGGATGCAGTGCTTGTTGCCATATCTGTAGCTCTTGTAACAAAATATGCAGAAATTATATATTTCTCAACTTTTTCTACTACACTATTTGTTTGTTTGAATAATTGTAGACTCTTTTAATTTAGAAATGCAGATATAGTCCATTCCCTGCCATCCCTAAGTAATTTAAAGTTAGATAATAAAGTTTCACTCATTTTTTTGTTAGTGCTTCAGTGGCTGGAAAAATTGTAACCTTGGTTTTTACTTCATCTGACAATAATGTCAAGTAAGCTTACAGTATGACCCTGCATCTGTTGAGCATTGTCTTTCATGTTGTGTTTCCATCAACAAATGCTACTTTCAGCCTGTCAGAAACCACTGAACCAATATCAGTTAAATTTGGCATGTAAACCTTTCTAGTTTGTAGAAATGCTGACAACAATTATTACCACTATTATTAAATAAATGAAAACCTTGTTACATTTTCTTCTAAAAAAAAATAATTATCAAAATTTGACAGAAAGTATCATGGCATCAAGGACTTTCAAATATGTATAATTAATTCGTCTTTAAATATGTATAATTAATTAATCTTCAGATATGTATAATTAATTAATCTTCAAATATGCATAATTAATTAATCTTCAAATATGCATAATTAATTCATCTTCATATATGTATAATTAATTAATCATTAAATATGTATAATTAATTAATCTTCAAATATGCATAATTCATCTTCATATATGTATAATTAATTCATCTTCATATATGTATAATTAATTAATCTTGATATATGTATAATTAATTAATCTTCAAATAACAAAGTTAATAAATAAATGAAGAATAACCTTTACATGACAACTTCTCAAAAATTGCAAAGCAGATTTTTACCAAATATGACAGTATCCAAGCATGAAGGGTGTTCAAGTTTGTATAAATATGACAATATTCAGGCATGAAGGGTGTTCAAGTTTGTATAAATATGACAGTATCCAGACATGAAGGGTCTTCAAGTTTGTATAAATATGACAATATCCAGGCATGAAGGTTGTTCAGGTTTGTACAGATAGTTCTCATCCACCATCAAATAAGGCAGCCATTACTGAAATTAGGAAACATTTAAATGATAGCTTTTCAAACCACGAACAGAATTTAACCCCTTTTGAAATCTCTTTCACGTTTTTTACAAATTATTGCAATGTGCCATCAGATATGACTACCATTACAAATATGGTCACCTTTGAGAAAAATATAGGGAACTACGGTAGCACAGTTGATAGAACATCCGACTTATTATTCAAGGATATGCTCCAAGGTCACATTTATACAGAGTATGCCACTCAGCCATATGGTCATCATAACTAAAAATAGAAAATCATTTTTTCTCATAAAACAGGTAACAAACGTGAACCAAATTTGAAAGCAATAAGGCAATAAAGCCTTCCATTATTGGACAGGTGATGTTGATGTGTTTTCTATACTGAACAAGGGATGCAGATGTGGATGTAAATACTACACTTAGAGGAATCTTAATGCCACTGATTTTTATAATAGAAAAATGTGTGCTAGAGGGGATCTGCAGTTAATGCTCTTTTCTCTCAATTAGGCCTCTGTCCTCTCAATTGTGCATCTATCCTCTCAATTAGGCATCTGTCCTCTCAATTAGGCCTCTGTCCTCTCTGTATGAAGATGAGATTATAGCCAAGTGTTGTTAGGCAGAAAATTACTGATCCTTTTTGGTGTGAATGTACAAAGGCAATGGCAGAGTGAAGAAAGTGGCCAATAATTCTAAAATGATGCATGATAATGGTTTAGGTGAAACAACAGAGTAGAAACCAAACTTAGAAGCAAAGTTTTAGAAATCTTGGTTGTTACAGTACAGATGATTTTTACACAGTGCTAAGGTGTAAGGTGTGTTGTGCAACATTTTCAAACTTAGAATCAGCTGTTTGAAGTAGAATGTTGATTTTTGACCATAATGTAAAGTCACCAAATCATATGCATTTTGGAGTAGAGATTTCCATGTGACATTACCTCTGAAATGTGGAAAATGACACAAAACAACTATAAAACAAAGGTTCCTATGCATATGTCCCTTCAGATCACAGACTGAAAAATGTAGTTCTCAGCATAGAACAAATAACAGATATGGAATAGATTAAGCTCAGAACATTCAATCTATCAGTGCTGATAGACTAGATGTGGCATCTTAAGAAGACTTGATTTCAGTAGAGTCCTAACAGAGTAGACCAAAAAAGAAATGAGAGATATTTTCAGTGTTGTGTAAATTTTAGAATAATGGCATCTTTCCATGCACAGTCCTCCTCCTTTTTCTTGTCTTCTCCCGCTTGTTTTTGTTACATAATAATAATAATATTGAGGACTTTGTATAGTGCCTAATCTTTAGAAGCTCTAAGCGCTTTACAACATTAGACAACATCTATAACATAAAAAACGTATATAATGATAATTACCACAAAAAAACACCATTAAATTCGAAAACATAAAAAACATGCTAAAACATAGGAAAAACTATTAGGTCTTTAAGTTTGTTCTTGCAGTCGAAATAAGTGAGTTTTAAGAGCACGCTTGAATGGGATCACCGTGTCTTTGTGTCCAAGTTCAATAAACAATTCATTCCACGTTGCTGGGCCCTGGTATGTAAAAGAACGTTGTCCATATGACTTCGTTTTCATAGTGGGAATAATGAGTATATGATTGTCAGAATCCCCTCTTTAGATAAAATCTTGGCAGCGTCTCTGCAATACAAATACAAGGTTTCTTTTTATTTTGCACATTTTTACTTGATACATTTCACTTTGTAGTAAATATTTTAACAAGTGGCTTTACCACTTGATGAAATGACACATTATCTTTTACCACACAATGAAATATTTCCAGTATTAATGCTTAAAAAGACAATATCCTCAATGCATCTATGATATACATTTTTTATGTAATATTCTCTGTAGATATTGTTTATACCATTAAGTCAAAATCCCAGTATTGATTAGAGTTCTACTGATCAAATAATCATTTTATTTATTCAAATTCTGTTTTGTAACAAACTACACAAGTCTTAAAGTGTAAAGCAGTCTAATTAAAATCAGATTTCCACAGTCCTATGTGTAGATATGATGGACACCAATGTGAGATCTTGTTCAGTTGACCTTGTGGTTCACTAATCAGATCACAAGTTTCAGATTTCTGAAAGTCACACATGTGGAAGATATAATTACTAATTGTATGCATATCTATATTATTTGTGTTAATTTTCATGATTGTAGATTGAAAATGACATATTAAAAACTAACATTCTTTATAGTGGTAGGCTTGTACTTTAGGATGAGGTCGTATTTGTTAACACATTACCTACCTTCAAGATAGTGGGATGAACTTTTAATTGGAATAAACATGTTTATGAGATACAGGTCATATGTTTCTTCAAATACATTACCTAATCATAATACCTTAGGAAAACTACTACCTCACAAATACAGCCCTCCCAGGCTAAAAAGTTTTAGCTAAAGAGCTAAAAGTTATTTGCACACCTTGGTTGCAGTTGAGTTAATGATCTCCCCATGGCACAGGGATTTGCTCAAAATCCCATGAAATCGTCAGTTACTCTTCCACTCATGGCAAGCAGCATGCTCTCATCAAGTGGGCAAAATCCTTTATCAAGTTTCTGAAGTTCTACACTTACAAGTTGGAGGAGTTTTCACTTCAGAAGGGAAGATACTCCTTAATAGTTCCAAATAGCCATCTTCCTATGAGGACAAATGTCTGCCTTAACAGTTGTACTTCTTCCATTCTTTCCTCTTCTTCCTCTTTCAAGTGCTGCTGCATTTCCAACTCTATTAAATCTTCGTTAGTTAGCTCTCCCTCAGCATATTCCACTAATTCTTCAATATCTTCCACTTCAGCATTTAAATTAAGCATGTTAGCAAGTTCCGTAATTGTTTTATGTATGACATCAATATGCTCATCTTTGTCTAACCCTTCGAAATTATTCACAGAACATTTTAGGCATTTTTTTTTCTCCATATGCCTTGCATATGCTTTTCTGTCACTCCTTCCCAACCTGATTCAATGTTCTTTACGCAGTGTAAAATGTTGTATGATTTCCAAAAATCCCCGCGTCCATTGGCTGTAGGATAACAGTCGTCTTTTTAGGCAGATACACTAACTTTACATCCCGGTGTAGATCATCAAGATGCTGGGAGTGGCCTGGCATTATGAAGCAAGAGGATAATTTTAGAGGGAATGCTCTTTTCCAGACAATAATGCTTGACCGAGGGTATGAAGCAGTTGATGAATCAGTTCTCAAATAAAGCTTGCGTCATCCATGCCTTCTTATTCACATGATAGTAAACGGGCAGCGTGTCCTTACTAAACTGCTGCAATGCATGTGGGTCCTTGGAGCAATAGATGAGGAAATGATTTAAGTTGAACCCAGCAACATTTCCTTGCAGCAACAATGTGACCCTGTCTTTGAAACCGGGTATTGTTTTAGCTTCTTTGTGTATGTAGGACCTTTCGGGCATTTTTTTCCAAAACGTTCTGCTTTCATCCACATTAAAAAATCTGTTCCAGGCATTAGCTGCCTTTCTCGTTAATTTCATCAAATTGGTCAACAAATGTTTCCATCGATTCTTTGCCTTTGCACGCCTTCAAAGTCTCAAAGATACTGCTTGCCTGTCTATGCTTTCACTGCCTCTTTCACTCTGTCTTTATCCTTCAAGATCGTTGAAATGGTCAAATGCGCCAGCTCCAAGTCACATGGTATCACTTTAACTTTTTTACCAGCTTCATAGTCATTTATGATCTTCATTTTCATCTGAAGATCGATAGCCTTCCTTCAATTCTTGGCACTTCCTACAGGTGAAGTCCTGCTCTTCCTTTTTGCCAACATCTTTTTCTGTGTGTTGCACAATAAAGTACAAATTTATAAACAAAATATGTAGTCTTGGAGATTGCGAATGCTTCATGTAGTGAATACATGTACATTTACTGACCAACAGTGGGAACAAGACTGACTGAGAAAGGGGATTCCCCGTGCTGGAGAGCTGGTCATAAGTCTGAGCAGTCATTAAACAGGTAGGGCGTTAAGTGAGGAGACTCTGTATTAGAATTGATTATTTGCCAGTCTAGTTCATACATATAAGTACCATAAGTGACACTCCAGTGATGCTACTTGTACAGGCAGTCAGATAAGCATGCCTACAGGTTATTTGTGACTAAAATTAATTATTTAGCATCCACTTTTTAAATGTTAATGCAAATTCTCAAATTCTGCCTGCACAGGTCACATGCGTCCATTTACAAGTATTCATCATAGTGGTAACTCTGCACAGATACTGACAAGTCCATAAAGCATGACTCTCACTACACTACATGTATCTAGGGTCTGTTCTATGTCTTGCAGATTTAGACCATGAGCAAGACCAGTCTGATAACCACTCAAGATGTGTGGTTTCTCTGGTTGTTATCCCATGAATACATGTCAGACTTGCATATTATCAATCATAGCTTGGGAGATGAAAACATCTGCTTGCATACAAGGGTTCGAACCACGTCTTTTCTGGACAGTGAGATGAAGATTAGCAACAAGCATCTGTTATGGTCTCGCATATGAGAAATATGGACCGGATATATGGAGCAATATCCTGTACCCTATCCCAACCTCAAGAACTGGACAACTTTGTTTCTGCCAAGATGGCCTGTTTCTTCACAACTGGACTTGGCCATTTAACTCTGATTGCAAAGGGCCACTACCACAATTGATCATACAGTATCAGCCACCAGAAAACACTCTTATTCATTTCCACAACTTGCATCTTGCTGCCAAACTCTTCCTGCATATGATACCCAGTTTAATGCCATATTACCCAATAACCCACTCAGTCACACTCGCATTGTGGTGCTAGGCATTTCCTGTGGATCACAGATGCCCAGTCTATGCTGGCACTCTCATGGAACAGTCTGACTGCATAGTGCTGCTAGGCACTTCCTGTGGAAGACATACAGTTTATATAGTCTCTTCACTTGCTCTCAACCTCAGCCACACAAGAGACTCTACTTAGCGATGCATTAGAAATAACGGAATCCGACTCATAGTGCTGAAAGTTTAGTGGCACACCATCATCAACATTTTTCTCCAACTACTTTGCAGGTAGCGCAGATGTCAACTTCACTACCTTATTCTATAAATGACAAACTGGAATTCAAGTTCCCTCATCATTATTAGATATTACTTGGATGAGTGAAACTCTGCCTTTTGGCTTGGTTTGAAGTTGCCCACCCAAACCCCATTGGACTTCTGTCCTTTTTTCTCTACATCACCTGGCAAGTCTACAGTTCCAACATCAGGTGAAAAATTATATGCAGAAAATTCTGCTTTCAGCTGCTTCCACAAACGGAAAAGGTACTGACGTTTTGCGACTGAGTAATAGCATCAATTCCAAGTTCCAGGCATCTGGAAGTTATTATTAATTCTTTCACTTTGTATTTTAAGGAAATAAATTAATACTTTGAACTTTACAAAACTTGATGCTTTTGCTTCATCATTGTTATGTAGTTAAACTCCTAGAATGATAATGTATGACAGTGGAGATCTAATTTTAATCAGATTGGATGTAAGGTACATGTATGCAAGGGGTAAAGTATATGTATGTTCATTATATTTAGCAAGAGACCAATTGCACCAATCTCAAGAGTAAATGCATGTATGATGTAAAATACATATATGTAAGGTGTAAAATACATGTATGTAAGGTGTCAAATACATGTATGTAAGGTGTCAAATACATTTATGTATGATGTAAAATACATATATTTGAGGTGTAAAATACATATATGTAAGGTTTAAAATACATGTATGTAAGGTGTCAAATACATGTATGTAAGGTGTAAAATGCATGTATGTAAGGTGTCAAATACATGTATGTAAGGTGTCAAATACATTTATGTATGATGTAAAATACATATATTTGAGGTGTAAAATACATATATGTAAGGTTTAAAATACATGTATGTAAGGTGTGAAATACATAGATGTAAGGTGTAAAATATATGTACATAAGGTGTAAAATATATGTATGTAAGGTGTAAAATACATGTATATATGATGTAAAATACATATATGTAAGGTGTAAAATGCATGTATGTATGATGTAAAATACATATATGTGAGGTGAAAAATACATATATGTAAGGTGTGAAATACATGTACGTAAGGTGTAAAATACATGTATGTAATGTGTAAAATACATGTATGTAATGTGTAAAATACATGTAAGTAATGTGTAAAATACATATATGTAAGGTGTAAAATTCAAAATGGCCACCACCACTTAGCAGGCTTGAGGCAGCTGCTCAGGATTTTTGTGCTGTTTCTCATGTCATGTGTTTATTGACTGGGTTCATTTATATTGGTGGTTTTGTCGTGCATTGGCTGTTCTGTTGTAGTGTGTTTATTCATTTGCTTGTTTTCGGGGCAAGAACCCACTTGTACTATAGGCATCTTTTGTTTTTATCATCACATTATACTTGCCAGTCAACCCATTTATGCTACAATGGATCCTCATTAATTGCATTAAATAAGTGAGAAAACAAAATGTCAAGCTATAAGCCAAAGTATGTGGATCTAACACCCTGTGGCTACTACATCAAGTCATACCTGGTCACTACTGCTTAGGCGGAATTGCTTTCATTGCAAAGAACTACATAATTCACCATCCTAACTACACTACAACTTTCAATTTTGAACACACATTGTTTGAGCTGTTCCAGGCCTCATTCACTATGAAACCAAGGTCAATGCATGTTTTCTGCCTCTACCACCCTCAACCCAGTCAAAATAATGAGCTGACTGAATCTCATTTTGGAACAGTTTCCTACCCCCCAGGAGAATGGAAATTTGATTGATGGCAACCTGATTATTTTTGGACATTTCAGTTTTCACTTTGACTGCCTTGGAAATCCATACACATCAAAACTCCTAGATTCTGCTCTTTTTTTCAACCCCAAACAGTCATTTAACCAACCCACCCATAAATATGGTCACATTTTAGACTGGATTCATCATAGACCTGATGATAATATTCTTCAGCCTTCATTGTAGTCCTTTGAACTTGATCAGATCACCCCTGAGTCATATGCCATATCAGTTCCTAACCCTCCATCTGTTTGCCGCTGTGATAAACCGCTGTATGATAAGTAGAACCCAACTGATGCATGGCATCTAAGCAAACCTAACATCTTCATTTTGTTTAATTATTTCAGGGTGTTTGTTTTTGTAATCTTGTCATTGTATACGTTTTTATGTGTTATCTAATATTGTAAAGTGATTAGAGCTTCTAAAGATCAGGTGCTGTACTAGTCCACATTATTATTATTATTACATGTATTATTATTATTATTATTATTATTTGAAAGACTGAAATAGCGTGAGTTTTCATCCTTTTTGGTATAAAATATTGTAGGCTTTAATATTGGGAAAAGGATTTTTCTTTAAGAATTCAAAACATCAGAGATAACCTATGTGATTTTTCTATTGGAATTCAAACATCCAGATAACCTATGTGATTGGGGGGGGTCAAAACATCAAGATAACCTGTGTGATTTTTCTTTTGGAATTCAAAACATCCAGATAACCTATGTGTTTTTTGTTGTTGTTGGAATTCAAACATCCAGATAATCTATGTGATTTTCCTTTTGGAATTCAAAACAACCAGATAACCTATATGATGGGGGGGATTCAAACATCCAGATAACCTATCTGATTTTTCTTTTTGAATTCAAACATCTAGATAACCTACCATATATACTCATGCATAATCCAAATAATTCACAAAAAAATAAAAGCCTAGAATGGGGGGGGGGGTTCTGCTTATCCACAGGCCATGGTCTAAACTTCAAAATTTTTAAGTTTGTTGACTTCCATTCTGTGTCCTATGACTTACATGCATGTAAGAAAAAATAGATTTTCAATATCTCAACACTTTGCATGTTCACATTTTCTGATTCTCTAACATGATATTAAATAAAGGTAAATAAAGACTTCATAATTCATGGGCCAGTTTGAGTTTACCCAGGAGACCAGAATGTAATTGAATGTGCAAATCATGCTTAACGTCACTAAAATCATTGTTTATTCCCAAAAATATTAGATGCAGATTTAGCTTTATTCATTGTTTCTACCAAATTCATTCTTCCAGATCACATTTCAGCTAGACATAAATAGCTGTTTCATTTATGTTGATCCACACACTCATGAGTTACAATTTTCAGTGTTATAAGTGATCCTAAAATTGAGGTAATCTTTAGGAAAAGGTACACATTTTTTAATTTTGCTTGTTCCTGAAAGAATGGCAATAATTCAGGCTTACATTTTTAATATAGATCCACTAAGATCATTATCGATCTATTTTAGTTTTGTGTTTTGGCTGAACAGAATCATAATTTGTCACATACCGGAAAGCTGGTTGTTTCAGCATCTCCTTTGTTTAGAATTGGTGAATCTGTCTTTTGTTTTCCAACAGCAGTCCAGGCCAGTTAATGATTAGAACCCTGAAACTGGCTTGGGTCAAGAGGGAATTCTGACTGGTGGCTATACCAGTATTTGACGTGTAATTGGCACCATAGCTGCATAAAATGGGGGTGTAAGGTCACTTACATCAAAGAAAACTGCAACTTAGTTTTTATGGCATATAATAATTTAGAAGCGTTATTTCTGAAACTTCATTATTGTATTTTGGTGATATTTAAGTTTAGTACAGTGGTGATTATGATTCAAATCAAAGGGTGTACTTCATTCAGTGGTGATTATGATTCAAATCGAAGGGTGTAATTCATTCAGAGGTGATTATGATTCAAATCGAAGGGTGTAATTCATTCAGAGGTGACTATGATTCAAATCAAAGGGTGTACTTTATTCAGTGGTGATTATGATTCAAATCAAAGGGTGTACTTCATTCAGTGGTGATTATGATTCAAATCAAAGGGTGTACTTCATTCAGTGGTGATTATGATTCAAATCAAAGGGTGTACTTCATTCAGTGGTGATTATGATTCAAATCAAAGGGTGTACTTCATTCAGTGGTGATTATGATTCAAATCCAGTGGTGATTATGATTCAAATCAAAGGGTGTACTTCATTCAGTGGTGATTATGATTCAAATCCAAGGGTGTAATTCATTCAGTGGTGATTATGATTCAATCAAAGGGTGTACTTCATTAAGAGGTGATTATGATTCAAATCCAAGGGTGTAATTCATTCAGTGGTGATTATGATTCAAATCCAATGGTGTACTTCATTCAGTGGTGATTATGATTCAAATCCAAGGGTGTAATTCATTCAGTGGTGATTATGATTCAAATCCAAGGGTGTAATTCATTCAGTGGTGATTATGATTCAAATCAAAGGGTGTACTTCATTCAGTGGTGATTATGATTCAAATCCAATGGTGTACTTCATTCAGTGGTGATTATGATTCAAATCCAGTGGTGTACTTCATTCAGTGGTGATTATGATTCAAATCAAAGGGTGTACTTCATTCAGTGGTGATTATGATTCAAATCCAAAGGTGTACTTCATTCATTGGTGATTATGATTCAGATCAAAGGGTGTACTTCATTCAGTGGTGATTATGATTCAAATCCAAGGGTGTGATTCATTCAGTGGTGATTATGATTCAAATACAATGGTGTACTTCATTCAGTGGTGATTATGATTCAAATCCAGTGGTGTACTTCATTCATTGGTGATTATGATTCAAATCCAGTGGTGTACTTCATTCAGTGGTGATTATGATTCAAATCCAGTGGTGTACTTCATTCAGTGGTGATTATGATTCAAATCCAGTGGTGTACTTCATTCATTGGTGATTATGATTCAAATCCAGTGGTGTACTTCATTCAGTGGTGATTATGATTCAAATCCAGTGGTGTACTTCATTCAGTGGTGATTATGATTCAAATCCAGTGGTGTACTTCATTCAGTGGTGATTATGATTCAAATCCAGTGGTGTACTTCATTCATTGGTGATTATGATTCAAATCCAGTGGTGTACTTCATTCAGTGGTGATTATGATTCAAATCCAGTGGTGTACTTCATTCAGTGGTGATTATGATTCAAATCCAGTGGTGTACTTCATTCAGTGGTGATTATGATTCAAATCCAGTGGTGTACTTCATTCAGTGGTGATTATGATTCAAATCCAGTGGTGTACTTCATTCAGTGGTGATTATGATTCAAATCCAGTGGTGTACTTCATTCAGTGGTGATTATGATTCAAATCCAATGGTGTACTTCATTCATTGGTGATTATGATTCAGATCCAATGGTGTACTTCATTCATTGGTGATTATGATTCAAATCCAATGGTGTACTTCATTCAGTGGTGATTATGATTCAAATCAAAGGGTGTACTTCATTCAGTGGTGATTATGATTCAAATCCAGTGGTGTACTTCATTCATTGGTGATTATGATTCAAATCCAGTGGTGTAATTCATTCAGTGGTGATTATGATTCAAATCCAATGGTGTACTTCTTTCAGTGGTGATTATGATTCAAATCCATTGGTGTACTTCATTCAGTGGTGATTATGATTCAAATCCAATGGTGTACTTCATTCAGCAGTATGTGCTTCATTTAACACAAGTTCCAACCTTCATTGTACATCCAGTGGCACCATTATGTAAATATGCTCACTAGCCTAAAGGTGAGTGTTGAACCAAAGACTATCGTTGTTCATTGTTGTCATACTAGGGTCAAATTTTAATGAATTAAATATTTACAATTTCAAGGTAAAATTAAAACATGATTACTGGTGCATTGATACAGAATTATAATGCAGTAATGCATAAACAAACAACAATTAACTAGAGTTGAAAGAGAGGGTACTGTTAAAGCAATGCTCAATTCTTGTCATTGTCTCATCAACATATACACAAATCTGAATTAGGCAAAAAAACAAAAAGAAAACAGAAAATCAAATAAATTTATTGACTTTTAAAACATATTAATTTATAACGTTTCCATGTAATAATCATACATGGTGACCCTGAGAGACGTATACATGTAAATGTTTGCTGATGTGAGTTTGCCTAAGTAAATGCATTTAGGACTTATTGTATACAGCCAGAGATGTCTCGGACTTGTGAGTTGGCTTATATGCGGGTCGTGCACTTTTTACTGTTTATACCTATTCAGTTTGGAGGGGTTGGCTTATATGCAAATGAGCTTATGGTTTTTCTTTTGGAATTCAAAACATCGAACTTAATGTGATTTTCATTTATTGATATAGGTATGATGATAGAAAGTATGGCTGGAAAGTCTGCGTCCTGCCATGGACTTTGTCATGATGCCACACCCTTCATCTTCTCAGAAAAAGATCCTGCTATTGACTACTTTGGGAAAATGCTTGTGGCAGGTACAGACAGCTAATGCATCACTTTCTTACACATATTATACATAGATACATTACAGGTACAGACAGCTAATGCATCATTTTCTTACACATATTATACATAGATACATTACAGGTACAGACAGTTAATGCATCATTTTCTTGCACATATTATACATAGATACATTACATGTTACAGGTACAACCAGCTAATGCATCACTTTCTTACACATATTATACATAGATACATTACAGGTACGGCCAGCTAATGCATCACTTTCTTACACATATTATACATAGATACATTACACCTTGCAGGTACAAACAACTAATGCATCATTTTCTTGCACATATTATACATGGATACATTACACATTATTGGTTAATTGCCCCAAACATCACTTTCTACTTTTCCCAACCATCACTTTTATTTATCCCAACTATTATTTGCTATTTATTTCAATCATCACTTGTAATTTATTTCAACCATCACTTGCTATTTATCGCAACCATCACTTGCTATTTATCCAAAACACAAAGCCTTTTATATAGCAATATTTGCTTATGAGAAATAAAGATGGTATTCAGTTTGCCAGTTCATTTTCGTCTTTGTATTCAGCTGGTTACAACTACTATGGCACAGAGACGTTGTACAGTGGTGTTGATGGACGAGAATTGGAAGCTGAAATCTTTATGGGTGTAGTGTACTACCAAAGACTGAGACACATGGTTTCGGATAAGTATCAGGTAAATTATAAGAGTAAAATTTGAACTTGTTTTTTACTGTCAATTGTACATGAAGTTCTTATTTAGGTTCTGATTTCAGATTAAATTAAAAAAGTTAGTGGAACAGTGGTCATGCAAAGGACTGAAATTAGTTGAATTCTCACTTCTGTATCCTTTATATCCTTTCTCTCCACTTCTATTTTCTTCTTCCCACTGCTATATCCTTTCTCTCCACTTTTTTCTTCTTCACACTTCTATATCCTTTCTCTCCACTTCTGTTTTCTTTCTGCCAGTAACTTCTCGTGGGTCGGTGGTTCTTCCCGGGGTTTTCCTGGGTTCTTCCTCCACCATTAATACTGGCCGCCATGCATAGCCTATCATGTGCTGAAAAATGGCGTTAAACCCAACAACAACAACAACAACTGTTTTCTTTTCCCACTTCCGTTCCTTTGTGTGAGCACCCTAAAAGCTTCCTGTAGGGATAAGACAAGGGATATGTCCTCTTGCAACCCTGTTCTACCTTCAGGTAATTGACCTGCTACTCTCACAGATTTTCTGTCCAATTAATGGGCAACCAACCCTTAAAAGGTCCTATGTACAAACACAAATCTCATTACATAACAACTTCATGTCAATACATAAAAATAATTACAATTTCAATACAGTAGTCCCCCTCTTGAACGGCCCCCCTGACCAGTGGCCACCCGCTCCTTACGACCAGAATCCGTTGGCACCGACGAGTTTGTGTTCAAAAGTACCCCTCGCGAAAGGCCACCCGGCTAACGCAACCAGCGGCCAGCATATTAGTGCAAAATCATAAAATTTACCCCTCACAAGCGGCCGCATTTTATTTGAATATGTATCCAGAACCAGTATTGTATTCATAACGTGTGTTAAGTAATCCGATTTCTGTTTCCCGATGTCAGGTTTTCGTTACTGAAAGAAGTGTTGAGTAAAGTACATTTACCACTAAGGTTAATATTATATCATTTACGCCTCATGACAAGCCAAATTTATTCCATAAAAACCGAGAAAGACTCAAATTTTAATCCGTACAAAAGAGTACGTACATGTAATCCAATTAGCCTTACTGCTGTGTTATCATAAGATGTCCGGTTTAGTCACTCTGATAATTGTTAAGAATACAATTATTGAACAGTAGTAACAGCTGAGAAGTGGCAGTATCGATGTACAATACCCAAGTCAGCAGGAAAATGGTTTAATAGCCTTTATGGCTTCCCTTAGTAAGATGTTGAGCTTGTTCACTTTGGTAATCAGTGGCTATTACTACTGACAATAATTGTCAAAATTACGAATCCTAGCAGCCGCGAGGTCAAATCTGCGTGATGTTAATGGTACATATCGAAGCCGTTTTGGCTTCTCTCACCTAGTTTCAAGAAATGTATAAAAACAATAGGGTACCAGACTGTGACTAACAAATCACGTGACAAGATCACTTCCTTTAAAAACACACGGCAATTTATTTAGATGCATACAAAATTGTTTAATCAGTATTGTAGTTGGCAACATGAATAACTTACTGCAAAAAGATCAACATGTCATTGAGGAAAATAAAAATTCTCAGTTTAGAGGAGAACGCGAAAGTAATTCAACTGACGAGGGGGGGAAGGGTCGTCGAGGATCCTTGCAGAAAACTAACGTCAGGAAGACTCAGATAAACAATATCGTGAAAGATAATGAAACAATTCTGCAGAAGTGGAAAGGTGAAATGGACGGAGAAAGGAAGATTGTTTTAGCCAGGAGACGTTTGTATCCTGATTTGAAAGACAAGAAAAAGCAAAAATTTTGTCAGTTGAACTGGGATATGACGACTTTACCACAAGTAATGGATGGTTGCACAGATTTCAAGTGCGACACAATATCAAGTGTTCTGTCATTAGCGGCGAATCAGCTGATGTTAATAATGAAGTTGTCGAAGATTGGAACAAAAGACTAAACGATATATGCAGGGGATATGACAGCAAGGATATTTTTAATGTGATGAGACTGGTTTGTTTTTTAGACTGTTACCAACAAAGTGACATGATGTGAACTGTAACATAATTAAAAAGACAGTTTTAAAACTGTATCAATGGTTATTCATAGCATTCTTTTGCAATGATGACAAAGTTTGTTTTACATTTATTTCACATCATGCATGTGATTTTTTAATTAAAATATTCAATATTTAAAATTAAATGTACTTGTGACTTTTTTCATATGTATTTACTATTCACATTTGTCATCCCCCTCTAGAAAGGCCACCCGCATTATAAGGCCACTTCCCTGTGGCATTAGGGGTGGCCTTATAAGAGGGGGAATACTGTAGATATACCATCACAAACACAAATCTCATTACATAACAACTTCATGTAAGTGGATAAAAATAATTACAATTTCAATAGATATACCATCTAAATGTTGATATAATTCTATACAGTAATCTATGACATAATGAACTCAGAGTCTTGGTTCATATAACTATAAATCTACACTATTACATTCTAATCAATATAAAAACACATAATAACTCAGTGCAAAGATAATTACAGGTAACTCATTGTAACACAATCCAGTTAACTCATTTAACTATTAAGTTTAGCCAGGATATCACCTGACCTTTCAAAGCTTTTAAATTCCAAATACCAAGTTCTCTAATGAGTCAGTCCAATCACACAGATTACTTGGCGTGACTTTTCTCTTTGAATCCACTTCCACCCACCGGAGTTCTTGTACGTAGAACACAGTGGTCAAAATGTCTATCCCTCTTTGGATTCTCTTGTTCACTGCCAAGCTGAATGAAGTCTCCAATGAATGCCGAGGTTTTCCTGCTTAAATTTTGGATTCCACCCCCTATTCTTTGTTAGCCCAGTAGTCTACTTTATCTGATTGTTTCACTTACAGCCTTCTGAATTTGCTGTTGGTGTGACAAGGTTCTCAACATCAGATGTATAGAACCACTGCTATTGCCTGTGGTGTTAACTTAACAAAAGATTCCATCTTTTTGAAGTATATTGACAGAAAAGAATGGATAATGCCTATGCAGGGACTCCTAATCTGATAGATTTAAATTAAAATGCAATTTACCTAGGCGCAAAATTCTCCTATGAAGAAGAGTTCATTACACATATTGCATTTAAATATTTTCAATTAAAATAGGTTTTCAAACTATTGTCAGCTTGTTGTTACATTTGAAGAGAAACAATATTATGTATTTAAAGATTCCCTTTCAATGACAGTTGATTCTATTTATGACTCCAGCAATGTTCTAGTAGGATTTACAGTATGGGCTTCATTCATTGTGGTTGTCATGTGGTGCCAAAAAAACAAATAGATTGAGAGAATGTGGATGCCACAGGATGATGACTCAGAGCTACAAATATACTGTGAAATCTCTCTACAATGGACATTCATTGGATCACACATTTTATCCTTATAGAACTGTTGTTCTTAATATCAAGTTTAAGTATGTAAATAATAGACAAATGGGTTAATAAATGCTGTCTTTTGTGCACAGGTATTCCTGATATGGAATGTCCACTAAAATTGGTTTCACTCAATTATGAAGCTGTGCATTAGTTAGAACAAGTTTTCCCTTATGATTGCATTTTGTCACATGATACTCCTGATATTGTAACCTATACTGCATTTAGGATATAGATTGTAACTTGCATTTCTTTTAGAATATAGATTGTAACTGCATTTATTTTAGAATATAGATTGTAACTTGCATTTCTTTTAGAATATAGATTGTAACTGCATTTAGTTTAGAATATAGATTGTAACTTGCATTTCTTTTAGAATATAGATTGTATCTTGCATTTCTTTTAGAATATAGATTGTAACTTGCATTTCTTTTAAAATATAGATTGTAACTGCATTTCTTTTAGAATATAGATTGTAACTTGCATTTCTTTTAGAATATAGATTGTAACTTGCATTTCTTTTATAATATAGATTGTAACATGCATTACTTGCAGAAAATAGATTGTAATGTGATTGCTTTTTTAATATAGATTGTAACCTATATTGCATTTAGCATATAGAATATAAATTTAACATGCATTGCTTTTAGAATATAGATTGTAACATGCATTACTTTCAGAATGTAGATTGTAACATGCATTGCTTTTTAAATATAGATTGTAACCTGTATTATTTTTAGAATATAGATTGTAGTATGCATGGCCTTTGGAACATAGATTTTTCATTAACTTACGATTTACTGTCGCAACAGGTGAGAACAACAGGTCCTATAGACACCCTAACACACCAGCCAGTGAAGGGTAGAAAAAAAGCAGGAGGAATTCGATTTGGAGAAATGGAGCGTGATGCTCTAATTGCTCATGGAACCTCCTTCCTCTTACAAGACAGACTCCTTAACTGCTCAGATAAATCACTGGTAAGAATGTTTTACACTTTTGGGTTATTCAATGATCATGCATGGCTTGTCATCACTAAGTTCTAGTGTTTGCTGGAAGACTGAGATACAGCCGAAACTCCCAAGAGACCTTTGACAAAATTTGAAGTCCACAAAACAATTATATTTACATAGTCAGCTGATTGGTGTTAGGTCTGTTCTAGAAAACTTGTCTGAAGTTTTATTTAGGTTATGCTGGGTTAATCCAGACTGCTATAAGTATTATTTGTTGCCCAGCCCAGTTGCAGTCTGATGGGTCATGGACTTGATTTAAATATAACTCTTAAGTACCCAACAGAATATCATTATTTCTGGAACAAGTCATGAAGACAATGCCACCAAACAGAATTTCCAACAATGTTGCTGCTTCTTTAGCTTTAAACAGTTGTTTGGATCCTTGATTGCTAATACACACATGGCTATTGGATGGGCTATTGGACAATAAAACAATAGCAGGATCAGTGGGTTTTACATATGCTCTTGCTGGCATGGGAAACAGACTTCAGTCTGAATAGTTATTTTTTAGGTGTCAGATTTTAAACAGTTTTACTTCATTGTTTACCTTAGTCACAAGTTCAGTGACACCAGGATAGCTCATTCTCCATCTGCATATCAACGTATATTTTTCTACAGAATCCTTTGAAAGTTGATAGGTCTTAATTTTGTTAATGTAACCATATATTTCATCAGGCTGAATTGGACCTTCCATAATAATCAGATGTGTATTGGCATGCATGCATGCATCCTTCTTTACATATATTGGTGATCTTTACAGTCTGAGAATTGCTCTTCTATCCTTTTCAGGCACATGTATGTGTAAACTGTGGTAACATACTGTCCCCTAAAGTGGAAAAGCCCCCATCAATACAGGCAGCAGTGTCCATTGAATCTAGAAGACTGTGGCACTGTACAGTATGCAAGAAAACGGACTCCATACAGATTATAAGTGTACCTTATGTCTTCAGATATTTGCTGGCAGAACTGGCTGCAATGAGTATCAATGTGGTGCTTGACATTAAATGAAAGATTATGTGGCAGTGCTCAGATAAAATAACATGAGATAAAAGAGAATTAATTCCTGGAATTAACGAGAGAAAATGTGTTCAGCAACTCAGATGGAAGAGATTGTATTCAAAGTAAATGATGGTACTCAGAGTTAAATTGAAAACATTGTATTTTCTTCTTGAAACTTGAATGAATTTAGCATCCAACATTCCACATCATATACAGGTGTTATTCCCACTGATTACTAGTTCTCCAGACTTTGAAGTTCACAGCATAATAACCCTACTAGCATTGTTGGATTTCAAATCATTTTGCAAATATAACTGTTTTGATAAAATAGTTTCCTTTATAGTATTCTACAGTATCATTCAGAAGTATTATGGCCCCAGATTTTGCAAGTCCTTAATTTTATTTCAACAGCATAATTTGGCAAGGAATATTTAGCTGTTGCCATGGCTTAAGTCTTGAATTATGCCCTCTGTTTGGGAAAGAGTTCCTTGAGCTATGTCAGTATCATAATGGATGCCATTGCTTCTAATGCATTTTGCATGCTGCTGAGCTGCACCCAGATGGCTTTATTTTATTGATGTTAATAAATAGTTACATGAATCTCTTTTATGTTGTGTGTTTAGTAAATTTTAAGTTGAGTTCACTCGGTTGTAGTTTATACAGCATACAACAACAGAACTACACTCTACATATTTTCTTTCAGCCATGTGTTTTTCTGGACGAGACAATAACTGAAGTTGCTAATAGCTTTTGACACTACAGTGGTTAAAAAAAAGTTGAAATGTTAACAAAGGCTGCACGACTGTCCATGAATTCATAATTAAACATGCCCACAGATATATAATTATCCCAACTCTTCAATATGTTAATTAGGACCAATTATCAAACTCTTCAGTATGTTAATTAGGACCAATTATCAAACTCTTCAATATGGTAATTAGGACAAATATATAATTGTCAAACTCCTCAATATTCTAATTAGGACAAATATATAATTATCAAATTCTTCAATATGCTAATTAGGGCAGAGGAACACATGACTGAAATGAAAGTATATGGATGTGTGTACAGTCAGATGGCAGTATTTGTTTAAAAGAGGCTGTGAAAAGCATTTCAGACTTTAATTGCTCACACATATTACTTATACTTAAGACAGTACGGCATAAAATATGTTTCTTAATTATTAATTTCCTCTGCCATTTCTGAAAACATTACATTCCAGACAGATCAAAACTCATCTACATTTAAAAAAATAGCCTTACATAAACTATGTATGTTTGGTACAAACTTGTGTAAATCTGCAAAAATTGTCTTGCTGGTTTGAAAAATGTTAAAAATGTTAATTTTTTATCACCCCACTATATCAGTAAATTAAGGTGTTCATTGTGGAGTTATTTTATATTATGTTTGAATAAAGAAAACGTAAAAACTTCTATATATTCAACATTTGACAGATTTACAAGTAAACCATCTGTGTCTGTTGTTGTTCACCATTACATGAATTAATTTTTGGGTTCTATTTTTACCGAAAACCCAAACAGTTGCAATCAACATTCAGTTTGCACATGGCACACTTGCTACTCTATTGTCAAAAACCATAATGTAACCGATTAGAGGTTGTTTACAGTTGATCTGGATACTTGCTGAGGATGTATGTAAGGATGTTACCTGAACCAGTAAGTTAATATGTGACAAAATAAGATAATTCTTTAAACATGTACCAAATAGACTTAAAATAAATTGTTTATCTTTTATTACAAACACATGATGACCATTAAATTGAAAGAATTAAGCAAGGAAACACCAGTATTTTCTTGGCACTCACAAGATGGCCATTTATTACTGACATCAAAGCCAGTTTTGTGTAATATTTACAGACCAGAAGTGTTTGTCCATGTTACGTTGTTGTGAATAAACAGCTGTAATGTTAATAAACATAACTGAAATTCTACACCAATTTATCCTGTTCACATGCCTGAAAGTAGCCTTAATATTGACATTTGGTCTTTTGGCAGTACATAGTTTTTATTTCTAACCAACCTGTCTGAAAATCACATAACATTGATGGAACAAAAATGGCAGTCATAAAACTTTATTGCTGTTTAGTGATTCTTGTGTATTGTTATTTTAAGAGGATAGCTCTCACGTGCACCTAATTAAACTGCTTTGTTTAAAATCAGATTTTAAAAGAATTTACATTGAATAATGTCAAGAGTCTTTATAGCAACAGCAGCATCATTTCAACAACATGGACTCAAGTTTCCTTTGACATCAAGTACTTAGTTCATAAGTCACCTAAGCAAGTTGACATGCCACAGAGCATACTTAAAAGCCAAGAAGTGCATAAAGAATCAAAATTATATATTACTCACTGCCCCAGACTTAACACTCATTACCCCTGGAAGAACTGTGCTCTTTACAGATGCAACGTTTTCATTCAATTCAACTGAGTATTGACTTATGGCTCCATCAAGATTTCTTGACTTGTATCCCCTAGTCTGAATATAATACATGAAGTGCAAAATCTTCTTGACCTGTTTCTCCATTATCAATGGCCTGCATCTTCTTGTATTTATATTATATTCCATGTTCTAGATTTGGCTTTTGTCAGCTTCATTTACAGGTAACTTTTATCTTCCTGTCTTCCAAAGTAGTCTGAAACAAATGCCCTTTTGTTATCATCTGGCATATCCACCAATAGACGTGATACCGGCATTCATTCCACTCACACCAAAGACTACAAAAAAAAGTTCAGTCTTAGTAACCTCACTCTTAGGTAGATTGTCTTGGTATTACATTTGACCACTTTACTTTATTAAATAACTGTTCATAGAATTTAAGCAAGATAAATATAAAAGTTAAAATAAATAAGCTTTGTGTGAAGATTTTATTCTGATTTAATATTTCATATTAGACTTGGGCTGGAATTTAATCATATTCCTATGGTTTCCACTTTAAACCTTCTGAAATATTCGGTGTCAATAGCAATAATACAATGAACTGACAACATATATGTCTCGAGAAACACACAATCAGCTTTGAAATATATGACCCAAGATGGGTGCAGTAATGGGCAAGAAAAATGGAGATATATGATGTGATCTTGCATCTGAATGGTGGAGCTTATCAATACATTATTGACTAGTAATTACCAGGTATTTAGTAAACTTAGATTATATCAAGATTTCTCTTGGTTATATAATAATCAAGATCTGTGCATATTAATGAAATTCAACACAGTTGCAAATAGGTCTCAGCAGCTAGCATGCTAGTAATCATTTTGTTTTCCCTTGAAAAGATACCTTTCTTATAATGGAAAACAGGAGGTAATCCATTGATGTTGAATGTACATGTGACATGTTTGAGTTGCAAAGAATTGTTCCCCGTGCAAACTATGGAAATCATATTTGTAAGATAAAAATTTAAAATACAGGATGCATATATTTAAATTTAACTATCTATTTTCATAAATTCACAGAATAATGCACCACGATTAATAATGCTTATTTTTAGCATAAGGAAAACAGGGGTCACACTACCAGGCAAACTGGGTGACTAAGTTATGTAAACTTTGCCTTCTGTTAGGAAAGTGAGAATGACTTCGCCCTGTAATTTTATAGAGGAACATTGAATGACTGTCCTTTTTGAGATGCTCCC
Organism: Sinohyriopsis cumingii; assembly: GCA_028554795.2. Lineage (NCBI taxonomy): Eukaryota > Metazoa > Mollusca > Bivalvia > Unionida > Unionidae > Sinohyriopsis > Sinohyriopsis cumingii. The sequence continues at coordinate 29,413,002 of CM068835.1, forward strand.
TCACCTTGATCAGGTTAGTTCCATTTTTGTGTTTTAGCTCAGGGTGAAATGTAGGCTTCAAGCCATCAAATAGTTGGTGTTTATATCAACTGTGCCGACAAACAAACTCTTGCACATTTACAGGCATGTGTTTTGATAGCTGATTGACCATTAACCCTTTCCTGAGTAAATTAGCAACTATTACTGCCTGATTTCCTCAAGTTATCCTTGAATGATAAAAACATACAAGCTTGTGTTTCAAAACTTAAATTTATGAAAGTAGCAATTTGTGTTGTAAGAATAGAATCAGTAACATGAATATTTTAACTGCCATGTGTACATTATTTTCTCCATCGAATACATTCCCCAATCACATTACGTTAGAAATATTAGCCTACTACCTCGCAAATCCAGCCCTATAAAAGATGAAAATTGCCTTATCCTGTCTATCTTTCGATAGACATGTGGAAACAACTCTTGCCCATTACCTCCCCTTGATGCCACCAGGTGTCACCAGTGTCTGGCTTCGCTGTCGTGCAGTGAGCATGCAGTGCTTTAACCTCCGACAATCCATCATCTCTGAACTTGCCTAGAGGCCCGCCGTCAAGCATTTTGGATTTATTCAGTGGATTTATTTATATCCTGCAGATGGTATATACAGTCAAAATTTGACTGATTTTGTTCCTTATTGGGACTTTGTATGTATGACCCCATCCCAACATGCTATCGTTGATCTACACAAGGTCATTCTCTGTTGAGCGTGAATTGGACTTTTTTTTTCACGCCGTTCATTGCAGAACAGCTTCAACATCATATAGTTTAATGTCGCCTGAAATGTTAGGTCATATTTTTCATTTTCAAGCTGTTTTGATTGCTCGTGGTAAACTAATATTAAATCCATAGGACCTGAATAAATAAAAAAAGATAAGAATGTGTTCCATGCCACGTCGAAGCTAATTTGGAACATAGTGACGATATCCTCCATGTTAGACTTGTCCTCATTGGCAATCTCACCAAACTATCTGACGATAGCCATGTGTGGGGGTCGATGACAAGAATCGCTCATGTCCTTAACCAAGCAGTTCACCCCCTTGTGGCTAATGCTTCAGCGGCTTCTGTGTGTCTGTGGTTGGCTCCACTTAAACCGCACCATACGCTTGCTTTACAGACAACCCTTTTGGGGTTTCCGCTGATATTTGGAGGACGAATTAAAGATACTAGGAGGCAGGCAGCTCAGAAGCTACCACTCCAATTTACTGCTTACCCCCCCCCCCCCGCACGGGCGTTTGGACCCTTCAACCCCCGTCCATGCGAAAGGATGCTGAGCGGCCCAGAGACTGGTCTCTCTCAGTATGATGTACCCCAGTACCGGTCCAAAGCCAGTACCAGAATGCAACAATCTACTAGGAGGTATTCATAGACAGACCTTTCTCCGCCTTTAAGCCTCACAAACACAAACATTTATATACTTCCTCCACCGCCTTTAAACAGCCTACCAGTGGTCGGCCGTCTCCTTCGACTTCGAGATCACTGCATCTCCTTCTTCCCTCGGGAAGGGTGGGTGGTCCAGGTCATTTCGGATGGGGCCTCTGTTTTCGTTTTGTCAACTTCTCCCCTCTTTTCCTCACCATCTTCATGGAAGTTTTGGCAGATCAGGAGAGGGATTCCTTATTTCAACAGTAGATTAGGTCGCTTCTCTCCAGGAAGGTGGTGAAGATTGTGCGAAAACCGCGATCACCGGGGTTTTATTCAAGGCTATTCCTGATTCGAAAACGAATGGCAAACTGAGGCCAGTAATCGATTTGAGTCACCTCAGTCGATTTATCCTTCTTCCAAAGTTCAAGATGGAGACGGTGAGGTCAAGCCGTCTCTCCATCCAACGGGGAGAGTATGCCGTCAGTCTTGACCTGACCGACAAATACTTTCGCATCCCCATTTACGCTGTTCACGCAAATATCTTCGTTTTGCTTACCGAGACACAATCATTCAATTTACAGTTCTTCCTCTTGGCCTCAGCCCCATGGCTTCCACTCAGATGATGGATTTCATCGTCTCTCTGTTCCAAACGACGTCCGCAGCAGGAACGATCTTCTTTCTCTTCTGGCTTATCTGGGTTGTCTAGTGAACTAGGAAGAGTCAGATCTTCATCCATTACAGAATTTTGTCCATCTGGGTATGCAGTTTTTCACCAGCGGAAATCTTACACGGCTGCCTCGGGTCCGCGTAAGCAAAATAATATCACTGGTCGATTCTGTTTCCGACAAACCTTGAATTTTAGCGAGGGAGTTCTTGCGTCTCCTCGGTTCATTCAGCGTGGCGGCGGACCTGATCCCGCTTGGACGCTTTTTTATGCGCCCCTTACAGATGTCATTACTGGTTAAGTGGCGTCCCTACTCATATCCCCTAGATCAACCCATCTGGATCACATGAGAGATTCGATCCTCCTTGCTTCCTTGGTGCACCCTAGGTTGACTCTCCAAGGGAATCCCTCATGGAGAAGTTCAAAGTGGAAATAACAGTTTGCACCGATGTCCAGTGCGCACGGTTGGAGCGCTCACCAGTTGCCGGACTTCACTACCGTAGTCGGCACGTGGGAACCAGAGGAGCGACCTCTACATATCAACATCCTAGAAATGAAGGATGTTATCAGGCCTTTCACTTCAGGGAAGTTCAACTCTAAGGCTAAACAATTCTCATCAATTCCTCTCAACTCGGCGGTCTCTGCCTGGATCTGCGTTCTCTGGGGACGACCGGTGATCTCTCTTTTTGCCACAAGTTCTCATGTTCCAGACCCAGAAGCCTGGGCCATGGATGCTCTGTCAATCAGTTAGGAGGGATTTTTGGCCTTTGCCCACCCTCCCACAGTCATAATACCAAAAAAAGACAGCAGTTACTGTGTCAGGCTTGCAAGATGATTCTGATCGCCCTCTTAGGAGGGACGAATCCTGGGTCGCCAATCTACTCGATCTAGTGATAGATCTATACAGGAAGATCCCTGTCAATCAGAATCTCCTCATGAAACCACGGTCGAGGATGTTCAATCCCTGCCAGGACCGTCTTCTTCTACACGCTTGGCTCTTATCATATCAGCCTTGGGAGTCGAACAATTCAAGCCTTCGATTGTGGAGAGAATATTGAGAGCAAGAAGGCTCTCCACTCTGAAGGATTATGGGGTGGGGGTGGCGTGTGTTTAGGAACTGGTTCTAGACTCATCACATCGTCCCTTTGTATGCCTCATCCCTCATTTGTCTGACTTTTTTATCTGGCTCTTTGAGGAAAAACAGTTGGCTCCTATCACCATCAAAGGCTATCGATCCATGATCCCGAACACATTTCGTCATCACGGCAGAAATTACATTGGACATGATAAAAATCCACACATTATTTCCAAAATGGAGTTTGTCCTGGGTTCTAACTTGGCTCAACTCAAGCAGGTTTGAATATATGGCTTATGGTTCACCAAAGTTCCTAACATACAAGACATGTTTCTTGATAGTTTTAGCCTACGCCTGCAGGTCAGTGAGCTACGCGCCCTTTCAGCTGACCCTAACTATCTTCAGTTCAGATCAGATGGTTCGGTAGAATTTTAGAAGTCCTAATATTGAAATCCTTGAATGAAATGAAGTTCGAGTCCCGACGAAGAATCCAAGATGGAAGGCGATGACGTATACTGTATCCTATCTAGTGTGGTTGCCTACAGTTCCTTGTAGAAACACAAGAAATAACACTCCGTTGTTGGAAACACAAATAAAAACTAAAATTTCATTGTTCAAGAATCCTGTATGATCACACATATACTTCCAGAAAGAAAAAAAATAATCCTTCTGAATCCAAAGAATTCGAATAAACATTAAAATAACTCCAAACTGACACAACAAAAGAACACCTTGGCATCAAGTGTTTTAAGCCCAGAATGAGATTATTTCTCTAAAACAATGGTTATACAGTAATTTTGAAGCGCAGAATGGGTGCCCGTGATCATGTTTATATGACGTACTCAAAACATGGCCCTGACGAAAACCAATCATTTCACTCTAAGAATAAAATAAAAACAGTCGTTTACATAAAAAATATTTACAAACCTAGTGTCACGTATTCAATACAGCCTCGATCTCATCCTTATTATTCCCATAATAAAATAAATAAAAAAAGAACTTGTTCACGCAACTGTTACTACTTTTGAATTAAGGTCAGGAACTAGGTCAGCTTTATGTGTTTACAAATAAATCAGTCAAGGTCGAACTATTTTCTGGAAAAAATCCAAATCACGTAAACAAGATTATTTTATATTAGTATGTACAATAAAAATAAATTTTTAAAGCTGACAAACAAACAAAACAATTAAAATAAATATGAATTAAATTAGATATATGTAACAATTTATCTATGTTGACCATGCAAATTTAAAACTCTTTACCATTGCCTTTTTTCTTTGACCCTATAAACTCTTTTGAATATAAACCTTTTTTGAGGCCATAGAGTACCCCACATATCTATTCTATGGCCTGTTTGACATAAAATTTCACAGTCCAACCTAGACTATCGCGTATTGAAGTCAACTCAAACACTGTTACTAATTCACTGCCCGATTGAGATCAGCCACTTATAAGACTATTATACTCGGGTTTTGCCATATGATTTCCCACAAATGTAGCTTTAAATATATACTAAATTTTCCATAGGATATTTCACAAGTTGGGGATGTGTGTGTGTGTGTGTGTATATATATATATATATATATATATATATATATATATATATATATATATATATATATATATACATACATATACATACATATACATACATACATACATACATCCCCCAACTTGTGAAATATCCTAAGGATTTTCCCACAAGAGAAGAACTCCAGACGATCCTTTTCTTGGCCACTAGCTTGCCTGGAAAAGATCTATACTCGTTGCCATAGAAACGATTGTCTTTATGTTGTTACGTTGTATAGGTATATCTTTCTTTCTTTGTTTTTATATGTCTATGTTTTGTTTTTCCTTATAAAATCCCTATGTCCCTATAAAACCATTTCACCTACCGACATACCTCTACAGTAGCGCGTATTGGGGTCAATACGAACACCGTTTCTAATTCACTGCCAGATTAAGGTCAGCCACTTGCAACACTGTTGCCATTTTCCCCTTAGTGGCTAGTGCGTTGATGACACCCATGTTCAATTCCCCTTGTCCCTATCTTGCTCCACATGTTAAATTCCCACTGAGGCTCTAAATTTCTTAAGCCTATTAAATTTCCTTGAGGTTATACTCAATATTCACTTCTTTTTTTGCATGAAAGTCCCAGTGTCCATAGATCTTTCCCAGTAACTATTGACAGACTAGTTGCTTCCCGCAAACCATGAAAGTGTCCTAGCAGTTTTTCATTGATCGTAGCAACACATCATGATGTACAGTCATAATCTATTGGATTCAGCTTGCACAAATGTGTCTGTTTAGCCACTTTCATGGGCCTGCCATTCAGGTTCACTATCGTAACTTCGTTAGTCACCAAAGCCTCACCGACTTATTCCTCTTTCTCTCCTATCATTTGGTTAAAATAAGCGACACAGCCTATAAGCTAACTTTAAAAATAGGATCTTATCAGATTTGTAAAGGATATCATCTTGCAGCTTGGAGAAGTTAACGTTGTGGAAATACAGAAAGTTTCCTCACCTAGTCTGTAGGGTGTTGTGATTCTTCCCATTTTTATCTACTCCGACCTATGATATAAGACAAATTAGTTTGCAGCATAAACAGGCAAAATCTTTCATGTACACACCGATGATCATGCACTTATTTGCCTTCAGTTGCGAGATCACAATGTCTCGTTAAAACGTTCAAATCTACTGACTTCATGAAATCTAACCCTAGCAAGATATCGTCGCTGATTGATACGAAATATATAGATTAATGCCTTGTTGTGTGACCTTAACATATGCCTTCATCTCAGTGTCTACCTGCGTATTCAGAAGCGTATACATTCTGCCCCTAGTGTATGACCTACCCTCCTTGCATTCTCCATTGAAATTACTGTCGCATCTGCACCATTATATGCAGCATCCCACATTTTATTACCATTTATTTTCACAGGTACCAAACCTTCTATTTTTCTCTATTAACTGAATTATTTTAATCTGCTTGTCAGTTTCAGAATCATAATCCAGCTGTTGTTGTTTCTGTGAGCCCACTAAGTTACCATCACTGAATGTGTCTTCCTCCATTGCTTTCCGTAGACCTGTCCAGTGTTATCACTCAAGTTCTCTGATTTCCTTCTGGGTTATTACTGTGGGTTCGATCTCTGTTCCCATTCACTGCAAACATGGGTCCTTCGTCCAGTACTGTTTTTAGGTGGCCTTTCATTTTCAAAGTCATTCAATCTGATGCCATTCCCACTGTAAAATCGACTTTCATTTTGCAGTTTCTTATCCGAACTTGGGCCGTTTCTGATGACTGGTGTCAAAACATTTATTCTGTGTTTTTTTTTTCTTTTTTTTTTTTCTTTTTTCTTATCATTTCCTTACTTGATTATTAACATCCTGTTTGTCTGCTTGGTCATCGTCATCATGTTTGTATTTCATTCAATTTTCAATGTTATGTTTTCTATTTGACTTTGATATATTCAAAAGTTTTCGTTTCATTTTTTTATTTACTTTAGACTTTACATACCTGCAATTTATGGATCTACCACATTATTACGACTCAAGTAAAACTTAGTAACAGAAACGAACGAAAACTAAAATGTTTTGTAAAATTCAAGCTGAATTCAAGCTTGAAATTGACTATAAACCCTTTTTGGGATAGTGTGCATAAGGGGTGTTGAATGGTTTCTTAATCTAATAAACTGAACTGGAATGCTTTTAAATATATATTTTTTTCTTTCTCTTTCACTACTTGCATGAACTCCGGGATAGTCATTGTATTCTGCCTTAAAATGTTATATGCAACCAAATGATCTCTGAATACCTCCAGATGGTTATTCTTACTCTGGTTGTAAATGTTGACCAGTGTGACCTTATATAACAGTTATTGTTTCGTTATATGCCACATATTTGTGGCCTGAGATTTACATTTATTTAAAGTTTGTTCCGTTGTTTTATGTTTCTAATTTCGTTATGTTCTGCTCTGTTCTGAGAGTAAGCTTTTCATATACTATAACAAGCTATATGTTTTCTATACATGTAAAGTGTTGTGTTACGACTTATTCTTTGTTTATTATAGCAGCCATTCACAACTGTTAGGGCAACGCATGTGCGTAACGTTTACTTTCCGGGATAAAATCTTGATTGTATAAATAATATCTTACACCGGTTAAGGTACTTGATAGTCTGGTTTCGATATGATTTATCAATTATTCTGAGTTTGCACAAAGAATTGTGACACAGAGTTTGAGATTCGGTCGCCAAGCAAAACACTGGTCTGTGTAATTCAGCAATGTAGTTCTTCACTTAAAATAATTATTATTTTCTGATGCCAATCCTCAGATATCAATAGAGGAGTTGACTGATATCTGACCGAACCAAAATGCTTCACGTCACGACCGAAATAGGAAGGCCTGGAAAAAGAGGTAAAGTTCACGTTTGCTGCATAGTGGCTCGTATCGTTGATTACAATTGACATGTACTATATAATAACTAATTATTATATAGTACATGTATGACAGGTCAGATGTAAGTAACGATACGAGTCCCTGTGGTTTGCAGTACACTTTGGTCGTTAAACAACACCTTACCCTACGATGAAAAGAGCAGAAACAATGCATCATAATTAATTATAACTTTGAGTACAGTAAAACCAGTCTTGACCACTGCTATGAAACCACCTGCCTTGAGTGACCATGTTCTTTGTACTGTACATAGATGTATTGACTATACCATAGGAGTCTGACATTTATCAATACGATGAAATATGATAGATAAGGTAACTCCGTGTTGTCAGAGATTTCATCGTACTTTATTGATGAAACGTCATACTCCTGTGACTATACTGAATAGTGTTGTGACCTGCCACCAGAGACCACCCGTCTTGAAAGACCATACCGTTTGGTAGAAGAGATGGTCCTTCAGAACAGTTTCAGCTGTAGTACTTACATTGCATTAATGGTGATTACATGTAGGTAAAACTACTGAATCGATGGTTATGTCTATTTTTTTTTGGGGGGGTGCTTAACTGTGTATCTCATGTGGAAACATTATTCACACAGCTGCCACTTAAAACATATGCAAAGGTTATTTAAATGGATGCCATGTATATTATTTACATAAAGCTACATGCATATACGTATAGCAAATGTGTGAATAATCCACATGGTATACTTATTGTCCTTGACCTGTCATGGTTCATATCCTTAATGTGAATTTTTAACTCTTGCATCATAATATTGTGAGAAACTAAAAATCACAATGGAAAGTGTTCAGCTCTATCTACATAATTTATTTACATAGATTTTTTCTGTTGCAAACTCTCTAAATTCCATGTGAGCTACCATTTTTCAGAGCATGTCAAAGTTTGCCTATTTCCAGAAGTTTTTCATGGTTTGTATCCAGAAAAATAGGTCACATGATGCAAAATTGGAATGCAATGTTTTAGTCGAGGTGTAGAAATTGATTTATGGCCATGTCTCAGTGTTATTATTATTTAAAATCTGTAATATAATTAAGGGCCTCGAGTGTCTGAGTGGTCTAAAGCGCTCACCGTTACGGATCACTGCCATCTCACCTCTGTCTGTGTGGGTTTGAGTCTCGGATTCAGCCTATTTGAGTATGTGAGAAAGCTTGTTAGTAGCTTCTCGTGGGTTGGTGGTTCTTTCTGGGGTTTTCCCCGAGTTCTTCCTCCACCATTAATACTGGCTGCCATGTATAGCCCATCATGTGCTGAAAAATGGCGTTAAACCCAACAACAACAACAACTGTAATATAATTAATTGCTTTTCAACTCATAATAACTGAAATAAAGCACATATAATGACAAAAATATCGAAAGTTTTAAAGATATGAGGCATTTGATTATTCACAATATTTCAATAAAATTATAGAATTTGAAGATATGTCAAAGATATTATTTTCCCTACACATTTATTAAAATAATTTGATGAAGAATTTCATACTGTATAGTTTTAAATTGGATTGACTTTTCTAACACAATATAAGAGGTATGTTCTACAGCTACAAACTTGAGGCAAATATGGAATTAATTAAATTATAGATTTTCATTGTATTTTCTCTTGTTTTTGTTGTAGCACATATTTAAATTTCATTTCGATCAATAATTCGTAATTGAGACTTGTTGTCACAGTTGAAAAATGCTTATGACCAAATTGATGATGTCAGGATATGAAAATAAGGCTAAGCATGTTAGGTTGCAGGAAACATGGCACATGAATCAGGGCTTAGAACAAAGGATGACTGACAACATGTGATTGATATTTGTGTTTAAGAATTTAAATTGTAAGAAAATCTCATTTCAGTCCTATCCATAATACCTTGATAATGACTTGCAAAATATGACTGATTTGTACTGAATTTCAACATTTACCATCATCAGCCATATACTTCTAGTGACTGTCAGTTACCATACGGTAGTAACTTTATAAAAAATATTATCTTGAATATTAATATTTTACTGTGCTCATTAAAAATGTATTGCATCATGGTGAAAATATCTATGTAAATCTCAAACATATCTCCTTTTTCTATGTCTGCAGTGAGAAATGGCATGAAATAGGATCTGATATCAGATCATTCAGAATGTTTTGGGCTAGTCCCAAATGCATTCTTCAGTCACTAGTCCCTAATGCTTCAGTCACTAGTCCCTAATGCTTCAGCCACTAGTCCCTAATGCATTCTTCAGTCACTAGGGGGATAGTCTTTGCTGTAATAGTCACAAGGCAACCATGTGAATAGTCTTGTAAAAGCTAGTACATATTTTCTATACAGATAGACAATTACTGAAAATGGCCATTAAAAGAAAGAATATATTGTTTTGCTAATATATAAATATTCACCAACAATGTACATTCACATTCATTTTTGGAAATAGTCTTTTAAAACATATAGTTGTAAAGTTGAGGTTACTCACCCATAGCATCAGTGGCCATTATGGTTTGACTACAGTGGTGTGAAGACATTTGTGTCCCACACGTTTATAGAGGCCATTTCAAGATAGCTTTGAAATATTTTGGACTAATTTGTCAATTCTGAGTGAAGTTTTAGAAACTATAAAAATGAATTGTTGGTTCTTGTAGCAATTTATTATATATTTTTACAAATCAGCAATCACTATATTGTAATCCAGGTACTATTGTGTGTGTACTTAAAAATATGTAAGCTTTTTGTATTAGACAAATTTTAAATGCTTCTATGTGTGTGTGTGTGTATATATATATATATATATATATATATATATATATATATATATATATATATATATGCCAAGTCTATTCACAAAGCTTCTGTTTACCTTTTCTAAAATGACTGTCTGCATGACTGGTATGTACATGATCTGCAGAATGCTATTCACACAGTTGCCATGTATATAGTTTACATAAAACTATTTGCTCCTCAGTGTAGCAATTTGCACGAAAACCAAGCCTCATTCACACGGCAGTTGCATGCTTAGTACAATATGATGGATGTTTTCACATTTAAGAATGAATTCTATAAGAACATCATTAGTTTAAAAGTATATTCATTGTTGCTATTAAATAACTATAATCCTATTCGTGAAAGGCGTTGTAGGTAAATTTGTGTTATACTTTTACTACTTCACTCCCAGCAGCAATTTAAATTTATGAAAATTTAATACTAGTCATATCTGTAACATATTGCAAAGATTACCCACAATGGCACAAAAAAATGACTGCTTTGCTTACAAATTTCAATGCTTACTGTCACCTTCATCTGCTATAAATTGTACTTCTAACTGAAATAGTTACTGCATGATCATGGCTTTAAAAAGTATTCCTTATCTTTTATATGAAGTTTTTACAGTCCTCATTTAAAGCATTTTGTTGTTATCATTATTGTTTTGGGTTCAACACCATTTCTCAGCATAAGATAGACCATACATGGCAGCCAGTATAACAGGTGGAGGAAAAACCTGGGAAAACCCCCAGTATGAACCACTGACCCATAGGAAGCTTCTTTCAAGCTTCTTCACATACCCTCATTGACCAAAATATTTTGTAACATGATAAATGTAGATGTAATTGTCGAATGTATCATCTTTTTCTAAGTCCACAATGACAAATGGTTTACAGTCGGATTTGAAGTGAGTTAATTCTGAATATTCTGAACTTGTCACAATTCACAATTTGCAGGTCTACATGTCTAATATAATGTTACAGCATAAACATGTTTTCAAAGTTTGAGTTCCAGACACAGCCTTGATTCTGGCCTTATAATTTTAGAGAAACAAATTATATATATATATATATATATATATATATATATATATATATATATATATATATATATATAAAGAAAAGATTGTTTATAACTTACAATGTTCTGGAAATGAACTTTTGACCCTCATTCTGGTTTTCAAATTGTCTTAGGTTTTATGTTAAGGTTGATTATATTAGAATTACTCATTTCTATCTTCTGCATTGACACATTGCAAACTATTGGTAACATCAGCATATTTAAAACGAATTCGTTCTACACCATGCTCATACTGATGAATAAATTAGTCTAATTGATGTGCTCATGATGCTCAATAAGTCAGTCTAATCATTTATTAGTGTGCTCATGATGCTCAATAAATCATTCTAATCATTTATCAGTGTGATCATGATGCTCAATAAATCATTCTAATCATTTATCAGTGTGCTCATGATGCTCAATAAGTGGGTCTAATCATTTATCAGTGTGCTCATGATGCTCAATAAGTGGGTCTAATCATTTATCAGTGTGCTCATGATGCTCAGTAAGTCAGTCTAATCAATGTATATAATGTTGTATGAGTCATAGTACTTTATGCTTGCAGTTTGTCAACTCTTAGCATTGCATGAGTGCTTTATGCGAATTCATAATGTTGCTTAATGTTTGGTGATTAATATATTTTTATACATTGCTTGCATTTCAGTTGTCTGCACATTTTATGTATGAGCCTTTTAATGTTGTGAAAACCAACTATAAATAAACCTGATTTCACTATACTTTTACTACCAGTAGTTGTGAGAATTAATTACAATGTATAGTCTTTGCTGTGCTAATGAGAAGACTTATGGCCAAAATGCATGGTGTACTGACTGACCGAAAGTGTCGATTGTTCATTCATTGAGGGAAAGGGATGAACATAATAGCTTTAACCACCATCTGTATGTGTTAAAGACAAGTTTGGTTACTGCCTGTGTAAAAATTCAACATTGACAAAAAATATCAACAGTATATCAGACGTCTTCAAGTTGGGTTATAAATGACAAATCACTACCTAATTGTGTTGTGACCTTGACCCCCATATTTACTACCTAATTGTGTCTCATTTAGGACAGTGTTGCCTGAAATAGCATTACTTTGGTTGTTTTAATTTTACAGAGCGTGAGAGGCGGCATTTTCCAGAGATTCACAATCAGAAAAGTGTTCCTGTATACAGGTCCCAAGGGAGGCGATACATTCCCCATGGTTATGGAATTTATGATGAATGGCGGCCACACCCCCAACACGTTGATGTAGAATATTCTGAGTAAGTATAAACAGTTAATCACTGATTCATTGATTTAATTAAATGTGTTTAAATGCACATAAAAACATAAAAGGTTATTTGGTGCCATGGTAATGGAAGTTAAGTACCTTGCTAAGAGACATGCTATGACAGCCAACTAATCTTGGCAAATATTTCAATATGCAACCCACTGAGTACAAGTCCAATTTGCTACCATTAAGCCACCATGGCATCCTCCACTTATTCAAAGTAAATTCATTCTAGTTTTCCCCTTTTTGATCTTTGTTAATTAGACAAGTTCATATACCCTGTTTTTTTGAGTAATATAGTAACAAAAGGTGGACATTGGGGGTCAGTTCCCCATTTTCTGGTTAAGAAACCATTTTTTCAGAAATGTCTAAAAATTTTACTTTGTGAGTAATTTCTTTTCTGTTTCATTTAAAATGTCTAAAAATAGTGAAATTAAACTTGTGCTGAGTGTAAGAAAGCTGCAGATCATGTTGTAAAAATCAAGTCATGTTATAAAATAGGTCAAACTTAGGCATACATAGAGGTTTCCTTGTCTTAAAATAGAGCTCCAGAGTGCACCACATTGTCACATGTTGCATCTGTGTGCTGGCTTTCAAGCACAAATTGCATGTACACCTCTTGTAAATGAACAAGTTTGCTTTCACATTATTTTCAGTGATAATAAAAGACTGTTTACAGTTATCAATGATGGGATAAGCAGTTTGGATTCACTATTTTAGAGAAATATATAAAGTTTATTTTTGTGAACTGGGCCCTTTGGGATCAACTCAGATTGTTACCAGGTACAAATTTTCATTATACATGTAGCATGTCTCCAAAAAGTATTCAGATTTAATGATGTTTCAACATTTAGACATAATGGGTTGTTTGTATTAGAAATTTCTCCTTTTCATGAATACAGAATTTTTTTGTGGAAAAATGGTAAGGAAATATAAGAGATCTGTTTGATTTGTTCTTGATTTGCAGAGAGTAATGCTCAGAACAATTTCTTTAATTTAAAAAAAAAACATTAAAAGAAATAAACTGAAGCCAGTTTATATAAATTAATTTATCTTGTACCAAAAAGTCCTTTAAAAAAATGATTTTTAAAAAAATTTATAAACATTATTCATCTTTTCATTCCTTTTAAATATATAGCAGGTCAGGAATTTCCAGACAGGGTTGGACTTGACATCAAAATTAATTTAAAAAAAATAAAATCCAAGCCATGGATTACAGTTTTGATTTGATGTGTTATGTTCATTAATTCCTATATGTACTTGGCTTTCATGTTTGGAGACAGAAGGTTTGTAGTTTTTCTGTTCATAGTCTTTGAAAAGAGGTCACAGTAACTCAGTTTTAATGTGTTAAATGTTCATTTTTAAGATGCAGTCTTAGTGTATTTTGGGTAGCAATAAATAAAGACAGATTGGAATTTGATCTAAGAAATAATCATAGCCAATTTTACTTTATCAAATGCTAAATTGTAGGTCACATTTACTCAGTTTTGAAGAGTGGTACATGCTCATCTAATGATTCATATAAATTGTAATAGATCTAATTATAAAAAAAATGGCATTATGGTAAGCGATAATGGATGCCATTTTTGAGCAGTTTTGAAAGGTCATAGTGATTACTTTTTTCTTGACACGTGGTAGTAATATGTTACACACTTAGTAGAAGTTTGGTTGCAATAGGTTGAAAGGTGTTGGCAGTATAGTATGGATACAATTGCTAAGTCATTTTTAATATATATCCTGGATCGTATATTCCACAACATAGGTGAACATCTTTAGAACATCCAAATACCTCATCAGTATCACATAGGTTGAAGTCCACATCAGTGTATGTCAGTAAGCAGAAGCCTGTAGAATATCTTGTCAGTCTGCAACCTAAAAACAAGTGAGACATGACACATCCTGAAACATGAAGTAAGAATACTTAGTATCCATATTATAATTTAATAGGACATGATAGTTACATTTTGCTCACCAGGAGTAAGTATTCATGCATTGAACTCAACATTGAAATATAACCTAAAATATGGTGTGAAAAAATTCTTGGATAGAGCCATTCACTGGAATTTATAGTGAATTTAAAACTGGAATTATCTTACTGTGATTCAGCGAATAACTGTTGGCAGTTCAACACTCTCCAAGCTACTACAGACATCATCACCATCAGTTTTTGTATTTATTCTGGACTTGTACTGAGTTTTATTCAGGATTTTAAATTAATAGGATTTGTGTCTGTAATTTTTTAATTATTTTGGGATTTAATTTGCAATGCCATAAGTTTTTTTTCTAATTTTCACTTTGTATTCTAGGGACATAAATTATTTATTAAATTTTATAAAGCTTGCTGCCTTTCACTCTTTTCTGTTACCTATTTTAAGAGCATAGACTCGTAGCAACATTTAAGTCAAGATATAAGTACAAGTACATATAAGTACAAACCACTATTCTAAAAGACATGAAGATGGCCATCGTAATCGATTGAAATCAACTACCATTCTAAAAGACAATGGAAAATGGTCATTGTAATCAAAATAAACCACCATTCTAAAAGACAGGAAGATGGCCATTCTAATCAAAATAAACAACCTTTCTAAGAGACAGGAAGATGGTCATTGTAATGAAAATAAACCACCATTCTAAGAGACAGGAAGATGGCCATTCTAATCAAAATAAACCACCATTCTGTATGATTGATCCTTGGCACAGATATATGCGGGATCCAGCCCTGCTGTAAAATACATTATGAAGAAACTGTTGTAACAAATGCTTTTCAGAATAAAAGTAAAAGTGTAAAAAACAGTCCTGGAAAATATTTTAATGGAAGATAGATAATTTTATTACAGAATCATATCAGTTGTTATATTGAGGGATTGCTGTGTATATTTTACAGTGTGGGTCCAGATTGGAAATCCAGACTGAGGTATATTCCCAAACCAAATAGTTCCAAATACCCAGCAGCAGAAATATTCCCAGACAACTGGAAAGCCATGAGACCATTTCCTTGTAAGTCCTCTGAATCACATCATTTTTAATGAAATTTTCAATACATAAACTTAAAAAATTTGATATTTAGAAAGGCAATTACTTGTAATGAAGGAAAAGTTTATTATTTTTCAAAACAGTGGAAAATATCCATGTGGCTTCACTGGATTTAATAAAGTCAGGAAAATTTAATTGGTAACTGGGTAAAGAAATGACATTTTCATATGTAAAATGTTATCATCCAAAATTGATTAATTGGTTGTTATTATTGTAAATAAAACTATCCAAAATTGATTAATTGGTTATTATGATTATAAATAAAACTATCCAAAATTGATAAATTGGTTGTTATTATTGTAAATAAAACTATCCAAAATTGATTAATTGGTTGTTATGGTTATAAATAAAACTATCCAAAATTGATAAATTGGTTGTTATTATTGTAAATAAAACTATCATCAAATTGAAGCAAATTATTAGCTATGACAACAGGCATCTCTATCATGAATTGTTTATCAATCCAGCATATACACTGGTTTTATGTTTGAAATTGCTTCTAATTTTTCATGACAAATTGTTTGAGATTAAAATGAAAGGTGATCTCTTTCTGTTTCATAGTTTCGTTTGAAACTACTGAACCCCTTGTAATGCAAGAAAGTTTTGTTTTTGCCTGTGTATATATTATAATTATTTTATATGACATGCATATAATCGGGGTATTTCACTGTCTGAAATACTACTGTAGCATGTATCTAGCAAGGAACTTTTGTCTTCACTTTCTGAGAGAGAGAGAGAGAGAGAGAGATTTATACTTGGAAATGTCAAAATATTCAAAAACATGAAAGTTGTTGTTGTTGTTGTTGTGGGGTGTAACGCCATTTTTCAGCACACGATTGGCTATACATGGCAGCCAGTATTAATGGTGGAGGAAGAACCCGGGAAAACCCAGGAAAGAACCACCGACCCACGAGAAGCTACCGGAAGCTTTCTCACATACCCACACTGGCTAAAACATGAAAGACTTTCTATAATGATAAACCAGCGTTGAAAATGAGCAATTCCATTTTGTCCCCAAAAGTAAGCCAGCCTTGAAAATAATCACCTGCCTAATATATTTACTACACCTGATGAATACATTTTAGTTAAGATAAAATGACAAAAACTGATGTCATCATACATTTTATTGAAACATATATTCTGAACTGTATGCAAACATCCAATTGTAAAGTCATGTATGAATAAAGGTCAAACTAATTTAACATTTAATAATAATGAATTTAAAAAAATGTATTTTACCATCTTTGTTATATACAAGTTATAGTAACTCTAGGCACACAATAGCTTTATTATTGTTGAATGCTGATGTTTTTATAAGCCCCCTTGAAAGCTAACTGATGAAAATAAGCCCATCAAAATTATAAATGATGAATATACATGTGTAAGCTGATGCTTATTTTTTTTAAATAATATTTTATTGATTCATTTATCAGTGTGCTCATAGTGCTGAATAAGTCATTTTAATTATTTATCAGTGTGCTCATAGTGCTGAATAAGTCATTTTGATCGTTTATCAGTACTGTGTGCTCATAGTACTGAATAAGTCATTTTAATCGTTTATCAGTACTGTGTGCTCATAGTGCTGAATAAGTCATTTTAATCATTTATCAGTACTGTGTGCTCATAGTGCTGAATAAGTCATTTTAATCATTTATCAGTACTGTGTGCTCATAGTGCTGAATAAGTCATTTTAATCGTTTATCAGTGCTGTGTGCTCATAGTGCTGAATAAGTAGTTTTAATCGTTTATCAGTACTGTGTGCTCATAGTGCTGAATAAGTCATTTTAATCGTTTATCAGTGCTGTGTGCTCATATTTCTGAATAAGTCATTTTAATCGTTTATCAGTACTGTGTGCTCATAGTGCTGAATAAGTCATTTTAATCGTTTATCAGTGCTGTGTGCTCATAGTGCTGAATAAGTCATTTTAATCGTTTATCAGTGCTGTGTGCTCATATTTCTGAATAAGTCATTTTAATCGTTTATCAGTACTGTGTGCTCATAGTGCTGAATAAGTCATTTTAATCGTTTATCAGTGCTGTGTGCTTATAGTGCTGAATAAGTCATTTTAATCATTTATCAGTACTGTGTGCTCATAGTACTGAATAAGTCATTTTAATTGTTTATCAGTACTGTGTGCTCATAGTGCTGAATAAGTCATTTTAATCATTTATCAGTACTGTATGCTCATAGTACTGAATAAGTCATTTTAATCATTTATCAGTATTGTGTGCTCATAGTGCTGAATAGGTCATTTTAATCATTTATCAGTGCTGTGTGCTCATAGTGCTAAATAAGTCATTTTAATCATTTATCAGTACTGTGTGCTCATAGTACTAAATAAGTCATTTTAAATGTTTATCAGTACTGTGTGCTTATAATACTGAATAAATCAGTCTTTTTATTTTTACACTTCAGTGGAGTTTATTATCAGTTCATTTAATTTTTCTTAATTTACCATTTAATCTTTCAGTCCCAGGTCAGGCAAATGGGGTAACATAGTCACATCATAGTTGTTTAATTTCATTTAGATTAATATGACTGTCTGACTCCAGTGCAGCACAGTCAATCTAGAATTGATTATGTTTGGTGTACCTAACTTTTTGGTATATAAATACAAATTAAAAACTTGTATGCTTGAATTGTATCACAATATCCATTTGAAACAAAAAACATGTAGCTTACTATTATATCTTTTTTCCTTTTAAAAATTTAATATTTGATAAAAATGAAATTCACAAATACCATAAGTGAAAAACTATTTTTAATTCACATAAACTACAACTATTACTTTATGTTTGACTCAAATATTGTTGATCTCCACCCCAACACATATATAGACATTAATTTTTTTTATCATTCTTGCTGTACTACAGTTCAGTATATAAGTTGGGTTGCAGCAGTAAATGAAATTAAAAAGTCAGAAACTTAAAAAATGTTTAATAGAAGGTTAAAGCATTATTTCCATCTGTTAAAATGTTGGGACACTTTAATTTGATAAATTCAAGTAAGCATTTGCCTTGTCTACAAATAATCTGTGATCCCAGTAAGTATTGCATTTGACCATGTTACAAAGTCAAATCTGATTTACTAGGTTAATTTAGACTGCCAAAATATATTTACTAGTGAATTACAGCCTTTGAGCAGGGTGGTTGGATTGAAGAAAGTTATTTTTAAGACAGATTTATTGGTCTCTGTAAGAATATGATACTGTGAAAGAAAACAGTAAGTATAAAAATGACACAGTCAGACAGTCATATTTTTTATGTTTAGAGTATTAGATGTTGTGTTGTCAGATTCTGTTAAAAATACCAGAAAATCATTATTTTGCTTTTTTCTCAAGTAATGGATAAGGTACATGGCAGAACAAGATAATATGCTGGAAATATAAGCAACATATTACGCATGAAGGTGCCGAGTGTAAGTGTGAACTATGATGCTGATGCTTTTTATATATTGTTAAGTATCAGTCACATGACCAATGTATCAAGTGACTTAGAATTTTTCCCATGTAATTCGTTCCAAAGTACTGTTGGTCTGCTAATTGCATGATTTGTGCAGTTTGCCTCTTGATTCTAAATAAGATGGACACATTATTCAATCATTTCTGTTAATGATTTGCATTTTTTTTAACGATAAATGAGAAGAATATTACTGCTATACAATCTGTATAGTAGCTGCATTGAGACAGTACATGATGGGGCAGTACAGGGCTACCCTAACATAGACCAACATTTTTCTGCATACAAGCAAATATAATGGATTATAACAGTGTACCTTACAACTAGAATTGTCTGAAATTTCAACAATTACTTGGAGGAAAAGAATGTGTTTGACAAGTTTTTTTAAAGTAGGTATGTTGCATTATTATTAAGTTGTTCTTCAATTAATGCATTAAATGACCAGAAATCTTCAAGGAAGCATGATGTATCTGCATGGTATTAAAGTTCTGTAAATTATTTTTTGTTGTTATTACCAGTTCATCACATTGTTGCTAATATAGAATGGGTACAATTACTGTAAAACCTTTGATATTTTCTTCCGAAATTCATTTACATTGAAGTAAGCCTAAAACCTTTTGAATTCTTGTAATGCTTTTATAGGGTTTGTTGAATTCATCAGCAATAATTTTGTCAGTTCTGTTGAAAAGTTGTATGTGTAAAGGTGTTAGCTAATTTGTTTTTGTTACTCTTTAAATTTAAGCATAGGTGTAGTGACCTTTGGGCATACAAAGTGTTCATAGTTCAGGAGAAAATGAATTGATGTGCTAAAAATGCACAAGGAGGATGCTGATAATGGATACCAAATGCTGAAATCATCAGTTACCATCACCATTACTGGATAGAACCATTTTTGCATGGCTTGATATCCTTTTTCAGCTTTTCATTTGTATTAATTATTAAGTTACATGTAAATCTGAGGTGTACATTATACTTAGTTTTCTTTGAGTACACTCATGAGCCAGCATACCCATGCCTGTCAGCCAGCCTTAGAAATGGGAAGAGGTCATTAGTATGCACAGTCTGATATTTGAAATATCGGATGTCTATACTAGGCTGGTGTGTCAGATTTTTCTTTTGCCATGATCAAAAGAAAATGAAAAATCATTAACTTATAGTATACTCTGAGTGATGTTGTTATATATTTATTTGTTTTGTTTGTGTTGGAATCTTTTATGTTGTACGTCCAATTGTATGTAGAATCATTCTTAGTTTTAGCAGTAGAGAAACCACTACCATTTAATTTTCTGTACTTTCATCCTTTAAAAAATAAACAAAAGATAATGTACATTCTCTTGATTTACATTAACAGAAAACTTAGAGGAGACTTATTTTCTGTTTTAAACCTCTGGTTGAGACATTTCTTTAGATTAGTTACTAAAATATTGAATTTCTGAAACTTTTTACGAAGAAAATTTACTTAATCAGAATTTTGCCACATTATAATACACATAAGCAACATGTGGCAAAACGAGTTTTGTTTTGAACAATATTTCATCCATAACTTTGATATAACAACAAGACCAAATTGTTTTTATTTTCAGTTCAGAAATCACTTAAAAACAGAATCTATACTGTATATGCATCAGGCTACAGGCGTTATAAATTGTGTGGTCAGATTGTATACTGTATTTGCATCAGGCTACAGACATTATAAATTGTGTGGTCAGATTGTATACTGTATTTGCATCAGACTACAGGAATTATAAATTGTGTGGTCAGATTGTATACTGTATTTGCATCAGGCTACAGGCATTATAATTTGTGTGGTCAGATTGTATAGTGTATTTGCATCAGACGACAGGCATTATGAATTATGTGGTCAGATTGTATACTGTATATGCATCAGACTATATGCATTATAAATTGTGTAGTCAGATTGTATACTGTATATGCATCAGGCTACAGGCATTATAATTTGTGTGGTCAGATTGGATACTGTATTTTGCATCAGACTACAGGCATTATAATTTGTGTGGTCAGATTGTATACTGTATTTGCATCAGACTACAGGTATTATAAATTATGTGGTCAGATTGTATATGCATCAGACTACAGGCATTATAAATTGAGTGGTCGGATTGTATACTGTATTTGCATCAGACTACAGGTATTATAAATTATGTGGTCAGATTGTATATGCATCAGACTACAGGCATTATAAATTGTGTAGTCAGATTGTATACTGTATTTGCATCAGACTACAGGTATTATAAATTATGTGGTCAGATTGTATACTGTATATGCATCAGACTACAGGCATTATAAATTGAGTGGTCAGATTGTATACTGCATTTGCATCAGACTACAGGTATTATAAATTATGTGTTCAGATTGTATATGCATCAGACTACAGGCATTATAAATTGTGTAGTCAGATTGTATACTGTATTTGCATCAGACTACAGGTATTATAAATTATGTGGTCAGATTGTATACTGTATTTGCATCAGACTACAGGCATTATAAATTGAGTGGTCAGATTGTATACTGTATTTGCATCAGACTACAGGCATTATAAATTATGTGGTCAGATTGTATACTGTATTTGCATCAGACTACAGGCATTATGAATTATGTGGTCAGATTGTATACTGTATTTGCATCAGACTACAGGCATTATAAATTATGTGGTCAGATTGTATACTGTATTTGCATCAGACAACAGGCATTATAAATTGTGGTCAGATTGTATACTATATTTGCATCAGACTACAGGCATTATAATTTGTGTGGTCAGATTGTATACTGTATATGCATCAGACTACAGGCATTATAAATTGTATAGTCAGATTGTATACTGTATTTGCATCAGACTACAGGAATTATAAATTGTGTGGTCAGATTGTATACTGTATTTGCATCAGACTACAGGCATTATGAATTATGTGGTCAGATTGTATACTGTATTTGCATCAGACTACAGGCATTATGAATTATGTGGTCAGATTGTATACTGTATTTGCATCAGACTATACTGCATTTGCATCAGACTACAGGAATTATAATTTGTGTGGTCAGATTGTATACTGTATTTGCATCAGACTACAGGCATTATAATTTGTGTGGTCAGATTGTATACTGTATTTGCATCAGACTACATGCATTATGAATTATGTGGTCAGATTGTATACTGTATTTGCATCAGACTACAGGCATTATGAATTATGTGGTCAGATTGTATACTGTATTTGCATCAGACTATACTCTATTTGCATCAGACTACAGGAATTATAATTTGTGTGGTCAGATTGTATACTGTATTTTGCATCAGACTACAGGCATTATAACTTGTGTGGTCAGATTGTATACTGTATATGCATCAGACTACAGGCATTATGAATTATGTGGTCAGATTGTATACTGTATATGCATCAGACTACAGGCATTATAAATTGTGTGGTCAGATTGTATACTGTATTTGCATCAGACTATACTGTATTTGCATCAGACTACAGGCATTATAAATTGTGTAGTCAGATTGTATACTATATTTGCATCAGACTACAAGTATTATAAATTATGTGGTCAGATTGTATACTGTATATGCATCAGACTACAGGCATTATAATTTGTGTGGTCAGATTGTATACTGTATTTGCATCAGACTACAGGCATTATAAATTGTGTGGTCAGATTGTATACTGTATTTGCATCAGGCTACAGGAATTATAAATGTTTGTCATATATTTAATTAGTATGATCATTTTTAATGAAGCCACATATTCTTGTTAACTTCTGGTATGTATGTTTTGTTAAAATTATCTTCAATGTTAAAGTCAACAGTCAGATTTGCTGAATCACCTAAATAGACAGCATGTGAGCAGGTAGCAGTTGTAGTGTATATATAAGTTTCAGTTTAATTGTGAAAAAGGCAGATTGTAGGTCACAAATTTCAAAGGAGGATAAAATATTTTAGAACTTATGGTGGATATGAAAGTCATACAGAATTGTTATTTGTGTTGAACCATGTGATCCAGTAAATGTACATAATTATATCAGCAGTGCTAACACTGCTTCTTGAGCATGGGATTACGGTTTTTCTGCAGATTTTGTCATATGTCCACAAAATCTTGACCCAGTTTACCCCCTGTATACCCTCTGGGCATGGCTTTTCAGGAAAAGATTGAAAGATACACCTTCAACTTTTCTTAGTGGATGTTGATCCATGTCTTTGTTGGTACCAGCAATGGCCAAAGTCACAAAAGGTGATAAAATCTGTAAGATGGTAATGAATATCCAATTTAAAACAATGTGTCTTTCTGTCAATGAAATCATGCAGGGTTTATGGCAGTCTGCTAAATTGCAATTTAAAAGAAGTGTCTGTCAATGAAATCATGAAGAATTTATAGTAAACTGCTAAATTGTAATTTGGTTAAAATAATGACAGAAGAGGCTAAATTTATGCAGATACACAACTTGCCATGTCAGACATATTAAAATATTAGCAGTGCCCATCAACGACTGACCAATACTGTTGTAAGGAATGGTATGAGGCAGTATGTTGTCACAGTGGCATTTTTTATGGACATTTTGGTCCAGTGTATGTCACCTACCTGACATGCACTATACAAAACACATAACAAATTCAAACAGATTTAATTTCACCATTTTGAAATACATTTTTTTGAAATTTAAAGTATATAATCAGTATTCCTATTAGTTTAAATTAGTGTAATTATTAGATGAAACAAATTTGGTCTTGTTTGTTGTGGTATGCTGATGGGTAGGCACTATTATCTCTGTTCTGGTATAGGTCAATTTGTCCCATCAATGTTCCAAATGATACATGTTTCTCATTATTAATTTTCAGGGAGGCTAGGTGGTTGGGTGGTCTAAAGCACTTGCTTTTACCGATCACTGCTATCTCACCTCTGTCTGTGTGGGTTCAAGTCTCTGGCTCAGCCAGTGTGGGTACTTGAGAAAGCTGCCAGTAACTTCCCATGGATTGGTGGTTCTAACCAGTGATTTCCCTGGGTTCTTCCTCCACTGGTTATAGTGACTACCATGTACGGCCTATCTTGCGCTGAGAAATGGCATTAAAGCTGAAAACAGCAGCAAATTTATTTTCATGAGGCAGCATGGCTGAGAAACATTGTGCAACTTAATGACAAAATGATGTCATATGTGACATCATGTCACACTAACCTTTTGTTTCCTACTGACCCATTATGGTCTCCTACAAGGTCTTCATATGACTAACCAATAAAAATGGTCTCATCTTCACTTTATGAATCTACACTAAGAAAGAATATATAAAAAATAATGTTGTTTACTTCATCTCTTACTGAGTCTGAATCAAGGTCAGGAACTGGGTCAGCATTTGTTACAAAGTTTCTATTATTAGGTGTTTATGAAAAAACAGTCAGGTCAAACTAATTTCTGGAAAATGTCAAATCCAGTAAATAAAGTTACATTACAATATCATGTAATGGAATATAAAAAATATAAAACTAACAAACAAACAATTAAATTAAATCAAATATAAATTAAATCAACTATACATAACAAAATGCTAATATAGTTTCACGTTAAATCTGATGAGTGAATTAGCTGTCATGATATGTGTATGATAGGTAAAAAGATCATGTCCAATTTACACATGTAAACGTGAAGAGAGGTGGCTGTCCAAACTGATTATACCTGCATATATGTATATCAAGTATCCAGTGATTCACAGTTCTTGTGAGATACGGAAAGGAGGATGGGGAATATTTTCAGTATGTTATATGCATTAATCATGCAGCAAATTTTTAAAATCTGAGCAGTACTCAGTAATTTGATGCATCTGTTTTTATTGATAGCAAGGTAGTAGCATCTGTTGCAGAAGTCAATTATTGTTATTGTTTATTATTATTATTTAGATACATACATGACCAGTGAAAAGGAGTGGTTACTGGATCCAGACCTTCCTGGTGGTGGCATCAAGACAAAGTTCAATGGAGAACACATGGCTACTAGAACATCAGCAGAAGAAATTACACACCAGATGCTTTTTGGGAAAGGAAGAAATTGTAAATATTCTGAGTAAATCAAACAGTCCAACATAACCAGCTTAGATTACTAACTTTTATGAAGTTGATAAAGCTATTATCATCATTGACTTGAAATTTAGGGTCATTAAAATGCTTGTTTGCATCTGATTTTAGCTGTCAGTATTATCTTGCAGAAGGCAGAGTCAGTGGCAGTTAGTCATTGTTATTATGCTGCCATTATAATAATAGAAAGGAGCATATTGTTGTGCTGCTGTCTGTTCATATGTATGTATCAGTGTGCTTCCATAGAGAATTGCATAAAATCTATTAAACTTAAAGCTATGAAATGTTGCACAAATTATCAGTCATAAATAACTTTGATTTTGAGGCCATTTAAATGACTTTAAATCTTTTTACAATGTTTTGAACATATTTTACTTGTTTGCATTTATGAGCAATAACAAATATTTACAAAGATTAAATTTTAAGGAATATAGCTTCACATT
Organism: Sinohyriopsis cumingii; assembly: GCA_028554795.2. Lineage (NCBI taxonomy): Eukaryota > Metazoa > Mollusca > Bivalvia > Unionida > Unionidae > Sinohyriopsis > Sinohyriopsis cumingii. Next base: position 29,438,693 of record CM068835.1, read on the forward strand.
TAAGTCTATACTTAAATTGCTCTGATGTAAACATTACCCAGTTGGATCCTAGACTTGCTGATGTCCAAATATAAATTCACTTGGTCATGCCCTGCATAACAAGATGGACCAATGCTAATGTCCAAATACAAATTCACTCATGCCCAGCATAGCAAGGTGGATCATAGTGCGATATATCAACCCCACAAATCTGTGTTGATACTGATGGACGATGTTGTGGGTATGATGTCACCTGTTCATTAAAATATGCAATTTGCTGCATGCAAATCATTCTGGAACAGACCCATGTACACTTCAGAAACATACCGGTAATTGGTAACAACCATATCAAGCGCAAAATTAAAAATGGCCACAGGACAGATAGTTGTGCTATTCTGTGTGGATCTACAAGTCACCAAACATGATTTGCTCAGGAAATATAATCTACATGTCACCAAAAGAATCCTTCAGTCATTGGTAGCTGCACAGCTGTGAGAAATACTGGTAAGTGTATAAAATATACATCGATGTTTGCAGCCAAATTTAGATGCAGATAATTGCAGCTTTTAATGAATATGTGATATCAGCCCCTCACCCGAAAATCAATATCATCACAGGTGAAGGGCTGATTTATCGGCCTAGGTGGACCAATGCTAATGTCTAAATACAAATTTACTTATCATGCCCTGCATAGCAAGGTGGACCAATGCTACTGGTGTAAATAATGTTAAATTATACAAAGTAAGAAGATAAAATCTACAACTTACTGTATATACTTGATTATAAGTAAAGTCAAACTGCAAACAGCAAAAGCCCTGATCTACCATAGCATAAAGCACCTGCAGACCAGAATATATATTGTTTGTTCTAGTTATTACACGTAACAAACTGCACATGTTCAGATCTGCCAGCACACTAAGGCCGATCTGGGTCTGTGCAGTTGGAATCAACTTACAAGTGAGTGTAGATGGCACAATAGAGGTATGATTTTGTAAGTTGTATGTCTTTCCCCTCTGTTATTGTCAGATTTTATGACATTGTTACTGTAGGCTTCATCTAGTATAGATATTCCCTCCAGTGTAGTAATATTTTGTGATTTTGTATGCGGGATGTGTTGTTGAATTTCAATCCAGTACTTTCTGTGAACATGCATGCTTTTTGCAGAGTTAAAAAGAAAACAATGTGCAATAGCTCAGTTTCTTACTTTTGGTCGTAATGTGACAACAATTCAAACTTAGAGCACTTATTGAGTTTTATAACATCTACCTTTCATCCTGTCCTGGACAGTAATAATAATAGACAAAAGGAATGGCATCCCAGAAGCTGCACCAGGTGACAAGAGTTACCAGATTCCAGAATATGCCCCAGAATTTCACAAGAATGGTTCCACACTCCCTGTTATCAATTTTGGGTAAGTATTGGATTAAATAACCACTATTTAGAATAACTTATAATAGTTACTTTTTACTTGCAATCCATATGCCTTAGAAGACAGGGGTAAGAATAAAAGGCAGTATTTACAAGTTGTGGGGTGTGTTTTATTCTAAAATGTAGTATATTGTAATATTTTGCACTTATCTTAGTATTTCAGTTGCATTCAAAATGCTAATAAAAGAAGAAATCAGACTACCATTATGTATTACAGTACTCACTCACAAATTATTACAGTATTCCCATATGACCTATTACAGTATTCCCATATGACCTATTACAGTATTCCGATATAACCTGTTATAATACTGCCTCACTATAAGGCACCTCAGTAGAATACATTCCCTTTTATAAGGCAAGTATGGTCATAGATTTTACTTCCTTATATAATATTAATATTAATACACATTCCCTTAATATAAGGTGACATCACATATAAAGTAGTTCAGTTTTGATAGCTGACATGAAGAGTGATGTAGTGGGAGAGTACTGTATTTGAAAGACAGATACAAATTCATCAGAAAATATTTTATCAATGTATTTGTTTCTTTATAACATTATTTTCAAACCAAGTAAGATTTACCTAACATGTATTAAATATTGATGGAGAAGTTAAAAGATAGCTTAGTCACAAGTCAGATGTCGAGTTTGTATTATAACATTGTTTAAAGATTATGACTTCAGAGAGTGACAATGATGAATAACTAATTTTATGAACAGATTCTTTTCAAATAATACAATTGATTCATTCCTGTTGATATTGTCGTTCTAAGCTCAAATCCACCGATCGATATAGAATCATTTGATACAAGTAATACAGCATCAGACTAAAACTAAACAACAATTAATCTTGAAAAATGTTTTCCAATTTAATTTAATAAGCATGACATGAGCTATGAATTTTATTAACATTTATACCATGCATGTTATAAATTTGTACACTAGAATATTAAAACAGCGTGCTCCAAAAGATGAAATTAGTGCATACATATTAATGCTAAATATATATATCAATTTAATATTTACACAGTTTTAGTATCTGATATATCCTACTGAGAATTTGTATGTTACAAATAACTAGCCTGTTGCCTAGCAATTAGTTGGGTAAATAATTGCCAAATTATGAGGACAAATTTCCCAAGTGAAAATTACAATAAGAAAAAATGAATGTTAATCATTTTTCACAGACCAAATAGCAAAATTATGTTGTGGGCAGGGATTTTAACCTAAAACACCTGTTCAGAATGAATTAACTTGTTTACCAGTGAGATTAAGTCTCCTGAACTGGTATGCCATATGTACATGCTTATAAAATGAGTCAAACTGCAAAGAACAAAGATCCTGATCTTCCATTGCATAATGTGCCCTCAGATCAGGGTCTATGTTTATTCTACTGATTACATATTACAAACTGCACAGACCAATATCTGCCAGCACATTATATGATTGCAGTTCTGGGTTCACGCAGTTTGCAGTTGGACTCATCTAATAAGGGGGTATATACGGTATATAATATAAATATTGATACATTTTTACAGAGTTTGATATACTTAAGACTCCTTGATGGTAAGTTGCAGCATGTAAAGAACAGTGCATGACAGAAGGAAAATATGAACTATTTTTGTAATGCTGTAATTTCATTTATTTTCATGGGTCCCAATTTATTTTTATAAATGTTTTTATTGGTATTTTTAAATTTATGGATTGGGGAAGGGTTCCTGGTGTTTCATGGTTTGTAACAATCCACAAAAGTTGGTGGCCCATGAAAAATAGTGAATTCTTTGTAGTGATGTCATTGATATTGTAGAAACATCTGTGATATATCAGCTAAACATGCATATATTGTATACTTCTACATATATACTCCCAAATACACGCTGGTACACTTTTCTCTCAATTCAATCCAAAGGTGTCTGTAAGCCACCTAGTACCTTGTCACAAATTAGTCCACTTATAACACTTTCACAGAGTATATATTGTTTGACATTTCTTGAAAGGTTCATAGACATGATGACCATTGTTAACTTGAGTAAATAATATGCTAAAATGTTAAGTATTTCATATTGTTCATCCTTTAAGTACTTTTTTGACAAATTCAAAGATACATAGATGATACTTTATTTTGAATAATATACAAATACCATGTATTCCATGACATTTTTTGGATGTAACATACATTTTGATTGGTCAAACGTGCAAATGTATTCTAATACGTCTTTGGATATAACACATGTTTTGATTGGTCAAACATCACAAATCTACAACAGTTCAGTCCATGATACACTGTCAGTTACTTTGATGGCCTTTATGATCTCATGACTTTCATGTGACACACTGACATAAAGAATTAGACTATTGCCTATATTTTTTTAATGACATTTATAAATACCATATATGCTCAGTTATAAGTCAAGTCCATCTGTAAGCTGCAAACACCCAGGTCTGCCATTGCATAATGTACTGGCAGATCTGGGTCTGTTCGGTTTGTTAGGAGTAATCAGTAGAACAAACAAAATAGGCCCTGATTTGCCAGAATATTATGTGGCAGCAGATCTGGGTCTGTTTTGTTTGCAGTGGGACTTATAAGTGAGTATAGATGGTTTTAGTGTTGTAGATATCAGTTTCAAACATATAAGTGGAAAAATCAATGTGCAACAGTAAAACAACCAGTTAAATGTGCTAAAATCCTACAATACAGTTATCCCTTAATTGCTTTCAATAATGGAGGTCTACACAAATATCAATATGTCCACATTTTGTATCCCATCCTGTTAACAGGGTGTTTAATATCAAAACTATACTTATCGTTTCTCAAATACTTTGATTTTACTACAGACAGAATAAATGCATCTGAACATAATTTTATGTTGATGTAAATTATGGGGAAAATTATCACCTGCTATATAACTCCGTTTGGATAAAGTTGAACTCATTTATGGTCTCGGAATTTGGTGGTTATGAATAATGAATAACAGCATGGCAGTACTTTAAATTGTTTTACTAAACTCCTTCTTTTCTTCATAAAGTATTTGTCCAATAATAAATAATAATAATAATTGTAATAATAATAATATTAATAATAATACTTTTTTTAAAATGGCAACAGAGGTGAATAAACCTGTCAAAGAGGATTTCATCATTTTATATTGTTAAAATATCAGATTGCTTGCATTTGTTTATGAAGAAGGACCCTGCAGCAATCAATATTCAACCCTTAAATTCTAAATATGTCCCACAATACCAAGAAATGTTTGTCAAAATTTAGTCCTCAAATTTTGCTTCAAAGTGCTGGAATGTTAGATCTTTATTTATTGCATAGCATTTATAATTATCAATCTCATTAGTCATATTATTAATTATTTTCCTCTCTATGGCATAACACCAAAGAATGTCATCTTACAATGTCCATGAGTTTTTCCTTTAATGTTTTCTGAAATTGTGAAGTTTTCAGAACAAATTTATGCCATTTTCCTGTAAGCACGACTTTATATATTATAATTTTTAACTTGCATCCTACATTTCTTACCAAATAATAATAATAATAATAATAATAATAATAATGCTTTATTTATAGAGGGTGACTCATTAGTCAAGGACTATTCTCCCTTGAGACCCTCTGAGGAGAGTATAACAATGCACATTATATGAAGATAGCAATAATTACTGTTTATTTTAACATGTTTAGTATTAAAATACTAAACTCCATTATCTATTAGAAGCACATACATGCTCATGATATCTCTTCTTAAATACTCTAATAAAGGAGAACTCATGCATGATGTAATGATGCCCTTTACAATATAAGGGTATGCTGATATTTATCATATCATTGTAATGTACTAATATTATCATTTTGCATGTATACATCAAAGTCATGTGATTCTTCTAATTTTGCAGCTACAGGTCAGAAACTTCATTGCATGGTGATGTAATTGAGTGCATGTGAAATACGTTTTTATAACATGGCTGCCATAGCTGCCTTATGTATTATTGCACCTGTACAGTGGTGGTCTCTATTTAACACTGTATTGCATATAGTAAAGGTCTATAGGTCATGTACATTAGTCAGTTCCCATTAATCCATTCAGTTTCTGTGCATAAGCCATTGTTGATAGATTCAACAGCAGAAATGAACAACTTTAACCTTGTACTCTATATACTTGAATCTGTAAACAGCATAAGACCCAAGTCAGCCGTGGAATATTCAGGCTTTAATTAAATACTTCTAAGGGGACAAGTATATTGCCCAAGATAAAGTAATCCTTCATTATAAGATGTAAAAGTTTACAATGTTACATGGGATATCGCCTTATGCTGGAATATTACATAGTATAATGCATTATTTTGAACTTGGTAATTTATCTGTTGGAAATTGTTGATATTTATCAAACAGATGTTTTTCAATAGCTTGAATGGACATTATTTGTGACTGATTGGAACCAGAACATTATTTTCAGTGGTAAATAATCCTGTATGCCATTTACCTTTCCAATTTATCCTAAATACAACTAGTTTTCTACATATGTGGGATTTGTTTTAATGTTCAAAACAAATTACATTTTTAGTAGTTCCAGATATGTTTTAAAAAATTACATTAAGATTTTTTTTGGGGGGGATGTCTATAATCCTCAGAATAGGTTTTGTGTTATATAGAGACTCCATTGTACATGCTTTTGTTTGAAACCCAATGAAAGTACTGCCAGAAAAAAGTGTGAAAATTGCAAATTGTCAAAATTTTAATACACTGTATGTTCATTAATAGCATGTTTATCTGTCAAGTGTGAAGTTAATTCTACTTAATATCATTTTTCATCTCACCTAGAAATTATAGTGTTTAAAGATCGAGCATAAAACATCAATGTGCAAATGGTTTG